>CAJQTT010000010.1:6091362-7382724 GCA_906901655.1 Sminthurides aquaticus
GTTTATTTTACATTTGGCTCTTGCACAGGAATCTGTGTATGAAGCAATAGACTCTGAACATCCTAATCACTATCTCGATACTTGTACGGGCGATGCTGGAATAGTGCAGAGAAGAAGAGCGGACGTAGGAGAGACGCTGTATGTATTTTAGTGTAAGTTTATTGAAGACACACACACACGCAGAATAGCAGAACACAAGCACAAGGTAGGAGTGGGAGCTTAGCTAGAGAGAACCTGTTGTGTGAAAGAGCAAACCCTAAAGGCCCTGAGTGGAGGAATGAGCGATCTATATATAGAGAAAAAGAGTGCAAACCTGGAGAAGGAGAGTAAAAGTACTAATCCTATCTTTTGCATACGCTACGCTAGCTGACGCGCCAACATTCTCCCGGCGTTGACAAAACATGTCAAGAGAAATAAAAGCTAATTAAGATTAACTTAAATAAATGAATGAGAATAGCTGCTAAACAAGAATTAACAGCTGAAATAATTAATAGAGTACTAATTATATGTGTAAGTATAAATGTATGGTGTGAGTGTAAATGTAATGTGTAAATACCTTAGGTATCTAAGGGTAAAAGACTAATTTTAGTTACAGGTCGCTTAATAATACCTTCGCTGGTTTTAATACTAACAACACGAACAATATTATCGGAACCTGGATGAGTGTCACAAATTCTACCAAGTTTCCACTTGAGAGGTGGAAGACGTTCATCACGAATTAGCACTAGTCTTCCAGCTTCAATCTTGATGTTTCCAGCATGCCATTTAGGACGAGACTGGAGTCTGCTTAGATATTCTGAAGACCAGCGTTTCCAGAGATTTTGGTGTATCTGCTCCAGTAATTTCCAACGAGTGAGACGGTTTTTGGGAACGTCCTGGAAGTTAGGAGCTGGTAGAGATGTCAATGATTGACCGGTGAGAAAATGTCCAGGAGTTAATGCTTCAAGATCAGCAGGATCCGTGGATAGAGGAGTAATTGGTCTTGAGTTGAGCACGGCTTCGATTTGAGCAAGAACGGTAGCGAATTCTTCGAAGTTGAGGCACTGAGTACCGATGACACGTTTGAGGTGGTACTTGACGCTTTTGACACCTGCTTCCCAGAGTCCACCTTGATGAGGAGCACCAGCTGGGTTGAAATGCCACGAGATTTGTTGATTTGATAAATCCTGAGTAACGTTCTGAGTTGTGAGTTTCGGACTTGAGTAGTTTGATGACTTCTTTTAGCTCTCTGTTTGCTCCAACGAAATTAGATCCGCAGTCTGACCAGATATCAGAAGGCTTTCCGCGACGAGCGATGAAACGTCGAAGAGCAGCTAGGAACGCATCCGTGGAGAGGTCACTAACTAATTCTAAGTGTAAAGCATGAGTAGTAAAACATACAAATACAGCTATGTAAGATTTAAATGTCTTAGAGCTACGCTTAATCATAGTTTTTAAATTAAAATAACCAGCATAGTCCACACCAACTTTCACGAAAGCACGACACTGGTTGACACGATCTGCAGGGAGATCAGCCATGATCTGAGTAAGCTGAGACGAATTGAGTCGATGACAAGTCACACACCGTTTCACATGGAATCTTACAAGGTCACGACAGCCGAGAATCCAGAATTGCTGCTGAATGGCTGCTTGCAGAGCTTTCCGGGACTGGATCAGGTTCCATCTCGAAGTTGACATCCGGTTCATCTTGTTCAAACGACACAAGTTCTTCTTTAAACGTCCTCCGTGCAGTTGGTGACGATGAAGGTGAAGGCTTCCTCGGTGAAGACTTCTTCGGTGATTCCGTGACTGGAGGCGGCTTCTTCGGAGATAGCTTAATCGGTGGAGGTTCGTCAACAGGTGTAGTATCCTCCGATGGAGCTCCCAGTCTGCTTAAATGTATCCGGTTCCGTCTCAATTTCCCATGGCTAGACTCTACAATATAAGAACGCGGTTCTTTACATTTAGCAACAACAGTTCCCCAAGATCTCATATCTTGGATCCAAACTCTTTCTCCAACCGCCAGCGCATCTTGTTCGACAACATTATGCCTACGATCGAAGTTCAACTTCATTTTCTCCGCCCTTTCCCCCTCCTTTAGAAAAAGGCGTTCCACGGGTATCGTTTTCGGTAGCAACAAATCCGGTAGTACAGGAACCATAGACTTCAACCGTCTTCCCATACATAACTCAGCCGGAGAAAATCCACACTCCAACGGAGTGGATCTATATTCCAAAAGAAAAGCACAAGGGTCAGCACACTTTAACAAACCAGTTTTCACCACTTTAACCATCGACTCAATAAACCCATTTGACTGCGGAAACCGAGGAGATGATGTGATGTGTTGAAATCGAAACTGTTTCCGGAAATCGATGAATTCCCGTGTTTTTAAAGGGTCAAACTGTCCTCCGTTGCCTGATCGTAAGATATCCGGTATCCCATGTCTTGCAAAGCACTCCTTCAAAACACGGATGACGCTCGCGCACGTCAATTACTCAACTTTGATAACTCCGGGTATCTGGAATAATAGTCTGCAACTAAACAATACCATAAATTATTCAATTTAAACAAATCCCTGCCAACAATTTGCCATGGACGCGCAGGAAACTTGGATGGAATTAACGGCTCCGGGCGAAACTTCCTATGCTCACAACACTGGACACAATTTTCACAATGACCACGTATTTGAGACGATAGATTAGGCCACCACACTGTAGACCTAGCCCTAGCTCGACACGTTTCAATCCCCTGATGATCTGCATGGATTTGTTGAAGAACAACCGGTTGTAAATTTGATGGGATGAACAGACGAGTTCCAAACAAAATAATCCCCTCGTGGACGGAAAGCTGATCCCGGTATTGGTAAAACGGCTTGATCACCTCCGGCAATTTCGCCTTGGTAGGCCAACCAGTCTGTATAAACTTAAACAAATCCTTACACAAATTATCCTTATGCTGCTCACTAACAATTTCACTCAAGATCTCGTTTGATGCCGGTAAATTTTCTACTACAAAACAAACATGTGCTTCCGAATCCTCAGAATCTTCTTGACTTGACGAATACGGCAAGGGTGATCTTGACAAATAATCAGCAGCCAGCAAATCCTTTCCAGCAGTATGGAAGATTTGATAATCATATTGCATAAGCCTCATGCGGAAACGCTGCAACCGGGGGCTTAGCTCGTCCAGCATCTTCTTCTTAAAGATCTGCAACAGCGGTTTATGGTCTGTCTCCAGGTAAATCGGCAGACCGAAGATGAAATCGTGAAATCTTTCACATGCCCAAGCCAGTCCTAATGCTTCCTTCTCAATTTGCGCGTAATTCTTCTCCGCCGGAGATAATGTCCGCGACGCATAAGCAACGGGTCGGAAGTCTCCATGGTCATCTTCTTGACGCAGGACGGCTCCGAGTCCATAGGAACTACTATCAGACGAAACTATAGTTTTCCTATAACAATCAAAGATAGCTAAACACGGTGACTCAGTTAGCATTTTCAAAACACATTCAAATGCTATTTCTTGTCGCTTGCCCCACAGAAAATCGTCACCTAATTTCAAGAGTTCATTCAAGGGTGCAAGAACAGTACTCAATCGTGGTAAGAATTTACCCAAATAATTCACAAAACCCAAAAAACTTCGAACACCGGTTACATCTGTCGGAGGTTGCAAAGCCAAAATCGCTTCAACCTTACGTGGATCGGGACTAATACCGGTAGTGCTGAGGCGATGTCCCAGAAACGTCGTCTCCTTTACTGCAAATTCGCACTTCTTGGAATTCAGAGTAATATTATGTTCACTCAACCGGTTGAGCACTTCTCGAAGACGCTTATCATGCTCCTCCAGAGTAGCTCCCCAAACAAGAATGTCGTCCGTATGGTTAGTGACACCCTCTATCCCTTCAATAATCCTGGTCACTTGCTTTTGAAAAAAATCCGGCGCCGAACAAATCCCCATTGGCAATCGTCGAAAACAAAAGCGTCCATACGGTGTAATGAAGGTAGTCAACTTCCTGCATCGCGCCGTCAAAGGACACTGCCAGAATCCAGTCAAACAATCAAGCTTTGAAAAAAATTTAGCACCAGGCATTTGACCCAACGTATGTTCAATAATAGGCATAGGGTGGTGCTCACGAGCCACCGCCCCATTCAATTCGGTAAAATCAACACAAATCCTCAAATCATTTGGCTTCTTCGCTATCATCAACGGCGAACACCAATCGGTAGGATCATCTACAACTTCGATAATGCCCTCCTTCTCCATCTGACTCAGCTTCTCCTTCAACGTCGCCGTCATCGATAACGGGACACGACGAGGTTGAGCAAGGCAGAACGGTTCAGCATCCGGCTTCAACTTAATGTCATATTCAACTTTCATTAATACAAGCCGGTCAAACAACTGAGGAAATTCAACAAAAGGATTAACTGTGCTCTCCTCACAACTAGCATAATAAAGACGAGCAACCAGTTTTAAATCAACACATTCCTTTTTACCCAGCAAAGCCTTTCGCACATTCTCAACCACATACACGTTCGTGACAACCTTGGCATCCCGGTATTTCATCACAGACTTGAACATTCCCAATGTCAGAAGCTCTTCATCTGATGGTCCCACTAACTTCCGATCAGCTTTAACTAAAGTTTTGACTACCGGTTGTATTTGCGTTGACCACAGAGTTGCTGGAATTACAGTTACATCCGCACCACTATCAAGGGTAAACAGAGTCCTAATCCCATTAACCGCGACCCATTCTGACCAACGTTCAGAACTAGAGGTTCCTGTCACACTTTTGATCGAATAATGGTCATCATATGAACTTTGACCCGCAGTAAAATTCACTTTGGCCTGTTGCTTTGACTCTTTGCAACAACGCGCCCAATGACCGGTCTTTTTGCAAGTTTTACACTGCGAATTATTTGCTGGACACTTTTCTTTTGGATGCTTCTTATCAGATCCACATTTATAACACACCCAAGATCCCGTAGACTTGGTGGAGTCAGAGCAATTTCCTTGAGCAGAGCTTTTAAAATTATTTTTAACTTTTCCCTTAACCCGGCTCACTTCACTATGAGCCATACTTTGCAAAGTTTGGGACTGCCGCAAAACCTGTTCGTAATTTCGCGCGAGTTCCACTGCCTTCGTGAGATCCAGCTTCTCTATCATTTGAAGCTTCTCCGAAAGACGCTATTCGCCACACCAACTACAATCCGGTCCCGTATCATTTCGTCGCGGAGTGTAGAATACGCACATGTCTCGGACAGCTTATACAAATCCCTGATGAAAACTTCCATCCCTTCCCCCTGCTGCTGCACACGCAAGTTGAATCTCGCACGCTCGTAGGTAGTATTCGTCTTCCCTATGAAGTACTCCTTAAACTTGTCAGCAACATTCGCATAGTCGGAGGCGGACTGCCCGTCGGTATAGGTAAAGGACTTGAAGATGTCCTCCGACTGCGGCCCGATAGATAGCAACAACCAATTCACCTTCTCCACCCCCTCTGTAATCTTATGGCACAGAAGAAACCTCTCGAACTGAAGACGGTATGTCTCCCAACTTGAAGGCTTAGTGAAGTCGAATGGATCAGGCTGCCGGCCCCCTGTAATGGTCTGGATTATAGGTGGTGGTTTTGTCGACATCGTGGTTTTCCAAATATGGCGAAGATAATTATGTATTGATGGGTTAACTAACACAAGACCACGTTATTCGCAAACTGGCCGGAAAAGTTCGAAATTTCAGTTTACCGGTAAAATTTTTAATCACACTTATGAGTTCACAAACACCGCTGCCACCATGTTCAGTTCCCAACTGAGAAATAATGTTTCAAACCCGGTTTAACACAAACTGAAGAATAGTCTTTATTTAATCGTAGACACACGTAGAAATAGGAGATACAATAGTAGATCACGTCATTCCTGCTCTAATGCTCAGCTCTGACTGAGGCGGTACTAGATCTTAAGGATCTAAGATTACTCAAGGATCTATACTAATCCTCTCATGTATTCCTACACCTAAGCTCATCTCACAACATTAAGATCCAGCGTGAAGATTGACGATGTGGTAGTGATGGATGATAAGATACACAACATGATGTTTGTGAGGAAGCACGATGGGGAATTTTTGATCGTAGTTGAGGTTGGATTTGCTAAGACGTCCACCAACACGAATGAGTCCTGAATTATCCAGAAATGAATTGAGAGATACAAGCTTGCTTTTCACACTGACTGATCGGTTAAATTGTAGCGCCTTCATCTCTTCCGTGAAAGCTTCTTGCTGAATAATCTTGATGATTATTTGAAAAGCTGCTTGGATTTCACAGTTGTGAAGAGATCCACTGAACAATGAGTCTTTTCTGATACGGAGAATCAGAGCGATGACTCGTTTGAGTTTGTTGAGGGAAGAGATCCTTTTGAACGCATCTGAGATTTGCGGAATGATGACCACTTTGAATGTTTTTTCTCATTTCCAGCTCCTGTGTATCACTGGAAGTTGCAACAGAAGAAGTTGGAAAAAACATACAACAAAGAGGAGCAACTTTAGTTTTCGCACTGACAAGACTAACGTCGACTTCTCCAAGAGCAGATTTAGAGACGAGATAGATAACTGCAGCATACGCTCTTTCTGAACTATCACAAATTCCTTGAATCTGATATTCAACAGCTGATGTAGAGGTGATGCATCAGGGTATTTCAATAAATTGAAGTTGAGGTAGATCTTGCAGATAGGTAGACCACTTTTCCATGACTGATGATGGAGCAGATTGATCCCATCCGACTTTATCTTCCCACAGCTTCTGGAAGATAATTTTGGCGATGATAGTTGAGGGAGAGAGCCATCCGAGAGGATCAAAGACTCTGCACATGTAAGACAGAACTTCTCGCTGCTAGATAGCTGCATCGAGTTCTGGAACAACAACTTTGAATGAGAAGCAGTCTCTGGAAGGATTCCAGCGCAGTCTTAAAGTCTTGACTGTAGAATCACTGTCGATAGTCAGCTATTCCTTTGATTGACGATGCTCTAAGGAAATACGGTCTAGGATTTCTTGAGAGTTGGATGACCATTTTCTGAGTTCAGTTCCAGACGCTATACCGGTTTGAATAGATGACCCTGATTTCTCATTACAATGAAGGATTTCCTACAAATACCCATGTTAAAAACGGAAAATTTGCATATTTATTGTTATTTTAAAAGGCAAACACCTGGGGCAGTATCCACCAACCGACTTAAGTGCAACTTAGAACTTAAGTGGTTGCGATGGAAATTAGCGAAACTTAAGTATATAGCCAAATATTTGATTCTGCAGAGCGTGACGTCTAACTTAAGTTTCAAACTTAGTGTGAATTGAGCCGTATGAAAATATGGGAAACTGCTAAAACTTAGTGACAAATGCGGGAACTAAGTTTTAAAACTAAGTTCATTGTTTGGAACTTACTTAATACCGTAACTTAAGTAACAAATTTTCTTAAGTTCTAAGCTGCACTTAAGTCGGTTGGTGGATACGGCCCCTGGAATCCGACTCTTTTACTGAGTTTTAAATTGTTTTATCAATGCACCTAGACAAGATCTCTTACTCTGTTGGTATGGATACCAATACACATAGCGAGTAAGAGACATGTCCATTTTATCACTGGGTACGAGCTTCCCCTAGGAAGCTCGGACCCAGGGTAGTCTCGTTTGAGTAGTGATGGAGTAACGATGGCACCTAGAAACAGAATGGACTTTTCTCTCACTCGCCCTAATAGAGTAAGAGATCTTGTCCACAATTCACCTCTGCTGTTATACGCGCTTCCAGAGGAAAGAACATCCAGGAAAGCATACAGACTTTTCCCAAAAGAACGCACACAAGACTCACTAAATTTTACGAAAATCTATAGGCTCTCTGCAGGACAAAATGGGATTGGGTGCCATCCATCTGCATCTTTATGTGTGTCTCAAGTCTCCTCTCTTAGCTTAATGCATTGCAACTCTGTCCAAGTGACCCTTGTCCATAATACTACCCCATAGTTTTGTGTATTGTTGTGCTTATCAATGTCTGATGAAGGGGCTTGAATCTAAAAAATCTGGGTTTGTTCCAGGATTTCCAACGTTTTTATTAGAGTATTTGGAAAAGTTGTCCCTCAAGCTGGCAAGATGTAGCTGGTGTTTCAGTTCCAGAGGTCCTATAGAAGAAACTCCTATAAAGACTGCTAAAACAAAAGCATACAAAATGATTATTATCTGTGAGTTATACATATATAGTTTATTAGTTTTGTGTATTTTAATGTCCTGGATCACACTTAACAGAGGTTATACCAAACAAACCTTGTTTGAAATGAATAAAAGTAATCAATACATAGAGCTGAATGATGGAGATGGTGAATGGTGGGGACGCCGGCTGCTAAAATTTCATCGTATGTGCATAGCCGGCTGCAGCTTGGAATCGCTAAATATATCTTAGTTTTTGACATTGTTGAACGTATTACATACATCGTAACACGTCTTTTCAAACATTACAGCAATAAATTGAGCTGAGAGCGCATTTGATCAGCAGTATGCTGAATGACAACATTAAAGTCTAAGGTAGACAAGAAACACAGATAGGTGTGCTTCAATCTGCGGATGAACGCGTCTGAATTACGAGACTCTGGAACGGTTGAAGTTGATTGGACTCCGCCAGTCGCACCGGCACTTCCCGTATCGCTTCTCTTGCTTTCTGGCACAGCCTTATTGAAACGTTCGGTTCGATGCACCGCTGTTGAAGAGGCTGGCCAACAAAGACCCGCTAGCGGTTTAAATGGGGTACCAGCTGGGAAGCATTTAGAGGATCCTTGTCCACCGGGTGATGGCCGAGTTTCTGAATATCGTTTGACGTAAATACTTTCTCCTTGCTTCCCACCCAAACCGCCGTGCCCTCCATTACCGTCTGCACCAGGAGCGCCATCTCCAGTTAGAGCTGTCGGCGCTAGCTCTGATGTTGTAGTAATTAACTTTATGGTCCCAGATTTACCACCGGCTCCACCTTTTCCCCCGTCTTTGCCGGGAGACCCAAGAGTACCGGGTTGTCCATGCACCAGGTAAATCTTGCAATTATCGCATTCGTTTGGCACGCAGCAGGATTCCATTTGGTTTCCGAAGGGCGATTTCAGAGCTGGAGCGTCGAATTCCAATTCGGGGACATCGTTTTCAAACTGAACTGATCGACCATCCTTTCCGCTAGTTCCAACCCCACCTTGCTGACCACCGCCCCCTTGGCCACCTTGCACAGAGACCGTAAATTGACCCTGGATTCTAGTCTCCAAGAAAACCCCGATAAAATCACCACCATTCCCGCCTAGATTTCCCGGTAGACCTCCGATTCCTAGTTGAGCAACTGGAGCAGGTAGTGGTGATCCTGCTGCGCCATTCAGCGTTATCTTTTGATCATTGTCCACGTAAAGAACCGGGGAGAATATTGCAAGGTTCAAACCGTCCTTCTTCGCCAGTTCTGCGCTATCCAAGTCCGTATCGATATGGGCTTGGCGGGCTGCAAATATGCTGAGAGTTCGAATGGGTGTGTCACTGTTATTAGTGTAATGAGATGCGCATTCCTTGGCACTGGAAAGTGAAACGACGGAACCGCTTACAATAACTTCTTGGAAGGTGCTGTCGTAGTTGCAGTTGGGCTTCATGTCAATCAGTAAAAGAAGGTGGTGGAGCAAGTTCATCTTGTTTTCTTCTCCAGCCGAAAGCATCGAACGTAATAGCGTCGTTTCCACGCCAGGGAATTGGACCTGTTCCAGGTCAGAAATATTCAGATTACTTTCAGGACCAAGCTGGAGTCTTTCGATGGCTTCCAAGAACTCCGTGTCCAATGATAATGTGTCCAGCTTTTCCAGAACCCGATCCGCCATGTCAATCAACGACTTGTAGGAATCAAGCAGGCTTTTCGTGTTCCACACTGCTTGTACCAGGTCCGACCTGATTTTTTCAACGTTGTTCTTTAATTCCGGGAGTTGCGATACCTGGGATGCTCGGCTGGTGTACTCAGAATAATGGCTTAGGTCTGTAACATAACTGGAAGCAATTAACAGACCGAGGTTTTGACACATGTCGATTGTTTCATTGGCTGCGATACCGAGCGATCCACGCTGCTGACGCATATTTTCTAAGGCTTTAGTTAAGAGTTCCAGGTCATTAGAAACCGTGGACTTGATTGGTTGAAAGAGCTTTGTTTTTTGGATTTTCAAATTGTAGTAGCGTTGAAACTTTTCTGAAAACTTTTGAATCGCTGCCAGGGATGCATTGAAACCAAGACTATCGCCAAAGTTATACACCGTCTTTAGAATGAGCGGGAAAGTTTTCGTTACGAGCTCGTTTTGAACTTTATCCAAGTGATCGGTCATTACAGTATCGGAAATCTCGGCTATTAACCTGCTAGATTCGATAAACGATACATAATCTTGAATTTCCAAGATCCATTTAGTCTCGTCCAAAGCGCCGAGATCAGCAAACATGAAGTTTGCTTCAATTGTTATCGCACCAAAGTCGGTCATGTTGCTAATTTTGTCAATGGATGAACGAACGACGGTGAGGTCTTGGATGACAACGTTTAGATCGTGGTAATATTCGATTGTCTCTGACCTGGCAATTGCTTCATAGGTTGCCTGGAAACCGTTCTCGATGGACTCTAATGCTTTGCTGGAGGTGGAGATACCAAAGCGGTTCGCAACATTGTAGCTGAAGGTCATGAGCTCCAGGAAAGCAGTCGTTAACTTCGATCGAATTTCCGATAACCCATCCAATTTTATTGGTAGATTTGGGCTGATGTGAGCAATTTCGATGAGGTTTTCGTACAATCCTAAACTTGATAGAGCCTCCTCTAGATTAGTAAATCCGATTGCATGTAACCATAATTGGCTTGACTTTGTTACAGCTTCCAGACTTTGGTTTTCCGCTAACTGTTGCGTCAAATTTTGAAATTTAAGTAATTTGCGAATTGTTCCAGCTTGGAATTGATGAAATTCTAGTTTCTGTTCCATGGTAGGCGTAGGTTCGAAATATGTTTTGAATTTTTCTATGAAGTTAGTGATTGCTTCTCCTGAATTCTTTCTCCCGATGGTGTCCCCGTTACCGTATATTTTATCTAACAACTCCGTTAAGTCTTCCACCAACTTGTTTCTGAGGGAATCCAATATGATGTGGGATGAAGTATGGCCCGGAAAACTTTCAGAATCGCTGACATAGTGGTGATACTGCAGAATGACATCCAGACTTTGCGCAACCTCAGGTATTTCGATATTGTTCAGTATATCGATAGTAGCTCTGACGACATGCTCAAGGGATCGGTTGCCATTCAAATTTCCAATACTCGCTTCCAGGTTTCGCAAATCAGAAACAACACTTGACATCTTCTCCTTAAACGATCCGAGCTTTTCAAGTTTGGCTGCATGGTAAGTCTCGCAGTGCTCAGAGAGATCATTTACAAGCTGATTGCTCAGTTGCGCCGCGACAACGTCCCCCGCATCATAGAGGGCGCGCAAAAGTTTGGATTTCACATCATTAACTTTACTGGAGTTTTTCGTGGTATCAGACGCACCTTCAGCAAATTCCAGATAGCCAGCGTTTTGATCGATTGCATCCATGGATTCTTTCGGAGCTGAAATCTGAAGGTCTCGGCAAACGTTGGCTATCTCCTCCACACATGTTTTAACCGAGGTATTAGCATCATCTTGAAACACCGGGAAGGATTGACGGAGCCGTTGCAGGATATTCACGGTCACCTTTTGCTGTGCATCAAATGTCGTGTTTTCGAAGACGCAGTCTTTGAAACGATTGACTAATTCCGATGAAGTATTTCGAAGAGCAGTTTCCAAAGCTTCCGAGAACTGTGCCTTCCTTTCTACAATGACCCGCTTGGCCCGTTCCGATAGCGTGTGCCCGAAATTCGAAGGTTCCACTGGAGCAAAGCGGAAGTTGTCGTTGCGGAACACAATTTTGCGAAGCTTCCTCCGATTTTCTAATAACGAAGGGATATTGTTCACAGGTCCAATAAATTTCCGGCTGGGGTTGATTAATATTCCAATATTCGTGTGCTTGCCCTCCTTATCTTTGGTGAGTAATGCGTCGAACATAACGTTTGCTCGCTCGTTGTCTTCTGGCGTGGACTTTGCCGAATAGCTTGATCTCAAATCTTCAATGAACGTTTCCACGCCTTCGAGTATTTCTTCTTCAGTGTCGTCCTCGGTCATGGTGACTTTGCTCACGATCAAGGCAATGCTGTGCCGGAAGACTGAAGTGTCTTTGAGCAGCGCCGTGACTTGTTTCACAGTCTCAGCAAACTGATATCGAGATTGGCCTGGCGTAACTGCCGTCCTAGGTGAAATCAACAAAACCTTGAGACTTCTTGCGTGTTGCGTTACTTGCTTCATGAAGAACGAGGTAGCGATTTCGATGGACAGACTCCTGGTGTCCTTGAAACCGGGACAGTCGTACATAGTTGAATTCGTCTCGGGATCGATAACCAAACTAGGGTAAATCGTTTTGGACACAGTACTCTGACCTGGTTTGCTCACTTCATTGTCATCATCAACGTACAAAACACCGCCGCCCTTTGTCTCAACCAAGTGGAGGCGAGACAAATCCCCTGATAAGATTTTTGCTAAAGTCGTCTTCCCAGCACCCGCCATTCCTACAATCAGCATCAAATCCTTGCGGCTTTCTTCCAACTTTATTACTGAAGAACCTATTTCCAGATAGTTTTTGGTTTCAGATAGGATTGCCCCTGAATCGCTTTCTGAGGTATCGCGTCGCCATCTACCTGTAATTTGATACAAACACAATTAGAATAAATATTTCATGCCCACATAATTTTCTATTCCAAGTTCAACGTTACTGCAAAAATAATTTCACCGCTTTCAAACTCACCAATTATAGGCAACTGCCATTGATCATCGTCAGCTCCTGTATACAGGCGCCTCTCAGGATTTATTCTTGGGTTGATCACCATCCTTCTGTCGGTCACCTGTTAAAATGTCGATTGATTACTACGTATTTGCAGGATTCTATATAGCTAAATAAAATTTTAGGCTGTAATATAAATTGCAACATTATATATCCGTCCTTACCTTAGCTTCCGTAACCCGAAGCGTGCTAATTGTTATCACTACAAGAAACAGGTGCAGATCCATATTCGTTATTTTTTCTCACATATGCAAACTTTTATTTTTACTTACACTTATTTGCTTTCAAAACCCTAGCTGAAGTTACGTCAGTTTTTAAAAATCTCTACTCCCTTTGAATTCAAACGGATCCCGTAGCTAGTAATCTCTACCTCGCCTTGAGATGTATTAGGCATTGAGCTCAAGTAATGAAGGACATTTAGCGTAGAAGTCAGATAGGAGAATGAAGCATTAGCTAAAATGTTGGCACAAAGAAACTGACAGACTACTCATCTTAAAGGTTTATACAAAGAAGATGCTATGCAAAATGAAACGGACAGAAAAATCGTACAAATGGTCAATAATAACATGTTGACCAGTACATATAATTGAGCATCCATAAATGTCTTGGTCTCAACTCAGTACAGCAGCGGGACATTAGAGTAATTAATACATAGTGAGAGATTAAATGAATCGGCGTAAATTGACCAAAGGTCACTCTTCGCGATAATGTTTTTACAGCTTCACTGGAATCGAGGAAACGTCACGGTGGATCTGGTTCTGGTTTTCGCCAGTTCGGACTAACTGTTCAAACTTGCTGAGAAGCTATTACAGTATGAGAGGCAGGAACACTGAATGCTCTCTTATTGCGAACACAATTCTCTATGGATCTTAATGTAAATCTGGCTGGTATTTCAATTATAGTTATGATTACAATTTGATTTTAATTATATTATCTGCTTGTGCAAAATTCTACACATCTGCATTGACTCGTACTTGGTTGAATAAGAGTGAGGAATACGACGTTCCCAAATGGTTGACGATTGCGTTCCAGAGAATGATGAGGACATGTTCATGCCTGTTAGAGATTCAGACGACTATCATAAATCAGAATCTCATGTGAATCTCTCATCTTCGACGGCTGCATTGGGCTTCAAACCCTTCACCGTTCTTATTCCGCTCTGGAAGGGGATGGAAAGAGCTCTGGGCTGGACAGCATTCCATAATGACAAAATCATCTTTTCCAGACTTGCTTCCTTGAGACAAATTCAAGGAACGCTTCGCCTGCCTTAGCTGAACCACGGGGTAAGGCAAGGAAAGATAATACCAATTAATTATTATTTCTTAATTGGAAGAAATCTAATGAAACATAATATTAATTATTTCCAGGCAATACTCCGATAGGTCACAGGAGGAGAAAAGAGGATCTTAAGATGCGGTGAAGGTGATGGGCATAATATTACATCTCTGGTTGTTATCCAGTGAATCCTATTTTAAATTCTGAGAGACGCATGAACTTGGAAGAAACATAAAATGACAAGCGCTGAAATTCATTTAGAGCGTTGGAAAGCTGCGTTCACTTGGACCAGGACATGACGTGGAAGCAAACCTTAGAGGGCGGCAGCCGAACGTATTATAATTAATGTTACAGAAACTCAAAATTATCAAATCAAACTCATCCACACGATCAAACACGCCGACACGACGCATACCAATAAACATCTCTAGAGGAATGATATTCGCGTTTCATTTGATTGCCTTGTTAAGCTTCGGATTTTGCTTGCCTGGACTAGTAGGAGTTGAAGCTTCACATAGTGAGATTTGAATGATTGTCACTGGACGTACAGTTTCGATTGTTATTTACTGCATTACAATCTTGACGTTCTACTATATATCAGCGATTTGAGCGAACATTAAAAAAGCAACTATATCACGGAACGCGTTTATATGGAGGTGCTACAAAAACATTTCATTAAATATGCTTACATGGTGGTAACAGATGTGTGTCCGGTTTTACCAACGCTTGCATTACGACACGGATGAGGAGCAGGGCAAGAAGTGATAGCCTTTAAATCTTGACTGAAGAGGTCTTGTCAGGACCGAATTCCACGGTAAATTTTAAAGAATGTTATAAAACCGTGGTTGAAAATGAGTGTAAATACGGTGAAAGATTTCAATCCTCGACATGTACAGATGTTTTCAAAATAATGCAAGTCTTAATTAGCACGGAGAGGGGGGAGTCTGGAGGAAAGTGCAGAAAACTAAATACTTTTAACCATAACCATATAGAAAAATACAAAGGAACAAGTAATCTCGACCAATCTTCCTCTGACGTATAACTGAATGAGTGAGATGTATTTGTCTCCTTGTGTTTTCTATACACCCAAAGCTAAAAAGTGTTACCAAGATTTCAAAGTCCTTATCTGAACTTAAAATGCGTTGCGTATCACGAACATCTACGTGCGGCACAGTGTGCATTACTACATATGGATTTTTTAAAACATTAAATAGAAATTACAAGAGAGAAAATAAATTTCGGGAGGCAAAGGGAAAACAGACAACTAGTAACCTGAGAATGAATTACAAGATGAGTGAATGAGTTCAGGAGCTAAAATCCAAGGGCTTTTCACAAAGACGAGGAAGATCGGGGATCAGAAGCCAGAAGCAAAGTGGAAAGAGGAAGAAGGCGGGTATTTTGTGAAATATATGCACGCTTTTTTTCTAGCTCTTCCAAGTTAACACCTTCCAAGTCAGTTACTAGTAGAAAATAATATGAAACAAAAGTCTTTGAAAGGATGATTTTGCAATATGGCAGAATTTTTTAAATTCCTGAGAAAATCCTGTTCAAATGTGGGAGAAAAATGGTAGAAGGGATAGATGATAAACATCAGAAGAGATTTTTGCAAACTTGTTTGACGGTCATCATCATAAATATAGGCCTCACAAGGGCTTTTCTTAAGGGTACTTGAATATAACCTGGTCGGAGGTCCTTTGACAGTGGATGACATCGGTAGGTAGGGTCCCTTGCTGGGCAATTAAATGGGAGGCGGATTCTTTCCCACGGGCAAGTTAATCAGTCGCTTCCAAGGAGGGAAGCGTGTAAAGTTTTAGGAAAATGAAGAGATCTTTGCTAATTTTCTCATCTCTTGAGGATGGACAGCCTCAGGAAGTTAGAACTTGGATTTGCATGAGTACACATTTGTCTGTGCTAGTAATTAATAAGGCAACTTCAAAATGGGTCTCCAGGTGAAAGTCTATGAGTGCAATGCTGGGTAAAATGTGGAATTGGATTCGTTAAGGGCGAGGGCAGAGGAGGAGGAGTTGTGCTGTCAAAGGCTTTTTGATTGGTGGAAGGAGGGAGGGGTGTTAAAGGATGTCTCATCCCGCCATCTTCCCGTCGGAAGCTTCTCCCGCCCTCCGGCAGCGAGAGTGAGGGCATTGAACTTTACAGGCAAAATGCTTCACCGTCAGGGTTCAATGAACTCAGTCGAGGATTCCAGAGAAAAGACAAAATTCGAGGAAGGAGTTTTAATTATTTTATTCGCAGAATCAAAAAGCTTGGAGTTGAATCAAATGGTTTTCAACTTCAAGTGGCTGGATTCCAGGCTTCAAGAAGCCAAAGTTACGATCCATTTCGTAACAGGGCGGCTGGGAGAAGAAGTCCACCAAATCTGCCGTCCATTCAGTGCTGAGTCAGTGTTGGGGGTTGAGCGTGGGAAGAAATATCCGTCGTATCGCGTTTCCTTCAATGTGATGACCAACTGGGAAGCCTCACCACCCGTCCCAGAGGAAACAGGTTCAATCCGAAAGTAATTCCGACGACCGTATTCATCTTGCTTTGATGGAATCGGTTTGAGCTCGTTGAGTTTGTTACGAAGGTAAACGACGGAACTGTCTTCGCCCGGAACTTGAACAAACTCCCACTGAAACGCATCCTCCCGCAGTTTGTCTCTGCCAACCGCCAATGTTGCTCCATCTAACTCAGTATTTGCTATTCTGTCAGTCGGATTTCGTGCAAGGTAGAGGAATTCACCTTTGTAGTAAGCGTTTTCGATGTTCAAAGGTGTTCCAGTTAGCCCTGCTAGCCCCCAGAAAATGTATACTTGTAGAGCAGTAGTAGAAGAGAACACTCTCCCGTTCAGTTTTTCCAGGAGTCTGTCTTGCTTGCTGTCCTTCTCAGCCTGCTTGGTCACAACCTGGCTCATGTTTGCCTTGATCTCTGCAAACTCTGACTCGCGCGTCTTCAACGTTTCCTCCGCAGCCCTGTTCTTCGTTCTCAACTCTTCAATGTCCTTGGTGAAGCGCCCACCCGCACTTTCCACAGCGCTTAACGCTTCCTCCGTCTTCAAAGTACGATTATCAAAAACTGAGCGCAGGTCTTCAATTTTCCCCCCTTGTGATTCTATTGCTTGAAGGGCCGTAGCAGTGCTGGTTTTTTGCTCTGCTACATCCGCCAAAGCGCTGTCGGTCCTTTCAGTTTGCGTGCGCATCGTTTTAAGCGCTTCTTCCATTTCTGTCTTCTGTGTCTCCACTTTACGAAGCGCGTTCTCTGTCTCCTCCTTTTGCATTCGCATTGCGTCAAGCGCTTCCTTCATTGCCTCATTTTGGCGTGTAACAGTTTCAAGTGCTCTGTTGGATGCATCCTTTTGCCGCTTCATCGTTTCCAGCGCTATTTCTGTTTCCTTTTTCTGCCGTGTTACAGTTTGGAGTAGCACTTCCGTTTCTTCCTTCTGCGCCGTAACTGCCAATAACGACTTCTCCGTTTCTACTTTTAGAGTCTTGATATCTGAAAGTGCTTGGCGCGTTTCTTGCTGAAGTACAGCGTTAGTTTCTTTCTGGGATTTTATTTCTTGGAGCGCTTCTTCAAAGTTGGCCGTCAACTGCTTCACAGCCGAGGAGTGGCACCGACCACTGTTTTGGGCCTCCTTCATTTTCTCAACGGCTTGGATTAAAGTGGCTCTGACTTTGGCCACTGTGCTCTGGTAGTAGTCAGTTTTTATTGTACCGTTGAATGGGACCATATCCACATTCCTCAAAGTAATTAGCACTTTGTCTGCCTCATTCTCCACCTCACGGAGCGCTTGATCGAATTCATCCTCCGAGTATTGGCAGGACGATGCGAGCCAGACGCGGTTGAGAATGCGCCAAACCGTGGTTTCCAGCCCAGAAACCCCATTGTCGCAATTCAGCACAAATGATGAACCCGCATCCCGGGAGGAATCCACAGCTGCTGGCTCTGTCTCAGCAGCAAAGACGTTAAGAAAGCCGCTGAGGAGTTTGGTCAATCCATTAGCTTCGTCTTCTGGGATTGAAATGATGCAAGACGGTCTTTTGGCTGCGCGTGGAAGTCGCAATGCGGATTCACGTCTGAAATTCATTGAAAGTGTCAAGTTTTAATTCTCTGCTGCATTCTGCGCTTGTTCTTGTTTATTTTTATAATCCTGGTTGACTCACTGGTTCCTCAGACTTGCATCACTGATGTGTGCATCCTGTGCTTGCTCTGCTGAAGTTATTACAATTAAAACGGAGCAAACGAGAATGCCGAGCAAGGACGACATCTTTCCCTTCAGATTTCAAACCGAAATATTTAAGCAATTAAAAGTGGCTCGGAATATTGAATCTTTTATTGAAAAAGTGTATAAATATTTTGAAATGAATAGAATTACCTCCAATTTACTCGCAAAATGTCTTAAATGAGCAAAAACTCCACTTCCAAGCCAGCCGGCTCACAAGCACAACCACCCAAGTTGCAACTCTAAAAAAAATCCTAAGTAACTGCTTTTAGATCTACGTAAGTAACTTCAACTTAGTTCTGATCCCGCACCTGGTCAAAATTGAGCAACTCTGATGTGAACGGGGCTTTATATTTTATTTATATTGAGTTTTGCACTTGTTTTTGTAGCGGCTCATGCGAACTGATCACCTCCTCCGGAAGTTTCAAAAGCTGTTGGGCAATTTATCCCCATCACATTCTCATCATATGTGACATGTGACCACTTCGTGCAGAAAAATAACTGAACTACTTCCGAATCCGAAGAAGCCAGAGCGAGCGAGTTCTAAAGATCAGTTAGAGATCAACTCATTTTAGTTCTCTCTCTCTTAGTTTTAGTAAGGCTACACTCGAAGGTCGCACGACAATATCAAAGCTTTTATTTGTATTCAAACTCGAGCCAATCTACAAATCCTTCATGAACTATGATCTCAAAGTTTGAGCAATCATTTTGCAACTCTCAAAAGTAACTTCCAACAACATGATGGAGCTCTCCCCCATTCATTTTAGGCGCAAACACCCAGTTCCAACTGAGTGAAAGCCATAGCTGGAAAGGCTCAATCAGAAGCTTGTAATCCTCCTTTGAATGATAAGTTATGATTGCCTGAATTGAATCTACAGACATTGATTTACAGAATTGTAGTTCATGATGACTCGTTGCGACGCCTGGCTCATGAATTCCTTGAGTACATGCATGTAGGCAAAATATTGGGTTACAACTTACAAAATCTAACGGAATACTTTTAACCAAGCTAAAAATCTAATTTTTGAGAACGCAACGATTTTTTCAGACTTGATGATTTCACCCAGCGATAACGATGAGCCACACTGCATGAGTCACACTGGTCCGTTATTTAGTTTTGATTTAAAAAATTTGGTTTTAAATCTTGCAACTAAGAGATTCTGGAGTCACCTTTTCCCCTCTCAATCATCAATTCCCTCCCCAATCAAAAAATAAGCCTTTCTCAAGTTTTGTTTTCACTGGAAGATCTCTCGATTACCACGGGAACTAACGGATGACTACTGCTACAACTTCAGAGCGCAGGAGCTCCAAGATAAATCTTATGATGACTCCAGAACATTATTTATAACTTGCTGTACCCTACGGTTTGTAAGACCCAGAAAAAGCGTTCCTTGCACAAGCTTTTAGCTCTGGGCTGAATAATCCTTGAAGTCGTGGCGGTGGTCGGCCATACTAGTTTGAATAGGTGACCCTGATTTCTCATTACAATTACAATCAAGGATTTCCAACAAATACCATACGGAACATTTGCATATTTATTGCTATTTTAAAAGGCAGACACGTGGTGGATTTAAGAGGAATTAAAACTTAAAAGCTGGAATCCGACTCTGCTGTTAATTACATATACGCGCTTTCAGAGGAAAGGACGTCCAGGAAAGCATCCCAATAGAACTCATGGGTAAGATAGGATGAGCTCAAGTACCCTGAATATAAGAAAAAGCTATTACTAAGCTACATACAAGTTGCAATTATGCTCTTCGAAAAATGTGGTGGCCCTTAAAAGGGCCGTTTGTTTGAAAGGTTGTAGTGAAGATGGTCTATTTGGAGGAAGTGTACTTGGTCACAGCCTTGGTGCCCTCTGACACGGCGTGCTTGGCCAACTCTCCGGGGAGGAGAAGACGGACTGCAGTCTGAATTTCCCGGGAGGTGATGGTCGTCCTCTTGTTGTAGTGGGCCAGACGGGAGCTTTCAGCTGCAATTCGCTCAAAGATGTCGTTCACGAAGGAGTTCATGATGGACATGGCCTTTGAGGACACTCCCGTGTCAGGGTGGACCTGCTTCAACACCTTGTAGATGTAGATGGCGTAGGATTCCTTCCTCTTCTTGCTTCGCTTCTTCTTGTCCCCTTTCACAATGTTCTTCTGGGCCTTCCCTGCCTTCTTGGCCCCCTTTCCGCTTGCTTTTGGTGGCATGATGAGAGTGTGAGTGAGAAAAAGTTGCCCGAGTGTTGCCAGCGAGAGAGATGAAATTGGAATGATGAACAGAAGAGAGCTGAGCTGGAATTTATAGGAGGAGAGCGAGTAGATTCTACAAGAGCGAGTACAGAGGGTCATGAGCATAGCTATCACAACACAGTTCCCTCCAACCTTCTGTTTACCGTCCTTTGTTGAAAGCGCGGGAAACGTAATTACTGTGCAAGTTGAAGTTCAGCAGATGCCTTAAGAACTAACAGTTTATAGCAAGCAAACCTTTAGAAATATGTTGAATGTTGAATTTGGATTACTAATTATACTTGAACGTGGGTTCATGTTGAAAATAAATTGATTAACGCAATTATCTCCTTAATTAGTTATAACTCGATTTCTGCAACGCTTCCAACGCTATCATGCTATGACAGCGGTTAAAGCGCTTCCATCTCACACAAGGAACCCGCTAACGTAGGTGATTGAAAATAATTAACATTAACGTATTTGTAGAAGCTTGTACAATGAACCAGGTTTCGATCCGAAACGCAAATTTTCCTAGGTATAATTATAGCTACTACAATAATAAATAATTGATGGAAACATTAGCTTCACGCTGCTTCTAGAAACGCACAAAATTAATTTGATTCAAGCTTTATTCCAGTCTCTTTGATTTTCTTGCTGACCCCAGGTGACTTATTCACAAGTCATTCATAATTTAATCATTTCTTTCGTACTCTCTTGATTAATGCATGATTAATTAATTTATGTCAAACTATTTTAATTTGTTTACTGTCTACATCTTATAATAATACTTTGCAGCAGTAACTTTGGGAGTCCGTCGCTGCATACCTCTGTATAAATATCAGTTCAAAGTTTGCTCTTAGGAAAATGTGGTGGCCCTTAAAAGGGCCGTTTGTTTTGAATGTGGACAGTTGTTGCGCTTATGCAGCTTTCTTTTCGGTCTTCTTGGGGAGAAGGACGGCCTGGATGTTGGGCAAGACTCCTCCTTGAGCGATCGTCACTCCGGACAAGAGCTTGTTCAACTCTTCGTCGTTGCGGATTGCGAGTTGCAAGTGACGCGGGTCTTCTTGTTGTCACGGGCAGCGTTTCCGGCCAACTCCAAGACCTCAGCGGCCAAGTACTCCATGACTGCAGCCAGGTAAACTGGAGCTCCAGCACCAACGCGCTCAGCATAGTTTCCCTTACGGAGAAGACGATGAATTCGACCTACGGGAAACTGAAGACCTGCTCTGTTAGAGCGAGACTTTGCCTTTCCCTTAACTTTTCCTCCTTTACCGCGTCCAGACATGATGAGAAGTGTAGGTTAGAATTGTTGAAAGAGGTGCTTTCGGTCAGAGAGACAGATTGTGAATGAGCTACTGAGTAATGTACCTCTGTATTTATACTCTTTTGGAGAGTAAATTGTCAACTGCTGGTGCTGCAAGCAAATAATTTCGCGAGGAGTGAGAGCAAATGAGACTCCTCATCACTGCAATTCAATTCCATGGTTGCTTCTTGCTCATCTCACGCGGGTTTCACCAATCACCGGACTCACTCCCCCTCCTTTTCGCTTTTCATTCTCGATTCCACTTTTAAATTATGTTTATAAATTAATTACTTTGCAGTATCTTTTCTCAGTACTCCAATTGAGTTAATTGATTATAACTTAATTTTCCTAAAAACATTTTCGATAAGTGATCAAAGAATGGTCGTCAGATGCATTTAATTACTGAGGGTGATACCTCCTTATTTTGACACTCGTTTATAACGCTCCTACTTTTACAAATTAGGAGTAAATGTAAAGATGAATACATCATTGGATAGCCCATACGTTTTTACACATCATGGTGTGCTAATAGTTTCATTAAAGTTACGCGACAACAATTGGAATCAGTCGTAAACAGTTAGGATCAAACAAATTTTTTCCATTCCTATGATTTACATGTTAAATATCGGTCTACGATTTATAGCATTTCCAAGGATATCTAGCGCATTTTAGAAAACTGTTGTATAATATATGCAGTAAATTAGCTGCCAATCACAGCTATTTCATGCTACTTGGATAAAAGTTGCGAAAAATCATAATAGAAAGATTTAACAACCATTATCATCTTCAGGAAGAAAAAAGTTGAAAACGAGTCAAAACCGACATTTTACATGCGCCATAAAATTCGTTGGACTGTTCAGATTTCAACGAAAAGGACTTTAAAATGACCAAAAAATTGAGTTCTTTAGGATAAAAGAATTTTATGAAGGAAAAGTTGACCATTTTCGAAATGATTCAAAAAATACTGTTTTTAATGACTGGAAAGCTGCATTTTGACCTCTCTCGAAGTATTGTTCTAATTAACCCAGACACATAAGACGTAATATCCTAGAATAATTGAAAATGTAGCCAATAAAATTCTCTATAAGACGAATCTACAAGCTGCAGCTTCCGTACGTTATCATCTAAACCAGTTTCTAATTCTTCGGAATATAAATGATGGTTTCTATATGCAATTGGATCCTAAATGTGCATGTGGAATTGCATTAAAACGCTTTCAGCGCCTCCTTTAAGTTATTACTAAAGAAGTTATTGTAATTAATCAATACATTTGTAGCATAAGAAAGCGGTTGTTTGCTTTCGATGTCAATTATTAATGGTTCTTTGGACCAAACTCAAACTAAAGCATACATACTCATGTAACCAAATAAGGAGTCGATTTGAAGGAAAGCAATTATAACTAACGTGCTTTCATATAACTTTCCCTTGTCACGTATGCGAACGTGAATCATTGATTCATTATACTCAATGTTAGAATTAATTACAATAATTGTATCTAAAGCTTTTGCAAAACAAAGGTGACCCTCAGTACAAAGACTCAAATCATGGAGCTATGAAACAGCCAATATTGCCTGGCCCAATTCGTGTAGTTAGGGAAATATTAAAATAGTGATTACAATATGCGCATCTAATTTCAGTTAATTACAAGTTTCATCAGCTACGAAATGGCGGGTCCACCATTTTATGTAGTAAGTCTCATTCGTTTCGTCAAGGCTGCTTTCAGTAATTCAAATTTTGTTACTTTTCCTTAAATACGCGAGCTCTTTGGAAAATGTGGTGGCCCTTAAAAGGGCCGATTGGTTGTGATGTTGAAATGAAGCTACTGGAAACGCTTAACCTCCGAATCCGTACAAGGTTCTGCCTTGACGCTTCAGAGCATAGACGACGTCCATAGCGGTGACTGTCTTCCTCTTGGCGTGTTCAGTGTAGGTCACAGCGTCCCGGATGACGTTCTCAAGGAAGACCTTGAGCACTCCACGGGTCTCTTCGTAGATGAGACCGGAGATACGCTTCACACCTCCACGTCGGGCCAGACGACGGATGGCGGGTTTAGTGATTCCCTGGATGTTATCACGTAGCACCTTCCGATGCCGCTTAGCTCCTCCTTTCCCAAGACCTTTGCCTCCCTTTCCACGTCCAGTCATGTTGATTGAGCGGTTGAGTTCAGAAACGAGGGAAAATAACTCTGAGAGAGATGAGAGTAGAATGAATATGTAGAGTAATGGAGGCGAGACTTTATAGTCGCGGAGGGAAGGAAGAGTGCGGACGTAAAGGGGACGCGGTTTCCACCCTCCTCTCTGAATTCTTTGGAAGGAATGGGGAAACCAATCTCGAAGTTCAGCTTTGTCAAGTTACTGAATAATTATGCGTATGTTCTAGACACGCCATTTAGCTCATCAATTATAATTAATTATTGGTGGAGAACGAATGTAGCAGACAAAATGTAACCTACATCATGCATTAGTCAATTACGAATGGATTTAAGTTCAATGTTGATGTAATTAATAAGTGTGAAAACTGAGGACTCCAGCAATGTCTCCAAGCGCTTATCCCATAACCATAAATAATTTGGTTAAGGAAAGTAATTATTTTGAGCAGTTTGTAATTATGCATTCCTTTTCCCTTATCCCAGTTTTATGCTTGAATTCTTTCGAAAACTAATTAAAAGCAATGCATCTCAAACAGAATTTGGAAGCACACGTAAGCCAATAATTTATCCAGCCCTGCATAGTTCAACAAGTAATTAAATGATAAAGCAGTAATACTTCATTGAATGCAATCGATTTGACAATTTCATAGTTTCTCGAAGGCCATGGCCTGAACACTTTGCTCGGGTACTGCTCAAATGTATTTGCTGTAGCCTAGGTTCTGTGTAAGCAACGTCTTTCATGAAGTTGGCGAGGACAATAAATCAACAATGATGGTTTCCGTTGCAAATTGGACAGGATGGTTGTGAGTGAATACAACTAATCGCGAGGATTATAATTCAAATTTTGCATTTAACTGCCGCGTTTAGCTCATCTATTCATTCCGTTTTCGGAACTTTGCTCTTTGGAAAATGTGGTGGCCCTTAAAAGGGCCGTTTGTTTTAAATCGCGAAGTTGCTGCTTAGATTCTCTTTAAGCTTTGACAGGTGCAGCTGGAGCTTTCTTAGGTGCTGCTGCTTTCTTTGCCGCTGGCTTCTTGGCTGCTGCCTTTGGT
Organism: Sminthurides aquaticus; assembly: GCA_906901655.1. NCBI lineage: Eukaryota > Metazoa > Arthropoda > Collembola > Symphypleona > Sminthurididae > Sminthurides > Sminthurides aquaticus. Next base: position 6,116,459 of record CAJQTT010000010.1, read on the forward strand.
TTTGCTGCAGCTTTAGGCGCAGCTTTCTCCTTGGGTGCCTTGGGCTTGACGGTCTTGGGTTTAGCTACTTTCGGTGCCGCTGGTTTCCTGGCTGCAGGTTTAGGAGAAGCAGCTTTAGGAGCTGCGGCCTTAGCCTTTGGAACGGTGACCTTTGCAGGGGCCGCCTTCTTGGGTGGAGACGCCGCTTTCTTCGGTGACTTGCTTCCAGCAGCTGCTTTCTTTGCTGCAACCGGCTTCTTAGCTTTCTTCGCAGCTGGCTTCTTGGCTGCCTTAGCCTTTGGTGACTTGGGCTTCTTCTCTGCAGCAGGCTTCTTGGGTTTGACAACCTTTGGCTTGACAGCGAGTTTGAAGGATCCACTGGCTCCAGTTCCTTTGGTCTGCACTAGGACACCTTTCTCAACAGCGCTCTTCAAGTACTTGCGGATGAAGGGAGCAAGTTTCTCCACGTCAACTTTGTGGGTGTCTGCAATGGATTTCTTGATTGCCGCAAGTGACGAACCTCCCTTTTCGCTCAGTTTGCCAATGGCGTCGTTGACCATGGAAGCGGTTGGTGGATGAGCAGCGGGTTTCTTCTCAGTCTTGGGCTTCGGACTCTTCTTCGCTGCGCCTTCCGCTTTCTTTGTAGCCTTGCCTTTCTTGGGACTAGCAAGGACTGGAGCTGCAGGAGCGTCGGTCGTGGTTTCAGGAGCAGTGTCTGCCATGGTGATGAAGTTTAGATGGATAGAATCCCGGGAAATATTCAATAGATGTACACGCGTGTAGAATCAGCATGAAAATGAGCGTGTGGTGGCTCTGTCTGTTATTTATACTCCTGTTTTGGGTAGATGAGGAGCAGACTCTCCTTTCCCGTTCGTTCTCTGCTCCTCTTGCTCAGCGCTTCAGCTAAACATTGCCCAGGTACCTCAAAATCACAGACTGCTCACATCAGCTCAGACATCCACAACAGCAAATCTCTTCCCGCCCCAACTCCCATCCTGAACAAAGGAACAATTTTCTCTAGGGCGCTGAAAATCTAATTCCTGAATTCTTGGTAAATAAGTTGTTGTGATAATCCTACATTGATCGTCCGGTTTTTGAAATTTCTGTAAGGTTATAAAAACATCACTCGTGCGATGCCCTTAAATTCTGTAAATGCGGCTTCGTGGTGAAAGAAACCATATGAATGATTCATGGTTATGCCAGAAAAATCAATAATGCACAATTAATGATTGTTTTAAGTCACATGCTCTGCTTTATCTCGATACTCCAAAGCTAAAAGAAATTGAAGCCATGTTAGAAGAGATTAAACTACGGAACATTATCGTTTCAAATCCTTCATCTTTATAGAAAAAGCAGTCATTTCTCTATCTGAGGGATAGTTTTTATTGCAACTAAGCTCTCAGTTTAAAGGAAAACGAATATGCGAGCAGATTTTCTTATGGTTTTCTTTTTATTGAGCCGTATGATGTGTGCAAATATGAACCTCTCCAGTATATAATTATTTAATTCAGTGGCTGATTTCATCTTTTGTCTTTAAGTAATGTCAGTTAAGCGTCATTAAAAATTGATTAATGGTAGGTACAGAGTGCGAGTGCTCTCCTCTGTTTTCAGTAATTAATTATAGTTTGCCAGGAACGAAATTATTTTCAGCTGCAATAAACTCGACAATAGCCTCTTATTAGACTAGCATCTTACATGTATTGAATTAGATTTTATCAATCGTTAATGATACTGAAATTGCTACACGCATGCTTGGTCAGGGAGTAACTGGACCCAACCTCCATCTGAAGCTCGTTCCATCATGCTTGGAACGTAACCAAGCGTTTGTTTGAGTTATTAAGCGTAGTACTCGATTCAAAATTCAACATTGAAATCCATGTATCTTCAGACATTAGCTGAATGAGTGATGTGCAGATTATGCATTCTATAATTATTGATAATTTACTACGCATGAAATTCGGAAGCAAACATAAGATTGAATGATTAAACGTGTGAGCTCTTTGGAAAATTTTGTGGCCCTTAAAGGCCGTTTGTTTTAAAATGAAGTTGTTCGACAGCTTATGCTCTCTCTCCTCGGATTCTTCTTGCCAATTGGATGTCCTTGGGCATGATGGTCACTCGCTTGGCGTGGATGGCGCACAAGTTCGTGTCCTCGAAGAGTCCGACCAAGTAAGCTTCAGACGCTTCTTGCAAAGCCATAACAGCTGAGCTCTGGAATCGCAAGTCCGTCTTGAAATCCTGAGCGATTTCACGAACGAGCCGTTGGAAGGGCAACTTGCGGATGAGAAGCTCAGTGCTCTTTTGGTAACGACGGATTTCTCGGAGAGCAACGGTTCCAGGGCGGTAACGATGAGGCTTCTTCACTCCTCCAGTTGCTGGCGCACTCTTACGAGCGGCTTTAGTAGCCAACTGCTTCCTTGGAGCCTTGCCTCCGGTTGATTTACGAGCGGTTTGCTTGGTACGTGCCATTGCCGAAGTGGAGATGTAATTATTAGATGATGTTTGAGAGTTGTGGAAGGTGATGCTTGATGCAGAGACCGAACACGAAAGATGACTGTAGTGGTGGAAGGCGGTGGATTTATACCCTTCTGAGGTGTAGTTGCTCGTTCAGTCTGTGAGGTTCACAGAGGAGTTGCTTGGGAGTAGAGGAGGGGACAAAGCCGAGAAGAGTTTGCCCGCACTGCTTTCTGAACGCTGCTCCTGTCTTGCTAGGAAAGTGGGTGCAGGATAATTAAAGAATGCATTGAGCTGACAATGGCTCATATGCCTTATTGAGGGAAATAGAGAATAGGCGGGAAAGCACAGAACTGTCAGACAAAGGAACAATTTAAGGTGTCTCTCCTTTTTGCATTTGTTCAGAAGACGTAGTTAATTATTTAATTAATTAATTAACTAGAAAAGTTTCATGTCCAGCATATCTAACTTAATCTTAAAATAGGTTTTTCGAGTCGAAATTGTTCTACATTGTAGGCTCCTGTGAAACTTAAACTAACTGCATCTTCTTCGATTTCAATTTTCATTTGTTTGAATGTTGTTCATGTTAATGTTAGGATTAAAGAAAACTGCTCAACGACACAGGAGCAGGCGAACGTCAGCCAATAAGCTTCAATTTAAATAAGCTTAAATTTTGTCTTCACCTACCTTGTATTAGTCCTTTCAGCGGTAGAATAAAAATTAATTACTTTAAGCCATCGTCAAAGATCTTGAGACATGGAATAGACTTTAAGAACAGAGAAATCCTAATACATGTCATCAAGTAGCGCATAGCTTCTTGTACGCATTTGTAATTAATTAACTCAGTATTATCATAAATATGTAGTGATCCACTAGTCCTCATAGCCACCTGCTCAAATGAAATTATGTGATGCATGATGCTTATGCGCTTATAGTTGAAGGAAATCAATCAGTTTTTCCGGTTATGTTCACGAATTCAAATGAATAAAGCTATTACGAATTTCATTTCCTAATCCTCCAAATCATCCTGCACGGTCAGACAACTCGTTTGCTCTTCGTAAAATGTGGTGGCCCTTAAAAGGGCCGTTTGTTTGAAAGGTTGTAGTGAAAATCGTCTATTTGGAGGAAGTGTACTTGGTCACAGCCTTGGTGCCCTCTGACACGGCGTGCTTGGCCAACTCTCCGGGGAGGAGAAGACGGACTGCAGTCTGGATCTCCCGGGAGGTGATGGTCGTCCTCTTGTTGTAGTGGGCCAGACGGGAGCTTTCAGCTGCAATTCGCTCAAAGATGTCGTTCACGAAGGAGTTCATGATGGACATGGCCTTTGAGGACACTCCCGTGTCAGGGTGGACCTGCTTCAACACCTTGTAGATGTAGATGGCGTAGGATTCCTTCCTCTTCTTGCTACGCTTCTTCTTGTCCCCCTTCACAATGTTCTTCTGGGCCTTCCCAGCTTTCTTGGCGCCCTTTCCGCTTGCTTTCGGTGGCATGATGAGAGTCCGAGTGAGAGAGTGAACTAACTCGAGTGTTTCAGTACGAGAGTTGGAAATGGAATGATGAACAGAAGAGAGCTGAGCTGGATTTTATAGGAGGAGAGTGAGTAGATGGTAGAAGAGCGAGTAAATCGGTGCAAATGCTTTGTGGTAATTAGCTGGCAGCTGGTAGGAGTTAGTGTGGTTACAGAAGCTGTGTAAGTTCGGCACTGTAAAGAGCATTGACGGAGCTCCATGTAGGACATCATCCTATTTTGTTAATTAAAGTAACTATTAGTTAGTACAAGTACAAGGGCTTTAGAAAATTGTATGCATGCCACTTACGATAATTACACTCTCAGTACGTGATGTTTCTCAGATGAAATGTGAGGGTGTACATCAATAATTAATTAGTTGATTACTTAAATAAATAATGAGTCTTAAGTTGAAACCGTATTTACTCAGAACATCCATCTCCGTGCTACCTCCTACCTGCAAACGGTTATCTCTGCACATCCCTTAAGTTTTAAGCTGTTGCATCATAAGGCACTCAATATATTAGATAATTTATTTATTTATTTTATTACTGTCCTTTCTTTTCCTCTTTGCTTTTAGCTGTAGCACTCGAGAAAATCCTACGAATGCATTTCATAACAAGGATCTTGATGGACCAAAGGAATACAATTATAATTGCTCCAAAGAATGCAGCCACATCAAGGCAATAATACTGGAAGAAATTCAGTTCTCGAGCTGCAGAGCGTAAATGCGTCGCTCCTTTGTGTCTCATCACGTATTCTGCCCAGAATGTTGCACGCTGGAGAGGCGTTTCTGGTTGATCTCGGTAAAGAGTTGAAAGCCTTTGAGCTTGAACAGTGAACCTGAAATTTCAAGACATTTCGCATGATTCATTGAATTTTCTCAGCAGTAACAGATGGCGCATTTAAAACTGTTGCAACCATAAGGAATGCAATTTATTAATTAATTACTTGGGATTTGTTAAAAGTTCTGTGATAGCTTCCTCCAGAGTTTCTTCTTTCATATCTAAAATCTCGATCATTCTGGCAAATCCCAGTGAAACAGCCACTTCGGCATTCAGATCCTGGTCTCCGAAAATTGGAATCATGACCATCGGTTTACCGTGGTACACGGATTCTTGCGTGCTCAGGAGACCCCCGTGACTTATGAAAAGCTTTGTGTTTGGATGACCTGTGGTAGCAAAAGGTTAATTAGCATTCGAAAATGTCCGTAAAGGTCTTCATGTATGCTTCGACTAAAAACTTTAGGTAGCATTGTTCGGCGAAGTACCAAGAACATCCTGTTGAGGAACCCATTTCGCAAGCTTGACGTTTTCCGGTAGTTTTTCTGGCATCGTTTCAGTCTCCCATTTCCACAAAACTCGTTGCTTTAATTTCGCAAATATGTTCAAGAAAACCCTTCTCGTATCATCTGGTAGCTGATTTCCTTGTATGATCGAATCTAAGCTGAACAGAATGAGTCCATCTTTTGCTCCAGTCGCAAATTCAAGTAAATCCTAGAAGAGGAACAATATTCGCTGTTACGTATAGAAAATGGAATAAATTATATAGAATCACATGGCGATAACCGAACACTAATTGCTTTAAACATCCACTAAAAGATTACCTTGGGCAAAGCTTTTGCAGGTTTACAATGCATGCCACCAACTTCGATAACATCCGGCAGCACCGGTCGCGGATAATTCAAAGAGAAATGAGAGTTCATGAATATCATTGAAATGTTAGAGTTGATTTCATACCAATTCGGAATCCCATCTCCCAAATAGTCCTTTGCCACCTGGTCGAAGACACTGACATACTTTTGGTTCATAAAGTCCAAGAAGAACCCAAATGCAACGTTCAAGCATCGCTGGAGGAAGGTCATCCGATCTGGAAGACTGAAAAATGGCGATGGTACAAAGCTGGGTGGAAGGCGATTTCCAACGAGTTCTGTCAAATATCCACCTGCCGGTAGGGTCGTCCACTGCACTAACGGAGCACCCAGTTTATGCACAAAACCAAGCATGCAATCGTTTAAAATTGTGTCTACAAACACAACGTCGAAACGCTCATTTAAAAGTGCCATGAAGCCTGGATCCTCGTAGATGGCACGACAAGCGTTGATTATGGGATCTGGACTCATGGTCATCTGTGCCCATTTCCCCTCTGCCCGGGTTGCAACAGGGTTGCCGAAAATATTTAACAGCTTTGCCACAGCATCCCCGCCCGGTGATAATTCACGAACTCGTGGATGTTTGGCGGGAAACGGGGACACGGCTACAACTTCATGGTCGCGCTTCGCCAATTCTTGAATTAGCGGATCGTACACGTTCCGGTGACTCTTCGATGAGAGCGGTAGCAGAAAAAGAGCTTTTCCTCCGAAGACGGAATCAAATGTGGAGAAAATGAAGCACACGAAAACGATAAATAGCTTCATTTTAATGCAAAAGATGGCGGAAAATTATTTAAGATTACATTGATGTCACTGAAGCAACTGCAAGAAGAAAACTGACAGTCAAATATTTAATAAAACTTGATAAAGCTCTGACTTTGAATGTTATACCGACATGCATAAAACAGAACGAAATGCCAGCCAACTATCTTATTTATTATATTAATGCCGAGTTAACAGTCGAGTGTCGCATGGAATACACCATCCAGAAATGCATACATGTGAACAAAATCCTAATAAGTATAGAAGAGTTGTCTGATAAGGATTGTTATCATCTGAAGATAAGTGAACAAGACATGATAGCTGCAAGAAGGCTATATTAGAATTTGGAAGCATTAATTATAGTTGAAGGATCTCCAAACTGAAAAAAACCAAGGACTAACTTGAATGAATAAGCTAATTATTTCAAGGTCTTTCTTATTTTAGCCTCCTCTGTTTCAATTTAATCTACGAAACATGACGGACTGTCTAGCATCAATTGTTTGTCGGAATAAAAACTACTATGCCGTATTGACAGTCTCTGGGGGATTCTGTGAACGTTTTGACTCTATGTTTTTTAACCCATCTTGATTTTAGATGTTCCTAACTTTGAATTAATTGGTGCAAACAGGTGTTACGATAAGAACGATCATCTACCAAGGAAGTAGACTTGAAAGACTTGTATTTATTTACTCTCTTTCTGTCAGCCCTCAATACTTTCCTACGTCTGGCAGGATAATTGATTGTCTCGGAAATTATTGAATTAACGGAATTCCATTATTATTCTTGATTAACCGTTGTAATTAACCGCACCATTGTTAGACAGGTAGAGATATTTAAAAATGGCACACAAAAATGAGCCAACGCTGCAACTGTGTGGATGCAGTTGTGACGCTAGCTCATTCTAGTATTTGCCTCTCTGCCACGATGCGATGCCAACAAGTTCAAAGTTTTGACGGCCATTAATTTCCTAACAGTTAATGGTTGCGATTGGCAATTACAAATTTCGTCCATCCGATTACAGCGGGCAGCTGTCGGATAAATTCCGGCGTCAGACGCTTAACAATTAACAAGTCCAATTATATTTTTTACGTAATTGTTGCACGATGTAATCCATACATTTTAAATATAGACCCTGAATAAGAGTAAATACATAGAGAAAGTGGCACATCTGTTAGTTTAACCCATGTGTAAAGAAACGATTACAAACCTTAAGTAATCTTGTAGGCATCAGAATGACATAGTGTTGATGTAAAGGATATAACCATACATTATAGTACACGTAGAAGAGCTGTGTGCATTTCCCTCCTCAAATTTCAAATTCTAGTCTAACAGCAACAACTCATGGCGCTATATTCTTCAAGCGCTGCGCAAAGCGCAGAGATTTTTCTAACACCGAAACTTGTGGCACTGCTAAAATGGACGGCGAAAATTTCGAAACTACTCTTTGCTTCGCCATTTGATTGGGCTACGGGAAGCGACCTCCCTTCCCAACCTGCAGGAAGGATTCAAGAGTTGATATGGAAATTCAATTTGGGATACCTGGGAATATATTCAGCGTTCGCTGTTTCACGGACGCTGAAAGCGCTGCAAGGGTCAGGGTCAGTGATACACAAGGCTACTTCAGCCTTACTTGCAACTGTTGTACTCTGCATCCCAAGCATGTACATCCCGTTTGTATTTAATCGAGAAGAGTATTTTGGCCTCCTGCAGCGGACTATCCGACACTTTCAGAGGTTTCAGCGTAAGTATTTCTGTGAACCAAATTCTCGTGGATTGCAAAATGTGACAGATGTATGACAATCAGAATATTTTTCAGAAACATTTGTTGTGCCCGGCACTCCGGTTCCGAAAAGTATTAAATTCTGTGAAATAGCTATACAAATGGGCGCTTGCATGCTCCTTAGCAACAGCCTCATGATTTGTTGCTCAATAACGCTCCTCCCCACGTCGATGCTTTCGATGACAACAGTTGTTAAGGAACTGATCTTTGACGATTCCACCGGTCTGCGGTGGGACCTCGGGATAAAGCTTGCGGATTTCATCCAATGGGGACTCTTTTGTCGCCTCGGATGGTGCAGCACAATGTGGAACTTGTCGACAATCTTGTTAACACTCGTTCTATCCATAGTTACCTTGCAAGAACTGCGGTATGATTGATGCATTGTTGCGATAAATACCTTGAGGATAAATTGAAAAACTGTGACATAATTCATGTTACAGGAAAGGAAAATTCACCTGGGTTGCATCAAGAGACCCAAAGGATGTCCTTTCGATGCTCGTACAACTGCGATGTCTGATTAGCGAGTTCTGTTTAGTATTTGGAAACATGCTGGCCGGTATCCAGTTTATTATTATTGTCGCAACAGTAATGGGTGTATACTGTGGCGTACGAGTTGGAGGACCTCTAGGACTAGCTATCGCAACTATCGGATGCTTTGGACTAAGTTTGGTGATGATTGTGTACTCTGCCCTTGCAGCTGTCGGAACAGCGTCGTTGAAACTCATTAAATGCATCAAGGTTAACGAAAAGTATCGATCCCCACTCCTGCAAAAGCAGATTGCATGCCAGCGACCCCTTTGGATTTACGTTGGCAGCTTTTATTTTATCGATAAAGGAATAATAATCACCATCCTAAAGATTGTTGTCGATAACATATTGAATGCCCTCCTTCTAGGACGTAAGGGGTAAATAGAATTTACAATTAATTGTCGTTTACTTTAGGACTTTTGTGTGATATGATCCACGCGGAAGTATCGATTAGCTTTGATATTTGCTCAGATATTTTTAGCTGGAAGAGAACAAGGTGAAAACTGGAATATCGATGCGTGCTTTAGCTACATTTGTATTAAAAATTTACTTTGCGACTTCAAGTTTGTTCTGTTGGACATTGGATGTAAAAACTGTTGCATGGTTTTTGAACCTGTGTCGTCGTGTCTGACAAAAATCGATGGGTCAGAAAGAGGAGCTGGAAGTTTACACACAATTCTTCTCATAATGTAAAAACGAAATGAATTTCCTTTGTAGATTTCCAAAATAGACCATTGAACTAAGAAGAAGCCGAATTATTATAAAATATCTTGATCACGACTGCTGGTCGGTCTTTAAACGCGCCGCTATTTAAAATACAAATGGACAAACCCAATTCGTATGAAACCTAGTGCTTGAATAATACAAAATGAATTGTCGACGTACACATGAGAATTGGATTTTAAATTCGGTATACACTGTTATGGATTTTATTATTTTGTCAACAGCCTCTGCTATTATTCCAAAAGAACAACTCGTTCACAAACTAAGAGAACACTTATTGTATCCATGAAATCAGAGAATCTTGGGTTTGGTTTCACAGACTCTTGAAACATCTTCAGATTTTGCGAAGAGGGTAAAGAGGGGAACAAAACTAGACTAAAATGACTATGTTTTTGTATATTTTGTACAATATATTCATGGCTAAGGATTTACACGACCGCGCAGAGATTCTTCTATGTTTGAGTTCAGGTCCCAGATTATTTGCCGATCAGAATCCAGCCCCAGCGATTGTGACCAGGGTAGACAGGTTGAATGCCTGCACCGTAACCGTAGTAGGACGGGTAGCCAGTCAAAAGAAATTTTCCTTTCCTTGCGGAATCCATTGGAGACTCGGGATCAGCTGTCATGGGAGCCGGTATCATTGGAGGAGCATCCATAGAATTCTCCTTCATCTCAGCTTCAGGGGCAGGATCTATTAAAAAAAGCAACAACACAATTAGAATTAGCGCATGTGTATATGGATTCTAGTATTCAAACAGCTTCCCAGTGTCCATCGGCCTGAGCGAAACAAAAATTGAAATCCCAATTAAAACACAAAATATAACTTACCACTTTCAGGGTTCGGCACAGCTAAAGTAGCCACCAGGGAAGCCACCAGGATCAGCGACAAAGTAGTAGTACGCATTTTGAAATTAAGAGTGTGAAATACGAGTAAAATGCTCAAAAAAATCTCAAAGATTTTTCCGAACCGAGAGAGTTTTAATAAAAGGCTTGTTGGTGTTGCTAGAGGTTGCTAGAGAAGTGGATGATGATTTTAAAAAACTCGGAGCTTTTATACTCCTCCAAGTACCTCTCACTTGTCGTATTGTGTAGCTTCATTTTCTAGGGTCTGAATTTAAAAAATTAAGACAAAAATTAATCCTTAAATACTTTTTACGGTGGTAAACTAATCCAGCCCGAAAGGTTATAATCTGAAATCTGTAATTTGCTTTCGTAATGCCCGTTTCATAAGCTCCGACTTCTACCTCACATTTTTCAGTTAAATCCTGAAGCACACCCGTTTCCTTTCTACATTTTTTTAAAACCCTATTCTAGGAAATATACTTTCCAAAATATGAACGGCATACTGAATTTCAACATTTAGTCAAGTGACTCCACCTTTAAAAGGATACACATACAGTACCTAGTTTTTACGAGAAACTTTTACATTATCAAGGACTCACCAGGTCATCTGTTACTTCGGAGCACTCTGTGCCTTCAAGGGCCTCCCCCTCTCTCCTCCAGGCCTTGCATAACAATACCCTTTTGGATTCTAAAGCTATGTTCCGTAAATATTATGACTATATAATTCTTGGAATTCCGAGAATATTTTTTTGAACAATGAATATTTCCACTAACCCTTATATGAGTAGTAAAAGGAGCATGTGAAACATTTTCTGATGCCATCCGAACATTTTTTCCATGTGTGGGTCAAATCTGACATTTTCTGGGAATTGTTTCAAGTTTAAAGAGTCAAATTAATCTTTTTTCAGTCATCTTCTTCACCAGTTTCTACTGTCCCTAGAAGCTCATGCATTGTTCATAAAACAAGGGGTAGAAGGGTAATTTTTCAAAGAAAAAGCTTTATTTTCAAGGCAATGGCCGTCCAAATGGCAAGGAAACTCACTCTAGAAAACACGACAGCTTTTTTACGCAGACTCGCGGCACACTGGGATGCATTATAATCGCAGGTTGGTGATCCCGAAAACTGAATCCTAAACATATCTAAAATTTGTTTCTGCTACAAAAGCTCATCCGCGAATTTATCACCCATGCATCCCTAGGAGCAACGCATTCAGAACGTTATCGAATATTATGGTAAGCGTGGTAACGACAACTCCATTGTCAATGTAGTACAAGCTCCCAACATGAAACCAAATCGGCTGTTCAGCTCGTAATCTTTTGTCTAGTTCCAGACAACGCCCTCTTTGTTTCCTCCGAAGATATTTTAGCAATTCTGCGGACGTTTCGCCAACGATGGACAAAAGACTCAAAAGGACGACAGTCCAGAGTGTGATTAGAGCAGCAACACATCCCATAAACGCACCAGGAGCTCCGCCAGTTTTGATTGAGCAGTAAACAGAAGCAACCACTCCGAACGCTATACTTAACTGGCAGAATCCGAGGAAATGGCTGAATATTCGCTCTCCAAGCTGGACGAGGAGCCTCAATTGTAAAAGAATGCGCAAAACCATCCTCGGGTTTTCGTACAAAGGGCCTAGAAAATTTCTTACCCTGAAATAATGAAAAGAGTCGCCATTTTCGCTATTATTACGTCGGTAGATTAACGAGATGGCACGGCGGATCGGAGCATGGTTTCAACTGAACTGTTCTGCTGTAATCGGAGAACTTACTTCAAATCCCTGAGAATCGCTACTGCGGGTCCAGCGTATGATATAAGTACAAGGATGGTTTGATAAGCACAATACAAGGATTGCATTAAACGAATCAAAACTACAAAATCAATCACCCGTTTCCATGCCCGGGTTTCGCCTTTTCCTCCTAGAAACAACTCACTGCAAACTGTGGTTATTGAAAAGGCGGATTGAGGAAGGACATACAGGACGAAGCAACTACTCAAGCCGCTAAAGAGAGGAACCCATGTTCCGATTATCATAGCCATGTGATATTTCTGAAGCGTGTTTTGAATCCCTCTCGATCGTGTTCTGAGATTATCTACTCAGTAGAAATTGTGCATATTAATTAGAGTTGAGTAATTATGGTTTCTAAGCTAATGTCGGCAAACTATAGTTTTTCAGCTGTCTTACCCGGAAATGATTCTAAATACTTCATGCAACCGGAAACTAAACGGACGAAATCAGATTGGCTGAAAACGGTTGGGAACTGGCAAAATGATGTTACAAAGAAGATGGATGTTGAAAACATGGACAGCCCTTTGTTGACCAGATTTGTTTCCATAAAAAATATTTTTATGCACCAGGTTAGCATGATTCCACTATGTGCAAATACACAAGCGCAGCTAAGAATACTAGCCCTCTGGCGCCATCTGGATGGCGTGACTCTCGGATACGGATCATCGGATTCCCAAATGTAGGGCGACACTAATAACCTTGCCGATAACTGAAATGCAAGTCTCTGGAGTTTAGTTAGCGTCGGGGAAGTCAAGTGTATCACATATGTTTCTTCGGTAACTATCCCACTTTCCCTACAGTTTCTGTCGGGGAGATCACTTGATGACCCTGATGCTGTCGGAAACGCGGGCAAATCCTTTTTATCTGTTTCGTCATACGTTGCGTCTAGTCGCAATATTTTTGAAATTTTAATGGAGGTTAACATTAGTTGTGTCCGACGAAGGAAGCCGTAGATTTCTTTCAAAAAAGAATTGAAAGACTGGTCCAAACAATGCGTGGAACTGGACTGGTTGTTGTGAACAACTGTATCCATTGTGTTATGTGTTTCTTATGGCAATAAAAACACATTGGGGGAAATAAATTAGGGAAAAGTTCACGGTGAAATTTTTAATTTTTCTTAAGGTACAGGATCTTTGTGTACTAGTTGTTTACGGATTGCCAAGTTGGAAGTGGCTTAATCCTGAACTTATTTTAAGAAACTAACAGGGTGAATGCAAGTTTTTTATGCTTTCCATTCCCAGTCCCACCCAACTCTTAAGGAGAAATATTAAATGGAATTTTCTAGGGGAGATATCCTCGTAATATATTTCTAATTTTGAAATTTAATTTAGCTAAAAGCGGGTTACGTGTTGCCTTGAATTTCGAATTACGTGACAAATTTTTTTGCTCGCAAATAATGATTTTTAGCTACTTCCACATGTTACCAAGTTCATACATAATTATGTATGCATTAATGCATTACTGCATACTAGCATATAGCTAGCATATGGCCAATGACGTAATTTTGCGACAAATAAGCACTTTCATTTTCTCTAGCATTTGCAATTTAATCCCATTTTACTCATAGGTATTTTAATTAATGGCAAATAATTTAAGGAAATCTTCAAAATGATCACCGTAAAATATGTGTTGAGCTTACGCTGAAATAATAATTAGTACTTCTTCGTTACATTAGTGTGATTTGATTAAAAGGATTTCTCCTAATATGTATAACGCACAACAGGCTCGCTAGTTGACCATTCCACCGATCATCAATGGCGCGTCCTCGTGACAAATGTTGCATTATTTCACTATGTGCACTATGTGCGAAACAGCCTTCACACACTACTCTTGCCGACCTAATAGTAAAGCATTTAAAACATTATCCAGTAAAATCTTAAGAACTGTCACGATTATAATGTGGTCAACGTAATAAAAGTTTCCAATGTAGAACCAGATTGGTCGTTGAGCCCTGAGCATTCTATCGAAAAGTTTTGATTGGTTCCTGTGCTTCGCTGCCAGGGATCGGAGGAGACGACACGAAGTCTCTCCGATGCTAGCCACTAAAAGAAATTCAGCAATAAGAAGAAACAGGCAAGCTAAAGAAGCACCAACTGCCAGCAAGCCAAGAGCGCCCCCTAAGCGCACGCCACAGTAAACTCCTACTATGACTAAAATCATGACAGCCACTTGAAGCGCGCCGAGAGTCTTTTGAAGGACAATAGCGGATAGGTCGATGAGGATCTTGAGTTCCGTAACAGTCCGTATTTTCACAAATGGATTCTTGCAGTTTTGAGCAACGAATTTGCAAGATCTAGAGCATTTTATCAAAGTTACAATGTTTAAACCATGACGAATCCACCGGATAACATTGTTAGAAACGTAATAGAGTAATGCCGAATGTACACTACAACATTTGTGTAAAACTTGTGTAACACTTTCCGAAAATTTGTTTAGTTACCATAGTAACGGCGTTTCTACTTCAACACTTTTAATCTAAAAGTTTTACACAAATGTTCTCCATTTGATTAACATTGAATATTTGCGGGTCTTTTGAACCGCAAATATGAATATGAAAGTGTAACACAAGTTTTAAACAAGTTTTACACAAGTGTTGAAGTGTAAATCCGGCATAACGTACTTTAATTCTTGAAGAATCGCTAGAGTTGGTGGCCAAGTGTAAGACATGAGAGTCAAACTCATCATGCAACCACACCATCCGACTTGAGCAAATCGAATAATCGCAACAAAATCAATTATTTTCGTCCAAACGTTAGCGTCAAGTGGTCGGCTGAATAACAAGTCTGAGGTAATGTACGTCAGAGACAACACGGATTTTGGAAGCACGTAGCAAACCAAACAACCCGCAAAGCTATTGAACGATAACATATATCCGGCCGATACTAACAAAGCGTTATTTATGGAAAGCACGACAGGTATGAGAGATTGTTTTTGCTCTGTTATGGTTTCTGCAACACATTTTTCAAATTAATTAGATAAATTATCAAAATTCGCTACATTAGCATCTAATAGTAATCCACCCGGAGTGTGTATGCTTACTCTGATACGAATCCATGTATTTCAGTGATGATATCGCTAGACATAAATATGTGGAACGACAGGACATTACTGCGAGGTGGCTAATCGGAACACAGATTAACGCGATCGTTATGAAGACGGAAGCACTTTTATAAGCCAGTTTTGCGTTTCCTAGTAAAACTCTTACATTTCCAGCAAACATGAGAGCCCAATGTATGATTGTTATCGTTACGCTGACAAAGTATGCTCGATGCCGCCATCTATGTACCGATAACCTTGGGTACGGATCTCCAAAATCCCACTCGTATGGAGAGATGCATAGCTTTGAACATAATCGAAACACTCTTTGACCAATTTGAACTAACTTTAATGGGATTAATCGCACATAGCCTCTCCGACGAGAGGTCAAAGCAACTTTCGGGATCCATTTAAATATTGTTGCGATTGTTCCAACGTGCATTGATGGCTGGGTTGAAGCGAATTTCGAGTTCCCCCCTTCCATTATCACGGCCGTTTGGACAAACTATTCAAGGAACGTAATCAACGTCAACCCGATCTTTTATAAACCACTGCTAAATATACAGTAATGGAAATACTTACACGTACAATATTTTTATTTTTTAACACTGATGAATTTAATATGGTAAACTATAACTCAGAGGGGACTGTAATGGAAGTATTAATTAGATAACATAATTTTCGGTATTTTCACACGGGTATTTTCAAGTCATTTTTCAAAATCGCAGAAGTAACCCCGGCACATGCAATTTATATTTTTGAATACAAAAAAAATAATTTCAAAGTAATAACCGAGCAGGAGTTTAGTAAAAATCCGTATTAGAAAGCACTTCTCTAAAATGTTTCGTTTCGCGACAAACAAGAGAACCAAAAAAGTAACTGGCTCCGAAATAATTCGAAATATTTGGGCTCCAGCTAATTTGCTTAAATTACAGCAATGGATGAAAACCGGAAGCATGGTCACGGAAGTAAAATAACTCACATTTTGATTAATAATCCGGAATAATTATTTCCGAACCTCTTGACTCAAAATCCTAATCACGAGCTGTCACGCTTAGTCTGCATGTAATTAAAATAATGAAAACGATAATGATCGTAACTACTTGCATTAGCCACATTCTGGCTTCATTGTAATTGCTAATGGTAATGATGAAACTGGGAGGCCAATTATTATAAACTGTAGCTTCCATTTAAGACGGGGAGATGTTGGAACGTAAAAATAATTATGTATATATAGAAAGTCTACGTGGAGCGGGGGAAAATGAGGATATTGGAAACGTATACAAGACTGCCATGTTTATAGATTTGATAGTTAAGTGAATAATCGATTATAGTAAAATACCACGATTAATGGTAACATGCATATTGAAACTCTAACACAATCGCTGGGGTTTACACATAACGGAATAACCTACCGCTACAGGTTGTAGTTAGCAAATTATTCTTAAGCAATACCGGATCTCTGTCGATCAACGTTATAGAAATTGCGGTTTGGAAGTTTCTTAACCGGGTTAACTGTATAGTAATTTTGAAAAATTAGCAAATTATGTGCTAGGTGTTTAGGTCTTGAACGGTATACGTATTTAGGTAGAGTAACTTTCGAAAAAATTATAAATATAATCCTGTGGGAGCATAATCAATGTGCCCTGGATTGCTTTGATATTGGATATAATTAATTGAAAATATTGAAATGCAAGCTACGCATTGGTAGAATATTGTGAATTTATAGGAATCGGAATTTTATTTTCCCCTTTTGATGTATTTTTTAATTGATTGATTATTATTTATTTTAAGGAACCAATTTAAGAAGCTTCCTCAAAGACGACCAACTTTTGGAAAAGGTCAATTTACAAACTTCAGCTAATATGAAAAAGCTAGACTTCATTGTTGAAATATTTTTCCGATCAATTTGTTCTATAGTATTTTATATTTATAGACATTTCATTCCACATTTACTCAGATGTTCCAGAAAATCCAAATAAATGCAGTCATGCTGCTAACCAGGACGCTGATTTGAAGGTTGCTTCCCGAACATTTTGCTTCCGGATTGGCGGGTACAAAGGGTACGTAATTTTCAGGATATGTAACCATTCCTTCCGGAGTGTCTTTGGTTCCGTAGAGAACACGGTTTCTTTTTTGGCCGTAGCTTGTTTTGCCTGGAGCTGGAGGCGGTGGGAATATTCCATTAGGACCCACACAGATGGCGTAATGCGGTCTGTTGAATGTTGCTTCCTGGATTTCCTCTTTAAGAGCTGGGGTCCAATCCACTTTTTCGTTTAAAACCTCTTCGTAGCGTAGTCCTTCTAGTTCCGGTGGTTTGCTAACGATGTCAGTGTAACTGTAAATCAGGATATGTTGATAGTAGGAACAGAATAATGAAGATAGTTCTGGCATGATACTTAATTAAAACATACTTGTAGAACTCTTCTATTCCAAATTTTGTCAAAATAATGTCAAGATCTACGAATTGCGTGCCGCATGAATTAAGTTCCTTCACCCGGGGATAGTACATGATGAATGCGTCACACATTTCGTTTCTCGTCGATAATCCAGCGAAAACAGGTGTTGAATGACCCGTGGAGTCGTAGGTACATTCTATAAATTGAAACGTGATAGTAATTCAAAATTTCAACAAATGTGGTTACTATGTATCGAATACTTTCATCGATCACTTAATTTTTGCGCGCTAAGCATTAACTAACCCACAGTCAGCTGATCCGTTGGCAGTATCTGGACTTGTTGGGCCAGAGGTCGATTTTGCTGAAAGTCGAAGTTGTAGTGTTCATCGTTAAGTATCCAGGGGAGCTCAACGCCATCTCTGAAGTGGCGTAGCTTTATTTTCCGACCTGATTATCAGAAAGAGGTAAATTTTTACTAACGTTGACCTGTAATTAGTAGATATAATTGAATTGAATTATGTACCTGTTAAATGAGAATGGAGTAGAACATTGTAGGCTGCGATTCCAGTTTGAGGCAAAGTGGGTGCAATGCACTGTGAGCCGCAGTGAGCATTTACCTGGTAGTTTTTGGATTCTGGTGGAATCATAAAGTCCACAGATTCTGCACGCATTACAGACAAGAGTCCTCCGTCGATTTCTCTGAAGTCGAACGTTTATTACACGTCATGATCTTCGATAAAAAGCCCGTTATGCAATTAAATTAAAGTAAGGATATAGTATAATAGCTCACCTGGGAGTCGGAACTGTATAGATTTCTACACCGGTTGTATAGCTCACATTTTCTAGGCTCTGTGGGTTATCGTAATGTATTTCCAGGATGAAATACTCAGCTTCGTTGTTCTCGTTAAGCGGGATTCCAACGTTTTCAGGCATAAATAATGGCTAAAAGAGAAAGTGATAATAAAGGTTTAACGAGTTTGATAACAGGCCAAATATCGATGACTATCTAATTTAAGAAGCGTAGTAACCTTTCCACCCTTTGCCCAAACGTAGAAATATGTCTGGCAAAGAGCAACGATTTCCTGCATTCCGCTTCCATCGAGGTCGTAACACTCTCCGCCGATTGTTTCCATGGCTGCCTCTAGCTTCTCACCTTCTTCACTTCCTGGGGAATAGGGGCAATGATGGACTACCAAGTGATGGGTGTGTGTTCGAGCTTCGGGAGAAATTAACGGAACTTCAAACTGGATCGAAAATTAAAAGCATACATCGATAAAGCATAAATTGCAATCCCCGATTTCTTGACAATTAAAACCTACGACTTAAATTGCCAAAAACGTACGCCGACGATATGTCGTTTCGTTGTAAATCTTTCTGGAGTTTTGTGAACAGTACACCAATAAGACGTATCCCTAGAGGGCATTGTTGTATTGACAAACATATCCCAGGATTCGAACCTGTGAACAGCAGTTTATAAGTATTATCGCACATGTCAAATCCAACGAAAGGCAGATAGTATTTAAAGCGGATCCTCACTTTGTCGTATCAGACACCGGTGGGGGTGGATCCAGAAGGTACACACTGGAGAAATCTTGTTGAACGTGTTTCTCTATTTTATCAGTTGCGCCGATGGACCAAATAATGTTGGTAAAATCCGACTAAAAGTCAGAAAGAACATGAATCAGGATCCTTGAAGCAAGCTTCCTGAGCAATGCAGCATTTATGATAATCTTGAGTGCATGAATACCGGAATAGAAATATCGGCTTCATCACAAGTAACAAAGGTCCGATTAAATTTCAATGTTGTATGAGTCCCCGTTTGGTTTGCCTCAATCAATGTCCAGTCTTGCTGAGCATCGATTGTAGGACCGGCGTAGCCAGAATTGAAGTAATCCTGCAAAAAATTACCGTGTAGTATAGACATGGGGTGGCAGCCTCATAAAAACATCAAGTAAAATAAAAAATTTCAAGTAATTTACGTTGAAATACGGCGACCCGTCCGAATTTACTCCTCCAATGATTACATCGGCGGGAAACATTTTACCGCTTGGCGAGAGGCCGAAACCAATGTAGCCAGTTGTTTTGGCAACTACGGTGAACTCAATCGTTTCCAGTTCAGTGTTGGCAATCCATGAAACTACGTAATCATCTCCCGCAAGACGCTCAGTTCTTTGTATAACCGTTCCACCTACAGTGCAGGCTAACAGTAGCCCAATCACAATGGAAACGGCTAATCGTTTCGTTTCCATGTTGTAAGACGTTAGTTCACAGTTTATAAAATTGGTTATCGTCTCGCTATGCCTAAAGACTGTAGACTACGCTCGTTCAAGTGGGATTCTCTGGTTAAATACTCTTAAGCCATCTTATAAAAAGCAATCATCATTGATGTCGATAATCAGTAGTAATTATTACTTAAGGTATTTACGCAGGCTTTTTTGCTTGAAGTGATTTTGCTATCGACAAAAATAACAATAGATTTATTCCCACCACTTATCAATTCAATTCTCAACTTAATGCTGTCATGCTTTATCACGTCATGGTAAATTGATTCTAGTATCTTCTCATTAATGGTATATCTGATTCACCACGAATTATGCAATGCTTGTCAAGTGATTTTAATCGATCAACTCTTCACTCTTCAGCCTTTGATGTTTTGCGTGGGTGTCATACAATTGGATTAAGCCCTCATCTTCAGTGTTAAGGTCATTCAATCGCCATTTCAGAGACGCTAATATCGTGCAGAGTGCCGTATAGGTAAACGTTCACTGTATGTAGTGAATCATCAGAGTGTATTATAAACTTGTTGGTGGAATGATTCATAACAGGTGTAACTATAGGCATGAGCCGTTGATTGACTGCGTTTCAAATAATTTCGGATTATCTTCTTAACTAAAAGTTTTTAAAAATAGCGTATAGCAACTTTATCCTACTATTACCAAAGCGTATAGCCGCTGTCTCCAGTCTCATCGCCATAATTCACATTTCTGGTTGACCTCATATTTTCGATAATTTGTTATTGAGCAACGTGACGAATTTCAAAGCCAATTCTACTGAAATCGTTAGGATGGAAATTACAATTGAAATAATCCACGCGTAAATGAGAACAAACACCTGGGGATTTTTTAGATCCAAGGCGTGGTACTCGATCAGTTTTCTTTCTTGAACTTTGATTTTTGTTTTCGTAGCACAGTTAAGCCTTCCCTTTTCGTCCTCCAGTTCCTTCAAAAGAGAATTCCAAAGCACTCCTAATCCCATTGACTCCAAGTTTTGCAATCCTCCGTACAAAATCCCCGCATTTGGATACGTAAGATTAGTTACTCCAATTGCTTCAAACAGTTCTTCCCTCATTGCACTGGTTTCGAAAAGGGGATATGCTTCTCGCAAGCACTCGACGTAAAACTGAATGCGTCGTGCTGCTGCAATCGCACAAGTTTTGCCCCGCGTAACCAAGAACTTGTTAAATTCCTCTTGAGTCAGCCTTGGCGGAGCCCAGACCTGAGTTCTAACCAGACTTTGGATGTGTGGAAGCTCATGAAAAGATTGGACTCCGTAATCAAGCAGATCTGAAAATACATGAGGTAGATTCCAGGCGATATGGTAGCCTTGATCATACATTTCCTTGAATGACTCAATGTCACCCGACTGGTGAGGGTTTTGAAGCAGGTCTTCTAGTTGAGAGAGGAACCCGTTGGCGATAACAAAGGCAACAATCAGCCACATACCGAAAAGATGACGAAATTTTGGTGCACTTCCCGTGAATAAAGTACCTTGGCTGAGGAGGACCGCGCAGAGGTGAAATCCAATGTGTTTCTCCTGCTGTCTCCAAGCAACGGCCAGAAAACAGACTGAGACTGAGAGGAGGAGAAGCGAGCTGGTCCAGGCATCAATAGGTTTGAATGCAAAATCAAACGTTGCGTCTCTCAATCTAGCTCTGCGCTGGATACAGTAAAACTTTCGATAGACAAAACCCTGAAAAGACCTTTGGCCGTAGGGCGAAACATATGACATATCATCGCGACCGCTTATGGTTAGTGCATAACCTATGACAGTGTTGTAGCCCCATTCTGAGCTGTTGGCGGGATTGAGTGCAATAGCCGTGGCGTTGTACAGACTTCGGATTTCGGACACTATCCATAATTTAGTGACATCCTCTTTTGTCGGCTCACCTGTGTGTGTCTGACCATCCCCCCACCAACCTGGAACGGAACGTGCGGACCTGTACGATACATATTGTGCATAGAGCAACCCTTTTAAAAATGTTTGCCGGTTTCCAAGGCATGGCACACCGATGGGATGTCCGTGGTAGTTGTAGCTGTGAGCTGGATTGAAAGATGAGCGTTTCCAAAGGAGCTTGTGAAACTCTCTGGGATGCTGGTGCCAGGTGCTGCTACCTAGTTGTGAAATTTGGTACCAAATAATGCAAATTTCCACACCGTGGTCACAAAATATTTCCAGTGGATTCACCGTAGTGAGGTTAGAGACAGCGATTGTGGCCAACGATTGATCCAGCAAGCTCAAAGTTGCCGGGCTGGAGGACCTCGAGGCTCTCGTCCAGCTTTGTTCAAAAGCAAGTGGATTCCCGCGGGGCCGGAAGTTGTATGTGACCATAAGCAAATTTTCAGGGAAGTCGTAAAAGGTTGCGGTAGTCCATTTGATCCTCATTCTGCTGACCGAGTCCGTACGGAAACCCACTACTGCGTAATCCTGATCTGGGCTGAAAGAGCTTCTCGCTGCCGTAAGCCAGGGTAGAAGTGGTGCTTGGAAAGCGCTAATCCCAGGATTATATTCTGGAATCACGAAAGTTATGAACGTCCTGCAGCTTTCACCTCGATCTCTAATCCCTCTGAATTTGACGTTATTGTCAAGAAACTTATGCGCGTCAAATGCGTTTTCATAGTAGATTGCGTAGTTCAATACTGGTATTAATGCGTTGGCCAATTCCAAGAGAACAATTTGTTCCATCCATCTGTCGCTACGGTGGCGGCTGGATCCTGGGCTGGCTTCCCAAAGAGCAGTCGTCGTGTAAAAGACGACATTGCAGCGGGTAACCGGGATCTTCATTAGAGTTCCAAAGGATGCATCTGGAGACGAGGTTACTCCTACAAACTTTGCGACTGCTAGAATCGTTACAATTAATTTTTTTAGGGTAGCCATTCTGCCCTGGTAATCCTCAGTGAAATCTTGGAATCAAAAGTACGGTATGAAGGAGTAATGATCCTTTGCTTGTATAGCTCCTTAACCCGAATAACTGACAAGACCGCGTTTATAAGAAGTTTTGAAAGGTGGAAAAGAGGAGATTGGATTGCGGGATGGCTCAGTTATTGACATTGGAAATAAAAACAACGTTTTAAATTTCTGTTTTCCTCGCAACAAGTATTTATCCTATCTTCAGTCGCAAGGAAGTAGTAGCATGCAAGCACTAAGCATGCTTTATGTCCCTTGAGATTGTAGTGGCACTAATTTTACCAGGAATGAGTACTCTTGCTGTATTGTTATTTAACTTCTGCGGTTATCCTGTCCGAGGCTGTCTATGTAACGGGTCAAACATGCCAACATGCCATTCAATTTAAGTTCAAGCTTTGTTTGATGTTGAAAATAATCTACGTGCTTACGAAATTCCCACCAGAATTTAACTTCTGCGGTTATCCTGTCCGAGGCTGTCTATGTAACGGGTCAAACATGCCAACATGCCATTCAATTTAAGTTCAAGCTTTGTTTGATGTTCAAAGAAAATAATCTACGTGCTTACGAAATTCCCACCAGAATTTCAAGCAAACAGTCGCAGATGCTACAAGCAGGGATGTCACCAACTCACTCAACTCCAAGTTGCCTCATTTTCAACTCTCCAACTTCAACCAACTCAGAGGAAGAATTCATGAATCCAGATCAGATTTGAGAAACTTCTTACAATTTTTCAACCTAGAGTTTTTTATATTCAGTAGGCATTGCTCAGAAAAAGCCTGAGTTTCCATAGCCAGCCAATGTTAAATAGAATTAAGGAGGAACAAACGTTTGTGTAAGCTTCACGCCAAAGTAGAAACTAAACTGCCAATATATTCAAAGCGCCATCTCGCGTCAACTCTCAGAAGCACAAGCTCCAAGATTAGTTCGTGCTCAAGCCTCACCCTTGGTTCCATAGATGATGACAGCAGTAGCATTCATCAAAGAACGATCTTCGAAGACAAGCTTGTTTGTCCCTTAACGTCTTTAAGAATTTTATATGCTGGGGTAAGGGTGCGCTTTGAGGTGGCTAGTTGCAGTTCAGTAAGATAATTCTTGTAAAAAGGAATAATTAAAGCAATGGACGTTCTGAGAGAGATGATCCACAGCATTGACAGCTTGCTTCCTGGTCGAATTCTGTAACTATGGATAGCAAAATGAACACTATTGCACAAAATTTAAATTCCATGTGCATCATTCCATTTAGATATGCGCATCTTGATAAAAAGGTAATATGTGTTGATTTTAGGGTAAACCCTGGAGAAAGGAGAGTGAGGTTATATAATGTCTATTTTTAATGATATATATTATTGAATTCGCTATATAGCTTTAATCATCTCGTTTTATTTATTTTTGAATAATGATAGATTCAAGTCCATGCATCTATCTTGGCAATTATTTCCTAATATACTTATATCCTAAATAACCCGTAGTGCTTTTTAAATTGTTTCCTACTATTCCAGCATAAGCTTAACCTATTCAGCGGGGCTATAAGCATTTGTGAAGCTTACTAATTTCTGATTTAGCCGTAGCGTTATTGTAAATTGTAGCAAATTTAACTTATTTCTTCGAGATGACAACAAACAAAAGCAAAACAAAGCCGCAAAAATTACTGCTTATTATAGGCTTTAGCCTGAGCTCTGAATATAGAGGCGGAGAAGGTTACAAACAATGCAACTCAGTGCTAAAGGATATAACGTTTCAAAAGGCACATTCCGCCTTTGAGTTAAACCGCGTGTAATTTCGCGAATTCCAAAAACCATTTCAATAAACGAAACAATCACTGTTAATTTCCCTTTGCAATTTTACAGCCAAAAATTTGCCAATGTGTGACTTGCAGCATAAAATTGACGAAAGAGAAAAAAATCCCTAGCCTAAAGACTATAAAATCTCCTACTGCTTCACTTCTATTTTCCAAATACCGGGTATGGAAAAAGAAAAAATTATACGAACATGCGAAAATCTTTAGATTCAATAAAAGAAACTGTGCACAATGTACACATCTCTCATGCCATCGTACAAGAAAGGAACAAGGAAGAACAATAGCTGCGTATGAGAATAAAAACCCTGGGAGAAGATCCAAGGCCAAGCCGGGTAAAGAGAATGATACGATGATGGCAAGACTGGGAAGAGGAAGCGGTTGCCGGGGACTATAGGAAGTGGATGTGGCGACGGCGGGCGGGTTCGCAATTTTGGTGCAGCAGCTGCGGCAGGAAGAAGAATGGTAGGTTCTTATACGCGTTCTGTATGCGTATACGAAGGGAGGTCGGGACGGGAGGGGTAGTGGGAAGGAATTTAGGCGGGTATGGTATGACGCGGGGAGTTGAATCGGGTGGCTTTGGGGATGGGCGTATTTGAGGTAGAAACGCCCAGGATTGCCATTGAGATGAGTGTCATTGGTGGTGAAGAGAGAGGAAATCCTCCTCTGGTATCTCGAGAGAGATGTTATTAGCTCCTCTTGGCATCCCCTCCGAGGGTGCTCGTCCATTAATGTCTCTTGACAAAGAAAGAAGCCAGCAAATCAAACAAAATCGTTGCTCGTGTCTTGAGCCCTCAAGTGTTCCATCCTTATTATTATCCTGGCTAGGGAACAAGGGCTTGAGAGAGTTGTAGTAAAAAACAAGTACATCATCATCATCTCATTGAATTCATCCTTCCCAGCATTCCACACCACACTAAAGCAGACGCCCCTCGTCTGGAGTAAAGCCCTCTTTCTCTCTCTCTTCTTACTGACAAATTCATTCTCTCTTACGACTCCTTCTAGTCCTACCACCACACAAAACATCATCATCATTCATCCCTCAGACTTTCACCAAAGCGGAAAGTCCCAGAGTATCTTCTGAAAGCTCTAAATTCAAAATACCCGGGATTGTAAAATTTTCGCAAATTTTCGCAACATTCTTTAAACTCAAGAAAATCCCAGTGACACCTCTCTAGCTTTCTCCAGCTTAATAACCATCACTTAGTTATCAAGAGTTATTATTACTTCTTCTCTCAATCTGTGAGTGGATTATTTCAAGAGGTAAATCAAGAGTGCTTTAGCAGAGAAGAGAGCTGTAGAGCTGAGAAGGAAGAAGGGTAGGGAAAGTGGGGTAAAGAGAAACTTAGAGGGACGTCAAGGAGAAACTGGACCCTAGAAAATACTTGATCAAGAGAAGACGAAGAAGTGGGAGTGAGAAAAGCTAGGTCCGCAGATCCAGATCTAACACGGCAAAGCAGGCAATAAGGTTTCCGCTACAGACGTCTTTAGAAGAGACTTTGGAGGAGAATACAAGAGAGGGTGGAGAAATCGGGGGAATTTGGAACCACTCAGGATTATAGTTTAAGAGGAGAGGTAGTGTGATTCCATTTTAAAGACACAAGAACAACTCCCCAAAGTACCTCTTCCCGCATCTTCTCGCCCTTAAGCCAACACCTTCCTGAATTTCTTGCCCTCCTGGTTGGAGATTTGAGCTCCACACCTGGGCTTCTTCTCTCCTGTATTGTATCAGTGTCAGCCCTTGGAGGAAAAGTGGGAAGTACCTAACTGGATCTAGCGGGTTTAGTTTTTGGGCTCTTCGGCATAGCTTAAACAGGGAAGGTTAGGTTACGACCTTTAGTGGTTTCAATTGAGAATAACTGGTTGATCTTGAAGAGCAGAGTGGAGAACTTATAGACCCGACAATTGTTCAAGATGAGAATATATTTTAGGATTTGAACAGTCTTGAGGTTGCACTCTAAGAGAAATATTCAAAATCTTCTCTCCTTGTGGTCTTGTAACAAGACTCTTGTACTGGAAGAGAATCTGATAGATAACGAGTATTTAAGTAGGAGGCGGGAATTGAGTGGTGGTTCAATATACTCAATTACCATCAAATAACCATCATCAAACTCGTTGACATTCAAGTGTTCCTAATACTGAAGAATAGTTTCCTACACTTCACACAACCTTTTCGGACTTCCGCAAAATCCTGATAAGTTTGTACTTCATTTGGCAATACAGTTTGCAAATAACCGGGAATTTACCCTATAACCTTCAAACTGACCCGAAGCAGGCATTTACGGAAACTGTTCGGAGAAAGTAACGATTGTTAGTCTTGTTTCACAAGTGGATCATCATCATCTCTTATTGTGAGTGCTCTTTGGTCAATCTTGAAGCTTGAGGATTCAAGCGGAGGAGTTGGTTAAGGATAGCTCCAGGAAATCGTCAAAGTGGACCCCTCAAGTAGCGAAAATTATTGGTACTGGCCACAGCCGGGAGGTGTATTAGAAAATCGGGATATTGGTGTACAACAAGAGGAAGAGCGTCATCTTGGCCGCCACTCTTCTTCGTCACCACCGTCGCCCTCTTCTAGTTTATCCGCCTCTTCGGATCATCCTGGTGAAAGCTGTGCAGCTGAAGACAAGAAAATAACGATACTGACTAAATTGACCTGTGCCCTTCCCCGGAATTCTTCTTCGCTAACTCCGAACTCGGCGGCGACGGTGGTCGGCGGCGGCGTTAATAACATTAAACAAGAGATCATTAACGGCAATCATCATCATCTGGAGGATCATCAGTTGGAGGAGATTGGGAAATCGTTAAGTGCGCTAACGCAACAGGGACACCACCACCAAGGCCAGCAGGACGAGGAGGAAGAGGAAAGTAACGATATTCTTAACGGCGGAAACCATATTATTAATCGAACTGGAGGGGTATTATCAACGCTCGCCGATCTGTCCGGCGAGCTGGCCATGTCTTTGAGCCCTAAACATCAGCATCATCATCAACAGCATCCACAATCCACACCTTTCTCTGTATCAGACATTCTAAGCCCGTTGGAAGAATCTTATCGTATTAAAAATTTAGACGGAACTCCGACAACGCTAACTTCGTTAACGACACTTCAAAACCCACAAAGCCCCTACTCTTCCCTTCATCGACATCTCAACTCATCACCCAACGAATCCCCGGATAACGGAAACGGTAGCAACGCTAACGATATTATACATAATCAAGGAGCCATGAACGTCCCATCCACCTCACCCTACACCCACATGCACGTCCCGCAATTGTCTCACCCGGGAGCCGCTGCTTTCCATGCACAGTATGGA
This sequence comes from Sminthurides aquaticus, assembly GCA_906901655.1. Taxonomy (NCBI): domain Eukaryota; kingdom Metazoa; phylum Arthropoda; class Collembola; order Symphypleona; family Sminthurididae; genus Sminthurides; species Sminthurides aquaticus. The sequence continues at coordinate 6,144,201 of CAJQTT010000010.1, forward strand.
AATGGGGCGGATCTTCATGGAATGACCGGGCATTATGGAGATGTCCGAACCTCTGCCACTGCTGGATGGTATGGAGCGGGAACAGATCCGAGATTTGCAAGTAAGTATGAATATTGTAAGTTTTTCTATTATATTGTTATGATGGGAGGTGGGGGAAAATATAAATCCAGAGTTAGAAGAGAATCTGATTTATCTCCGGGATCTACCGGAAGGGGAAAGCGGGAGGAAAGAATTCGTACGTGCGGTTGAATAAGTTTTTAAAAGGGATGCGGGCGGGTAACTTCCGAATGATGGTTCCTTGTACGGCACGGCTGGGAGGAGAATTGTTTACTGCACATGAGTTGGTTTCACAACGTACCCGGGTGCTGTATTCCGTGCTGTAGGTGGGTAAAACCGGTAGATTACTTCCGTTCTCATGCCTGGAGAAAATCAAAGGATGGATGCGAGATTAGAAAACAAGGAAAGAGTTGTAAAATGTGACGTTAAATGGATTAATGCATTGTAAAAAATTACTTCTACTTTCAGTTACCCGGCTTATGGGATCTTCCGGTGCGGGGATGAATATGAATGTGGGCAACATGTCCGGACTTAGTGCTTGTAGCATGGGATCTGATACAAAACCTATGCAATTCCCTTTGGCTCAACGAAGGAAACGAAGGGTTCTCTTCACCCAAGCACAGGTAAATATGTTCTAGCTACTGCCTGCTTTTACGTTGGAAACAGATAATCACGGAAATGAAATCTTAGGCTGCAGAGAGACATAATCTATAAATCCTACCAGAACGGCGCTGAAGCCTGTGAATTATCCCAAGGTGAAATTAGGAGGACTGCTGCCAGTCAATCAACCTAAAATTATAGGCGTCAATTAGTTAATGGTTTTTAGGTTTATGTTGGGTTGAAACAGGTTATAGATTAACTTCTGTCATTATTTCTGCACGGTAGCTACAAATAGGTTACAAGTTACTATGCAGAACCGGAGAAACAGCTTGGTTCTAAGCAAAGAAAATAGAGAATGATCCAGAAACCATTTTAGAACTGACACAAGAAGTGAAGTCGGCAAACGTTGGAGAATTAGAGCTTCTGCTGCTGCATTAGAGAGAGAGTATTACGGGTGGTAAATGGGTATTGATGATATTTTGTGCAAATTTGTTTTACTCATTTCCAGAAGTGTATCTTGCGGTGGAATCAATTAGTTTAAGACCAAGTGTATACATCTTTAGGCGGTCTAATAGCGGGGCTTTGTGGAACACACAATAGGGGAGGACAGACAAAAAGCTTGGAAAGTTGAAGGCTTTTCTGATTCTGATTTTGAGGGAAGCTAAAAGTAGTTGTGTGTGTGCTAGAAGACAAGACAAGCTGTACACGTTATGCTGTGAGAACTGGAGAACCCTAGGTTTTAAAAGGCATTGGTGGTAGTGAGAATACTGAGATAGAAACTGGAGACGGAGGAAAATATAGGAGGGAAAGAAAAAGAGAAAATAGAAATGGGGGAAGTCAAAATGTATTTGTACAACTTATACAACCTGGATTAAATTGTCAGGGGTTTTAAGCTTTATTTAATGCTAGACAAGTCAAAGCGGAGCTTAAAACTCCTCCTTCTCCTTCTTGTTCTACTTCTCTTGTTAGCCAAAGCTTCTGAATTTTAGAAGACAACTTGAAGGAGAAAGTTGGGGAGCTAAAAGCTTAGAATAAATAGAGGGTAGGAAATCAATAATAAGTTTAGGTGTATTTTTCACAAACGTTTCTACCGCTTTCCTCTCGAGCTTAAGAAAATAATCAACAGCTGTTAGGATTGCTATAAATAGTTAATGTTGATTGTAATTAACTACATAACATATCAACACATTATAATTCACCACGATAACGGCCTATCAATCTTTTCCTAGAGACACGCCAATATTTTCAAAAAATCCAGAACGGCGTGGTATTCTTTAAAATCGTGAGAACAATCACAATTCTCCAGAGTCTAAATCAAAGGTGTATAGTTAACAGGATCATGAGAATATTACCGCACGATCCCTTCTCGATAACCCCGGATTGTGAGAATTGAATTGTTACAATTACAAAGGAAGAGGGAAACCCATATATCCCTGTAATGTATAACAAATTGAGGATAATTTGACAATAAGGTGGAGAAAGATGGTGGGAAGAGGGTTATGATGTGTAGACAGAAAGTTATCTCGAAGAGAAATCTTGCCGACTCATTCTCATAGAGATAGGAATCTCTCCCGTCCCTTGACTCTATGGAACTGTCTGCTTTGAAAGGCTACAAGGACTCCCGCCCGGAGGAAGGACATGATGATGAGCTGGAAAAATTTGATATTTTGTTGCCATCGGCAGCGGTTCTGGTTGCCCCCCGTTTGACAAATTGTTATTTGTATAGGACAGTTCGTTATGAGCTGGGTCTTCTCTGAGGTAGACGACTGCTGTGAGGGTCAAAAGATTAGAGGAGTGATAATGTTCTAGATTGTAAACTGATTGTGTTCACAAATGATTCTCAAATGAAGTGATGACAAAGTCGGAGATTTATGATCTTGCTGTATGTATAGGCAGTCAATGTAGTTTCCATTTCCATGAATGATTTTTACAATTTGTAGAAGTTTTTCCGTGTTTTTTCAAACACATTGTTTAAATTTTTGTGGTCATTGATTTCTGGCAATCTTTCAACTAATTCAATACATGTTTCATTTTTTTTAATTTCACGGTAACTGAAATAGCAACGTTTTACCAAGTATCACGCCGGTTAATACAAAAGCTGCTTTGCAGTACCTGTCTAAACATAAATGTGAACGTTTTCACAACTTTGAAATAATGAGTAACATTAAATAACAGAAGTTGAAATAGCTGGAAATTTGAATAGGATATCGTAGCACCCTGTGCATAAAAATATTATAAATTTTGCATTAAAAGTAACACAATTCTATTTTATTTCCAGGTTTACGAGCTTGAAAGAAGATTCAAACAGCAAAAGTACTTATCAGCTCCGGAGCGAGAGCACCTTGCAAGTCTAATTCACCTCACTCCCACACAGGTGCGTAATCCGCTTAAAGCTTGACAACAGCTTATAATGCTCTATAGTCTTTTGTTGTGTATCCTCCCCCATCCCCAGCCTCCACTTCTTCATCTTCCTCTTCTTTCATTCAAAGCTAATGTACTGTGTATAGTGTGTCTAAAAGTATTCACGTTCATGGAAGCTTGCGTGCGTAAACTTTGCTTTGTGCACAATTGTACACAGAAGAGAGTGCGATGCAAGTATGCATACCTTGAGCTTCTTAAAACTTCATCTTAAGGATTTCTTCTTCCTGAAGCATGCACAAGTGTTGAGATCTACCGTGCGTGCGTAGTAGCAAAAGTGAAGTAAAAGCTCGGAGTACAACAGTTTCCAAGGCTTCAATCCTTCCTTAAATCCTGAGACTGATTCATCCCCTTTCCCGTGTTTGCTTATATTTACCCTCAATCCCCGTTTTGTCAATCCTATTACAAGTTGACTCCACCACTCTTTTCAATTCTTTCTCTCCTTCCATCTCCCGACATCTTCTTCCACTTAGTTTGTCCGCATCTTCTTCATCATCTTCTCTCCGTTCCCGCTTCCTCCACGTAATTCTATCCAGCCTTTAGGTTATTTGCTTAGCCCTCTTCTGAATGTTAGCTTGGAGCAATTCATCTACGAGCAAACTCACGGAGTTGTATTTTGTATTGTTGTGTATGCACACGGCGCGGTTACACAAGGAACTACTAAAGTTAGCTTTTGAATCTTTCAATTCCTTTTCCTCAACCGCGCGTTTCTCCTTGAAAAACGTTAGCTTGTACAATTTTAACCCTTGGCTTCCTCCCCGGCAATTCAGAAGTGCATCGACTAAATCGATTTAGTGCTTCCTCTCCATGATGTACCTTGCCTTGATGTGTATTTTTAAGAGAGCAGCTTTTGTTGACTTTCTCCAAAAGCGCTAAGGTGAAGATGGGGGAAAGAGGAAGAGGTTAAGATCCCAGGGATCGATGCTGGATAATGCGGTGCACTGTGCACTGTGAGGAATGTATATGTGAAATTACGGTAAATGTTAATTGTATCTTTCAGGTTAAGATCTGGTTTCAAAATCACCGCTACAAGTGTAAACGGCAGGCTAAGGAGAAAGCCATGGCGGAGCAAACGACACAGAGTCAGGTAATAAACTGAATTATTTGTATATTTTCAATTTACCGTACATTTACTTGATCAATAAAACTTGATTGGAGGTACCTAGATGGATGATCTATGAACATAAAATGGCGTTAAAACTCGCGATTTCGTGCTGATAATATATAGGTGTTAAATGAAGCGTTCATAGCGACATGCAGTGCTGGTTTATTGCAAGGTTTGATCATTTAATCGACGGTTTTAATTGTTCCTAGAGTTCTCCGAGACGTGTAGCAGTTCCTGTTTTGGTCAAGGATGGTAAACCTTGCGGTAATTCTAACGGTGATGGCAATAGTACTTCTGGAGGAAGCGTTAGCACTGGATCAACTAGCAATATCGGAAATTCTACTTCACCTAATTCACAATCTTCCCTTGGACTACCGCCTAATTGTTCACAGGTGAGAAATATGTTTTTATTTTCTGGTTGTCATGGAATTGAAACAATTGTTGCGAGTTTGATGTCGATCACTGTGATTTGAAAAACAACGCTGACACACCGTACCTTCTTAATCCAATTAACAACTACTTAACTTGGAAGTAGAAAAGGCAATAATTGTTTCCAAATCGGCATCAAACTCAAACAATAGTTTCTTTAAGTTTCTTGATATCTGACTATTTTTTGTTACAATTGTAGCAGAATTTAGCATTATCTATCTTTGAACTAGATTTAGTTTTGCATGAGTTTAATTTGCTTCTAGACGACTACGTAGAAATACTATAGTAGATTTGTGCATGGCTCACGTAGCAGAGGAGCAAAAGGCTTGGAGAAAGTGTTATAAAAGTGGTGTTACTATAGGATTGGAATGTGAATTGGTTAAATCAATAATAGGGCGGTTCGATGGTCTCATTTTATCACCAGACCTCTGCCTCTTGTGCCGGAAGCGGATCTTTGGGCGGATCAAGTTCTTTAGCAGCTCTTGGAGGCTACCAACGGCATTCCTTAACTCCCACCCTCGGCATGACATCCCACGGGCTACCACATCATCACCACCATCAACAGCAGCAACATCATCATCAACAACAGGGGCTCATGTGCGCCACCACCTACTTGCCCCCTCTACAATCCCGTGCGTGGTAGGTGTTACACAGCTTCGTTTCTCTTTTACGCCAATTTATAGTGTATCCCATTAGTAGACAACGCTGGAAATAGTTAGTCCACAACTAGATTATTAGAAAGTGGCAGCATTAATCCCACACCCTCATCACGTTAATCATTCACTGAAATCCTGCTTACATATAGCAAATAAAACTTGAGAATTCCACGCTGCACAACGCTGCAAATAAAAGCGCCCTCCGATGCAAACTCATGGGGCTGAATTGTCTGAAGACAAGTGACGCTGTCAGCGTTTAGCTATTGTAAGCACCTCCACCTAAGCCCATCCTACCCCAGTGAATTTAAACTCATAGAGACTTAAATCACATTTGAAAATGGTGTGAAATAATCAAAAGTTTCTAATTTCATCGAACTGTACATAATAAGATTTAGTGCTAATTTATCTTATTATATAAAAACAAGCGGTAAACTTATAGAAGTGAAAATTTAATGTGAAAAATGTAGTAAATTAAGTGTAGGCTATAAGTAAGCTGTAGACAAGATTTGAGTTGCGCAAGGAGATTTAATAAGTAGCGCCTCTGGAGCATGGGCGAGTTGTTGTGTTGTGAAACATTTAAATTGCCGATACCCGGGTAGAATTCCTTCAGTGTTTTAAGAATCGGGTTTAATTCAGTTTAATGATTGGAAGAAGAATAAACCGGTAAAATGTATACGATTAGCGTTTACGTGTACGATTATAGTGAATTAGGTTAATAATTTATGTAAACGGGACACTTGACCCTTCTTGCCTTCTTGTGAGTGTTGTGAATAGTTTTAATTGTTGCCATGAACACCAATAATTGAATAAGAATTAGATGAAAAGTTAATTCAGCACTTGTAATCAAGGCATTGAATCTCAAATTAATACGGAATCAAATAGTACTTTTTACCCGTAGGTGTGTCAAGGAAGAGTTGTTTATCAGTTAATTGTGTATTGCGGGACTTGGGTCGTAGTTCTGACTAAGAATCGATTTCGCTAACTTGGAGTCAATAATGTCTGGGAGATCAATTCGCATGTACGAATCGCGAAATGAGTTTGTAGTACGTTCAAGACAAGCAAGCAAGTAATGCGTAGAGAATCTCATATTAATTTATTAAGCTCCGTAGGTATCAATCCCACGCAAAACTCGTGAATGAATGTCAGTAATTTTAAAAGATGAATAAAATAATTACACCTCAAAACTGCAAGGATTTGACGCCGTTAAAAAGCATACAATCTTCTACCTCACAGATGATTTAGTAGATTTAGGGTAGGTATATTTTTGGTACTACACAGCTTTTCATTTCATTTGAAACTTGTCTTAGCTACCGTGAGAAAAACAATTTTGCATCTTCCCCTCTGCTTGCAGTCACGGAATCCAAGTGAAAAGAAACTTGAAGGATCCAAGATTCACGCTGAACTGGATGAACTCTACGGAAAGCCTATTTGCAAAGGTAAAAGTCATTGAGTTTTCAGTCGACTTGAGCAGAATCGGAAGAATCAGAATCAGAACAGATCCGGTGCAAGAACCATCTGTGTGCTTGATCCCTTTGTTAATCAGTGGAACGTGAAATTGATTAGAGGGAAGGCGGAAGACAACTGTTGGTAAAACTTTTGTCAAGGTTTTTCCAACATTTACGTTCAATTGCACACGCACAATCAAAGGGGCACTGCCTCCAATTCTTCCCCATTCCCTGACCCGGGTAGCTTCAGATGCCCGCGGCGGGTGCTGCCGGATTTTAAACAACAGGAAGACTAGGAGTCGAATGTAACATGTGTCCTGCAAATGAGAGTAAGAACTTACCTGAATCAATGCCAGTGTTTTATACCGTGAAATAAATCGGCGTCGATAACTAGCTTTTTATCTGATAGAATTGAAACAAAAACGCGCGGTAAATGTCTCCATTCATTCGCGCCCTCGTGAGCAAGTGTTACGCATAAACATTTATTCTCACAATAGTCCGCTGGATCACTTGATTTATTCGAATAAGTTAATCTAAAAGGTATGTTGGGCCAACATGTATGGCTATGCAAACTGGTGGTAGCACTTCGTAAAGGTCAAAATCAAAATTCAAATTGACTTCGTCTTTGAAGTTATATTGTCTATTGCTGTTTGTTTTTGCTTTTAAAATTTAAATTTGAAATTTTGAACTTAAAAATTTAAATTTTTGAAATTCTTTGATAGAACATCCAGGGAATACGGGTTACGGTGTCGCAAAACGTTTCCACATTATAAATTCCTTCGGTTAAGAAGTTAAATTATTCAAATATCATTTCTTTCCTCCTTTTTCTTTATGTGACCAGAAATCCCAGCATTAACTTTCCAAAAATTTCCGAGTAGCTGTAACATTTGGGTGATACTCGTTCCGTGATTAACATTCCTTTTGTAGTATTAATGGCGAATCATTACATTCAATTTTTTCATTATTAAATTTATTGTTCCAACTACTTGATTTCAACAAAATGTCCAAAAAATTGTAACTGCAAAATAAGTTAAATGCACTCCTCTAGTTCAACACAGCAGCGGGATTTACGTTGGAGGCGGGAAAGAGGATTCGGGGATGATTGAAAGATGCACAATTTTGGAAAGAGTCACACACACTTGAGACGACTGCGAAGGACAAGTGGTGAGAAAATAGGGATAGGAGGACGAAGAGAATATATGATTATGTCCTATAGTTTCGTTTCTCTCTCTTCGGGTTCTTGTTGAGTTATATAATAAAGGAGTATTTGGTTATGGTTGGATGAAGGGCGCATTGCAGAAAGAATCCCGTGTTCTTATCCCTCCGCATCATCATCGTGGAAAAGGAGGGGAAACCGAGGAAACGTGGAATCTTGAACCGAGATAAGAGCGGGTAGAATCAGGGGCCATGCACAGCGCATCAATGGTATCCGAAAAAGCGGGTAAGAGCCCAGAGTATTTTGGTATCGACAAGCCAGCAATCTATAGCCGAGCGAGGAGAGAAAGAGGGGAGAAAAAGAGAAAGCGTTCCAGGGACGCGTGATGATGATGTGATGATGGGAAGCGGTTGATTCACTGGTGTGGTTGGTGAGTGAGCTGGTGCCCGGGTTTATTGCATCGAGAGAGAGATGATGAAGCGGGAGATATGTAACTATGCGGGTAGAAGGATAACACACTAGATCGACAAGCAGACAGACAGGGACGCGGGAGGGAGTCAGATAGATAGGGAAGAGGGAGAGAAGAGAATGCCCGGAGTGTATTATTTGTTCCACGTCATCGACTCCATCCAAGCTAACCTCATAAAGTTCTCATAAATTGCAATAATTTGTATACATAGCTCCCTGAACCAAAATAATTTGTTTTTCGAGTGTAGCAAGTAGCATTTAGTGCTAGCAGCTTTAAGCGGAGCATCAGCTCCCGGGATTTTAGAGATGAATCAAATTGGCGGGATCTCATGAGGGAAGATCTGACGAGTTTTAAATTATTATTTTATTACTTATGTATATTAATTTATTACTAATAGTAATTCCATTCTCACCACCCCTTTCCCCCAAACTTGGCTACTTGCACGTTACGTTATGGCTATAGACTAGTAATAGGCTTATCATTGGCTTAGCTTACGGTTTATCGCATAATGCATAAGCGCATCCCCCACTAATTTTAGAAGCGGAAAATTGTTCATTAATAGCCCATTTGGAGGAGATTGTCCAAGGTTTCCATGGCTGTCGCCTCCTGAAAATCTGCATCCAGGAATCAAGGATGCTTGAAAAAGAGGAGTGGTGCGTGCTAAAAAACTAATGGCCATTCAGAAAGAAGATGCAGATGCAATGCTTCCTAGAATCATCATCCTCAGGCTTTTCGACAATGATGCAGAAGGATGCAGTTTGGATGGGAAGGCAGAGAGCATTTCTCTAATTCAATGGATGCAATGCTTACAATCAATGCTCACGGACTCGTGATGCTGTGGGATTGATCCTGGAGCCATTTTTAAAATTCAATCATGGGTAAATTAAGATACAAATTTCACAATGATTCATTCATGGAATCAGAGAGAGCATCTGTACTATGCCTATGCAGCTTGTTACTGGAGCATCACAATGGTTGAGAATCTGGAGGATTGACATGAGCTCGTAGAGATGATGTTGAATTCAATTCAATTTCGTTTACCGTGGGGCAAGGGCAGAAGAGTGAATATAAAAACAGACAGTTGTTCATTTTGTGTGCGAGCCTTTAGTTGTCTTCTCAATTGTGAAAACTTTCGTCAGCTCGTAGAGAAAGACAGAGTCTGCCTGGTCAGGCGAAGCTAAGAACTGGCTCCGCCATAAAACTTGGCTGGGGCAACAGAGTTTTTATTAGGAATAATTGAGGGTAGCGTCATTGGATTACTAAATCGTTTTTTTCATGATTCATTGTCATTCTCAAGTGGCGCAGGAAAGAATCAGGAGGCGATCCGTCCTCTGCAAAGCAGAAAGCAAACTAGTTTTGGTTTTCTGGCCCGGATCGGACCAGAGCATGGACACGTCTGAAAGAACCGTAGAAGAAAGCTGAGAAACCCTTGAAATTGGGCTCACTTTTGACGTCAAAGTCTGGCCGTTTCCCTGGCTACGTTTACGATAAACTCCTACACACACGGACTACGTGGTTCATAAACGAGATTCAGGAAACTTATGACCATGAGTTCATAGTCTAAGAGAACAGTCTGTAAAAAGTATAGGAAAGGATTTATACAGGGATTCATTGTAAAAAATCTAATGTTTTCACGTTTTCAAATAAATTCAAGTAAAGAATCGTGTTGAACCGAACGGACTAGGAAAAACCAGTTTACTGTTTCATGTAGCTGTTAGCTTCTTGTTGTAATTGCTGTGAGAGTAAAACCCTAGGATGAATCCGCAATGGGAAAGGTATGATAAGAGGACAAAAGATTTAAACATCTTTATCTTGATTATTAGCTCAACTTTACTTGAATTGTGGTATCTTATTTGTGGTTGAATCAAGCAGGTTGGTCTTTGTGTAGTTTTCAGTGGGATTGGAAGACGTGTTTAGTTATATTCTTGGATCCGGGTTGGGTCTGAATGAATTGCGTTGCTTGGAACGTTTAGGATTTTCAAAGCTATTGAGGCTACCTGTATTGTGTTGGAATCATATGACGCTATTTTGACGTTTTGTGAAGACAGACCTAACACTTTGTGATGGTGGTTATGGAAGGAAGAAATGAAGTGAATGAATTAAATGAACCAGTCATTCTCACAGATTTCTCATCAATGAGAAATCCCAAGCGTGATGAGAAGGAAAGGGGATGAGAAGAAGAATGAATAAACTAAACTGGAGCTTTTTAAATTTTATTTTAAAAAATCTTCTTACAAGAAACTCGGATGAATCCAGCTTCCCCCCGGGATTGTGTAGGGGAGATGTGATAAATGAGGAAATACTCAGAGAAGAAGGCGAAAGCTGCTTCTGGGTGAATTCGGTTTGAAAAGGCTGTGCTGTGATAATGATTTGAATTTCTGTATATTCCTTTCCTTAGGACGCCAAGTCTTCTTCCCACCTACGTACAAAAGGGAAACGAAGAATGAATAGAAGATGGGAGATTGGTCTAATTAACACCGTGTCAGGAGCATGGAGAACAATTATAAAGATTTTCTCGACTTGGTCTGGGACACATACTAAGATACAGAAAAGACAGACATGGTTGGGAAATTATAAGAACATTCAGAGAGGGCCGCGTCGTAGGAGAGAAATGGTAATGTAGAATAGTGAAATTTGGGGAAAGTCAGGAACAGAGAGGGTAGAATATATACATGGATCTGGATTTCGGATGGGCTGGAAGTGACGGGTCAATCTTGTGGGATATTCCTCCTCCATAAAGTAAATAAGAATTTATTTCGGATTTTAGGGAAAATCCTTATTTTCGGGGTTCTCTGTCTCCTAGTAGTCACACGCTTGCACGTGTTCATGTGTGTGGGGATGGATGTTTACAGTTCACAGTTGGGTCACTCAAGAGTACGGTACGTGTAATATCTGTGCTACTTTTGAATTTTGTGATGGAAGATGAAGCGAAATTATTTCCAATTTACTTGACTCGTTAATGTTGATGGTAGATAGCAGTACTAGCCTAGCAAAACGACTAATTATTTGCAAAAATTTTCATCCCGGATTTTCAAACATATTAAATATTTTGTGAATTTGTTTCCTTTCCAAAAGCTGTCTCTTGTCTGCAAATCCACAACGTTTTAAATACAGCGTACTCTAAAGAAGTTAACCACATGCGTTTTCGTTAAAAAGCGACTTTCTGGTTAGTTGCGATTCAACCCTGATACAAGTACATTACCTCGTCCAACTCTTGAATTTCTAACGTTCTCCATGCCCCCGCCCAACAAGGTATCTGAGTAGGAGGCGACGCTGCTAGCATAATTTTTTTGCTCGGCGTTGAAACTGATATTGCCTATAGTCTTATGAAATATTCATAAAAAAATTAAAAATTAAAGCAAGCAGCTAGCGATGAAATCTGTTGACCAACTAAATTATTATTATTATTAATATCAGAAGCGTAACACAATTCGTATGCAATTTCAAACTAGCTGAGCTCCTGTCACCAACACAATACTCTGAATTAACCCGTTAAAGCAAACAGAAGGCGGATTTAATCTCTCGCAATCATCTTAATTCATATTAACCGCGTATCTCTTAGTGGATAGCTAGCATATTGAAAATATATGTAGCCAAGGCTCAATCCAGGGACGTGTGTCAGAGCGCGGACATGATTGCCATCCACCAACCGCACCGAACCGGGTATCTATAATCCTTGGAGAAAGCGTTCAACGCGCTCGCTCCTCGGGTTTATCCTCAACCAAGAACCAGCTCATCTTTCTCTAGCGCATCCTTTTCCAAGCTTTGCTCCTGGTGTGAATATTAGTCCTGGACGAGACAATAGGCAGAATAATCCTTTAGGTACACAAATTTTCCCGTCGCTCACCCTCTCTCCCAGTCTTGATTATATTCTTCATGGCTTATACTTGTTAGCTGTCAGGAAAGAAGTCCTTGCCAACCCAAGGACAGCCAACACTCACTGCCCGAATACCGGAACCTGGAGCAGAGTCTTAACAAACGGATCGAAACAGGGATAACCGATTTGGAATAAGATAGAGGAGAAAATCGATTGGTAAAAGCGCTTTCTTTTTTATTTTCTCCACTCCTACCTTCTTTCTCGTCTGTCCAGCATAGCTTGCCGCCGGCCTTGCGTAGATAGCTCTCATGTTATGTCCTCTTGCCCTCAGCAAGCCAACGAACCAAACAAAGCACGGTATCCAGTGAAGCAAGTCAATTCAGAGGTTTTTACTTGGTTTTGCGGTTGAGTTTCCTCTGACCATGGCTAGGTTTTGTGATAAAATTGAATCCAGTTCAAGAAGGTAGGATGGTGAGATGTAGACGGGAGGAGAACGCTAGAATGAGTTCGCCCTCTAGCCGCATCCCGTCTTTCTCAATTGTGTGTAGCCAAGTGTAATCCTAGGATTCTGGGAAGAATATAAGAGAAAGTCCGAAACGGGTAGCAGGAAGGCAGAGCGTAAGAAAATATCAAGAGGAGGAGGAAGAGAAGAAGATTGAGGAGGGGAGGAATATAAGGCGGAAGATGCGTATTTCCTGAGTGAATCTCTCAACATTCAATCTTGTCCTGAGCCTGAGTTTCGGGAGTTGTATTGGTTCGTGCTATGGTTATCGCTCTCAAGGCGCATAGTCGATGAAATATATTTGCTTGCTGCTATGCCTGTAATGCATAGACTAAGCTTGGTATGTCACAACTTATACAATGGCTTTTGTGTGAAAGCGTTGGTTTGTGAGGAAACGCGAAAGATTCTTGGACATGATGCAAGTTGAATGCCTTGCTGCCGTTGTTGTAGTGTATTAACACTCTGTAAGTTTGAGCTTGGTTTCTGGTTGGTCTGCTTGCCGTTCGGTTATAGCACTGCATTGCATTGGCCATTCTTGTCGAGTTCTTTGGGAGGGATGAGATGGACAAGCGTGGCCAAATATTTATTGATGGTTGAGAAAGCTTGTGTGTGTGTGAAAGAGCCGGAGCCAGAGGCGTGTGCTTGACAAGCAGAAAAGGACGTCTTCCCGATTGAATTTATTAACCATTCTATAGAAGAATCAAACTCTGCGGGTCCATCCTACACATGTATGCAGCAGAAGAACACAGCATTTTACACACGTATATCCTAAGGGTGTTGTCGCGTAACTAAGCGTAAGGAAGCATGGAAGCGTCTCTTTAGGTATCTTCCGGGAGGACATTAATTCAACTTAAACCAGTGTCCACCCGGAACCCGAGAGGAGGAGGAGAATGTGTAGTGCCAGTGCTATGTATTTCGGGAGGATTGAGTTGATAAATTCCCCCAAATTATACTAATGTGTATGGAGCATACATATTCTTTGTTAAAATCTCAGTAACTTACCGGGTATTTTGCGAATTTCTAAAGGAACTCCATCCGGAACACTTGCTCATACTAGTTTTTTTTCAAGAATATGCATGAAATTAGCACGGTTTAGTAAGAGAATGAGAAAATACCCGCTTTTTCTAAATACAAATATAGCAGAATTTCTCTCAGATTGTGCCTGGATCAGGGCCTGAAAAACTGAAATTTCTTCGCAGAAATTGCAGTAAATTGATAGGTTCGAGTGTAGCTGTGTTGTGTGTAGATATAGCGTTGCCTAGGCAACGCATTACAAAATCCTTTATAGCTGAAATGGTGTGGAAAATATTTTTATCCAAGAAATGAGATGCGCACTTGAAGATTTTTTGAATCATCTTAAGCATCGAACAGAAGCTGAAGAGAGTGTAAATGAAGGTGAGTCAGTCAAGGATGGTGATGATGAGTGGAGTTGAGGATTGGGCAAACAAGATTCTAAAACTGAAGATGATTGAATATTTTACTATCTGCTCTCAACTAATATCATCTTCCGTATCTCAAACTCATCTTCATAGATTGTTCTTCATCTTCAGTATAATTGTTATTCTTGTATGCACTTTAACCAAGGAACTAAATCAAAATCTTTAAGATGAGCAATGATGTAAAACTGTGCTTAAGCGCACGTCAAAATTAACTTGAACGAGCGTTTACTTACAAGAAATTCCATACAATGTAAACTGTGAAAATGGCTACTCATCCTGATTCTTGGCTTTTTCAGGAGCGTTAGCGCAAAGTTATGCAGTTAACGCTTTACCATGCCATATGCTAGTTTTGAGTTTGTTTTAGTCTCTCCTCTGTTAGTCGCATACCAAAAGCACCATGCACCACCAACACTCAGCTCAAGCTGACACAAGCGTCTCTTCCAAGTTGTGTTTTTAAAGTTAAGACGCTTTAAGGAATTCAGAGGCTGTTAACAAACAATCTTGAAATATTTAGCCCATTGAGTACACACCTTGTGCACAGTCTCGGACTTGCGATGCTGCTGTATAGACAAGAACTAAGATGGTACGCTTTTTATTATTATAGTCAGCCTGCTGTGCATCTACTCTGCTGTGCGTACATGTATTAGAAGATATGACATAATTTGAAATTTTTAAATTCATCCTCATGAGCTCATATGTCCACGTTAGTGTATGTGTATTTGCTTTTGGAAATAGCAGAAGCGGATAGAAACCAAGTACTTGCTCTTGGATCAAGACGGACCACTTGAAGAAAAGTGCAAGCAAACAATTTTTTCTTAAAAACCTGAGATCACCACCACACACCTAGAATTTTTCTTCTTAAATTACCCGGGCCCAAAAACCTGGATCTACCTGTTCTTTGTTAGTGCTGGAGAAGGAGGGTGAATTAAATCCATTTGTTCTATGTCTGTCCTTCTTCGGTGACAGGTAACTTTAGAAGAGGACTAATTCGAGAGCTAGGAGGACTGTAAGATCCATAGTATTTTCAAAATTCATCCATGTTTGTCCTCTCTGTCCTGTCTACACATTACGGAGGAATTCCATCGTCCTCCCGAAAGAGGTTTCCATAGGAACACAGAAAGCAGTTAAGAATGACAGATTCAAGTGAAGACAGGGGCATGTTTCAGAATTACAAGAGGTGGTAGTAAGGGGATAGAACAATACTGGAGGCTCCAGTTGCTCCAAGTTTGAGCTGCTGGACAAGCATGCAAGTACGGAGCGTACAGTATAAGAATGAGGCCAAGAAGAGACGAGAAGAATTAGAAGAAATGAGTTGTTGTAGTGTGTAAAGTTGTCAGCGTGGGAGGCCACTTGAAAAGTGTTGACACTTGTGAAATATTATTTTCTTTTCAAGCTAACCCATTCAAGGAGAGACACTTGTGGTCACTGTTATAACATGGAGGCAACGCTACGTGTGCAAGCTTCCTAGGGAAGAGAATAATGGAATCATCATGGTGACAATTTATTCATTCACATCTCATCCCTTATTGTTAAGATTAGGATTCAGAAGAGAAGCTTTGAAAGCAGTGGATGCTCCTCCTAAAGGTAATAAGAGGAATTACTGGGAGGCGGGGAGGTTGTCATTGGTCAGCAAGGTAGGGCCAGCATCGTAACTCTGTTATACCTGTTTTGGAATTTAAGGAATTGGAAACATAGTGGAGGTCTACAGCGATGCAGAGGTTGAGCTGAATTGTATTTAAAATCAGACAAATCATTCACAACCCTTAAGTTTAGCTCCCGCTTGTCAATGTTTGCATCTTTGGTCAATGATGGACGTAAAGGAATTAAATATTATTCAAGAATTGACGACCTCCTTGATGTTGTGTTATGATGGCTGAGCTGAGATGTGACTTGTCTCTGAGTCGAGGAGCTTGTAGCTTGTCATGTGATTTTTGGAGAAGAGTGAATCTTCATTGTTGATTCTTGAGGATGCTTAAGGCTTAATTTTCGTTGATTCCAAGCGGAAGTGGCGCCCCCAGGGGTATTAATTGTGAAAATATGTTTTAATTCCAGTTTTCTGTTTTTAAACCCCTCCTTGATGTACTGATTTTAAATTGCAGAGAAAGTAAGAGCAATGTGTTGTTTTATGCTGGCGGGGAATTTGATTTGTAGATTTTTTTCTCGCATTCATAATCTTAAGTTTAGCTAGCTGTCTGTAGACTGTAGACAGAGCGCATGAGTTTGAACTTGTGGAAGTTTGATTGTTGAAGGGTTGACTTGGGGCACAGCATGCTTAAATTTAATTGTTCCGGACATACATAGCATATAACAGCGAGGGTAGAGCGAGTAGAGGAGCGTTGCAAGGGAAGAGGATTGACAGAGACGTACAGGGGTGACGTCCATGCCATGGACGTGACGGGTGACAATTAAAATATGGATTGTGTGTACAAGTGGATCTTGGTGGAATCTCTTTTGTATACAAACACGGGAGAGAAGGTCGTTTGCTTATAATATTCAAGGATATATGAAGGGAATGATTCGGTTCTTGGATGGGAATGAGAATTACATAGACGAGGAGAGTCATGAGAAGGATTGTTGTGGACGGGAGGGATGACATTTGGAGGGGAAGTTTTGACGGACGGGGAGGAAAGGGGGATGATGAGGACGGAGCTGCCGCGTGCAAGCCACAGAGAATTAATTCATTCCAATCAAGATTGTGATTTAATGATGAAAGAGGGAGGGAGGAGGCGGGAAGAGGAGGAGGAAAGGGGTATTTGAGGGTAATCACCAATTTGTATATATCATTCTCTTGTTAAAACCGGGAGGGCACACGCGACCCTATGGATTCTATCAAGTTTTTTAAATTATTGTTTATAACCCTTCCCGAATTCCCGATTTTGATGTCATAATAACAATAACCTCCTCCAGGCGGGAATGAGCCTTTGGCTTATGCTTAAAAGCCTTCTTCCCCCTTTTCCCTCCTCGGGGGGAACAATATTAAAAATCACGTAATCCAATCAAGAGAGTCACATAATTTTAACGTAATACAGCAAATAACAAGGATAGCGAAGAGTTTTTAGGATTTTAAAGAGTCACCTTTGAGCTTGAATATATACGAAACGAAGTTTGCTAAGTTAATTTGCACTGTTCTTATAGCTTTATGGTTTAAATCTTGCCTGGTTTCAACTTGTTGTTAGATGACGTTATTTACAGATATGCAGATGCTACTTGGCTATACAAGCAGCAATTAGGAAACTATTGCGTCTTTCCTTTGTTGTAATCAGCGGATTCATCTTTCCGGCTGCTTTCATTTATTTCATGTATCAATAATTTAACTGTAGCGCCATAAAAAACATATTTTATATTCATTTTTATCCCGACCAAATTCACCCACCAACCACCGCATATCGCGCAGTCAGCTGTCAGAATAAAATACTTTTGATCAACTCCTTTTCTTCGAGGGGCAACATTTCCATATTCGGTACCTGACATTCAAAGGCATCAGCTGTTTCTAGAGCTGAACATAAGAAGAGAAAGCTAACAGAATTACTCGGCTCTCAGTACAGGCAATATAATAGAAAGTCAAATACGACATCCAATGTTGCTTTCACTTAAACTTTTGGAAAGTGGGACGGACGGAGGGAGGAGGATGGGGTGACATCTATGACATGGCGGGTGGCAGTTAAAATACATGCAAAGGTTAATTACGTTCAAAACATGGTGTGGACTATTCCAACTGACTTATCAAAAGTTGACGGTATCTGCAACTGCTAATAATAATAATATTAGCCACATACTTACACTAGCGCGTTACTGGTAGGTCACATCACCCGATAATATTGTAATGCTGACCGCCATGAAAAAAACAAGGACTGTTTTGTATTCATTTTTGCCATACACTATAATTGCTAATACCCGGGTAGGAATGCAGTGAAAGCTGCAACTATTTCGCATGGAGGTGTTTACCTGTGAGTGGAATGAATTATATTGAGCTGGGAGTTACATTTTCTATCCTATTATAAGATGTGTGGGATGTTTTCTGAGGGGGCGGGGAAAAAGAAGTGTATGATGTGCATTCACCATACCTGCCGGACCACCACATCAAACGAAGAATCGGATGCTCCTCAGACCTCTCTGCGTTTCCGTCTTTCTTTTCTCTGTGTGCTTTTGATCCTCCCTTTCCTCCAACTCTATTATCAAGTCACGTAGAGATACCACTTGACACGGCTGCCGCTTCTCTCCATTGCTTTCTTCCTCCTCTAATCATCCCCGCTTTTCTCCTACCCGCACACAATCTACATCTTCCTTTCCTTCACACATCTCACACATACATCAGCAAAACCAACCCTTCTTCGATCGCTATTCAATAGCTTTTCATCCCTACCAGCAGTCAGCACTACACCCAGTCGAGTCAGCAGGAATCGCGGGAGCTGATTTGACAGGAGGATAGCTAAAATAGTAATCGCCAATAGATTCCAACCGTTGTGCGATGATGCCCGGTTCGGATGGGATCTTTTAGCTCCAGAATAATGTGTGATCAACCTCTGTTTCGTATTATGTTTTGCCCACACGAAACCATTTTCTTTATACAGGGAAAATATGTGAATTAAACAAGACTGAATCTTCTGCAGAAGGAAAAACTTGTTTGCAGCCACACAAGTTAGTTGTGTGGAAGATGATAAAGCGGGTTGTTCATTCTTATTGCTTGGCCATGATGGCCAGGTTGGGGATATTCAGTTCTAGCTGACGGATATTCAATTTCCCCCCACACAACAAACAGATCCAATGCCCAAGGAAAATATAACCGTGTAATAAGAATGTAAATTGAATTCCTGGGCTGGACAATTTCTGGAACTGACTGCGATTAAGCCAAGGCCTCGAGAAAGCGGGTATGGCGAGATCTAGAAACTAGACTCTATATAAACTCTCAAATTTTTGGACGTGTCCAGGAAAGCCTTGGAAATTCTCTGCATATTTAAGAAAAGGAATTTCGAAACGAATTTATTCTACACATCTTGTGAAATCTGAGAATGACAGGAGAGAAACGGAGGGGGATGATATTTGAGTAACTGGAAGCTTACGGCTTCTAAAATCTCCAGCAGCATTCCAGATATTGCTTCGTAAGTTGATGCTGGAGGAGCCATCAATACTGAATAGTTAGTTAGTTTTTAGTTAATCGTTTTGGCCGAATACCATTGGCTCAGCCTTTACGATTTCCATTACATTCATTTACTTACATTGGGTTTAGATAATAATGATCCTATTAGTTGTCTAGCCGTACTTAGCGTAATATCTCCTCTCTTTTCTTACATACCTCTATCCAAAAATTATAAATCAGATGTAATTTGTCCATCAATACTGAATACACTAAAAAGGATTTTAAATTAAAGCTGGTCATACATAGTTAATTAAATAACGTTGATGATATGAAGCCATCGCATCATTACAGCTAAAACTACTAATTCATTTACTGGCTACACACATATTTGAGGAACGAATATAGATGCATTTGTCCTGTATAATGAGTTCAGATTAATACAATAAAATAATACAAACATGGCTTATAATAAACAATATAAATTAATCAAATAGCGAGCAAGCTTTTACCTTTGCTATTAAATGTTCTACAGTGCAGTCCGAAGGCCGAATGCCCAGTTAGAAAGCCAGCAACAAATTAATAATTTCCGATACTACAAACTCGACATGTAGGAGTGCTGAGCATGAGGTAAATACATGAAACCCGCCATCGGAAATCCCTTTGATTCCAAATGATTTTACCAGTGCATCAAACTCTTTTTTTCGTCGAAATCTAATGTTCAATTCCTGTGCTTTCACTCGGCAAAGGTTCTGAATCCTTTTCATATCGTTTGGAATGGAAAACGCTTTACCAAATATGAATATGTAGAGGGCGGTAGCAACGATACACATGCCAAGACCCGACATCATTAGTGCCGGCTCATGCCTGTGTATAATCGTCATATACCCTCCGATAATTGCAGCGATAATCGAAACAACTTTCGCTGCGTATGTTGACTCTTGGTAGGTGATGTTGAAGAGGTTAACTTCTAGTTGAATTTCCCGAACTATTATACCTATTTCCTTGAAAGTTCCACTCTTGAATTTCCTTTTCCATTGGCTCTTTGAATGGCTACGAAAACAATACAAAATATCTGCCCCTTCAATGTATGGTATTTCTCAAAAATAATTGTATTACTCACCTCTCTAATGTAGTAAAAAGTTGATTCGTCCTCGACTCAGCATGATCCATGAAGATAAGCATGACATAAGCGCCGAAATAGGCTGGAATTAATCGCCAGATGAAAAAGGTCATATCCAGGAAAAGAAGGGAGGTGGTAGTAAACACGTCGAGGAAATGAACTTTTAGTAGTTTTTGCAGGGATGGAGCATTAGCGTAAAAGAAACATGGCACCGTAGGATACATGGCATACAATGGGAAGATTAATAGGCTAACGCAGCAATAAAAAAAGGGAAGGATTGAGAGTATCATTAGCGCCAAAGACATCTTCCCCCCGCCTTCCTCCATCTTGTCTGATTTGAGTCCTAGAAAACCAGTAAATGGAGCTGTAGTGCTGTCAAATTTTACACTGAATTCTTTCTCGAAGCCTTCAGTCCTCAATCTGTAAGTTGCGGTCAACCAAGAGACCCTTTTATAAGGTGTTCTTATAGAGAGATTCGACTGTAGATTATTTTTGCTAAACATAAAGTAGGTCCGAAAAAAATTAGCTTACGTAGACGCAGAGAATGAGCGCCCGTGTTGTGCAAAATGGCAACATTGTCAAGCCTGGAACAAACTATGAAATGCCCGGCATCTATAAACGTATACACTACGGTCATTCCTAACGACAATACGAATGCTATACCGACGCTGGCTCCGCCCTCAAGCTCTCCCGCCCTCCACCACGCACTCATATTTCGCCAGTACATCCATGCTAAATGTATAAAACCCAGGAGGAAATAACGGACGTGTAACCTCTTCCGCCTCTCATTCCTCGTCGTGAAGATATAAAGAAAATTATGCGAACCAGTTTCTTCGAGCGCAGGGAGGCAATATCTGGACAACAGGTTTAGTGCAATGTGATTGTGTCGGAGATCCCACTGAATCATCTTCTTCTATTGCAATCCAATTAATCAGTATAATTTTAGTTGACACTTTTAATTTAATAAAATGTGAATTAAACCTTCACTTTTATAAAAATTTGTAAACCTTATTCCAGTAAGCTGAACCGCTTGGGAGTTTCGAACCTGCGCTGGCACCTGGACAGAGAGAACTGGGATGTTGTGGCCAACGCAAATAATTTGCAGTTTTATGTGCATTCCCAGTTTTTAAGTAATAGAGAATGTTATGCACTTTAAACGGATTAACGTGACCGGTATGTATTATCTCTGTTGGTAGTGGATAGTTCCATGAATTTTAAAATAGAATTTGTATACAGTTGACTTGAATTCGAACGTAAACATTTTGAAACGTAGATATATATACATGCATCCACTTTATCCTTTACAGAAAATTCAATCAAAAGAAAATTGCCTTCAGATGGGTTTTGATACAAACAAATGTACTAGTCCTGGAGCTTTCTAATGAGTTTGATTGGATCCAACATCCAATTTTATCTCAACTGTTGCCCTAGTAGGTAAACGATTGAATCCATACTTTAAACTTTTTGCAACTGCCTCTAAAACACATTAGTTAAACCTCATTTAAAGTTATTGAGAAACATAAAAATAATTTAGCTCAATCCTTGATTTCAAATAAGTTGTGAAATGATTTTGCCATCAAGTCTTCAGGTATCATTAAACGGGAGCGTAATGCAGCAAGAGACGCATGAGAATGATATCAAAAGGCACGCTCGCATCACCTTGCACCTTGTACAAAAAGAATACCCGGGTTGTGATGAAATCAGTCAATCATTGTACGCTTCTACTAATGTGATGAACCCATTGCAGGATCAAATAGTAGTAGTAGTAGTAATGGTTTATTCGTCGATTTCTTGGCCTGAGCCCTTACGCTCAGGCCAAGAACTTATCTCGTGTCGAAACCAAATCTAAACCGTTGCAGGATCAAATACAAATAGAATCTGATCCAGAGCTTCCTTGTTCCATTCCCCTCTTGCTCCAGCTTCAAGCTGAAAATTACCCGGTTAATACCATGCAGTGCAGGTACAAGTCAGGAGGAGATCCCGTAAACGAAATCTCCTCCTGAATCTCAAGTATGGTAATCGTAATCGTAATTCGTAGTAGAAATCATGAAGAGCTTTATGGGAGTGAGGGGAAGGAATGTGATTATCTGCTAAACTCTCATGGAAACCTGGAGCTGTTCTCAGTTCTCGGCTTCGGAGAGGAATGAATCAAAGCGGATCCTATGATTGCCTACTAGAATATGAGCTAAAGCAAAAGGCAATCAAAGACGACGTAGTAAGAGGAACGTGCCCAATAGGATTACCTGGAATTCTAATAAAACTTCCCCCGCCGAAAGGCACTTGTTCTTCTCCTTTCTCTCTCTCTGCATCATAAAGGGAGGAAACATCCGCGGGGTATTACACGCTAAATTGAAGCTTACAGTATGTCATGGTTAAGTTGGTAAATGAAATCCTTGGGTTTGGCAAAGCTTTTTAAGCTTACTACAACTAATATGCCTAAATGCTCAAAGGGAGCGGGAGACAGGCGTGGATAATTGTTATTGGACTCGTGCTCTTCCGCCAGGTTTGTTCCACTCTTTTAAGTTTTCATGCTCTGTTCAAATGCTCCCCCAGGTAGTGGTGTAGTTTCAACCAGCTTGTTATTAAAAACATATGGGAGAAAATCTAATAAATCCCGGGTTTTTACCAGTTCAAAATTCCTATTACAACAGCAGCGACCCCACCAAAAGAACTTACGTAAGCAGCAGTACCGGTAATAGAATATTAAAGGAAGAGGCGAAATACCCGGATCGGGTTCCACTCCACCATAATTTTTGCTCCAAGAAAAAGAGGGGAAGGAAATAATACCCACAGAACACACACGCCCTATTATCGATTTATTAATACTCTAAATGGAGCTTCTCTTCCCGGAACACTTGATGCCCGGGTATGCAAAGTAATCGCATTAAATCTTATTAGTCTCGCATTAGAATTCATATAGCAAACAATAAAACCTGGGAAAGAGTACAAGTGGCTGGAGTTGGAAGGTTAGGAGAAGATTGTAAAAGAAAAAGAGAACAAGGGAAGGGAGAGAATATAACAGCTCTATCTCCCTCTGCCTGCCTCTCTGTTTTGTGATGACTCGACTTTTTGAAATTTTGGAATACAACAATAAACTATATGATATAAAGGCTTAAGGGCTCATGTTTTGGAGAAGAGGTTTGAGAAAGATATTACGATTATTCTCAACAAGATCACGGAATATTCATCAAATATTCAAAGGGGAGGTAGAAGCTGAATGATGAAGCTGTCGACTATAGACATATAGTACGATGAAAATTCAAGGGAATTCTTTAAATTTTCGATAGGCTCGGAGCAAAACTTTCATTTTGATATAACCAATAAGCTTGGAATATCAACCTACAAATGATAATTGCAGATTAATTTTAGAAGGTTATTTTATAAGAATGAAATAAAACTTAAGTATTGAAATATAGTTGCTTCTAACAGAGGAACAAGTTTTCAAAATTTTATTTGCCTCCGAAAATTATGATAATAGCTAGAGGGCGCTGAGAGAACTTGAAAACGAAACTGTCGAACCATCCCAGTACTCCTTCATTCTTGGCTCATACGAGCTTGTAATTTAATAAAGGTGACGAAGTTTGAGCAGAGTGATGATTCTAAACAAGCCTCCCTTCCTTGCATGCAGTTTAATCTGTAGGTCCAAACCTCAAGTGTTTACTTTCCCTAACAATCAAAATATTTATGGAAGCTGGAAGGAAGTACAATGGGAAAGGATTATAGGCTATTATTTCTTCTCCAGAAGCCCCAACCACCCACGCGTCTGCGGGTCTACTATCCGCCTGTGTATATTTCTCTCAATTACCATACAATTCATACTCAGCACGGCTTCTCGCTGCTATTTTATTTGCGAAAAGAGTTTGAGTTTCAATACTCTGCGATTTTATAGCTTTTTCAACAATATTGATGCGTGCAGAACTCAATAATTTCAAAGCTATATTCTTTTAGTTGCTCCTCATCTTATTTTTGTAAACAAAGTGACTGAAAACGCGGATTTGTGAATAGGCAAACATAAACATGCTGCTATATTTCAACGCCGAACTATCGTTTGCAGATTTTATGCGCACACCCTAGGGTTGAGATTCAACTGTAGGGGTACGCGATGCCCAAACGATCTACATTTTCACGAGAACTTTCCCATCGTATCGCTTTACCTGGAGGCGTTGACAGATACGTAGGACAGGTAGAAGTCCTCTCAATCAAGCTTCTTTCATTTGACTTCCTCATTCCTCAAACCCCCAAAACGAACCTTAATCACAAGACGACGAATTCTTTAGAATACTACATTTCTTGCCTGACATTGTGTCTCAATCCTCACCACACTGCCATTTGTCATAGCTTTTCTTAAGAGGCTGTGCGGCTGTAGCTGTAGGCAGGCCTTGTGTAAGCTCCCTCTTGAAAATCCTCAACAAAATACTACTACTCACGTCTGTAGGGACGTGCTCTTGAGAAAAAAGTTCATCTTTTCGTCATCAATTCTTGTACGCTGCAGAGCATTCAAATCCAGTACTGCCGAGAATACCTTTGTCGAACCTACGCTAACTTGTCACGGACTGCAGACTGGGGAAGAATGAGGAAGAATAAGTCAAATTATAATGCAAGACAAGGATGTGCTTTCCATGCGGCATTCTGTCAAAACATTAAAATGACAAGGAAAGACAGAGCGGGAGATGAACGTTTTTGAGCGTGGATTTAAACAGTATTTTCGGATTTGTCATCACAACGTTCCTAATTCATTCACTCGGACACTTGATACATAAAAATGATGCACATTTTTCTCACTGTTTTCTCTCAATTCCGTTTGTTGTCCTTGTCAGAGATGGAGGACTTGCCTTGTTGTTGATTGTGGCATAATGGAATTAGATCGGATGTACTACAAAACTCTACAGACAAATTTGAAGAAGCTTCAGTTTAATAATATTCAAAGCGGAATCTGCTCTCAATTTATGTTTGTCAGAGAGAGAAGAGACGAAGCGAAGAAATAAACAGGGATGACCTCCGTATTGTGCACACTGTGTACGCTTCAATTGTAGATTTCACATTGTACTCGTTGGAGAAGAAGACAAGTTGAAGAGACGAGTTGACATGGAGGGATGAGAGTCTCACTGTCAGCCGTCGTCGTCAAGGATAACAGAAAACTACTACGAGGGATAAGTAAGTTAAGTTGGCAAATCGGATAATTCCCTATGCCGTATCGGGTTTGTCAACTTTGTTTGTTAGCTCTAGCTTATGTGAAAGCAACGCCAGGAACGGTAGATAAAAGATGAGCATGGAGGAGGATGTTGTCAATGTTGTGGATTGTAATATTTCGTGGAAAACGGGAATAATTTGGATGGGTACATACTTTGTAAACATATGCGCGAGAGCTTGCTCTGGAAAAGAGAGAAAATACGGGAGGGTGGAGGGATGAGGGATTGTAATCCAACAAGACTAGCTTACAGAGAAAAGTTTCATCCAGCACAGAAGCGGAGAAAGAAGGAGAAAAAGTTAGCTAGATAAGCACGGAGAGGAGAAACGCTGTAATTTCTGGCTGGAAAGGTAAGACGGAGAGAAAACACTTGAAATAGTCCATGTATTCAATTTGAAGCACTCTTGGAAATGCCAATATACCTTTTCCCATTGTCAACCCTCAAGTTTGCATTCCCGTCCATCCTTCTCCTCTCTAGCTTGGCTGTTGTGGCTGTAATACAGAGAGACTAGCGAGCAGGGAGCTTCTCTTCTAATACAATCAAAACTAGAATATTTTCCTAGAAAGGAATTTTAGCTAGCTAAAGCTGAACCGTCCTCTCTGGATTCTAGCAAGTTGGCTTTGTAAATTGTATTTGGCTAGCGGATTCTACAATAGTTGGATATTCTCTAGTACCATCTCAAACTGGCCGTCTGTCATATTTTTCATACAGATTCTGTCTACAATTCTCTATAGCATTGTGTCCTTTAACTGTAGTCTTTTCCTAGCGTAGCGCTGGAAGCGTTTCTTTAGAATCTTAAGGGTCAGACAAGTAGTTTTATCAAATATGAATATTCTATGAGCTCTTCAACCCCTGGGCAAGGAACTGTAGAGGGGAGAGAGAAAAATAAATTGACAGTCTCCCTTATTTGCCTGTCTCTGCCTGCCTGCCTGTCATCATATTTGAAGTTTAGGCGGATGTAAAGGAGCGTCTATGAGATTTGAGATTGGAAAAAGATAGAGGAATATAAATAATATAGTAATCAAAATAATATTTTACTTGAAGCTTTTATTATTATTGCTTCGTTCCTGTTTGAACTTTCATCGTATCACATGCATATATGCAGACAAAAAAAAGACGAGTTTCAATACTACAAGTGAAGAGATGAGCTGAGCAGTTGAGCAGTTCCGGGAGAAGCTTGTATATATAGTACTTTTAGTCGCATAAAAGCTGCTCATGGTGTACTCATGGTGCTCCCCCAAAGCTGAACTCAGGTGCAGCGGGGGAGATATTGTAGTACTCTGGCGTCGTTTCTTAGAATCAAAGATGATAATTAGAAGCCTCTGTAATAGATGAACAAGATTCGCTAGTTTCAGAAGTTACAGAAATAAATTTTTCAAAATTATTAAACCTCTTTAAAATACGTCGGAAAGTTTGAGGTCTCTGAGAAAGCACAGTTGAAACCTTGTAGCAAGCCACATAAGTTTCTGAAACAATTAATGCAGAAGACACGGGCATTTGATTTAAAACAATAGCCACTTCCGGATTCGTGCTTTCTCCCCCTCCGGCTCTCTTAAGAACACTACCGTCCTGAATACACTATCAAGGACAAAGTGAATACAACTGAATCAAGTTTCATATGCGGGTATTGCTTTTGTAAGCTTCAAGTATGCCAAAGGCACCGACAATGCGAACCGACTTTGACTTCTTCCGGTAACTTTTTGTAATTTAATTGGAATAAGTTTTGAAAACACATTGTTTCAAAACTTGGCCCTGCAGCTAATAAGGATTCGGCGAAAGGTAAAAGGTAAGAGAGACAAGAGAAATTGTATCAAAGAGAGCGGGAATATGAATTCAAATCTGGTGAAAGCTAAAGGGCAATTCTGTGGTTGCAGTGTGGGTGAATCCCGCGGCATTTTTGTGATTGGTCTTGTGTAGAGTCTTTTTCTTTGTATGGACATGAGATGATAGTTGAATCATGTAGTAGTGGCGGTGGAGAGGATTTTTGAAGGACTGATAGAGTAGCCCAGGAGTGGCTTAACTCAATGAGTGAGGAGGATGATGATGACACGGGACGGGGATTGTATGTATGGATTCTGGAGAAGGGCTGCTGAGGACTAGTGAGGAGGACTGCCTTCCAGAAGTAGCTATCAAGCTCAAGCTTTCTGGGACAAGGGAAAATGATAGCAGTTGTTAAGATTACACTTGGAAAAGTAAGTAAGTGCCACTGCTGGTTCTGGCTTTCACTTTTACGTACTGCTCGGAATTTACAGGATTCACTGCATTGCATCCCATGCGGGCTAAAAGCCTCTTCTTGATGGGACTAGACAAACTGGAGTAATGCTCATCCTTGTCCTTGATGATTCTCATCTGAAATCATGTGTTTTGAATCCAAGGATTGAGTCAAGTCTCTTGAATCAAATGTTATGAGAACATGGCCCTTGGATTCTGGATGATCCTCCAGCCACCTCTCAGTCACTCTCCATGAAGCTCAGAAAATTCTCCGCAAAAAAACATATATCATATCCTGGTCAGGACTTGTGTAGTGATGAGGCCCCATTCAACCTTGGTACATATCTTCTGTATAATATAATACTACAGACTGGATGCATACTGTCGGCAATGCATCTTATAGTTTTTAGAATCACATCTTTCCAGCCACGCCAAAACACCTCTTTTTATGAATTCTTTATATCTTTTCCATTCCTCTATATTGTTTGTTATCACGCTCTTGTGTACATTCCAGCTTTCTCTGGTCAATGTCTCAAACATATTTCCTGACCAGCAACAACTCGGAGAATCTGGAGTAAAATTTACATTTTGTCAGACATAATTTCTGGAGAAAGCAGTGAAAGCACTCAGCCATTAGCAACGCATCCTTTTCCTTAGCCTTCCCACATCTCTTCAGTGTTTCTTCCACTCTAGATTTAATCCTGGAGACATACTTGCGGCGCCCAAGAAGAGATCTTTAAGAAACGTATACATCTGTAATCTACGAGAGCGTGCCTCAAGTGTCCGATATGTAAGAGAGAGGAGTGTCGTTAGCGGCGATGGTGCAGTGGTTTATATCCCTAAGAGAGTCGTCATTTCCCGATTTTTAAGACAATGGAAACAAGTGTAAATTTTCACCTTCTCGGATCAAACTCAAGGGTCCCTACTCCTCCTCTTGCTCTCGGAATTTTCTTAGGGCTGCTGGCGGGAGATCTTCCTTATAAGATACTTACAAGATGCAGTACTTTCTCCGGCTTTCTTTTCCCTCTTCTACTTCTGGTAATACATGCCCTAGAACTAGAACCCTTGACTCTTAGGCTGCAGAAGAACCAGAGGCTATCATTCTCAAAGTCTGGATTTCTGTGATAATGGTCCTTGTATGAGATTGTTAGTGGTTTCTTGGTAAATGCATGAAATGATATGGACTTATTGCAGTTGAACTCGGGGAGTTGTTCAAGCTAAAGGGTTCTCCAGGCGGTTGGAGTCTTCTCAAGGATTGTTGGATGGCGTATAGAAAACCATTATGGATAGTTTTTGGATGCTATCCTCGCACCTATTAAGTCAAGTCCACAAGGCCGTGAATTATGACTCTTCACCCGGACAAGGGCCTTGCACAAGGGCTCTAGTCCAAAGATGATGATGACTTAAGATGAGAATACACATCCGAAAAATCTAATGACATCGACTTCAAGTTACACTCAGACTAGAAGACTCGATGTAGTGCAGCAGTTGAGCAGACTGAGAGGATATTCCTCTCACCTCCACGCTTTCAGATAACAGATCGCGGGAAGAGATAAATAAAACTTGTAAAAGATCAAGTGAATCCTCAGAACGGATTTCAAAAAAATAGTCTGAAGACTACTCAAAAGCGCTCACCATTTTGATTTGATTGCCGTTAAAATAAGCGACAAAGAGAAGTGGAAGAAAATTGGCAATAGATCAGTTACAAGTCAAACAGTACTTGTGAAGAATGCAATTCATTTGGTTCTTGGCATTTGGTTCATTGCCTTGGCTGAGGATGTCAAGTATTATGGATAACAACTATTAACTATCCGCCAATCTTTTGTTCTTGCACTAAATAATACTGATATTAATGTGTGGAGAAGTATCATCCTCAAGGGCGGGAAAGGACTCTTGAATACAAAAGTGTTGTAGTAGGAGCTAACTAGAGAGATGAGAAGAAGGACATTGTGTGGTTTCGTTTTATTACAACTCACTCAACTCTACTACTGGCTATTGGCTATGGTCAGGAGGTCCTCTGACGTTTACAGTCGGAGAGAGAGAGCTTGTATAAAACACAGGCACATAAACACAGAGGAGCGAGACAATTACTTGGACACAGCAGTGGCTAGTGAGCAGATATGAATCAAGAGACGGGAGTAAATTAGAGAGGATGAAACGACTTGAGATAAAAGATATAAAGAGGTATGGAGAGATGGTCAAAGTAATTACGCAAACTATCATCGAGTCCACTTTAGAACATTTATCTATTAAACTCATCCACTATACTTAAGAACCATTTCCCTGTCAATTAATCAAGAGGTCGAAGAGGAGTAGTAAAAACGCTCTTTCACAACGCTCTCCCATCGCTCTCAACTCAACAACACTCTTCTGTGATCTGAAGCAGTTTTTCGAGGAGGAAAATATACATCACATTATACTAAAATGCTGCTGAAATGAGTTTTCATGAGTGCAATGCAAATGGTAATTACCAAAGTGCATTGGAGTTTACATTTCTTATAAGAAATTTCGCGTAAATTTTATTGGCTTGTCTTTGGGATTTGAACCAGTATTTACCGCTTTATTTTGTAATGTAATTAAATTGAAAAAAGGTGAGCTTTTTAAAGGTTCAAAATTTTCAAATTAATAAAACAAAATTGTAGCATGCTTTTAATGGTATATTTGTAATACAGAGCAAAGACATTGATAAGAACGTCAAGGAGAAAGTTGAAGATGTTGAAGAATTTTCCAAAGGAGCTAGAGGAAAACATTATATAGATTTTGCCTTGCTTCTTCCTTACTAACCTACTCGTCTCTCTTGCGGTTCTCTGAAGACTGGAGAAAAGGGCTTGAATCTTGAGTCGTTTGGTGTTGGTAGTTGGTGTTGAAGCCAAAAAAGCAAAGTAGTTTCTGGGACTCAAGAAGCTCTCGATAAACATAAAAAGCGTTACTCTGTCACCTTTCATTTTTCAATTAAATGAAACCAAAGTGTTCTTGATTTGATGATACTCAAACTTAAGGGCCGAAATCCATTCCAACCATGGCCTGGTTAGATTGCAGTATATAGCGCTACATATAAGCATTTATAATGATTGCGTGTTTTACCCTTGTACAATCCTTAGGAGCGTACGTAATTTCTACTACCAAATAAAACTATAGGCTCTGCAAATTAGTAGCAGTGTAGGAATGCTATCCTGGACTATGCTATTGGGCGAAGTCTGCTATAGCTTAATAATCGCATTTTATAGCAGTTGTATAGAATATGCAACCATTGCTAGAGTTCACTTTTATGCTATAGCTTAATAACCATTTTATAGCATGTATAGGGCGTTCAATATGGGGCGAATAAAACTTTTAAATCATGGGCAATCCTATAACTTTCTTGGGCGATCATGGTAGTTATTCAAGTGTTTCAAACACACGGAATATTATTTAAGTTATGTAGATGAAGCTGTATGAGTTGTAGTAAAACTGCAGTGCAACCCTTCCAGTCCCAGTAGACCCTTGAATTTTTGCTTCAAGTTATGGAGTCATCGTTGTAGGCACTGCACTGCTTGAGAGAAATTGGAAGGAAAATCTTTTTGAAATCTTTTTGCATCTCTCTCCTCAAGGGTTGCATTTCCTTTGGGCTTGTGGTTTCTTTTATATGATTCTAGTATGTATACTATAGATTCTAGCGGCTTGCTTGAACCTCTTTTTGATTTTCAAGATCCTTGCAAAGAATAAAGACTCAAGAAAAACCTCAAGAGTACGTAAGAGAATAGGAAGTGAAGCGCGTATCCTATACAAATTGTTTTCTCTTCCAATCCAAACCTCAAGATTGCAATCTCAAGGGCTACTTAATGGATAATCTTGAGGAGAATTGAGAAAAGGTGCTTTAAAACTTAGACAAGAGCATCACCTTTGTTTATGTTTTGTGCAACTCCAATGCAATGCTTCAATGAGGTTTGATTACAGGGGACTGTTAATTGATTACAAGGTTGTAGTAGTAGAGATTTGCGAAACTTAATTCATGGTAAAGTCTAGCTAAAATACTGTATGACTTCGACGCTGTTTTGATATGTTTTTCTTCTGGCGTTGTCATTTATGTACAGTTTTTAATGAGTTCATCTGCAGAGCACTCACATCTATACGGAACATTATAACCACGATTGCATTTACGAATTTAGTAACCATTCAAATGCGAATGAAAAGCTTAATTTCTTCGGACAATTTAGCATTCTATCAATTTTAAAAAATGAAAAAAATATATTCTTATCTCTCTGCAAAAACGATTTTTGTGACTTCTCAACTTTACCACGTAATCTGTGGAAGGAAAGAAACAATATGGGGTTCCATCACGTACTCCGGAATCTTTGACACTGGCTATGGAAACTGTGAGATAAAATGGAGTCTTTGTGATAAACACGGAAATACAGAGGGGCAAAATGATAAAGATGCTAGGACATCGAAAGAATACGCTTGTTGAAGCATGCGATGGATGTTGTGTAAAATTTCCCGGCTTGCGCTTGACTCTTTAAGCCTATAGATTAGTATGAACATGGACACGACTATGAAGTTTTATAGTTGCTAAAGAACTGCAGAGACTATTTAGTCGGAAAGCGGCTCTGAGAAAAAAGTAGCACTTCAGCACGAAGCCAATAAATCCATTGAAAGTTTTTGGATCTTCCTTCAGTCTTACTCTTGCAGTACTTTCCCCACTATCTTTCTCTCGTCTACGTTCTTTTCTCTGTTCGTCACTTTCTCCTCGTGTATTCGTGCGGACGTGTACGCTAAAAGCGGGACGGAGGCTGTGCCATGAATTACTTTTACTTGCTACTTTTAGCTTCTTTTCAAAACTTTCTCTTCCGTCCCTGCTTTCTTTTGTTTCTTTCCCAATCTTTTTACGACCGAAACTAATAGATACGGGGATACGTCAGCTAGAACTACTTCAGAAGAGCGCGTGCCAAACTTGTTACCAGTTGAGTTTCCACAGTTTTGTTGCCCGTCTCTAAACCAAACGAATAGCATGTAGTCGATAATTTAATTGGCCAAGTCTTGTAGTCTTAATAGCAAGTTTATCTGTTCACTAGCCTGCTGCTAATAGAGTATAAACTTTTTTCTAAATTGTGTAAAAAGTTGTGTGCACATTACTTGCTCTTTTAGCTCTCTTAAGCATTAAAACGGCTCAGAATCTGGAGCTGCTCAACTCTTGAAAGGGAAAAGAGGGGAGTTAGTGTGAGGGATGAAAAGCAATAAGAGAAAATTCGGGAGAAAAAGAAGCAGGAGAGAGAAAAGCGCTTTTAGAGTAAGTTAATTGGAGGGAGAAAGCCTAGTCTTGTGGAGACTTTTAAAAGTGAAAGCAAATTCATAAAAACCCGAGCACACATTTCATGTATTACAAATAATTATCACAGGACCCTTGAACCTCATCCTCAGCTCTGGTTATTAGCCTCATGTTTTTGTCAAGTTAAAAAGACTAGAGATACCCGCTTCGTACTTGGGGTTTCGTATGGAGAAAGTAACATGGCCTTCTTACGAGCCTTGCTACGAATTCTAGCTTTAAAAGTCTGGAATTGGCTGCCATATGCTGCGTATGAATAGTGAAATAGTGAGGAACTGAATAGTAAATGCTCGCTTTTTACACTTTTTCAAATTCGGGGAGAAAATGAGCTGCTTCACCTTTGAGCTATTCAAAAGTGCATCACCACAAGTTGGTAATTAAAAGAACTCCCACGAATTACGGAATAAAAGGAGAATGTCGGAGAAAGCGAGAGGAGTTGAAAAGATAACGCATTCATTACATGAATACGTTTAAAGTAATTCAAAAGAAATGTGAATACGTACTTTTAGCTAGTGTGCCAGCCGGGGCGTCTAATTGGTGCGAATTAGCATTTCAAAAAGATAATTTTTCACGTTATAGTCATCATGAAACCATGAAATTTTCCAAAAGGTTTATACTTTTTATGTGACATATTGCTGCTTATATATCTTTTTGATCTTGACGAATCGTGAAACGAAACGCTGCTTTGGTATATCGTAGGAAAACAAACAATATTCAAGCTCTCAACTCAATTACTATGGTTGCGCCAAGGCAAGAGTGAACCTAGAATCGGCGTTGAAGCTTGGCATTACCCTACAGCGAATGAACGCAAATTCTGTAGCGCTTAACATTAACGTTTCTCCCGTTGCCGATCAGACATTACGACGCAAACTGTGGAGGTCATTTGCAGTAATTCATTGCTCCATGTTTAACCGCATCGCCTACAAACGCTTCAGCTCCAAAATCATCCCTTTTTTCTAACGAATCTGTATCTTAGTTTACACGGGACAAAATTTTCGTCGATCCGAGGCGACGATTCTGCGGTTTCCTCCTCCGGATTCTCCGGAAAATGATGTCCGCCCAGGCATCAGACTTCAGAGCAGAAGAGAGAGTGCCCGACGGAAATTGAGAAGGTTGAGCTGACTGAAAGAGGAATTTTGCCCTGGTTGGTAAAATCCGGGTTCCGGTGGTTTAGTTTGATAAAGGCGGAGTGGAAAATGATGGCTCTTGCTGAAAAAGCAAGAGAGAGAGAGAATTGTAGAGTGAAAATGCAGAACATGATGGTTTCGTGGGGAGGGAAGAAGGATGGAATACAGTGGGATGAGGAGATGGAGACAAATACTCGTTCCTTTCCTTCTTTCATCGTCAACCTATTCCACAAGCACCATGCCAACTCAAGGGCTCTTCAGTCCGAAATTCATACAAAGAGATATCAAGGACCAGGAGGGACCAGAAGGAGAAAAGTATGAGGAAAAGCAGGGAAACTGTCTGCCTCGCTGAGTCTTCTATTTTCTATTCTCTCTTTCTATATTTCCCTGCTCTTCTCTACCCAACCTTATTCCTCCACCTAACTATGCACTATGTAAACTTAAAGGCTGGTCCGTAAATTCAGACTCCAGACTTACCTCAACAGCAAGCTCAAACCTAGCAGTAGCTACCCTCCTCATCGTCATCATCCTCATCATCTGCACACGTACACACTAAAAACTCAAGTGCTCATAGCTGTTCCGAATTGCTCCAAAACCTTCTTATGTACTTATAAACCCTAGTTATCTATAAAAATATTCTTAATATATAACGTTCCACTATAACTTCCTCCCTACCCAACTTTTACCCCAGCCCCTCCAGCCTCACTCTTGCAAGTTACTCTTAAAGATATGACTGATTTTCAAAACGCATTCTTCTCTCTTCCATACAAAACTCCCGCCTGCCTGATTCACGGTTTACGATCTTCTTTCTACCACGCCACAACTAACTACGATCAAACTTTTACAATAAAACTACCATATGAGCACGTTCATCTTTTCAAAAACATCACGATTATTCTACAGACACACACGCTCCCTCCCGCTCTACAGTTTCTCTCTACAGACAGGGACAGAACGGACACTGAAGAAGTAAAAGACCATATTCGTACACCGCTACGAGGACCCAAAAACTATCATATTTTCATAATGTATATACCCGAATAATAGAGTCCGAGGGCACAGTCCCAAAATTCTATACTAGCTTGACAAGCCAGGCAAGCAATTTTAGCTTACAACTAGTTGTTAAACTACATTACAGTTTCACGAAACATGCCACCCTTCTTCTGCCACAGCCATCCTACTCTCAAACCATTAAAATCTAAGCTATTATACTTAATGTAACTACGGCAGTTCTGTGGCGAACTGCCACTTGAGAAGATGTGCTCCTCTTGCAATTATTATATTCCTTTCCAAGAGAATACAGCAGACAGAGAGAAAACGTTGCTGAAAAGAAACTTGGAGAAGAATAGAAAATATACCTAAACAAATTTCACAAACTACAGCACGAACTAACTATTCAAATTACAATATAATTCTATAAACGCTTCTTCTACCATACAAACTGTTAGCCATTCATAAATTCATTTCGAAGCTTGTCATACTAAAAAGTCATGTCTAACTTTTGTATTACCTTTTGTACGAAATTCACGAAATTCTAAAAATTTTATGCTTCACTTTATGATTTAACTATGTATAGCCTTCACTCCTATTTGCAGATACAGACAAGAACATAGTGTTGTCTTGTCAGCCACCTTTTTTCGTTGGATGATTTACAATGATACAAATCGTTGCATTTTAGAATTTTAATATTAAATCAATTCAAACTGATCTGAAGGATCATAGTAATTTATAAATGTTTCTATCAACAAGATGCATAATCCGTTTCTCAAGTACCGACACTGGACACATCGAGTCAAAAGTTTGCAAAAAGAGGAAATGGCAATTCAATACCTGCTGTCTATCACTCATCCAACATGAATCTTCAAGGATACCAGCAGCGACAGATAGCAGAGTTATGATTGGTTATATAATGATGAATGATATTTGTACTTTAAAATGGACAATGTCCAGTACAACTATTTACATACATACTAGGAGGCTACGGCTAAAAAAACTGGAAATTTTTTCGGCAATTATCGAATCTAATACCTAGGATTAGCTATTTTAAACTCATAAATCCTGGTCACGATTCCAGCTATTTACATCAAGGACAGTATATTAATCATGTATCAACGAAATGGTTGAATACACTCGCAGGATGCCAAATGGATGATGCTGTATGATTAAACAAGTAAAAAATTGTAAAGAGTGATGATAAAATGATGAACAATCTTCCTCAATCTTGCGTCTTTTCCATGAATTTAAATTAGCAAAGGTTTTAACGTTGACTTCTACTGTCGGAAGTATAATATCCTTGTTGACGACTCGAATTTGAAGATCCTCGGTCCTCGTAACGATTTCCTCCGTATCCTCCATTGCCACCTCCACCTCCACGGTAATTATTACCCCGACCTCCTGAATTATAACCGCCTCTTCCTCCTCCACGTTGGTTATATTGATCGCTCCTATCATAGCCTCCTCTCTGGCTTGGATAATTTCCAGCTCCAACCCCGGAGGAGTAGCTGAAAGAAATAAAAAAATAGGCCAATTCAATTAAACTCTTCCAGAACCTGTAATCTAGCAACCAGAAGAAGCATATTAAACAAACCCACGGCCTAAATTCACTCAACTCCAACTGAATGAGGCTCTAGCTAGGAGAGAAAACATCCAAC
Source organism: Sminthurides aquaticus (assembly GCA_906901655.1). Classification (NCBI taxonomy): domain Eukaryota; kingdom Metazoa; phylum Arthropoda; class Collembola; order Symphypleona; family Sminthurididae; genus Sminthurides; species Sminthurides aquaticus. The sequence continues at coordinate 6,180,971 of CAJQTT010000010.1, forward strand.
AGTACTTGAGCAAAGCACTAAAAAACCTGAAGTTTCATTATCACCTCTTGTCGAGGACTTAAAAAACTTTGAAATTAGCTACTTCTCTACATACTTGTGCGACTCTTGTCTGCCTCTTTCCATCTCTCATTTGAAACTTGATCACCTTTCCCCAAATACCTTGTTTACATCCCAACTATTTTCTCCCCTAACTTTCGCATTAGTCTCAAGTTCTGCGAAAGGGAGAACCTTTAGCTTCTCCTATTTATAGTGTTGATACTACCATATCTCTGCCAGAGGTCAGGTTTCTAGAATTCAAAGTATTCAGCGACAGCTTTCAAAGAGATGAATCCAAGAGAAATGTTTTGCATTTACAGCAGTACAATCACATTCCATTCACCCCGGATTCCATCTAACACAGGTTTACTCCGTAACAGAAACTGTGAAATAACAATGAGAAAACTTACGGATTTCCGTCGCCACCCCTTGCTCCTCCACGAGATGAATATCCTCCACCACCTCCACTCTGATAATCCCGGGAATACCCGCCACCTCCGCCGCCACGGCTTGAATATCCTCCTGAATTTCCATATCCGCCGCCTCCGCTGCCGCCACCACCTCCGCCTCCTCCACCGCGTCCACCTCCTCTTCCATAAAATTCTTGTGCATTATGGCCATGCCTTTTCCAGTGGTTAGTTCCTGTAGAAGCTGAAACAATACAACATTTTGAAAATTGAGATCACAAACACAACATTTCAATAAAAATATTACTGCTACACGCGCGTGCTCCTATTAATTAAACCGGCATATTTAACCCACCCAAAATCTCCTTCCAGCATCACCTTAACTTAACTTCAAATGAGCTGACCTAAGTAATTATCACCCACTTGGATACATTCTCTTCTACCTGTAATTATCCCACCGCCAAACACAGTACCGACATAATCACCTGTAATTATCTCACCGACGCATCTAACTACCTACAGCATCTAATTTAGAAGCTGCAAACATCCCACCTCAATCTAGCATGTCCTTTGGCAAAACTGACCGCCTCTACTTGTAATTAGCCCCTCCACAGCGGCATCAGACTAACTTTTCTGATCACATCTTAATAATCAATTAAACGCATCCCTCATCCAAAATTCCAATTAAACCCTTATCTTCTTTGCCGCCCAACGACCTAAAGATCAAGCACAAAACCCGCACGCGCCAAATCATCAAATCATATACCCACCAAAACCAAAACGCCTATAATATCCGCTACATTTCAAGCATGGCTCCAATCATACAAGGTTCATCAAAAAAGTATTACATTTCACAGATGTCTATCGCTACTTCCGAGCCTTCTTTCATTCAACCCCCATCATCCCTCCATCCCCCTACGCCTAAATACAAACAAGCTCCGCTTATTCTCGCCTTATTATATTTGTCCTAATAAAAGTTTCATATATCACGGAGAGGATCATGGATGGAGGGTGGGTGGGTGTCAAAATATTAATTTCATCCCTCTAGGCCATCCATGCATGACAGATGACGGCGGTGATGATAATCTCTCCCGAGTCGTGTGCACATCCATGTACTGTGAATGTAAAAGCAGCCTATACTTAATAACAACAGCCTACAGCCCTGGAAACTTGCTACACTTTTATCAAGGATTATCCCCCTCACTTGTTATAAGCTCATGTAATCTTCACACGCCATTTGATACTACAACAAAACCCGGGCCGAAGGCGCTTTCTCCGTCAAAACATGTACTTTTTAAGAAACCCTCCTTTCATCCGCCACTTCCTCGTCTTCCCTCCTCCTCCTCTTCTACTATAAACAGCTAATGGCTAAAGAACCACATCAAAAGAGAGTCAATTCAGAAAGGGATGAAGCGTCATATAAAACTACAGGCTTCGTAAAACCGAATCCGTTTCAAACAAACACAGAGAAAAGTAATAATGTTTCCACTCTTTTCCTCCCTTCCGTCTTAGCCCTCCCCAAGTCCTCAGCTTCACCTTCTCAAACTTCTCTTACATATCTTCTTTAACATTTTCATATTACCGTATGATATTATATCCTGCTCACAAACTCTGAAATCCGGCCGTCAATCTACACAAGCAAGCTCTTGAAATTTTTTGAAACATTTTTCATTGAATCTTCCGGCCCTTATTCCTTTTTGTCAGTTTCGGGTTATAACAACCTGTCCGTCTACCTTTCTGCTCTCTTTGCCCGCTGAGCTACGCGTGTACAGCTAGAACAAGGTTGAACCACCCCCACAATCTAGAAAATAATGGCGACAGTTTCATGACTCAAGAAAAAACAACAATTGATTCCCATCATCATATCTTGATTCATTCAGCTACTTGAGTTCCATTCAGAAAATTTACAATTTTTACCAACTAAGCAAACGTTGCTCTACGATGCAAACTATTCCTTGCTTTCCTTCCTTCAACTTCTAACAAAGTAAAATCCACGCTTGAAAAGATTTGAAACGCTGCAAAGGAGGGGAAAGGCTATGCAACATTGTAAGCATCGCTGCTATCCAGGGAGGTAAGTAAAGCAGAAGAATTACAAAGAGAACATAAAGGATGACGGGGATTGAATGGGAGGAAAATCGGATAAAAGCAACTAACAACACAACACAAAGTAACTGAGCCGTAAGCAACACTAAATTCAATTGTTAGTTGCCATAACAAACCATAATATAACCGTTCTGCCTTTCCTGCTTTCTACCTTGCTGGCTAGCAAACTAGCGAGCTAAAGGCCCTTACATCACAACAAAGCATTCCTCTCCTACGCCCAAATAATACAGGAGATGAACACGGGCAAAACCATTTACCCGGCGTAACAACACAATCTTGTACTTGGTACACACATCCGCCTACATCCTTTTACAACCCTGTCATCATAAAATGGCCTGAGAGTAGAAGCAGAATATGATGAAGACGGGTAAAGAAAGAAAGCTCACCAGAAGAGGGAAAACGCCGAACAAAACACCCGTATACAACAACCCGCAGAAGAAACCCCTAATGATCTCGTCGTAATCCCCTAATCCTAACTAAGGGAGACGGGGCGCGAGAGCACTAAATATTTTCACAACACATTCATACCGCTTAACCTACCGTACAAATTGACTCAATCAGCTATGATATCAACATCTTTTCTTCTCTCTACAATTCTTCACATTTATCACCTTCTTTTCTTCGCTACGTTCTTCTTGAATGAATACACGAAAATTCCACATCATTTTTCACTCCAGGGAATCCCCATAGCGCCCTCTCGCCAGTGTGCATGCAATTGCTCCTGAAGGTAATTTATTATGTCTCTGTTATAGTTCCAAGGGTGAGTAACTTTGACGCCATATGAAAGTTTTTGCATCTATTCCGTGTCCTCAATGATAAATTATAAAATGTTCCGTATGAAAGCAATAATAATACTTTGCAAATAATTATAAAGAGAACAATCACATCTTCGCTACTTTTCTTAATTCCGCTTTAACAATTTTACACACAGCTCCACATTTGCGTATCTAACTTGCCTAATATTTCCTTGCTGTAATTAAGTAATTGTGCCATTACTGCATCCCCGTAATCCTTTTATCCCATGTTTACTAAACGTAAACAATTTAGAACAAATTAAATTGTTTTCCCATCACCAAAAACTGATTCCAGGAGAACAGGAACCCCAAATCCGTAAACTCGCTAGCTATTGCTGACACGAAACTCCAGCATGAACTTACAGCCGCATTCAGCTACTGCTTTCCAAGAGGAAAAGCAAAAGCATACAGAAGAGACAGAGTAAACCAGGCAGACTTTAAATAAACCCGTAAATTGTTTACCAGCTCCATACTTGAAAACCCACCCTTTATCCCAAGCCTTTCGCTTGCTTTCCAAGTTTGGACATGACACTTATTACAGAAGCTCTCGTATTTTGTCTTCAATCCATCTTCTATCTCTCTCTCTCTCTCTCTCTCTAGCTAAACATTTATTAATTCATCCAGTCATCCACCTAATAGAGAAGGACAACTCTGTAAAACTCAATTCAATCTTCTTCCCTCTGCTCTAAATTCCGTTTCTCTCTCTCTCCCACTCTAAAACTAAGTAAACATTTGAAGGAATCAAACCAAGAGCAAGTATTTTCCGCACCCTTTCCCTCGCCTCCTCCCATTCTAAAATCATCACAAATCTTGTCCGCATCCTACCCCCTGTAATCCTCTAAACTTCCTCTTCCTATAAAAACTATGCTCAAACTGCAAATCTACCAACAATTTATGCTCAATAACTGCAACTGCCTTTAATTCTACTAAACTATAAATGTGACACTGCCTAGAATCTTGCTTAAAAATCATCGAGAACCAAGTATGAAACATAGGCCTCACTATTTTGTATATAATAGAGCACACAATTGCTGTATTTACTTGGAGACAACAAGTGAAATTCTACTGGATTCTATAGTCTAAAAGTATAAGCGCAATCCTCAGAATCAGACAGGCAATACATTATCCACCAGCTCAACATTTAGCATTACTTGCGACAGCATCCAAGCCAATGGTAAACGGTGGTGAAAATCCACAACTCATTCCACACTCTTTCGCATACTAATTTAGTTTACAGAAGCCTTCAATAAAACCAAGAACAAATATTAGGTGAATAAAACCCTTTTAACAAAAACAAACGGTCAACACTATCGAACGTCTCCTCTAAGCCTAATGCAACTCCTCCTGTACGTTCTTCACCCGTACACACGTATTATCGTTTTATCCGATATTATCCACCACCATCACCTACTAAACAATCTCATAACCCTTTAAAATACAGTTCACGTGCTGCCACTGTATTACGTCAGCCTGCACGGAAACAGAATAGATTTAGTAGCTAATACTGGAGATTATTTTAATGCACATCTACCCTAAAGATTCTTATTTGCTGTACACTCTTTAGTCATCAGCAAGTAGTTTATAGGCTTTTGGGGATTTGGATGAGACACATGCATAAACCACGAGATTCTACCTCTTCGGTTTCGGATAAACCCGGTTAGAACCGGTGCCCGTTGGGGCATTACTGTATTAGTACTTTCTACACCACCGTCTGAAATAACAGTAACGCTCCATCTAATCTTGTGTTTAAAATGCCCGAGCGGGATACCCGGGATTACGTGTTGGAACTAACTCACCCTCCTTTTTCACCCTTTCCCCTGCAGTTTTCAATTTACCTTTAGCCTTTTGTCTGGATTTATGAACTGAGAGATTGAATGCGTAGCAGTAGATGATAATTCTATAAACAGGGGAGGATAGAGCGGAGCCAGAAGAGAGTATCAAAAGGAAGGGGTAATATCAACAAGAGCTATCCTTATGTTACAAAATACCATAATCCGACCAGCCCTCCATTTACACCCTCGAATGGCAAGAAATGGTAAAAAAAACTTTGGTCATTTCGGGCTCCTGACCCTCTCTCCACAATTGCATAATGAAAGATCCTGTTTGTATTAACTTTACTTGCATTAAGCGTTTGGAGGAAACGATTACTGAATTGGGCTGTGTGCCAGGACTATTAAATATCAAATCGTGTGTAAGAGCGTCTCCATCGCATAGCACAATGCAATGTCAGCTGGCTGTGCCTATGGGCAGGATTATGAGCTTATATAGGCTGCTATAAAAGACTAACGAAATGTATACAAACACACCCTCTGCCTGCTCAGACCAGACAGAATAACAAAAATACACAAACCACACCTTGCTTTGGAAGCGTCATGATTCGTGATTCTCAACACACTGACTCATACTAACCGCAAACCTAACACACACAAGCTACCTTCTTTAGCATCCATGACTTTGATTTTGATGAATCTTTGTGCCGCAAGCGTTGGTAATAACTGTCAAACTCTGAATTGAGATGGAAACGCAGCGCGATCATTGCAGGAAAAAATTATTTCAAAGAAATATGAAGCTCTGTAAGATTTTCGTAGGGTTTGCTCCAAAAATTTCAATTTTCCAGTCAGTTCAGGACTGAGACTGAAATAAGTGATTCATCCCGCTTTCCTAGCGTCCATCTCACACGCTTCCAGCCCTTGAGCTCCTGTGAAAAGACCCTTAATCAGATGTAATCTGTATTGAGACGAAGGTGCTTGAAAAGACGACAGTTGGTCTACTCAACACTTGAAAATCCTCCATTGCAAGGGCAACCAGGGCATCAAGCTTTGAACCTTAACCTTCATTTCACTCACTATAGTTTGCTCCTAGAATCGATAGAGCCAGCAAGCAACAGGGCTTCTCCGTACTTCTCTCAATGTCCGTTCCTTACCCACTTAAAACTATAGTCCTCTTTGGCCCGTACTTATCCATCATCTCAAGTGGGATATTTTTCTATGAATCCATTCCTCATATATTTTGCTTTCTGCCCGGCAATCAGCTATACCCAGCGCAGCCTCCTGTCCCACTTCCATCTCAATTCACCCTCCTCATTCCTTCCCGGTTTTGTCCCAAAGTCCGGGTAAATGCAAAAAAATCTATTCAGAAGAATTTTTTCAAAAACCACTTGTAAAGGTCTAATCCCTGAATTTTTCTCACTAATTGTCCACGAGGCCAGATGCATCCAAAAATGGCCTGAAACTATGGACAGCAGACGTTGACGTCTGCAACGCATATTCACTGGATTTTTAAAACCGAGTTTTGTAATTAATGACTTCAAATATCGGTAATTTTGCTATACGTGTATGTAGAGAACTGCCAGTCACAATCAATAAAATTCACAGCTTAGAAAGCAAACACGATAACCACAACCTAATACATTTAAATGAATGCACTTCTGCAACACAATCACATTTTAACTAGATGCACTCCCATAGAATAATCCATGAATTAACTGTATTAAACGGCGTCGTACTGTAGCAACTATTTTATGTAACTTATACAGTTCCCGAACCATGATACTACACCTAAACCCACCTTTCCGGTATGCAGTTTTCTTGGGAAACCGGAATGTACTCTAAATCTCCTATAATCTTTCAAGTAAATGCAGCAAATCTTACTTCCTGTGCCAGTTTGAGATAAAACAACCATTAAAATAGTAAATCATCCAACCAAATCAAACATTTCGTACCATCTGTTACCTAATCGCTTATACCTCCAACATTAAACTGCTTCAAGATTATTACTTCCATTAATATTTTCAATGGAGCTGAGTTATTTCAATAACTCAGTTCCTCCTGTACGTTTAAAAAACTATGAACGCACGCCTGAAATGTTTATTGGTCGATGCTGAAAATGGCTGAATAAATCTAGAATTCATTGAAAAAGCACTTTGCCTGCTGTTGTTATTCCTGGATAAATCGATTCTCAATCAATTTTTCTACCTTCATGTTACACGGAATTCTCTGAGAATTGTTGTGAAAAGGATTACACATTATTATTGAGAAATGTATTAGTTTGAAGGAAGTTGCATTAGCGGAGTACAGGAATAACAGCAAAGGTAAGCATACACGAAACAAGTCATTTGTATGAAAAGCATTAGGAACGGAACGAAGACGACGGAAGGAAAAGGCAAAGTGTAAATAGTTCACATTGATAATAGCACTAAGGGAAATGAAGAAGAGCTTTCTTTATTTCTTTCTCTTCCTTTTCTTTTCTAGAGCTTGATTTCAGGTGGATTCTGAATGGTCTACTTAAAGTAACCCATTCCACCTTAGCTATTATGATGATAGAAGAAGACGAGGACTTAAGTGCTCATCTGGCTTACTTGCTTCCCTTCCATTGCTGCTGGATAGAAAACTTTTAAGTACAGGATTAATCCACTCGCCCTTCAACAATCTTATCTCTCTTATGAAAACTCCTTGACGTCTCTGTCTCTCTCTCCCTCAACATAACGCTATTATCCCTTTCAACACCATTTACACCCAATCCTCCTCCTCCTTGCTATTACTCCATAGCATTCAATAATACAATCATAATCCATCCTACCCAACATCCTGTCATTCATCCCTTCTCTCATAACAATCCTAAATATCTTTTAAATCTTCTAAACTCTGCACAATCAACATGTCAAAGACACCAAACTTGAAAGGACAATCCAACTGTCATCTCTCCTTAACCTACAGCAAACAATTATTCAAATACTTTCTACTTGAACACCTCCCACCACAGCTTACAAGCTAAATTGCTTCAATTTCCTTCCAGTTTTCGCTGTGTATTTGTACTCGTTTTGTACATACATCTACACGGAGTTATTTCGTAGCTGTAACAGCTTAATCAATTAAACTACGATCATCACCACCGACTACCTTCCGAAGAGTCCACTTCAACCTGCACAACCCAATGAGGTCCAGTTTGCAAAAATTCAGGAATAGCGGCGTTGAGCTGCTACAACTACACAGCTTCTGAGAAACCCTGAATTCTCGCAATTTCCTCCTAAAAACACGACTGTAAAATTCTTGGGAGTAAATCCATAATTCATTCATTCTAAGGACAAGGACTCTCCATTAAATCCGCACACGACCACCACCTAATATCGTCTTGACTCAAGTATTGGGATCATCCAAGCGATATCTTACAAGCAATCCGGAAGAGTGCTTCCCAACCCAAAGCTTCGTCTCCTAAGTCCTCTATTCCCTTCCACCAACCCCAACTACTTTCTCCACCACATCCAAGCCCACAGTCTTTTAAAAAACGCTTTTAAAAACATTTGGAATTTGGTACATAAAATTTCCATAAATTTAACTTCACTCCCTGCTTTTTCCAGCCTTTTTACTCTCAAACTTGAGAACAGGTCTGAGAGGAGACATTCTCCAGTCATCCATTCACAATGTGCGTGCGGTAGACTGTGAATTGACTCTCTCTAGGCTGGCTGGCGGTGGTGGTGAAAGTTCACCTTTAGCACAAGGATGCATACAATCCCTGGAGGTTTTCAAGAAGAAGAACAAGTTTTCAAAGAATAAGTAAGTGAGAGAGAGAAAGCAGGGGAGAAGCAGGAGAGAGAAAACCTAATGCCCGACAACGACGACGACGACACCTAATCCAATCCTCAACAAGGTTCCCGAACGCCACCACATAATCACAGGATTCGGAACAAGAAGAGACTTGAGGAAGAGTCTGACTCTTGAAGAAGTAGACGAGGACAATTGACAATTCTCCAGGAGGGTATATATACACAGGCTGCTATAAGTCTCTTCATGAAACCTCTCAAGCTCTCTTTCTCTTCTACTTTGTCTTCAAACAATTCAGCGAGTCTAACTTGTCTCCAAGTTGGAAACCTAATGAGATTCCCACTCGGCTTCCCAAAGTTCCCACAACCTCCTCCAAAGTCACTCTCCCAATTCTTGAACAACATCTCCAGGAAATTCATGCATACACAATCCAAAGGGTACCTTGCGCCAATTCCACATTTAATATTCTTTGCCTCAGACATTTCGCAAAAAACGACCGTGTAAATTGAATCATTCTTTCTCCACCATCTGTGCAGTTTTGCTCTAGCGCGGCGCTGGACATCTTTGCTCAACTAGGTATTGTCAAGCGCTATACTCTTGTTTCATAATGAAAGCACCAAACGCTACTATTTTTTAAAACTCTAACAAAAAATAAACCTAGTGTACGTTGACTATTTTTCATTAAATTTTAACTTTGCGACTGGAAACTTTGGAAAGTTGTAAGCATTTTGCCTTCTGTAAAAAACGCCTATTCATGAATATTTCCAACATAATTTGCATTTTAACATATCAGAGTCAAGAGGACGCATAACAGTGAGGGGACACAGGTGCATTTGCTGCATTTGCGAGGGCTAACGGTGCAAATGCACCTATGTCCCCTCACTGCATAACGTCTCTCTTTTCATTCTCCTCCTGCTTGACTGGAATATCAAACTATCAAGCAAATTGAAGCAAACTGGAGAAAAAATCATAGACATTGCTTCTTTTTCTCTACGGAAACTACGTGCTCTAGAAAAATTGCTTATTAGCCAGAAATTAATGAATACGTGTCGTTTTTCCTATGAATTTCCTCTCATCTCTCTCCATCATTGATCATCATCCTAAACCATAAGCCGCATCTTTTCCACACATCTCCTCCTCCTCTTTCCAAATCCACAAGGAAGAGAAGAGCCTCTTGTAAAAGAGTCGCTAAAGCTTGAGAAGAAAAGGTACAAAAATCCTGCATTTCCTCCGCGTTCCCAACCACCCCTTCCCTCCGATTCTGTCTCCAGCATAGAACATTCAGAATCAAGAATTCAAGAGACTTCGAGGCTGGTATGGAGCCTCTTGAAACTTTTCTCCTCTTTTCCAATATCATCTTATTATTTATTCCTGAGCTGACAAACTCTCTATCCAGCTTTTTCCCAGTTCCTCCTCTGATTCCTCTACACTTAAATTACTGCAGTCTTTTTCATGTTTCCTATAACAAATGCTACCAGCATATCCTACCTAAGTTATGCTTCCTAAGGCAATGCATCAAATCCTCAAAAATATCACGCACCACCAACTGGTGGAATTCCTTGAAAAAATATTCAAGCAGAAGGAAATCCTAATAACTTCCACCCAGATTCCAAAAAATAAAGACGAATCATAATCATAATAAAACTCCATCATTTTCCCACCACTAATCTAATGCTGTATCAACCTTATTAATTCATATCAATTCATCACACTCGACAGGATGAGAACTCCGGATCTTGATCCAATTCCACACATGACTGTTCCCCGTGTGACAATTCCTAAGGGCCTCCTCCCTAGACTGTTTAAAGCTATTCCCTAAATAAAGCTACCGCAATCCTACACAGGCCGCCTAGTCAATCATATGACTTTCAGGGGAACGGGCCTGGGGAAAGTGAAGAAAGGGTCAGGAGAAAAAGAAGCTTGGTGAGAAGGTGAAAGAAATTCCTGGAGAGAGATCCGTTCCGGAACGGAGGGGCGTCTTCCTCATGCTGCGCATATTACAAAACTTGTACAAAGACGGGATTCGTGGACACAATGTACCGCATGCTGATTTATTGACGATCCAAGTCCACAATCCGCCTCCCTCTCTTCCTACCTATCTACAAACCCTCCTCTTCTTCTCTAGCTTCTACAGCAGTCAGAGCGTCAAAAAGAAAACCCGAATCGGACACTCAGCCCTCCCTCCAGCCTTCTCTGTTTCTGCCCATGGAAATATTGTGCAGTCGACTAAGCAGTCAAGGAAGATTACAAGGAAAGAGACTACGGACTATGATGATGGCACTTGACGTGTGGGAACTCCTCTGTCCACGGAATACCCGGGTTACTAAGGCGAGGAATAGATTCAGCAGGGAATATTCTTAAGAGGCTGTCGGGACGGGAGATAGGAAAGAAAAACTGCTACCCGGGTAAGAAACTTCTTTACCGTAGAAGCTAAGGATGGGAAAGCTAAGAGGGAAGGAGACATACATAATACAAAATATTTTGTCCTCTCTTCTCGTCTATCCTGCATTAATAATCATTCAAAGCAAAAAGGGATGCAGTCAAGTATGCAAAATTGATTTCAATAGATGACATCAACATACACTCCGTGAGGATGGAGGATCGATGAATTATACAAAACCAACTCTGTTAACAGCAATACAAATCCTCCGTCTGGAAACTTGCACAAGTTCTACTATATGCATGAATCAAACGCGAATAATTCAATTACTAAAGTAAAGATACCCGGGTACGAGGCTATGGAATGCTAGTACACTTACGTATGACGAGTAAATTCTTCAGAAGTAACATTAATGGGGCTATAATCATAATTTAGTAAATTTTGTCGTATTTCCTTGTCTGCATTTGCTTGTGCATATTACCTTCTTCTGTCTATTCGAAATCTACACAAATAAGCTCATTTTCACAAATTGCTCCGCTCCACTTGACGTTCAAAATTAAAATATCATTCCAAATTTCACGCCTTCCTTCCCACCGTCAATAACTATACTCTCTGCCTCTTTCACTCTCAAGTCTCAATACCTATTATCCAAGGGGAAACCAAGCAGGAGATTCATCCAAGTATGCAACCTCATAGAATAATTCACCATAGAGTGAATCTGTCCTATCCTGAGTTACGTGGTTGATGAGTTAGCTTGTATAGCTTACAAGTTTCCTTAGGGCTTTTTGGGTAGTTTGGTTAGCTAGCTTTGGCAAAAGCCCCTTGGCCCTCGTTATCTTTCTTACTCTATTCCAGATACTTGTACGCCACATTAAGAAACACTTGTGTACACATGAGAAATTCATAGAATTCCAAATCAACCCGTCGCTCTAACAAGACAGCTACCGATTCTATTATTCTCTGAATATAATTGTCTGCAATAATTTCTAGGAGGGACAAAATACCCTCCAGGAATACTGGAATGCGCAATTCCAAAAGAGGGGCGGATACTGTGGATCGTCTAGGTGCTTCCAGAGGAGTGCATTAAGATTAGAAACTTTAGAGTGAAGAAAAAAAGCACTCGATAAATCAATAACGGGAATATGTTTTACCACCTCTGGCTTTCTTTATAACGGACGCCTTGTCTCAAGTACTTTGCCCTTGGGGCTATTGAAACAGCTATGGAGACAGCTCCTGATTGAAGACGGATAGTTATAGACCCATCAATGATAGTATTTTTGTGGTTACAATAAAGGATATATACTATTAGAACCGATAATTTTAACAATATTCGTATCCCTCTAAGCCAGTCTTGACTAGAAAACTAATGCGAACTGGTCTCATCATAATATCGGAGCAGTATATCAGTATATTTCTGATTTTAGCAACAGTCAGTTTTAATGTAGTATCTGATCCTTATAGTGTAAACACACCAGAATGGTTTGACCTAATCTGGCTAATCTTGATATGGCTACAGAAGAATTGGAATCAGTTTGGTCTTGTTAATGTCGGTCAAGTTTTGAAATCTGCCTGATGCGAATTAAACTGGGTCAACACAACCTTTACCGCTGAATTTCGGCTATTCCTGCGCGACCTGTGAGAGAAACTAAAAAAGACAGTTATTGAGGAGATCAAGCTGGTTGAGAATTGAATTGAGTTATCGAGATGCATTTCGTTTAAAGTAGAGTACCGAGAGTGGGTGTAGTGGTGTTGAAGAATCATGGGGACGATGATGCTACTGGTTTTGACTGATACTAGAAAACAGACACCATTTGAGATTTTTCGAGATGGTACTGAAGTGAGGGAAAGGATCATCATCATCACATCACTTGTTTTGGAGTTGAAACGGCACGGGTCGTTCCGTTCTTCTAATATTCGTCTTCAAACTATGCCATTCATTCCGACCAAGTTAACTTGTTGAGATTGAGAGGGAGACTTGATGTGTACAAGCTTTTCAGGGAATGAGTACCAACAAAATGAGAGGTTTGATCAGTATCATCACGTGTGAAGATACTGAACAATTTACTTGAACAAGTTCCAATGAAACGTAAACATCTCTCTCTTCACTGCACTCATCCAGTGAGTATGATACCCTACTGACTGGATGGACTCAAATTCAAATGCCTTGCACTCTTTACTTCCAACACTCGCCCAGGCCTCTCAACCGGGATTCAACGGCTCTTCACCGTTTGTAACAACATTTAACGAATCTTTATCAAGAATACTTCTGGATCCACTTTCCCAGAGATTTTATCAAAGATGAAGATTGTCCCCTTCTTACACAATGTCTAAGAATACTTTCCCATATGGGTCCTTAGGAGACAAGGATTCCTTGTCTCCTAAGGAAACCGGCTAAGGCGTGTGCTCTTGATTGTCCTTAAGGATCTAAGGGATCACTGAGTCGTGACATTTCTTCCTTAGTAACAATTTAACAAGCAGGATTTGATAAAGGAATTCCTGATAGCATTTTAAATTTTTCAACGGTCTTTCACGCGTTGAGAGACTTCACTTTGCAATTTTCACTGTGTGTTTGGTTCCTAACTCTTGCAAATCGCGAGAGGTGTGAACATTCAATAAAGCTACATATGAACATGGGCTTACCTTGATTAGCTTGGTATGAACGACCTCTGTCATATCCTCCTCCGCCGCCTCGGTTGTTCGAGTATCTTTCGTTTGGAGGGGCCATGTTACTGTACTGGCCTTGGCCTGACCTCGATTGTCCATCGTTACGTGCAAAGCCGTGTGCGGCTAAGGCTCGATGACCTGAAGCGTCCAATGTTGCTTTTCTAGTGGAATGTGTCATTCCAATCATTGGTCTCCAGTTACGCGAATCCTCTTCGGACATATTTCCTGGCTTCAGGACTTTAGGAGGATCTCTGAGAATACAAGTAATGAGTTAGACTATGATTTATTCAACAACCAAAAATAATAGTCGGTGTCAAGGATACTGTCAAACTTACTTTGCATCAGGCAGACGCTTGGCAGGAAACAGGTATCCTGGTTCAAACTTCGGATCCCGATATTTTACACTGTAAATCAGAAATCATAATAAAACGAATAAACATTCAATACTTAGCTATAATTGTGGCTATTTGTATTTATCTTACGTGATGACTTGATTTTCCACTACGTCTATTAAACCATTGATAGGAGACTTCAGTGTTCTGCAAAATAAATTTAATTTTTATCAATTGAAAGCACATCAAAAACAGTTTAGTGAGGCCGACAAATACTTACTCTTTGATTCCCACGACATCAAAGGAAATGAGAAACTTTCCTGACATTCCTCCAAACGACTCTGTATCCGAGTCAACTTCCAAAGTGGCTTCAAAGCTATTCTCATACATTCCAGCCAACAGATCGAAACCCGTATGAGCTTTGCGAACGTACAGACGATCATCGCCCCGGACATTTCTTCTACCTGTAAATCAGCAAAACAATTCTTATAACCGACTTTATCTAGCAGCAGTTTATTTTTTGTAAATGTGCTAAACTGGATACTGTATTGACATTAGTATGATTTAGTAATTTTTTATCGAAGCAGGTACTTACGTTCTTCATCAGTCAACTGATCATAATAAGGAGCTAAGACGGCTTTCAATCTTTTCTCATCGACAAAGGGCAGTAGAGCAACTCCTTGCCATGCAAACTTCTTTCCATTCAAATCGATCTGAAAGTCTTCTGGATAAAAATCGATTATCTCCGATTCCTGTAGACAAAAAAAACAATTAATAAAGGTTATTGCAGTGAAATCGTGTGTCAGCCTGATATTTTAATGTTGTGTTTGTCGTGATAAAATAAGTATAACTCATTACATGGATCATTAACTTACCGGATCGTACATAAGTTTACCCCATGGCTCCGGCACATGAGATCTACTTGCTGCAGGAAACACACCCATCAATTGCTCTAATGGAGTAAACTGTAAAAATTAAGCACATTTTAGTTAGTAAACATCCTGCAGGAAGTCTGATGTTGCGTATGTACAATACTAATGGTTAATTTAAGCTTACCGGTTTAGTGTCCAAGGGGAATTCCACTGGCACATCTCCGATGTTGACAAAATCAGAAGCAAATGGAGCGTAATGGTAAGGAAAGTACCACTCCCACGACGCACACCCCTAAAATCAACGCCAAAAATTAAATAGCCGTGCATGTATCATGAAATGGGTAGAATCTAACCACTCTGTTCATTGATGAAAGATGAAGTAGAACGTCCACTTGCCTGGTAGTAATATCGGAGTACCCAACAGAGACCTCGAACGTACTGATGTGCAACCTCATGTCTAAATTTGATGTTATCGGCATCTACATCGAACTTTGACTCATAATAACGATCCTTGAAGCCAGCTTCCCATAAACGAACTTCGTCATTTGGTTCTTCTTCTGAATCAGAATCACCAAGAGCTTGGCTAGCCTTCCTCTTAGTTCCCGGAGATGGGCTCTGAGAAGGAGAAGTGTCGGAAGGAGTAGAATCCATGCTTGTGTCCGCAACTGACGGCGACTAAATCCAGTGAAAAGAATAATTGAGTTAAGTACAGTGCAAAAAAGACGAAGTAAAAATCATCAATTTTGGTAACACGAATGCACAAGGCTAAACTTATAAGAACAAAGAATGGTTCACATACCTCGTCTTTTACAAGCATTGATTTCAACGCCATTGCCGCTGTTGCATTAGCAGTCACCACTGAACCATCTTTACCAGTATGGAAGGCCTGGACTCGCATTGTTTGCACTTCTTGTCTGACGTGCACCAGCGCACCCGGGGAATGTCCTATTGGCTGGAAGCAAAGAAACATATGGAAGTCAATTTATATACAAAAACAATTATTTACGCTTTTGATTCTTGTAGTTAACTTACTGTTGGAGCAAACTGTCCACGAGGGAGGTAAGAAGGACGATTATATCCGTTGCATGATGCTTCCATGCGCTGACGCTTCTTTTGTGCTTTCATCCTAGCTTTGAATCTATTTTCGTTTTGCTGCCTATTCTGAAAAATAGTATCTTCTGCCTCCCCGAGGTCAGAAATAATTAACTGTACTCTATTCAGATCAGCTATACCACTGTCAGTGACCCAACCACGAGTTTTGAAAACACACTTTTTATACAAACCGACTAGTCTGTCTATAGCATTCTCTCGAATCTCAAGAGATGGTAAATGCGGCAAAAAGTCGTTTCCGACAAAGAAACACATGAAAACCCAATCGTCTATAGCTCTTTCTATATCAAAGGGAAAAGGTAGATTCGGCATCATAAGTTCTCTCTCTAGATATTCCCGCAACACGTTGATTCTCACAAAAATGAATTCAACTTCGGCAGCAAATGGCATAGACAATTCGTCATGCTCGCCACAACGTTCTTTCTCAATACCAAGACAGTCTTTCATCTCGTGTCCGAGTTGGCCGCAAATGTCACAAGGCCTTGGCTTGTTGGGCTTGAATTCTTCTCGAATAATAGTGAAGTTCGGCTCATGGGTTGCCAAACCCAACATGATCAGATCCGCATCAGCACCACACAGCACGTGAGATGTGTTGGGATCATGACCAGGACTAGCTCGCTGTCGGCGAATGTAATCCATAATTTTGTGCTCTCCTTCTCCAGGAACATTGGCATCTGATAAGATGACTTTGATATCACGCCAACCAGGGTCGCTGTTCAATCGGTCGTGGATGTAAAAATGTAGACATTTGGACAGCCGATCCATGAACGGAGTACCCTAAAAGAACAAAATAACTAAGTAACCAAGAACAAAAGAAAAAGTCACGAGTTTTTCTATGATTTAGAAGTTCAACTTTTGGAGCTGCTCTTCTGCAAGCCTTATTAATAAATCATGAGTAGGCACTTACAGGAGTAATGCAGTTGCTGTCAAAATGGCTCTCCTTCGGTTTTTCTGGAGGACACTCAATCCCCCGAGACATCAAATCTTCTCTGATGCGCTCAATTTCTTTTTGCTTCTCGTACGCTTCTTTAGAAGCTCGAAAACGACGGGAACGTTGTTGGTTCATCTTTGCACGAGGTGCCTATGCAATTCAAACGATAAACCAACCTATTATACGCATAATTCACATCCTAATCTCCTATGGTCTAAATAACATACATTATCCAATTTGAATTACCAATTACACTGAACAGTAGATAATTAGTGAAACTAGTAATCAGATAACTTACAACACCGTCAATGGCCATGTACAGCAATTTCCTTGGGCGAACGATGCGGAACAATCGGTCAATGCATTCGAAGATAGCGATCATCATCTCATCTTCGTTCTTGGGAGCCGGCCTGTTCAAGATAGCAATAACATAAAAACTTAATAATACTAAAGTTTATGCTAAACATTACATTCTAACTTTTACACGCTTATCCCAGACAAGTATTCCTATTTTTTAAAACAAAATTTAATCGTAGCAGTTGCACTTACTTATCTTCGGGATGAGTACATGGATGAATAATTCCATTCATGTCGAGATAAAGATTGTCGAATTCGACTCCATTAGGATTTTCTGCCGATGTATCTACAGGAATCTCAACTCCATCCACATTTTTTGGCTACACCAAACAAATACATATAACCAATTATAATAATACATCGTTTTAGAGCACAAAACCCTTTGATAAGCTTCTGTGGCTGCTTACCTTATCTTCAATGCAGTGGACAATAACTGAAGGATACTTCTTGGTTAACCACCTAAAAAAGGCTGGGACTCCCATCTCGATGTATGGCTATATTAACTGCAATAAAAGGTAAATTAAAATGTGTACTTTCACATGATCATTGACATTCAGAGAAGGTACGAACTATCTCCACAAAAATAACATTAAGTCAAAACCTTAATTGAGTTGCTTGAATGCTTACCTCGATTAATTCCAAGGAATTTTCCTAAGTGTTAACGTGCTAAGATGATTGTTATGATTTGCAGTATCAAAGTAATTCAAATGTGATCCTTCACCGGTAAATTTTATCTAACTTTTCAGGAACGTATATTTATGATGAAAACCAATTCAGATGTTATCTTGGCAGTACTGTTGCACGACAGATGCAAGAACGACGTCATCAATGCTTACTATCATGCACTTCAACTTCAAAATTTTTGTTACAAACTTAGTTAATTTTACGAAAATTTAATTATATAAATGAAATAATTCTTTGAGAAGCATCTATAAAAGATGCCTAAAATGCCACCGCGCTCTGAGAGACAGAAAATTTGAAACTTCCCCCCCAACGTTGGCACGGTATCACTTAGCGGCAAAAAGATACGCCGGCAAAATTCGTCGATTCCTTCCATTTAACCTTACATTAAAAATGCAGGGACCAAAAAGAGACGGCCAGGTTAATAGAGACAAAATGTAAGGATGGTAAATAGGGAAAAACTTAGGGGCTGGTAAAGGAGACTGTTGAAACTTGTGACAGGATGGAAACTTCAAAATGGTAGCAAATAGAGACATCTGGAATTTCCTCTAGAGTAGAAATTACAGGGAGGTACCAAAACGAGACATCCAAGTTACTGCAAAGTTCTGAACTGCAACGCCAGTGTACAAAAGTGGCGATGGAACATTCAGGATTCATGGATGCGGCGAACACACCATCTGAAGAATCTGCTTTTTAAATTTCATTTGGACTCAATGAAGTCCAAACCCAACTGGTTTAAATTGCCGATTTAACGTTTACATGAACACTTTTCTTAAGGTTTTGTTACAGCGATTCTCTGCTCTCAGCAGCCCGTTGTTGAATGTATGTTAAAACATGATTTTGAATTCAGGGTCGTGACCTTTGGATGAACAAATTGGCCTAAAAATATGAAGGTTGTATAACGCTGCATTAAATATATGCTCCTTTTTATTTCTATTACCTAGAGAATGAAATATGTTTGCTATCCTATCTTTTTTTATATAAAATGGAATGTGGTCATTTAAATAGGGAGTTTGAATTTTTGTGTTGTTAAATAATTAAAATTTTAAATATAATGGTGAAAATGCTATTATAAAGTAAATGGGGCTGGAAGAAAGCATAAGCGGTTTGAATTCAAAAACTTGAATATGCCAAACCTGAACCTGTTGTCCGATTTCAATGTGGGAAATTGCGAATGAAGCTTAATTATTAATTAAAGTTAAAATTTAAAAGAATTGTGAGGCCTTTCGTTTTGAAACACGTGATATTCTTCTATTTGCGTTATTTCGTAAGGTTTAAGTTCGCGTAGCGGGCATGTTCTTCATAAAAATTAGATAAAAGTTCAAAAGACAAAGCAATTTTAAGATGATATTTTTTGTGGGTATGAATTTTCTCCAGCTTAGAGCGTTATCATTGTAGAACTGCATTCAAGCAGCATACAGTCTATGATCTTCTCGCTGTAGTCGCAACACAACCATCTTCTGTAAATTCAATTCTCTTATTCTGTCAAGAAAGTCTCCCGAGCCATCTGGGAAGTTTAATCAAAGTTCAGGTCAGATGGATCTTTAGGTCAATGTCATACGGATCATCGCTGTCGTATTAAAAATTTGTCACCACTGCTTGTTTAGGTCTTTATGATTCTAAAAATTTCCCTTGTTATTGTTTATGACGCTTAAAGATGGAGAAACTGAAAGAAAACCGCTTAAACAAATCCAGCCTACTACGTGCAAATTTAAATTTTTAAAAATGAATGCTTCAAAGAGTAATAAAGAAGGTGAAAAAAGAGTTAAAACATGTATCGAGGGGGGGGTGTTGAAAAAATTTAAATGCAATTAGTTTCTGTGATTTTGATTATATAGTGCAAGACATATGTACTTCCTGACATGCAGTATACGGAAGAGCCGCCGTTTCATAATACAATGGAACAACGACAAAGCTCATTCATCTATACCGGAAAAGATTCTATGCTGTAAGTATACACTCGTTTGTGTTACTCATTTGGCAACATGTAAAGCACAGGCAGATATATAGCAGGAACTGCTCTTTCTTTTCCCTCCCTTCCGCCTTCCTTCCATTGTTCTTATTCTCCTCGTCCTGCTAGGTGAGTTATGGGAAATACCAAAAATGTGATAAAATTATAAATTAATAAAGCCCTTTATAGTTTCCAACAGAATTGTAAGGTAAGAATATGTGTCATTATTTTCATTTCGTAATAAATTATGTGTTTTATCGTGATAAACTTTAAATATTTAGTAGCGTTAATGAGAATGAGGCCTACAACTAAATAACCGGTTTTAAAGTTTGCTTTGCCTTACGTAAATAGTTTTAAATCCTTCGGTGATTGAAAAGAATAGCTGAAGTTTTCTATTGCTTGACTGCATAAGATTTAAATTCACCGGTGCTTAATCTGACTAGCTTTAATGCGAATGAAAATTAACTAGAATAGCTTTAAACCCTCCGGTGCCTGACGAGAAGAGCTTTAATTAAAACTAAAATTATCTAAATTAGCTTTAAACTCACCGGTGCTTGACTAGAGTAGATACATAATTATGAAAATTGACTAGAATAGCTTTAAACCCTCCGGTGCCTGACGAGAAGAGCTTTAATTAAAACTAAAATTATCTAAATTAGCTTTAAATTTAACCGGTGCGTGACTAGAGTAAATACATAATTATAAAAATTGACTAGATTAGCTTTATTTAAACTTCTTGACCAGAATGGCCAATTGACTAGATGAGCTTTAAGTGCATGATTATTGGATAAGTTTAAAATTTAATTCTTCTATTTACATGATACGCTTCACACCCATCTGTGCTGGATGAACTTTAAACTATACCGGTAATTCGCTTAATATCAATGCTGTTTTATATGTATTTATAGAATGGTTCGCAAGCGTACTACACTGGAACCGCAGCGGGAAGATTATGCTAATGCAGTTAAAGCTGTAAAAGAGTCGGGCTTATCGTACCGAGAAGCTGCTATAGCATTTCAAGTCCCTCTCTCTACCTTGGCAAGGTACGTGAAAAATGATTTCGTGCCGGCAAGGATAACTCAAGGTCGGTTCCACAATGTTTTTGACGAGGAGGAAGAAAAGAAAATTGTTGAATTTTTAATTGAATTAAGTGAGACTTTTATGGTACGTTTTAATTTCATAATTTCAAGTGTTTAAAAATATTGCAGTCTAAAACTTTTTATGCAGAACGTGTTCTATAAACATGCACTTTCTATAAATCTAGGGGATGACGAGGTCCGCATTAGGGATTCTTGCTTTCACCGTAGCATCAGAGTCTGGAAAGCAACACCCGTTTGTGGATAAAGCTGGGAAGCCGAAAGGAACAGCAGGAAGAGGCTGGATACGAGGATTTTTGAAGAGGCATAGTAATGAGCTTTCTATGCGCACAGCTTCTCCACTTACACAGCAACGAGTGACCGGATTCAATCCCGCCTCAGTCAATGTTTTCCACGAGAAGCTGGCAAATCTCCAAGAAAAATTTAACTTTACACCGGATCGAATCTACAATGTCGATGAAACGGGGCTGACGATTGTACCGGTGAGTAAATTTAGCTTTTAAACCAAGATGCAAGTAAAAATTTATGTTATATGAATGACTTAAGTGAATAATATTAACTACAGAATAAATGACTTGATGCTGACTAGAAGCTGACTAGAAGTTTTTAAAAATTATGAGATCCTAATGACTAGTTTATGTTTTAGCTCCAAAGACAGAAGCTTATTGCTGCACTGGGAGCCAAAGTAGTGTCGGTCATGGTCCCCTGTGAAAGAGGACAGCTCGTCACTATGATTTGTTGCATGAGCGCTACCGGGGAATTCATACCACCCATGTTCATCTTCCGGGGAAAGAATGCTTTTAAAGCTGACACCGAAAAAGGGCCAGTAGGATCCATCAGTAGCACGTCGTTGAAGGGATGGTCAACACACACTAACTTCTTGGAATGGCTGGCTCATTTTTACAAGAACATGCAGCACGCTGAAAAAGACGTCCTTCTCATCATGGACAATGCTACTTCTCACATAAGTCTGGATGCCATTCGCTTTTGCAGAAGTCATAGAATTCACATCTTATCAATTCCTCCTCACACGTCACACAAACTCCAGCCGTTGGATGTGGGCTTTTTCTCACCCATGAAGCTACAGTGAGTCCATCACTCCCTTTAATTGTATTTGCTTTACTATAATCTGTGGCTTTAATTCTAAACGCTTTACTATAATCTGTGGCTTTAATTTTAAGTGCTTTACAATCATTTTTAGCTTTAATTTTAACTGCTTTAATTGAATCTTGAGCTTTAAACTCATATGCTTTATGAAATTTTAGTGCTTTAATATTTTCTCTTCCACGAAGTCTCTAGCTTTAAATTTTACGCTTTCATTTTAATTTCTAATGATTTAAAGCTTTATATGATTTGGCTTAGTTCATCAAGATTCACCGCATCATTGGTTTTTTATTTTATTAAGTTATAATTATTTTAATTCGCGTTTTATTTTCAGTTATGCAGATGCAGTAAGAAAGTGGAGACTGCAACATGGAATGCGCGTGCCGGCTGTCAACAATATTCCGGAAATGATACAAAACTGTTACGATGAGGCGAAAAGGCCACGACCGCAAGGAATGCATTCCAAAAGGCCAGCATTTGGGATGCGCAACTAGGCGGACCGAATCCTAATAAATTCAGCGAAAAGGATTTCAAAGGCTGGCGGAAACTACGGGAAGCTCGGACTGGACAGGATGAAGATTTGGTAGAAATACCTACAGCAAATCATAATGAAAATGATGGCATTTTCCTTGGGGAAGTCATTGGCCCAGATATTGACGATCCAAGGATTCTCCAAGTAAATGAAGAAGATGGTGAAGAAGTTATTATTTTCAGCGAAATAATTCTAGACGACGTCGACTTGGACTTGGCTGATAGCGCTGTTGTTTTTGACGAAGAAGAGGTTCGCAATGTCAGCGACTCCCCAACAGGATCTTGCTCCAGCTCTAAAGAGTTGAACTTGGATATCAATGAGGAGCAAGAAGTTCAACACCGGGATATTTTTTTTGCGAACATAGCTGAGCGCTATAATTTATCCGCCAGCCATACAGCAACTTCCACTGCAGTTGCCGAAGAGGAACTTGTTTCAAGTTCTCATGACCTGACCCAAAGTGCTGCTGAGAGTGTTAGCACTCCAATCTTTGAGAACGTCTGCAAGCCGGAGGAGCAAGCATGTCGAGGTTCTGCCACAGATACTGCAGCATCAACATCCAAGGTGGGTTAAATCTAATAACATCCTCTGAATTTTGACATCATTTGCGTTGCAAATGTGTTACATTATGAAATACGGTTTTCAGAGCTTTGATCCGATGATTGCATACAAAAAGATGTATGACATTGGCACCCAAGAAGTCTCAACGAAAAAGCGCCGCGGAGGGAGGAAAAGCCAGGAGGCAGAGGAGCTTACTTCTGACGAGTTTCTGCAGGTGTTGGAGCAACGGAAAGCATCCAAGGAAAAAAAGGACAAGAACAAATGATGTAATACACCAGTCGTTAAGAGCATGTCGAGGTCACCGTTTTTGAGGATTTCATTTAAGCATATTTTTAAATATTTAAAGCCTAACATTCCTTTTAAGTTTTTCAGGTTACAATTAAAAATTGTTTTATCATTACCAAAGGAAGTGACTTATTTAGGCAATCAAACTTTGTTCATTCAATCATAAATTTTGCATAGAGTTTAGATGCACAATCAGCCAATGCTTCATAATGGCCACCAGGTGCTTTAAAAATATGCATAATATCTTCAAAAACATTCATCCATTACTTTAAAAACTGGCATCGGCATTATAAACAATCATCAATTACTTTATAAGCATACATCCCGAGCTTTAAAATATCAATACACAGCGTTAAAAACATTCATACAAAGCTTTAAAAATTTGCTTGACAGGGTTGGCAACGACCCGGGCGTACGAGCAGAACGGGCGGTACGCCCGCTGTCCACCCGAGTCGCAAAAGTTTTCCATCGCAGTTTTTAAAAATTATTTTTTTGTCATATTTTCATGAACTTATATCTCTATACACACAGGAACCCAACCTCCACATAATTAAATATCTATGGTTCACGATTCTCCTGGCATTCGATGCATTCACAGTCATAATATCATCAAATCTTCATCAGATTTTTATCTGAGGGTCACATCGGGCGTAGCCAACACCAGGGTCGTAAAAATGAACACCACGTGACTTTCACTTTCACTTCTTGTATGGCATGGACACCATCTTCGCCACTTTCATACACTGATGAAATCGTTTATTACGAGCAAAACAGGGTGTCTCGTTTTGGTACCGTCTTTTCATGTCTGTCGTGGGAAATCTTCATGTAGTCTCTATTTTGTACCCCTTTGTACTGTCTATCCTGCTATATCCTACAGAAGTCTCCTTCAACCAAACCCACGGGTTTTCCACATTTACCTTACTTATTTTTTGTCTCTTTTAACCTGACCGTCTTCATGTGATCCCTCTCATATTATAAACCCGATGTATTACACTCTAGCACAAGTTTCAAGTCTCGCTGTCTAGTATCGTCTCATTTCAACAGATTAAGTGACAAAATTTATTTCGTAGCTCCACAAATCGCGATTTAAGATTTTAATCCGCTCTTATCCAACTCGAAGATAAGTGCAACAGCATATGAGAAAATGAACCCTATGAATGCTTGTTAAAGCCTGCGAGTCCATAATGTTAACACAGATTCTGCAAAGATCTTAAAATAAGTCACGGCTCGTATTTACAGGTGAATAGGCTGAAATATTTTATGTTTCTGAGGATTTCGATACTAATACTAACCGACACAAAGTTATCCAGCATGACTAACAGACTATCTGAGGGTTAAGTAATTAAATTACCAGATATATAGCTCATTCAGCCTCAGTGGCCCCCACTTGGCTGATTAAATAGTTACACTGTATACATTGTTGGTACCTCTTGTTTTCATCGACAATGCTAAACTTGTAATGCATCTGGTTTAAAAAGGAAACATTGTAAAATACAATAAAATCAGTATTAGTAACTCGGACACTGCCTCACAAAGACTATAAATTACTTCAGCGTACATTTTGTTTACATTCCTAGGATATTTTTTAAGATTTATGACGGTAATACACATAATAGGTAGAAAACTGACGAAAAGATTGCAGTTCCGTGAATCAGATCTAGTCGCTTAAATTACTTCTCCTCACACCACTCATTCTCCTTACGGACTTGCTCCTCCTCAGCTGGACTGAAATCATTGCGAATGTTGAAAGTCTTACGAATTTCCTCTGGAGTCTTGCCCTTGATCATGTTAGCGACAGTTTTGCAAGTAACATCCAACAATCCTTTGATATCCAAGTAATTAGCAGCCTAAAATGTACAATGCCATTGTTAACGTCAACTTCTATCCTCCATTTCATATGAGTGCTTACGAGTTGCTTACAACTAAGACAACTTACCAGAATCAATTCGAACAAAGTTCCTTGGTCGACCTTCAAGAAATCTGCATCCCAGCTACTGATATCATCCGTACGCTTGTCCTTGTTTTCATCATCATCAGTTGAGGGTGGGTCATCCTAGCGAAAGACAAACAGTGAGGGATGATATTTACTTGTAAGTCCATTTTTAAGCTACTCCTACGTTTATTGATGTTTTTATTTGGTACCTTATGGTGATTAGCCCAGTGGATGACTTTACGCAAAATAGCGGCACTGACATTAGGCAAGGGACAGATTTCATCATCATTGTCTTCCAAACCGAGATCCTCCAACATCTGCTTGATGGTCATGGAGCATTGGGCAACTTTGATCTCCACTTCGAAAATCTCTCCATCGGAGCTCTGGAGCTTAATGGTTCCGTTAGGCATCTATAACATTGGAATAACGTTTACGTATAACATTTCCAGCAGCCAAAATCCGATGCCATGCTTCATCTAGCCGTCGAAAGATTTCCATCATACGCATCATACACCCTGTTCCCTGTCAATCAAGCCTCGCATGCATGACCTGTTTACGAAGCCAATCAAATACATACAAACTCCTTTCCGGTAAACTCATTTTTTTCCCTTCATCTCCCTCCTCATTCCTCTGGATACTAGGGAACTTTCAGACACAGCCGTACCAACTAGAATTTCTTTTTCTACCGTAGTATCACACCTCGCCAACTAAAGCTGTTGAATTTCCAGCAGATTAGCATTTGCATTTGCATGCTGCTGCAGGTCAAGAGAAATAGATTGAGACAGAACAACAAAACAACTCGTTCTTACCTTGAAGTACAAAGTACACCGCACAACAATCGATGAAAAATGGCTTTTGAATACAGTAAGACGGAGGTCTGGAATTGGTAATGACAATTTGTTATTATATAAATCTTGGTTCCAATGTTATACTCAATGACTGCAGATGCTGCAGTATTCTATATTTTCGTCATAGAATTGCCAAACAATGAACAGTTTACAGTAAATACTTCTCTAGTATTCCTCACCTACTTCTTCTCTACTTGTAGTTCAACTAACTATGTACTAACTAGCTGCCTTAGACCTTATAGAAATTCTGGCATCTCAGTCTCAACAAGGCGCAAATCACTACCTCGTTCAAGCAGGAACCGTCAAGTTCTGAAGAATGTGACACGCATAATAGCTCGTACGATGACTCTCGTCAACGTTGGTAATCCTATAGCTAATAAAATTTTGTAGCCACAGTAGCAAGGTCGGCACCGGCATCCACTCAAACTTCAGCTCCCTTATCAGTAACAGTTAACTCTTAAGCCCTTAGTCATCAATTTCGTATCAACTTTGGTATTAGCTCCTCGCAACAGAAACGTCTTAGGTGACAACGTCACCCAACATTACATGAATAATCGATTTATAATAATCGAAATGACAAACACTAGCATCCTTAAAACATCCTTCTTTTCCTTAAACGATTACAACTCTAGTAACTAACTATAACTATTACTGCTTGTAGAGTGCATCCAGTACATGTACCTAGTCCTGGATTTAATTAAAAGAAATTTAAGCATAATCAGAAATACTAATCTACATGGAAATTCCTTAATGTAATCAACAACTAACTACTACAAAGCGACGCTGAACAATGTACAGGAGAAACGATCATTCTAAACGATATCAAGTTCTAGATGAAACTTTGCAAAGCCTTAGAAAATATTCTTAAAAATCTTCAACTCTATATTACTGTTCTCCGTCTTAAATGGTTATTAACCTTTGTTGAATTAATTGTCATTAAACTAACTTGAATTGGAAATAGCAATTATATGTACTAACCTTGGTAAGATATTAATGGATTTTTTCCTTGGACACGAATTTCCAGTGTTTAAGCACGGAACAACACAAGAATTGGACTGAAGGCGAAGACTAATGAACGACGTTCCCAATTTTCACTTCCCCGAGAAGAGAGAAGCAATGCAATGGACTCTTATGCAGCAGCAAAAGAGTGACATCAGAGTGTATTTTGTACGTTGTGAGGGACACTCTGAATAAATGTGTGTTGGTCTCTGTCTCATAAAAAAGGATAAGCTTTATGCTTCCATGCAGAGCGTGTCACCCGACTGGCACTGGGACGACTTTCTCTATCACCCATTGTTCATATCCCTCCCTCAGAGTATAGCATAGTTGTGTGTTTTACATATTTTACATGCCAACTTTACACTAACCACTAACTATGATTCGCGCTTTGAATTTATTATGTATACAAAGAATTTAGTGTGCTGCGAGAAGCAGAGAAAGCGAGGTTTTGAGTAACGTACGAGAGGTGTCGCTTTAAGCGGCATGTACCATATTGAATTCGGCACGGCAGGGCTTTCCTATATGTAAAATATAAACTAATGCCAAATATACATATATCAACCCGAAAGTGCACTGCACTACTCCTTATGTGACTTTTTCCTTGCTACCATGCATTCAGTTCCCATTGGCAAGGAGACTGCAATCACTTTGGAGAAGAACTGAAAATATTTAAAATTAGTTTGGAATTGGTGCAACGCACTAATTGTAATTAAATTTACAGGATGGAGAAAGCTTTCCTGGATACCGTTTCTGCTCTGTAAGTATTTATTTAATCTTAAAGTTATTTGATTTTGTTCTTAATAATTCGATTCGGTGCGTTGGCCTCTACTATCAACTATGTGATACTCCCCATGCAATAAGTATAACCGCATCTCATCTTAGGTTTTGGGTAGCTCAGTTTTGTGATGAGACTTGTGAAGTAGGAAAAATTAGTGATTGCAAAGTACTTGAGTATTTTGGTAAATATGCTACGCAAATATCAGAAGGAAGCATTATTTCATGTCAATTGGATATTCGGATTTGAATTGGTATACTTAGGTTAAGTCAGGAAAATGGGTGGGATCGATTCAGATTTTAAAATTGCTGATATTAGTTAACGTATCAATCATTGGATGAATTTAACGCGGCATTGTTAGTATAGTTATAATTCATTAATATTTTCAGGGCCACTAAGGCCGGAGTAATCCCACCAGTTGGATCCAAGAGGATGATGAAGTACCCGTATACCATGACGGCCAAGGTTGGTATGTTTCCTTGGAGGTATTATTGGAATAACGTATGGCTCTGGAAATGGTGGTTCATCGGATACGCTTTCAGCTTCCCTCTTTTCGTCAAGATTTCCAACTTGGGTACGTTTCGGATAAAAAAAACTTTAGAGTTGCATATGTTTTGTGTCATTCTCAAAGTAGACCAAACAAGCAGTAGAAGCTACAAAGCAGGATTTATTTAGTTCGAGGTCCTCAGAATATTTTTAACAAAGCGTATTGTAGAAGTTGGAGTTGCCGGGGTTCATGAAAATCCTCTATGGCTGAGTAGGCGTCGAATATCGTAGAATTTTTTTTAACGTTCCTATTGCATCCTACCTCCGGTTCAACTACTCGTTAACTTACATGGTTTGCGGGTTTAAGTACGGAGAATATTAAAAGAGGCATTTTCCACCTGAATGCGAAGGCCATTTGCATATCAGAACTAAGAGTGTCTAACAAAAATTGATAATTTCTAGAAAAGTGTATCCTAGTTAACAAGGGTTAGAATGAACTGGCTGGTTGGAACTGGATTCGTTAGCATAGCTGCGTAATTGAATTCAGATCGTGCTGAACAAATTAATTCATTAGGAGTAAAGATTTAATGTTATCATGCAGCAGTTAGCTGGCAAATTCACGCCATTCACTGATAAGTCATTTTGTTAAAATTGTATTCATGGAGATCAAAATCATTTGATTTATGTACTCATTTGTGCTACTAAAATGGATGCTTATGTTCTTTGATTTTTTTATGATCGCAGCTAACTCGCCTGAAAACAAGAAGAAGTGGGCTGAAATCCGAGCCAAGGAAGCCGCTGAACATCATTAATCGAGTCGCTCCACAACGTTACAGTTACACAGTACAGATGGTCGTCGGGACTCTTAGTGTTCTATAGTAATTCCTCGAAGTAGTTGTATGCTACAACTCAAGGTTCTTGAAAGTCACCTGGTGCATATTGCAACTGAAATGAGAATCCATTTTTGTTGGACATACTTGTATATAGTCAAACAATTGGCGAAAAATAAATTATAATTTCCGAGTCGGAATCGTTATACCAATGGTTTTCACTGTATGCGTTTTTATATTTACAGCAGTGAAAAGAATTCTGTTTCCTGCATGAATTTTCTGGAAGGACGTATTATTATAGTACATTTAAAGTGTTAGGGAGTAAGACATTGATATGTAAATTTCATCAACTTCGTACTTCAGAAATTACATTGTTTGCCACACTTCGCTTGGATCATGTTGCTTATGACGGCGTAGCTGTGTAAGATAGAAAACAACGGAAATCAGACATTTTGAACCTCGAAAGAAATCTTTGAAGACACACACCAGTTCCGGTCGTCAGAAACCTTTTTCATGAGCGGCTAATTTCCATGTTTTCATCGCAAAGGAAGGATGTGATGTGGTGGAGAAAAGACCAATTGGCAAAACTGGATAACTTTGAAATCTAAATGCATGAGTGAAGTGGTGAATTTTTGGGGTGGAATTCGCAAGGATGGCTGTGACATGCAGATTGTTTTTCATCATCTTTAATCTGCTCCACCCGGAGATTCTCCTGAGGTGAAGAAGGGGTCGGATTTATTTAGTTTCCCCAATGGAAAGTGTTAAGAGTCTTCCTTACTGTAACTGACTGGATTTGCAGTTTCAAAATCTGACAGACGGAGGGAGAGGGAAGGGATAATTTTATAATTTCAGTTCGCTTTGATTGGAGTTTTGAAGAAGCGAAAGTCCCTTACAATCCCTTTCCTTGCCGTATGAGAGCTGGGAGAGTGCTTCCTTTAATTACTCCGCCGATGCTAGTCAGTGTTTCTCATTGAGTCTGGATACAGCTAATAATTGTCAACCGTTTCCTTCATGATGATTACCAACTGGGTAGGCTATAATCACCTGTCCAGGAAAAGCAACAGTAAAACAGTTTAAAGGAAACAGTTTCAATCGAAATGCGATTCCAACAATCCTAGGCACCTAGCTTTCATGCATCGGGTTCAACTCATTTAGATTGTTTGCGACGGCCTCAAAATCTTTACTTTCAAGAACTGTATCATAACTTTGGTGATTGTCAACATTTTTGTTACTTTCTCAAGCTATTCGACAGAGTCGCAACATGCTTCGCCAGTAGGGCTTTTCTGTGGCTATCTTCTTCTGTCTTCACTGTTTTCTAATCACAAGCCTTTGTTTAACTGTGTCTACCGCCTTTAGCATGTGAAACAAATCGGTCGGTCTACGGATATTGAGGTACAAGGTACAACAAGCTGCGTTTCTTTGGAATACGATTCATCCGTAAATGGTTGAACGGCCAGTCATGGCATGTCCGCATTTTAGAAACAAAGCCGTTTAAATTAACGCAAAAGAACGATAGTCATCTCTTGGTATTGTTCTACATTGCTGAGAGTTGGCAATTGGCACCGAATATGTGATGACCATGCTTGAGAGTGGTCTCTAGAAGAAAGTAGCAGAAGCATGCAAGCAGGTAGTGAACTTTTAGGGGTGGTGGTCCCACGTGAGCATGTTGGCACTCTCCCCAATAGTGATTGAAAATATTTCTGTTTCCTGAACAAAATGATGAATATGCTAATTTTCGCGTTGAGGTGCAGAGAGCGTGGATTGGTGCAATGAATTCAAAATGCGAAATACTCAACGGAAGGGTTTACATTCACTCTGCCCAGGCAAAAGCCAAAGTCGAGGAAGGAGTTTGGAATTTTTTAGTTTGCAGAATCTAAAACCTCACAGAGCTGATCCAAAATATTTTTGCGGTTTCATGTGCTAGTCTATGTTTTAGAAGTGACGATCCATTTAGAACTTGTAGATGCTCAAAGGTCGAGGCGTTGAGGGTCAAAGGTGCGGATGAAATTAAAGATGATCGAAGCCCCCCCATCTTAGAGACCGCCGTTGGCCGTATATAAAGGTAAGCTTCTCACCAGTAACAGTAACAAAAGAAACAACCTATGGTTCATTAAAATCCGATTAAACGAAACAAGTACTAGATGTTATGGATTTGTAATTAGTGGATTAGCTGTGGTTGTATAGAGGAGAGGAGCTGAAGAGGAGACAGGATAAGGATGATTGGAGTGAAGATATGCTGCTAAATTAATTACTCTGGATTTGGGATCCGAGTTTGAGATGAAAGTACATTAGTGGGCATGCAAGTGCTTTCTTCGTTTTTGTGACCATTTGATTGGAGAAAGGACCTGATTTTAACGGAACAATCCATACTAAACGTGAACATGGTTTATATGTATGCAGTTGTGCAGTTTCACAGTTAAAATGCTACGAAATGATATGCCTTGTCTATTAACAAGTGCAGAAGAGGAGGAGTTGTGTTGGCAAAGCTTCTTGGTTGGTTGAACAGTTGAAGGTGGAGAGTGAAAGGATGACTCATCCGCCCGCCATCTTTCAGTCCGAGCTTCTCCCGCTCTCAGGAAGCGAGACTGGGGGCAATGAACTTTACAGACAAAATGCTCAACTGCACGAGTTCAATGAACTCAGTCGAGGATTCAAGAGAAAAGACAAAATTCGAGGAAGGGGTTTCAATTATTTATTTCCAGAATCAAAAAGCTTGGAGTTACATCAAATGGTTTGCAATTTCAAGTGGCTGGACTCCAGGCTTCAAGAAGCCAAAGTTACGATCCATTTCGTACCAGGGAAGCTGGGAGAAAAATCCAAAGTAATCTCCCGTCCATTCAGTGCTGAGTCAGTGTTTGGTGTTGAGCGTGGATAATAATAAATATTGTGGACCGTTGACTTCATTGTGATGACCAACTGGGAAGCCTCACCACCCGTCTGAGAGGAAACAGTTTCAATCCGAATGTAATTGTAACGACCGTAGTCATCTTGCTTTGATGGAATCGGTTTGAGCTCGTTGAGTTTGTTGCGAAGGTAAACGACGGAACTGTCTTCGCCCGGAACCCGAACAAACTCCCACTGAAACGCTCTCTGTCGCAGTTTGTCTTCACCAACCGCCAATGTTGCTCCATCAAGCCAAACATTTGCACTTCTGTTTGTCGGATCTCGTGCGAGGTAGAGGAATTCTCCTTTGTAGTGCTCGTTTTCAATGTTCAAAGGTTTTCCAATTAGCCCTGCCAATCCAGAGCGAAGATAGGCCTGCAGAGCTGTGGTTGGGGCAACGGTAGAAGGTTCTTCCGATGGGGGCGCCACTGTAGAGTTGAATTCCGGAGGGGTGACGACTGTAGAACTCAAAGTTTCTGAATTGGATGGGTCAGTGGTCGTCTCAGCCTGCGAAGTGGTAGCTTCCTCCGTCTCATTTCCATTCTTCCAGGTTTCAAATCTCAAAAGAGCTGCGTCCAAACGATCTGATTGCTCACGAACAGCTTTTTGACACTCTTCCGCCTGCTTCCCAACGATTTCGCTCATGTTCGCTTTGTACTCCTCAAATTCTGCTCCTTGCGTCATCATTGCTTCTTCCACACTCGTTTGCTGAGTCGTCAGGTCCGTGAGTTCCTTTGCGAAGCGCTGCCCTGCGCTTTCCAGCGCGCTGAGTGCTGCATCCGTCTTTGCAGTCTGATTCTTAAAACTAGAGCTCAATTCCAGGATTGTCGCCCTCTGTGCCTCCATTGATTCAAACACTTTGGCCATGGCCTGTTTCTGGTAACTGATTTCTACAAGTGCCGCTTCAAAGCGCGTGGTCAACTGCTTCAATTCGGCTCTGAAAATAAGGATATTTCTGTACAGATTGCATATTCTTTGTTAAGGTGCCCCAATACTTTAATTGCATTAATATTTCCGAGCAAACTTACTGTGCACTGGAAACTGGTTCAGAGCTTTGCTGCTCAGCCGCAGCTGTAGCAGCAAAAACAGCCAAAGAACAGCACCAAATGAGAGTCCCGACTAACGATGGCATCTTTCCCGTCACACACTTCTCCCTCCTTGAGCTCAGAATCATACGAAATAATTACCCAACCTGTAAAGAACGTCACAAATGAATTTCAGGATTGTAACTTGGAAAACGTTTAGCATGCAGAATTTTCTAAAATTACAAATCAAAATTAAAATCAACTTACAACTGTTGTGGCTTATTGAATCTTTAAAAAATATCAGCGTTTCTTGGCTTTTAGTTTTCCAACGACCTGCTCAACTCAAATATTTGCTTAAGAGTTATGGAACTTTCTGGCTTGAAATTCGACTGAGAACTGATTTCTCTACTTTTAAAACTCAACTTCTTATAGGAAAGAAATGTGCAATAAGAATAAGATGAAGGTTGTGTCGCAATTCTTTTTAGTTTCCGCGGGTCAGTTTACTTGACCCCGATTCCTAAGAATTTTAGCCGATGCCTGAATCAGTTTCTTGTTCACGCGGAGCTTCTCATACGGGGTAATACATTTCGTGCAGAACATTATTCATTCGCTTCTCGAGTGCATCAGAACTCAAGTTCCAACTCAATACTTAGATATCATCATCCAACCAGCTTTAGCAAGTTAACGTCCGCATTTCAGTAGATTCTAGTATTTTCACAAGTTACGGCCACATGTCATCCTTGAACTCTGACCTCAGTTTAAGCAATGATTTTTTGTACTGACAACACAGAATGTAGAGTTGTGAATGTTTTAAGAAAAGTACAGGGTTAACTCATTTAACATTTTAGCTCGAAAATGCCTATGCTGATCTTGTATTCATTGTCAAATCAAACCTGGAAGTTATGTCAAACATGATTTCCAAGATTCTTAAATGAGAAAATGTACCGTATCCAGAAGTTTTAAGGCTTGATATACAACTTACAGCTTGTCTTCCCGTGTAGCACTTGGAACTTATTTCTTTTAAAAAGCTATTGTGAAGAAAACCGACAGTAAAGTTGGAGATGAGTATTCGTTCTCATCTCCAGAAGTCCGTTTCTACGAGGTCAAATCGGTGGTGAAAACATTTCTAATCTTTAATTCACTACATTCACGAAAAAGAAGCCTCAAGGAAGTCGTTTCGGCCAGATTTCCTGGAGCATGGATAATGTCAAATAAAACCTCAAACAAGCGTACTAGTTTCATTAATCAGCATTGCAGGAGGAATTTTCCCATGCGTGCACATGAATCGGATGTCATCTAATTATTCCGGTAACTAATAATTAAAGTAGATTTGCTTTTAGAGCCGCACAACAAATATATTAACGAAAAATATTAGAAAGTCAGAAGCTAAAACGACTCGTTGATAATATTATTAAGTTGCTGTGGATGGAAGGAGTAGGGAGAGTTTACAACCTGAAAAACAAAGCTTGACTCTTTGTGTGACTTTGATGGATGATCTGCGTTCATGTTGTTCGTCGGTTTGTTTTATCCCAAGTAAAAAATTACTTCTAAAGCAGCCAGAGCTATTCGTCAGTCCAGCAGGTAGACGAAAGTAAAGTGCAGAGAAAGCCCACTGAAGTAACGAAGAGTCTGAGTCAACTTCCTGGGTTCTTTACCTTTTCTCTTTCTTTCTTAATGTAAGTCACAGAATTCCTACGGTTTTAGTTTATTTTATTGTCATAATAAGCCTGTCGCCGACAGCCATTCATTGCCCCGGAGGAAGAAGTACACATATTCAGATTATCTCACCACAAATCTAAAGGCAAATTTAGTTCCACAGCGTGAACGATGGAGGCGCTTCATTCCCATTCTTCCGCATAAAGGCGTATCATTTGATTATACGAGTAAGCAAACTGATACCATTCAAAATCATTACAACGACTTACAGCCATTTTTTATTTATTTTACGCAATGTCAATTCCCAATGAATTTACGCAGGAATTCATGCAATATAATAAAAGAGAAAGTGACAATGGATTCTGCCCTTGGATTTGTTAAAATGCCACTACCAGAAGTCGAAACAATTTTTGTGACTTGTGGCATAATAGAAACAAAGCTAACCCCTGATTTTCTTGTACACGAGTGGGGTATCCATGTTTTCCTCCCTGTTATTATCAAAGGATGGATGTTGGCATACTAGGAAGGAAGGAGGGATGTGGTTTAAGATTACATGTTGGACGAGGCTCTATCATAAGCATGGTAGGTACATGCGGGAAAATAGGGAGGGAGCACATACTCCATTAACCGAACAGACAGTATCCGATAACCCTGTTTCCATTATTAGCAATACCTGAACCACAAGTCAAAGATAACAGCTGCAACCAAAACATCCTGTGCGACATTAGTTTTCTGACCTTTGGGTTAATTTCGGGGCAAACCATGTTATAACTATTTCTCGTAGGATTCAAATATTGTTGGATTCAATGAAATTAAACATATTCCATCTGTATCGGAGTCCTCTAATGCGGACCCATATTCTTCTAGTCCAAGATGTAACTCTGCAAAAGTTCTGGGAATTTTTCAGTTTCACTATGAAAACTGGGATAATTTTCCATGCTATTTCCAGGAAAAACACTAAAACAGACCCGAAAATTGTGAATACCCAAGAATAAATGAGTAGAAATAGCTCGGGACTCTCGAATCCTAAAACTGAGTAACGAAACGTTGCATTTTTCAGCTTGCCTTTTAAAGTGCTTCTACTCCTTGTCTGATAAGACTTGAATGCTTGACTGCCTACAGAATACTGAAGTTGCCCAATCAAATTATACCAGTAAGATACCAGTCCTAAGGCATTCAGATTCTGATATCCACCATACAAGACGCCTGCATTGGGGTACGTAAATGAAGTTGCTATCATGCCTTCCGGAATTTTCTGCTTCCCTCTATGAATTTCATGAAGCGGAAATAATCGGCGGAGCCGAAGAATAAAATATTCCACTTCCCCTGCCAAGGAAACATAACAGGATTTACCTCTCGTTACCAAAAACGAAAGGAAAGCTCTTTGTCCTTTATCATTCTCGGTGTTGAGAATCGCGTTTAAGAGCCCTACCCGGGAGTAAACTTCTCTTGCCTTTCTGAGCCTAAATAATTTGCCCGTAGGTTAATTGCACTGGAAGTCCTTTTAGGGATAATTACACACAGTTTATTAACTAAACCCCAGTCCCAAAATCAATAATTAAAACTAAAATTAACAACTCTTTTCCTCTACTTCCAATAACACAACCTTCCTACGACAAATCCAACAACTGAATCACCGAGCCTCTGCCCTTACATCATTCTTTTCCCTGTGCAGAATGATATTTCGCACATGGTAACCTAGGTCATTACACGCAGAATACATACATTAAGATTTGCACGCCTTCAAGACCATGTTAACATCCGTACAGTGACTCGACACATTTGAGAAGAAAATCCCTTGAGTGAACATTTTGTACATGCCATCTAGCGGACACACGCGCATTACCTCACAGTACATACAATCAATGTTAGCTCTAGACCCTGCTCTCCTCCTTTAGCCTTCGCGCAACATAAACCCATCCTTTGACATAGGATGACGCCGTTTATGATTTCCTCAGCCAGTATACTATCCCTAATTCTTAACATACTCCCACCTTTAATTGTGCATTAACAATTAAATTCTTAACTAAAGTTAGCCCTGTACCCATAATATAATGAACAACAAACAATGGTCAATCATAACCTCATCCTCAATAACATCTTGTAATTAATCAACAGAATTTGACAACAGCCATCATCTAAAACCGCACCGGTATTTTAACAATTCTCCCACTACGTGTACGAATAAGTTTATCTACGTTACAATTAGTAGGAACACTTTCCGCCTCCTGATGATCTTGACTTTCTTGAATCTCCACGTTGTCTGCATCAAATTCCGCCTCCAGTGGGTACAATTTCTGAATAGGTCGAGTTAACTCCCCATTAGCAGTCTTCAGTTTCACAACTCGAACTGCACCATCTCGTCCTGGAATGACCTCCAACACTTTTCCCATAGGCCAAGAGATCCTCTTCTTGTCTTCTGATCCGATCAGAACCACTGACCCAATCTTGATGTCCACTCGTCCCTTCTCCTTAGCTCGTTGCACCAACGTACTCAAGTACTCCGTACGAAATCTCGACCGGAACTCCGACAGCAGCTTCTGTTGATAACGGTGTCGCTTCCGGAGCCCCGTCCCGTCCATAGTTCCGACATCAGGTATTCCCTCTGTAGGTACACCGCCCGTAAGAAACAAGCTAGGAGAAAGAGGAAACAAATCGTTAGAATCCTCAGACAAATACGTTAACGGACGCGAGTTTACGACCGCCTCCACCTCGCACAATACAGTCACGAGCTCCTCGTAGTTAACGACACTGCGTCCAAGGATCCGCACTAAAAGTCCCTTTACAATCCTGATGAGACGCTCCCACCATCCTCCCCACCATGGTGAAGCTGGAGGGTTGAGTCTCCATTCTATCCTCTCCAAAGCATGTTGCTCCTTGATCCTTGTCCAGTCCATACCCTTGAGCAGATTGGCCATTCCCACAAAATTCGTTCCTTGGTCGCTGTATACAGTCGATGGCCGTCCTCTCCTTGACACAAATCGTCTGAACGCCTGTAAAAAAGCTTCAGTACTGATTGACGTCACAAGTTCTAAGTGCACAGCACGATAAACTGCACATGTGAACAACACGATCCAAGCCTTAGTCCCTTCTTTCAGATACACCGGTCCCGCCAAATCGACACCAGATATCTGAAAAACCGCAGCATCGTCGATCCTCACACCAGGTAGCGCAACTTCAATCTGTCGAATGCCTTTAACGCTAAACCGTCGACAACGCCCACAATTCCCAACAATTTTCTTCAGGTTCTGACGACTCCTTACAACCCAAAACCGTTCCCTCAAAATTCTCATGCAGCTCTGGATTCCTGCATGTTGGTTTCCCAGATGAATCTCCCTCATCAACAATTCTACAAGCTTGTGATCCGCTGGTAGTAGAATTGGGTACCTGAAGTCCCGTTCGTCTTGACCCTCCGTAATTTTCGTCACAACTCTAATGAGTCCATCCTTGTCCGTCTCCAGCCTTAGGTTTCCATCACATTGAGTCGCTATACTTGACTCAAGCTGCACTCTTCGTAAAAGTAAAGTCTCAGCCGCTCCAAATTCTGGTGCAGTAATGACTCCCGTAATTCCCATTCTGTGGTTTCTCCAACGAAGCATGTATGCCACCATGCGTACGATTTTAAAGTAACTTGAAAACTTATAATCGTACCATGGAGCAACTGTGGATACACTAGAAGTGACCACAATCGATTTCTTCTTCTCCGTAGCAACCTCCTCTTCGTCCGGATCCTCTTTAACCACAGGCCAATGTTCCTCTTCCAATTTCAGCCAGTCCGGTCCCTCCCACCATCGCTTCCTCAAAAGTTCCTCCGCATCGCATCCTCTTGATGGTAGATCCGCCGGGTTTTCTGAACCCGGAATATGTTTCCATGCCGCCGGATCAGTCAAAGTTCTGATCTCCTTGACCCGGTTAGAAACAAAAACTCCCCAATTCTCGTTCCTCTGAATCCAAGCAATGGCAGCTGACGCGTCTGACCAAAAGTATGTCGGCACGTCCAACGTTAACGCTTCGCGAACAAAGCTTGTCAGTCGGGCCCCCACGAGACAAGCTAATAACTCCAGACGTGGAATCGTCACTTTCTTGACTGGAGCTACCCGCGATTTTGACATCAGTAGTTGTACCTCAACTTTTCCTTCGTACTCACATCTCAAAAACACTACTGATGCAAAGGCTGCCTTACTTGCATCACAAAAAGTATGCAAGCTCCAGTTCCCTTGTCCTCTTGTACATTTCCCAAATCTCCGGGGAATCTGGATTTCCTTGATGAATTCCAATGACTCAACCCACTTCCTAAAGCGATTGCCATATTCCTCTGATAAGGGTTGATCCCATCCGATCTTCATGACCCAAGTGTCCTGCAATAATAGCTTAGGCTTGATTGTAACTGGTGACAAGTGTCCCATAGGGTCGTATACTCTCTGTAGCCACGACAGCACAATCCTCTTCGTGATGACACTCGGAATTTCCTCGTCCTCAAACGCTACTTGCAACGTGTCATTGTTCTTGTTCCAACGCAATCCTAAAACCGAGACAGACATCAAACCTCCTTCGATTGTAGTAGCTTCCAAGTGTCTCGTTCCTAGTCCAGCTCCTTGTCCAGTGAAATCGTTGACCCAGTCCAGGTCCTGGCTGCCCGGCTCCAATCCGCACTCGGAAGAGCCGACTCCGGAACCGTCCCCAGCCGACGATTCCCACTGACACAAGAGCATCTTAGCTTTAGCGAATATCCCGATTGCGAAGTCCTTAAATTCGGCAAGCTCCTCCAGACTATCCACAGAGGTGACGCAATTGTCCACGTACAATGCTTTCCATAACTTCTTCGCCATCTCCATGGATTCTGTAGGGGCTTTAGAAAGATGGAACTCAATAACTGCACCTAATAAGAATGGCGAGCAATTAATCCCAAAAACAACACGCCTGTGCCGAAAGACCTGTAGCTCCTTTTCCTTTGCATCCTTCCACCAAAGGAATCGTAGAAAATCGCGATGAGGTTCGTAGATCCCTATTTGGAGAAAGGCCTTTCTGATATCGGAAACAACGCCGATCCTTTTCTCCCGAAAACGTAGAAGCACTGCCGGAATCAGTTCCAAAAGGTTGGGCCCCTTTTCTAAGCAGTCATTCAGAGAGAGTGAATCCTTTCTCTTGCAACTTGCGTCAAAAACAGGTCTCACTTTCGTCGTGGCACTACTCATCTTGACCACCGCACGATGCGGCAAATAGTGGCACGGTCGATCCATTTCCAGCTCCGGCACAAGTTCCACAATCCCATCATTCTTCCAGTCCTCAAAAATTCTTCCGTACTCAGCCCATAGCCCGAGTTCCTTCAACTTCTTAGATGACGACTTCAGCCTCTTCTCAGCAATGTCACGATTGCGCTGAAGTACGTCCGGTTTGAGCGTCCAAGGTAGCTGCACCTCGTACCTCCCGTCCTGTTCCTGCTTCACGGTTTCCAGAAAATGCCGCATAGCCTCATCATCCTGTTCCTTCCGGCTCTTTGCTTCCGCCGGGTCCTTAATTCCCAATGTCTCCAGGTCCCAAAGCTCTGTAACAGTAGAGAGATTAAGCAATGAAGTGAGAACCGACACACCGCTTGTATCTTTGCACTCTGCTAAAACGGAACTCATAACCATTTCTGGAGAACAAGAGAATTTCTTGTTCAACTGTCCTTGCAACGTCCATCCCAACTTTGTCTCCCATGCAGTGAATCCGCATTTAAGTTGGATGATCCGCCCTGTTATTAGTTTCCCGTACACATCAGATCCTACCAGCAGCTCAATGTCATGGGGTCCTTGATCCTGTGCATGAAGTGAGATATTCCATCTCTTGAGTTCCTCTTCCCATGGTCCGTGCGGTACTGGTAGAATGCTGTTAGAAATCACCGGCTCATCCAGCAATTCGAAGTCACAACGATAATCGCCTGACAAGTCCTCTAGAGCGACATGATATCGTTTCCTCCTTTGTGGTGGAGTCCGTCCACCGCCGAACAAACTATGAACCACATTTTCCACTCCAGTCTTCTTCAATCTCATCGCTGAAGCTGTCTTCTCCAAAATACAGGAGCGCTGCGCTCCGCTGTCCAAAAGAATCCTTATTTTCTTCGGTCCTTGTTCCCCAACCAGAGTAACCATCAAAGTTTTAAGTAAGATTCCAGGATTGTTGAAAGAGCACTGTTGCAGAGACTCGGTCACAACACACTCTGACTTCTGCTGGCTCGTTTTACTGGTAGATTGACCTTCCTGGCTTTTCTGGCCTTGCTGTTGCTTGCCCACCTGGTTTACTCCCCTACACATCAGAACATGGTGTTTCCTGGAGCAAACTGGACAAACAGCCTTGATTGGACATTTAGCCGCCAGATGGCGGTCCTTTAAACAATTGAAACAATAGCCCACACTTTGAACAGCTTTAACTTTATCAACCATGTCCATACCCCTCGCTGTCCTACACGAAGACGACGCATGTTGTCCGTTGCAAAATAAGCACTGATTGCAGGTAGCCATCAGTCCTGCTACCGTAGGAATCTCCTCTTGAGCCCGTTCCTTCCTTTCATTCTTCGGTTTTGCAAATTTCGCTTCTGGTTGGCTGCCTTTTCCGAATCCGAATCCTTGATGCGCCATGGCAGTCTTCATCTCATTTGTAACCTCTGAATCCAGGAATTCCATGAGTTGATTAAAGACCGAAGGATCCGTACCGTCCTTGTCTTTCCTTTGCCATGCCTTCAAAGTGTCCATCGGTAAACAGGATTCCACTAATGCTGTCTGTAGAATATCCAGGTACTTTTGAGGCTTAATTCCGAGAGATGATACAGCTTTCGTCCTGCAGGTAATCTCATCATACAAAACAGTTAGACCTGATTTGTCCCTATTCCCTATCCTGGATATCACCAGGGATATAAATTCTCGTACGTAAAGCTCTGATAATAGCTCCTCCTTTCCAAACCTTTCCTTCAATACCGAAATCACCGCCTTGTAGTTTGTTGCAGATTGAGGATAAGCGTCTACGATCCGCGCCGCTGCTGAATTCGGAACCATACTTTGAGAAAGGTATTGAAACTTGTCCACATCCGCAATGCTGGTGTCCACATGAATTTTCTCAAATTGCGCCCACCAAGTGATCCACTCCCTTAAGTCCCCACTGAACTTGCGAAGTTCTATCTTGGGCAGCTTGTACTTCTTCTTTTCATCCGGCTTCACCTCATTGTCCTTTTCCGTCTCTTTTTCAAATGTATGCTCTTGCATACATAAATCGAAAATCATCTTACACTTATAATAGAAACTTTGGTACTCAGCCTGCTTGTCCTCATCAGATTCTATTAATACCGGATCTAATCCTGCCGCTTCCATGAGCTCTAGTATTTCCTTGTCGTAATTGTTAATTTTCTTGGAAAGCTCGTGAAGTTCCCAATATTTGCCACCAATAGTTGGCCTATCTTTAATTTCCCTGCCATAAAGCTCAATTATTTGATTCGCTAGAACCATGAACTTTTTCCTTGCCCTTTCCCTAGCTGGATTCAGTTTATCTAACTGCGTTGGATTTGTCTTACTTTTAGACGCCATTATTTCCTTTGCCTCAAACTAAACAGACTCAGCTTTTTCACAAATGGATGTACACCAAACTTGTATTCTTTCAACTTAATTGATTTAGTTGACCTCGTGACCTGACCCTAAAATTATACACCCATCACGTCGGGGTCACCATATGTTGAGAATCGCGTTTAAGAGCCCTACCCGGGAGTAAACTTCTCTTGCCTTTCTGAGCCTAAATAATTTGCCCGTAGGTTAATTGCACTGGAAGTCCTTTTAGGGATAATTACACACAGTTTATTAACTAAACCCCAGTCCCAAAATCAATAATTAAAACTAAAATTAACAACTCTTTTCCTCTACTTCCAATAACACAACCTTCCTACGACAAATCCAACAACTGAATCACCGAGCCTCTGCCCTTACATCATTCTTTTCCCTGTGCAGAATGATATTTCGCACATGGTAACCTAGGTCATTACACGCAGAATACATACATTAAGATTTGCACGCCTTCAAGACCATGTTAACATCCGTACAGTGACTCGACACATTTGAGAAGAAAATCCCTTGAGTGAACATTTTGTACATGCCATCTAGCGGACACACGCGCATTACCTCACAGTACATACAATCAATGTTAGCTCTAGACCCTGCTCTCCTCCTTTAGCCTTCGCGCAACATAAACCCATCCTTTGACATAGGATGACGCCGTTTATGATTTCCTCAGCCAGTATACTATCCCTAATTCTTAACACTCGGACCGAACCTGAGTTTTCACAAGCGCTTTGATGTGAGGCAACTCCTGAAATGATGCATTTCCATACTTGGTAAAGTTTAAGCCGGATTTGGGAATAATTAGTGTGTAGCCCTGTTCTTGCATCTCTTTAAAGGACTGAATCCCGCCTATTTTCTGCTTCTTCGGAACCGTTAGAATGCTCTCGAATGAAGAAGTGATTCCGCTTGAAAGAAATATTCCCACCAGAAGCCAAAGTCCGAAAAGGTATCGTAATTTTGAGCTTTTCATATTCAGGTCAGTCCCTTGATATAGGAGGCCTCCGAGGAGATGCAAGTTTATACTGTGGGATTGTTTTCGCAAGATGAATCCAAGCATTAAAATCGAAAGGAATACCAAAGCAGTTGTCCACAAGTCAATGGGATGGAAGCCCAAATCTAACCTAGCATCTACATAATTTTCCTTCCTTTGCGAGCAAAGGAATCCTGAATATATGGATCGGTGATGGGCGAAGCGGTGTATGCCGATTCTGATTCTGTAATCCTCAGAACGTAAACCAAAGATTGGGTGCATCATTGACCTCCACCCGAACTCTTGACGGCCTTCCACTCCCTTCACACTGGTATTGTAGAGATGAGCCATTTCTGTTACAAGCCACATGTGAAGGGTTTCCTGTTTCCTCGGTAATCCTTTTTTCTTGTGAGCTTGACCTGCCACAACACCTGGAATCACATCCGTTGTTCTGTAGGTCAC
The DNA here is from genome assembly GCA_906901655.1 of Sminthurides aquaticus. Lineage (NCBI taxonomy): Eukaryota > Metazoa > Arthropoda > Collembola > Symphypleona > Sminthurididae > Sminthurides > Sminthurides aquaticus. The sequence continues at coordinate 6,225,152 of CAJQTT010000010.1, forward strand.
ATTTTTGGCGAACTCCACCTGACTTCTAATACCCTTCAGTGGAAATTGCCCTGCAGATATGCCGATGAAATTGCGGTTGTAATTGTAACTGTGGGTGGAATGGTAGGACGAGCGCTTGAAGAGCAACTTGTGAAATTCGTGGTGGTCACGAAACCAGTTTTGGTCAAGTTCCGATATGGAATTGATATGAAAGCAGGCCATCGAGGACGGAGAACAGAATAGCTCCAAAGAGTTCACGTAGTTTAGTGTAGGGACACTGTAGTAATCAAGCCATCGCGTCAACATTCGACCAGTGCCAGAAGAAGCTAGTGCGCGTTTTGATAGATTGGCGGAAACTAGGGGCTGGAGGTAAGTGTAAGTAAATACTACCAAGTTTTCTGGATAACTCAGCAAATTAACAGCTGGCATTTGCATTACCATTTGGTAAGCTTGGGTACGCCTAGTTTCGAATCCCATTAGAATGTAGTCGTTTTCCGCGCCGAAGGGACTGCGAGCGTAGGAGATCCAGCTTGTGATCCATAAAGCGTATGCTTTGCTCATGCGATTGTACTTGGGTTGCAGGAAAGTCAGGTAAGTTTTGCAGATTTCTCCACGATCCTTGATGTAGCTGGCGTCCGATGGATTTGTATTTGATAACCTTACTTGAGATTCACTGAATTTTAAGCCGACGTAAGTTACTGGTATCCTTGCGTCCGCCAATTCCAAGAGAACATGTTGCTCCATCACGTTGTCCGAGCGATGTATTGATTTCGTGCCGTCGGGGGCGCTAGAATCTGCGGTTGTGTACATTATAACGTTACAGCGAGTTAGGGGGATTCTCATTAGCGTTCCAAAGTCATCCGCTGCGAGAGCTGGGGTGGAAGTTATACATAGAAGAATGGTCATTAAATCAAAAAAATTTGCGGTTTTCATGATGATGTCCTGGAACTGCATCCGCTGGTTGTAGGGCCCGAATTGGAACCGCAAGTAATGGGATGAAGTAGGTAACGGATTTGCGGATCTGTGCTTGCGTTAATGAGAACCTTAAATACTAGTTTGCTCTTTGGAAAACAATTGGTGTTCCTCAGCCTGCACGCAATAGTTTCAAAATGAATGCGTGTTTCAAATTCCAAAAGCAAAGAAGAGGTGAATGGCGTAGATGTTTTGCTAGGTGGAGAGGTGGACTGTTTGATGTTTACACGGATATTTGGTTCGAGGCCAATGAAGGAGACATGGAAAATAGACTATTTGACCAGTAGAAAATAAAGTATGTATTCAAAGAGCATGTCATGAGACGTGAAAACAGGTTGCTGTCCACTATCCCACAATATTTCCACAAGGCGTGTTAGGTCACTTGACTGGCGTTGCATCTAAACTAGGAAACATCAAATGAATTTGTGCACATAGGTTTTGAACAGATATGAATGCTAGCAGTGGTCTTGCCTGAAATGAAGAGATTCTACACTTTCCAGCGATCAAATCTGAAATTGAAACGTATTTGGTCATGTGGAGGATGAAAGCCAGTCCACAAAATATGTTTTTTCTCCTAGTTACAAAAACTGACTGAAAAAAGACACGCTTCTGTTGTTTGATGACACAGTACTTACGTGACACATGCTAAGCTTCCAGACCATTTTCACCCAGCAACTCTTTTCATTGACACACGTTACCTTGCACACAAGCTTATGTAAAGAACTCCCAGGATTCGCGGGTCCACCAATCACCCTATACATTAACTACATTATTTGTGATAACAAATAAGATTTTGTGTGACTAAAGTGTAAATGGTTCCGGAGAATTCTGCCTGTGCTCTCATATTCGTACGCTCCACAAGAAAGCATGACGCTCACATAACTCTTGTAAATCCCGGTGGAATTTGCGAGGCTTTTATCTTCGGAAGTGCTGCCTAGATTCGTTGGTTGAATACTTATGGGAATCAAAACATCGGTGGCCCGACACGGAAGCTACGTGATTGATTATCCTATTGCAAATTCTAAGAACAGACTCTAAGCAAATGAGGATTCTAAAGATTTTCCACCAAATCCTAATTTTAAAAACCTTTATTTGATAATTGGAAATGGATTTACTGAAAAATTTCCCACAAGGGCTTTTACGTTTAATTTAAGATGGATAGCCTACGTTAACTTATTTCGTCGTTCCGTATTAATTTTCAAGCTTTTCTTGACATCAGTGGCGATGCAGCGTCCTCAAATTCCTGTGCCGATTGTTCTTGCATGTGCAACTTTATTTGGAGCAGCACTGTCTGCAGAAATGTCTGCGTCTTTCGGATCGTTAATGAAGATTGCGATTACTCGCTGTAATGTCATCTTCTACACAACCACAGCTGCATGGGAAGCCAGCAATGGTTCGGGCCGCCACCGTAGCGACAGGTTGATGGAACAATTGGTTCTCTTGGAATTGACCGATGCGGAAGTACCGATAACCAATTATGGAGTATACTTCGACGACGTCAAGCTGGGTATACTGAAGAATTACACGGAAGGAATAGAGATACGAGATCGAGCGGCAAGGTGCAAGACGTTCATAACATTCGTCATTCCAGGCTACAATGCCGCTACCAGCGCACACGAAGCGCCAATTTTACCATGGTTCCAGCTTGCTCGAAGCGCCGTCAGCCCTGATCTCGATTACGCGATAATGGGGTTCAGAAGAACACGTTCAGATCGTTTCAATATTCTTTGGTCCAATGGAAACTTCTTTTACTACCCAGAAAATATGCTGGTGGTCACATACAGCTTCCGACCTGTCGGCGATCCACTTGCTTTCGAACAGGAATCGATGCGTGCTTCGAAGTCTTCTGCCCCCGGAACAAAGCGCTTGAATGAACTCTTGCTCGAAAGATGCGCGGCATCCGTCCTAATTACAGTGAACCCCGTTCAAGTATTTTGTGAAGACGGACTGCCAATCTGTATGGTTTCGTATATCGTCTCAGTCGACACTTGGCCTCAAGATGCCCGACTTATTAACCGCATCTTATGGCGGCGCTCGTCTTTCAATACTGACCACAACTACAATTATCATCAGCATCCCATTGGTTATTGGACAGAGCAGCAATCCTTTGAAACCGTGGCAAAGGCATTTGAATACGCTGGAAATGTAACTCACAAGTCTACAGGCTTAGTTCCGGGTATTCACGCTGGTATAAACAGCACAAGCACATGGCAATACTTGACAAAGCGGATTGTGGTCGAAGCTTGGGTTGTATCTGAAATCGCCAGCCTGTATAACACAACACCAGTTATCACAAATGGCCTCGAAGAAGCAGGCTTGAAATCCATAGTAAAGATCAGATACAATATCGCAGATAGTAATGGCGAAAAATTCGCATTTGAGAATTTAAAACATTCTTTTGGAGCATTCACATACATGAAGGCTATCTGCAGCCGACGAAAAGTAAGGTTGAGAGATGGCGCGTTTATTTTTGCATTCAAGCCGATTGATGGCTGGACATGCTCGCTCCTGGCCATCTCAATGCTCCTTCTTGCAGTTTTATGGAGAGAATTCCAGGAAAATGTGTGCTTTCATCTTGTTGCTGTACTACTCTCTCAAGGAACAGAATTTATGAAGAACAGGTCGAAATTCCGACACCTTTTCGGTATTTGGCTACTCCTGGCTATTGTTATTTCCAACAGATTCCTCTCTGATTTGGAAAACCTTCTGATAAGCCCTCCTGAAACGGGGGACATTGAAACTTTCAAGAAGGTTCACGATGAAGGCTATCAGATAACTTGGCTTGGATTGGAAGGAGCGAGCAGTTTGAAGTTGTATCTAACTGAGACAGTGCTGGAGTTACCACACATTAAAGGGCTAATCAAGAGCCAGGTCTGGTCTGGCAGTTTTAATCACAAGGAGTTTATTCAATTTTTCTTAACGCGTGGTAAATCCTGCTCTTTTGAGGAGGAAGCTCAAGCTGAATTTTTTCGAGAAAAGCTGCGGGAAGCCGATTCTCGCTATGATATTAGTACAGTAAAGGAATTACTCTTTGGTAAAATCTCCGTCAATTGTTTTGCAAACCCGAATGCGGGGGTTTTGTACGGCGGTTTTCAGTACTTGAAAGCAGCCGGTATAGTCGCTAGTTGGGATACAATATTTAACAATCTTGAGTTGGAAGTAAACAGGCAAGCGTTATACCTTGAAAAAGCACAGCTCTTTAAGGAGAAAGAAAAACTCTCGTATCATCCTTTGAGTTTTAGAAACCCACTCATTTTTGTCCTCATCTACGCGTGGGTCGGTGCAGTTTTAATTGCCATCGCATCCCTTCTGATTGCAATTGCTTTTAAGTGCTTTATTCAAGTCAAAAATAGGGTTCGACGGGTTTCGAATGTTGAGTAGCGGTCGAAGTTTTATTCAATTACATAGGTTAAACTAGAACTTATTAGTAACTTAGTAATAAGCAGTACGGCATTAAATGTCAGTACCAAATTTTGTAAGCCATGAGTGGGTTCAGTTTTGCTTGTGTATTTTAGGATCAACAGAATCTTATTTACCCCTACCCCCTTTATGTATTCAACGCTGTGAGAAAATTCAAAGCGACCGAACCTTGTATAATAAACATTTTCTCTTGGAATTCAACTAATTGTCTGATTCAAAACATAAATGACCTACATTTCACCTGCATCCGAATCCTCTAATGCTCACTAATGTCACTAACACTTTTCTTATCTCAGATGTATTTCTGTCGCACGTCAATAAACTTTTAAGTTTCCCTGTGAAAAATGGAAGCATCTTCTATGCTATTTCCAGGAAAAAAACTGAAACAGACCCGAAAATTGTGACTACCCCAGTATAAACACTCCACGCAATAGTTTCCAAAGGGATGCGTGTTACGAAAGAGTTGAAAAACTGAGGTGAATGGAACAGGTGTTTACTAGCTTCAGATGGTCTATAAAATATTTACATGGATGTTTGTTTCGAGCCCAATGAAAAAATGAAATAATGAAATGACCTGGAAAATTGACTATTTGACCAATCGAAAATATAGCTTATTTAAAGAGCATGTCATGACAGTTGAAAAAGTAATGAAAGCGTTACAGTTAACCCTTGTAATCCCGAAACTGTAACCTGCTTGTAATGCCTTTGCTGAAAAATGTGCCAGAAGAGCTCTTGCGTTCAATAGAGCGATGCCGTAGCCCATGTTTGTTTATTTGACCGTAACCGTGTTAATTTTCAAGATTGTCTTGACAGAAATCGGGATGCAAATTAGTAGTTTAGTTCAGTTTGTTGATGTAACTCTCCTTCCTTCTACCGTTTCCTCTGCAAAGTCACCCGCAAAGCTATCATCGCCATCGCTTATGTAGATTATAACTACGATTAATGTAATTAAACTTTTTTCGTTTCGTATAAATCATTATTAACATGAAACCGCATATTCCCTGCTCTGATAGTAATTTAAAATCCAATTATAAATGATGACTGTTCCTCTTGACTGTAGCCAAAAGGTCTCTCTGTACCTCAACTCTTGCTAATTTCAAGCTGAATTCAAAATTGTTTTTAAACATGTACTACAAAAGTTCTATAGAAACAATACGTAAATACGAAACGGAATGCGTTATGTATTATTAGAGTAATTAACAGTTGTATTATTTTGAATTTTTTCCTACATTGTCTTCCGAGAAACGGAAAAAATTATTCCACGCATTTGAGTTGATTAGAGCAGAGAGAGAGAAAGCGGCTTTAGTTTTAATCCAGTGAGGGAACATAGGTGCATTTGTACCGTTAGCATGCGCATTTGTACCAGTAAAACGGTGCGTATGCACCATTAGCTCACGCATGTGCTAAATAAACACTCCAGTCTGTCCGTAAGATATAGTGTATGTACATAAAGAGCGAAAAACCGGTACGGGGACGATCCAATTCACAAAAATCGCATATGTACGACTGTAGTTAGTATTTTCAGGATAAGTTTAATAGCGTCTCTTAATAGTTAGCCAGGTGTGGCGTACCTACGCTTCATTTCTGTAACATGTTTATTGAATCCTGCCTGTTTTCATCCACCAACTACGTGTTATTTGCATTTTTTGCAAGCTATCCACTAAATTCAGGTCTTTTAGCTGGCCAGGTCAACTTTGCTGCAAATTATATGCTTTATTTAGATATTTTTCTCACATATGCGAGGGCTAATCCTGCACACCTTTATACTCATGCAAATGAACAGGCTAACGGTACAGATGCGAAATCGGATTTGCAGTAATGGCTATAAGGTACAAATGCACCTGTGTCCCCTCACTGTAATGGGAGGACCACGCATACATGTTGTTATTGATTGCAATCAAAAAATACTAATGTATATTTCCTCACTGTATTTTCTACGCTGATTCCTCAAATATATTAATTATATCGCAATTTTGCAAGGATGTAAGCCTGTACTATTGATCCAATGACCTTCTACTCGTCTCGAGGGTAGAAAAAGAGGAGCAACTCTCAGTAATACCAGAAACGGAATAGAAATTGTAGTTGTGCTTAAAATATTTGGAGTCTTCTGGAAGGGTTATCTAGAGTCACGTGTCCCAGTTGGTTGTACGGTACATGTTCATCCAAGAATCGCTTTTTCCCCAAAGATTTGCATTTTACATGTACAGTATATAGCGGATTAAAAATCCAAAAAGAATCGATTGAGGTACACTTCGGTTTAACGAGCACCGGCAGTATATTTTTGAGCCAATAAAATGGTAGAGGTAATCGTGGAAGATGACACATTTGAATTGGAAAGTTATCCTAGTACAACGACCAATGAATCAAATCCCAAGGATCGAAATGTCTTGAAGTATCGGCTGAAATATAAGTTGGAAAGCATTCGCGAGGGCAAGGCTCAGGCCTTGTTAATTTCTCCAAGAATCCTCGGAATGAGCAAGCTCATATTTCAAATTTCCTCGATACTCTACCTGTCTCCGTACGACTGGATTTCCGAAGATCTGTACCCGAAGTTGTCAACATCCATATGGCGCCGTTGGGTCTACAGAGTAACTTGTTTCTCGACGTTCCTGTATTTGGTTCCCTTGCTGTCATATTCCCTACTCCTTCCGATGACTACAGAAAACGGAGCGATAACCGGTTTGGGAATCCTTGTGCTTGTTATCGTTTTACTGCCTCACACACCCATGACCTTCTACCCGGCGGAATTCCTTCGCTTCAACAACAATTCTATCTACTACATGTTCGAATTTCAGAGTAAGTTTAAAAGTAAATTGCCGTACTACAACTTTGTTAACTACTAACATGGTTTCTGACCTGATCCATGATTCAGGAAAGCATGCTTCAGGAAAATGTTCATTGGTGCCTCCAATCCTTTGGATGAACGAGTGGTTCCTCTTTGGCGTAGCATGGTTGGTGTTTTCCAATGGTGTAGCCGGTTTTGGTGTGCTGTACTTTTTGCCCGAATCGGCTTTTTCTATAACCACGGTTTTGTCGGACCTCCGGATATTCGGTCCCTCATTCAAAGGTAACTGGTTTTCTACCATCATCGACGCACTCTGCATTGCTCGTATCGCTCAAGTGGGATGGTGCGGTTACATGATTTCCTTAAACACGGGACCAGTCTTCTATTTCCCTACCATTGCAATTCTGCGGGACTTGAAGTTAGCATATACGTTTGATTACTATTTAATTGCATGGGTATAATTTGGCGGCTAGTCGCTGCGGCTTTGGTACGGTATCGAAGTATATTTAAATTTTACCGCGGTTTTTCCAGAAAAGGCAATTTATTCGGCCCTCTTCTCCACGACCCATTTCTGATTATGAGGCTTTTGTTGGAATTGAAAATACTCGTTCGTTCTGCCTTGAGTACGACCACCTGGCTAATAGGTGGCGTCCAGCTTGCTTTAATGATGCTCACGGCCACGACAATATATTGCGCTTTACGACTACAGGATGCCGTTCTCGTTGGTCTCATCTGCATGAGCTGCGGCGTCGGTCTCTTCTTACTTGTTCTGGTCTTGACAACGATGGCAAGCATAGGAGAGCTGTCGGCGGAAGTGATTTCCATGTTAAAGACACGCCACTATGGACACTCTGCCCTTGTTGATCGAATGCTCCGAGCACAAAAACCGTTGTGGATCCGCATTGGTAGTTTTTATAGTTATAATAGGCATTCCGCTGTAATTATTATAATGATCATAATCGACAAGGTTGTCGCCGTACTTCTTCTGGATAGGTAGTCATGTATCGCTTCTCTGCCTTTTCACTATGATCAAAAAGTAGTAGGTAGTCATGTAATTGTGTGCAAATACTGTAGTGCCGACGTCTGTGAGACTATGTTGATTGAAACGCGCTTTACCCTGCGCCCTCTGGAAGCTAAATGAAAGCATTACATTTTCGCTCTTACTAATGCGATTTACATGCTACGATGCTATTGTTGCTTACGAATCTCCATTTACATTACATTAACTTCCGCTCCCGAATTAGGAGGGACGACTGAGTTTCATAAATCGCTGACATTTTATTTTTAAACTTTTTGTTTTTACGCATCATCATAAGGGGTTTGGCATATTCAGCGCATCTTAAACCTTAATTACATTTTAAGAATAACTATTTTAAATATATATTCACATTATTATGTGTAGAGTAACGGCAAAGTCACATAAAGAAATCTCCCGTAAAAAATTACCTTTTCCGCTGAACTATCCTATCTTACGCCAACCTTACAAGTTATCCTATTTAACCTTCAAATAGTTCAGTAGAGTATATATACATTACACTTATTTTTTAGTTACACAAAAGTTTCAAAGAGTATCCAATTTCCCATGACTCTCATTTAAAAAGAAAATTCAAGTCTTGCACAATCAACCACAGGAGTTTATATACTTAGGATACTGAAGGGACCGAGAGGGTTCACACGCTTAATCCTAGTACAAGTTACAGTTAATGTTCATTTCACGGTAGTTAAATTAATAATAGTAGAAGGGATTGAGTGAAATTTGAAAACGGTTTTAACGTTGGATCCAACTTTATCATCAGGATCACCAGCGTCTCTCCGTTGCATTTAATATTACAGGGAACATATTTTTAAAAGAACCGTATACAGCGTGTGGACATTGTTGAAGAGACGTAGTAGGTTATTTTGATGTAACCAAGGTTTTCACCCTATCAGCAATCACCAGTTAATATCATAAGCTTCAAATAATGAAATACAAAATATTGCCCAAAATTATAGCATAATCCAGGAAAATGTAGGTAATAAAAATTGCTTAGAAATCCAAAAACTGGATGTAAATAAAGCAATATTAATAAATTTAAATGCATAACTAATTGTTAAGGCAGGTATATTTTGTTTACAATCATAAAAATTATTTCATGGATAATAATAACCCTTGATTTGATCATTAATCTTCTTTGGTAAAGGTATTTTACAAGAATAATTTTATAAAAGTTGTAGTAGTTGCCATCGTTACCATTTCAATTATTATGACTTTACTTGTTTTTAGTAATTGGGCTTTGTACATTAATCAAAACTCGCTGTATAGACTGAATTGAAAGATTTTAACGTCAGGCGAATAAATTTTTAGCTGTTATAGTTATATTGCATTATAGTTGCTGGAGGTTGAATGAAACAAAAAACACAGACCATAATTCCAGGGTATTACGACGGTACAACGCTTGCTGCACAGACATTACAGATTGGATTTTCTTAAAAAACTGTTTTTTGTATTTACAGTATATGACTTGTTACACTCAGACGTTGAAAACACGATAGGAAGTAGTACTCTTGACCCGTCAGTATTGAAAATATGTTACTGACATAGTATTAACTTAACTACAATAACTTAATTAATTTTAATAATACTATATAATTGCACATATAGATCTGTTACATGGTTCGGTTTTGGTTGGAGAAAGTTTTAAAAAACTATACATACTTTAGTAGGTAGTAAGATGAAGAGCGACGTTTGTAATACAATTACTTGTCAACACACTTATTTAAAGGACAAATCCCAGACAACAAGTCTTATTATTTATACATTTATTACATGCAATTTGTCCGTGATTTCGGGCAACATACGCATTGCCTTATCTGTATGTATCATGGAGAAAAATATCAAAGTAAGTACAAATTAAGTAAATAGAAACATTATATTTTGTTTTCGGTAATAATAGTAATAGGATATTTTCCGTCTCGTGTATGTATATGTAGTAGTTTGTAAATTTCTGGCTCGACCTAAATAACACATGTTAGACACAACTCTCTTGCGTGGAGTTGACGAGAAGTGGAGTTCTCACGGAAACAATCTCCCGTTGATGATGACCTGGAGGGAGGTGATGGGTCGTGGGTGGTTCCCCATTAGCCCTTCGACAATGGTCAATTGTAGCGTAAATCACCGTTTGACTCGGTGGCTCCTCCGTAGGGTTTCTTCTTCTTTTCCGGTCCACTGTTGACCAACCGACTCCCCCTGGACTAATGATACCATTACCATTCCCCACCACGCTGCTCGTGTTATTCCCGCCGTTACTATCCAGGCTTAGCTCGGCGTAGGTTATTTCTGCATTACTCTGGTGGAATAAGAAGGAGAAAAAAATGAGAGAGTGAACAAATGACATTTTTCACAAAAAGAAATCACTGAATCTTATTGTAAGGAATAACGAGATGATTTTTTTGTGAGATACTCTACTACGAGACATAGAGATTTTTTCAACAAAGGAGCAGAAGCATGCAGAGCAGTTCCTTAGCCCGTCTTTTGTACGAGTAACGATCAGAACGCAGTTCATGTCGTTAACGACGCTGTGGTGGACACGTGCAGGGGGAAACGATGATGAAAATCCTACTCACCTTATCACTATAGTAAGTTACATTACGAAAATTCTCTGTAATACTTCCGTTTCGTTTTGGCCCATTGAAAATTCCGTCCGTGTTGTAATAATAATCAGGTTCTGGAAGAAAAAATCCGAATTGTATTATTTATAGATGACAGGGTTTATGACCCGGGAAATTTTGTTTTACCCGCTAAAAGACTCCATACTATATTTTTGCTACCAGAGTAAAACTTACCTTTCGAATTAGGAATAATATCTGGATTCTTCTCTTCCGCTTCACTAACGTCGATGCGGTACTCAGTTTTAGTTGCTTTATGTGTAGGACCGTTCCTACTGTCTGTGCGAAACTTAAGTGCTAAGATAATCCCCATGGCAACGATTAAAAGACCGCAGACGATCCCGACGCAGACGCCTAGGACTGGCGTTAGCTCAAAGTCAGTTTGAGACAAATCCGCTGTAAGACAAACCAAGGACAGGGTAATCATCGTGGTGCCATTAGATTCTTAATCACACACATGGAGAAAGTGAGAAGGAGAAAGCAAGAGAAAGCAAGTGAAAGGAATGCAAAGGTAAAAGATATATCGGGGACACGTATCCGTGTAAATGTTTTTGGAGGATTTGAATCATTTTCTACCAAGGATTTACGCCACTAAAAGCTTGGCTATAGTGAATCTTTCATGCAGTAAATCAAAAGACCATAAAAGTCAGCGCTAACTACGCTTGATTCCTAAACCTCAGGAGGGGAATAAAACACAATTGGCCGAGAGCAAGGCTGTGTCCTCGTTGCTTTATTTGATCGTTCCAGATTTCTAAGGTCGATAAGGACTGACAAGAAGTTTAGAGGAAAGAGGGAGAAAACTGTAGATCTAGTGCTAGAGCTAATGGCCATTTTCTAGTCTCTAGTGCTAGATTCTAGGAGATAAATGTGTAGTGTAATGCAAGGACTAATAACCGACGACCGACAATGCGCGAATTATTTTTAGAAATCAGATATATTGTCTTCGAGCAACCGGAGAAAGCTAATAAAATTACACGTTTTGGCACAGCGTCGTAATATTTCGGATAATTGCAACAATTTAAGATACATTGGATTTGCGATGGTACAAGCGTAATTAAGGGGTCAAGCAAGAGGGAATTATTTGCACAACGGTATACAGAGGAAGTATATGTGAAAGATGAAATAGAAGAAGCGAAAGACTCCAGATAGATTAGTACTAACCAGAGTAACCAGACTTGGGCAGCAACCTACCGGTTCGTTTCTCCGCTTCTTGGATCGTATGACCCTCGAGAATTATCTTGTCAGACGCACCCTTTCGATTTGAGGAATAAATGTAGAGCGTCAGACTTTGGCCTGACTGCAGGCCATTTACCACAAAGAAAGGTATTGGGGATGTCATGTTGGCTACAAGCCGAAGACCTCCCGAGTCTATTATTTCAACGTGAAACATTTGCGGAAGGCCTCCGTCAAATCCCTCTGCGCAATCAATCTCCAATGACTCAGACGTTATGTTCTGAACAGAACAATTATAGGGTGAATCCGGTTTACCTGGAAGAGTAAGTTTCACTGCTATTAGTTCTCGAGAAGGGTTATTTATTAATTGCTAGATTATTTATTATTTGCACTGATAGGTATATTTGCGCCAGAGGGCGTTGTTTGTCAAGTAAAAGCATGGATTATGTACACGGATTATTCCAGTTTTCCGTCATTATATTATATAGTGCTCGACAATTCATTATTCTTACGCCAGAGGGAGTGTAGCATCGCCATGACGTATTTCGTTACTACATTCACGCGACGTAACTCTGAACACAGAATCTTTGGAACGTTTTCTCCAAGACAAGAATGTCTTAGAGTATACTCGAGTATCGTGTATGGTCTAGGTCTAGAATTTTAATGTAGATGGCGCACTTACCGGCTGCTATTATATGGAAGACACATGGTTCTAGCTGCTGTCCAATTACATTGGTTCCCCAACATATAACTGTCCCGTAATCAAGCTCAGTCACGGGGATGTAGGACAGGATGCTGGAAGATGATAATCTTGCACTATTCACCGTTGAATAGCGTGCCTGGAATTGAAAATATTTTAATTCTATTAAGTACATCCTTTTGAAGGTTTAACATGAACGTTACTGGAATTAGCTTTGCGTAAAATTTGGTACAAGCGTGTATAACCGTCCTGCTTCATTTTAAGCAATACTCAATAGAATTACACCTAGCTCCCGCTAGATGGCGCTAGTAACTGCTTGCGCTACAGTTGACTGTAATGTGTGGATTTTCTTTATGGTTTAAAATTATCTGGCTCTTCTCAGAGTCATTCTACTGTGTTCCAGCTACTGCAACCCATTAATACTGCATATATTCTAACGAGAACAATAACACCACGTGCCAAATTTGGGATGTTTTAAGTATCGCATGGCTGCACTCGAATGCTTCCGTGAAGCTTTTGATAAGCGCGTAAAGTAAAATTCCTAGGATTTGGGACCCTTCAAAGTGGGTTTGGGAGGATTTGAAACATTTCACACTCTTTCCTACCAGTTAACGTAGCGCCAGCCTTAAGCCGCCCTGCTCTACATATAGCTCAAGCTCCTTGCTTGCTCAACGACTTGTTCACCGTAAGCGGAAAGCAGACTTTCACCAGGTAAACACCACACTTCTCGGAACTATTTTCAAGTAGTTTCTCGGAATTTTATAAGCATTTGAACTAGAAATTGTCACTTGAATCCAACGTATCGATTGGAAGCGACTCTATCTGAGGTAAGCTGATATGTTCAGCTGTGGATTTATCCTTAAATCCGGGCAAAAAAATACAAAACAATGTAGCTACCAGCATCACGCGTTGTTTCCCAAAAGGATACAAAATTCACCATAAGTTGTCATCGATTTACGAATTTAGACCAGATATAAAAGCAACAAATATAAGTAAACATACAAAGACATATGAAGGAAAACTTACCTGTGGAACATCAATAGTTTCAGCGCTATTGTTGAAAGCCCACTTGAAGCTGTCTGGCTCTGGATTTGAGTCCACTTTGCATTCAATTTCCACTTGCTCACCCTTGGCTACGCCAAAGACTCTCTTCTGCTCCACTCTGCACATGGGTTTATCTGCAAAAAAGATGTTGAAAATCATGAGATTGTAGTATAGCCAGTTTACAATGTGAAATTACTCATCTTCGCAATTATACTTTGGGCAGCCCTGCTTCAGCGCATTTAATCAAGAATCTCCTTAACAGTTTCAGCGAATTGTCATAGACAAAGCAATCGGGGCAATCCCTCTTTCCTCCAAAAACTTTCTCCACAAAATCCTTTGCGGACTCTTAAGGCCCTGGAGAAAGTTGATTGAGGCTGCTAACTAACTAACTTACTGATTCGGAAGATCGCAAGGCCTTAGGAGAACCTGGAGTTGGGAAATCACGTAATGTTCCGCAACTAGGACCAACCCTTCCCTTGATCTCCTCCTCCTCTTCCCACCCATCAACCTTAGGATTAAAGAGCCTCAAAAACCTTACCCAGCACCATCTATTTCTCTCTTAAAGAGAAAGTCCACAACTTTGAAAACTTTCCCACCCATCTTCTCTTCTGACTGGAAGGAAACTCAAGAAGCAAGTCAAGTAGCAACTTTGCCCTACTTTCCAACACGCCTACTTATTTTGCGGTTCTGTCTGCTAAATTACTTGCGATACAATTTTCATCCTACAAAAGATAAAAGCTACTACTACATCCTTCGTCTCTAACACAACTTTCACCCGCCTTCCCCACCGCTTTCTCTCTGTGCTTTCGGACGAGGTCAAAGACTACCTCCAGCGGCTTCAATCCCAAAACTTTCGCGAACCAACTTCCAAACTCTAATACACACCTTACAAAATAACTGTGTGGTAAGAGCTAATCACAAGGTCGGGAACAGCTCAATAATAGATGCACACATGCTACCTATACAACAAGGCACACGTAAACTCCCTGAAAATTATTTCTTAAGCAGGTGAAAGTCAATTTGAGGGAAAATAGCTGGAAAAGCCAACAAAATAACTTGAAAGTGCTTCAACTCTGTGACTCCCACTGAAAGTGAAAGTTGCTGACTTTCTCCAATTTATTTCTCTGATCAGTGGCGGAAGTATTCTAGAAGCTTCAGTTGCTATTGTTAGGAATTAAGGTATAATAGCATAGGAAATAGTAGAGAGTGGAAGAAACTGCTTTACTGTGTAAGCAGGATCCGAATCCTGTAATGTGTACGATTTGCTTGTAGGCAGGATCTGAATCCTGCGGTATGTACTATGGATGTGTGAGTAGGATTTGAATCCTGTGTGTACTGTTGGGAGCAAATGTATAGCTGCATAAAAGAGGAGCGTATGGAGTTGTACGTTAGATGGCGTTGCCTATTGTGTGCTCTAGGGATTTCTCCAAGGGATTAATTCATGAGTCATTGTCGTATGGTTAGCACTAGGATCGAGGCGTGCAAATTATATGTTATGTATGATCAATGTTTAGTTGCTGGAGAAGTTAGCATGCGGTCTGCTGGAAAGAGAATAGAGTAGAGTATGGGCAAGAACTCTGAGAGTCGGATTTGGGTTGGCATACAAGAAAGATGTATAGTGAGAGTTGAGGAATTGAAGAAGAAATTGTGCGTTAACTTTAATTATATTTAAGGAGTAATTAGTGATATTGGGGATTTATTATTGAGGGTTTAATAAATATTTGGACTATCCCTAAATTACTCCAGCGTTACTCTGCACTTTATTTTCCTAGCCACTTCTAACTGAGAAGTCTGATCCCGGGTAGGGATTTAGGCACGATTCTCAACATTTGGTGACCCCGACGTGATGGGTGTGTGATAAGGGTGTTGCAGTGCGCGAACGACATTAACTGAAGTGGTTAGTTAACTGAGTTTGCAGTGGACATACTCATCGCCAAGTGTGTTAGGACAATTTTGTGTTGAGCAACTAAGGACAGAAAGAAGTGAAGGCTTACTGGAAGTTATCACTATGCCACCCAAGACAAATCCGACTCAGCTGGAACAGCTAAATCCAGCACGGGAGAGAAAACGAAGAAGGTTCACGGTGGTTGCTGGGGAGATAGTAAACCTACATGGTACTGAGAATTTAGACGTGACTGTCATAGACGGAAAATTTCGTGAACTTAAAGACTTAATGGGGACTATAGAGGAAATGGACACTCAAGTCTTGAGTTTAATGACTGATGCCAAGTTGGAAGAGGTGTTAATTGAGCAAGACGAAGAGAAAGCGGCTTCCTTTCATAGTTTGTATTATAGATGCGAGGCAATTTGTGATTCAGTGTTGGCTAGACAAGACCAACGTACAGAAGAAACAGTGACCCCTACGGAACCGAAAAAGTACAGACTGCCAAAGATTGAGTTAAAGAAGTTCAGTGGGGACTTGAGGGACTGGATCTCTTGGTGGTCACAGTTTGAAAAGATTCATTCGGACAAGAGCATTGCGGCTGTGGATAAGTTCCAGTACTTATCACAGAGTATGATACCTGATTCACCTGCGAGTAGGATTGTGAGTGCGTATCCACAATCAGCTGAGAACTATGCGACAGTTGTGGACGTTTTGCGTGATAGGTTTGGAAGAAAGGAGCTTCTTTCAGAATTATATGTTCGTGAATTCATATCATTGGTTATGTCAAGAAGTGGGAATAAGGACAAGCAAAGTTTGGCATCTTTGTACGACGAGATTACTTCGAAATGTAACGCTGTGAAATCTTTGAACATTAAGTCACTGAAATATGTGGATATCTTGCAAACGTCGTTAGTGGAATCGTGTCTCCCTTCCGAGGTGTTAAAGGCTTGGCAGCGGAAGGAACGTGACGCAGACGAAACTTCAGTGTTCACACAGCTTATGCTATTCCTGAATCAGGAAGTAGCTAATGAGGTTAGAACGGCGATGGCCTGTGATAGTTTTGGTGTGGGGAAAAGTGCTTCGCAAGAGAAAAAACACGGGTCAAAGTCAGAGAAAAGGGAACGGGTGGTTGAAGAAACAGCTACAGCTGCGGGACTGGTGGCGCAATCTGGTGGTCATCAAAGGATTCAGTGTGTTTTCTGTTCTGGACAGCACCCGTCCAGGGATTGTAGAAAGGCTAAAGGACTAGGTATGGCTGAGAAAGTGAAAGCAGTTCAACGAGTGGGCATGTGCTTTAACTGTTTAGACGATAGAGAACGCCACCTGGCGACAACTTGTCCAAGTAAGTCGACTTGTCAAGTTTGTCAGAAGAAACACCATGTACTACTCTGCAGAGGGTTAAATGTGGTGGGGAAACCGCCTTCGTCAAAGGAGAATGGGAAATCTTCACCAACTTCGAGCAATTTTCTGAAGATGGATGAGGAAATTGTTACGACGATACAGCAGCACTCGTTTACGGATCCAGGAATCCTTTTGAAGACTCTCATGGTAACTATTCTGGGGAAGGATGGTCCTAAGCGAGTAAGAATCCTGCTGGATAGTGGAGCGCAGCGCTCTTGCATTTTGGAACGGACGGCTAAGGATACAGGACTTAAAACTACTGGCGTGGAGAAAGTAGTTCATGGTTCTAAAGTAATCGTTATGAGATTGTCTTGGAATCCTTAGGAGGCGGTTACAGATGTCGTTTTGAACTGTTGGACGAGCCAGCTATATGCAATAGCATTCCACCAGTTCCACGAGGACATTGGGAAAAGGAACTAAGGAGTCACGGGATAACCCTTCATCCACAGGAAACCGGTTCTCACGACATCGAGATTCTCATCGGATCTGATGTGTACGGGCATGTGATGACCGGAAGGAAGATAAAGTTGGAATGTGGACTTTTTGCTTGGGAATCAGTGTTTGGCTGGACTCTTCAAGGAAGCCTGCGGAAGTTACTGACTGAATATCATCAAAGCAACGCACTTTCAGTTATAACTTCTTTGTATTCTTTTGCTAACGTTACAGAATTGTGGGACTTGGAGACGATTGGAATTATGGATCCAGTAGACAGCAAGTCTCGCAAAGATCTGGATAAGGAGGCTAAAGTTCATTTTCTGAGGACAGTGACACAAGGGATAGATGGCAGATATGAGGTTCAACTGCCATGGACAATGGAGCCGGCTGCTCTGGAGGACAACCGGGATATTGCGGAAAAGAGACTTCGATCGGCGTCGGAAAAGCTGAAACGGACAGGAATGTGGAGGGATTATGGAGCGATATTCGAGGACTGGGAAAATCAGGGAATAATAGAGATTGTTCCAGAGGATGAGATGCTTGCTCCTTCCCACTACTTACCACACCGGGCGGTCATCAAGCTTCAGAGTGCTACGACCAAAGTGAGGCCGGTGTTTGATGCATCATGCAAGAGGAAGAATGAGCTTTCTCTTAATGATTGCTTGGAGAAAGGTCCAAATCTTCTGGAGCTCATTCCAGCAGTTTTGCTTCGATTCAGGGAAAAGAAAGTTGGTGTAGTGTCGGATATTAGGAAGGCTTTCCTTCAGATAGGAATTCATGAGCCTCATCGGAACTTTCTCCGCTTTCTATGGTGGAATGACGAGTCAGAAACTTCGCTACGGGTCTATCGTCATCGACGCGTGGTTTTTGGGGTGAACTGTTCTCCATTTCTGCTCGGTGCAGTGATTGAGCACCATCTGTCAAAGGTCAAAGAGGAGGAAAGGGGGCGAGCAGAATTACTGTGGAAGTCGCTGTACGTCGACAACTGTGTAACTTCGGTTGACAGTCGGGAAGAATTTGAAGCTTTCAAGGGATTCGCTGTGAAAGCGTTTGCATCTGCTAGTATGGATCTGTGCATGTGGGAATCGTCGGCTGGGGACGGGACCGGAGTCAGGTCTACCGACTGTGGACTGGAACCGGGCAGCCAAAGTTCGGTCGGAACAAGCGATTCTCATACGTCAGTTCTAGGGCTAGCTTGGGACAAGGAAAAGGACGAGCTACAGATTCGGTGGGAAGATATGGCTGCTGACACACCAGTGACAAAGAGGATGGTGTTGTCATGGTTACAACGGATCTACGATCCCATGGGATTTCTTTCACCGGTGACTCTGAAACCTAAGCTCATTCTTCAGGACACATGGGTGCTGAAGACAGGATGGGATCAGCCACTCTCGGAGGAACACCGGAAGCGTTTTGAGACGTGGATTTCTTCGTTGGGGGCTATACGAGATATCAGGATACCAAGGCGGTTTGCCAATGCATCAAGGGAGCAGGGAAACTGGTCGCTTCATACTTTTTGCGATGCCAGCCAGTTGGCCTATGCTGCCATTGTATTTCTTCGTTGTGAGGATTCCGGAGGGGTGTCAGTCCAGCTACTGATGTCCAAGTCAAGAGTGGCTCCAGTAAAGAAAGCGACGATTCCTCGGTTGGAACTTTTGACGGCTTTGGTGGGGGCTCGGCTCTGCAGATTTGTGAGTGTGAGTCTTGGTTTGGAAGTAAAAAACTATTTTTGGTCTGACTCTTCTACAACAATCGCTTGGATACAAAGGACGGAAAACTGGGGCGTGTTCGTCTCGAATCGGGTCAAGGAAATTCGTTCCTTGAGTGATCCTGCGGACTGGAAGCACATCCCTGGGGTGGAAAATCCGGCAGACTTGCCGTCGAGAGGATGTGACGCTGAGGAGTTACAACGGAAGCGATGGTGGGAGGGACCAAAATGGTTGCGAGGGGAGGAGAAAAGTTGGCCGGTACTGCAATCAATACCAGATGAGGATGAAGTTAGCGTTGAGAAGAAGAAGAGCATTCTGCTAAACGCTGCTGCAGTGACGGTATCGCCGTGGTACGACTACAAATTCTCCAGCTATAGACGGCTTTTAAGGATGGTAGCTTACATCTTGCGTTGGAGGAACATTCGAGCTGGCGCGAGGGGTCTCATTTCTGCGGCAGAGATTGAGATGGCGGAGTGTAAGCTGTTTTGGATTGCACAAGGAGAAAGTAGGATTGCGGAAGTGGTCGATCCTACGCTCAAGGTGATGGAAGGAGATGATGGTTTGGTTCGGGTGGTTACTAAGGTAACTGAGGGACAAGATCCAAAGGACTTCAGGTATCCGGTGTTGCTGCCTGGCAATCATCGAATCGTCATTCTTCTGATGACCGAGGTTCATCTTCAGAATCACCATGCAGGAGTGCAGATCTGCATGCGTATTCTGAGAGAGCGTTACTGGATCGTTCGGAGCAGACAAGCGATGAAGAAGATAGTGTCTTCCTGTGGGTTTTGTCGGCGATTCAGTGCGAAAAGTTTACAGCAGGAGGGAACTGGCTTACCATCTTCTAGAGTTGACGATGCGGCGGTTTTCCAAGTCACGGGAGTTGACCTGGCGGGGCCTTTATTTCTGAAAGGGGGAACTAAAGTCTGGATAGTGCTATTCACGTGTGCTGTGTACCGGGCGGTGCACATGGAGCTGGTCACGTCAATCAGCACTGAGGAGTTTCTGCAAGCGTTTAGAAGGTTTGTCTCCAGGAGGATTCGGCCCTCTATCGTTTATAGTGACCAAGGGACTAATTTCGTTGGAATGGCCAACATCTTGAAGGGGCTCGATTGGGACAGGATTCGAGAGTTTCATGCTCTCGAGAAGATAGATTGGCGACTCAACCCTCCTGCATCTCCGTGGTGGGGAGGATGGTGGGAGCGACTCATCCGTATCGTCAAGGGTCTTCTGGTGAGGATTCTTGGGAAGAGGACTGTTCTGTACGGGGAGCTGCTAACGATCATCTGTGAAGTGGAGGCGGTGGTGAATTCTCGTCCTTTGACTTACGTTAGTGAGGATGCTAATGATTTATTGCCTCTTTGTCCTAGTATGTTCTTACGTGGAGGCCTTGTACCGGATGGAGTTCCGGATTTAGAGAGCTTGGATGCGGTTGGACTTCGCAGACGTCACCATTACCAGCTGAAACTTATGTCAGAGTTCAGGTCAAGGTTTCGGTCGGAGTATTTGAGCACGCTGGTTCAGAAGGCTAACGAAAACGGACGGAAGACAATCAGTGTTGGAGACGTAGTTCTAATTGGAAGTGAGGACAAGAAGCGGGTACTTTGGCCAATTGGACGGGTCATCGAGGTCATGCCTGGCAGGGACGGTGCTGTACGAGTAGTCAAACTGAAGACAGCGTCTGGAGAACTAGTGCGTCCAATACAGAAACTGTATCCAATGGAGGTGGAGATGCAGGATGAAGACATCATTATTCAAGATAGTGATTTAGATCAAGAGAACACAGGTGTTGTGAATGAGAACAATGGTGTGCGAACTCGTAGTGGACGAGTAGTGAAAGTGCCTGTGAGATTAGGATATTGATACTTACTTCTTTCTTATACTATTGTGTCGTATGAGGTTAATGTATGATGTGTCATGTATGAGGTCAATGTATGATGTGTCATGATTAATGTATGATGTGCAACGTATGGAAATTGTCAAGCATCAGCTTAAAATGTGTGAAATGGTAATTATATCAGGGACTAAGGTTATTTTCATTGTTATCCACCAATAAAAAGGTGGGAGAATGTTAGGAATTAAGGTATAATAGCATAGGAAATAGTAGAGAGTGGAAGAAACTGCTTTACTGTGTAAGCAGGATCCGAATCCTGTAATGTGTACGATTTGCTTGTAGGCAGGATCTGAATCCTGCGGTATGTACTATGGATGTGTGAGTAGGATTTGAATCCTGTGTGTACTGTTGGGAGCAAATGTATAGCTGCATAAAAGAGGAGCGTATGGAGTTGTACGTTAGATGGCGTTGCCTATTGTGTGCTCTAGGGATTTCTCCAAGGGATTAATTCATGAGTCATTGTCGTATGGTTAGCACTGGGATCGAGGCGTGCAAATTATATGTTATGTATGATCAATGTTTAGTTGCTGGAGAAGTTAGCATGCGGTCTGCTGGAAAGAGAATAGAGTAGAGTATGGGCAAGAACTCTGAGAGTCGGATTTGGGTTGGCATACAAGAAAGATGTATAGTGAGAGTTGAGGAATTGAAGAAGAAATTGTGCGTTAACTTTAATTATATTTAAGGAGTAATTAGTGATATTGGGGATTTATTATTGAGGGTTTAATAAATATTTGGACTATCCCTAAATTACTCCTGCGTTACTCTGCATATTATTTTCCTAGCCACTTCTAACTGAGAAGTCTGATCCCGGGTAGGGATTTTAGGCACGATTCTCAACAGCTATAGTTAATTCTTAATTATTCCAGGGGCTAATTGTAGGTGGTTAGGAGTAAAAGTTGTTCAACTTACACATAACACTAAGCTCTACAGGGTTGGATCTGCCTTCGCCTTCAAGATTTGTAGCGGTGCAGACATATGTTCCTCCAGAGGATCGCTTCACCCGCTGTAAAACGAGGCTTTGATTGGACATGATGATACCCGCGGAAGTGTTGTGCTGCACCATTACACCCTGTAAATATAAATTCAATAATCACCTTTAATAAAACCATTAAACATTTCTTCCAGAAGGATGCTTGCAAACAATTCATCCCGAATCCAACTTTCTCCCTCCTACGTATCCCACCCCTCTTCCACTTTCACGCCTTATCTAATTTAGTAAATCCTCTAATGGAATCCACGCTATTTCCAGACAAAATTGCGTTTTACGCCATTCCGTAGTTTCACCCACCCCACGCCCCTCTTGCTCACGCCCTTGCTTTCACCCATAAGCTTTAAATACTCAAGACTGCGTGGAGCGGAGGGTAGGGGATGGAGACAGTTGAAATTTTTCGGGGAAACAATAAATCCCCTTGAAAGGAAAAAGCAATAGAAAGGGGGGAGAAAATTGAGCTCAGCCTTGGTGGGATTGCAATATTACCTCGCGCTACACAGCTTCTAGACACGTGCCAAAAGGGTGAAGAGGATTTGACCAAAAAAGAGTTAATATGAAAAATTCTTCAATGATTTATAAATCTCTACTACAACTACTTTCTCCAGCTTTCTCTTTTGCAGTTCGTTGGCTTTCGCTCTCACTGTCAGCTCTGAACTGTCTGAATATGCTCTGGCTTCATGATTTGGTGAAAGCCTCATCGAGGCTTCATTCTCCTTCCAGCTTTAAGAAAGCTTGAAAGATAATCTGGAGGATATTATGCATCTATAGATTTGAATCTCGGGAGGATTTGATCCCCGGGTATTAGCTAGTGCTGAGTTAGATTCCGGGTTGACTAGTGAAAAAGCTGAGGCTTTGATAGAAGATTCTCAGGGTTAGTTGTAGACGCTTCAATGAAATTCCTTTCATCTCAAGTAGTGTATGGTTGGTGGCGGGGATGTTAGAGATGCTTATGACCAGTCACTGTGCTAACTTGGAGAAAGCAGGAACCTGGGCTAAGTGAAAGTCGTAGTGAAAGTCATAGTGCAGTTGGCGTACATATAGAAGAGCGTATTACGCGCATATGTCTGCGTGAGTGAAGTTTTTTTGAAAAGAATGTAATTTAGTGTGAGTAACGGAGAGGCACCGCTGGTGTTCCATATCAAAGTCAAAATTTTGGCAGTATTAAATTGCAGGGCTTCAAAGGTGGTGGTATGGGCCTTTGACTGGGCAGATACTTAACTCCACTTTCCAGTCATATCCTCAGCTGGTGCACATTTAGGAAGGTTGACACAATCAAGGATTTGATATATGAAGAAAGGCGGGAATTGAAAATTTTAAACAGAGAGCTCAATGGGCTACTCTACAAATAGGGTGAAGTTAGGTATATTTCTAGTAGCGAGTGAAAGGGGTTGGAGAAAGTTGGTCAAAAGCTATATATATTCTATTCATCCCTCACTGGGGAAGAGACAAATTCAACTTTGTTATCATCTCACTAGGGATGTGCATGAGCAGATACACACCTTCTGGCTACTTTGATAATATACTTTCTCCTGCTTTCACTTGAATTCCTGTTATGGACATGTTGATGCCCGCCACTGGATGAATTGTCACGTGCATGTATACAATTCCTCCAAAGTGGACACGAGACGAGAGAGGATGGACAGATTTAAGGAAATACCGTTGGGTACTTTCTCTCTTCAACTTTCTCCATACAACAGAGCTTTCATAAGTGCCTTCGCGCATAAGAGTGTCAAGTTGAAAAGAAAATGGAAAGTTGCAATAACCGTGTTTTCTTACTATTATTGCCCTCTCATAGACTCTGTTTCCTCTGCTCAAGTGCGAAAGCTTTGAGATCTTTGCAGACTTTCACTTGGAAAGCTTCCTACTTCTTGTTCCTATTCTCTTGTAAGATAGAATAAGAAGAGGGCTTTCTTTTCAAAAATCTTTCAACTCCTCCATATTGTAGCGGTCCACTTTTTCAATTTTCGCACGCCTGTGCCGCTCTCTATTTCCCACCAGCATACAAAAATCCCGTGTCTTCCGCCTGGACAAACCTACAAACCAAAACTCTCTTCCTGGAATATCAAAAACATGAAACCAAAGCAAAGCAGGTATCTTGGTCCGATGTCCTTTCAAATTTGCTAACGTAAACGTAAATTTAGCCGAAGAGAAGCTAAAGGAGTTGATCGGACTTTTTGCTCGGTCTTCCGAGAAAACTGACTACAACGTATTCGTACTGCTTGCATCAACAATAATGGCACTGCTAGTAAACTGGGGTTTTCGGAGGATGGGCTAAACTGAAAGTACCCGCTAGTTTCTTTATCCACCCCCCTTCCCGTATCATCAAGGACCGTGTTTACTTTACAGCTTCTGTAGCCGTGTATAAACAAAATCAGCGGAGGATTAGCATGCATTTTCCCTGACACGAGAATAATGTGGAATGGGAAGACTTTGAGACTTGCCAGGAAGGAGAAAGTAGGTCTGCTTCTTCGATGCTAGCAAATGCAGAGCGCTGTCATGAGATTCGTGGGCTCAAACGGATGCACCAAATCATGATAAATGAGAAACACTGTTAACCTTTCAAGTATCAATGGCCTCTTTCACCAACTTTTACTCTTAGCTTTAGTTTACACCTTTAAGGGAAGGAGGCTAACGGATGAAGCGAATATTTTCGGGAAAGAACGAGTTTTCGTAAGACGTGAAAGTCCGGATAGATTTTCTTTGCAAAGTGCAAAAAATCATTCACGTCAGGCAAATCCCAGTGCCTCCTAGCCACCCAACTCTCAATGAATTATTTAAATATACGCGCCACTCAAGCTTCATGGTTTTTTGCTCCAGTTTCAGGGTTTTTTCTTCCGCTAAGATAATAATACTGCAAGAAACTGGAGAATTACTAGCATTTAACTTCTGAAAAGGTGTCTGTTTGCTTGCTTTCCTTGTTTAGAGTTTTAGGTGACAAGTTCTTTTTACAGAACTGGATTAAAAACGATTACAAATCAACTGTGAAACGATATGAATCTATAATAGCAAATCAGATTGCCATATTTCCTATCTTCATCTTTCGATTTGCATATTAAAGTAAACCTCACCATCACGGTGATCCGTTACCTAGCATATGATGCCAATAAACTTGCTATTGTATTTAAATACCGGCGTGAAAGTGCAACACATCTTGGGCATGTTGATAATGAAAATTATAATACGTAAAACCCGACTTACATTATGCAGCCAAACGACTTTGTATATCCATGGGTTGGCGTGGATTTTGCATTCAAAATAAACGTCACCTCCCTCTCGGATGTTCCCAGGGTCGAGATTTGAACCTAAGGCGAGGTTTAAAATTGGCACGACTGGAATAAAAATAAAAATTCATGAATTTAAAATCCTTGCAAGATCTCAAATATAAAAGCATCCACTTTCTACTTCCATTCCACCCAGTTAACCAGTGTAGCACGTACAAAAATATCGGGAGCGTAAACCGGAATCGGGGAGGGAGCACGTTTGGGATTCTTCAAAGGTTTTACTGACAACCCACTGTAAAATCAAAGACATGCACGCGCAAATCCTTGGATATGTAACCCTGATATCATGGCTTGGGAAAGTGTCGTTAGTCAGTTTTGTCCTGGATTTGTTGTTAAGATGTATCTGAACCAAGAGAGTACGTGGAAACTAAGGGTTTCGGGCTTACTTTTATACATACGTTCAACAAGCGAGCTCCTTGGTGAAAGCTTGCTTTCACTTTGGCTTTCTCTTTTCCCACTCTTTTGACTTTGGTCCTTACCACAGCAAGAACGTGAAGAGAAGGAACTGTAACCACACATGTCTATTCCGAATATGGATTAGGTTGAATATATATACATTTGTTTGTGTACAAACTGGATTCTAAGGACTGGGGCGGTACTTTGGCGGATTGGAGAAAGTCATAAGGTAGTGACAGGAGCGAGGACAATGGCATTCCCCCATTGATTTCCCTAGCACTCCACTAAAAGGAATACAGGAAAAAGGTCGACACTAGACCCTTGTTCATGAGTATTTCAAGGAGAGATTTCCTCCCGTTCCGGAAACATCCAGGAGAAAAATTGCCCGACCTCGACCCGCCAGCCGATCGCTCTCTACCCTACACTCTCAGCCTATAGGCGATGGCGGATAGCCCAAGTGAAGAAAGAATAAAAAAAGGGTTTCGTGGTTCTCTCTGGAGCAAACCTACCGTGATTCCTTCTCTACCAGCTATTGACTTGATTACCATAGGAAAGTGAAACAAACTCCTATTTGAATCCATCCACCATGTCCCCCCGCTCCGCAGTTCCTTATGGGGTCCGGTTCAAATAAAAAATATCGGCCCAAGTCTCGTTAACGTCTATTTTACTCCAGTCATCTATCATTCCGATCCATATCTCACTTTGCTGGAATGCTCAAATAACAACTCTCTCGTGTTTGGTAAACGAGAAACTACCTATACAGTAATCCGCCTATGCATGTTTCACCAAGCCGTCAACCACGACCGCCGTACACTCCTCTGTTCCATGTTACTCGAGGTTTGCACAACAGGCGTTGATATGTCGAGAAGATGAAAAGGACTTTGTAAAGCGGATCCCGATTTTGCACAACTCTCATATTTCATGCCTTTCTTAACTTTCTCTCCCATCACTTCTCCCATACACAAATTCCGGAGATTACACGACTAAACAAACATGGACAAGTTTGCAGATGGAATTCATCATCTCTCACCCCTTGCTAAACTAGAATGGCTTCCAGTATAACTTTCTCTGACTTTCACCACTTCACCGGAATCCTCTTCACACAACATTATCCAAGACGTATGAATCAGAGCCACATTTAGAATATTCTGGTGGCTGGAAAAAGTGGTGAAAGTACTAGAGAAAGCAGTGATGAAAGTTGCAGAAAGGATCGTGCAATACAGAAGGAAGCTGTGGTGAAATGGCTAGAGGCTGCATGCTAGAAATTTCTGTGAAAATTACTCAAAGCAGTGGCGAAAATACACTGGAGAAAGTACTGAAGAAAGTACAGACGCTAATGTCCTTGGACTTGTATTTTTCTTTTTCGAATCCATTGAGTTCGCCTAATGTGCCTCCGGTCTCACTCAAAACTTGTCATACTTCTTTCATTCTCGTATATGAAAAACGATAAGAGCAGCAGCAACACAATTGCATAAAAAGAGTATATTACACTTCTTGAAAGTAATGCCAAGGAATTCTTCCCGCCACACATCCTGTGGGTTCATGTCAGAAAAATCCAGTGCTTATTTATTTGCAAGAAGGAAATTACAAGAGAAAACTCTATTTGGGAAATAAAGACAATTTATAAAATTTATTGTCATTCCAGACAGAAGCGCGACGAGGAAAAGGAGTGGCGGAACAATGCAAAATTTCCGCACGTGCAAAAAAACATTCCCCAAACAAACATTAATTCCCTTATGGTTCAAGAACCAATGTGGAAATGTAATAAAACAGCTAGTTCAGTGTGCATTATCCCCTAAAAACTAAATTCTGACAAAATAGGACAACTTTCTCCCCCTCGCTCTTTGGTTAGCCGCCAATCCTACTTTCTCCTTCCTCCACAACTTCCCAAGGAAGGCCCTGGGGTACCCCGGAATAGCTGAATAGCCTCCAGCTCACAACCACACACTACTAGATTCTACGTAAGCCTTAACTTACTGCCCTAAAAATCCCAGAGTAGAAAATCGGAAGGAAATACACAAAAGACGGGATGAAGAGAAGAATTGGAGAAAGGAGTGAAAGGGAAGAGAAAGGCTGAAGAGTGAAAGGGGAGAAAGGAAAGAATAGAGAGGGAGAGACGACGAAGAGAGTTTATAAATGAAAATAAGTGATGAGAAAAACGAGATGGAGAAAGCTAAAAAAGCAAACGTCTTTCCTCCTTCCTTACGTGACATATTCAGACGGGACTTGGAGACAAATAAACTTCACTTTTGTCTCCTCTGATTTATGTTGCGGAAAATCATATTTCGGTAAAAAATAATACAACTTTCTCAAGTGTAACTTTTCACATATTACATCTCCGGGAGCGGGCGAGCATTGTACATCACCCGCAACCGGTAGATATGGGAGGAGAATGTCCGAAAGAGGGAAGAGGATAAGCCAGGAAAAAATCTGATACTTTATTACCAAAATATAATGTGCATCCGCCAGGAGGAACAAGATTATTGGAATTTCTTTACCACCCACATGTGAACCCCGTACTTTCTCCACTTTCTCGCCATCTCTCTAACTCTCCCATGACTTGCTTTTACTTTCTCCACACCCTTTACAATCCGCTCCGCTTCTCAAAGGAAATGGTGAAAGCAACACATGCAACTTTCACCGCAGAAAAACTACTGCTATACTACATCGCCTACTTTTATTTCCTCCCGCACAGAGACAGATCCTTTCCAAAGGTAATTGAAGGTATGACCCTAATCAACCCGGATTTACTACGGCCGTCATAGCGGACAGCTTTCTCCCTGCCCGTTTTTATTAGTGAAAGCGGTTCCCACTCGACAACCGCCTACAATTTATACACTACATCCCGCTTCCCGTCTCCACATCAAACTTCTCCCTTGTTAAGCAGTCTAGCTTTATTTCAGCTTTCTTTCCCAAGCATTTTCGGACAGCAAGTTTACCAAAGGTGGCAGATCCTCATGTACTGAGTTTTTCTAGAACTTCGTTTTCGGTAGGTCAGACCCTTGAAATATTTAGTTTTGGGGATACCAAAACAATCGTTACACTTTCGAAGTACCCGCGAAAAAAAGTGTCCTTGCAAAACATGAAATATTCAACCCGGATTCCATTTCTTCACTACATGGAACCAGCACAGTCTATAGTCTTAGTTCTATCAATGCTAGCGTCCTTGACAATAACGAGGAATTTGCGAAAGTCGCGACAAATGTAAATCACCCGGAGAAAGAGCAAGCACAGGTAGCCGAATATCAATGGCTGGGGGTGGGTAACTTGAAATTTGCACGGGAACGCCAGGAAGCCTTGAGTTTGGTAAGTTTGGTTTGAGTCAATACTCAATTGAAACACGCTTGAGGAAGAATCAAATGAGACCCAGATTGCCCACCGAACAGCAACTAACCTAGAGCAATTTTGTGGGGAAGCGGAATCAATACGGGGAAGAAAGGCTTGTAAAACAAAACAAGTTCGTTAAGAGAATGAATGCCTGGAGACATGTAAGGCGAGGAAAAAGTAGAAAACTAGCAAGATCAAAAGGTTGCGAATTTGTTGATGGTGTTGCTAAATTTTCGCGAAAACTTTTCTTTGTAAAAGTAAAGGGAAACTTTTTTCTACCCGGCCATAGAAGATGAAAAGAAAAACGTTTTGCGAGAATTTGCCAATTGTTCGCCAATTCAAGAGTTTGAGCAAATAAACCTGGGAAGCAGAGATCAAGGAAAGTGAATTGAACAAGAGACTCGGGGGGAAGTAGAAAAAAAGCACATTCTCTTAATAAATACTTTAGGAGAAAAAGTAACAGATCCATTTTGCCGTAGGGCTTTTTCAGCCGCAATACAAACCATTCAATGGCGGTATTATTTCGTAGAGTACTCGGATATTTTATTAGAAAAATTTGTAAGCAATTCACATCCGCCTTTGATTTATATTCTTGCATCTGCCGTTTTCCAATGACACACTTCTATTTCGCTAGAGTGACTTTTCTCCGAGTTTTTCAAGCTACTCGCTTCCTCCCTCAGGCTTAAATAAACCAAGAGTGTGGTGTATGAAAATAGAGACTGAAAAATTAGATTTCCCAGTTTTCCTCCAGCGGTTACCTATGCGTAAACGCTGATCTGGATCTGAAACTCCTTGAAGTTGTCCCAGTTGATACTGTGATACTGTATGGAAAAAATCCATAACCCGGAAAGAATGAAATAGTCGGGTAATGGGAAACGAGGACGAGGAGCTGCTGAAACTGGCAACGATGTAGAACCCTATTCTTGGGGGTTACCTACGCAGGACTAACTAGGAAATATAGCGTACAGCGGCTGTTACCCGGGTATTTTTTACGACAAACCAACGGGGACATTTTATTCCCTCGCGAATGCATATGGAGAATATGAGCTATTGGAAGATGACAAATGTAGTCGAGAGATGTAGTGCGGTTTGGTTCCGAAATTCGGGAAATTATTCCAATCCAGGAACATTCTAGACTACAGAAAACTGTACTCTTCAAAATGATGGATAGACCTGCAGTCATAATCTCCAGTGGGCTGAGTAGAGGATACGTTGATGTATGTTCCATCCGAGGATGTATTTGATGAAAGTGGAATTTTCAGGATTCTCTTTTGTAGTGTTTATGTCATGAACATGTTTGCAAAATCTTCTCTTGTGAAATACCCGGGTATTTATTAGGTACGTGTAAAAGGCTTAGAGTATGGATAATGCTACATGTCGGATTTGAAAAGTTTTCCCTTTGATATAAGATCTAATTTTTTAGAGATTTGCAAATTGTAGTCAAAATTTTCGTAATACCCGGGTGTTTTATTTTCAATTCTCAGCTGCCTATCTTTCTGTCAAGAGACTTTGAAAAATTGTTCGCGTCCTCTGTGCTAAACATGGAGCTTTTATCGGGTATATGAGATTGAAGACGATAAAAGTAAAATTATTGGAGATTGTGCCGATAATTACGCTCTTGAGACGTTGTTTCCGGATTTTCGTGGGACAGGAAGAGCTGGTTCAGGAAGGAGAGGATAGGAAAAAAGTTGGCGTACTTTTTGCAATGTTGATTTGTGTAAAACATGTTTTCCTTTTTTAAATGTAAAGCATACCGAGACGAAATCCATTCCGGCTATTGAAGTAACTGAGACTTTTTGGGAGAAAGTCCAGCGTGGAAGGGACTGACAGGATAAGGGAGAAGGACTGTACCTGAATACAGAGTAAGGAGAAAGCTGAGGAGAAAACTGGGTGGATGACAAGCAAAAGAGAAAGTAAGTGGTGGTGTTTTGGAATACCCAGACGGATAGCTTCTAAGAAAACCGTGAAAATATACGGAAGAGAATCAATAGCTGAAAAATACTCACAGAAAACGGCTAATTTCCAACTATCTTCCACGACGCTTCCTTCCAATCTTGGATTCGATGCCCGGCATACCAAAGATTTGCCATGGTCACCAACCTTCGGGATGAATTTCAGAGTTGAAGTGGTCACATTACCGTTGGCGGAACTCTGAAAATACAGAAGATAAAATACCATGTTATATGTTCTTTCCTTCACCTTGTTTGAATTCTACCCGGGTTGGAGCGGGAGTGCCCGGTTTCTTTTATACTAGTGACTGTATAGACTCGTATTCCAATCCAGTGATTTCATTTCCAACCCTTTCACCACGTCTGACAGAAGACTCGTGAAGTTTTTTCACCCTCCGTCGGAGATCTCTTGTTCCTTTAGTTCTTTCACTTGCTTTCACCATTATCAATACCTCCCCGCCTCCCTTTCCCTTTCACCAAAACAAAAACAAATACCTCCCAATTTTGTTTTCCTTTCATCATCTTACACACTCCTATTTTCCGCCCCTAGTTTTTTGCACCGCCATGCATTTTCAGTTTTGTTTGCACAGCTTGCTCCATTTTCTGACCTAGTGCTTTCACCTGGTATCCTGCTGACCGGTGGCTTTTGTTTTGCCGCATGTCCTCACTGATTTTGATTCGACTCTCGTCCTGCAATTTATATTTGCACCGTCTGCACTATACGCCTGTTCCGCATGCTTTCTCCAATTTCTTCTGCGTAAGCTAATTGCATTTATTGCTAGTAGTGCTGATGCCTTGTGTGTTTCTTCCCGCGCTAGCGCAATGGGGTCATTTACTTAAAATTGTATATCGTAAAATCTGTTTCTGATAAGAAACTTAATTTTCATCATTCCGGAAAATTTCTTCATCAACTTTCTTCTTGGCTTACACTACCAACTTTCTCCAAAACTTTCTCCGGTTCATAATCTTAAATACATTCTGTGAATATTTCACAACTAAACTAACGCTGATTCCTTAAAATCTTATCTTAGTATTAGATTTGCATCTGGCATTACAGCTTCATTAGAACAGCTTTGTCATAAGATGAAAAATTGATTACCTCATTAGATTCCGCTTTGAGTTGTTGTCCACCCTTGAACCATTCGATTTGGGCAGGTGGCCTGGATCCGACACTTTGACAAACGATCCCAATCTCTTGAAGTGCGGAAACAGGCTGATTACTCCCGAGAATTAGAGCTTCTATGGGTCGAACTAGAAAAATTAAATCAAAATATAGGTTACAACAATGTTCTTTTCACAAAATTAACTAACTTTTTCGTCATATTTCTTCAGTGGTTATCCGCTCTTTAGGTTACTCATCGTTTCTTGATCCTCATATATGAACATTATATCCCGAAAACGCCCGCTTCCCAGGATTTATGAAAGGTCTAGATCGCAAATCTTATCCGTGTTTTGTACAAGCTTACAATTACTCTAATCCCTCGTCAAGTTAAAGCACGCGCTCTAATTTGAAGAGAAAGCCTTGTTCTTTCCCCGGGTAATATTTTTTTATCGCAAATCTTTTCAGAGCTTTCCTTCACCTTCATCATATACAGATGCTTTCTCCATTTTCCTTTCTCTCAGCTCGCATGCAATCTCTGCTTAACTTTCACCTTGGGACGTCAAATTTGTTTTACTTTTACATATTTTACTTCCGGATTTAACATATAAATAAGTAAAAGAGATTCATGGAGAAAAAGCCTTTCAGATTTCTCCGCCTCCACTCACTTTTTGTGTAACCCTATGGATTAAGTATACCATTTTAATTTCCGCTCTCAGTCAACCCAGCCAAGTATGCATGAGAAGGTTTTACATAATTTTCATATTTTTTTGGCGAAAGTACAAAATTTTAAGTAAAGAGAAAGCATGTATCTAGTCCAACAGGATGCATGCAGCATCAATAAAGCAGTTTACATAAGTTGACATTTCCTTCTCCCTATCCCCTGGTTTACATATGATATGAAAGGTATCGCCATGCGTTCCAGAAAATTAGAGAACCACCGTCTTAGATTTGATCTTGCACGGCAGCCATACTGATTGATGCCCACCGATAGTTTACAATGCCTAGAGATTTTGTTCTGAATCTAGAAAAAATGCTTTCACCTAAACTAAATTGTGTCCTATTTTGCCCGACTTATCAATCTTAGAAAATTACTTTTGTCAGATGAACGAAAAAAATTCAGTTAGAGGGAACCCCCGGCAGTTTTCCTTTTCATCAGGGTTTGTAAATATTGTGCCGTTTTCACCAACACCGATCCGTATTTCTTGCTTGGCGGTAGAAAAATCTCAAACAGTCTTTTGGAGTAAGTATTGGGCAAAGAAAGCTATTTATTAGCACGCACATTATTCTGGTAGTTCTGCGTCTATCAGTTGAAATGTATCACATGCTACACGGCTTTTCACGCCATGTGAATAAACTCATTGGATCAAAAAATCCTTACAAAACATCTTCTCAAATGAAAAACATGGAGCATACAGCTACAGCTTGGTAAATGAGTTCAATAACTTTTCTCTTTCAATAAAAATGAAATCAGTTTACGCTCCGGTTATGGGCTACCACTTTTGAATTGTGCCACAGTGTCAGGACCTGTCTTGAGACATTAATATCCTGGTCTCAAACGGAAAATATTGCAAGGGAAAGATGGGAAATTAAGTGAAAGTTGATCAAAGTTGATCCTCCTACGAATCAAACGTACATGTTGCGTGGAGAAAGTTATAGAAGTACACGCGAAACAAGAGAAAACTAGAGAAAGTAATAGAAAAAGACCGCTCAGTCCGACTTGCAGATCGGCCTATAATAGTAAAGGTTAAGATTGCGGGGACGGACCTATGATGGTCATTTATAATGATTTTGATGGCAGAATGTATAAGAGCAAAGCTACAGACTGCCGGGTGACGACCAAGAGCAAGAAACAGCTATGATAGGCAAAAACATGTATTTATAAGGAAAAAGTAGGAAGGAGAAAGCAAAGTTTGTGGTAAGGTTGGAGAAAGTGAGGGAAAGTGGAAAAAGGAAGTAAAGTAGAACAAAATGGTAAATACGAAGGTGGAAAGGGAACAGAAAATAGTGTTCAGTTTTTCCATTGCTTGTATGTCTGCCACTGAAAGCAAGGCTACAGCAGCCGAGCAAACGAGGAGAAAGCAAAGAAAAAAGAGAAAGAAACAACTATTTTGGTGCGCTTTCTTATTGAACCTTTATGTGCAGTTTCTTCTACAAAGTATTTTCTGCCGCCTGTTTTTCCCTCTGATTTCTAAAGAATCCAATCAACCCATGAAATGTCTTGAACCATTTCTTTCTCTTACTTTCTCCGAGCCAGGCTTTCTCCATCTGGTCGAAATACAATTGAACAGTGCAAGAGTTTTCCTAATTCATCGAGAACCTCACGCTTGATTCTATTTCAAGTTTACCAACTATTTTCTCTCTACACAACTTGTGGAATGCTCTTTTCTGCAATTACAAGAAAACCCGGTGTAGGACCAGTAATAATTTTCTCAATCAAATTAAAATTTTAGTTTTCTATCGTCCACAACTCTACGTCCGGGTTTTGTAGCTTGTAGAAAGAAAGTAATCGGAAAAGAAGTATTTTTACTCGTGTTGTATTAGAATTGCCTAACTTAAGGCACAAAGTTGACGCAAATTCGATTATGCAGAAATTACAGGAATTTACAATTACAGGTAAAATTCAGAATTTACAGGTTTATTTAATTGAAATGAACGCCTTAAAAGGCATACAAATAATAAATTAGTAGATTTTGAAAATACAGATTTGTACTGTACTAAAACGTTTTTGAATTCAATACTCAGAATTTCAAAAAAACACATTATTTAGACCGTTGAAATAACTGAATAGAAAATTACTTCCGCTGCACATATAGTGGTATCCTTTGTAATGAAGTCAAAGTACTAGTAGTAGAAACAATGATTCCCTTAGCACCTCTTTGCCCTATGAAATCCTTCTAAAATATGAATACGAGAGAGAATAGTTAATTTAAAGATGGGAATTGCCAGGGTTTATGCAAAATGAAACACAAACTAAAGCCGAAAGAAAAAGAGGCGAATAAGATCCCGTCCAAAAAATATAACTAAGGCAAAAGAAGCCGCACAGCTTGATTTTCTCTGAGCAAGGGAAAAGCAAACTTGGGTGCAAAAGGGAATGGGAAATAAGAGGAAGACGAGAATATGAGGTTACGTGTAGAGCGGAAATGGGTTTTATTTTGGATTCCCGCGTGGCCATAATTCGTTAAATCTTCACCACAGCAATGAATAATAAGAAGGTGGATAGAGTATGGGATGAGAAAAAGGAGCTAGTAATAAATGAAGGTCGTTTGTAGAAACACGGAAGAATATTTTCTAAATCCTTGTTCGTGGCCTCGTTAACGAGGTGTAAAGGGGAGCTTAAATCTTGTGCGAAAATATATTCTTCTCCGTTGAAATTCGCAGTTACCTCCTTCATTTTGTTGTAGCTTGTTAGTGATGCTAACTAAGTAAGTTACAAGACGGCTTGGTGAAAGTCGGAGAAAGTATAGTATTGGAAAAGTATGCAAATATAAAGAAAGGCTCCACTCCGTGAGATTTTAGCTTAAGCCAAAAAGCTTGAAGATACCAGGAAGAGTGAGTGAGAAGCAAAGGAGTAGCAAACCAACCATGAGGTAACAAGAGAAGCAGTGGAGAAAGTACGGGAGAAAGCAAAGTCAGCATATACAGAAACTATCCTCTATCTAAGACTACTTCGGCTGGGGAAGGTTGGGAAGAGCGGTAATGGAGAAGTTGGGAAGGAGGGTATCATGACTTTAAAAGGTAGATGGATACTTGGGAAAAAAACGGTTTACCGCAAGAAGAGCTTATGCATACTTAGTAGGTGGTTGGTGGCTCTAGCCCGCCCCAGCTTTGCTACGAGACGAACAAGAGCATGTCTGAATAGAGATTTAGGTTCAGTTGCCTCCAGAATATTTAACAAGCTTCCGTTTAACCTCTGGAATCTATCCACAAGCCTCTTTAGAACCAAATTCTCAAACCGAACACGTCTCAACGAGGGTTATCAATTGTTTAGAATCCTCGTCAAATACAATGACTTCTCTTCCTCCACCCAACTCCAAAAGAACCACAACCCAAGGTGCAAGGAAGGAAGCGACGCAGAATAAGGTGGTGGGTTTAGGTTGGAAACCCGGGTATCGTAATACCCGAGAACACAAACAACATTTCAGCCAGCAAGCTAAGGAAGATGCAGCTACACCTTTTCGTAAGCAGAATATTACGGAAGTACATGGTTACCGGGCTGTACGTTACCCAATTGGAGAATTCGGGTAAGAACATCTCAGTCATTGCGTACATCTTCTTTAACTAGAACCCGTAAAAGGTACCTTTCGTATTCTGCTTTCACTCGACTTTCTCCTCGTATTTTAAAGCGCTCTACGCGGAAAACCCTTTGAAAATGCAACTTTTTGCATAAGTTCATTTTACAGACTGACTTGCCTCATTTTATCCGATTGCAGGAAGTTTTAGACTGGACCGGAACTTGCACTGCATTAGGAACATTAATTTTAGATCATATGCTTTCGCCTTGCCCCGAAAGGAGAAGATATGTGGAAAATATCGCAAGACAAAATTCCTATGAAACCTGCATTGTACATTGGTTAACAAGCACGAATACGAGAAGGCTTTTGTGTACATGTTTAAGAATATTGAGAAGCATCCCACGTAGAGCGCACTAAAATCCGGTGCATTTCATGTAACGTGAATTAATTAACGGATTCATGCATAGATTTATGTAGACGAGATTTAAATTTTCATGCATTCTACCCATATTTTTAAACATGGCACAATCTGAGAAAATATCTCCTACCCTTTTCTTATGCAATGCTAGCAGTGTATGGATTTCGGAATCCAAGAGGTTGGCGTAATTCTTCCTCTAAGAATTCCGGCTGTCAGGCTACAACCGCAGAGAAAGTGGGGAAAGTTGTCTGGAAGGGATTTGGAAACGTAGAGTTTCCAATTTGAAAACTTTCACTCGCCGCTCATCTTGCACTCAATTTAGCAAGAATTTCTCTCTCTCTCTTACAAGCTACAAAAGAATACATACCGACTGCAGGAAACTAGATGAAGAAAACATGAAGGTGCTAGGCAATGAAAGTATTGAGAAAGTCCGAAGAAAGCACGAAGAAAGAAGCTTTGAAATTTACAAGAGAAAGGAGGACCACGAGCATTAAAAACAGTACATGGATGTACTTGTACAAGTTGCATAGTGAAAGCATCGCGAGGGAGAAAGCAGCATGGAATAGCAAGAAGAGAAACTCCAAATTTCCCACACACCTCTTTCAACACATGTATTCAAAGTTGAGGATTTTAGGAAAATAACTCTGAATATTCTTCACATGAGAATTTCTCACACTCACGCACTGGTGGCAGAGGAGGAAACGATTACAGAAAAGCTCTTATTGAAAACATAACAGGTTTTGTGAAATGAAGCAATAAATAGGAAAAGAGATGGGCAATAGTAAAACTATCCTCCTCTGTCTTCCATCCTTACCCAATTCCATTCTCTCCATCTTCCAAAGATCTTCCAAAGATGGCCAACCCTAAAGTATACATTATATCCTAATGCTCCATTGTACTTCCAATACATCAATCTATATAGCTATCGTCTTTCTATAGCAGGAGCATTGAAAAGAAAGGTATATTTTTTTGTACCGAAGGTACAGAGGTACCTAATCCCTGTAAGTTCGGAACAGTGTACCTCGAATTGCTTCTTTACAACTGTAAAACCAAGGCTGCATACAAACACAAGGAGTACTCCTTAAATCCTGTGCATAAAATATATGCTACGAAAATGGGAAATACTTGCGAAACGAGCTGCAAGCTGAAATTTCCTCTGAGAATTGAAATAAATCGCTTTAAAATGCATTGTGAGATGTACCAAATGTCCCCTCTGAGACTTCTTACCCTATGCCAAGTTAAAGGCAATTCCAAATAGCTTTCTCTACCTATTTCTATCATGTTATTAAGCTATGTACTGCGACTGTCTCATGTTAATGCAGATACGAAAAGCCGGATGGAGCATGAGAGAGAAAGTACCCCGCCGGAATACTCGGAGCGAATCATTCATTGTCTTCAACCTGAGCTTGGTCAACGGATTCACTAGGGCGTTCCCGTCAACTTGAGTGACAATCCTACTTAAACGGTACGTGATTTCAGTAATAGGTGAATGCTAGGAAGGCAGATACAGATAACTGCACTCTAGAAGTAAACTTAGCTAGCTATTGGTCAAAGATGTAAAATTGGCATGTGCGTAACTAAGACGCCATACCTCGATTTTCAAAGATTTTACAAAAACACTCAGCCTCATTATCGCAGTGTTATGCCAATAATGATCTCGAGAGAATAGCGTACCGTCAGTTGTTTAAAAAACAATATTTTGAATACTTGTGATTAAAAGTACTTGAAGCGCTGCTCATAATCAATTTCGAGAATCTTTCTTTGTAATAAATGTGCTTATAAATGTTGCATTTTGACGCCGTTCAATACCTGGACAAGCTTTTGAGTGTCTTCATTGCATACAGGTATATACAACATCATCGTTACGATTGAGCAATTAATTTTACTACAACAAACAGCTAATAATTGAACAATCTATCATGAAAATAGCAACTTAAATACTAACAAAATGTACTGCAACGAAACAGTTACATATATACATTATGAAAAACCCGTGCTTCTATTCTACTTTCTCCCGAATTCTTAAATGCTACCTACACACGCGTAGAAGTTTTAGATTTTCACTAGACACGTGTATCTGAAACACACTGTTCTATTTCTGAAAGCTAGCACAAAGTATAATACAATACCTTAATTACGTAAGCTCAGATTACGTCAAAAGGAAATCTTCTCATCTCATCAGAAAATCGTAAACAATCTAAATAACGAAGGCGTGCGTGAGTCAAGCAACGTAAAACAATGCTTAAGCAGCACCCACGCCAATTCACATTGTCTCTCTTCTTACCTAACCGCTAGTTACCAAAACCAAACGCTCTCTAACGTTCATCGTCCGGGGCAGTCATCTTCCAGCTGGCACTGTTTCATAAACCGCTTCTCATTCTTCTCATTCTGGTGGTTTTGTAGTAAAGTTACGTCACGCATTGTTTCGATTTTGATTCTCCACTAAGCTCTTTGCTTCCTATCGGACAAAAGGTTAAGCCAAACTGAGACAGGTTTGAGGTTAACAAGTTTATTCATGGATTCACCCGGCCAGCAGCAGCGCTTTCAACCGGGCGTAAATTAACTTGTCAACGAGACTCGGAGCTCCTTTATCCAGGTGTTAATGAGAAAAGGAAAAGTGTTTATAACATCATAATTCAAGAGCTTGTAAAGCTCAAGCTTGCTAATTAAAAGAGAAGCTTTGGAAGGTAATTCCAGGAAGACACAACTCCTTCCTCTTCTCTGACACCTCAAAACGTGCAGGATAATTACGTGCTCTCCGTATTAATAATTTCGGGTGTGGCACATACCCGCCTGGGGAACTTGTAACACAGAACACAGCTTTGACTGCTATCTTCACTAGCAACTACCGCTGATCCTGGATCGTTCTTGGTCTTTTCTTAAAGCATGCTAGCCAGAGAACAGGTTCTGGATTTCTAAATGTCCGGAGGCGATGTGCACGTTGCTAAAGCAACAGGCAAACTAGAAGAAGCAGTAATCTCGTGCCCGCCTCCACCTCATGAAACTAGCTGATCCTAGAAATTGCCCCAACTAATACAGACACTAGGAGAAATCCCATTAAACTCAATGAATTTCCCATTGAAATCATGGGCAAACTCATGGAAATCCAAGAGGAAATCCATGCTAGCTTAGTTTGATTGCTTAGGTTGGGTGCAAACATGGACGCATTACATGTGCTCTCCACACAGCTTTGCAGTTAAGAAGAGTGAAAGTACGGAGAAAGCTCGAGAAGAAGTTGAGCGAGAAATTGGAGGGGATAATTACGGGGGAAATGGTTTGCTTAGTGAGGCTAAGGTATCTATTCAAGAGCATCTAACGATAAGTACAATCGGGTAGAGAGCAGTATTTTTTATTTTACAGCTTTCTCTCTACATCCCTTTTAACTTCTCTGTGAATTAGGCTAAGAAATAAGAAGACGAGGACGCGAGGATAAGATGCGAAATCTAAAGTGGCTTCCCTTCCGGAAACTTTTCACTGGAAATAACAAGAAAACTCAAACATATACATGTACATACAAAGCGGGGTGAAGATGATCCTAATACAAGGACACAAATGTCTGAGAAAATACGAAGGAGGAGGAGGACACACGGACAAGATGCTGGCCAAGTATGAAGGCGAGTAGGAGGAGAAAGCGATCTGGAGAAAGTGCAGGGATATAAGGTTACAAAAGTATTTGGAGGAGTGTGAGAGGAAGAAAGCGAGAAGAAACAAGAGTTTGGAAAGTCTATGGAACGGAACGAGAGAAGAGTTCAAAATCCCCGCCATTACCATTTACAAGAGCAGTAAAAAGCGTAACCACTCTTGAAAACTATTTTCAATCAAATCCGACTCAACTTCTACGAGTCACCTGTTCCAAATTCCATTCCAAGAACAATTTCCTCCCCGTCTACTCCCTCTCTACCCACTACATCTCAGGTAATGGGATAACATTAATGTCGACCTACTCCACTGAAACAACTTGGGAGCAACATTGAGGGCAGAGCAGAGCAGGAAAGCAGGATACGAAATAAAAGCGAACTAAGAGGAAAAGAAGTAAGCGGCTACAAAAAGAAAGGCTGGAGAAAGTTTTGTATACAGTCACACTTTCCCAACCAAATATTTCAAACCAAACAGCCTGTCACACGGAAATCTAGTGCGGAAATCTACCGGGTCGTCAAAGGATCAATTCCTATCAAATTTATATAATGATACCGCATTCAAACATATGTGAACTGTGAGGGCGGTGATGGGATGGGGTGCAATTCCTCGGCGCGAATTTCCCATTGCTGAAGTGCATTACCCGATGGATTGAGCAGTTCAATTGAAAAAGGTATTGGCTGAAAAAAGCAGAGCGCTAGCTACATAGTATTCATAAAACTAACAGGGATTATCGATGTTCAGAGGCCAAACATAGGATATCATGCTGTTATTTGTTATATATCAACGCCGTTTTAATTTATAAATTGTAAGCTGGTCAATGTTGTTCATGGAGTTAAGCATCCACACTGATGTGTAGTTACTTCTGCACCTAATAGCGAAGGAGTATAACCATGAGAAGGTGAAAAAGGAAAAAATTATTTTCATGAACACTATGAGCAAATTATTTCATGTAGTTTATTTTCGAGCTAGTAGTCGGACGCCATACGGAAGATATGATAGAAATATGGTAACATATGAATGAGGTAATGTACAATACTAGTGAACTCTAGTAACATGGACGTAGTCTTGCTTTCTCTTGACCCCGGCAAGTTACCTACTCTCTCTCTTGCTCCTTTGCTAGACTATGCTCTATGCTTTGAAGAAAGAAGATGATTTTTATAACAAGGATGCTTGCTTCTAGGATGGAAATAAAACTATTCTGTTCTACTTGAAGAATCAAAGCAAATCGAAATAATTTTATCATATCCAGGAATAATAAACATGATAAAGAAGAGACTGAGGCTGAGAGAGGGTAAGGAGAAAGCAAAGTTTCGTTTCCTACAGCTCGAATCTCCAAATAACATCAAACCTCTGGAAGTAGGATAGAGTGAAAGCAGTGAAAGCACAGAGACAAAGATCAGAGGAAAAATGAGAGTGAATCAGCTTGGCTATTTCTTTTAGGTATGTATATACACGGAGTATCTCAAGGCACGTGGGGCCTCCTGCTTACACAGCCGTACTTGTGCCGCTCGGATTCTTCCTTTATGTAACTATTGTTGTTATCTTATCCTATTTTCGGCTCCAGAATCTAAAAACAGGTTTAAGGAAAATAAGCAAGGCAAAGCCAGGAACAAGAGAGAAGATGTGGAGGAGAAAGTAAAGTGAAAGGAGAGGGATGGTTCGTAGGGATTTCAAATCCTCAGGAGCTAACTAAGAATGACTTTTATCTTGTTGGAAGGGTATAGACAAATACCCGGAACACTCATCATCATAACAAGTTTCCGAGGCAGAGAGGTCGATTCAGCAGGTTTTGTTTTTATTAATATTACTTCCAAATCAAATTATCCGCTTCCCGAGCCGCTCTCCTTTCTTCTATACAGCCAACCAAAAACGCAACCGTCTAGATTCCACCTGCAAACAATCATGTTTCCGTCTCGTACCTCTTACCCTTTTTCTTCCCCAGCTCATTTTGCCTCAACAAACCCTCATTTTTTAGGTCTACACATTCCATTTGAAATATCTCTTTTTTCCAAGAAAAAAATCAGGGCAAGACATGTAAGAAGAATGTTGAAAAAATACACATGTAGCCGTCAGCCTTCCAAGTTGCTCAAATATATAAACAATAGAGCCGGAACGTGTCAGAGGAGGAGTAGTAAATGATGAAAGGTTACTGCTTGCAAAAAATGAGGATGACGGGTTGAAGGAGTGGAGAAAGCATACGGCAAGAATACATGTCCCTTAACTTGTAGGTTGAAATTCTTCCAACTTTCTCCACATATTTCTCTAGGTCATTTTCTTGATTGAATTAATAGACTTATAGCCAGCTCTCTGCTCATTTCTCCCTCTCTCTTTGTTCTTCTCCGTCTTCTCTGTTTGCTCTGTCTATACTCCCCCTGGCAAAAACCATAATTTCATTAACCTTCCTCCTCCGCCTTTCTCCATTCTCACCCGTAGGAGAAAGCGTAGGAGTGTGGCGCCCGCAAATACCTCGCATTGTTGCATACATAGAGAAAGCACAAGTATGCTTGCATTGCTACGCTGGAGAAGAGGAACAAGTGGAAAACCTTTTGTTTGATTTATACACCGTGTGTCTCCTTACATTGCTTATAATGTTGAGCGGAGAAGGATGGCGGTAGCAGCAGAGAAAGTGTGGTTCTTTGGTTGCTACACGGGTTGCCAATGGCAGCAATAGCGAGTGTGGTAGCTGACAGAAACTTTACCACATTCACGTAACCACTAATCTAATTACAAGAGGCTACAATGAACGACATTCTGTGGCTTGGACGTGTCACGACTTAATTCATAATCACCGCTCCCTTCAGATGCCAGACTAAATGCCACTGATTTTTCTTAACTTGCTACTCAACCCAGCTAATAGTAAGGACCATCTCGTGTTGAGACATGGAGAGACAGAAGGTGGATACTATGGATTGCAGACCTGGATTCCTGGTGAAAATCGCGCGGCATCAGTTGTGTAAAACATAGCCTGAGAAACAAAGCCTAGCTGGGAGTTGCAGTTGGATGACTTTCTCCTTGACCTGAAGGAGAGTAGTGTATCGGATGACTTTCTCCTTGCACTCTTGAAAATGGAGATGGAAGAATTTTTGTTGTTTAGGATTTAGGGAAGGACTTTCTCTTGCGTCTACGAAAACTGAACTGTGCAGCTAACAGACAGTCAAGGAGGACTTTCTCTTAGATGTGCTAAATCAAAATGGAAAGGTTTCTTCCGTACGCCTCTTGGTCCAGCCTATGTCAAGTCAAACGGCTTTCCTTGGGCTTTCTCCTTGAACTGTAAATTTTTACCCAAGAGTTTTCGCGACATTTACAACGGATACCAAAACTTCTTCACACTGTATTTCATGTAAAGTTAAGCTATTTTTCATCCTTGAACTATGAAGATTGATATATAGGATGGACGAGGCCTTGAACCGGGTAGCCTAGTACTTTCTCTTCGAATTTAAAATCCCACGCAATATAGCCCTGTCTATTTGCTACAAATTGAAGGAAATGACTTTTTCTGTACTTCTGGAAGACCAGCAGTGGTCGGTGGCTTCCTCCTCAAACATCCTCCTTGCATCTAAAAACCGCATACTTTCACCCTTTCAACCACTTTCACCTTGAACTGTACACTGATGCATCGAATTGGCAACAACTTTCTAATTGCTACTGCGAATACTAAATAACAGGGAAAATTGCAATAATTGCAAGTTTCTTTTGATCAGCAATGACAACAGCCATAGCTTCAAAGAATAAAAGATTCGTTTTCCTAAAACCCGGGCTTGCACCCCAAAACGACTCTCTTGCATGATCCGATTCTCGATGCAAGAGGAGCAACATCAGCTTTCACTCGAGAATTTGAAATGAACAAGAGGGTTCGTCGTGTAGGGTAAAAGGATGTATACTGAACGTAGGATATAAGATGCATACCGCTCAAGTTATGCAAGGCT
The DNA here is from genome assembly GCA_906901655.1 of Sminthurides aquaticus. NCBI lineage: Eukaryota > Metazoa > Arthropoda > Collembola > Symphypleona > Sminthurididae > Sminthurides > Sminthurides aquaticus. Next base: position 6,269,452 of record CAJQTT010000010.1, read on the forward strand.
GCATCTTGCTTTTAATTGTTTCCGTCAGCTGGAAATTTTCACAAGCTTTCCCCACTTTCTCCAAAAGGTTCTCTCCTAGCATTTTCTCGTCAATACTTTCTCCTTTCATTCTTTACTCCCTTCTTCTTTTCGGTGACTCTCAGCTGCTAGCTCCTGGCGGCAAGAAAGCATACATCATTCGTGACTACTTTTCAAGGCTGATGATAAGACTACAAAAAGACCTGTTGCAACTTGCAATAATTAAAGAAAATTCAAATCCTCCCGCTGGCGGTTCCCAGCAATTCCGGCTTCCTCCACGATAAAAGCTATATCAACTTCCGTTTCCTTTTAAACTAAATCACTTTTAGAAAAGCATGGCAAGCTATAGCCCACAGCTACAACTTGTTACAACGTAGGAGCTTTATACTTTCTTCGGTAATCTTTCGCATTCTTTGACTATATGTTCTTACGTTTCTTCGTCTAACAAACTTAAATCCGAGAGCATCCTCTTATCTTATCCTGTCGTCAAACCCGAACGAAGCTGCATAGAGCCTAATCTAGAGTGAAAGCTACAAGTATGCTTTTGGCAGACGACAACAATGACACTCATTTTCTATTTTTGAACGAACTGTGGATTGCTCTGCTTAAAATCTGTGTCTCTCGGAATCTATGCTTTCTCCTTGATACAGTATATATACCTTCTTCACGAAATGCAGCAGGCTCTTATTAAGTCGCTCCACTTTTTCCCGCTACGAATATTTAAAAGCGAGTGGAAGGAAATAAGGTAGTTTTAGTAGAAGGGTGAATGTAGATTGTGGTTGGAGAAACGGTGGTTATGAAGCGTATCTATTTTTATCTACGATATAAAATGATATAAATAACGTATAATTTCAAGGAGGATTTTCTTTTTATTCGTTCCGCCACTCTCTACATTTTAGAATGCTCCTTCTTCTACTCTTGCCCACGCCCACTTTCTCCAGACTGCTTTCTCCCTACTATTTCTGCTATCAGAATTCTTAGAAGATCCAAAACTACAGGGCCCTACTAAGTCTAGAACAACTTGATCATTCCACAACGTCTAGCCGCCTACCTCCCACCTACACACCTACAGATTCAGCAGGAGTTCCCGGAGAAAGTTCCCAGCATCCCTTTTTACCCATTCTCGGGAAAAAAGAGAAAGCATTGGAGTCGCACATATAGGGAAAGGAGTAGGAAATAGAGGGACTTTTCTTTAAAAGACGTTAGAGGATTGGCGAAGGAGGAAATCCATTTCATGACCACTAAAATACAAAAGAAAATGGATACAGGAAGGGAAATTACATTCAGGTTTACTAACGTTCCGACGTGATAATGATAATGCATTTCCAGAGCGCCTCTCCAGGACGTGACTCTGGCTACAAATGAATAGATCCTCTTCGTTCTTCTTCTAGTACTAAATCTGCTCCTGCTTTTCGTTTTACAGGCCACACTCTTCTTGTACTTCTCCGAAAATCCCAAACACTGCCCTGCCCGCTGCCGCTTTGCTCTTCCAGAAGAAAGACTATAGTATTCTTCCAGCCCAGGAAGAAACAAAGTACATTTACGTAGGTACGTAAGCAGACATTGTAAGCTGGAAACCAATGGGAAGAGCGTTGCAGGGAAAAGAACAAGGCTGAGAGATAAACTGTATTTTTTCTCTAAAATGCAGGAACCGGAACGAAAAAATAATGCCGAGTTCTTGGCCATCCAGCCTAAAAACTCGTCCGTATTTTATCTTGTGTACTTCTTATACACACGCGAGCAAGCAAAAGACGCTTTTCAAGGCTACTTTTTCCCCCGAAAAGATCATGTAATTTCTTTCATATCCTTTGCTAGCCATATATCTTGGGAGAAAGTGGATTTCGTTGCTCGTTTAGTTGCCCGTGAAAACCGAGCAGAAAATATGCCACGGGTTTCGTAGGAGTTGTGCCTGGGAGTATAGCGAATTTTCGCAACTTATTACCTGTTTCCAGCGTCCGGAGAGCAGATGGCGCAAGGAGCTACTTGATTTCTACAGGATGAAGCAACGATCCGCCAGTGAAATATAAAAATATGTTTTCACGCGTAAGCTGCATGAACCACGGACGGTGCAGAGCAGTAGAGATTGGATGCAGGATGTCTAGCAAGTTTTACACGGGAGGAAATGCAAAGAGCAAGTAAAGTTTTTAATGAAGGTGCATGATGAAAACTACTAGATTTACATCCGGGTAAATGTTTGGAAGAAGTAAAAAAAGAAAATAAGATACTGGAATGGGTTTGGAGAGGAGCCGGAGCCCTAATAATTTTTTCCTAGCTCTCTCTTCTTTATTTATTCTAGACATGCACCTTAGCGGCAGTTCAATTAAAATTCTTGATCATTTCAAGAAGCGAAAGAGAGAGAGAGAAAAGAGCTACACGCTACACGGCACTAGCGTGAAAACTAATGGAAAGAGTCGTAGAAGATGTCCCTTGTTTTCCTCGTTTCTCATGATGCATTTTTTCTCTCCTTTTTTCCACATGTCTGCTTTCATTTTTCTATGGCCTCTCTTCTCTTTTCACGTTGTGTAAGATGCTGTTGATTTGAAGTCTGGTGTCATATGATAATGCAAGCTTCTTTTGTACCTCATGAAAGCATTCTAGGTTCGTGGAGCAAATGATTATTGTGAAAAGAAGATTAGCATGTAAGCTATACCAAACAATACTGCCAAGTACGTTGCTTAGAATTCCGCGTATGTACTGAAGCATTAGGCTGACAGTAGCCCATCTGTACGATAATTTGCGTAGAGAGAAGAGAAATTTCACACATAATCTGAAATAGATGGGGTTGAATATGAAGAGAAGACATTTGATTTTTTGCACATTTGCAGAGCGGAAGCAGTTATAGCTCAAAGTACATGAAGGAGCAATGGAAAAGGCTATAACTGCTTTAGTTTATTTATAGTCAGTTTAATTTGACAACTGATGTTCACTTAATCATTCCGAAAGAGTGTTTGCAATAGAGGCAGAGAAGGAGGAGGAAGATGAGATGGTTCTTTATTCGCACACACGTGTTCCAATTTCTCTATGCTTGTTAAATTTTTGGAAGCGTTCACTCAAACAAGTTTGCGTGTCTGCCCGGTTTGAAAATGATTAGATGCTACCCGGACCCCTCTCGCTCCTCCGGTTTCACGGCATCTGCACTCGCAAAAAATTGAGTAAGATCCTATGCTACCAAAACTTCCGTTAAGATCCTATGCTAACCGAAGCTCCGTTAAGATCCTATGCTAAGCGAAGCTCCGTTAAGATCCTATGGAAAGCAGCAATCCATTAAGATCCTATGTTAAAATGAAATCTGCATTAAGATCCTATGCTACCAAAACTTCCGTTAAGATCCTATGTATACCAAAGCTCCATTAAGATCCTATGCTAAGCGAAGCTCCGTTAAGATCCTATGGAAAGCAGCAATCCATTAAGATCCTATGCTACCAAAACTTCCGTTAAGATCCTATGTATACCAAAGCTCCATTAAGATCCTATGCTACCAAAACTTCCGTTAAGATCCTATGTATACCAAAGCTCCATTAAGATCCTATGCTACCAAAACTTCCGTTAAGATCCTATGTATACCAAAGCTCCATTAAGATCCTATGCTAAGCGAAGCTCCGTTAAGATCCTATGGAAAGCAGCAATCCATTAAGATCCTATGTTAAAATGAAATCTGCATTAAGATCCTATGCTACCAAAACTTCCGTTAAGATCCTATGTATACCAAAGCTCCATTAAGATCCTATGTAAAGCAGAAATCCATTAAGATCCTATGTTAAAAGAAAATCTGCATTAATATCCTATGTTAACCAATACCCCGTTAAGATCCTATGCTAACCGAAGCTCCATTAAGATCCTATGGAAAGCAGCAATCCATTAAGATCGTATGTTAAAATGAAATCTGCATTAAGATCCTATGCTAACAAAACCTCCGTTAAGATCCTATGCTAACAAAACCTCCGTTAAGATGGTATGTTTACCAAATTTTCGTTAAGATCCAATGTCAGCCAACTGTCCGTTACGATTTTGCTGCGATTAAGATCCTACGTAAACCTAGCGCTAATGGATTTCTGCTTTCCATAGGATCTTAACGGAGCTTTGGTATACATAGGATCTTAACGGGGTATTGGTTAACATAGGATCTTAATGCAGATTTTCTTTTAACATAGGATCTTAATTGATTGCTGCTTTCCATAGGATCTTAATGGAGCTTCGGTTAGCATAGGATCTTAACGGGGCTTTGGTTAACTTAGGATCTTAATGGGGATTTCGTTAACATAGGATCTTAATGGTGCTTTAGTTTACATAGGATCTTAACAAAGATTTCGTTAGCATCGGATCTTAACGGAGCTTCGGTTAGCATAGGATCTTAACGGAAGTTTCGGTAGCATAGGATCTTAATGCACATTTCATTTTAACATAGGATCTTAATGGAGCTTCGGTTAGCATAGGATCTTAACGGAGCTTTGGTATACATAGGATCTTAACGGGGTATTGGTTAACATAGGATCTTAATGCAGATTTTCTTTTATCATAGAATCTTAATGGATTGCTGCTTTCCATAGGATCTTAACGGAGCTTCGCTTACCATAGGATCTTAACGGAGCTTTGGTATACATATGATCTTAACGGGGTATTGGTTAACATTAAATTAATATTCTTAATTATTGGAAATTGAGTTAAAACCCGGGTAGCAGGGTATAGCACAAGTGCTGGATTGAAATCTAATCAAGTGTAGGCTGTGACCCGGGTTGGGGAATGAGATATTTAAGGTTTTTAAATTAACAGCATGTAATTTTAGTTGAAATAATTAATTAAATTGCAGCTTACCACATGAATCTCTCGCAGTGATGGAATTTGCAATTATTCGCAAGTACTACATACCATTTCAAGCTCCACCCGCTCGCCTTCCTGAAGATATCCTCGTATCTTGTAGGACATACACTAATTTGGTTAAGTTTAGGGATTTTATTCCTGCTATCATGATAAATGGTGTGAGCAAGAGCTTGTTTACAAGCTGGCATACTACGGAGCGCTATGCGATTTGGTTGGTTGGTTAGCTGGTGAATTTGTGGGTTTGTTGTAAGTTGGTACGCTAAAACACTAGTACTTTCGCCCGGTATTTGTAATGATGATACGAAAGCAAATTGAAATATTTGGGAGGAATTCTACGCGGAGGGGAATTGGGAATCCAGGAAACTCGTTAGACTAAATTATGGTGAATTTACTGAATCAGCATGTAATTTTGCAGAATGCAGAAATCTTCATTAGGGATTCTCCGCCCACTCTTACATACTATAGACACGTAATGTACGTGATAGCTCCCATGCTTTAGAGCAAGAGAGAGAGATAGAACGAGCTGGAGAATGAGAGAGAGAAGGACAGGAATACAGTACAATAGAATTTACCAGTCTAGCCGTGCGGGATACCCGGGAAATAATTAAATCAAGAGTCCAGACCCAATCTCTCATAGCTATGCACAAAAGTTGAATGGAATTAAACATTATTCGTAATTCCCGGTTTTTGTATATGGAAGCCGGGTGCTATGGTTCAAGAACCAGCGGGTTTCCGAGCCATAGCTATTGGATATGTGATCCTGGTTATAAGTAAGTATGCATATGGAATTTTGATGGAATTCCGGGTTTTCCTACGAATAAACTACCCTTGTAGCATTATTGCAAATGCTTCCATGTTCGAAAGAATACAATACCGTACAAGCGGGGGTGGCACGGTATTCTGGTCTTCTTCCTTGTTGCTTTAGTACTGTATTGCACGTATGGTTGTGCTTGAGAAATACATTTAACTATAAGCTTTGCACATTACCGGCTTTTCACCCCTGGAGTGCCGCTTTCATTTTCGGCTCTTTTGAGGATGTAAATGCGTGGTGGAAGAGAAAACACATGATAGTAAATTACATCGGAGCTTTAAGCTTATACAGAAATGCTGCGTAGGCAACAAGTATGAGCAAGAATTTAGTAGGTTTAGGAGAACCAATACGGCAATTCCACTTGCAAATTACAGTGCAATTTTAGCAATCCATTACTAAGTGAACTGTGGAACTAGGAATAACGGAAGTTATTTGCTATTTTTACTAGTGCATAAATTAATTGATGAATTTCATGGTGTCTTACGAACATGTGGTAGTAAAAAGGCTGTTATTTGCATGTCCTTAAAAAATATATAATAATAATATAAGGGCTTAAACAGTATTGCAAAAAATAGGCTAATAAAACTGATTACTTCGTTTGCAATATTGCGAAAAATTGCATACGGGTTTGCTAACAGCATTTTACCGTCTTGCGCCGCAAGTAAAGGCGTGTCATCGAGCTTTATGTTGTCAGAGAGAGAGAAGAGAGACGAAGCGAAGAAATAAACAGGGATGACCTCCGTATTGTGCACACTGTGTACGCTTCAATTGTAGATTTTACATTGTACTCGTTGGAGAAGAAGACAAGTTGAAGAGACGAGTTGACATGGAGGGATGAGAGTCTCACTGTCAGCCGTCGTCGTCAAGGATAACAGAAAACTACTACGAGGGATAAGTAAGTTAAGTTGGCAAATCGGATAATTTCCCTATGCCGCATCGGGTTTGTCAACTTTGTTTGCTCTAGCTTATGTGAAAGCAACGCCAGGAACGGTAAATAAAAGATGAGCATGGAGGTGGATGTTGTCAATGTTGTAGATTGTAATATTTCGTGGAAAACGGGAATAATTTAACTGATGTATTATTGTGGCCACCAAGTAATGTTTACATACAATTGTACCTGAAACGTTTATACTGCGGGCTAGATCAGATGATATGTGTTTCGGAAATACTATACTGGTATTGTAATTGTAAGGCTTTAATGGACCATTGATCACAGGTAAATCATGCTATTGAATTTGATAGTGAACTATCAACACGTTGCCGTAAATCTAAATGATTATCTCCGAAAATACCCATACCTACGACGAAAAAATTTAATTTTCGGCGTAGATAACTTGCAGTTTTCACAAAACAAGTTTCAAAAATATAACAAAAACCTTAGTCCGTTGTGCCATTTCGGAACATGAAATTGCAAATAATCCCCACGGAGACAGCTTATGTATTAGAACGTTGTACAACTAATCCTTTAGGGAGAACAAGCGCAGCAACAGTGCAGCCTATCCTATCCAAACTGCAGACTCCGACAGGTGTAAAAACAGAAGAGTGACATGCGCGAGTTTCATGGAATATTTAAAGGTGAACACTATCGGAAAAGAAAGCGGGAGAAAGTCCGCCAGGGCTGATGATTTGTATTGCTCTATTTTCTTGTACCAGCTGTATTTGCCCCACTACAATAGTTGTCTCAAACTTTCATGACCTTTATATAAAGTACAGAGAGAAGATGAGACGTCAAAGAAGATAATGTATTGTAGTCAAGTTATAAACTAGAAGTAGAAAAGACAGGGTCTTCAACGGCTCACAGCTTATGAAGCGGCTCTACTATACTCAAGTTTGCAAGAGTGCCGACGAACTCTGACTCGTCTAGTAGTAAAATTGCAAAAGTCTGAGCAAGTTTTTTCTCCATTTCATGGAGAAAACTGCCCGAGAAAGCCTTGAAAAGCTCCCAAGGAGCTAAGGTACTAAAGGAGCATGGCTTTTTTCAAGGAGGAAAAGAATAATACAAGGAATAAAGGATCCGGATCTAATAATATGATGTGCCCTCCTTTGAAGACAAGATGAATACGAGTGGAGGGAGATGCTTCTCAGGTCGACTTTCTCTTTTCCTCCTACTCGCCTTCTCATATCTTCCCCTAGTTTCAGCCCTTCTGTGGATACTCCTTTCCTCTTCAAGGTTTCAGGCATTAAAGAGGAGAAAGAGCTTTATGCTTGGAGAAAGTCATGTCGTGGAGGAATGTAAAACTGGAGTAAAGTGAAAGGAGCTATTGAAAAAGATTCAAAACCTCTCGAAGAAACCGCATTAGAAAAACGCGGGAAAACTTTACCGTCCGCGGTCTACAACTGCATCACAGCTCAGCTTTCTTCACAGAGAACTGACTTTCTCCGCAGATTCCGAAACATAGTTTGCAGTTTTCTCTCAGCGGAAATCCAATCTAATGGCAGATAACTTTAAATTTAAAACTTGGAGCCCACTTAGCACAAAGCAAGTAAGCTAAAGCTCCAGTCATAGGACTCATTCCCTCAAGGAGAAAGTTGAAGGACAAAGTGAAAATTTACAAGCATCTGCTACGTCTTTCACTGGCAACGACTTTGAGTGCTTTCACTATATAAAATTCATAGAACTCAGGTTTGCTTTGAATGCAGCATACCGATGCTTTCAAAAGTCCACCTTTTGAAAACATCAACTTTCTCCAAGATAATTTCATCTTTGTCTCCTCTTTCTCCGCCTGTCATTCCCACAGCTTAAGCTTGGATATGACAAAACTCGGTAAAGTATGCTAAAGCTTCAAAATGTACTTCCATTTAGGCATATATCCTTTACATATGTTTCTAGAAGACAATTAACGGACGGGGAAACTCATCCGACAGAAGAAGGGAAAAACTTTGACTAATTCCTCTCTTCCCATCAATTTCCCTTTTCTTCTCTTCTTTTCCCTTCCCTTCATCTTCTTCTCATTCATCCTCTATTTAAGAGTCCAGGAGAAAATAGATTAAATACGGAAGAGGGGGAAAGCGTAGATTCACCCCCGCAAAACATAGAGTTCCCAGGTTAATTTATTCATGGCGAGATACAGGGGCAACTAAACTCGGAAGCAGGGTTAGTTGATTCTTGGATACACCCTAAACATTTAAAACACCACAATGGCAGCAGACGTTTCTCATCTCTCCCTCTATTTTACAGCACAGAGCTAAGTTTAGTGCATAACTTCCCTCTGCCCCTTGCCATCATCCCTAGCTCATAATCATTCACTTGGCGTTCAATTCAAACTTTTACTACAGTTTGAAATTAAATATTCATCCGGCAGTTAAACAGAAGGGTGGCTGGTTGACTGGATAGCAGGCCCGCAAAATATTGCTGAATACGGGATTAGTAGTGAAAGCAAGGGTGAAAGTTTGTGTGTAAAACAAAACTAAGCACTGTAAGCTAAACCTGAAAGGGAAGAAGATAGGAGTAAAAGCTACTAAAGTTCGGAGCGGGTGAAAGTAGCAAGAAAATCAAGTCTATGTTGTGTTTTAAATGTAGCGCCAGTAGCGGCTGATTACGACCTGTGAGAGGAACTTTCACTGCTTCATACATTAGGTAGGCACAACAGGAGCTATTTACAGGGTCAACGGTATTTGGTAATCTATTAAAGACTAATAGGAAGAAAGGTGGACGGAGGGGGGTAAGTCATAAGTTCACTCAAACTGTGTGGGAAAACAGAGAAAGCCAAGAAATAAAAGAGAAAGCAAAGTGAAAGTTGCGTTTGCGGAAGAAGAAGTTAGGGAGAGAAGAAAGGAGAAGAAAAGATGGAGAAGCGGAAGGGTAATAGAAATTTTGATATTTAAATTCATCCGCTACATGATTAACCTTTTAGCTTCTGGTCTACCGGAGTTAGGAGGGAGTCTATAGAAGTCAAAGAAGAGCTTGGAGCTCAGTAGATGCTTTAACTTTCTCTCTGTCGCTCATACAAAACGAGAACTAGATACAAGATGAGATCCTCGGGATATTAGCCGCAGATGTATGGGAGAGTATGTTCATACAATGTATGTATGGACAAAATTTAATGTGGTGTAACATAAGGTATCATATTAAAAACGATTCTTTCAAAAATCCAAGGAGAAAGTCCTACTTTGGGCGGGTCTCTATAACCAGCCTCCGCCCCGGGATGTTAATCTAGCTCGTGCTCTGGGCACTGAATGCATTTACTTTGCGTTTAAATTTCTCCACAGTAAATAAATACTAGTCCGGACAGTGAGAAGCATACACATACAGAGGGATTATGCGGAGCCTTCGAAAATGAGTGAAAGGAGGATACAAGGAACATTGACGGATATATTCGAGTTTTTAAGCAGGACTGTAATCTAGCTTACAGGTATTGCAAAGTCTGCAAACTCTTAGATTAAATCGATCAAAGATTCCAAGATGATTATCGAAGTACACCATTTTAAGCTACTCATAAAGTCAAACTTGAAGAAATGCGATTATGAAACAAAATGACGGGCAGTTTAACGCCGTTTAGATAGAAAGCCATATCATATGAACTCTCATGGCAAAGTATCGACGGCACTTCTCATTTGTGGTGACTTAAGTGAATTCTCGATAGTTTCGGATAGTAATCTGTTATAAACATTCAGAACACATCGACTCTTACAGAAATACCTAATCGGAGAAAGTTGATGAGCAAATTTCATGTTGTAAATAATCAAATTCAAACAAGATTGAAGAGCGGAGAAATCCTAGGTAAGTACAAACTGAAATACTTGCTTTCTCCGTGCTTGCTTTGAATTCAAGTAATTCCGGAGAGAATGGGTGTAGGAAAAAAATCAAGATAATCCAAGGATTTCCCACTCTTCTAAAATTCTTTCTTCTGATTCTTCATTTCTTCCTCTACCATTCATACATCTACCTATCCCTTGCCATCCGTCTTCTAAATGATGCAAACGAGTCTGTACTCCGAAGCCATCAATGAAGAAAAAGAGCGTGCGTGTAGGAAATGGAAGAGAAACAAAACAAAGAGGGAGGAGAGCAACTGGGGAGAGAAATGTATAAAGGAAAATAATAGCGACGACTTGAGAATCTCAACGGAGATAATTAATTTTGCACCCGAAGAGGGCGAACAAGCCAAGAGAAGAGAACAATAAAAGGAGGAACGTAACTTTGCACCTTTGGCAAACAAGCTTTCCTCTCTTCAAAGTCTTGAATCCCTTCAACACTACACTGTATGTACTGTATGCTAAGGAAAAGCATTTTAAATTATCCTCTATCCTTTTGCATTGGTTTCTTTTCCATACCTCTTACAACGTAATGTCTGCGCATTGTCATCAACTTCTCGTTTGAAAAACAGCAGAAGGCGTCTCATTCCAAAGAAGAAGAAGAAGCCAAAACATGAAATCGCTTACAGCACCAAGAAGACACATTAGTAAAAACCCGTGTGCATGCTATGAGCAACAATTCCAGGGGTTTTGTTTCATAGAGCAAAGCGAGCCAAAAGAAGACTCGAGAACATGTGTGTCCTACTCTTACAAAATACCCGAATAAGATCAGATGTCGCTTCGGCGGTGGTGATGAAGCATCTTATAGTAGCTCAGATAGATGAAGCATATATTCCTTCAAACTTCAACGACAAATGATGACGAGGAGAAGACAGGAGCGTTGGATTTCTTTTGGCAAAATGCATACTCAGATGGGCTGTCGTTCGTGAATCCGCATAAATAATAATCACAAGTGGGTCTACGCTCTCCTTCATTAAATCACTTGGAAGCTCCTTGACGAAATCCTCTACAAGCCTCGAAATAGCCTCTCGATGAGATACAAGGAGGACAAGTGTTCCGATGAGGGATTGTAGGAACTTAGCTATGTGAACGCACGGAGGCGATTGTGCTGCCATCGATGAGTTGTGCTAAGAGTACAGTAAAAGCATTCATACTGCACAACTTCCTGTAAAACCCGGGTATCACAGCTCATCTCCTTGCCTTTCATCAATAGTCACCCATAGCTCAGCTGTGCCTGCCCACCTTGGCAAGTTACGATGAAGAAATGAAAGGACACAAGTAAAATATTAAAGTCAAAGGAAAATTTACACACTCAAGGATAAAATGTAACACACTACTTATAATCCGGGAAATGTAAGCAAATTCTTGAGAACGTGGCCTATCGCTCCGAATTCGGGATGATGAATGATGTATTCGGTAGGCAGCTGGCTGGATGAATAAGTTTGTGGCAAGAAGGGGTGAAGTGAAAAGACGTAAAGAAGGAAGAGAGTCATTGAAATTAGAAGAGGCTTAATTTTAAGTTGCCGCCACAGAAAATAGATGATTCATAAAGGTCAGAGGAGAAGAGGGTGGTGCAGAGGAGTTGGAAGAACAGATGGAAGGAAGACTGGGTTTTGAAGGGGAGACAAGAGACAACTGGATTGATTGATTTCTTATGAGAAATAAATCAAAAAAGTGCCAATTATAAAATATAAATCCTCCTCCATCTGTTCCTCTACAAAACAAGTCTCTTTCGCTCTCCTTAAATTTATTTGTTGCTGAAGACATGTAAATACCCGGAAATTTGAAAATTTCAGGTAAGTAGAAAAGTTCCCCGGTAACTTCCTTGCCTCGATCCAGTAGTTGCTAGGTGGTAACTGGGAGAAATTGCACCTGGGAGAAAGTGAGTGAAAGACAAATACTTTCACCACTTTCTAGGACAAATTCAAAGAAATTCTACGTTTACACCCTGATATTCCTCAACACCCGCTATTCCTTCCAGGTCGGCAACTGTTTGCAACACATAACTTTTAATTTCCCGGGTGAATAATAAATTATTGGCGGAAGTAATAAATGTTTTTCGGGGAAAAACACAAGCTATTGGTTTCACAAAAATACTAACAGCTGGCTGGATGAATACGTTAACCGGGTTTTATACCCGCTTCAGAGTTGAAGGACGGGAGAAAAGTTGAAGAACTCTTGTGAAAGCGGGAAGGAAGGACTTGTTTGAAATTCAACTTGCTGAATTGTTAACACTCCCCCACCCTTGTCCTCCATCCAACAGCTTTTCTCTCTCCTATTCTTCAGTCGGGAACTTGATCAAGTCTAGAGGTCTCCGGGAGTCAATGAATGACAAATGCGTGCCTGAATGACAAGTGTCTTCCTCGGAGTAGATTAATGATGTTTGTATGTTTCTAGGAAGAAGAAACTCTCAAGTCCCAGACAACGACGCGAACGCTTTGGGATTTGCATAAACCTCTTCTTCTCCGTTCGGTCCTCATCCGTCTTAGAAAGAAGTCTACCTCTCCAGCCCCTCCCGTCCTTGTCAGCTACGTACAGGTATTATATAACAAGATACGTGTATGAATTGGAGCAAGTATGTCACGACAAAAGGATGCAGCAGAGTAAACTAAGAATAATGTCAAAGACTGAATCCATGTTAGGGGGCGTAGTGAAATGCACTGTAGTGCCGACTTAAGGAGGACTAAGAAGATGTCTATATTTTGCCTACTGTACGTATGACACACACGCCCTCTGAGAGCATGTACGGAGCATAAGTAAAAGAAACCCTTGTACACATCCAATACATTTTGCAGAGGACACTAGAACAGAAAGAGGCGGTTCTATTGAACTTGACATGTTGAGTTGTTGTCAATTTTACTTCCCCTATGCCCTCCACAGGCATTGGCGATCTCATGACAATAACATTAGCAAGAACTGCTACTGGAGAAAGTGGTAAACCAGGCTTCCAAGGGAAGCCACTTGTGTCTGTGGTCACTCTCATTATTACGCAGTTGGACTCAGAACAATATAAATATTGTGACAGGCTGTTAGAGGCGGCCGTAAACCCCTGTAACGGTACGATTATGAGGTAAAAGAAGTGAAAGTTCTGGAGAAAGCAAGGGAGAGAAAGTGGAGTAAGAGAAGGAAGTGGGGTTTTGGAAGACTGAAAGCCTCCTCGCGGTTTGTTACAGTGAGTGGGCCGAGAATGATTTTCTATAATTTTGTCAATTCTCCTAACAGGCCTACTTCCGGCACGTCAGAACAACAATGCTCATTAATTTGTGTGATAGTTTTGCACGCCTTTGAAAGTGAAGACGAGGTTGTTATCCTGAAAATGTCAAAGTGAAAATCTCCGAGGCAGAGACATAGACTCCTTGCAAAAGGAAGAGGAGGTGCAGGAATCATGTGACACTGTTGACGTCCTTGGAGAAAGCTTCAAGGGTATAGGGGGTAGGAGGGGAGAAAGGAGAAAGTGTAGATGAAGGGTATGGTGAATGTCTGGAAGTAATGTCATGTCATTGTTTGCCACCTCTGGCGTATTACATTCTCTGGGATTTCTGGAGAATGTGGCTGATGTGGGGTGGGAAGGGGGCGGCGGTGAAGCTTCTCCATTATTTACCTAGCCAAGTCTGCCTGTCACTCAAATCCCGGCCCTCATTCAGAATTGAGTGGAATAATTCCAAGTGTCGCAATTCTAGAAACCACATCTAACTTCGCTGACACGGACGGCTGGAAGAGAAAGTCGGAGAAAGTAAGGCAAATCAGTGTAGAATCTAGGACTCGCCAAGCCTAGGAGAAAGTTGCGAAAGAAAGGCAAAATGCAACAAGCCCAAGATGGATTGGCAAACGTAGTAATTTCAACTTCCACTTTCCATATCCGCTCTTTCGGCTAAGTGTCAAGAGGACTTTGGATGGAGATAAACATGAGAAGCTGCTGCTCCTGACTTCAAGATTCATAGGCTCTAGGAAGGAGACAGGAGATTTTAATGCAGAGTAAGAAATTACTTTGCTAAAACTTGCAAAATTCTTTAACGAACCAAAGAACCGTCTAAACTTGTTACATGAGTTGTAAATTTGGTGGTTGTACAGTGTGAATCGGTGTATGCGTTCGAGACGAGCGCAGAGCCAGCTTTAGTTGAGTAATTTGATTAACAAAGTCAGAGTAGCCAACCGGGTGAAAGTAATGTAATTCGAATTTTGTAATGCAGATTTTATCATACTAATACGCCGGTTTTAAAATTTCAGATCCATGCAACCAAATTGTAGAGTTAATCTCAAAGTGAATGCGAATTTCTGTTGCAATGATAGTATAGCAGTAAATTTACTGTACAAATTTGGTTATCTGGAATGGCTTAGAAAATCGGAGTTTTTAAATTTTTGTAAATTTTGTTTTTTTAAATCAAAAGCTTTATGCCATTTCTCGCAGAATTTTACGAATCTTATGAAACCCGATTTGAACGGACAACCAATGAATAAAATCGACGGGTGGTATGCAAAAGTTCTGAAAATTCAAGAAAAAATAACAAAAAGTACTTACAATACATCTCGACTTTGACGCTTGTGACGACAGGTTCACTCATATTATTATTAGTGGCTTGGCACGTAAAAACAGCTTGCAAATCCGATCTTGTAAGCTTCCTAATTTCAAGTCTATTGTTAACGGTCCCATCCCGGGTAATGGCGCGGTACGAGTCGTCGACGAGCGCCCCACCGCGCCACCACGTCACTTTTGGAGGGGGTCGACCTGCAAGAAAAAAAGCAATGGGTATTAAAATGCTGTGCGTTGTATTAACTAATCAGGATCAACTTATTGATTATTGCTGTTTGTTTACTTAGCTACCGCCGCAGCGTGACTCATAGGAACTACATGATTGTATTTTATTACTAGCTTTTTCTCATATTCAGACTATTTTTTGAAGTTACAGTATGTAAAATGCTACAATGGGTACTCCTTGAAAATTCTATGTACTGTAAGTGCAATTTTAGTATTACTCTAATCGGCGCGAAAATTTTACAATTCAACCACAGTCTTCTACCTCCCCATCTGCCAACACTCCTTCCTGACAGCCTCATTAACACTGTGTTTCACCTGACTGCAAAACTTTTTCAACTATTTCACCCTTTACGCTAACAGCTGATAAAATTAGAGAAAAGTGTAGAAATAAAGCTCATTCCCTCCAGCATTAAACAGTTCATTTTAAGTACGTCAACGACTGTTTTCCAGAAGGTTTTATCATCCTCCTTCCTCTCACAATTTCCACGAATGATATTGGGGAAAGTTGTGAAACAGTTAAAAAGTAAGAGAGAGTTGGAAGAAGACTCTTTTCACCGCTACTTTCTCCTTTCGTTGATGCAGTTCCGGAGATGACCCGAAGCTATCCACTTTTTAGCGCTTGTCATAAAAGTGTATAAAATTGCGTGTAAGTAAGTTGTTTGCGACGTGATGTCTGCGTACTAAACTTGTGATTTTGAGAGCATCTCTTATCCTTCTTCTCTCATCGCTAGCTGGTTGGAGGTGAAACTAACATTTTATATACAAGCTGTACTTTCACTTCTCCAGCTTTCACTCACTCACTCAGTCAGTCTACCACCACCACACTTATTCCAGGCTCTGGCTCTTTTGAACAAGTTTTTGAAAGCGTAATAAACTCCTTAATACTCCCGTAGCTTGGAAGAGCCTGGGGCGAAAAAGCTCACTTTTCTCCACACTTGTAACTTTCTCTAATATGTGCTCTCTTTAGGAATTCTTATCCGCCTCTTCTTCTTATCCTTATCCTTCACTACTATTACCTCTTTTTTCCTCAATCCAAGAAGTTGAACTGGAAAGTTGCTTTGCTAAAGCAGCTCTTCTCCAACTACCCAAACCAAGCTATTAGGTATCTATACACTTTCACCAACTTTCTCCAGACTATTCCTGAAGAAGAAGACGCTCTTAGGATTGGACCGTCAATTTTCCTTGTCAAATAAGTCGGGCGGATACTTGGAAAAGTTTCATTTCCTTGCAAAGAATCTCATTGAATTTCATCGTTATGCCCCTACTTTTCACACTTTTCACCCTTCCTCCTCACACGACTTTCTCCTCTTCCCATTCTCGACAACGAGCCCTTCAAACCGCCCTCTCATGAAGGAATCAAGATGGAATCTTTTACATGATGTTTTATCCTCAAGGAGCTGCCTTTGACCCTTGGTAAGCAGAACTACAGCCCTTCCCTTGAAACCAGACCAAGTTTGATTTCCTGCTAAGGAAATCAAGCTTGAGGCCTTAGTAACAAGCCATAGTAACAGCAGCAAATATAAGCCCTAGCACAGGAACAGAACCCTGCTACGTCTTCAATCTATAGTAACAGACTTGAGTTTTAACTATCAAATTCTATGAACCATCATCTAAAATTCATTCCTCTTCTCCCGTGTTCAAAGAGCTCTCGTAAACTTTCTCCTCCTATTTTACTCGCTAACAATCCCTGTTAAACTACAAGGGGTTTGGAGGGCACGCCCGGGTAGTTAGAATAGCCACAAGAGGACATTTACTACAATAGAATTCCTCGAAATCCTCTAAACTCTCTCGTATTTCTCCTCATTGGCTGTAGCATCCGAAAAACCCTGTGGACTGATGGGCAGAATAGGGGAGAGAAGATGAATTGGAAAGTTTTCCTTGGCTACACATTATTGAACTTTCCCTGGAAGGAGAAAGCGAGAGAGAAGGGGGCGAAATTCTCTTTGAAACATTTAATGTGCAATAAGTAAAAGGTGTGTGTGTGTGTGTCTGTCGAAGGAAGCTGTGGATCTGGGGGTGTGTGTGCGGTTGAGTAAAACTCCCGCCAAGTATCTACGAGAATTCTATATCTTCCAGAATTCCAGAATACCCGGGACTTGTGGCCTCCTTCCTGAAGAAGGCAATCCTACTCCAAGTTTAGGGCATCATTTATATTGAAAGAGAAAGCGGGAGAAGAGAGTATTCCGAAGAGGCGGATAAAATGGCAAGATACAATATTGAAGATACGTGTATACACTAGAAATAGTTTTCAAACTCTGGTTATTGGTTGTATTTAGGGAATTCAGCCGCTAGGACGACCACTAATCGTCCCGATGAAATTCTCTCCTCCGCATTATCCATCCTCTCCCGTTCGATTCAAACGTTTCTTCTAAGGTTTTGAACATCTGTGTAGAGCCCTCCCGGTTTCTGCTACGACAACCCGGCTACACTTTTGGTTACTGTGATAGTGCTGCTATTGCTGTTGGAATCGGGTTATAGCACTCTTGTGAAAATGCGGGTATTAAGTAATATAAGTTGCGGGTAGCGTGGGTTAGACTTAGCGGACGTTCTTGAGAAGAATCGGCTCCAGGTTTATCCTAGTTGTATACCTATTTATGTACGAAGATCCGCTTTAGTTTGTGTACAGCTACTGTTGCTATTACCCGGGTTCCGGGTACATGCTACTTGAAGTTGCAATTCTAATGATGATAAGAGCATGCAGAGGAACGTTAGCGAGACAGATGGCTAGCTCAAAGAGCCGGGTATTCCCAAAGTTGTGGATTGTGTGTATACATGTTCTCTTGATCGGAGGAGAAAGTGGAGAAAGTGGGTATTCTGAATAGTTGCGGGAGCTGTGTGTATCAAGAGAGGGCGAAGAATTCCGATTCATCCTTCATGGTTGAGCAATTAAATGCCCTCATAAATATTTCAGGAAACTAATCAAGTGTCAATTGGATTTGAGAGAGGAGAATAGGGCAAGCTTATAATTGTCGGGATTTTCAAATACCCGCTCCCTTCCAAGTTCCAACAAGTCTTCTCTTCTTCCTCCGTCCACCAGTACTAAATTCAATGCCTACTCCTCCTTCCTCAAAACCGGGAGAATTTCATCAAGGATAACATGCATGTAACATAGCGGGAGGGATGAATTCCGCAAAATACCCGCCTCTCTTGCCTCTCTTCCTCCTACACACTGGTGCCCATCAAACAATACACCGGCTTCGAGAGATGGCGATTACATAAATACCCGGGTAGAATAGAATAAACCACGGGATGAACAAATCTTGTCCGGGTATTCTAACTCTTATTCTTCTTGTCTTACCTAAAATACACAGTCCGAATCTCCCCTTTACCACCCTTGGTAATACTGAAATCCTAACCTCATCTATTGTAAATAATCCCTGGCTCATCCTTCTTCTTTCTCTTATACCCGTCATTCGTCTCTCTCTCCGCTTGTCTAAAACTCTGGCTATTCATTCCGCAAATATCGCTTTGTTCCGACTTAAAATTACCTACTACCGCATCGAAAGAAAAAGCCTGGAGAAAGTTACCCGCATTTACCTCATTCAATACCAATGAATTGTGGAGCCATGTTGCTTTACATTTTGCTCTAACAGTTTTTCTATCTCTTTTATACTTTTTACTCAACGAGCTGATAAGTTGCCAAAAACAAGATGATGATCGCGTCTACATTGAATAGCACACTTTGCACAAACGACGGCGTTCCTTGAATGAAAGCAAAAAGCTTTTCAACTCCTTCTCTTACAAGATTATAAAAAATTTAGTGCTGCAATTTTTTAGCTTGCCATCAATGCCAATGACTGAATAGGCAAACATTTCTCAAACAACTCAATGGTTTAGCCAATAGCTTCATGTTAAGCGGAGATGGTGGGTATAACATCAAAAAACACGGCGCGAAAAAAACGGACGTGCAGATAAAATCCCAAAGGAAAATTTACAGGAGATGGAGAAGCGAAAATACAAATATTTTTAAAACTTACCTCCAGAAGCGACGCAGGTGAGGGACATTTCAGATCCCTCGTTGTATGGACCCGCAATTGCTGCAATCTGGTTGCCAGCTGCATCAAAAATTGCCGGGGGTTGTGGTGGCACTGGAATAAAAGAAAACGTTTTCGAGGTTAAATACAAGTGGAAAGAGGATGAATGGAGGATTTTGATTTCAACATGATCAGTGTTGGAAAGAGGATGCGCGTTGGAAGCTTGGGGAAAGTCAGAGATGAATAGAAGATGAAGCGGTGGTTTGGAGCTGAAAGAGAGATGAGAACAATCGGAGAAATCAATTTCCAAAAACCATATTTCTTTCCCAATGGCTTCCAGCTCTCAAGTTTTAGCTTTACCAGCTTTCAGCATACAAAAGAGGATGATACTCCCAGGAAATCAGGAAGAAAGCACGGTGAGGCGAAGCTGAACGCTAAGCCATTCCATTAGAGCACCCGCGTTTCAACTCATTAATAAGATATATTACTCATCCTGGCTCAAGTACTTTGAAAACTCATTAAAAACAAGATCCTTCAACTATTCTATTCAATGAAAACTTAAATTCACCTAGTCATCAACTTTAATGCGGGAACTAGCTGAGCGGGTTGGTAGTTGGCTATGAGTGGGTGATAGTGGTAAAACCAGCATGTTCAACATTGAACATTGTGTGACCCTGAATACAATATGTTTTCAATTCGTGAGCATGCCTTCTTGTGCAGCGAATGGGCATAGTTTTTGGCAAGCACGGGGTGTTAATATTATGTTTTTGATAGTCTTTGTTTTGACGATATTTTCGGGTAGAGCTAACACATTAATTGGATTTTAAATCTAAATTCTTGGTTCCAAATTGCTTTCAAATTTGAAATTTGAAATTTAAATTGATTTGAAATTCAAAAACATGCTATACTTAAAATATTTGATTCACAACAATACCTGCAACACAATTATGACGCTGAATTTTTCATAAATCTGATCATTTTGAGTGTGACATAGTATGTTATCCATAAATATTGAATTTATGGATAATAAATACAGCAAGCCGCCATTAAGCTACAGGGCATAGGGCATTTGACCAGCGTGCAACTGCAGGTATAAAATCCTAAATAGAATCCGTTCTAGCCCTGCAATTTTGCTGCCCCAAGACTTTTGTAAATTGGGGGATATTTTAATAATTTGCATGTTGAGTGAAACCTGTTTCTTCGTTTCATGATTGAAATGGATGGAGAAGAGAAAAAAAAACACTACAGATAAACGAAGAGCGAAAACTCTTACACCTTTGGTTTTTACTATTTTTTTTCAGTACTTCCCATGCATGCATTCTATTAGAAATTGAAACGAGTACTGAGGAGCATTTTTCTCTTCCGTTTTTCGTTTCGCCCTTTCTTCGTATCCTGCTTTCACCTTCCCGTCAAGGCTCTCAGGCAAAGTGAAAGTAGGCAACGCAATACTTTTTGTTGCATGTCCATGCTTCGTGTTGCTCTTTTCCACCGACTCGCAAAGCAAGCTGCTTTCTTGCTGAGCTTTTAAATTGAAAATCCTGTATCTAGCACGAATTTAGTTGAGGGGCTGACCAACTGCACAACTGGGATAGAATCATAGTGTAGCCAGGCCATGCATTTGGAATACAACTGGGTATATATGCTTCCAGGTGGGCGCCAATCTGGATTGCAGATCAATAAACTAATTCTAAACCATATTATTTTGATCATCATCGTTCCTATAACCGCTTTGGTTTTATTTATCTATACACAGTGAATATCGAACCATGGGATCAAATATAAGATAGAAGCTTTAACAGCCGGTGTTGCCGCCTAAAAAGCCTAGCTTTCAAGGTTTAAAAACCTTCTACCTGAAAACATTACCCTCGGCATATACATTAGGAGAAGTACGAATTTGGTGACCTATGAATTTTGTAATTTTTTAGCTGATGTATCACATTAAAATATTTTCTTTCAACGACCCCATGCCTGGTGGTGAAAGAAAGTAAACCGTGTGACCTGTATACGACTCCATGTTTACAGACTGCGCTGGGTTGGAAAGTGGAGAAAGCAATATGGAGCTCGTGTGGAGAACAGTTATAGGCACTCAAATTAAATTTAATGCAGCATGAGATGAAGAGTGGGTAGCAGAGATATCGTGTTGGATCACGCTGCGTTCAATCTTTAATTCAGCATGTAAAATAGGTTTGGAGGGAAGAAATTGTTCCCTTATTTCAATATTTGTAGGAGAAGGGTTTCATGAATAATTAAACCAGATTTGCACACACAACTCTTTTGCGCCCGTGTATTTGCCTCCTTGTATTCAACTCAACGAGTCTTTCTGATCCATAATCATTTTGCAAAGCGCTTGGAAGAAAACGAGGAGAAAGCAACTGGGGAAAGCAAATACTGCATATGTATTCATAAAGTGCTATATTCTTGCTTTAAACGCAAGATTCAATGCTTTCACTGAGCATTTCGGACGCTTTCTCCAGCACTTTATTTGCCCCTAGCTTGTAGGTCCTGCATACTGGTGTATATTATGCACATCTGTGCGTATTTAAACGAGGGAGAATCAAGTCTGCAAATATGATTCTCGGAGAAAGCATACCATGTGTGCTGCTAACGCTTGGAGAAAGCAAAACATCAAACAGTTGACTTGTATACCACTCGGGGACATAATGTCAACATTACTTCGTGCGAGCTCCTTCGAGGAAAATTCCAATTTTGCATTCACACGTGCCATATGAAGGATTTGGGGAAAGCGGAGAAAACACCTTGTGAGACTGTTGTTAGGAGCAAGCTTGCATTGCAGCCGCTTTCTGAGCTCACTTCCGCTATTTCAACAAGGTGAAAGCTTTAAGTTAATGGAGAGCGGGTGTGGAGAAAGTTGGAGAAAGTAATAAAAGACCGCCTGGAAAATTTTCTCCTGGATCCTATCAAAATAGAAACAGGGGGATAATCATATGTTAACTACTTTAACCGGCAGTTGCACGTAATCCAATACAAATGTTTGAATTAATCCCATCCGTAAGCCGGATAGAGTCCTCACGCTCGTATTACAGAAAAACTACATGAATGGAAACAACCTTGCAGACTCATACTTTCACTGCACTAGCAGGCTTTCTCCTCAAGGTTTATATTTCAAACTGGCTTTATTCCCGTGACGCCGTTCTCGCATGGCTTTCACTTGTCAAACTACACGTTTGGCTACAAACCGTGCTTTCACCAGCTTTTACCTGGAAATTAAACTTGGGGTTTCCCGCTTATAACTACGACGGGGCTCTGATGGAAGCATCGCTCCGGTAAACGAAAACTGTGTCAATATTTGCACCATCTCATACGCAGTTCCGCCCTAGATCTGTCACGTGGGGTGGGTGGAGGGCTTACTAAAAATATACTGGTTTTAATAACCACGTATGGGATTTATTACTGGCGGCATATATACCACATTTTTTTGATTCATTGAGGCCGAGTGAATGTTCACGTAGCTTTGGAGAAAGTTGGTGAAAGCGAGAAGGACGGACCCCCTGTGGTAATTTCAACGCGGTAATTATTTTCCCGACCACATGTCCCAGAGAAAACGAGACAAGAGTACGTAGTCTGGATCCAAACACGGCAGAGGAGAGTGTCGGAGAAAGTGGATGGAGAAAGTAGTGTGGACATATGAACGGACGGACAGAGAGCTGCAGCCGGAGATGGAGGATCTGACAAGGGCATCAAGTGATTGATTCCCACTCGCCATGAAACTTCCTGCCCCAAGCAACTAAACCAACTACTGCAACCCGCGTACCTTGAAGGAGATTGGGATAATACCCGGATTGTGGGGAATGGGTCACAACTGTGCCGGTGTGCACCGGATATAGCAAAACTACCCGAATAAGAGCTGAGAGACATGTGTACAAGTTGGTGGTTAGCGTGGATGGACTTGAGCCTCTTTTCTCCTACCATGCTCACATTGGACCCACTTGAATGCAATGCAGGAGTCCTCTAAAGTTTCAACATGTAATTCTCTTGAGGCGTAGAAGAAAAGCGGGTCGCTGATTCTCTTGGAAACCACTTGCTCTCAATTTCTCTACTCGAAATAAACCTACATGTCCTCTTCGTCTTTCACGTTCAATTTCTTCCCTCTTGAAAAAGTTTGATGAACAACTCGTAACTTGTAACGGCTTCTCCTTGGTTGCGTCCTTCCTGGAACAGCTTAAAGCTTCTCCGAGTTCATTAAGTTTGAGAATAAAGAGGTGGAAATTGTTGAACAAACAGGATCTACAATTCAAATTTCCCGCCTGTACAAACCCTATGGAAAATTCCAAAGACTTCACTGGAACGACTCCAAAACATTAAACGGAATTTATATATGGAATCATTTCATCTGAGTCAAATGCCATTCACAGGCTAGATTTGGAGGGAGAAAGTACGCGAATGCTCACTTTCTCCACTTGAACTTTCACCGCCTTACCTATACCGCTTTTCTTGCTGGGGAAATCAAACCCATTAAAACAGTTCCAGGATTTATACGTCATATCTTTAAAACATGGGATGATTGGCATTAAAGGGGCTAGTATATGTATGCTCTGTTTGATGAATATTTTAAAGTATAAACTCTTGCCGCCAAATGTAGGGCAAGGGGTGGGCGGGTCTTTTAAAGTGGAGATCGAATTACTTCTTAATGCTGCATCCTATACATAGTGAATAGTGACAGCCTGACAGTATCAAGCACAACTCCCACATCCCTCCTATAGCACCTAGAGCATCCTTCAAGCTTCGGCTATATGATACTGTTGACTTTCTCCAGTTCGAGTAAGCACATCCTCTTGTTTCGAAGATTTTAGCGAGACTGGCCTTACTTTCCCGTCAAACCCAATAAACTGACATCGCATTGTGAAATTCATTGCACATGAGTTGCGGCGAACAATGCTGCATCTTTCAGGAGAAAGTAGAGAAAGTAGATACATGAATGCAATCAGCTTTGATCCCGCTTGAAAGGTTCTCTATGTACAGGTAAATGGCAGAAAGGAGTTTGTTGGTAATTTTAAAATACTAATGTATTTTACTCCTGAAGACAGGGTATTTCTCATAGGGACTTGCCATAGCAAGTTTAGAAATGTATTGTAATTTTGTGCTCGAATGGTCTTCAACTTTCACCTCCAGAGGAGAGAGAAGGAGTAAAGAAACGTTGAGAGCTGGGTCGGAGGAAATGTGAAGTGGAGAAAGTCGAGGGCTTTCAACACATAGAGAGAGGGAAAGAAACGAAAAAGAATGATGTGTGTATAGGTGAAATGAAGTTGGGGCTGTTTCCGCCACAAAGTTTCTGATTCACACACAACAAAATACATCCAAAGAAGAAGAAGACAGAGTGAAAGGAAAAGAGAAACTTTCTTGGAATGTTTGTGAACATACATTTTCTCTATTTTCTCCTCCTCTAAATTTTCTTCCTCAGCTCTCTACGCACTAATCCATCAACTCCTTACCCCAACGGAACAACTGTAGCTGCCAGAGCAATCCAACAAGATGGAGCATCAATAAATGTACACTTTATTTATACGCGTACAAGTTACCAAGAATTGTGGAGAAATACGGACCGACTAAAATATCCATTTCATGCATTCCCCAAAGTCGATTGAACATATCTTAGAACAATCTACTGCACCGGGATCAACGCTTAAGAACAATAACAACCAATCACCTGGAGCATATTGTATAAACGGATAATACTCGAACCCTCTTCTAACTCTTCTTCTCGTGGAATTTCTTCACTGTTAAAGACATTAACGCCAATAATAGCTATTCAACCCCATGGGGTTATTTTCTATGGTTTTATTGAAATCGAAACTGCTTTCACCCAACTTCTTCTATCTCTCGCATGCTTTCACCTTGGATTTGTTCCTGACTTCAAGGTTTAGAAGCATGAATGTCACTCCAGAAGATTTTACATCATGTTTCAGCATCTATCAGCATTTGATTTGCATCAGTGCTGTAGATTTCAGTTTACCCGGTTTTAAAAAACCCCGATAACCAGGAGCTTCTAACCGACTTTCTCCCATATTCACACACCTTTCTACGGATTTCTGCCATCTGAAACCAGTTTCCTCGCGGACACCTCAAAGCACTCCATTGTCATCTTGGGGGTGGGGGGAGGCTTATCATCATAACATCTTTCCACCATGCCCATCCTTATTTACAGCTTCCCCCAACCACCGAGCTCAATAAAAAAACGGATTCTTCTGTCCCTCCCTCCATGCTTGCATGATGATAAGGGACAGATTCCTTTAGCATTATCTTGATGAGAATCAAATAAACCTGTGGGGTCGTCAGTGATGCGTTACTTTCTCCGGAGATTGCTCCCACGCTTGGTTAACTTTAAGTGTTGCAGAACATTGGGGATGAGGGTTGTGTGCCTGGGTAGAGGTTATGGCGTGCCCAAAGCAGGGAAAGCACACTGTGTTAGCACAGCGTGTTTCTCCTTACCTCAGACTTGAATTAGCTCTACTACGGGTCGTGTACTGAGAAGAAGAAGAAGACGAAGAGTGTGGAATGAATTTTGTCATTTTACCGTAATGAAATACATGTGCCTGATTAAACATTAAATGAGCTTGCACAAGAAACCTATTTGGGTAATCAGTGAGTGAAAGTACAAAGGCCAAAGACAATTTACCATCTCAATAAAGCAGAGGGAGATCAAAGAAGATGGAATTATTTATTCTTCTCTATTGTTTATTGTGAAAAGGAAACCCATCTTTTGATTGAACCAATCTAGTTGTAAGAAACTCAATTCATTATTATCAGACACAACCTATGGTTGGTTTCGTATATTAGGTAAACTTGAAGCCTTCAAGATGCAATATGATTACATTTTGGAGAAAGTTGTTTCTTACAAGACGCAGCACAGTCTGTAGCCATATGTTCGATTGTATATTCTGTCTTGAGCCTTTGTATTTAGGATTGGCAGGCTTGTCTGATCGCATCATGTGATGCGTTCAGGCGGCAAGGGAATGATGTGATGCAATAAACGTGTATGTGCTTAATTTAGCAGACACAAGTTCCATCTCAAGTCAAAGGCTAACGTCTAAGCTACTTTCAAGGCAAGCAAACATAAAAGAGACAATGAAATAAAAGCCGGGTCTCTATAATACAATGCTACGAATTGCTTTTATTAATGCCCGCTCGGGTATCGGAAGGATGTTTGGAAATTTGAGGATTTGGTAGACGGGTAGCAGAAGCTAAGAAAAGTATGAGGGTAAATGAAAGTACGGAAACGTGGTGAAAGTGGAGAAAGTAATTTTTTTATTGTCTGGAAAATATGAGCTGTTCCTTCCTTGTTTTCTGAGGTTTACTTTGATACTTGGTTTTTGTGTCGATTATGGGGATGTTAGAATAAATATTTCGTAATTTTTCGGCTCAGCGACACGAAAAATATTTTCCACGCCATGAGACAAACATTTGATTCTGAAAGATAACCTTCTGTACAAACCTATAGCTCGAAACATGAAATGCATTTACGTTGACGCGATTCTCGTGGGTTCGGCTGAGCGAGCAGAAAAACTTGTCAGTCGTCCGTAAAACTGTAACGGCACGAGGACTTGTGTAACATGCCAAATTGTGCACATTGTGCAGAGGTTATCTTGCTGGCAGACACACTGTATCTAGGTTGAAAGGAAACGTTCAATTTGAATTTCTAAGGAATATGCTTTCATTTGTA
This sequence comes from Sminthurides aquaticus, assembly GCA_906901655.1. Classification (NCBI taxonomy): domain Eukaryota; kingdom Metazoa; phylum Arthropoda; class Collembola; order Symphypleona; family Sminthurididae; genus Sminthurides; species Sminthurides aquaticus. The sequence goes on from CAJQTT010000010.1 coordinate 6,296,259, forward strand.
ATTCCTAAAGTCTCACTCCTTTAACATACCCTTTGTTTCTTCAAAATACATCTGCTGAGCAATATCAGCTAAGCAGCTAAGGTTTGTTGAACGAGCCATAATGAAATCTTTCACAATCTGCTACATGGAGTTGTGCAATGTGAGATGCTGCAATGCACTGTTTTTACATGTGTTAACAAAACCGTGCCTTGTTATTCACACGTAAAGCAATTTAAAGAATAAAATTTAGAACGAGGTGAGGAAGATATTATTTTGGAGAAAGTGGTGAAAGTGGAGAAAGCGGGTCGAAAGAAGCTCGTCGGTTAGGAGAAAGAAAGCAGAGAAAGAAAGACTGGGAGGAGAAGGAAGAATTTAAGAGAAAAGGGAGAGTAGATTACTTTCTTCGTGTTATGAAATAGGGAGGAGGAGGAGGTAGGTGAAAGTTGGTGAATGGTAATGATAAAAAAGATTTGTTGGCAAAACATTCCGCATAATTTTTCATACATTCTCTTTCCCGCCCAACCATGTATTATTCAAGCTGAAAGATTCCCATGAACCCCTTTCTCCCGCCCGCCTTCATCCTGTCCTCCTTCTGCTTTCTCTAGACTGGGTGGTTCCTCTACTTTCTCCTCCTTTACCTGTATTTATACTGCCTGGGAACTGGGCTGTGTTTTTCGGGTGGGATGATACACATGTTTGGAAGACATTACACTAGTTCTTCCTCTCTCTAACAACACTTGACTTCTTTTGTTTTCTAATCCAGAGCGGTTGAGACTCTTGGAAGGGCTGGGAAGAGCCGAGTAATGTGTATCTTTGTCCGAAAAGATAATATATGGTCAACTATTACTCACACAGAGAACTTGGCCAGTCCTGTCTTGCCAAAGTGCAAAAGAAGAGGGAGGAGAAGCTTCCCAAAGATACAGTTCCGTATATATGCTGCCCAATAACTTTTCCAAAGAGAGCAAGTATCAAGATGGAGCAAAGATGGAAGATATTTTGTACTCTGGAGAAAGTTTAGAGAGCATTGCCTAGATACTGGAAGCAATGCTGGGTGAAAGAGCATAGGAACACGCCTTGTTGTATCTTTCTTTGCTGTAGTGTTATCCGTCGGGAAGGAGGGAAAGTGTAATATCGTGAGAAATGGTTCTACACGGGAGAAAGTACATTACTTTGGGAGAGATCTGTTGGGTTCTGCTCCTCCTCTTCTTCTCCTGGAGTCGACCAGCCATAAATTTTCACGACAGATTACTCCACAACTCGCCCTCTCACTTGAGAAATATATAACAGGATAACTGCAATCTAGAATCTGGAATGAGTGGAGCATGTACAATGCTCCCGAGAAAGTCACAAGTTTAACCGGGAGCGCGTGAATCAGGGAGCAACCTTGGCCACATGTACACGCGGAAGCTTTCCCACGTGCACTAAACTGCAACCAGGAGAGACACTTTTCTCTTCTTATCTTCCTGAACGGGGGACCGCAATTGCACATCCACGCAATCAAAAATCCTCTTAATAGCCATTGGCTTTGCAATATCTGTCTCCAGATGCGTATTTTCCGCCTTGATCTCTTCTAATGTGGCTTTTAATTCCAGATTCCGTGCGTTACTCAGTCGCATAAAATAGGGATTCTGCCTCTGCCAAGCGTTTGGTACATACATGCGTTTGTAAAGAATCGGTAGCGGGGGTTGAGCCTGAAATCGGCGTATGTACACGACGCTATACCGCTTGGTAAGCCTGGAGGTAAACTCCAAAGCGCCGAAAGCCCTTGGAGTCTTCTGCGCTTTAAAATAGTATGCATTTTAAACTAAATTCGATTGCTTGAGAATAACATACTTGTATAATTCCCAAATTCCATAGTATAACTATTATTTAAATCGAATCAATATCTATTTGAACAGAACGCGGCGTCCAACTTTAACACAAACTGTCTAACAGTATTGGCGTTCAAACTTGGCGGAATATCGATCGCATTTGTAAGTGCAACGTGCAACCTTCCACTGCAATACTTGTAGGTAACTTAACGCGCGTTTTACGCACCAATGAATTTGAATATTTACAAAAGGTAAACACGGAAATACTAAAAAAATCCCCTCGAGAACTGCAAGGCTACAAACGCCGGCACGCAGTGACAACTACACGGAGGAGCGAAAGAATTATCAAAAGGCAGAGCTCATGCATGAAGATTGTTTTATAAAATTCGAGTAAAATGTAAAATTCCTCAGGCTATTGTGAAACGAAATAACAAGGACGTCAAATCCTGCCCGGAGGAGACAAGAGAAGCACGATAAAATTTTACGCGGTAGATTGACTACTTTGTTGCTTTGCGGAAGTTGCGGAGGATTTTCGTGAAGGAATTTTGGAGTCGGGTGTTTATAGGAGAAAGCAGGGAGAAAGGGGGTGAAAACCTGGGTGAGTAAGAGAGGATCGGCTCGGCTGTGCTTTCTCCTGCTGGTGGCGGAACTGGAGTGTTTAATTCAATAACTCGGGACGAGAGAGTCGCTATCCCCGAGGGAGGTTGACGGATTCTGTGTCCGCTTTTGGTCTCTTCAAGTGGAGGGCTCTGATGTTGGGGCGGGAATTGCTTTGAAAATTCACATTTATATGAATGGTTATAAACGAGATTTCAATTCAAAGCCCATTTATTTCAATATGTTTCAAGAGAATTTGAATAATAGAGATGTTTTTAGCCCTGAACAAGTGTCTCATCCGTTGGGTGAACAAAGCGGGGGAAGCTTGAGAGTGTCCCCAGAGGTTTCCGGATAAATCTTGCACTCCATGTCACACACCCACCCAACCAAGGACAAACCACTCCAAAACTCATGCACATGTCCCTCACCACACCACTTGAAAATCCAGCAAAGAGGAACAACTATCTCAGTTGTTCCAGGCTACACATTTAACTACCAGAAGTCAGGAAAGAGAAAGTCAGAGCGGACGGAGACTGTTTTTTTGAAATCATTGAAAATTCATTGTCCACAAAAGCCGTAAGCTCTCTACATGGGTTCCAGCAGTTGTACGCTTTTTTCTGTTATTTTGTATCCTCGCGAGGCCAGAATTTTATATTACAACTTTGTGCAATTGTCTGCAGATCAAAGGGATTTTTTAAAATTTTGCTTTCTCCAATTGAGAAAGTTACAAATATTGTATGTATTGTTTCCTAAAAATACAAGGGCTATCATTGTGTAACTGGAGAAAGTAAAAGCTGAGACGGATGTACATTAGCTTGCATTGGATTTGCTGGCATTTCTGTTTACTTTCTATGAATGTAAATGTAGATGTAAAAGTTAACGAGGTTAGAAGTCAGATTTGCTGATTTTTTAAAATCGTCAATTTATAAGACCAATACGTTACGAAAGATACTGCGAAAACAAGCCGTCAAGCCGGGAATTACACCAGGAAGAAGCATAAAACCATCATGTTTTGGTCTTGTTCCTTAATAATTTCTCAACATAATTAACAAGACCTTCCATGGAAACTTTAGGGCTGAAACTAAAATGTTTTGCAAAAAGGTTGAACAAATGGTTGTAATTTGTTTCGACTAAAATCATTCGGAATCTATGGTGATACTTTAGAAACAGAGCCACAACATTAGCAACTTCCAAATGAAAAAAGCAAATGAAATTTAATTGATCGACCTGCTGTATGCAAAATTAGACTTGAAGTAGTTGCGTTACCACATCACAGAGCTTACAGGTAGGAATCTTGACACAGGGTCTTTTAGAGTTTTCACTGAAGTGGAGAAAGTCTGTGGTGAAAGTTGAAAGTAAAACAAAAGTAAGTAAGAGGGAAACTAATGGAAAGGTTACGGAAGAATAATTCCGGAATTTTCTCCAACAAAAAACCGCAAGGTAATTTGGGAAATGTGTAAATAGAAGTAACTAAATGAAATAGAAAAGGTATTGAGGCAAGGAAGGTTGGAGACAGATGGAGAAACTGCCTGATTAACCAGTGAGAAATTGCATAAGGAAGGGAAATTGATCCTTGCGAAACCAGGACGGAAAAGTAAAAGCACGCTTTCACTTTTCGCAAGAGAAGTTTAAGTGCTAAAATTACTGTGGTGAAAGTCCGTCAGTCCTTGTCACTTGATTTACTTAAGTTTCTCATTTCATTGGTTTTTGCCATTCCTCTCTGATGCTAATCTAGGAGCTTGCTAGATCAAACCCCTGATTCACTCCTGCTAACGACGTAACGAAAATCGAGGAGAGAAACCCAAGCATTACAAGAAGAGAAAGCCAAATCAAACTTTCTATTTTGTCAACTGCTCCTTAACTTTCTCTTTATTCCACCAGCTTACCTAAGCAACTATAGTCGCTTGCAACTTTTAGTTACGTATCATTAACCAGCTGCAGTTCTACCTCCCACCTCCGCTTGGAACTGTAACCAAAGAAGTCAACATCAAAGGATGCAAAATATCAAACACAAAATATATCCACTATGGTAATTGCTAGCTCAAGGTTTCTTCGCCACACAAACACCGAAGAATTCAAGATTCGCAAGAGTCTGCTTGATGTAGCCCTCAGAATTTAAGAAATAACTACTTGAGAGCGTTTTATCAAATCTGCAACCCTGCAACAAGAATATCTTATTGCGAATTTACTGAGTTCAGCTCTTCTTTTAGACTTACTTGCTACCAAGTTGCGATATAGAAACTAAAGGTTGCCATAAAGGTTGCCATAAGTAGACAGCTGTGTAGTACATTATTATCTGAAACGGAGAAATCCAAGTATTGTTCAGCAGACAGTACGGGTACAGACAAATTAAAAGGAGATTACTCAATTGTACCTAATTCAAAGTACCCGCTTCTCGGAATACTGTATCCCATTATTATTTCAAAGTAATCCCCGCATCCGGTTGATTAAACAAGAACCCTCTCCTGGATGCAAGCAGGATTAACTGGCACATTAACCATGAGAAGAGATTTTGGCGAATACTATATACCTACAATATCCCTGCCCTACTTTCAGCTCCTGCACTATCATAATTCTACCCGGTATTACCCGGCAAAACCGTAATGTATTTTACAATCGGCACAAATTCCAGCGGAGCATCCAAACCTCCCGGGCATGAGACGTTAATCCTCTTGTGCATTCCTTGTTTGTTCCTCGTGCCTCCGTCAAACTCTCCGTGGTATATATAATCTTCCTAATGAAAATAAACGCTCAATAATTCAGGCTAAATACCCGATGGAATTGGACGCAGAATACCCGGTAGACTTGCAATGTTTAGACGCTTAGTGAACTCTTAAAATACCCGGCACGATATAAAATCACGAATCAAATATATATCACACACAACTATCGACCTTCGGCTATCATTGTATCTTGTATCATGGAGCCGCCGTGCAACCAACCAAGTATTGACCTGTAAGCTAGCTATAGCACACGGTAACTAAAGCACGTAAAGCTTAGGCGAGACAGTGAGACAAGAGAAGAAAGAATACAATAAGTAAAGGAGAAGAGTTGATCCCATCTCTTTCCTACGTGTACTGATAATTCATGAGTGTACACATTCATCATTATCGGACATTTAAATGGAGAAAGTAGCAAAACTCCCCCCACTTTCTCTTTAAGAAGTTTCTTAAGAAGTATATTTGCAATGCTGCCTCTGCTACAATGCAAACGCTCCAGCCTGAAGCGAGAAAAAAAGTAAGAGAAAGTGCTAAGTCAGCTTCAGAGCCGAGGAGAAAGTAGGAGAAAGTATAAGCTCATTCCGAAGAAAGGCAAACCCCACGCTAGGTTTAATAAAATATGTAATTTCATCGATCTCATCCAAACTTCCCTTGACTTGCCCTCCTCAAATCTGCCAACTTCCTTCACCCTTTTATTAATGTCTTCTCGACGACACAAATGATTCCTATCCTCTCCAGCCTTCATCAATGAAGACTTCAACCTTATGCTTTTACTTGTCCTCCTTCTCTATCCTCATACATGACTTAATACTGCTCAATGCTACGGGCCCACGCCTATGACTGCATATACCGGGAAGGGTACTAAAAACTAGCGGAGACCAAAGCTGCTAGCTACCCGGGTTGCTGAACCCGACATCCGGCAACCCTTCTTTTAGCTTCTATGCCCGCTATGCTCCTTTGCAAAAGCACCGAGTAGTAGCACAGCTAAAAGCATCCGGAATACGCTGTCCGAATCCAAACAATAATTGAAAGACAGGCTAGGAATAGCAGAAGAGGGAAGAGAGAAGCTGAATACTAGGAGTAAGAGAAGAGAAGTAGGTTTTGCGGAAGAGATTTACCTATAGTTGTGAAAGAGAAACTTTTTCCGCTTTGATTTATGATCTAGACGAAATTCTCCTGCCACTTCCAGTCAATATTAGTCAACTTTCCTCTTTTCTTCTTCTTCTCCTCAGCAACTCAAAGGAGGAGAAATCTGAGCTGATGGCTACTTTTCTGTAAGCACCGCCAAGCCTAACCATCCGCTTCCCTTCTTCTTCTCCCCCATCATTTATAAATCAAGATAAATCCTTAAGAAGAGTGCCTCCAAATCCTTTCCATTATTTCATATAATAAGTGGTTAAAATCATCTATTTCTGCAACTAAAACTGTACGCAGAAGAATTAAATTTAGAATTGTAGCTACAATACAGCTTTAATACATTTGCGAAATATATCCAAAGAATTCGCCAATTTTCATATTCCTAAGTACAGAATAATTTCAACGTCGTTTACTTACAATTATACTAACCCTTAGCTTCAGGAGAAAGATTTTATTCTTTCGTTGAGTCTTTGCTCTACGTCTCAGCCATCATGCAATAATAAACGCTGTGCGTGAAAAATTTTCAAAAAAAACTGATGCAAAAAAAACCGAAAAGCTTCAGGAAATCACATTCTCCTAAGAGACAAACGTGCGAAAGTTGCTTATGTGCTTCAATAAACTTAGGATAAAAATTCCCCTTTGGATTTAACGAGTCCATTTCAATTAAAATCCATGAGATGGATTCTATCTGTCAGCATTAATGAGTGAATGGTTTTAATTGATCTCAATATCCCTGTCCGCCTGCATCATCACTCCCTAAAAGCTCCTACGCTTCCGAAAACTTTTCAGCATCCTGCTCTTCCTATCCTACCCTCCGCCCATCCACCCACTCCCACACCACCATCAGCATGAACGAGTTGATCTCTAATTTCCCTTGATGATTCAAAGGCATTCACTCCCACCTCCCTTGACTCGATCCGCGTCATGCTCTTCTTGTTCACATCTACAATAAAAGGCTGTTGTATTAAGAAGAAGTGAAGAGAATCATATGACTGGATATCAGTCATCATCAACTCAAGAAGAGTACAAGAGTGGCTAGAGCATGGCGGATATTTAATGTCTCCGATTAGGGAGGGATAGCAATGGCAGAGGACTAAAAGGGAATCCTGATAGCGCTGATGAATTCGGATGGTAATCAGCAGGGTAGATCATCACTTTTGCAATTTTGTCAACAAACCGCTAGAGCGTTACGCATTCAGGACGTGATTCAATAACCTAAAATTCTCGGACCAAAAGCCGGAAGAAGGCATAGATTGCTAAAACTGGGATTAATTTTGCTGACGTTACTGTACGCATATTAACATCGTTTCCTGTTATCTAAGCTATGTTGTTACAAAGAGACATCTTCTTAATGAACATCAGTTTCCTTTGGATATGAGACGTTATTTCCCTTGGCGTCGTTACTTTTAATTATATTTCAGAGCAATTTTCTTGTAGCTTTTGAAACTGTTAATTGACAAGACTACTAGTTTTGGTACAGTTAGTTTTGTGACGCTTTAAGCTGGCTCAAGGAGTTAAAAGCAAAAAAATTTGAGGACAAATGGTAGGGTTAACATTAATTTTAAATTACATTTAAAATTTTAAAGCCATGGATGTAAATACAAAAATGTGTACGAATACATGGACGTTGAGATGAGGACTCGTTGGAGAAAGCAGACTACAAATCACTACCACGACCCGCAAAATTGAGACCTACAGTCTGTAGCCCAGCAACAGATTGCCTCCTTTCTCCTAACTTGTGCTGTTTGAATTATGGTCGAGTTTGGTTTACTTGCGGCTTGGGTAGTACATGGTTTAGCGGAGATGAGAAAAGTTTTGTAAACTTTTTTTGGGGGACCTTTTGGGCTTGGAAAATCTATTAAATTTCACACGATCTCTAAAAATGCTCCCCCTCATCCCGAAGTGAAAGCAAACAGGGAACCGACAAGAAGAAAGCAAATCCCTCCACCTACATCATCACAGGAAAATGTGACGCTCCCCCAACTTAAATTCCCTAAGTAGGAAAAATGAAGACGGAGGAGGGAAAGTGCAACTTGCAAAGTTGAATCCTTGGGTAAATGCACATTTATTTTTAAAAGTTTTATTTTTTTACAGATTTTACCAGCTTTCCCTGCCACGAGTGTACTGTAACCATAAGCCCTTGGAAGAGACCGCAAAGAGGGAGAGGAAAATGTAGGAGGGACTTTCTCCACGGAGGAGATGGAAGAACAAAGCCGGTTGGGATAGAGTGAATACCCGGGCATTCTGTTTGAATCATTGAAATACGGGATTACATATTTTCAAAGAATAGAGTACAAACTCCCGGATGCATTACATTTTCACACTTTCTCACGTTCTCCTAATGTTTTCCCTGTCAGAAAAGGAAATAGTTTCCTTCATACGAAAAATCACTTCTTTCTCTACCTTATTTCAAATTCTGAGCTTTTCTTTTACCTACCTTTCTTTCTCTTTCTCAATCCAAGCAGAGAAGAGCTACCTTTCTCTTACTTTCTTCATCTTATTTTCCCCTGCAGTGTATGTATAGCAAAGCATACGCGCTACGCTACGCTGGAACCCTTGCCTTGCCTAACCACCTTTTCTCCACTTTCTCTTTTCTACCTTCTCTTCAATTGAAAGCCTGCACCACCTCCCTCTTTTCCCACACACGTAGCTCATTTAAAATCCTCTTTCCTCGCCGGTTCCCTCCTGTAGCCCTAGCATAGAAAAACATACAACAAAACGCGAGTTAGATATGCTGTAGCATAGTGCGGGAGAAGAAGAGTTACACCCTTAGATGCGGAAGCTTAGCTCCAAAAGTATCATCATCATCAGTCTTCTAGTACCTTTTAAACACTATTCAATGTTGAGGAGAAAGTATATAAGTATTAAGAAGAAGGGAGGAGGATGAGAGAAAGACACCGGGCGGGGAAGGATAATATACAATATATTCCCATAAGTATTTCCCTCCTCTCCCTACCCGGGTCACATGGCGTAGTTCCTGCATGAGTTCTCTCATTTTCCGGCTATATTATATTACATTAGCTCATCCTTGCGTTCCGTTAGCGATCCACCGATTACCCACCCGCCCACGTGAACCGGTGAAAGTTAGCAGGAGACATAGAAGGAACGAGGAAAGTCACTTATTCTCCCCCAGCTTTCTCTTCTTCCGTTTCCGCAGATTCATAGAAGGGTAGGCCAAGTCAAGCGATTTAATTCAATAAGGTTAGCGTTAACTACAGCTTTAAGCTAGCATAAGTACGTGTGTGCAGCTAAAGGAGTGAAAGCAAATACTTCTGCGTTGGATTAATGGATGAAGGCGTTATGCAAGTACTTTCACCGTTTCCAGGTGATTCTACTGGCTCTGTCTCATAAAATGATGTAAAATTATACGCACGTTACATATGCAGGATCCTGTGGAGGGGGTGGTGGGAGATTAAGTCAATGATCTATGCAGAGTTTTGTATAATATTGAGCTACAAGCAGGTGTCTCGTATTGAAGGGTGAGAAGAGTGAAACATTTGAAGAGTAAGTAGGAGAACCGGGAGAGAGAAAAGTCTCTCCCTTCTTTCTGCATTATTATGTTATCTTCACAAAATTACTTTCTCAGCTTCGTAATAGAATAATCATTCACTTCAGTGACAGGAAGCATTCAGAGCTTGGGTGAATCATAAATAGTCCCTTCGGGCTTCTTAATGAAAGCCAGCTTTCTCCCGCTCCCTCTCGTTTCCACAGAATTTTCCAAGAGAGCTATAGGCAGAGAAGGCATGCAGAGGGGTTGCCTCCACCCTTCCAAAAACCCGGGTAGCTTATCCCGGTTAGAGAAACCGGGCATTGATTCATAACTAACTTATGCCATGCACGCTACTCATAATCTAATGCGTAATGCATTTATCCACGTCTCATGCACGCGGGTTTTGCTTGGAGCCTGAAAAAGCCCGGGTTTTCTCATTCATGCTTTGCTGGAGAAAGCCGGGTGAGGGGACGCTTATCATTACTACAAGATTTAACTCATAATCTACAAAAGTCCCGGGAAATAAGTCATGTTTCTCCAGAAGACATGTACATACGCTAGAAGCAGATTTTCCTGGGTTGTAAAACAAGGAATGCTGCTGCAATTTTATAGAAATTAAAAATTCTTTGACAGAAGCTATAGTTTTATAGCGTTCCTTGAGCAAGCTCATCTAGGGATTTTGAAGTAAATTAAAAAACTAGAATGACGTAGGAGAGGAACTGGGGTTACGTAAAGCACTCCAAATTTTATATAGAGGATAATGCAGTTAGAAAAACGGGGTAAGCTATATTTCATTTCAAGTAAATTAAAATTTCTAGCGGTTCGTCCAGCATAGTAAGACAAAATCTCATTCTTCTTTTGAATCCGGATATATGCCGGAGGATAAAACGGAACAGAATCTTAGCTTTATTCTCTAATTTTCTAGATTACACGGAAATTAGGTTATATCTTCAGACGAGACTATTCTTAGAATAAGCTGTGTGGCACCAGGTTCTAAACTCTAGCATTTTGCAAATTAAATCCAAGAATGTTGCAAATGTCAGTCCCACATGTAAAGTGGTGTATAGTGATGCTTGGACTTTGTCTAGCTCTAAATTTATGACTCCAAAAGGACCCAAAAGGATCCAAAAACGAACCAAACATTCATGACATTTAAAATGCTGCAACGTAGCGCTTGGACTTTGTTTAGTTTTTAACTTGAAGCTTTTAGTATTCCAAATTTTCGGTCATATTTCTGTATTATTATTTATTAGTATCACTATGCTGACTGCTGGCATCTCAGCTTCAGTTCAAGTTCATAGAATCGTATAATACGTAGTACGGAGGATTGTAAACTTTTGAATTGCCATCCATCCATAAATAAATTATGCTCCCGGCATCTGCGTTCTTATACGAGAGAAATATCCTGCAAAATGCCTTCAGGGAGGTTGATTGAATTTCTAGAGTTCCGCCACACAAGTAGGCACAGGGAATGATTCAGACGAATAAAAGAGGAAATGATAGATAAAAAAGTTAAAAGCCTAATATGAACTTCATACGACTTTACTGAATTTCATGGGAGGAACGTGATAACATTTGAGGGGGATTTGATCCTATAAGTGTTGATTGAAACGGGCCAACTCTTGAATTCGTTCCAAGCTTTACTATTTCAGTTTTGAATATGAATGTCGCCGTAATTTGAAAAATTTCATTTTGATTGTAGTAAATCAAATTTTAAAGGGGAAAGGAAAATTTACAATGTTTTCCCGCAGAGAAAGCAGATAGAAAGCATGCATTCGATCCCGGCGTTTCCAGTTGTATCATCCTCTACTTTAGCATCAGCTGTATATACAAATACCACTTGGAAAAAAGATAGATCCAGGATTTCAAGTTGATATCACTGATATAGTAGCTCCTTCAAAAATGTTCCCAGTTCACCAAATTATCATAAGTGCACTGGAATAGCTCAAGCGCTCTGCAGCGCTTGTAATTTGGCAATAGACAATACCGAATTAAACGAACGAGTAAATTAAAAACCTTTGGCCTCAGTTCAATAAAACAAGAATCAATTAACGAAACACTCTATAAAAGATTCCGGTAGAGAAACGCCCAAGATCATTAAACCGTCGGATATTTTTGCCCAAGCCTTCAATCCTCCATAGTCCATACGCTAACACAGCGAATATGTATTACACAATGCGTCTAAAGTCCGTGATGCATAAAGAAAGAGAATTGGAATTAGTGAAAAGTTTTTTTCTCATTTAGCCTATTCAGCCTGCGCGCCCCTAGAAACACACCCCACCTATTTTTCCTATCGTTTCCTGGCAAGCACTGGGCACTGCGTACAGTAGCAGGAGATTCATTTCAGAAGCATAAGTGCTAGCTGACTAGGATGGAAAATATGTGAAAGATTGTAAAGATAGGATGGGCGGTAGACATCCCATCTAAATTACCCAGGGAAGTGAAAGCAGGGAGCGGGGCGAATCCTAGAGGAGAGTGAATAGTAAATATATTCTTTGGCGTTCAGGCGTTCAAGCGTGTGATGAGTGTGTGTCTGTGTGTGTGGGACTAATTTCCATGGAACATGAGGTGGTAACTGCAATCTAGGATGAAAGTCGGAGTATAGAACCCAGGAAGGGTAACATATGGACGGACATTAAACACACGGATATTGGCATCTGGACGGGTAATGAAGAGAATTCAAACAATTCCATTTCTAAGTAGAATCCATTCCAGAAGAAGGGTTGCGAGTGAGGAAGCGTAAAGGTTTGAGTGCGTAGGTGTAGCTCGTAGAGAAAGGCAGAATAACACAAGTTTTATTAATTATTCTCTCCTCTTTTTTCCCGTCTTCTTGAGTCAGTTTCCTCTTAGAATCATTTTTGAAGAGAAGAAAAGCTATCGCGGGTAAAAGAAAAAGCTGAAGAAAAAATATGAATCGTAATACAATTCCATCTCAAGCACAGTTCCATTAAGAAATACGCTGAAAGGAAGGAGAAGAAGGAGGAAGAATTGTATGTATTGATTGATCAAAATAATTGCACCCTTTCTTCAGCACGTAATTATAGTCCTCTTAAGGGAAGGGCTGTGATGATACATGTCATTTAACTCACACTCCTCCTCATATCATTATCCTGTCTGTCGGGCAGTTAGCCTTTGGAAATGATTTATGACTTTCACGGGAACGTAGCATTAAATTACAATAAAAGAAATGATTGTGGGTCCAAAGAATCCTTGAACCATTCATCAAGTGTCGAAATAATATATATACTCATCTGGTAATCGCACGCCTCGGGCAAATTTCAAGTGTGAGCTACAAGGGTTATTATATTTTCTCCACGCATCTTACTGCAATAGCTAACTATACGGTTGCAAAATTCGCGAATATTTTCTATAACGGCGTAGAGATCTAGCTAATGCATTTAAAAATTTGAAGAAATTCGCCTGGATGTGTACTACGACTAAACATGCGAAAATTCGGCACTCTTTACTCAATGTGGTAATACTGTTGAGTAATTTGCAAAGTTGTAAGAAACAATTACAGGGTAAAAATAACCAAGGAAGAAGAGAAGTATGCAAAAAAACGAATTGAACTCATTCACCAGGATAACGTAATATCCAAGATGATGTAGTAATGGGACACGTGATTAGGTATAAGAGTGTGGGTAGTAGCGGGTATAGCAAAAAGAATGCGAGATTTTTCCTCGTTGCGTTGGTTATTTAGAGGTTGAAATTTTTTACTAGCTTGCTATTTTACTCGGTTAATTTCCTTCCTCCTCTTTCTCATCTTGTTGATTATCTTTGCGGATCTTGTGCGCGTATGTGGATGCACGTTAGAAAAGTCATTATCCTTATCGTTATGATAATGAGTATTGCCGGGAGTAAGATAATGCTCTCCAAGTATAAAATATACCGTCCGCATAATCTCTTTTATTAAAGAAGGAACAAGAGAGGCAACTCCCATCCCCGCCTCACACAACCCAGCCGCCAGCATGCAGCAGCCGCCTCGCCTTCCTCATTCATTCAGGGAAAAGACGCCCTCTTTTCCATTACCGCGTGATCTTACGCGGCGTGTAAGATACGTATGTACATGTACGCGCCCCCTTTTCACCAACTCTTTAGCTCTTCTTCCCAAAAGTCTGTCCTGGAGGTGAATTAAAGTAAGGGATAAAAAACCCTAAGACTGTTTTTTCATCCTTTCTTGAGCTACACGTTAGCTGGATGGTGGAGAGGATGGAGGTTGGCTTTTATGCGGTACGCAATTTACTAAAACATGACCGTCTTACCCGGTCCGGGTGGTTTCTGCTAAATGCCTGATGAACCCTATTTAATAATGGTTTACAAGTCAGTTTTGTGCGGCGCTAGCTTGCAGAAAATTTACAACATGTCTGATATTTTGCGTAGCTATTTGTTATTTTTATATTCCGCCCACCGTTTCCGCCTTTTAATCCCCGAGAAATACCGAAAAGAGTGGGCGTGAAGAAGGGAATGCTTTCAAAAGCGTGGGATATTTTTGCTAACGTTAGCATCTGTCTACATAGCCGAAGGGTGGGCATAGGATAGGCAGGACAGAAAAGCGCGGGTACGTTTACCCGCCCTAGCAGTAATGAATTTATCATGAGGTACTTTCTAACGCATGGAATTAAAGTACCGGCAAGGTCAAGTAATCCCGGGTAACGGAAATATTTAGTTTAATTAACTGTCAACTTTGTCAACTCCTACCTGAGCCTCAAACGGTTCGAGAGTAGTAAACCTGTCTCTCACCTGTCTTCAAGTCACACAATTGCGTTTATTTTGTTTCGCAAAACGCTCGGTTACTCGTTGATATTGTTTGGACAACTGCATTACTGCATTACGTAATATGCATCTTTGGAAGTTGCACTGCTTGTGACCAGGACAGAGACGGGTTGCAAATTGTGAATCAACTAAAACAATCTCTTAACCATTATTCGATAATAAAATGCTACAGACAAAGTAACGAGTTTTAATGCCGTTTACTGTTTTAATTTATGTAAACCTAACTACAATGTAAAAGTTTTTCGGAAACGCCAGTTTCAGATGCTTGCCAGTCATGAGCAAATCATCTTGACCTAAACGATTCGATTTTTCTATCACAGATAGTCAAGCTGCAAGTGAGGACGTAAATTGTGAATTATTTAGGTCTGCAATCCTCCATAAACTGTTCCACGGACGAAGCATTGAATGTTAAATGGTCCAGCAGCACAAACGATTACGATACGAGTGAATGCAGTAATGCATGCAGATGTACGTCTGCTTTCTCTTTTCTAATACAAACTTTTCACTCAACTAACATGATGTCCATTACAAACTTGCCAAATTCCAAATACGTGCATGTGTTCCAAGAACCCTTTTATTTGTGTACGTCTAACATGCAATGTATTCGTCACAGTTCAAAGCTGAATGGATCTCCTTGGCTATTCACTCCCTTTCGGGTTTTCAGAAACAATTGAGTACTTGAACGGATAACCAGTGATCTCATGCTTTCTCTCCCTTAGTGCAAGACAGTGTATTGCAAACTTAATGATCGTAGTGAAGATGGATGCGTACAAATACGAAGAGCTTTTGTAATATTCCGTGTACTCCTAGTCACCGGTTTGCTCTGAATTACTCTCGACTAAGAGTGAATGTGAGAAAAGCGTTGGGCTGCTGGAGCAGGCCATCAAAAAGTTAAATATGAACAAGGGAAAGAGGAAATATAAAAGCGTCTAACACCCGTCTGGACAAGATTCCAGACCCATTTGAGAAGATGAAACAAAACAGGTTCGGTGCTCTGGAAAAGAAGATGAAGGCCGCTCTGTGCTGGCCTTCACGTTCACGTATGAGTTTACTTTCTGCGGGAGTTTCCGCAGTAACAGGATAGTGCAATCTAAGATGAAAAGATAAGGCTGTGCTGTATCTGGCTGTAGAAAGTAGGGAGAGAAAGCAGGAGAAAGCAAGCGGAAGAGAGAGAGGAGCTGCTGGGCTATCAAAATAATATCAAGAGCTTTGCCACTCTTTTCGGTCCGTGAAAAGAAATTAAGTGACCCAAGGGCATGATAGACGTGTGGATGAGTTGTTTTCCCAACGAAGCATCGTTGTTGCCTTTAACTCTGTATTTTCCTCTTCCTGCCTCGCCTCCTTGCGGTGCCTTTTTTCAAGTAGAGCTACTTGGGTACGGTAAACGAGAAAAAAAGGCGCAAAGGGAAATTACGGGTTAGATCTTGATCTGAATATACATGTAGCCGTAGCTTCCAAGGAAGAAGGGTGCAAGGAGAGGAGTTATCATTTTAGGGAGTTTGGGAAAACTCTGGAGAAAGTATAAGGAGGCGGGAGGAAAATAGGAGAAAGAAAAGGTAAAATTGGGTGAAAGGAAGGATACGTCCGTGGAAGAGATGGAAGATAAATGTATGGCACACATGACTCGAGAAGGATGAGCTGAGCTCCGAACCGGTATACATGTTTACATGTAGGAGAAAGTGGAGAAAGTAGTTGGAGGTTAAGCTGGAAGCTATATAGCTTTGCTTACTTGTTGGCGCTTTGGTTGAAAACATAGACTTTGGTTGGTTGCGTTAGATAGTTCATTGTTATTCCCACTTTCTCCCATGGTCTTTCCCTTCTTCTTGATATTATCTTTCCCTTTATCTACAAGAGTGGCCTACTTCAAAAAGACCTGTTCATCTTGAAGGGCAGTGTGGTGATGGAAGATGAGGAGGGGCGGGAAGGAATACAAGGTGCTGGCTATGGCGGGTAGTACTGACTGGGGATGATGAGTATGGATGGGTAGTGTAAGCGATGACGGTGAAAGTATGGTGAAAGTACGTAAGAGTATACATAGAAAGGAAGAAAGAGAGAAAAGAAGAGCGGAAAACATTTTGACATTACAATTTTCTAGATAGATGTTTTCCCTCTCTTTTCATCCCACTTCTCCTCTTCTTGAATCACCATCAAAATAGTCCTCTGCAATATTACATTTCTTTCAATCCAAAAGAGTCTCGTAAAATTTGATGCTGCCAATGGGACACGTCAAACCTGACTGAGATAGACCCAGGCCATGCTCTACTCAAAATGCTTGTAAGGGGGAAAAAAGCTTCAGAAAAGAGAAAGTACGGAGAAAGTAAGAGGATAGGTTATAGGTTTCTTTTACAATATCTCCTTCAATGAACAAGGGATTTGATACAAATTTTAGACAAGCTTTATAAAACCTCTTTCCGCAGAAATGGGACACCGTTCGGTAAAAGATGAAGACACGGAATATATTGAAGGAGATGGTGTTAGCGGCAGAGAGAAGGCGGCGAGCGGCAGTAAGTTGGAGTATAAACGGAAACGACGACATTTTTGTTTACCTGCGTGGGAAAGGGTGTGTAATTTGATACCCGATTCTGGGATCAAGAGGAAAAGAGGCAGGGGGGAGTACAATATAAAGAAGTTTTAAGAAGGTCACTGTACGAAGTCGATTTTCCAAAGAAAGTCAGAAAAACGTTCGTTATATTTAGCAATAATCGCTAGATACTAATGAGTAAATCGTATTTTTCTGGTTACGTGGTTACTTTTATGTTTTGGGTTCAGTTATCAATGCAAAGGGGGATTAGTTTATAACGTTTGATGTTTTGAAAATGTATTTTTTATTGTATAGGTACCTTTGAAGATTTGAAAAAGCTGCGGGTATATATATGTAATTGAAATTGTAAGAGAAATCAAAATTTTTGGAATTTTACTGATTGTTATTTGCATTGAGGACAATGACCATGGCTTATTGAATACCGTTGAAAGGTTAATTGGGTGAAAGATTAAGGATTTGGATGAAATTGGCTCGAAATTACTATATGACTTAGCATATATTCTTTAGGCGCAGCAATAATCTATAAGGTTTTTACTAAACCTTTAGAGGGTGGTTAATCTTATTCAACTTCTTCATTTCAAAATATCAAAGTTAATAATGTTAATAACGTTCGTGTACTTGGACAGTGTCTTTCAACGAGGAGCCAGAGTAAGAGAATGAATCTGTTTCCTCGGAATCATCTGGACTGCAATGATACGTTCATATTGGCGTTAAAGTTACCCAGTGCTTAATTCACCGCTTCATCTCCAATTCGAATGTCGCGCAATTATTCGTTATATGATATATGTTAGGATATGATGTGTGACGCATTTGAAATTTCGCTAACAGGGATTCTTATGCTACAAAAACAAAAAAATTCTCAACTTACCTATTACAGTGAGATTGACTTTGGAGTTACGGGTAGGGGATTTGACGAAATCGACACGACATCTGTAAATCCCTCCATCGGATTCACTAACAGCGTCGATTGTGAGAAGGGCTGGTTCGGAGAGTGTTTGAAAAAAAGCTCTGTGACCGAGAATAACTTCATTTTTCGCATGGCTTCCTGGACGCGACCGAGCATCGTAACTGAAAAGAGAAAGTAATACAATCCTTCATTAATTCTCACGTATTCCTCAATTGCATCAATATCCCATCTTCTTACGCCAACTTTACGTACGTAAGCTATTATAGGCATACACCCCGACATTTGACATTATATTGCCTATTCCAAGTATATGAAACTGGAGGAAAACCGCGACTCTATTCTTGAATTACAATCATGGATACCAATAAGCGAATCACCAATATACAGTTCCCTGGCTTTCTCTTATTTCCGCTCGCCATTTGGCTTTCATTCTCTCTTACACACACGTATATAACCTGGCCGTTGTCATTGGACATGAGCTGGAAAGCGACGTTGGCAATCACTGTCACATTCACGTTCCCTACACGTCGTGTAGTACACGATCATGTTAATTTATAACGGTCCAGTAAATTCCAATCATAGAGTCTCGATACACTCTCTGGTTTTGTTCATGTCGCAATTATTTCTACGTGCTTTCTCTAGCTGCGATTTTTTAGCAAAGAGAAAGCACTTATTTTTTTCTAACCAGGCCGCCATGCAGTCAAGCTGAGGTTACATGTTTCCGGAGAAAGTCGCATCTGCAAATTCTTTTATCGATCCCTGGTTTCACACTTTCTATCGGTCGTCTCCCCCTCACAGTCTGCCCTTCTCTGTCACTCTTCTCCGTCTTTTGCAAGGATTTTTTGGCACCCGCCTAATTCCTCTGTGGCAAGGTTGACAGCCACATTTTCTCCAAAGAAAGTACGAAACAGCAGGAAGGAATAGCAAAATCCTAAACGTACTACTATTGCTGGAATAATGTTTTTTTTTTGCAAAAGAGATGTGTAGTCTGGGTGGGTTTATGCAAGGAATTGCTACATGTATGTGAATTTTACGCCTGTAAAAGCTTCTTACGGGTGAGTAAACTTGGTGGGAGAAGGAAAAAGACATGGGGGAGAAGGAAGCAGAGAGAGGGAGAACGTGAGTGGAAAAAGAAAATGAAATGGGAACTTGACGGCTTACTCCCAGAGAGAAAGTAGACAGAGAGAGAGAGTCAAGGTGATTATTAAGATAGTTTTTTCTGACACGTTGTTCAAATTAATGAAATTAGCATTTTTCTCTTTGATATCCGGAAGAGGAATGCTGGTGGAATCTTTAGAAATCAGTCGGCGTGAAATGAAGGTGCGGGTGGGTGGTGGTTGTGTGCGGGCTTTATTCTTTACATGCTGGGCTTAGTCTCAAGGATTTCCGCACAGTTGCTTAGAGAAAAGAGGAGGAAGAAGAGGTGGGAATCGGGACCAAAGCCCTTGCGATCCTTTCTACTCTTGAGAGAATAATAAAAGACTAGAGAAATTCCAATATTTATGTAAGCTTTCACGAGTTATATAACACACCCGTGATAATACCGTACAAGCTAGGCTCAGAAGCTCTTTCACCTTATTTCCGTCTCTCAACTTTGCAAAAGGTTCGGGGCGTCAAAGTTATTAAAATACAGTTTTGCAAATTCTAAACGGGGATAAAAGAGTTGAAACGGTGAAAGAAAATGCGTAAGATAAAGTTTTTGGTGAAAGTAGAAGTTTAGTCTCGTTAGAGATTGGAGAAAGTAAAGGGAAATGTTTGGAAATGCTAACAGTTATCAATAATCGATTGCGAATATTGCGAAATTCAACAGTTCCTGATACAAAAGCAATTGTAACCCTACGTAAAAGGCAGAGAAAGTAGACTTTCATAGTTGAGCATGCAGTAGCAGGAGTGCAAGTACTAACAAGTAGTAACATTTAATTCCGTCGGCGCCTGTTGTCAACCAACGGGCACCTCCATTACAATACAACATTTCATTCGGTATTTATTTTTTTCCGTATGATCTAGAACTAAATATCACTGAATTAACACTAGTGTAGCTAAAGAGTGCATCATGTGTGCCAAGTTATTTCTTCATTTTGGTCTGCAGGATTCCTTATTCTTTCTCCGCAGTTATTTGTTGCGACACGGGGTAGCCTTATAGTGACACATTCTTCGTCCTTGTCAGTTTCTACACTCTTTACAGCGACAGATCTAGATCTCGTCAGGCCGACTATAAGATGGAGGAAACATTGGCTTAACGGATACATGCTCGAGGAGAAAGTCTGGAAAACCCTGACTTTCTCTGTCTTGATGCATTTTCTCCATCAAGTTAAGAAATCCTTAGGATCACATCCTGGTAAAACTCTGGAGAAGATCTTGAAAGTGTCGAAATTACTGAAGCAAGAAACTGAAAAGATGGATGGATGAATAGATGTCTTGATAGATCTCTCCAACCTTCCTTTTAACTTTTTCCCTCCTCCTACGCTTCTCACTCTGTTACAGAGGCCAAATCCTTGTATTTCTCACCCTTCTATTTGCATCCTTCTCGCCGGCTTTCTCCGCCTTTCACTCGGGCATGATTCTGCTACATCCGTTTCCTCCCTTCAGCTCACATCTTACTTTTACATTTACCTACATTATTATGCACCAGAGTCTGAGAAGAGCCTTTGAGAAATATCCACCTTTTCCTTTCGGCTATTTAATGCTAGCTTTCTCCTCACTACGTGACTCTATTACTGGTTTTCCCTAACCCAGGAAAAAATGCAACACTTTCTCCCTCTTCACTCAGACTCTCTTCTTGCCTTATGCACACACGACCCTTTCTTCGCCTGTCATCCATTCAAGATTCCACAACCCAGACCGCATCCCGAAATCACAAAAAGCATAAAGAATTTCGAGCGTAAAATGAGGGAAACATTTGAATCTCTTGTACTCCTGACTGATTCAAAAACCTTGTTGCAACAACTTGCCCCTTCCTCACGCTTCCTTGCTCTCGCTTTCTCCCGCTTTCACCGCAAACGCGTCAGGCTTCCATCCACGTGCCGCATGCCAAAAACTAGGCACTTCCTGGAACATAGAACCCAGAAGGCCCGGCAACAAAACTTCTACCATCCAGCCACCACAGAATAACTGGTAATGCATCATTCACACAATCTAAAATGTCTTCTTCACGCAGTCAGTTTGGACTAACCTTACACAGAACTCGGAGGAATGTTACGATACTACGGAGCGGTACAAAAATACGTGGAAATAGGAGTTCGGGAGAGTAAAAGAAAAAAAATGATTGATCCTACCAATTTAACATCCCCCTTGTTCGATGCATCATTTTAAATTTCCCACTCATTCCATCCATCAGCTTTTCCAATGCCTTCCCGCCATACATTCTACCACAAAATATTTCAAAGTAGAAATTCCAAGAGCAGAAGAACATGTTACTATTACACGCCGTTTCAACTGACATTTATTTAAAATATCGTATCGATTTCACCCTTTGCGTTTTCAAACAGCCTGTATAAATGTTCCAATGCTCGATACCGTTAAGTCAGCCGCCTTCGCTCGATGCGTGAAGAGTTGCCTGAAAACGCAGAGCAGCATACCAGACCGTAAGAGAGCACTGCCAAGAAAAAGCGGCATACAATTCCAAGCACAATGTAACACATCTGCTGCCAAACCCGAGCTATACATCAACCATCCAGAGCCTATTCATCATCATCATCCTGAGTTTCCATGACTTTTGCCCACTCATGTACCCGGCCGCCAAAAAGATTCCTCGGATAAGGATGTTTCAAAGAACTGGTTGAGGCCCTCTTTATCCAGGGGATTTTTTGGATGTCTTGAATAAAAAATGTTTGCTAGCCTGAAATGACTTTTAGTTTTGCATCGCTGCATTTTTGTGGAACAGAACTGCATCTACAGTCTCAGTGATAAACGCGGCTAAGGATTTTTAGTGGAGACCTTTAGCGTTTAACAAAATTCACATGTACGTGCAACATGACGGGCAATTGCACATCTTCTGCCGAAACACCAGCTGTAAATTTCGACAAAACTTTATTCGGCGCTGAAACTTAAAAACATTTCAAGTACTATCTGACCCCAATCCCGAGAAATTTGAAATCCCAACCAAGTTGCCATATATTCCCGCTAGAAAAATAATATTCCAAATCCTCCTTTGATGTTAAAAATTCCAGTCACCTTCAAGAGTGGGGTGACAATCCTTCATAACACTCAAAGCTACCCCTCTTGAATATCAATTCCCTTCCGCCAATCAATCTTCATCTCTTCCCGCTACAAACAAGCATGGAAGATACATCTAGGACGCGATGGCTTATTCAAGGAATCCACTTTCAAGTTTGCCTTAGCCCTTTGGACCAAGGCAAACTTTCTCCACTTTTCCTGTCCTTCATCCTACAGCTTCTTATTCCCTCATCTATGACCCTCTAAACGGATTCAAGTGGTAGGGGAAATGAGAAGCGGCTATTGAATCCTTGAAGCTATTAAGTAACTCAATACGGAAGGTCAAAGTGGCAGGGATCATTAGCACTGTATAAGAAATGGTCTCCGGACTTGTGAAGAGACTTTGGTCGGACACATCCAAGAGCCAATATACGTAAGCCAAGCAAGTCTATAGCTCCCCCGTTTCAGCTTATTCAGCGTCCAGTTTCCCAGAATCTCAGAATTGGGAAAGAGTAATGATAAAAAGACCAAGGATGGAATGAATGATACTCGAGACTCGAGAGAGAAAGTAGCCGGGAATCCACTCCATACCATTCGTGTCCGTTTCCCACTTGAGAATCACTTTCACCAGACGGATGTGTACACTGGCACCCGTCCAAGAGGTGAGTCACTCCTCGCCACCCGTATATGCAGTGGTGACTACAAGAAACTTTGGTAAAAGATGAAACGAGGGAGAAAGCATCGCCACGCCTAACTAGCTTACATGTACACCGGCCGTAACTAATCTCTTCTACGAGTAAACTTTTATCCCTCATCTGGAGAAAGGTGGAGAGGTAATCCGGAGAACAGTATGCATAGATGGGGTTTCCACAGGGAGGTCGGAACGGTTTCTGGAGCTTGAACTGCTTTCTCCAAAATGCTTTCACCTGAGTAGTCTCGAGTAAGCTTATGCATGGTCCAAACCACTCTACGGTGTGCACATGTATCGCAAGAAGATGACGGCTAACGAAAACAGGAAGAAAATCATTTGGCTACAAACACAAAACCACGCGTAAGTTCCACGGTTTCGCGACTGACATTTCTGTTTCGTCTTCAAAGAAAAACCCAAGTTCCAATCGTAAGACAAACAGAAACCTCACAGAGAGATCAGGGGGAAAAACATTTGGTTACGTCATTAGGTTTTTGAGGATGGTAGTTGAATAATATGTAGCCAATAGAAACTTTTCATCTGTTAAACCGCCAAGCCGATTTTCATCTTTAGAAATAGGCCATGCGACAAGTAAGAAGACAAAAACAAACGGAATCAAGGATAGGATTATAGGATGAAGAGGGAAAATTGTAAACTTTCTCCTTTCTTCCCCACCTTTGATTGTTTTATGTAGTTGCTGCTTGTTTTTAGGCCCTGATTGCTTTCTTGTTTTACTGGTTGATGAAAATGTGGAATCGGCTCAGCAGAAACCGAGGAACGATAAAAACTGAGATGAAAACAGAGCTAACTCAAGAAATTACAATCATTGTAATAGGTACAGCAAGAAACCAACAACAACTAATTCCTTCATTAGGGAGCCTTTGAAGAAGAAATTTTTCTCCATGGAGAAATTTTATATAAAAACTCTACAAGACTAATCCACGGATCCTCCAACAACAACTCAAGGCCCTTAGCTCAAGATTAGTTGGAGAAAGTCGTGAAAATTTCTCCGAGGTTTTCCCCACTTTCTCCAGCTTTCTTCACAACACTTTCTCCTTCCTTCAACTATATTTTTATTTTGCTTTCTCCATTCTTTGCTAAAATCCAAGCTATCCTTTCAGAACTTCAGTGTAAGAAAAATACACGCCTACCCACGGAAACGCACCACTTGTGTTTCTAGGCCAACTTGGGCGTAATTACTCAAAGGTCGGCTACTTAAACGTCTTCGCTCTAGAAAAACTTGCAACCCACTCATTCGATTTTCTCCATGGCAAACACTTGTACTTAAACCTCTCTTGATTCCATGTAATGTGGCAAGCAAACACACCCAAGAAAACTATTTAGAGATTAAAGAGCAATGTTTTTGTAATAGGAGACGAATCATCACATATTACTTTCCTTCTCATGTCCATCCAATGAAGATTGAATTCAAATATTTAATGAGCAAAGCGGGAAGTAATAATCCATTTTGTCTAGCTTACATTTCCTTCTTCATTTTTGTTGTAAAACCTGTACCGTTTGGTGTCCCATTTCCACAGGACCGCTTAGCTGTTAACCTTTGAGAAAGCCGGGTAATTGAAGTAGGCGAATTGAGCCTAAAACACGTGCCGCTTCCCGCCTTTGTTTTAGTTACCGCGGTTCTCTGAGAGAAAGGGAATTCAAATGAATTTAGGACAAATGATGGTGACGAAAACTGGATTCTTCAACCCGAGCAGTAGTAATAATAGTATAAGCTGGAACATTATCTATACTAAACGCTGGAAATACTGTGATGGGAATTCCGGTTCCGCATGTTTCAAACACTTACATGGACAAATTGGAGACAAGAAAATCGTTTGGTGAAAGTGAGAGAAAATCATTTAATTATGTCAAAAGGATTCATTTGGGGCAGGTGTTTAAGTTATTTCTCCGAATATTAGAAATTCAAGCGTGGGAGAAAGTCAATGGGGAATTGGAGAAAGTCAAAGAAAACAGAAAGGTAAAGGAATGAATAGAAACTATTTTAGAAAATAAGGAGGATGTTAGTTGGGTCATTATAGAAAACGATGACAGAAATGTTACACAATAGTAATTTAGAATAACTATTCGGGGCTTGATATGAGATTGCAGAATTGGAATATGCTCCATTCGGAAAGGGAATAGAGAATGCTGGGTTTGGGGCCAAATTCCAATGTTGCAATAAAGATAGAAAACTGGAGCAGTGGCGTAAACGCCTGAGGTATGAATTTCTCCAAGATATACACGATTATTGGGAAGCCCTTCGTTATGGTAAACAGCGTGGAGAAAGCAGAAGAAAGTAATGCAATCATTGAAACAATGAACGTAAACAACTGAATCCAAATTCCTTATGTTAGCTATAGCTCCAATAATAATAATTTGAAACGTGTAACGCCCCCGTCACGTTCTTCTCAAAACTCATTTAAAGCTAAATGTGTGAACCTATTGGAATCAAATGACCGCCTTCAAATATTTGTCATTCCAATTCCATTACCAGTGAAAGCACCGATGGAAGCACGCGGAGAAAGGATTTTCGAAACTACATGTGTGGAAAGCAGCCTTATTGTTTTAAACTTTCTTCGCCTTCCGGCAATACAATCAAGCTGGCACACCTGTGTGATATCAATTTACGTGAGAACAAATGTTGGCTTTATTTTATAACCCGAACGTTTACTCGCAATAATACTAACACGATAAGTTACAATAGCGTGTTAAATTGTTGCAATAATATATTTTCTTTAAATTGCTTCCAAATGTGTAGCTCTCCTAAAAAATAATTGAAATTTCTCTGTGTACATGTATGATTGTATCGTTGCTGACCTGGAACTTGAAAAACAAAAAGGGTTTAAAAACTAAAAATATGTTTTCCACACAATTCAGGTTATTTGAACTTCCAAACCATGAAAAAGGCTGTTGATTGTATGGTTTTGTTTGCATTCGAATTCAAATTAGGCATAATTGAACGAGTTGTCAGATATTGGCAAGGAAAACAAGACTAAAGCTTTCTCCTAACGTAAAATATTGACTTACTCTTGTTGTACAGAGATCCAAGCCAAATTGCAAGGAGACAACATAACGAAAAACTACAGAATCTAAAGCTTTACTAAAATTTAAATCTCAGTAAAAACGGGACCAGAAGGCAAACCAGCGGATCAAAGGTTAGTTGATCCGTCTGTAATTTGCGCCATTTGTTAAATTAGTCGGCAAAATTTAAATCTCAAACATAAGCAGCCAAGTGCGAGTAGAAAGTATCATGCCACGTTCATCCACCTTGCGGTTGCATCGACCTGAAGTCAGACTCTGCCAGCACAATTACTCAAATCATGTAAGAAGTATTGCGCCATGAGTGAAAGCCGGTGAAAGTTATAATGAAATCCGAGCCTGAGTGTTTCAGGAAACCTAACACTAAATCCAGGAAACCCAGAGGACAGAAATGCAAGAACGAAGGAAGTGAAAGCAAAGAGAAAGCGGCATTGAAATTAATTAGCCGAGTATCCTTTGAAAGGTGGTTCTGTAAACTCTAGAATTTAGGACAAAGGCTCCAGGGTGTGTGTAATATTAGGTGGGGAATTTTGGTTTGCATGAATAGTTGCAATAGGAGGGAAAGAAACCTTCACAACTTTTACTCGGGAAACTCAAAGTAACTTTTACTTTTCACTCGTTACTTTTCTCCCATCGTTCGGGAAATTCAAATAGTATCGGAATACCAACTTCTTGATACAAGACGATTCCATCCAATGGACCTGTTCAACACCATGTAATTGCTCTAGATCATTGAAGCTCTTAATGTTTAACACGAACTTTGGAGTGGATTCCAATATATGTTCTGCCCAACGGCAATTACTTTGACTCTACTCATTTTCATTTCCTCCTGTTATTTCCAACTCTAACTGCTTTCTCCATCCAAAGAGATGCACATACGGTCCTTGCTCAACTACAAATCCCTATCTTATTTTAGAGCAACTTGATTATTCTGTAAAAAAAACTTTTGACATAATTGAATGAAACTTTGTGCAAGGGAGAGAGGCCTTTCTCTCACTTCTCTGAATTATTACAAGTATCTGCACAGTTTTGGTTGGTGGCGGTGTGTGAGGAAGGCGTGTGTTTTAAACCGAAATCCTCTTGTTTCATTCCGGGAAACATGCCCTTGCTTCTATTCCCGTCCTTTTATATAACTATCTCTTTTGAATAGAAAGAAAAAGTTTGTTTACAATATAAAGTTTGCTTGTTTAAATTAGGATTGGATTGAAGAGAGAGAGAGAGAAGTGGCGGCAGGCAGTGGTTGGTGGTAGAGAAAGCAGGTCTAGTGTAATTAGCAGGAGATTCGAATGGAAAGAGGAAAGAAAACACATATATAAGGGAATTACTATAGAAGTGGGCGACTCGCTTTTAGAGACAGAGGAGAAAACTGAAAGAGAAAGTTGGAGAAAGTGAGAAAAAGTTTATAGGGAGAAAAACAATTCTTCCATTGACTGTAATTTAAATTACAAATAACACCGTTTCCTTCTCTCCTTGCTCCTGCATTCTGCATTTAATGGCCGTACAATAGTTTGTTCTACTTCTCCCCCTCCCTGCATTTGTCATCAAAAGGTTATTGGTTCCTGGAATTATAATTTCCAGAATGCTAAAAAATAAAAACCTGAGCAAAATAAACTTTAGAAAGTAAGCTTTTCCTGTAGCTGTCCTGGTAACACAATATTCTCTGCTCCAAGGTTGTCCAATACTGTCGTTTACTATCTGTCCGCTAGCTGCCTCCCCCAACTCTCGAATTGCCGGAGCGTTAAAATAACGATCAATTCTTGGAACAGGACAATTGATCCGGATTCCGGGTATTTTTCCCTTCACCCACACCAAATGCTCAATCGTACCTACAGAACAGACATTTATGTTCAGGTAATGAAATTTCAGCAAAAGGATGGCAACTTACGTCAGAATTTCGATGCATTAAAGCTTGGACACATACTTATTCCGCCAACTCTTTCCTTATGATGCTGCCCAAAATTCTGGCCTGCCTTCCCTTGTGTGTTGCCAACACCTCAAAGTCATTCAAAGCCTGCCTTGGACCTGATATGGACTTTCTCCTGGAACATGTATGTCTAGGGTCGTTCTATAAAGGAGAATGCTGGTGCCTTCCTACTAGGATATATGTGGGAATGTGTCTCCCAGAAGAGTGAATGTATGCTTAGAACTGACGTTGAAGGGAATGATGTTATGTATGGATTAGAAGACAGGGAAACTAGTGGCAAATTCTAGCGAAGAATAACTGACACAATCACATAGACAAGATCGCATTCGATTCCCTTCAACATCGCATCAAACTTGCAGACAAACTATTTTTTCTAACCTCCAAGGAGCTGAGAAAACAGGTACGGAGGTTTCGGCTCATTCGCTGCTGACTTTCACTTCCAGTTGCGTAGGCCCCTAACGTAACCCTGGAGAAAACTTGAAGGATGTTGAGAGTTAAATCATTCCAGCAAAACTCGGCTGCAGTTTTTGTGGAACTTTGCTGATTTATCCTTGGATTGGAAAGCTACTGAAAGAAAAGCGCTGTGGAGAAAGTGGTATAGTTGCAGAGAGATACGGAGAAAGCAGGTAAAGGGCAAAGTTGATGGCTTTTTCTCTTGGTCAAGAGGAAGTGACAAGACAACAAGACAAGACAAAGATTGGAGAGAAATTGTATAGAATTTTTACCGTGGTGTGTGTCTATTTTTTAGCTTTGAAGCTTGGTATGTATTCTACTGTGAAAGCTGCTAATAGTTAAAGTAGAGGAAGCTTTAGATACCATATAAAATATGTACTCTATTTCAAAAAATGCAATAAAATAATTTAAACTTACAAGCTTGAATATTAAAAATTCAAAAGTATTTCATGTTATTACAATTTAATGCCGATTATAAATTTCAGGGTCCAACATAAATTCATTTGAAAATGTTGTATGGATCTCAGGGTTGTAGTGGAACCGATTAGTATGGCAGATCAGCATAATCAGCAATCATCGCTTACGTGAACAGATTTTAAGGAATGTAAGGAATGCGCGAATGATAATTCTGTGCCCGATATTCTGATTTACAGCAAAATACGATTTAATTGTTCAAGTGTAGGTACAAGACTAAACTACCTTTGAATCTTGTTTGCATAACTTTAAAAAAACTTAACTGTCAGTTTACCATAATTTGTCTGTGGAATTTCTGAATTGATAAACAGAATGAGAACTAGTGGTACACATAAATTAGGAAAAGCTGTGATTAGGCATGCTGCTCCGTGGACAGTTTTCAAGGTTATGCAGAAGCTTATGCTGAAAAAGTGCAGGAAGCTGCTGCACAACCTTTCATGCATGCAACTTCAAGAGTGCATACAGCAAGGACTAGGAGAGAGAAAGCTGGATGCAAAACAAGCATATGGTGAAAGTGGAAGAGAAAGCTGTGGGTTGAGGTAGGAACGAACGAGTGGGGAAATAAGTGAGAATTGCGAATAGCAGATGTCCAGATATCCTGGTGGTAACTGGGCGAATAGTAGCTCTTCGCTCTTCATGGCAAGGAGAAAGTGTCAGAGAGACCGTTCAATATTTACTCATAAGTGAAATCCTCCTCCACACATTATTTTCCATGAATGTGACGGAGAAAGTTTACTTTCTCTCCTCCTTTTACTCTGTTAGATAGGCTATGAATTTATTCTCTTTGGTCATGCAAAATCCCCGTTATTCTCCACCCAAAAATCCCTTGTTCGACAAAAATAACCTCTATCACTTACAGTCGTTCCCTTCCTACACGGAAAATGCACCTACAATTTAACGTTTAGCGGTAGAGAAAAACTCTACTCCAGCCGCAATACTACAAGAGAGTTGTGTAAATAAGGGAATTTTGTAAATACGCAAATTGAAGGAAACACGAAGGAAAAATTGATGCCAAAACGAACAAGGAATAAGGACGTGACACAATTTGATAACTCACGTTTTACGTAAATTTTCCCATGCTTTATCTAACATTTCCTTTAAATATAACTCCGTGTGTAACACGCTCAACAGCGCAGAACAAATATTCCATGTTTCCTGGACACTGTCTGAACTATATTTGCGTACGTTCAATAATCCTGAGCAAATCCCATGTAACTCTCGTTATATAAATGATGGCAATCCTTGGGCGAGTCAATAAATTTCCAGAGTTTCTTCCTTGTAAAACGAACACAGTCAGTAGAGGAGGAAGAGAAAATATAACACTTACCTATAAATTGGCATATCTCCCAGATCTTTGTACCATAATACAAGTATAGCGGAGTCGTGTGGATCCGGTGGGTTTATATTACAGGGTAGAGACGCCTTCTTGTGCGCCACGGCATGAACCTCTCCTATTGGACCTGCAATTTAAAGTGAAATAAATATTAAAATAAGCCTTTTATTTTTATACAAACTACGAATTCTATTTGCGCGCACAATTCAATTTCAAATTCCCACAGACTTGAACCGAACATTATACTGATGGAGACAGAGGGAAGAAGACACATGTAGCTTTCACCGTAATTGCATTTCAAAGTGAAGTGTATCAACGCCTGATGGTTCCCTAATAATTCTTGTTAGACAAGTCTAAATAAATATACAAATATTTGATGTAAGAGACAGCAGCAGTATTGTTTGATTTCTTTAGCCAAAATTGACTTTAATTTAAACTAACGCGTATGTACATGACCGGTCCACTTCCACAATGCAACATACCCTCCACATCAAAATACAAGTTAATTATGATTCCACTAAATGCTCAACACGAATGCTGTTTAAAAGTATAACACCTTGTACTTAGAATCTGTGTATCAGATTTTTGGAGAATCACAATCTTCAGCGACAGAATATAGTAAGCCAAAGTTAGAGAGTAGAATTTGTCATATTGAAATCTAAAATCAAAATTTTGAGTTACGCGATAAAGTTAAAAATGTTTGCTACCAGGTAACGCCATGCACGTTACTGGCATGCAACAATGGCGATACGATTAACTCGGGTAAACATAATCATTAATATCGGACCATTACTTCCTTGTTTACTTTCAATCCAAAATGCACATTCCTAAGAACTGAGAACCATATGTAAGCGAAAGAAGAAAGCAATTACACTGGTGCAACGCTATCAAGGAGTTGTTGAAAGGTAAAAGGCGGTGCGGTGAAAGCGGTTGACAAATAATGAAATAACAAGTTCAAGGCACAATGCTCCAGTAGTAGAGGTTCAAACATACAGTTAAAAAAATAAACGATGGGATTATATACACTCTTACAGGAAAAAAACATTTGTCACACCTCAGTCATTGTTTTCCTATAAACTGTTTGGGGAAAGTTTCTAGTCTTACCACGCAGTGCTATCAGATAAGCAGTGAGTGAAACAAGCATGTGAATTGCCATTCGTTTCTTACATGTTGTACTCAGCCTTTCAATGCAGGCTGCAAGCCATAAAGGAAGGGAATCAAGTGATACTACTATGCTTTCACTACCAATACTACGGAGAAAGCGGGAGTGAAAGTAATATTCATGGGGCTCCCATATTCCTGGCTCACACCACTCTTGATTGTAGCTCATGACTCTCTTCTTAGCTGTACAATACGGAGAGAAAGCATAAGCTTGCATCCGTCCAGAGTAGACCGAGAAGAGACTCGAAGAATGGCAAAAGCCTGGTCGAAGCTTGTTCTTGTGATGCATAAAATAGTAGCCCCGAGAAAGGATTCGCATGAAGGATAAATGTTTTATTTGACAGTGACAACCGGCTTTGGCAAACAAGAGAAGCCGAATTGGAATTTTTCTAACCAATCGCTACTAAATTGTCTTTCGCTCCTTATTCCTGTCGCTTCTCCTTTCTCCATGGCTTTCTCCACGTTGTTCTTCAACTACGCTCTTTCTCGCTTTATCTCTTTCCCACTTTTACCGCTTCTGGTCCTCCCCTTTACTTCTCTCTACAAAACCTAGAATTAAATCAATAAAACATGGGGTTTGAACAGCCAGGACGCGCTAAGAAAAATATAGGGCAATTGCTTCTGATAGTGTAGAGAAAATTGAACTAGTGACAAATTTCCTCAACTAAATGCTTTTGCGTCTGTACTTGCTCTCTTATCTTTGGCGCTGATGGCTCCGGCACTAACGAACTGGAGATGCTTCCAGATATGCTGTGCTGTACGGAACATAAATTGGATTCTTTTGTCACAGCCACAGATAATTTCTGTGTTTAAGCGTCCCCCAAATATTTTGGAGAAAGCTAGGGTTAGAGGAAGGATTACGGTTTTGTAAACCGTGGCATATAAATACCGCTAAAGGTGAAAATAATCAGGGAATGATCGGATATTTAATGGCCTACAGTTTACTTTCGATATAAGAGACTCGCAGATATGCAGAAAAAATGCTAGTATTGCGAAAAGTCTCAGGTCTAATTACAGCATTACAATTTCTGTCAGGGACTCTAAATTTAGTCTCTTACAGCGCGGATTATCTTATAAGGAGGCAGAGAAACGACTGTGACTGACATAATTATAGGTGGCATATATACTTTTAGAATTTTAACGCCATTTGTAAACTACAGTCATCATTTTATACCCCCCTTACTCACAATAGGTTTTGCTGCATTTTGCGTGTTCGGTAATAAATATGACGTTAATAGGTTGAAGTAAATCTTGATGGTACCGAATTGGCCAGGTTGTCATGTGCGAACGGCAATTATTCATTGCTGAATGTATGTTAAATCAGTTTTCATGCTACATTATTCTCACAATTCTGTAACAACTCTCGGCTGAGAAACTTTGTCAAACTTAATAAAAATCAGGACGTACAGTAGCAGGCAAAACTAGGTTTTTAATTGCTTGAGATTGACAGATTCTCACACACGAATGTAATAACGCATCAGACATGTTACTGTAAGATTTGACACGTGATAAAGATAAGTGTTTTAAATGTCAAAGTATGGGAAACTAGAACGATTTCCATAGCACGTCTAGCGGAATATATAGAGCTGGACTTATAAAAGCAGGAATCCGTGGTAAAAAACCCGGGTATTTAATCCCACGGAAATGTCAGTTGCCATTTTGAATGGGAGAGAGAGTGACTATAGTTTTATGGGAAAACTACAGCTGGAAAATTCGGGTAATATTATATGTGGTTCAATGGATGGCACGTGCTTCAAAAAGTATACAGGAATTAGTTGGACGTGATTGTACTGAACTTGATGTTTCATCCGACAGATTTTATAGTGCGGGTTCTGACGGGCGACGGGTAGAACTCCGAGTACTAACCGGAGTTACTTGGAGTCGCATTACTTGAAGTGCGATAATCTTGAGAAAATTCTGCAGGGTACTTAGCAGATTCCTCTGCAGTTTCCAGTAATAAGGTTTCGGGTATATCTCCTGGAATTCTAGTTCAAGAAGTTGGAAGTATGCTGCATAGTATCCTCTGGGAAGGAGGAAAGAAAACTGGGGTAAATGTACTCGTTTGGCGGGAGCAATAGAGCGAGAGTGAAATAGCGAAAATGGGAGAAGAAATTACGTCCAAAAATTTCATCTGGAGTAAGCAGGAGAAAACCGGTGATGCCGGTGACGCTCATGTTATTTTACTCGGCGTAAACGTACATATCCTTCCAAAGTGAAAGCTGTAGCGTATGAAGTTGGTGTACTTCTGCTGGCCTAAATTGATCTAGCTTTCACCTTGAACTTCTTCCCTGTGAAGTATAGCTGAATAGTGGGGAGTTGAGGGAAATGGCTCAAGAGAAAGTACCCCACTACTAAGGATGGATGACAGCTTTAGAGGTAAAAGTTTTATAAAAATCCCGCTACAAGTAAGGCCAGTACAGGACAAGGCCTAGTAATGGGGAGAGAAAGTCCAAAAAATTGGAGAAAGCAGAAGGAGAGCGGTTTGATAAACGGTTGAATATTGTGAAACTTGGTCAGAGAAAGTAGGAGAAAGTCAAAGGAAGATGGAATCCTCTGCCCTTTTCTGTGACAGTGGGACAAAGTTGAAGGGTAAAAATATATATTTTACTTGAATGTTCAGTGCTACTAATGTAACTGTGAAAGGCCGGAGTTGAAGAAAAGACGACTTTATAAAATATATGTGACTGGATAAAATAGGTGGAGCAATTTTAGTAAAATGTTACTCAGTGCAAGCCACCATTAGGATGAGGTGCATGAAATAAATATTCTCAAGAAATTCCAGACAACATTTTAAGCGACTATTAGTGCCTAGTACGGCCACGGTCGTTGAGACTTTGCAAAGTTTAGAGTTGCTCGTTGCTCCTCCTTCATACTTGCTTTCTCTTGATGATGATAGGAGTTGGCTGTAAGCTTTGAAGCCGCTATGCGGCTACCCGGTTGACAAAACTTTGAGTCTACGATGCCACGATATTAAACGACTGATGCAGTCTGTTCCACTTCGACCATAGGAAGAGGACTTTCACTGCGGAGCTCAATGGAGAAAGAATGCAAAGCTGGAGGAATGATGTAGGAGGGAGGCTGTGAGGCGTACAAGGAGGTCAGAGGACAGAGAAAGCTGGGAGACTACTACAAGTGTATATTTAAGTGACTCGTTGAACTAGAGAAAAATTACAGAGGAAATCATGTTGGGAGGTTTTTCAAAAGTTTTCACCAACCCTACAACCCGCTTTCTCTCCTTCAAATGAAAGTTTTCAAAGGATTCAGAGCAGTGAGAGCATAAATGTGGCTCTTTTAACTACAGTGGATAGTGCTGCATTGGTTGGATGGTTGGTTAGCAGCGGGAAAGGATGGAGCTTCTGCGGTATCCACTTTCTCCGACTCTCTCTTATGTATGTGCCCGGGGGAGGGCGGCTCCATGGTGAAAGCTCAAGACAGAAGAAAGTATAAGCTTTCTCCCTTGTTCGAAGAGGAAAAGTTTGAAAATTATTTATGCTTTTTCAACTTTAAAATTGTTGGCTAACTCAATAGGAAAAATTTACGAGGACTCTGCTAGCTCAACTGAACACTCAACTGCGGAGCTCCATACATGTGTGAGTGTGCGGAGCTTTTTAGGAATAGAAATAAAGAGAAAGCTGTGTGGACAGTGGAGCAGATTCACTGAGCAGATATTTTCTCCCACATCCTTGCCCTTTTATAATCAAGAATGCGTACACCATTAATGATTAATTCTGGCTAGGGAGAATATATGCTCTTTCACCTTCTGATTTCCATATTCGCTTCGCCCTTCCAGGAGAAGGTGCTTGCAGAGGGAACGTGTGTGCAGTGTAGCTTGTGTGGATTGGAGTGTTAATTTCTCTCTGGTCTGACTGTACATGGAAATGGAGAAAGTTTTCACTTTCTCCGAAGTGAATATAACCAAGCTTTAAATTTTCTCTCCTTCCTCCAAATTCTCACTTGTCTCAAGGGAATGGATAAATATTTATATAGGTTGGAAATTAATGAGCATCGATGACAGAATGTAGCTCCTTCTGGCGGTAAAAAGCCAGCGCCCTCTGGGTGGAACTATTTTTCAAAATGAAGATTTTTCCAGCGTCCTCTACTTTGAAATTTCCACTGGTGGTCACGCTGTTTTACAAATCCGGTTTTAGAGTTTGCACATGCAGCATAAAATTGCTTCTATGTCACTATTCCGGGCTTTGACTTTTACGAGCTGTATTGGCAATCTAGAAAAAGTTTAAGGCTTATCGATCCCCATAATTCTTTCATTTCTCCAAAATAGTCCATACTTTGCTAGTGGAAATAATTTATACTTTTTATAGGCCCGCCATACCTTAGACTCTATGGCGACGGCCACTGCTTTCTCATCCCTGCACATACATGCTACCACACTTCTCTTCTCCTGCGCTTTGAATACAATGAGCCTGTAATAGATAATAAATTTTATTTTCTCGGCCTCAAGATTCCGGAACGCATGCCAAAGGGCTTGAAATGGTCGGCTGGGTTATAGCCCCGCAGCCTATTTTAATCCAATACGCTTGGCTTTTCATGGCCTTCATGACCATGAAGATTTCGGTCGCTTTCTCTTCCTTTTCTCTGTACTTTCTCCGCCAGTTTCTCAGCAAGACCTCTTCCTGCCTGATCCGTTCAAATCTTAGGCGGTGCTAACCGTTTCCACTAGCTATTGATTTCAACCGCTACAACTTTAAAAGATTTTTGCACTAGGGAAACTCCTATGGATAATCGGCCAAGACGCAGTAGTCAGCAGGTCTTTAAGGGTAAGCGGTAGAGGAGGAATTGCAGTAACGGAGTAACAGCCAGCTCTTGCCTAGAATTTAAGCTTCTAGTATAAGCTACATCTAAACCATGGGTCTGATCCATGCTTTCACTTTATCCTCCTACTTTCTCCCCACTTTCTCCAACTGTCTCCATTACATCAAAGATGATCCAAAAGATGTTAGAGCTGCGGAGAAAAAATACGAGTTTTGAGCGTGGCAAGGCCGTTGTCTCCGTCTCAATGCCCTCCTATATCTGTTAAAAGATGGAATCAACTGGAAAAAGAACCGGTGCAGCTGGTGCGGCAGAATTCCAGCCATGAGTTACGAGCTTAATTTTCTTTTAGTTTCCCATCCAAAGACATTCCATTACACATGTACTACGCATAAGGGAGAAAGTACTTGAGAGAAAGCTGAGTTTAAACTGGGGGTATGGACGAGAGAGAGTCGTGGAGAAAGCACATCAAAATATTCTCCTACATCACTCATTCTCTATATTGAAAACACTGACAACTGAGTGAGCTGACACAGGCTTTGGCTGGAGAAGCTTTTCAGTCTAAAGTAAAATAAGACGAGGAGAAAGTCCGAGACAGACTGGCAAGTCAAGCAGGCGCCAAGGGAAATGGGTAATGCATACAAAGAGAAAGGATTTGCTAAATTCTTATAATTGTATTCTCAAGCTGAGGATTGTCTTGTAAAAGTCTGAGCCGAGAAAAAATGTATATGCAACGAACAGATTTGGCACAGACATTTAAAATTCATTCCTCGTTCAATATTAAATTAAGATTCAGAAAAGAAAGACGTGGAGCATGAGGAGGGAGAAGAAGACTGCTAGGGTTTGCCTAGTGCCCAGACGGGCTGGTAGCTACGGGAAAGCCCATGCCAACTAGATCTAGACGGATCTGAATGAAAAATGGACATGGGAAAAGAGATGAACAGATCCAGATCGGATAACATGGGAATGCATGGGGAAACAGAAGATAAGGAAGAAGATGGGAGAAAGGAAGGGTGGAGATGAACTAACCTTGTATAAGGTTGACAGGAAGCGGAAAGAAAATTTTGGGGTAAAAGTTGCAAGGAGCGAATACTAGTGGGAAGAGTGAAAGCATGCACAGCGTTGGAGAAAGTACTGCCGCTCCCAGTTCCAAGTACGGGCATGCATAAAAAAGAGTGGGTATACACTTGCGTTTGTATATGAACTGTGCTGAAACATATGAGGCTGCTACTAAATTCAGTTTCTGCATGCTTTACTCGTTTGAAAATTTAGGAGGATGGACGAGCGTGATAACAATTCGTGCATACACCAATGTTGATATATTGGCAATAATCCGGAAGGAGAAAAAGAGTAGGAGCTTTCTCCAACTTTCTCTCGCCCTTATCCACTCTTCTCCAGATTCTCGCTCCCTTTCAAACTGACATAATTCCCGGATAGCACATGTGCACTTCGGGATTTGATGCTAACCCTCCGGAATCGGTCTTCAAATCCTGTATTACCTTTTAGCTAGTCAAAATGTTGGAGGATCAAGAGGATAATGTCAGAGTATGGGATTTAAGATGAGGAGAAAGTCCTTGCAGCGTTTCCTGGATTTAGCCTTCTGGTCCACGGTTTGTATTCAGAGGTGATCCTGGATTTAGCGTCGAATTTTATATTTAGTATGGGATAAACTAGGAAAAGCATGGCTGCCCAGTTCAGAAGACTCAAGTGTAAGCAACTGGACACAGCTTGAGACAAACCAAAAGCTACCCGGGTATTAGAGGTTGAGGAGTGAAATGCGGAGAAAGTAGGCATGGAGGATAAACGATGCGTTATTTTCATTAGTAGCTGTTTCCTCTTATGCAAATACGCCGGATTAAACCCGGGTATTTAGCACCGTGCTGACACCCGGGTGGCCCGCTATATACAAACCACCCCTCGACTCCGACATGAGCAAATGCCCCTCGCAGTTCATCAAGATGATGAAACGGATCGTAAAATGTGTAATCACAACTTTTCATAATTCCTCTCGCTATCCCATGTTTCTCTAATGCCCGGGTATTATTAGCGGTGAGGGAAACGGTTTCACTCTGAATACATGCTACCCTATACTATACTACACTACCTTGCTAATAGTACAGACGAATATAAACCATGTTTCATCCCAACTGGATGCTATAAACCATAACAGAACCGCTAGCGAAATACCGGGGTCGAGTAGAGCCAAGCTCCAGAGAAAGTAAAACATTTCCCAATTCGCCCATTAATTTCGTATTCACCATTCATTCTTTTTGGAGCGAATCACTGCCGTGTACGCTGACGGCGGACGGGCAGCTCAAGCAATAGCTACCCCGGACAAGCTACCAACTAATCTTCACGGGAGGGTGAATTAATGCTTTATTTTGAGCTGAATCCATAAATTTTTATTGAGAAAATAATTTCATCCGAACAAAGAACCCGGGAGATGAGCTGGCAACTTTTCGGGCGGTAGTGAAATACATAAGCGTTTCATCGTTTCCAACCCGGGTTTATTTTTTTCCCATCGTAATGTAGACGAATGAGTTTAGGGTTCATCCACAGTATACATTATCACGCAAGAAATTTTATAAATTGCTCCTCCCCGAATTCGGTGGAAGCAAATTGTACCCAGTAGATACAAGAGATTTTCAATCTTATTCTCTCTGTTACGCATAGCTTCATGTGTTTCCTACGAATTTCTCCGTGATAAATGCCAAAACATTAAGCTTAAATTGATTTAAAAAGCGGCGGGAGAGGAAGTGAAGAAAGAACTCAAAAAGCGAGCCTGGTATCTCAGTTCTTATGCAACCCGAGAAATATTCTGTATGCAAAAATAATTAAGTTTTAATACTTGCTTTTTGCTGGCGTGGCCAAAACATTCCAACGCAATGCAAAATAATACCCGGGCGTTGTTGTAAGAATACAAAGGAGTTGTCCTTTGTTTGCGAAATATTTTTTGCGAGGATTTTGATCTTGCAATTACAAAATTTCGCAATACACAGAAGCAGAAATTATAATTTAAAATTTTCTGCATAAGATCTACCCAGTTTGAAAAGATTGTCAAGGAGTAGGAATTTCTGAAACGATGCCCTACTTTTAACCCATTCGCTCTAAGAAGACAAGGAGATAGACGGAAAAGCGGATATCTCAAATTAGATTATACCCGGGTAATGTCCCGGCTATCTCCAACCATCCTCTCCTGTCTCTTCTTCCTCTCTGATATTATTACAGCTCGCTAGAGATACTTCCAAAGCTCTTTGGTATGCATTCAAGAATCTGTTCTTTTGAGCCTCTATTGCTTATGCTAGAAATTAAATAGAAGTTTAAGAAATCTGGAAGATGTGAATCTTAGACGGGGGACAAGAGAGAAATAGCGGGAATCAGAGATAGAGACTTGTTGTAAAACGTTAAAGTTTCGCAAAGAGGGAAGAGAATACAGAAAAGAGTCCCGGGTTTTAGCCCTCGGTTGTCCCCAAACCTCTCCGGCTCTTCTCCTTCTTCTGGAATCCAAGTACAATATTAAATAAAATGAAAAAGCTCATAGTCCCGGGTCATTTCACATTATTTTCTCAATTTAGTATGGATGAAGGGATTGTGGAATGTCTGTTTTCTGTGTACCCTATTCTTCCGCATCTACTTCCCTTTGATTGTACACACAAAAGACCCGGGTATTTTACCACTCGGAAGTAGAACAGAAGAGAGAGTGAAAGAAAGGAGGGAATTCTTAGGACGGAATAATATCCGATTTTGGAGGGTGATAGACCCTACGCTAAGAAGATGCTCTTAACTTGCTGCACATAAGAATAGCTTTGGAGGGAGGGCGCTGGGAAAGCTCTACTCATTTAACTCCAATTAATGCTTTAAATTCAACCAAAGAAAATTCCCTAAGCCATTTTCTACACACTAATCTCTTCGACTTTCTCTTCCAGTTTTCCCTAGTCTTCCCGTCCCTACTATCTCCTCCCATCCCGCTTCATTCCTCCTTTCACCTTCTTGCCATACCCCTCCCTCTCCTTTCTCCTCTTACTAGAGAAGATAAGAGAAGGAGTGAAAGCAAGGAGAAAGCAAGAGAAGGAAATAACGCCTCTGGATACTTTATCCCTGCATGGCCTCCAACGCTTTCTCCCTTGTCGTTTCCTATCTGAGTTGCTCAAGAGTTGTCATTCTCTCCTCCTTTCTCCGTTTTCTCCGGCTTTTAATGCATAACAAAACTCCCGGGTATTAGAAAACACATGCAAGAACACTAAGGAAACAAGGGAAAACATAAGTTTTAACTAGCTCCTATCCCTGTCTCCTCGTACAAAAGAAGAGAATCGGCAAAATCTTCCTCTTTCCGCCATTTCCGCTACGATCTGCGCGGCTTTTCAAAACGAACCAACTTCTCACCGGGCGTCTCTGTCTTCCAGCCTCAACTTCCAACAACCTCCTCCAGTTTGAGTATCATTCATTGTCTTATCAACTGGGAGCCAAGAGGAAAGGAAGTTGCGGCTGTAGCTGAATCGCTATGTGTCGCTATCTGTAGCAATTTCTTGGACAAATTTGTAGTTAGTTTTGTCCTCCAAGGAGCTCAGTTGGCCGTTGGTCCGACGTTTTGCTTCATGTAATCGAACAAGTCTTGTAACTTGTTCAGGAAGTTGTATCTTTTAGATTCGAGGAATGATACTCCGCGGGCTAGGAAGCGTTTTCCTCGAGGATGAAGATGGGAAAATCCCTCAGGAATCAAATAACCAGAAGTTAGCCTACATTAGAGAAAGCATTGTAATGAGTTGGAGGTTGGGATAACGGGAAGAAAATCTGTTGAGTAGAGATATAACCTCCGCCTCAGGATCTTATTCTTGCTGTAAGACAAAGACTTTCGGATAGAAAGCACATCTTCTATTCAGGATTCAGATTAAATTGCCGGAGGGAAAGAACGTGCAAACTAGAAGAAACCACCCTGTTCTCCGCCTAACCTTCTCAGAATCCCTTCTCTCCGCTTCCACTCATGATGATGGCGCGGAAGACCTTTGAGTTTAGATGCTGAGTTTAGAAGTCTTGAAGAAAATGTTTCAGTATTCAAATTTCTTGGATACACGCACGTGCACTGCATTAAATTTACAGTGGAGGATGTTAATGTAAAATTTCTTGAGTTGGAAGCGTGTCTCGGTCGGGCTGGTAGCCTTGGTTTGGAATAATTTTAAATTTAAATACAATAAGATTAGCTGACGTCGTCGGGAGCTGGGTTTAAGGCTAATGAGATGCTTAATTCCTTTTAAATATTTATCTATACACCTGTGTCGTACATTTAGAACGACGAAGGATCTTCTCTAATTGCTGTGGGAGGGGCTACTAGAAGCAGTTGAGAGGATTTTCAAACTTGCCGCCCTTTACGTGCCACGCTGCAATAAGTTGGCTCCTGCACTCCGTTGCAAGGCATTTTTATGACAAAAGTGTTCGCTTCATCCGGAGTAAATAATTTTAGTGAAGGAAGTGAAATATGCTTGAAGCATTATCTGCCCGCAAAGAATGACAATTGAGTTTCAAATTTTTCGCGGGTACTTTTTAAAATATTAAATTCATTCCGCGTATCATGTCGCTAGAATGTGATGCTGTCTTATGGGATTAAGCAGGTGTAGCTGGATATGTGGCATAACATGCCTGTAAGCTGGTTGAAGTTAGCGTAAGCGGGAAGTTTGATTCAGCAATGTTTCATAGCTGCATTGGATTACATATAGCAGTGATACCCGTGACTAGTTCCGAATTTTCGAGCAAGAAAATGTTTCTTCGTCTCAAGCTGTGTCGGATATTCCCTGAGCTGCTACCTCCAATTAGGAGTCTTGCTAAAAATTGGTTGTAACTTTAGCCTGGCTGCTAGGGAAAACCTTTTGTTTTATGCAAAAGCACAGGCAGAGGGACGATGTTCCCGCTTCGCTCCCGCATCTTCAGACGTTCCAAGAAATGCTAATCTACAAGGAACTGAATTCTTAATGCTTAACTAGGGATGAAAATTCCAGGAAGCGGAACTCAATCTATGTACCACACTCCACCCTGGCTCCTTATTTCATATTTGATTAGCTTATAATCAATCATGCATGATTGACGATGCAAGCGAAGCTATCTCAGAGGTCTGCAGTGTTGCACAACAGCCGGATAATTTATAGTTATCAAGCACGTGTGAGTAAATCTAGCGGAGGGATTTATTCCCATGCGATGTGTTATAAACTCAAACTTGATTAATTTATCATATCTTTGAAATTTTTTGTCAAAATGACAATGAATCAAAACCGGGATTTTTTTTGCACACAGGCAGGTCGAAATGCTAGCAACCAAATTCTAACTTTCGACTGAGGCGTGGGATTGAAGCAGATTGCAGCCGATGAGATATTCAGTATTTTAGAAAATGTAGTCGACAGCAGGGCTGCATTCAGAGGGCGTGATCAGCAAGAGCAACTGCGCATATTAGAAGAGATCATCCTGTCTCACCACGCGGTCATTGGAAGTGAGCGGGAACTTTGAATTCGAGATTCGTGCTGGAATGTTGCATGCACGCATGCATGCTGGTTACTTGTATCAAAGAAAAGAGGGACGATGAAGATGACTTGATTTCTGACGCGACATGATTTTATGGTAGCTCAATCCAGTGTTCGGTTGGGCATAACGAAATAAATTAATCTTACGCACGAAAGTGACGTGTCATTTGGCTTATAAGCCATCCAACCGCAAAAGACAATTTATCAGAGTGGAAGACGACGAGGCGACATCCCCTTCTACTAATACCAGTACATCAACTCTCTTTAGTAGTACTGCCATCACACTACTCCGAGAGAGAGAGAGAGGGCAAACGCCCATGTTAACCGGATTCCGGAACAGCTATAGCCAATTCGAGGAAACCCGGAAAAATTGCACACCATCCGGCTAACCAGCTCCAATCTGAGATTGATACTGTCAGCCCTAGCAAACTGAACTGCAGAACTCCGAAGCTGCGAGGCTTACGGTTATTAGGGCGTGTACAGGCTCTTCTAGCAGAAGAATTTTCTCGGAATCCACTAAGTTTTACGACGCCGGATACGATCAATAGGTTACGCATTACGACCACTTTCTCTCTCCGAGAACTGGGTACTAGAGCATTGACAAGACGCGGGCATTATGATGGCAATCATTTCAACGCTCTTTCACGCACTTGCTCTGACAGATTAAGACGTTACTGTAAATACCATGACATCTTTTTTGTCCTTGTTTCTCCTCTTTCCAATTTCTTCCCGGATTTCATCCGCGTTTCCCCTAAACTCTTCACGTAAGGAGAAAAAGAGCCATGGAGAAAAACTCTGGTTCACCGGAACGCCGACATGCGCGAAATCAATGTTGACGTTTGCTGCGAAAAAATGTCAAACTGACAGGAAGGGAGGATGAGTTCGTGCCGAATTGAACAGGGCGGTACGGAACTGGAACGGGTAAAAATCATATTATTTCCCGGGTAAGCCCAAGAAGTTTTCAAGAAGAAGAGTTCCAGGTGGGAACAAGGACACTTTTTCGAGAATGTCAAAGACAGAC
Source organism: Sminthurides aquaticus (assembly GCA_906901655.1). NCBI lineage: Eukaryota > Metazoa > Arthropoda > Collembola > Symphypleona > Sminthurididae > Sminthurides > Sminthurides aquaticus. The sequence goes on from CAJQTT010000010.1 coordinate 6,339,736, forward strand.
GTCTGCCGACCTGCTGGTAGGTCATTGATTGTAACTGGAAAGTTACCATGACGGGGGGCATCCAGTCCGGGTAGAGACCGAAATCCCGGAATTTCGTACCCCGGGTAAGATAAGACAGAAACAGCCCAAGAGGTTAGATAGGCTTTGAATAAGAAATCCATTCGTCGGAAAAAGAGTTGTCATATGCAAAAGTTGCATCGCAATGACTTTCTCCTTTGTCAGTCTGGAATTTAAGGGCGGTGAGTGGAAACATTTGAATACATATCATTTATACGATGGTTTTTTCGTATAGGACACATGTACGTGTGTGTGCCTAAACCTTTGACTTTAGAAGCGTTCCGGGTAGGAGAAAGTACCTTTCTCCATTCCCTTCTAAATGAGTGCACAAACAGTAAGGGAAGGAGAGAAAGCGGGAAAATAACATTCTAGAAGCTGATAGTGAAATAAAATAAGAAAAAGACTTCGCACCAATGTCAACAGCCCACAGCTGTTTGCATAAAAATCTATATATTCTCCAAGAGACACATAAAACTATGTGTCGGGTGATGAAATGAAAGAAAGGAAGAGAATACCCGGCTTTTCAAAAGCTTATAGCTTTTTTTCTACCTAGGCGGGTAGTTTATATCCAAAAAAAACATGCAGTTACTAAGCCCCTGGCTTGAAATACCCGGGTAATCCAATGCCAGGAGGGAGTGCTGCAGGGACTCTTGGGACCCTAAGGTATCGGAAGAAGGAGAAAGAATAAACTGAAAAAAGACGAGTGAAAGCAGGGAATGAAAATTTTACCCGGGAGTTTTTTTTTCGTTTGCAAGGAAAAAATAGAGAAAACCTATGAACCGAGACGATATAATCCAAGGAACACCATCTCTATTGTATTCACCTTTTGCAGCTACATGCATCTCCACCAATCCAAATGTGTACTACCCGCATTTTCAATTTTACCGAAGCCAATGTAAGTTCAGTTCTCCGTGAACCTTGTTTCATATGCTAAAATCCAGAAGAAGGCTAAGAAAAGAGCAGGAATAGGAAGGGACACATACTGTGCCATTCTTTAAAACAAGAAGACAATTCCAGAGAAATAAACCGGGTAGTAGGGAAGTCCACCCAAGGTGCACTCCCTATGAATCCAACATTCAAATGAATACAAAAACGTACACATTTTCTTATTCACTCTGAGAATTCTGCCCGGGCGGGTTTCTGCAAACCCTGAACACGGGTAAGACGGGAATACATATATCGGGAGTTGTACAGACATTTCTCCAGACGTGATGTCGTCTTTGTTTAAGCTTGTCAGGTTCTTTGCATACATTTCTTAAACAAGTGCATTCCATTCATTCATTTTCGTTTCCATGCTGCTTTCTCTTCCAAAGTGGGGCCAACCCCATTGAAACTATTCTAAATTCAATGCGAATTTTTCGCGATAGAAAAAGCTCCTCATTTTCTTTCACATCCAGGTCAAGAACGAGAATAGCTCCTACAAAATAGCAAGACATGTAACTTGTTTGCGAAAAATTGTCACGCGTACAATATTTTCATCGCTAAATGTGGTTATCCGAATGTAAATCCTGTACGCATTGCGAATTTATAAACAATTTTTGCATCCTCTAGAAAATTGGGTAGCGCCAGTTTTCCAGGTCATACCTCAGAACACCTTGGAAACGGGAATGAACTTGGATGTCGGAGCTTATAACTCGCCACGACAAAAGTCAATTTGAATTAACATTGAACGCCTCCAAGTACGCCCTTCTCGGAGAACGAGGTTCCGGTTTATTCCGGATTCAGATTTCTCCCGCCTCATTCTCCCCAGTTCTCCCTCCGACCCACGCAGCCATCAATGGGCGGAGCAATAATACAGCTACGGCTAATTTTGTTATTTTAAAATTATTTTATTGCATGTTCCCAAAGCGTTCTCCATTTCAAATCCTCCAAGAGCTATTTAATGTTATACAAGGGCTCTAAGTATGAAATAACAACTCTAATCCTCCCCACTAACTGTACACATGTAGGCGAATAATTTTACCTCTGGGGGCTCAATACATGCATTTATTACTCGGGAATGACCAGAGCAGAGTTTTAGCAAACTCACTCAAAACTAACTGCTTCAAAGACATAAACCATGAGTTTCTTTCAAGCAAGGTATCAACACGTGAATGACGTATTTAGCTTAGAAGGAAGGCATGAAACTCAAGAAAAATGCGGGTATATTTATATTCCGAGCGTAAATGAGGGTAGAAACTATGAGTGTGCAATTTTCAGCTAATTTTGTACACACTGTAACTGCTAGAAATTATATTGCATAAACAAAAATAAGCAGCATGCTAACCGGCAGGTTACCACACGAAGTGTAGCTGCGGAACATGGGTTGCGGTTATGAACGCGCCGGTTTGCTCTCCCGCACGTCATGCCTCCCTGCCACCCGTGTTCCACACAATCACCTGACGGCAGTTTTATGGGCTTTTTTAAAGTTGATGACCCTTTCGGATGAATTTTAGCTAGAAAGTTTCTAGCTTATTAAAACCCACACACTCTGTTTATAAATTGAGAGAAGCCATTTTTCACTTAGATGCTTACCTAACCTCTGGTGCCAAATATAAGTGCTTAATGTGTGTCAGATTGGCAGTTATTTTGCCACACCAAAATAGCTCAGCACGTCCAACTACTTCTAGTTACTTTCAAAGAAACCTCGTACCGTGCAAAACAAGCTTCGATATAAGAAATAACTCATACAGTTTAAAATTTAACGTGGCCGCGGAACACGGGCTGGATGCTTACGGTTGCTACAAACTAAATTTGCCCGGTTTGTTATGGGTTTCGTGTACTGGGAGTATCGGCTTAATATGCTCGATCGGGAATCTTGGCTCAAGTGTGCCTCTGCTAGTGGTGTACGAAAATGGTTGGAATTCTGTGGCCAAGAAAAACTGCACACACACTTAACCTCATAATGTTCTCTGCTTGGCACACAAACAGGCTATAAATCTACTCATGCAAATTATTACTCCGTATTTCCTTCCTCCAGAAGCAATAAGCTAAACCCGGGGGAAAATATCATAAAGAGCGAAACAATTTCTGCAAGAAAGAGCTAAACAAAAACATAAAATTGGGCCCTCGTCCTACAGCCCTTCTCTTGGCATGATGAATGTCCCGTGTCCTTTTCAATAAGTCCTTGCAGCAAATCAACCAAATGACCCTTCCTATGGTCCTCGTTCCTTGCGTATTTTCATGCAACAGAGGGGACAAACTTTTGGGACAAGGAGCTGCCATTAATGGGCCAAACGACTTTCGCACACACTTCCTCCTTCGTCCCCTCCAACGCTAGCTAGCTGGTCTGGAGTAATTGCAAGATATTAAAAATTATAGCCATCCTATTTCTAAACACCACTCTATACACGTGCAAGCCAGCTTTGAACAAGGCGGGCTGTTAATTGAACGCGCGGAAATTCAAGCCGGGAAAGTCTGCTATCTCAGAGGTCTCATATGGAACATAAAATATTCTGTGACTTTTAAAATTACTTTTCTGATTGGATTATGCGCCAAAATGACTTGTGTGCTTTAGGACATTGGAGATGGTGGGAATATTACAGGAGGCGTAATGACTTATCGGTTACGTACGTACAAGTTTACAATCAACCGCGCTCTTTCTCTTTGTATTACAGCAGTTAGTGCTCATTTACATTGAAGAGGCAAAGCTTCCCTCCTGCCCACCAGGCTACTTCTCGTATTTGCATTGGCTACTCCACCAAAATCCATCACATTATCCACCTCTTGGACAAGACAGAGTATACATAATGGATTATTAATGATGCTCGTAAAAACAATAGCCTTCATTTGTTTGCCTCTTTTGCGTGAGTGTAATGAGTAATATATGCTGTGAGAGATGGAGTGGTCCGAGCCGGAGGAGTGCGTATAGTTGGCGTATCACGCCTACCACGCGGCTCCTAGTTGGCTATGCATTGGTATGGCAGCTGTGCCTTACTGGTTTATGACTGGTGCCGGATGGCTATGGTCATGGGAACCCCTGGAGAAATTTCATCTTAAATAACATGTAATATGTAAATTTAGATTGAATCCATCCCATCATCTTCCTTTGTTTCACGGCCATATTTATACATCCGTCCTAATTAGCACAGAGAATCGAGTTACCTTGAAGAGCGATGTCTACCTGCTATTCAGAAACCCAGGAATGGCGGGTAGGTATCATCTACATGCTAGTTCTTTGAAATTTTGACGCACGTCACATCATATTAGCTCAATTTTCGGTTCTGCGTATCACGCGCGTTCTACGTCATTTATGCCTTTGGGTTAGCCCTAGCATCCCAGGAAGAATATCTGATACCAAGTTAATTCAACTGTCTCACAGCCGTGTCAGCTAATTATTTTACGAGCTTCACAATTGAAAGTTTTGTGTTTTACAAGGACTAATTTAATAATCTCCATCTTGTGTTCTTCGGATACGGGCAATTTGACAGGTCAAGGAGCCCACCGTCATAACTGTGACGGGCCTCTGTCAGTCATGGCAAGGCCAAGGGTGTATCTTTAGTTGATTACATAAAGAACAAATTAAATATTTGAGTGTTCTTTTTTGTATGTATGGTATATAATGACAAATTTGGAAAACCTTAGAGCGCGCGAAGTTTAAAATTGTTGACCGTTACATACCTAAGCTGTCCGTTGAGAGATACACTATGGTAGTACCCTTTATGCATTTTGCACGGGAGCATCGCAACATGAGTACGAGTAGACACAGACTGTGTTCTTTAGCGCAGTCACTATGGAATGACACTGTAGGCAGAAACGTGTCAAAAACACGGAGGAAGCAATGTGAAGAATTCCGCCGTTGAAGCGACACGGTACTAAACGATCTGCTGCTTCTAAGAGAAGCGTGTCCAAACCTGCCAGCAGATCATTAGAAGAGGAGTGAGGAGAGAGGAGAGGATGGCGAGAGCAGCAGTAGAGCCACAAGGAGAGGGATAAATCTAGAGGAACGTGTGCGGAAGTTAAATCGGATTAGCCAGGAATGGCAGCTCCAACTGTGGTTTTTACCCTCCGCGTGGATTCCTCCTGGATTACACGTAACTAATGCGGGAATGACTCGTCTTCTTCCCGGAAATTATCCCAATTCTGTATCCTCCTCGCTCCTCCGGCTTTCTCTACTTTCTCTTTCCTCTTTCTCATCCCAATTTCGACATAGCGAATGCAAGAAAAGTAACCGCTTTTCCACAGACTAAACCCCGGCGAAGTAGTAATGAAACGTGGTTTCTACGTGTGGTGTCCTCTTGTACCTATATGTAAGCTCAGATGCTAGTTAACTCCAGTTACCAGGGAGTTTTTTACTCGACGGTAACGCGGTAGACTGCTTATACTAACGCATCGACCTAAGGAATATTTTCTTAAGTACTCTTAAATTTCTCGTTACAGCCAAGATCCAAACAGGCCTCACACGATACTCTAATGATTAGGTGGTTCAGGTGAACGCTGGATTTGTGGGATGAGCGGCTGAATCCCCCGCTCTTGAACCAAAGATACCCGGGAGTTAGACGAAGAAGGACGGCAGCTGAATGAACCCGAGAAAGCTTTAGACAAGGGCTGAAGGTGGACTAGCAGTGGATGGAACTCGGAGGAAACCCGGCTTCCACTCTTTCTTGCATTAATGCCCGAATATCCAGTCAGCCCGCTACGGAGCTAATAATTTGATCCACATGGGACCACGGTATGCTGCCGCGGCAGAAGCGGAGGAGGAGAACTAAAACAGCAAGACGTTTGTAACTAACTAGATCCGGAAGAGTTACTGGTTTTTCGTACAGGCTGAAGATTTTGCCGTAGTCGTTTCTTGCGGTGAAAGCGTAAGGAGAAAGTAAGGCAAGAAGACGGAGATGATTCCCTATCTCAGGAGGAGAAAGCAGAGGAAAGTTACTCGAGTAAAGTCTGCTCCCATTCCTTCATGTTCTTTTCTCACTCTTCTCCCTAGTGCTCACTCTAGCGAAAACACATTAATACCCGGGAAATTGACAATAAGATGGAGGGTAAAGTAGGCTAAAATTGCAACTTTCTCCGCTTTCTCCGCTACGCTTCCCCTCAATTCCTACGCACAAGAGCAGAAATCCAAAGCATAATGCCTCTATACTCCCTTTCTCCCCCAAAACATTCCTTCATCATCTTTTTCTATGCATTATTAAATTGCATCGTATGTATTCCTTTTATCATAAACCAATTAGCGGAAGAACTAACATGGAACAAGTTACTCTGCTCATGCCATGAAATATCAATATAAATGATTCCTCCGGCCTACATTTACGACCAGTACTAAAATACCCGAAAAATAATGATATTCTGTATCCTTGGGGGAACTTACCTCAGAGTTACCAGTTATTTTTCTTCTCCTCTCTGCTACCAAAAACCCCCCTCCTCAGCTTAGAATAAGTTACGTTTACATTGTGCATATTTTTCGCAATTTCGCAATACACACATATGTTCAGCGCTCTTTCCACGTCCCACTTGACGCTTCAAGTAATTTCCTCTTCAGAAAGGTAAGGAATTGAGGTATAATATTTTTAGAGCCGTGGAGAAAAATATATATACTATAGCTTCCCTCTTTGCAGGAGGAGATGAAAGGCAAATAGTAATTTTATATACAAAAGTCAGCCTTTAAATCCCAAGGGAAAGTTATATAAATGTATTTTTTATATTCTTTCTGTACATATATTTCGCGTTCTCGTATCCGGTGATTCACATTCTAGAAAACACTTGCTCACTCAGCAAAGACTAGAGAAATTCTTAGTTTCTCGTCCCTGCTTTCTTCTGTAAAGGCCGTCTTGCCCATTTGTTATGCAATTTACTATGCGGATGTTTCATACTAGTTTTACGTAAGCAAGGTCCTAACTCTGCATGTTTTAAACCCAGTTTTTTCAAACCCCGCCGTAAGGGAGTTGCATAATTATACTTTTTGACAGGTAAATAACAGGAAAAGAAAACAAATCTTGTAAACAACTCACTTACATTGGATAACATCATTCCTGATTCGGATTTCCATGCATGATTGAGTTTCCATGAAGTTTGCAAATTCCCCAGTGCTTGCGATTCGCATAGCGCAAAAGGTACATTTCAGGCCTTTCAGTTTGCAGTGCGAAGAGTATGCTTTCCTAGTTCATAGTTGCTATTACTTTTTGGTCCTTCAAAGTTCAGTTTTAGTAACGCTAGTAACGATAATGTGGCTTATTAAATGTGCATTAGGTTTTTGCGTAACATATGGCTTTGGCTGCCTCTTCTTTTGATTTCGTATCCAGAGATGACAGATCGCAAAGCTGAGAGACTAATATATTATTATTTGTACAAGAGTAAATAAATCCTCATAAACGTCTTGCTGAAACTAACTGAAATCAGTTCATTAGAGAGCTGCTGAAATACATGTAAACTTGCAAGTGAAATGGATTATTGCGAAATGTGGTGCCTACATATTCACAGTGATAGTTGATGTTGCTTGCGAAAGCTGTTAGAATTATTAAACACTATACAGAAACAGTTTCACCACCATGGAAAAAGCTACATTTGCAATTTAAATTAAAATAGTAATATTTTGAATTTTAGCGCCTCCAGAGAAAGTTGTAAGTACCGGGGACTACGGAGGCGTAGTTAAATATTAAAGTAAATGTGAAATTAAGTAACATACAGGCTGCATGAAAATTACAGTGATCATAGAGAAAATGTGGCATGAACCATTCGTTTCTGTAAGTACAAGTAGAATTGTACTACATATTTGGCAATACGAAAATTTTGTAATAACCATTACTGAGTGAAAAGGAGAAAGTCAAACGGATGCATAGGAGTGAAAGCTGCAAGTTCAGTCCCCAGAAATTACTTGGTAAAATGAATCAATAGACTGTAGTCCCAGTAAGGAGCATAAAACGACCTAATACAATCGATGATGAACACTCAACGAAATAGTGGCAATAAAGTGACGAGTAAACTGTTATTTTGAAAATACATCTATGACTTATGCGCAAATACAAAGTTGGCGCGTATTCTTAGAACTGAAAATCAGTGACAACCCGCCTAGAAAATTTCAATTGGATATTGAAACAATGCAAAAGCAATAATATTACGTAAGAAAGAGAAAGCAGCGCGATGAATTTGAGAGAATGAGAGAGCTGGCTCAGCCAGCCTGGCTGACAAGAGCGTGATATTAATCTCCATGTTTGTTGCGATTCTCTCACGATTTTGTCTGTACTATACAGGCAGCCGTAGTTTAATGAAGTGAAATTCTTGAAATTCCATGAATCTCATTGAAGAGAAAGGCGGAATAGTGTGGGAGGATGGTGAAAGCAGAGAGCTGGAATAATTTCCACTCACATTCTCATCATCTGTCATCGTTATCGTATCATTTCATTACATACTATTGGAGAAAGTGCAGCTCCTCCTTGTGTAAACATTCGATTCCCTCCCTCTCAACGCCTCCGTAAGAGTCTATGGTAACCAAATCCAACGTCAAGGACGCGGGTAGCAGAAGCTTTGGTTGTTGATAGCAAGAGGTTGAGACGCAGCAGACAGAAGTAAGCGTGAACTTTTCGTTGAGTAAAGATGCTTGCTCTTCCATGTAAACCGGGTAACATGGTACAAAAAGGGAGAAAGAGCATTCACTTACGTGGGAGAGTGAGGAATGGCTGGGAATGCCCGGGCATTTGTAATGTGGATGATTCGCGAGCAAGTACGATTGAATGAAACGCTGGGAAAATAAGAGAAAGCATAGGAAAAGAGGCAGTAAAAGACAGACATTCTGAGAATGAGCTCATCATGTCACTCCTCCACCTATGGTTTTGCAATAAATTCTAATTTTGAGAACACAGAAACCTTTCTCTCCGGGTTTCTGGAAGCTACTCCCGTTACCGGAGTATTTCCTAGCAGTTCGCTTGCAGTATTCCTGAGTCGGGCAGGCAAAGAAGAATTGCAAAGTTTTCATTGTGCTGTAAACCTAGGAATTTGTGGATTTTACCCGGGTATAAAATAGGACTAGAGAAGCGTCTACTTTACATGCAGAAGATGGAATGCAAGAGACTATCTTCTATTCATCCCAGCAGCACAGAGAGAAGGAACACAAGAAGCTGTGAATTAGAATTCAGAGGGAGAATAGGGACGGAATACAATTTCCTAGCCAGTCATTCAACAGTCAGTTTACTTAATTATCAATAAAACAGCTCTGTGTCGAGGTGATAACGACACTGGATTTACGTCACCTCTTCTAAATTACAAAACACACACACGTTGTTTTCAATTAACACAATATAGCCCAACCGTATTGTGTCGACAGACAGAGAGAGAACCCGTCGGATATTCTCCACAGAATAAACATGCGAATTTAGCATAATAATCCTTACCCCAGATTCTCCATAAGGTGATAAACTCTGGACAAAATTGTCGATTAATCCGAATTCGGGGCGATTTTGTTTGTAAAAGGGGTGGAGCAGAATCGTGAATTTATCTTTCACCTGCTAATCTTGTTCAGGAACTTTACGTTTAGACTTGACTCCCTCAGTTGAAAGGTATCTCAGTAAATGGAACACACTGTATTTCTAAAACTCTCCAGAACGGCGTCTTAATCCTTTAAGTATTCTCCATCACCTCAACTAAATCAGCGGACACAGCTGCTTAAGGAATGTTTCGAGGACCCTCTTCCATCTCCATGCAAACCTAAATTGCGTTCTCATGGCCTAGCCCAATAAGTCAAGGGTCAAATAAAGCAATCCCGGGAGAGAAATACCAGAGATTATCTCATCCAGGAGCGACAAAGAGGCTAATGGACCCCAAGGTGAGAAGCGTCGGGTTGTTAAAGTATGACAAATTAATTTTCACATTGACATTTATATATGTATGAGAAGTTTTCAAGCGGAGGCCTGAAGCAGACCGCTTGGCCTGCTTGTCAGTTTCTCCATTTTCCAAAACCCAGGGAGTCTTTAATAAGTACGTGGAGTTGAATTGTTAACCAACGCAAAGTCTCACTCTCGCTCATCCTCTTTTCCTTCTTGAACCCAAGGAGCATTAGCTCTTTGAAGGAATCCTTGAAACTATTATAAACCTTTTTTAAGATAGAACCCGAGGAGCATCTTCTTTACATCTTTGATGCTGATTGCGAGGAAAATATTCCCAAAGCCACGTGAGCGTAAAAAAGGGTGAAATGTTTGTGTCCAAAGTTATTTACGTCCAACTCATACAGCTTTCCCACTAGGTCCGCACCCTCCTCCTCGTGTAAAGCAATAGTGTGAGGGGATAATGATTCTGAAAATGCAGGTAAAACAGAGTCGAACAAAAGCTATGCGTATATGACTAACAAGGAATGACTTTGAATATGAATTTCTTTTGTCCGAAATCCTCCAACTTGAATCATCCACACTCACTCTTATTATGTCTTAGCTTCGGCTTTAAAGGATTACTAAAAAGAAGACAGACAAGGACATAAGAGCGAGAGCGATTCTCTATTGTAGAAAAACTCATTATTTTCAAGCTGTCCACTTTTCCACCAGGTACTCTCTCCGCTCTCCCCAAGAAACTTCTTCCCCGCCGACGGACCGAGGCAATACGGTAACTCAAAGGTATAAACCAACGTACAGTCGAAGACGTAGCCGCGACAAACCGGACAACATCACAATAACTTGCATAGTATTTTCCAGAGAGTCAACAATAATATTTTCCATGAATGGATAAGTTGTATGCTCCTCCACGCTTAGCTCTTGCTTTTATGAGAAAGTTGAAGTGCGGAAGACAGTTTTTAGTATTATTATTATTATATTTTCTCTTTATCTCTTCAATACAGAACCAAACAAAGCTCTTCCATGTCTTCTTTACCTTATGATGATGGGCATTTACGTGCTCATCTCCACCGGGAGCGAGCAAGGACAAAAGTGAAACTTGGTATACAGAGTCGGGACGGACGGTAGTAAAGACTTGGACAAGAGAGAGAGAATTCCCGGTAAAAAACACACCGGGCCAAAGGTGGACAAGAGCGGAGGAGACGGAGGAGGACATAAGCGGATAAAAATCATGAAATGTGATATCAACCTTTTCTTATAATGTCAAAGGGTCCATGATAACGCACAAAAGTCAAAATAACAACCATCTCCTCCGAAATTAAAGCATGGTAACAAAAAGTAGGGTAAAATACAAAAAAATAACCAAAGGGGAGGGGAAATAATACCCGCTTTCAATTCAAGAGAGGAATCAGCAGCCATTATCCATGATAGGAGACCCGAGAGGAAGAGCGCGTCCAGCGGTTGTGTTATGATGAAGCATTGAAAAAACTAAAGGGGATAGCGGAGATGCAAAGTCTGATTGGCACGGGGGAGACATATGCGTGTGACAACTGAAATAGTGTGTGTGGGTGGGAAGTAAAAATCAACCCTTGCGTGTAAATGACGTCACTTGAGAAACCCTTTTAGTTTGGAGGGTATAGAGAGACAGGGGTGTAGACCCTGATACTCCGCGGGAACATTTAAACCGTAGCTATTGTAGTGTTGATATAATTTAGAACTAACATTCGGTCGCACTCGGTTATGACGTGCTACTTGCACTATCATAAATTGGGCAAGAGACAGCCCGGAGGACAACAAACAATGGGAATGAATACAAAAGACTGAGGATAAATACCCGTGCTTGGGATACTACTTCTGTGTGAATGGGAGAAGAATGCATCTGAGCGTCATATATTTCGGGGACATAATAGTAGTCATAATACGGAGATGAATGCAATACGGCTGTTAATGTGAAAATGGGGGAAGGGGTGTGGGTGTAGATAACTAGCCAGATGATGCAAGCGGGTAAGAGACTACTCATTCGACATTCATTCTCATTGTAGTACTTTGGTAGAATAAATACGGATAACTGGAGGAAGGTGGGAGGAAAAACGGCGGGTAGGAAGCCGGAGATGCGGGTGAAAAAGTGCTTGAAGTGATTCTAAACCTAGGGTTCGATGCGGACGAGGCTCTCACCTATAGCTTGTATCTACTACCTTTCCCTCCCACACACGAAATAGATAAAGGATGGCAAGTCGTAAATATAATTCATCCATTCATTAGGCGGGATTTAATGCCTGAGAACGTCGTGCAGGGGCAGGGGCTAGGTTGGGGTTCAGTTTGTTGGAGCACTCCAAGCGGGTTCCGGCTATAAGTTGTTGTTTGCTTGTGTAAAAATCGTTAGACAGAATTTACACGCACCCTGAGCAGGAAAGCTGGGCAGCGAGGGGGAGGGTGAAGGAGTCCAGGTAAAATTGTAAGGTATGCCCGGCATGTGCTCCACACACAATACTTTATCACATAAATAATCAAAGGGATGGCTTTTACCTTCCCTCCTTTAAAATATATGTGCTCAAAATTTATATAACGAGCAAGAGGAGGATGAATCATGCTGGAGTAAGTGGAGAAAACCGGGTTGGGAGGATACTGTAATAGGGATGAATCCTGAGATCCTGACTTGTAAATATGGCCGGGATTCGGCAAGACGTGTAGTAGGCGCGCTGTTTCCATTAGTCCCAGGCCAAGAAAGATGTGGCCTGTTTTAAGGTAGGTTTGAAGCATACGTATATGCACTTAGCTCTAAGCTACACCTTTGGGGATGGTCCCTATAAATTTCAAAAGTCCAGGGAGGACTAAATAACGGTCTTTTCATAAATTAATAATAAAGATTCAAACGTGAGAAAATAAATTAAGTTCCCAAGGAAAATGAACTACGCGGGAATACATTAAATCCGAGGTGGAGTAAAAGAGAGAAACGAGGGGGATGATATGGGATGGCGTGGCTGCACTTAAGTAGTGGCTGCTAACTGCTTTTCTTTTGTAATATTATGAAGATCAGCATACGTAAGTTAGAGACAGTAGGGAGGTAACAACGTGGGGGTGGAGAGGAGCAAATGTTTTTAAAATTCCGGATGAAACTAATTGGAAAATTGGGAGCGGGTTGTTTTAAAAGTTGTATTGCGTGCAAGCCAATCGAATTAGTATTCCCACATCTGCTTGCAACTCACAGAATATTAATTTCATATGAACTGTTCTTAAATTATTTATATTTTTTTAGTTTAAAAAGTTCCTGATTTTTCAGGTATGCCCACGCTATCCCAGTAAGCTGGCGATAATTCCGTCTTGATTTCCAAAATCAAGTAAATCTTTCACAAGGTCAAAGCGCCTTGGGCAAGAACCACAGGAGCGATGAAGACATCAAGCGTTAATTACCCTGACTAATTTAAATTCCTGTAAAATAAAACAACTTTCTAGTTATTTCAAAGCTAAGGATTTTAAGGATTTTAAAGAATTATCCCCTGTCCAATAAATTTTACTTGTGTTCAATTAAGAGAATTGTAGAAAAACAGCATAGTTTCGCAGTTTTGCTTGTATCTCACCTCTGACCTAGCCACGAGTGGCTCACTGCTAGCTGCAACAACCAGAGCAAAGGAGCACTGTTGACACTGCCAACACTGGTTAGATTTGTCAAGCGAGCTGTCAGAGAGCTTTCTGTACGTAACATTAGCCCCTATCTTCTTGCATGTCCTCGTACTTTTGTGTGAAGAAGGTAACAAATCAATTAGGAATAAGATACAAGATTGTATTACTGCGGGAGGATGAAGGGGACAAGCTGAGGATTTATGTTGCCCTCAAGACCATTTTGTCCTCTTAAAACTACAAAGTGTTAACGGTGTGTGTGAGAGTACGGTACGCTTCTAATCAGGAATTTGTTGGATAATTTGCATATTCTAAACATGTTTCACCACGGAGACAGTCAAGATTACATGTATACAGAATAGCTGTTTGGAAAGTCGAGAAACATTAAGCGCTCTGAATTTAAAATTTGCCTCAAATTTCTACAAATCTAGCCCAAGACAAGCCACACAGAGAGCCTGGTGGCCACAAAGTAAATAGCCATGCATACACGCTTGAACAAAGCCAAACTTGAAACAAAAAACGTTAGCGGATCATATTTCACTCGGATGCCACGCTTCCTTTCTTGTTTCTTGTATTTTCGAAAAACTTGTACTTTTACAACACACTTTTAAACATTGGCCTGAATCTAAAGTTAATACACATGTTTCGCCGCCACCACCGCGGCTCCTCTGCTATGCTACATGTACTAAGCTCAACAGTCTCAGCCGTGTACATAGGCGCTAACTTGCTCAACGTTTTTCAGCTACCTACCTGGTGGTCTCTTGTGGGTAAAATGTATACGGTAATAAATCTTGAGTTGGGGAAAGGTACAAGATATCTGTAGGCAACATGTATGGGGGAGCAAAAGAAAACTAGAGAGATTCTTCGCCAGATTGCCCATCTGTTTACACAGGATTGTGGTTCCGCCGAAGCGGCCCCCTCTGTAGTTCTACATAGGTGTAAAATTGTGAGAAAATGCCGTAACAACAATAAAATTCCATATGTCCACCACAAATCCCGTAAATCTTTTCATCAGCACATATCCAAAATTTCGTCAAACGGACGAGAACACCCTGTGACGGTTTGTTTCAGCATTCAGATCTAATAATTTTGTAAGATTATCTGCAATTTCTGTTTTGTTCTACAAGCTCTTCAAGTGTTTAGTATTCTAGGATATTCATAGAAAATTCGAAACTAAATTGCAAATTGTTGCAAAAATATCCTCGCAATTTTAGTAAACGATAATCACCCTTTGTTATATTGTTGGTAAATACAAGAACACACTTATATACTAGACACTAAGGGCTTTGGGGAGTTAAAACGCTGTTGTTGTTGAAAATAGAGCTGATTGCTAAAAACCGAAAGTGTTTGTTGAGGAGATTTAAATCTCGTATATAAACTTCATGAAGTTGACAAGACTTATTTAAAGAAAAAAGTGCGGGAAGAGCTTAGCGTAAAGATGATGAGGAAGAAGATGTAATGGGAAAGACAAACATTTTATGTTTTTTATGATTAAAAAATTAGTTGGTCTTGTAAATAAAAGCAAAAGTAATCTACTTTAGGAAGATAAAATATATATAAAAGCTACAACTTATGGCATCTTTAAAGAAAAGTAAAGTTTGTTTCCAAGTATTTTCCCTCTTCCTTAGGGCCTTCTCCTTGTAACTTTCGGCTACTTTCCCTTCCTTGGAAGTCTCTGCTATTAAGTCAGGGACAACTTTGATCTTTCCGTCATCCTCTCGGAGAAGGATTAAGTAAAGGCTGTAGCTTAATTTAAAATCCCAATTTATGTATTCCTCTCCTTCCCGCTTCTTACAGATGCGGATGAGGTGATGGAAGATGGTGGTGGAGAGGAGGGGGAAGGTTATTATTCCCTTACTAACCAAAAGCCAAAGAACACAACTCTCCCGTTTCTTCTAAGTGAGAAAACTTTCTGATTCATCCCTCCATCTACATCAAACTAATACCCTTCTTCATCATTACCACGAGACTAAAAGTTTTGCGGGGAGTTTGAAACAGAAATCTCTTGAATTTCCCTGCATCTTCTTGGTCTTCTACTACCCGGATTCCCCGATGCCCCAGGCATAAATATGCAAAACGACCTTTGAAATATACATGGCTTTTAGCGCGTAGTTTTAAGTATCTGTTACAACTCTGCTAAATACATTGCTGCGTAGCATGCGATCCGAGTGCTTGGAACAAGTTTGGAATTGTAGGAATCCGACTCTCGCTAGATTCCTGCATGGACGCCTGGAGACAATCCAGAACGAGAATGTCTGGCAAAGTGGGAGGAATCTGGAACCACTGAAACTGGTTGCAATTTTCGAGAATACACGGACGGATATGTGTCGGCCTAGTCGGGTAGAACGAAGAGGACCCAGCAGTTCCCGGGTTTCCGGGCAAACTACAGGGACACAATTATGATGAACAACACATGCATATTCTCTCATGCATCGAGCATTAACTTTCCACTCATCATGCATGCATGGAACATGGAAGCCCTTTTTTGTCGTCAACCACTTATGTATTTTTACTTAAATACAGCAAGCTATAAGTTTTCTAATGTAGGAGAAAAATTGAGGCAACTGGTTTCCTTGGATTCTCTCCTTTCTATTCAAGTAGCAAGACAAACGATAGCTTGAGAAATTGCGGGATTAGGATAATAGAAGAAAATCCTAGTAAAATCATAGATTGCAAAATACTTGATGTTTATCGTCTCCGATAATAATGCCATTTTTTCAGCTTCATTGGAGTAAAACGTATGAGTTGCTGGATGCAAAGCTGGAGAGATTTGTTTAAAATGAAGATCAAAACTTGATGAAAAATGACTAAATATCTTCAAAGAGATGCTTCAGTATTATTCTGTTTATTATGATTATGTGATTTTGTTTACTTCGTGATGAGGAATTACGCAGGGGTTGGCAAGATTTCAAATACATAGGATTAGCTAAAAATTGCTCGGTACTTACATTTTTAAAATCTCGATCCCGTTGTTATGGCAAATTGGAGGATGCTAGGGGATTTTCAGAAAATTTTCTTGGAATCACTATGAATTTTGATGGAAAAGTTGCACGTTAAGAATTTACGACCAATCGAAAGAGTGGTCGTTATGGTTTCGTTCACAATTTTAAGATTAGCATTAGATAGCAAGCTTATTGACATTTCGACAACATTGAAGCTCTGATTTCCAGAGATACATAAAAAAGCTACATATAGTAAGACTAAGTTTTTTATGTAGAGCTGTGGTGCCGTTTAAAAATGTTCCCAATAACACGAGAGCCACGGGAATTGCTTAGATGTATTCTATTCAGCATTTTCATATGTTTTGTTCTGCATGAATTATCTTATGACGTACAGGCGTAACCTAAATATTGCTAAATAACTATTGGATTAAGTAATATTTAGGATTTAGAAAAAAAAATTCTGGATTAGTTCTACACTTTGGTTGACAATCTCATGCAAGTTGCAGAGCATGACAGACTGGCAGGGACTAAGAGACGTGTGATTTGGGTTGACAACATCCGCTGGTTCCGGAAATGAAACAACTGGGAAGAAAGGTGTATATGTGTGTGCATAATTTACTCTGTTTCCTTGACTCGGTAAAAACGTCAAGGGATTTTTGACACTTTCTGTCCAGGTCCAAGCATACACTTTGGCAAACAGATGTGTCAAAGATGTATGCATGCTCTTCTTATAGTATTAAGAAAGAGTAATCTCTGATTTTAAGCAGCGTATAGCAAAGCAAGAGAATAAACTAGGTTTTTTACCTTATGAAAAACTCAGAACCTGTCAACACCTCTCCGCAGCTCACTGAACTAGTTAGCGGAACATGGAAAACTTTTACATCATGCATAACTCGAAGAGCCATCACCACTCTGTCCGTTCGTTTGTCAGTCATCCAGAACTAAACGTATACTTACATGCGTGTATGTAGGAAATCAAGCGGATATCAAATATCAACACAGGGAATTGTGACGGACAACCAAAGCGTGTATGACTGCCGACTACCTAAGAGAAAGTTAAAAAGCAGGTGAGGAAATTATATATTACCGAATGTCATCGTACCTCCGCGTAAAAAATTAAACATGAAAAGGTTTCCAGAGGGTAACATACAGCGTTACTCTCACACAAGTTTGTCCAAAGCGTGCATGTATGGCAGACGACATATCGGGGGGAAAATGTATCCTCGCTTTCTCTTCCTTAGTTTTTTAGGTTTCCGAGTTTTATGCGAGCAATGAGTATGCAGGTATGTATGTACGTCATTACATGCTTGTGATCTTTGAGTAGCACGTCTGATGGACACTATCCGCCGCTAGATTTCCGCTTGTCACCGAATTTGTATCGCGTGCGTGTCACTGTTCCCCCACTATCAAGTACTATCCTCCGCCTACCTCTTACTTAGGCTGTCCTGATGGCTGGTATGAGACGAACAAGTTCCAAAATGAGTAATCTTTACGTATAGCTTTTGACGTAACTAACGGACTACGTACAAGACATTACGTCCTCTCCCGCGTATCAAGTAACAGTAATGTCAAGTTTGCTGATTAGATAATGTGTATTACATACATTTTTAAAAACTGCAGTTCGTGCAACTAGCGAACCTAATATGTTTAGTTACTGCAGAGATGGATTAATAGTTACTTTTCGTTATGGCTATTTACGATACCTATTGACAGGACGCATATAAAGTTACACCCTTCCGCTCAAGCTGTAACAGAGGATTGACACGCCGCTCTTAATAAATTATAAATTAACTAGTTACTGTGATATCCTCGTTACTAACTAGCAGCAATGTTACCGTTACTAACCATATTAGCTTACAGCCTTATAAATGACACTATTAACATGACTCAATAAGAAATATTGCCTTTTATATCTGGCCTTGGAAGATTTTTAGTGTAATTATTATGAGCAAGGTTGAGTTTTGTGATGATATCTGTATGTCAGATTACTAATAAGGTATTTATTCAGGTAAAGGTGAGGCAAAATACCGATTCTTATTTTTTACTCTTATTTTACCTCATACGTGTTTATATGATTACTGTATAGTTATAAGTAAATTCTTTTCAATATCAACTCTATAGAAGAGGAGCATTTAATTTGTGGCAAAATTAATGTGTGAGGGAAAATAGGTGGCAAACTGTAAGAAGCTATCCTAGTACCTGAATCACAGGTGAGAACGTGATTGGACTCGGCTCATGGATACGCGAGATAAATCAAGCTAGATTCATTGCAATATACGTAGTTAAGAAACGTATAATTACAAATAGATCTTAAGACCTCCAATCACCGCCATATATGTCTACATATACCCGCGGGTGACCAAATCCAAAACCCCTCTGCTATATGCTTTCTCCGGAACTCGCTTGAAGTTTCGGGCATTAATTCCGGGTAGGGAATTTCGCGACAATGTTTAGGGTATCCGAGCATACACTTGATCGCATTACGTCTGCATTTCCAGGTAGAGACATATTGCCAAAAGCTTGGAATACACAAGAGTTCTTACACAATTTGTAAACCTGCTCTCCTGGTACTCAAACTGAAATAATTTTAACTTCACTCCAAGTTTTACATCAAGCTTAAGTGGTGCATGTAAGTTAGCACTCAAATAATCCGGAAATGAGTACACGAAATGGGTGGAATATACTAATTCATGTTTAAAATTCCTCTTGTTACTAAACCGGTGAGTGAGCAGGTATTTATGTAAAGGCTTTCAAACTATAAGCTACCCGTAGAGTATCGAAATCTACGACCAGCTAAAAGCTAAGGCTGGTTATTATGGAGGAAGGCAATTCCGCGGAGTAAGCAGAGAGAAATAGTGATATATATATACATCAAACAAGTAAACTTATAGATATCGCCTATTGTGGTCAGAAGACCATGCGAAGACAAAAGCTAGTTGACCGGGGTGATAATCGATTGAATTTTATATTATTATTGATTTATGGTAAAAACAAGAAACGGGATGAGGCAGTGACCGAATAATTCAAGTCTTAATTGAGTGGACGTAATCAAGAAAGTGCTAGCTGCTCTGCTGCTTCTGCAGCTTTTGGTCGCGAATTTCTGCTGTACTTTAATATTTGGTTAGCATTGTTGACTGAAATATTCCAAGTTTTTCAAAATATCAAAGCAATGCATATTTGAGTTATTAGGAGATGTAGCTTATTTGGTTCTAATATGTAACTACCGCCGCTACTTTCCCTTCAAATGGCACTGTGGCAAACATTTCAGAGGGATTTTCCTCAAAAAGGTAGAGGACAGAGTCAAACAAAAATTGCTAGATATATACTAGGAATCGGTACAGCTAACTGAAGGTAAGGGAGGAGTCAATTTGGCGTACTTTGCTTTAATTATTATTGCAAATATATGTGCAAAATTTAATAAAACCTTGAGTCAAAGTGTGTTTAATGTTACCAAAGAAACTACAGTGAACGTTACAGTTACAGGGGATTTATTATTTCCGTTTCCGAATATTTACTAGAGCCAAGGAAATAAATTAGTATCTTGTTGGTTAATTAGCTAGAGCATTTTTTTCCTCCACGGAGGTTTACGTTACCGATAGTAGCAGAAATAATACCCAAACAAACCAATGAGGAGCTGAAACAGCGCAAATGCTTCATGTAGTTCCAGTAGTAATGTTATAAAAAGCAACTTCAATTCGCCAAATCGGTTATTAGCAATACGGATGATATAATTTAGAAAGAAAAACAGAGAGAATGACAGAAGGAAACGTGTTAATTACGTCTGCGAACGTAAATAATTCAAGTTTGTATGCATAAATCAAGAAAATAATAGCAATTCCCTTATTACATACTGTAGAACCAATGATCGGGGAGTTATTGTCTTGCATGAGTATCAATATTGACATTAATGTATTCCATACATTTGGAGGAGAAGAATTAGCGGGAAATGCGGGTATTTAAACGTCCCAAATTATCCAAGTGAGACGTAATTACAGCTCACTTACGTAAACGCATAGTAATCGATAAGGGCGGAACGTAATGAGAGACAATTGAGTAATTCATCCTCCTGCCCTACTTTATTTACAAGCTTTACCTACCTCTAATTAATTTCCCACTTACTTCTCCTAAACCAATGAGTTTGCGAATTTCAGTTCACGTTTCCTAAGTTGACAGCCAAACGGACTGAAGGAAACCAGCGCGAGCGCGATGTGTTAGCAAACCGACCTTTGAGGCACTGAAAAATTTATCAACCTCTGTAAAACATTTGTGAAGTAAACTGACAAAGCTAAGGAATTTTTTGACAAATTTCTCTCCAAAACTAGAAACCGGTAGGAGAAGACCAAAAAAGAAGTAGAGCAGATGATAGTGACAAGCCCGAAAAATTCATGAAGTTATGTCAGATACAAAATATTCATACTGAGAGCTAGCATGGAAACCGGGTAGTATAGTAGTAAGTCATAGGGAAGAGGAACTTGTACCTTGAAACTCCCGGATACTAGTTGCGGGTTCTCTATGAAAAATCCCGGGCAAAAAACTAAGTAAAAGTTACCCTGCCGGGTTGTTGGTGCGTGAGTTTTACGGACGTTTTGCGTAAAACTGCGGAAATGAAGTTGAGTGGGTCGCTTTTTGAAGTTATTCACTCAGAGTTGGTTCTTCTTCCGTAACCCGCTTCTTCTACCATATACCTTGTGAATTGCCCGGAGAAGGAGTAAAAGTTGATGAAACCGTGCTTCCAAATTCTAAACCCGGGCAAAATGCTGGAGCTGGAAGATATGTGCTTTATTCTTCCGTTATTTCACCACGTCTTTATTCTTCCCGCTTGAGTGAACTCTATGAAAGTTGTGGAAAAAATCCCGTAGCTTTCTCATAGTGCTACACACCCTTATTATGTTTCCCTGCCCGGAGAAAGGAGTTGCTGATGGGGGTTATTACGCTTTCTCCCGTAAGAGAAAGTTGTAAAGAGTAAAGCGGAGGAGTAGTACTCTTCTCAATCTTTTGTTTCTCCCTGGAATAATCCACCCAATCCTACCTGCTCTCTCTTCCTCTTCTCTCATGCTTCCCTGCATGCTCTTTGTGCTTTCACCACTTTCTCCAAGCGTAGTTAGCAAGTGAGTAAATGCGGGCGTTTGCAGACTCCCAGCTTCTGTCACGCTGGGATCAGCGAAGCTGTGTGCATAAAATTTCACCATTGCATACATTTCAACATAGATATATATGCTCCACAATTTGACAGGATGACGCTTGGATACAATTCCTTGCGTAACAGCAACGTGAAGAAAGGGTGTAAATACCACATCCCTTCTTTCTCCATATCCTCTCTTCCGCTGTACATAAAGCATAAGGGAAAGCATGGAAAAACCACAAAACTATTTCCGCATTTCCTCCATGAATATTGCAAAAGCTATTGTAGGCAATCCTGGGAAAGAAATCATGCTGCATCTTTTCATGACTTTTGAAGGGAGGAGAAAGTTCAGTGGAGAATAAGGGAATATAAAGATGGGAAAGTCTTTGTGAGGGAAATTCAAAGAACTGTAGGAGTTGATGTTATAGGGATATATTGAGTTGCTTTCTTCTGTGAGGAATTGTAGTGTAGTTTTTGGAGAAAGTATATAAGTATATTCAACCGATTCTGCAGAGCTCCTCATCCGGAATCCTACAAATTGTGACGAGGAATGAACAAATATACATGATGATGATTTCTCCTTTGGCAATTCTCTACTTACGATTGTTAGTAGGCCAATTACTACTGGAGAAGAAAGGAGGAATATTAATAGCTCCTTGTAAATTCAGTATACAAAAAAATAAATTGCTCCCAAATTTTACGCATAAGTAGCTTTCCTCATTATGCGAAAAATGGGGATACACAGAAGAACTGGGAAGACGGGGAGAAAGTTGAGAGATTTCTAAGGAGGTTTTTCATAATCATAAGGTTCAATGATGTAAAAACTTGCATTGTATACAGTATTTCACGTGAATTACGATGAAATATACAAAAAGCTTTATATGTTGCAAAAACAGAAAGGTTTGAAGTTGGAATAATTCAAAATTTTGCGGGTAGTTGCAAACATGAGAATCTACGACGAAGAAGTGGGTCTCGATCATTATACATATGAGCCTGATAGTTATGTAACCGTCGATGAAATGTATGCAAATTTGTGTTTCGTAATGTTGTGACGCAATTTATTTTAAAATCTATCAAATGTGTGTGCCAAACATCTTGTCAGAGACGGCTAATTATAGAGTTTCATGATTCGCAATTTTTGTCCACTCCTAATGAACAAAAACGTAGTCATTCATAAACGTTACTTTCATGACTTATCATTTCAGTACTTGAGCCCACCTCCTTGAAACTAAATTTCGTAGCCGTGGAGAAAGCACTGAGAGAAAGTCGCACCGAAGCGTGAGACAAAATGGTGAAAACCAAACATTTCATATCGGGAAGCGATGCGTTAAACGAGCAAATGTAAAAAAATATTGATGGAAAATAAAAAGAATTGTTCAATTTCTAAACGCGATGAGACAAAGCATGGTGTGAAATTGGTGCGGGTAAACGCATGCAATTCGCACATATTTGAGAGGAGCGTTATTGGTAAAATGTACACGCAATCCTACGCCCACTTTTTACTTTGCCTCGTGTATTCTAGTCCGTCCTACTGATCGACAGACATAAATATATATTTTCTATCCACCCCTACTCCCATCTTTTCTCCATGTTCATAGAAAACACGGAGAGTTGAACACGCGTGTTCATTTTTGCGGAAACTAATGGAAAATATATAAGGCATTCTTGAATTCAATACAAATTCAATCCATATTTCCACACACATTTCATCACACCTTTTATTCCCTCCACTTGGCTTGGCAGATAACCTATTTGGCATGGCATTTAGAACTACTCTCTATATACGCACGATTCGGCAGTGTGTACAAGCTTTGTGCACAGGCTATCATACAGACAGGTATATGATCCAATATACAGTACATAAAAAGCAGCATTCTTGTGCAACACACGTTCTTACCGCAGTAGTCACTAGGATAATGTACACAGCCACACTGGAGCACAATTTAGTTCACAGGTTTGTGCACAAAATCTACCACAACTAATCCTTTTGGCTTGTAAACATTTAGTCCATATACACAGTAATATCTACAAAACAGGGAGGGAGGGAAACCATTAACGTGGCCTGCGTCTGACATTTCTCTCAAGTTTGCGCACTAAAATACAATATAGACAAAACCTATATCTGCCAATACTCATGCAATGCCTTACGTCAATTCTCCCCTTCATCCAAATACATTGTTTGGCAACTAAACAAAAGGCTATTGACTTGATTAATTTGAAACTGTTTCCTGAGGGAAAAACACAAGTTCATAGCAGACAGAATCAAAGGAGCATAAAATACACCTTGTGTGCCTTCTGCATCTTTTATTTTGTTATTTAGTTGGAAGCAGTGTGAAACATTTAAAATGTTCCTGTCATCAATTACTGTAAATGCAAGAGGAAAACTTGTAAAATATGACGCACGTCTGGTAAAAAATAATGATTCAAAGGAGCTCTCTTTTTTCTCCTAAAACTAATAACCTGCTGTCATCTTCATATGTTTATAGCATGAATCAATAAGTGCAACAAAGTGTGGTACCATTACTACTTGGACGCCGATTATAATGCACGTTTAATTTAGTGATTCGTACAGAACAGATGGTAGAAGCATTATGTCAACATTTGGGTGAAAGCAGTTTAAAAATACGGCACTTTAAATTTAAGAAATCACTAGGGATTTCAATAGGAGTCAAAGTGCGATAATATCGCGCCTTCGAATAGCTAGTTGCTTCTACTGGAAAAGATAGGATAAGATAATAGAGAAGAGCTGAAGTATAACAAAGAGTGGGAGACTTTTAACGTTGATGGAGGAATCGGTGTAAACTATTGTGACCGACCATGTAGTAGCTAACGAACTCCTAATTTTCGCTTTCGTATATATGACCCCTTCTGGTGGCTAATATTCTGGCATATATAGATTGCGTGTCCCAAGTTCATCAAATCATATTTTACTGAGTCATCAGCGGAGAGAGAGAGAGAGTGAAGCGCGCGTGTGAGACTTCTATTCAATATTTTTAAGTGCTTCCTCCTCGCTCTCTCCTGGAGTCCTGGATACCCGTTTAGCCCTAACATGCTTGCGTATACGGCAACGTTTTCAACCTTCAGCTTGTCTTGTCCCGATTAAAGGGCAGTATATTTTGAACTATGTTATTTTGCCCGCCTTTCTGCTTTCCTGCTACTGCATGGAGGAAACAGGCTTGAACTATGTTTTCTGGTCTTGCTTGCAAAGGGGTAAAATACCCGGGTAACGGTCGGTAGGTAGTTGAAGCAAGTTTACGACTGAATCGGGTAGCGTATCCCGTTTCTACCCGAAAACATCTACACCATAACGCTGTCCCCGTAAGTCAAAGGATGAATAGCAACAGTAGTAGCTTAAGTAACCCTGCTTAGGGTAGCATGGCAGGTAGCAGGTACGAAGATTCGGGTACGATGAGGTTATATAAGCGTAACTTTGCCATGTATTTTGGTGGGAGGGGTAGAGATGGCTATTATTGTTCAAGTTGTGGCAGAGGGAGTAATAATATTATTGATGACATGGCTTGTGCATTAAAAGCTCGTGCACTAAACCAATGCTTTTATCTGCATAAATATCTACGGGCGTGGATAGTAGCCGAGTTGTCGGGTAGGAAGAGAAAGTTATCCCTATGAGAAAATAACCGGCGGAGACATTTGGTCTCCTGGTTGATCACAGCACAGATGCCTTGTGAGGGTTATTATGAGCGTTGGGTGAACAGCCCTGCAGTTCAATCAAAGTGGGCGGGAGGTTGTGAAAATTGAAGTGCATTCCCGGGAACCTTGACTGACTGAGATGCTTCTTACATTTCAAAGCTTTGGTGGAGGCGCGATGGAATTGTACCATAGTGCCTATGCGCTTGTAAGAATACAAGTTCCTGGTATATGGTTTTCATCCATTTACTTAAAGAACGGAGGAAAAAATCCGGGAAGCCGTAAAGAGGGTGGTGGCGGGTTGTTAGTTTTTGGAAATAATCGGAAGCTATGGTGCTTTGCAGATAATATAGCATCAGATGTAGTAGAGCCTGATAAAGAAGATGCGAGCAGGGATTTTTAGAGGGTTGGTGACAAAGAAGACATCAAGTACAAGTAGATGAGAGGATGGGCGATGGAGGGATAGAGAGTTGGTCTTGGAAAGTAATAGAAAAGAATAGGAAGAGGGAAGATCAAAAAGCTTTTTGTTGTGAAAGCTACTTCAATATTTTAAAGTTGAGAGATTCTAATGCATCAACCACGTGTTCAGAGCCGTAGAGGTAGTTCCATTGGAATCCTCGAAGAACATTACCATTCTACCAACGATGCTCTGCATCAGATTCCTATAGTTCTGTCTTGTCTGGATTGAGGCTGGTGCCTTTGAGAGTTTTTTTACAGGAGCTCAAGCTTTCCAGAACATCCAACTAGGCTCCAGCCAAACACCCAGACGGGAATCCAGCAAGAGCGTTTCAAGCCGGAGCCGGAGAGAATGTAACCGCACTGTGTGTGTGTGTTTACAGCTCTTTCGAAGATGAATCTAGCTGAAGCATTGATGTGTAAGAAGGGTGAGAATTGTGAACACATGTTCATTAAATTTTAGCATTTCATGTCGGCACTGGCACACAGGGCCAATAGCAGGGCTGAAGCTTGCTTTGCATCGAATTGCAGCTAATTCTGATGAGCTTGCTAGACTCTTGTAAAATGCATTGCTTTTCCTGCAAATTCATGCCGTAAATATTGAATCAGAATCAGTCCTGAATTAAGTTAAAGCTCAAGTTAATGGAAGCGGGTATGGAGTAATTGTGTATTCAGCGAAGAGGAAGCAGAGACCAGATTTTCCAATCCGGCATAGCGGGTGGCAGAAATCACACAAGTTTCCCCCCTCTCTTGAAATTAACTTCCGCTTCATGCGAGGCTTTTACGCCGATTATTCTCAAAATGTTCAGAATTTCAACTTCGAATACAGTTAAACTGGCTTGTAGAAATTTTTTTGAGCTGCTAAACATAAGAAATAGCAGAGTGCCCTGAGTTAGAGGATCAATTCCTGTTATATAATGTCAGTCACATTACTTGGCTGAATATACGTAAAATATTAAGCACATATCTTCTTTCTTATGATGAAGGTTAACACAAGCTGAAATTCAATTATTGCAACAAATTTATGCAATGTATTATTATGTTCCAAATTCACTGAGGAGTGATCTGCGTTACTGTGCTATGACTAAGCTTGCACTTATTTTCATCGGCGTCAAAGCTAACAATAATTAAGATTAAGATGGAAACAGTTTTACTAACAAACATCCACCAATCCGCCTGGTCTCACACCTGGAACCTAACGCTGCCAGTTTTATACCAGACCAACGGTACACTAGACCGAAACAACTACCCGACTCCTCCTCCAACCTAACCGTCTCCCCGACCCAGAGTTAATCGAATTCTCGATAATAGCCCGGAGAGTAATCGAAGAGTTGATATAAAAACCAGAGAGTGTATATTTGTACAACAGTGTAAGTTGATGGAGGGTGGTGAATTGGAGGAGATAAGAAGGGTAGGCGGATGGTGGTGAAGAAGAAACTCGTATGTCATCAATGAATCTTCATAGGTCATAAAATAAAGTGGAAAATTTATTACTCCTCTACGCGCCTTTTCTCCTTCCGGATTCCATATTATTTTCTTCTCCTCCTCCCCGCCTCTACTTCAAGAATCCAAGCTATCACCCTGTACATGTAAAACCATGGATAATTTAAGTGCGGAACGAATTCTGTCCTCCAATTCCATCCTCCGAACCTTCCATACGCAAGCATCAAGTAAAATTCAACAGAGCTTTAAGTACTTGAACCAAGACTGTTACAATTTGAGAGAAGACGACAAAAGTTCCAGACAGCTTCCTCCTCTGCTTCTTATGTAAAGCAAATTGAAGGAGGGGATGAGGAACGAAAAAGATGATTGCGTAAAATTTGGTGAAAGTCAATGCAAAGTAAATGGAAACTGAAATAAGTACTGGAGGAAATATACATTTCCCGGGGTTTGCTTCTTTTTGTACTCTCGTATGGATATGATTACGGCTTTTTTCCAGGAGCTATTTGAAGAAATTACAAGTTTCTTTTAGGATGAGTGAAATTGAGCGCTTTTCCCTTACAATGCTAATGCTTAGAACGCTAGCACAATATATACACAAGTCTCAGCATATTTCAATTCCAAGAAGGGAGCTTGCAAAGCAGACCAAGTAAGTAAGCAAAGGAGCCTTGAGTTTTTTTCTGGAGGAGAAACGTGATTTTATGATTGAAAAAAAGCCAAGGAGGGAAACATTACTTTTTCGGGAGAGCTCTAGAAATCTAACCTTTTTGACGAGGGGGAGTTTTTTTACTATTCACAGTTTGCTTACACGATAAGAGGATCAACTTCCTTCCGTTCGAAACGTTCTGTGCTCTTCGGCTGGCAATAAAATCTCCTTTTCAAATGTACTTTTTTCCTCCTACACATTTATGCAAACTAAGATTGTGTTGATTGTAAAAAGTTACAGAAGGACGTCGGAATTGCATTATATATTTCTCCGGGGCTCCCTCCTAGCTCCTTGCTTTCTCTGACTGACTCCCAACTTTCACCAGGGATTATTAAAAAATGCATTGCAGTTCCCAGCAGAGCAAGATGATAAATATGCTAAGCAATTCTTCAAATCTGTTCTTTATTTCCTCTGTGATTATTGACTTGCTTTCTTAGGATTGCATTCCTCCAGGCTACAATTATATTATAAGAGGAAAGGATTTCTTTAAATCACAAAGATCCAATCCCCGATACAGCCCAAGCTCGCCATGGGAGAACCGGGAATAAAATAAATGAATCACGCAGCGTGATACGTTAAATCGTACAGCAGAAATAAGAAAAAGAAACACGGCCCTTAATAAATAAATACATTTGCCGGGCCAGCAGGAAATGCAAGGACGCAGACAAAGAGAAAGTATTGAATGCTGCTGATTGCTTTCTTCTCCAAGGTTGAGCTCTGTCTGGATGTGTGATTGACTGATGACAGGGTAAACGAACGGACTGCTTTTGGCGGAAAGCAGGAAAAGAGAAAGCTTTCAGGGTATATGCAGTCTGGTTAAATTATCGCTGCACTGCAACTGTATGCATTGTACTTATTGTTAAACCTAGATGAATTTTTGTCATCCCCCGCGGCGGTATTTCTGGAGGTTTGCGTAAATACTTTAACATCAAAGGCGCAGGGAAATATTTGATGTGATTAAGCGATAAAAACATGAGAGCATTTTTGCTCTTGTAGCTGTAATTCTCAAGACGATCTCTGCCTGGTATGTAATGTGTAGCAGCGTTTCCAAAGGTTATCGGTAATATTTATCTCACATCTAGCTTGAAGCAGGGTTAAGCTGCGTGTTTGACAGGAAAATATTTGAGGAAAAGAGGGAAAAGACGGGGATGAGGGGGACCCTTCAAGAAGAATATTACACGCAATTAAGATAAAAATTTATCAAGATGAGAACCAAAGAGAAATCTTGAAGGAAGAGAGACAAGCTTTCAAAACAGTAAGTAAACATCCAACCAAGAGTGGAGTAGAGCATGGACAATAGATGGAAAAGATAGCGTCAAGTTTAAAGGACATGGGAAGATTTTTTATGAATAGAAAATAAGATTTTGAACATTTTATCCTTCCACCGGTTTTCTTTCTCCGTGTATAGGCAGAAGCCATAGACTTTGATCTGATTTTAGGTTGGGGGGGATGCTGTGAAAATTTCTTAAGAGATGAGTGAACTATAATGTCAAAATAGTTTCTTTCAAAATAAAATCAGCCTTTTGTGTGTCAGTCAAAATTGCTTAAAAGTGACGTGGAGGAGTGAGAGGTCAATTTGGGTTTGTATGGGAAGATTTCTGGAAAATTATCAACACTCCAGAGACTAAAGAAAACATTTATGTTTCTTATAAAAATATTAGCTCCTTTTGCACACATATTGACTCGTTGCTCAGTGTACGCTTAGCATGTACTGATTTTAATCAGAAACATTCCTAATAACTTCAACTCAGGTAAACGGAGTTGAAAAATTGATTTCTATACCGCGTAAAAATTTCGGAATTCGTTGGGAATTAATGCATGATTTTCACGCCGAATTTTGGAATCGTCTAGAAGTGCATACTGTTAGAGACAGTTTTCGTGAACCATTCATGACCACTGTCAACATAATTATGAATTTTAATTCATTCGCTTCAATTTAGCGTTTCCAGTAAATTTACGTTTTTGAGTACTCAGGTCAGGGTGTGTCATTGGTATTGAAGGTATGGAGCATTATCTGAAAGTTACTATCACGCCCTTTCCTGTTTCCATTTACTCATATAATACATTTCCGGTTTCGAGATCCTAATTAGCGTGGGTTTCAATTTAATTGAAGGGGCGGTAATTACAAATGGATTGGTATAGCAGTACATGTTACTGACTAATAAAATAATGAAATACTCACGTTTTCAGTGATTGCTGAGTACAGAAAACCGGAAACATTTCTACAATGTTTTAGACTTACTCTTTCAAAGAGAACTGCAATCCGACTTTCTACTTTCACTCAGTTTCTGAAACTCCAGCTCTGCTCTGACTATGATAAGTAGACAGCAGAGTTTGTTTCTGCGCCCACTCTGCGGTTTTTCGTTGATTGACGCAAGGAGTAATTCCAGGTATCGGATTCCATCATGACTAATTGCAAGCTTTCCGCAAAGAAACCCTTTGGTAGCCTAGCCATCACACAAAGAGAAAACTTGGGCGTGAGTTAAAAACATTCACTGAAATTCGCTCACCAAATATACCTCCGGAGGAGTAAATGGAAAGAGAGAAAATACTTTTAAAGAGAACCCAACTTTACTTTCTCCTTGTGCAAACTCTTTTGCATTTACCACCAGCCTGCCAAATTAAGAGACATTATAACCGCAGATATATTAGACAGCTGAGGGAAAGAGAAAGGACGGAGAAAGAAGACGACCAGGTGGTGAATGGTGAGACTGCAATTTTCATCTACCGAGATTCGCAATGTAGAAGATATCTGACCAATGTAGAATACGTGTATATAACTTGCAGAATGTATTCCAGGAATAAATAACAGGAAAGTAATGACATTTTCGCCAAAGATTAAAATTACAAGAAAGAAAGTAAAAGAAGATCAAGGTTGGAGGCAAGTTAAAAGAGAATAGTGAAAGCTTATACATTTTATTATACCTGGAGAAAATTATTGTAGCTCAAAGAGAAAGTAAGACACTGTCACAAAGCATGCTTTCTCCAGTATAAAAAGTGACAGACATTGAAGCAGGAGAGCAAAAGAAGGGCTGGAGAAAGTGGAGAAAGCAATGACTTCTAAACCAAGAGTCGTTTTATTTTTCATATGCTCCAGTTTCAGGACCGTTGGGGCGTATATAGCATATGGAAAAAGTACACACTAGAGTGTTTTGATGCGTAAAGTGCGTAAAAGTTACGGGCGAGTAAATTTCTCATAAAATTTTCTAGGAAATGCATAAAACGCTATGAGAAGAAAACATTAAAGGATTCAACTAAACTGGAATCACCTAGCAGATGTATAAAGAATAAAGTTGCAAAAATACATGGCGCGGAGTAAACGGAGGAATATAAAACTTAGCGGCTGGAAGAAGGATATATGCTAAAATTGTCATTTCGGTAACCAAGAAATAGCTTTGGAAAAGCTTCATCCCACCGTTGTCAAGGAGAAGAAGAGAGTATAAAGGGGAATTGTAACGGCTTTTCGCTCTTGTCTCTCGTCGTGAAAAGCATCTAGCCTCCTGCGTGCTAACTGCTTAAGAAAGCCAAGAACTAAAGAAGGAAAGATGAAAAAATGAGGACGTTCTACGGGATATAAAGACTACGTTACCATCATAGGGAGGAGAAGGATGTGGGGGAAAAGGTAAAGAGTCATCCTTTCCCCAGGGGAAATATGGGGAAATTTCAGATCCCCTTTCTCCTCCTTATCATAATGCTTAGAGAGCCCATGTGAATCATTATAAGCGTAATTTTTATCCCCTCTTTCTTTTTTCCTTCCACCAAATTGTGATCTGTAGGCAGAAAGAAAGGCGCGGAGAAAATTCCCTCTGGCTATGACAGTATTCAGTGTTAGTGAGTGCATTAGTGGAAGGAGAAAGCCGGTTTGGCTCTGTGGCTGGTGGAGCTGGAAGCAGGAAGGAATAGAGAAAGAGGGCTATATAGGATTTGTGCAAATAAAACTCAATCCTTTTAACACCCTAAACCACTACGGCAAACCAAAACTTGGTTATTTGCAGGCACTGACTTTAGAGGGAAATAGGCTGCAGCCAGACGTAACCGAAATCGCGGAATTACGGTGAAAGCAAAAGAGAAAGTAAATGATACAGACTCTTCGTTCTCATCTCTTCCTTATGCCTAGCCCGAGAAGCTTATGTTTAAATGAAACAATGAACCTTGGAGACAGGAGTGACATAAATATAAAGCCATTTAGTAGAGCCGCTGGTGAAAGTACTGGTGAAAGCAGGACTGCATTCTGCATACTGCATTTACAGAAGATCTTTGGAGAAAGTAGGATTGCATTCCCATCCCTTCCATAGCTCGGAACGTTAATGAAACACTCTGCATGCTATAGCTTCTGAAAATGATGGTCGCATTCATGGGGTGCTTTGGCGAATATGATTATAGGACACTATCACGAATAGGTTTATTTTCCCCGGGATTTACAAAACCCTCTCTCGCTCCGCTTAATGATATACTTTTCGGGGTAATCTCCGGGCAGATCTGGGAGGGCGGGAGATGACAAGTATATCGATTACTGTACACACCACTCGCAATCCACTTGCAATCATCCTACCTGCTTGCTACTATTCTTTTCTGCCTACCGCCCACCCTCATATCCCCCTACTTAGCTACTACTTACTACTGTCAGCACAAAGCAAGCGCCCTGGAGGCAAACAACTGAAACTTTCAGATAGTTTCACAGGTAAAGAAGGTACAAAAGTAAAAGGCTGAGAGAATGATACAAACTTCTAGTCTACTTGCCCCTTTGAAGAGCGAATCGAAAGAGCAATTCAAAATATATACGGGCTCTGGGATTGTTTGAACTCTTGTTCCGTCTGCCCCCTATCTATCAGTCAGTTCACGGAGGGTTGTACAAGATTGTAGGCTCTGTTATTCTGCTATGCTTGTGGATCAGTTCATCCAGTTCCCTTCTTCAACCCTCTCTCCGAAGGGTTTAAATGAGAAATGTAAATATAAATCCTCCCACCCGTATCGCGAACTGCAGGAACAGGGAGCACAGACATGGACAACAAGATACACTTCCTCTTTCCTGTAGCGCTTTCTTCCTAATCCCGGGAAAAAGAAATGCGAAACTGTGTCCGGGATTAATGGATCACAGAGAGAGAACTGAAAGACACATGGAGATTATTATGCGGGTTGTGGGAGAGCTATGATGCTGCTGTTACGCTGCCCTTGGGTAGCCAAATTGGCCTAGTGCATATCGTACGTCCACCACTGAATACTCCTCTGACCCTACAATACCCGCCCGCATCTCTTTGCAAAAACAAAAACCCCGCTACGCGAACCTAACCTGCCCACTCCTCATACAAACGAATAGGAAAAGCATAAAAGCATCCCTTAGATTTAAACCATTCAACCGATCAATCAGGAACACACAATTCAAATTACTACGAGCTTGTCCTCGTTTCCACGCTCCGTTTATATATGATATCTCGGAAACTGACGAATGATACATTACATGTCCCACATATCTCTATTTTATTCTCTCTGTAGTTACAGATGTACAGCAAATAATACAAAACCTCCTCCTCCAATTTCTATATGATTCCTTCATGGAGAACTAAAACGGAACAACGATATACATATCAGCAGAGAGAAGCAGAACAAAACACAGAAAGAGGAAGAGCAGGCTAGTCACCCGCAGACGCAACAATTTCACCAACAACTGTGTAAATAAAATTCTACAAAAACCAATATACATTTCACATAGAATCTCTTCCATCCAGGAGCTCCTCTATTTGCGCTACTTTTCCATCTGCTATCTTGCCGCTTTTTCCTCTTCTTCATCATCCTGTCGTCGCCACGGGAACGTAGACCTAATCAGACTCTTTTACGGCACACCTCTCTGCAAAGCACCGTCGAAATAGAATCCATCATGTAACAGAATCCAGGAGTTTCTCCTTATAAGTATTTGATTTTGTAGCGTGAGACCATCAGCTCTACTGCTGCAAACCAGTACCCTAAATCCAAGGCTTCAAGACGGATGAGTTGTACGTAAAGAAAATTTCCTCGTAACAAAATGGATACGGATTGCCAGGAAGTTACGGAGAAAACTGCGTCGCCGGCTTGTACAAAATATACTGTTATTTTGAGACTGTTACATGGACTAAAACTGCTAGCCGAAGAGTGGGAAACCCCTGGAAAGAGTACACATATTGAATGAATACATTAATACGGAGAATGTAAACGTGAACCAGGTTGTGATCAATGCTATACAGAATTCCAACGTTTTAGTATCTAGAATTTCAGCAAGCTTTTCCCCGGCGATACATAATGAAGAAGCTACAAACTAGAGCAAACAAAACGTGGAATCCCTAGTAGTGCTAGAGGAAAACATTTCGTGAGAAGGAGGGAAAATCGCGAATAACACATACAAATACAGGTATATTGAGCGGGCAGTGGGTGGAAGAGAGAGAGACAGAAAGGCGTGGAGGAGAAAGCTTGGAAAATGTATACAGCGAATAGCTCGTTATTTCCGTCACATGTTAACTCGGAAGATAAACGAATTAACATGGACACAGCATTAGCGCTAATGTTCAGTGGCACACGAGCTCACTTTGTAAAGCCGTTAATTGCAAAGCCTACTCTTATTTTTCGGGGCGGAAGAAACCATGGACAGCATTAGGGTATGATACACAGGTAAGTTGTGGTAGGCGTATATTGCTTATACAGCTATGGCCGGATAAAGTATGTCAAATGTCATGCGGGGGATGAGGAAATGGTTAGGGAAGACAAGCCGTGTTTACGTCACCCATTATCACTGACATCCTTAATGGCTGCGCCAGTTTCAATACTGCCTTACAAAGTCTTTGGCTCAAGCTAAGGTCCTTTGAGAGAAAAGAATGGAAATGCATTTCGGAAACAGTTGCAAAATCATGCTTTCCCTCTAGAAGAGAAAGTATGCCACAGAGAGACAAGTCGGCCAATGACGTCATATTTCCATTACTCCCACTGAATAAAGGTAAAACATTATTAATGCAACATTATAAATTATTTTAAAGGTCGACTGAAAATGTACAAGTACAACAACCGTCGTAGGCTGAATAACATTTAAGATGTAGAAATTACAAAATACCCGGCCGGTACACAAGTGAAAGGATTACATTGTCTCAAAGGGAAATATGACTGTTTAATAAAAAGACGAAAGAAACATGGAAGGCTACAGCTGGAAGTAAGAAAGCGTTGGAGAAAGCACGGAGGAGTCGAAGAAAGTTGTATGAAGCTAGCGAGAGAGAGAGAGACTCCACCAGAAAGTAAAAGTAGATGGACCAAGGACCAAGTTTGGGGCATAAATAAAGAGTGAAGTTGACAGAGTCTAGGGGGACTGGAGAAAATTGAGGTAAAATCATGTTCCCGCCACTCAGTTTCCCACAATTCTCTTCAATTAACAACAACTTTTCCACTTTGAGGTTTCCTTTTAGTTTACCACTTGTAATTATTGTTCTCCTCCATCCTCCGCTCTCCACGCTTGACACTAATAAATACGACCAACTTTGCAAAATGAGACCATGGAGAAAGAATCAAGCAGTCTTGGGTTATTCGAGAGATCCGACAGTTGTAGAGTGTACACCAGACATAACGACAATGCTACACACAGACTCTGTGGTGAAAGCGCTCTTGGGATACCGGTACAAAGGAAGGAGGAGTGGAACAAAACTTGTTTGTCGGAGAAAGCAATGAAAGTACGTGGGAGTTAAATATAAATTCGCATGTCCTTAGAAAATTCCCATCTTATTATCACATATCCTTCAGAGCTGTTGTGCAAAATCATAGTTAAATCCGTATAAATCTCTTTCTATATCAGGTTCGTCCATTAGCACATAATGATTAACACCAAGGTCCAAAGGTGTCAGGTGTGACACACTTAAGATTTCTTCCTACAGGTAGTGTGTGA
Organism: Sminthurides aquaticus; assembly: GCA_906901655.1. Lineage (NCBI taxonomy): Eukaryota > Metazoa > Arthropoda > Collembola > Symphypleona > Sminthurididae > Sminthurides > Sminthurides aquaticus. The sequence goes on from CAJQTT010000010.1 coordinate 6,375,353, forward strand.
GCGTGGGTGGGTCTCTCCACGATTATATATAGCAAAACATTACAGAGTGATATATACGTTTTTGCGAAATTCTCTGTCAGCTTTCTCTGTATCTCTTAGTACACTGGTAACCTACTTATGTTTAAGATGGAATCGTCAGGACTCAAGGATCTCCTTGAAAGGCGCTTTAGATCGATGCGAAAAATCCGAAAAACGGTTACCTTTCTCGTGACGTGTATGACGTATACAACAAGCAAAGATACACAATACTTCCTAAATTACATACATTGTGTAAACATACTACATATACCTAGCTCCCACGCGTCCTCTGATTTGTTTAGGTCAGGTACATCTTCTCTCCGGTTGATCCCACTAAATTCTAGATGCACTGTATCATCTCTTCCTCGCTCCTTGCGCCTTCAAGACTGCCGTTAGGCAAAGTAAATAAACTTTTTTTAAGTACAGGACGAGCAGACAGACAGACATATTTCCAAAATTTCCGAATCGCCATCCTAACAAGCCAAACACATGCCGTACCTGAGCTTTGCAATGGAAGATCTACCTCAAGAAACCCACGAGCCTTGAGGCTAGTCTCGCAAGAATAGTCTGGCACAATGCCGTAGCATACTTCAGAATGCATAGGATCTGGACATACACAGGTAATCTCCACAGTTACATTTCTAATGAAAAAGCTCCTCCTCCGGTACGTCCGCTATCTTACGCTGCAGGAGCAGATGAAACTGAAAGAATATTGATCAAGAAGATACAGAGGGAGAGAAGCGTAGGGAAGGTTTTAAGTTTAAAAGAAGCTAACCGGGAGTGCTATTGAATTGAATGATTCAATAATTTCCAAATTCCCAGCTGACTGTAATAGATTAGGCATAGAAGACCGGGACTTACAAACGAGATCTGTGGAGGAGATTATTGTAAGTTTAAAAGAAGACGATTTGAAAGGTGGGTTGGGAAGAAGGAGATTGTAAGAGATTTTAGGAGATGATAAGGCCGCTCGGAACCAGATGAGAGACACACGCGACCTTTAGTCTAAAAGGTAAGATTAGAGAAAAGGTGGGAATGGAGGAATCAATTCAATACTCTATGAGATGGCATATGCAATTAAATGTTTGTTCACTCCGAGGGCACGTCCAGTGAACCTTCTCCCTTAAATTCTTTGTATACTCTCATTCGATCCTATTTCCACCGTTGTTGCATTATAGGGAAGGTGATAGGATTTATGTTATATCTGAGGATGAAATAAAGTTTCTTTAGAATTTTCCAAAAGAGAGGGAAAATTCCTCTGAGGGTTTCCTCAAAAGGTAAAATCTGTAAGTCTTTTTCTCCTCGTTTCCTAGAATCTAAAGTCGGAAGACTTGCTGGAATATAGCTTAAAGCATCTAAAAATCGCAACTTCATACAGAATTACATATAACTTGGGAGAGTTTGAGGAGGACTTGTAATTTGAGATAGACATGGAGAAAGTCAGAGAATGACTGTGTGTGATTATTTGGAAATGGGGATTTTAAAAGAGCTAAGAATCTAAGAAGAAGGAATGAAATGTTCTTGTTGAAGCAGAAAATCAAGCTGAAGGAGGAATTTAAAGAGTGCTATGGCCTAGATTTTATAGTCTTTGTTGCCGCGCAAGAAGAGGGTTTGTTTTCTGTGTAAGGCAGGATTCGAATCCTGCCACAATGCTACTGTGCAATGTTTTTCCCTGCGTTCTCTTATCTTCCCAAAGCTGCATCCTATTTGTAACTTATGCTAAACTGTGTTATTGACTCGCCAGCTCGTCTTTCTCTTCCTCCCAACTTGTCTTACCGTTGTTGTGAATGATTATAATATTACATAACCTATTTTTACCTCAATAACAATTCCAGGAATAATCTATTTTTACCCAGTTTACGTCCAATTGTTGTAACCTTTCCTCCCTTCCTCGGCCTATAAAAGGACCGAGGAAATCATTGTACAATTGCCATTACTTGCTGTGACTCTGCTGGAGCCACTGCCGATTTCCGATAATTAAACTAGCAAGCGTTTACCCGTCACTACGACAGCCTAACCAAGTCTAGTCTACCATTCATTCCATTTCATCATATTCACAGTTAGTCACAGCTCCGTAATCAGGCCAGTTCTTAGCTTTCACCAATTAGCTAGAACAATTCCTACCTACCATCGCGTTATCCTAGTTAGCAGTCACCATTGCCTTCGACCCAAGCATTCCACCGCTTCATTAATGGTCCTTCGAGCCGGATTGTGTTCAAGAGTTATCCTACTTGACATTTTCCGAGCCTCGGTCGTAGGCCGGTGCATCAGCTGCTGACTTTCCCAAGGTGTCTTCCCAAGAAGCCACCATGGATCCTACAACCTTCCCTGCTTCAATCCAGAAGAGATCGCCGATCCTACTTCAACTTTCCAGTCTCAAGCAGACAATTGACCTGTGGACTGACGCCGTCAGCCCCGACCCAATTCGCCTCCTGGCCTACCATGCCCTCATCACAGAAGTTTGGAGACAATTTCTTGCCATCCAAGAGGAGATTGAGCTTCTACTTCTTACCAAGCCGAATGGTTCTCTTGCCAAAGAAACCGCAATCCGAATCCAAGTGGAGGACGACTACTTTGACGTCCTCAGCCGCATCCGGTACTTCATCCGCACGAAGAAAGTTACCAACCAGCCGACCGAACGTCTTCCCGTTCCAGCCAAATCATCAGGAGATCCCACTCCTTTTCAACCAAAGCCTGCCATATTGACAGAAGAGGATTCTTGTGCATCCCAGCACCTGACCCCAGCCGCCTCAGCATCACCAGTAGGTGAATCAATTGACCACTTGCCACACCAGCACCATCTCCTACCCGAGGACCCTTTCGTGTATTCCCGTGAATCCACACCCCGGTCATTTCCATCCACTGGAATCATCGACCTGCGCAAATTTGCTGCCGCCTCGACAATCCCATTTGCATTAATGGACTCGTTGCCCTCCACATCCACTCCAAGCATCAACCTAGCCAAGACTCACCACGTTCCCGCCACCAAGGAACTTCCTCAAGATTGGCTCCAATTCATTTCCTTTGTGCCGTGCCGTATTGACCTTCCACTTGGTCCCCCGTCACCATCCGAACTACTCTACAAACTGGAACGACAACGAAACGACAACGGAGAATCCAACCCGAAAAGCTGTTTCCCCAAGGATCCCGGAATAATTGTCTCCACTTCCTACAATCACCCCTACCGGACGCTACCGCATAGGACCTGCCGCTCACCTCATCATCTTCTCTTCACGATAACTCTATCTTCCAAGCAGTCGCATGATGTCCAACCTGATCTCTCCTACTTGACGGATTCTGAGAAGCTCTGGATCACCATGCTCATCCTTACAATTTGTAATACCCCAATTTACATTCCAAATATTGATTTCAATTTAATGACTAACCTTGTTACAGGTTATATTGTTACATTTATTGAAGTATATTACTTCAAGGTGGGGAGAATGTTGCCGCGCAAGAAGAGGGTTTGTTTTCTGTGTAAGGCAGGATTCGAATCCTGCCACAATGCTACTGTGCAATGTTTTTCCCTGCGTTCTCTTATCTTCCCAAAGCTGCATCCTATTTGTAACTTATGCTAAACTGTGTTATTGACTCGCCAGCTCGTCTTTCTCTTCCTCCCAACTTGTCTTACCGTTGTTGTGAATGATTATAATATTACATAACCTATTTTTACCTCAATAACAATTCCAGGAATAATCTATTTTTACCCAGTTTACGTCCAATTGTTGTAACCTTTCCTCCCTTCCTCGGCCTATAAAAGGACCGAGGAAATCATTGTACAATTGCCATTACTTGCTGTGACTCTGCTGGAGCCACTGCCGATTTCCGATAATTAAACTAGCAAGCGTTTACCCGTCACTACGACAGCCTAACCAAGTCTAGTCTACCATTCATTCCATTTCATCATATTCACAGTTAGTCACAGCTCCGTAATCAGGCCAGTTCTTAGCTTTCACCAATTAGCTAGAACAATTCCTACCTACCATCGCGTTATCCTAGTTAGCAGTCACCATTGCCTTCGACCCAAGCATTCCACCGCTTCAGTCTTTCTTGTATGCCCGAGTTTATCTTAGCTGACCTTCTTCCTGTCCTTTTCTTTATGATAAGAAGCTTACGGAATAAAATATTTCAGGCATGTAAGCGTGTATGGTTTCATGGGAGATAAGTTATACCGTTTATACGGCGGAATAAGTCTACAAGTATAAAGTATGGGCATAGCGCATGAATGAGATTCCAAGAGAATAGTATTGTTAGTTTTGTTCAATAAGTCTGTGGAATATGAATCTACGAAATGCCCGAAGAAAGCTGTACTAGAATTATAGAAGTATGAAAAATATTATATGTTGTAAACGTACCTTGACCAGAGGAGAGATTGATCCATAATCCTTGTAAAATACAAATCCATACAAAGAATTGAAACAGATTTATGTTGATCATTTTGATTGAAATTGAATTACTAGTTAGTCGGATTAAATTTTTGATCATTTCGCAATTTTGCTGTATTTCCAGTGTAGAATAGAAGAATTCACAAGGGTTTAACTTGCTTTCACCAGCATTATTTTCTCGCTGTTTTGCCCCCTTCCACGTCGGTTGATAAGGGTTGAATTGGGATTGGTTTGGATGTGTACACTTTCTCTTCTTCTACCCTCTACACGCACGAACCTTGTGTATATTCACCGTTAATTCGAAAATTCGATGAGGGAAAGCTAGAAATAGGAACTGGTGTTGTAAATGTAAAAATTGTCGGAGAAAGTAGTAGAACAGACTGGAGGATTCTTTAAGCTGCTGTCCTGGTGTTTCTGGTTACTTTTGTGGTTGGTACTGGTTGCTTTCTTTTTCTACAGGAGTTGGTTGGTGAGTAGAAACTTGTTGGAGGGAGTGAAGAGAAACTTTTTATTCCGTCTGTGACAGTGAGGACGGAGGAAATCTCTCGAGGGATTTGTGAATAAAATGAGAATCAAGATACGGTTATGTCCGGTTTTGTGGGTGATGAAATTCTGCCCGTTTTTATATTCTCCTCCAGAGAAGAAAATCCATTGGGATGGCTGAAAAAGTCCTTGGTTTTCCCCGTTTCTTACTGCTGTTGCTCTATCCAGCTACAACCGAAGCTGGTAGATATGAAATTGGATGCGAGTATAAGATTATAGGAGGGGAAGGAATAGAGTCAAATTCTACTTTCTCTTCATTCACTTTTATAAGGAGGAGGATACGGACATGCTTTCACCCGGTGCTTTCTCCGGTATATGTTGCTGGCGCAGGTAGGTGCTGGTGGAGAGAAAGCTAAGAGAATATATTGGTTATTCTACCCGGGTTTCTTGTCTCGACGACGGTGGGGAAAAGTAATAGTGGAAAAATAGGATGGAGGTGTGTGAGTGTGAGAAAGGTGGGAGGGAAAGCTATTGGTTTTCTTGGTCTTCAATTCACTCTATTCTCGTGTCACTCGGAAGAATCCTGGGAATAGGAGCGTTAAACAGTATGTTTTCTTGGGTTCTGGGGAAAAGAAGCAGGGGTTTACAATATTTCGCAAACTTTCACAGAATCCGAGGCGAGTCGGGTGTACTCAAGATGTACTTTGTGGAAGCACACACACACTGGGACTGACTGGAAAACGAGGTTTCTTCAAATACCACACAAGAATACCTACTACAACGGAATACACTCACATTTCCTTTGTAAATTGAGATTAATACGAAACCATAAATCTCTCCGCACAATCTTCTCTTCACAGTCTAAAGATGAAGCAGCGATGTGAAGCGAAATGGAGTGTACAAAGAGGATGTATAGACTTAGAGTAGGAGCAAACAAGTTTTTTTTGCGAAACTATTTCTACTATTTGCTATTTTTTGGTGGTGTTGAATTGTAGATTTTTTTTCGTAAGTATACAGGAGAGAAAATCCGCACGAATTGTAAACGAAGAATCGGATTATATTATGTTTTTGAAAGAAATACTTTTTTTAAAGTTTTATCTCTGTTCGATCTTGATGTATTTCAGGGTCTTTGAAAAGTTTTTGCGAGAAAAAACGGCACTGTTTTCCGGTCCGTAGGGGTAAGCGTGGGAAAATTAGTATTTGTGGGCGCTAATTAAAGTTGATCTACTCGCGTTCTCCTAGTGATAATTGACGCTTGGAAATCCGGAAATACGGAGGAGGAACGGAAAATAGACTGTTTTCAAACCGGCGTCGCAGTTACGCAATACGGTATCACGTCAAGGTAAAACACAGCAAGGGTATTCTGGGATCCTGGGAATACGTTTTGCGACAGTCACGGTAAGACGTGGAGGCTGTACCATTTGTCCCTAATTCAGAAACACGCACACACACTTTCAAATCAAGTTCCGTCAAGGAGTGACACTTTGTTTTGGTTTTTCTCTTGCCTTCCTGGCTGAAATACTTGCTGGTAAGTTACACCAAGGAAACACTAGAGTTTGCAAGTTGGGGATATAAACTTTCCCAAAATCTGCGAGCGGGGCCACAAATTCCTGTTACCTACAAACACAGTATTTCCATTGAAACCTCTGACAAAACAAAATAATCCATTAAGGTTGACATTCAGAGTGCGTCCTTTAATATTCCAGGGAGGGCACGCTGCAAATGTTTGAATGTTTTTGAGGAGGCGGTGGATTCGTATCCGAATGTGTAGAAAATTTAGCGCGGAAGTTCTCCTCTGTTTCCTCCCGTTCAACCTGGAATAAATAAGAGAGAAGATTTCTGAATTAAATCCTTGCTTGAAAAGTTTGTGTTTCAAGTTCAGGTTGAAGGGAAGAAGTAGAGTCAAAATTAGAACAGGAGTTACATTACTCTGCAGGATTTGCATACATGGCTCGCATTAAAATTTAAAATACTTATGGAAATCATCCTGTTCCACATAGATGTACAACCTCTGGGTTATGTACTTATAATCAAGGTTGCCCACGCAGGGTCGTCGACCATGGTCGTTTTGTGGTCGACATGTCGACCACACTTTTTTTACCCTGTGGTCGACACTGTCGACCCGGGTTGCCGTGACCACGTTGTCAGCCACAGTCGACCCGGGTCGACATGTCGACCACAACCGCGACCACAGCACAATGGAAACTCAATATCACTTCGCCGTCTGTTGCGATGTATTCAGTAGTGTGTATTGTAGAAGGGGTTGGATATAGGCTGAAATTTGGATCGCAGTGATTCCCTACTCTACTTAGTCAGTATGCAAAGGATTTTATGAATAGATTTTCATGAACTTTTTACTACCGACTCGATGGTATTAGATATCCTTGTAAAATTATCCGGGGATGGGCTGGATGAACTCGCCACCGGCGGTTGATGTGAATGTGAAATGCTTAAGCACATGGCTGTTTTGAGTACACGTGAAACATTTTAGAATCTTTATTAGCGGTTAAAAAGATAATTATTCAAGTCAAGTTACGTGAATAACTAAACTCAAACAAAATCTGGCCGTTTAACGACACAATGGTAAGTTGACTGTCTATACTTAATGGATTGTCTTCAAACTGCTTGTTTTCATTCCATAACTGGTCATTTTCCTTGAATGATGTCTTATTTTTCAAGCAAAACGCTGAACATCATACCAATGACGCACTTGAGAATCTTCGTTTGGAGGTCAACCGAACACAATTAATTATAATACGGATCCTTGCAAAAGTAAGAAACATTGGCGAAGTGATTAAAGTTTATCAAAACACAATTCTGCCCGTTGATGAAGCACATAAAACAACTTCTGCAGGTCAGTCTGTCGACGATATCCTTTATATTCATTTGCTTTTACATGTTTATTGAAAATAATATTGGCAATTACTTATTACCAATTGTACGTGTAGCTGATGATCCCAATTCAACGGAGGTAGTATCCAGCTCGGTTTCATTGCCACCTAATCAGACTATGGACAATGGTAAGTTTAGTTTTTGTTGAGATGGTTTTATCAATGGTATGCAATAGCAATTAAACTGCATTCAATACTCTTTATAGTGCTGATGATACATTGTTTCATGGCGGTCAAAAAGTTTCGTCGCGGGAGATGGTGTCCTTCGCAGTGTGATTTCGTGGCGGCGACAGTTGCTCAACTTCAAATTCATCTCAAAAAAACTGCACATGAGATCATTAGCAAGCCCATTCGGAGACAAAATGATTCGGGACGGAGCAAATGCAATACTGCTCTGTATTATTGCGGGTTGCCCAAGCTTGACCTAAGCAACTGCTCGTTTTCCAGAGCATAGTATTCCACAGTCGTTAAACATATTCAGACAGTTGTCCATTGTGCCAGCAGTGTAGGAGTTTCTGGTGGATTTTGTATTCTTTGTCGTAAACAGTTTAGTGAAATGATGGAGATAATGTCACATTTTTCTACGTGTAACCTCGGTAATGCGTAGATTTATTAAATGACGTTGAGTCTTTACAGAATTCGTTAATAAAAGACGCATCTCATTATTTATTCGTTGTAGTGTGCAGCAGATATCATGTTAGAGTGGGAGTCTTAGGTTATATAAACCCTTGTTACAAACTTGACCGTCCAAGCGCTCTGTCGCCAAAAACACTCAGCTCCATTCAAATGAGCAGTTGTCCCTAGCCTTTTATAGCTATTTGAATTACGGGTAAAGATCCGACACACGTTACTCATTCTATTGTGTCATTTGATTCAAAGTTTGCTCAAGGCGGTGGTAAAACTTGTACGATGGATTCCAGTAATACTGTTACCGGGGGCGGAGAAGTGCTATCGGGTACGTCTTATTGTGTAATGTGCAATTAATTTTTAAAAACTCTACCCTTCCACTGTTCGTTAATATACGCTTAATGTAGGCTTTCTCCAGAAGTTGCCGTAGTACAGTCGAACTTGAAATTATTCAACAACATTTTCGAACGAGCTGAAAATTATTTAGACACTGCCCAGGAAGTAATACAAAAAGTTGTGGATCGTACGCGTGGGATTTGTGATTCAAAGAGGGTCTGCTCCGTCAACAGGTAAGGAGAATCACATTGTTTACAAATAAAGCTTTAAATATATAGTTTCTTTTCATCTGTCTTTAATTTATCATTGTCCTGTAGCCTATTATACTGGGACAGTTTCCATCTTGTCAGACGCTTCTGCCCCCCCCCGTTTTGTCGCCTGAATCTAGCATTACTGAATGTCAGCCTAGCACAGGTTTGTGTTTAGCATACCTTCATAGTTTTGTGTCCATTATCAATCGTTGTGACGGCTGATAGGGAATGTGACGGTTCACACATTAAAATATATTGATTGTCTCGTTTTGGTTTCAGATTAACCTGTGGTTGATCCATTGTGTAACTTGTCGGAGATTTCCGGACCCCCGGTATTATCTCCTCAGATTGGTGATAAATGTAAGTACTATATTGGAGGTTGATAAATGAGACTTATTTTTTTATATTTCTGTACAAGTTATCTCATATATAACATAAGATGTTGATCTAAACTTCCTAATTATTGCATTCAATTTTGTATGCTTTTAAGGGGACGGTGTAACTGGGCAGTCGATGAATGCAGTTGGATCATTAGAGTACCCTTCAGTATCGTCAGAAGTTATAGGGGGTAAGAATTCCTAGTGTCTGTAAAGATCGATTGGAACTATCGTTGATGTATTTCCAATTGAATGAGTGTTAATTTGTACCTCTTTGTCAGCAGGTGAGCCCATCAAGTTTACTTGCATCTTACCAATTGCGGATGGAGAAATCTGTAAAGCCGAATTTTCCACATTACAAAAGTTCGGACTACATTTGAAAAAGGTAAAGCATGGCAAGTACGGGATCGTTGTCCAGGCATCCGACGTCGATCCACATTTCGTTTACATTGTCGAGAAGTACAAGCACAAGAAATACTATTGTGCCAATACAGGATTTCAATCTCCTTTTTGTCAGTTTGGCGCCAATCGGAGGGATTGTGTTAGTCGACATGCTAGGTTTGTGATACATCACAATTACTTTTCACTTTCAGGAAATGTTTGTAGTGTTTGCGGTAAATGTCTTGAGAAACCCTGAACGCTCATCTTATGGGCGTCTGTGGGTTAAAACACTCTGGTATTGTGCGTTTGATGGGCGTATAATGGAACAAATCGCGTAGTGTCCAATTGTAAATGACCACAATCATAATTGGCTCTAATTTGGTTGATAGTTTTGGCCAACCGTTCCAGTTCAACCCCAATCAGTTCTGACCATGACGTGTTATTGCCACTGCAACTGCGTCCTTCGACGCCTGATGTTGGTGGAACGTTCTTTTTTTTCGCGGATGGAAGTTTCCAATCCCCAGCTCCATTGAATGCCTTCAGTGCACTTTACAACATTCATTCCAACATTATCTTTATGCGTGACTCTGAAACTTCCAAAATTATTAGATTCATCATAGATGCTCTCCACATCTACGGTGCTCGCCCTCCGCACATCCAAACCATGGCTACTGTTATTTATCCGGTAAGCATTTCCAGTTCTGGTCATATCGTGCTTCTATTCAATTGGTTCTTCCCAGTTTGTCAATAAATACCCACTGTTTTGACTTGTAGCTGGTTTCTCTCCAACGGCGCCTACGCCTCAAGCTAGCAGTCTTGTGAATCATCTATTATCTTACTGCGACACCAATAGCTTCGTATTCGTGTCATTTAATATAAACTGACGCAGCTCAAGCTCTGTATGTGTTTTGTTGTTTCGTTTTGGTAATGTGCCATTTTTTTAAGCGCGTTTTATTTATTGAACACAACTAATATTTTCAGTTTAAACTAATTTTGTATTAAACCAGTACATTACCAAAATTAAATCCTTGTATTTTTAAATCAGCTCGTTCACATCCTCATTGAACCAACCCTCCGTCCCTTGCATATTGCCATTGTAGTCATCGTACGTTGAATCGCCAGTAGCAATTTCGGAAAATAAATGTGTCGATTCGTCCAATAAACCGTTATACATTACCGTTGCCCCATGCCAGTCTGTGTCCTCCTACACAATGACAAATGTTTTAAAACTAGCACGGAGGTTTCGAGTTTTACAGTAATTCTCACGGCTTAGTGCCACCTACCTTTTGTGGCTGTAGTCTCGTATTTGATGCCAAAAAATAAGTTGGTCCATCTGGTCCATTGCGCATAGTGCTATCATGAACTGCCGCATTTGAAAGCTTTACCCGACCCTGTTTACCGCCTCTGCGTGTGAAGGAGCTTTAAATGGGTTTTCGGGAAGGACTGAAATTACACAAAAAAGGGTTAGTTTCAATGTCCAACTAACAACACAGTTAATTTGCAAATGTTTTGCATTTCTTACCTTCATGATAGTGCATGAGGAAAAACTTGTGTTCAGGAGAGAAAAGCATTGCAAAGATGGCAGAAAATCGAAACACTAGTTGCTAGGTCAAAGCTTTTCGAAAGGAGTTTATAATCTCACCCTCGGCAGTTGGAGCATTGTGTAGACCTTTATGATCCATTCATTGTGTTATTAATTTTGAGAATTCACAGAACGGAAGTAAATTACGATGATATGAAAACTAATGTACTTACAATAATAGATTTGCAAGATTTCTAGTATAACCTCATGGGCTGTTATGCCATCACGCTGAAGTCTATCGATAGCTATTGAAAAAGGAGCTAAGAGTCTCACTAATTGCTGAAAGTACACAAAATCATCAGCAGTAGGGACGTTGGGTAGTCCACTTTTGTTCTTTCCGAACTTCCGTTCATACGCAATTACAGCTGCAAGAGCTTTGAATACGCTTGGCTAGGTGGACACAAAAACAAATAAAAGTTTAGGAACAACTCGAGGTTATCAGTTGGGGCGACACAATGGCTGTATAAATGAAATCAAAAGTAATACCTCGGTTAGGCGTAGCAAACTATCAAGCAATGAGTTCCAACGTGTTTCCACATTGGGCACAACGGCTTTACCTACGAAATCCCGAAGCTGCTCGCTCACAATCACATCGAGTTCGTACAGCTCTAATGAGAGCTTTAGAAAATTCAAGGAGCATACGGACCATCTCTTGGCCTTCCTCTTCAACGGCGGTTTTCAGACACGTATTCAATGAATGGGCCACACATCGAAATTGCATGTGAAGTTTAACGATGTGGCGCTTATCCAAAGCGTTCAAACCAGCTGCAAGTAGAACTTCTGACCCAGACCAAGATTCTGATGTATCTGTATCATCAGGGGATTCTTGTGAAAGAGTCGGAATAACATCATTATCATCAACAGCAATGTCAGTATCCGCGTCATCGTCAAATATACACTCCAATGAATGGCCAGGAGGGGGTATGACTGAACGATCCAAGTTTCTTTCTAGCAAGCGAATGGCACGCAACATGTTACTGCCTGCATCAGTCAAACTATATAAATGCTAGAAAGAGATAAATAGGAATCAAATTTGGGACTATATATAAATTTATTACTTGTTTCCATTCCGAAACACAGTAACCCATACTCACCCTCGTCGCAATCCCATACTTAATCAGCATTTTTTCCAGGACTGTACAAATTAACTCTCCTGTATGAGATCCGCGTAATTGTTGCATACCAAGCAAAACTTTCTCAAGAGTAAAATCGTTTCTAACATACGTAACAGCAACAGCTATGACACCGTCCTGAGACCGTGTGGTCCATATATCTGAAGCCAGACAACAAGCCATAGCGTCATGTTGCAAAGTTTGCGCCATTTGTCGTTCCTGCGAAGGTAAAAATACAAAAGTTATACAAATACAAGGCCGAGGAACTATATATTTGTAGACGAAAGCATATAAGTACCAATCTCTCAGCTTCAGATCGAATGTATCTGGTGACGGTTTGCCTACCAGGCGACTTGTAACCAGGATATAACTCTTTCAGCACGTTGCAGAACTCAGGATCATTCGCCATACGCAATGATGAACACGTGGAAACAATCAAATTGGAGATAAGTTCTACTTGACGGGCGAATGTGAGCGAAGTCACGACGGGGCTCACAGATGGTACCAGAATTCGCACTTCATTTTCAAGCTGGTGATGCTAGAAATAAGAATCAAACGTCACTTAGTCTATTGGCTTTAAGTTTATATATTAAATAACATTTTGAAATGCCGTAATAGATATATACTCGTCGACAATGGGTGAAGAAGTGTGTCGATGAATTGGCCTTTGAAGACACAATACAGGTTTCATACGCTTTGTTTGAAAGGCATCTTCTACACAATAGAAGAACAGATTGTGTCGCTCGACGTCCAAACGCAGAGCCATCAACGTATGTTTCATTGAACTTGTGACCTTAATATCTGACTAAATCTTTTCCAGAGCGCAATGATAGAACAAAGGTCAAACTGAATACAATCGTTGGCCTCGGACCAACCCAACCAACCATATTTCGGAGGTTCTTTACAATCAACACCCTCTCCTGCTGTTTAAATTTTACAGAATTCATGGAATCTGGTGTATTCACACAAAGCTTTGCAGAAAAAACAGTATTATCAATGTCGGTTACCGACAAAGTGCAATCGATTGCTGCGAATGGGAGCGGCCCATAAACTGAGGCATCCATCTGAGGCATCCAAAATGGTAGGCTCAATAAATCCTTGCACGATAACAAACTCCTTATGGCCAGGAGCTTTCGGCGAACCACTAGGAGATGATGGGTCACTGGAAGTGCTCCGTTCACTCTGAGAAGTATAATCTTGGGAAACAACGAATGGTTGTGTGTATTGCAGGAAATCTCTATCGCATTCAGTGTCATCGTGCTCCAATGTTTGATTAACGGTGTCAAACCGTTTCTTCTTCGTCCCACTCAAGTTTTGGCTGCTGCGTTTCCGGGCTGAATTGGATTTCCTGCGTTTCTGCTTTGCACTACTCGCCTGCTGATTGTCTTGTTCTTCTGAAACACTTGAACCTCCACTGCCAGAAGTTTCACTTCCCTGCACTTCTTCCGTGTAACTCGGTTGGGGAATGTTCCTTAAAGATCGTCCAGACATTGTTAAAACTAAAAATGTTCCGAAAACAAATTCGAGCCACACTCCAATTTATGACAGCTCTGACTTCTCCAGTGAAAAATGATTTAGTGCATTCTGGACCAGGAGTGCCAATGTAATAAGCTCAATCTTTTCCTTACTTCAACATACTCTTCCTTCCAAGTTTATCGCTTTTCCCGCCACTCTTCCTCTTCTGCTATCACACAGTGCCTACACAATTCACACAGTGTCTACACAATTCACACAGTGCCTACACAATTCACACAGTGCCTACACAATTCACACAGTGCCTACACAATTCACACAGTGTCTACACAATTCACACAGTGTCTACACAATTCACACAGTGTCTACACAATTCACACAGTGTCTACACATTAAAGACGTGCGTCAAACCCAGGATATTCAATGCTCCATGATGTACATATATCTTTAACAGAGTAATAGCTAATAGCAGCAACAAAATTCGCGCCTTAAAATCTGGCTTGCTTCTTGTCTCCAATTGAACCCAATTCAGAAGAAGCAAATGAAGCCCTCTCCAACATTAATTGATCGAGCAAAGTATTAATTCGTTCATTCTGGAAAATACATTGGATAGTTAGAAAAAGTTAAGAGGATCTGGTTAGAGAAGAGCAACAGCAAGTTTCTGTCAAGTCATTTAACTGCTTCCTACGCTGACTATATCTTATCTAGCCATATAATCACTCATACAAGCTGCATAGACCTCAGACCCCCAACAACGGTTGGCATCTAAACGTGCAGCAACAGCTTATTAGAACAAGCCTGGTTACCAATGCTTGTCCCTAACGCTCTACGTTAAGAATGACGACTATATTAACCTTGCACAATTGCCCCATTGTGCAAATTTACACTGCGTAAATTTTTGAAAATACGTTGTGCAAGAAATAAAATTTCTGGGGGCAGTTTTGATGAAGAGAAGCATCAAATAACTACTTTTACTCAGTAAAATTCATTGTTATCACTCTTTGAGTTTTCTTGTTTTGTCGGCCATGGTCGCTGCGACCACAAAGTATCCTGTCGACCCGGGTCGACTGCAACTGAGTTTTAATCCTTTCCCCCACCCCTCCCACCCAAAATGTCGACCACACTTAGTGTGGTTTTGGGCAACTCTGCTTATAATGGCTTCAAGATGCATAATTTCCGGAAAGATATTCATCTTTTACTGTTTACATTAGAGTGGCAGAAGAATGTGAGAGTTGGTGGAGTTTGAAATGCAGGCAGGTTGAAGCATATAAGAGGAAGCTTATGAAGACTGTGACTCAAAGCTGTTGTAAAAGTTGTTGAGAAACAGTAGAATTTTCCGCCAACTTAAACTTTGTTCCAAAACAGAAAGCAAGTAAGAAGGAACTGAAAGTAAGTAATATTGATACGCTCGGTTGGATTAGGATGATTCCCTACCCGCAGGTTTTGTTTTGGTATGCTCAAAGGAAGGAAGCTTGGAGAGAAAGCCAGAGAGAACTATGGTGTAAAGGTAAGAGAAGGAGGAGGAGGTAAAATGAAAGTGAGGGAATGTCAAAAAGAATTTAAAAGCTCTTCAGGATTGTGCGTAACTGGAAAGAAATTTGGATGATTTATTTTCTTCATTTTTAAAAGTGTATATGTGAGAGGAAAGGTTTCACGGTGTATTACACATGGAAAAGAAACTGACTAATCGGAAGGTGAGGGCAAACTTAATCTTTCCTCTTAAATTTGTTCCGCCTGTCTAAGTCTTGGTAAAGAAAAGTTTTTTCTTTCTCTTCTCTCTCCCATTCTTCCCTACCGCTTCCCTTCAACCCCTATCCATCTTCTTAACGCTAATGCTCAACGCTTGTCCGTATCGAAAACAGAAATAACATCTTCATGTGCCACAGCCAACAAGATGATATACACTCGCGGATGCAATCTTTCCCTTACTTAAAACACCATTCACGTCCGCAGAAAGCTACAAATGCATCAATTTCAAAAACGAGTAAAAAAGGAAGAGCAAAACTTTTACGATTGAGTGAGTGCGTGGAGAAAGAAGAAGAGGCTCATACTAAAGCAATGAAGGAATTGATTTTCTATGGTGTCATAATTCACGCTGGGAAAGCAAGTTTTATGATGTGGTGCGTATAAATGGTAGCTGCGTAAAGCGTAATAATTTTCTCCTCTGTCAAAGAAAGTTATATATGAAATTAAAAGGAAAATGTGTTCGTTGGAATCATTGAGAAAAGTGCACTCAATGAGATTTTTGGTTAGAACGTTTGCAGCTAAAGAACGCGCGGGTACAGGGAGGCATCCATTTTGTGAACTCTGGAGCGCGGCGGTAAAGTTTGAATTTTATGCACCGTGCTTTTTGGAGGTGCAAAAAACTTAGCAGTGAAAAATTCATGGTGAATTGGAATTATTCTGTGGTTTTCGAAGATATAAAATAATAATTAAAAGTTAATTTAAATTATACGAAGGGTTTGTAAATTATTATTTATGTTATATTGTAAATGTAATCGTGTTATTATGTGGTCGCGGTAGAGCTGATTGAATCAATTACATGTTTATTGGAAAAGGCGTACCAGGCTGCAAAATCAAATAAATTAAAAAATACTACTCCGACAAAGGGAGTGCTGCGGTTTTAAAAGTAATTCCACTGAATTGTAATTAGTTGTATTATTTGCGGTATGTAAAATAAAGATTGATTATTTGGAATTGTTATTGTACAGCTCTGGCGGCGACGGCAATTGAGAGAAAATGGTAAGATGTGGTTTTTTACTACTTGGATCGTAAAATACGGAAGCGGATAGCCGGTTGTTGGACGATGGAGGAATACGATGACTCGGTTGGTTGGTGAGTAGTTACTGAAATTACGTTATTTAAGTCAAACCGTTTTGACATATGCGGCTGACACGCAAGGGGTGAGGATGACTGACATGTGGGTGTAGAGCGTGTATAAACGTACACGTTTGATTTTTAGTGGAGTTGATAGAGTTAAATGCATGTTACAACCCACTCTGTCTATAAGATAAATGAAGGTTTTGTTTAAGTGTGTATTGGATTGGGGCGAGGAGCTTTGTGTGAGAATTGGAGGTTGTGATTGTGATGGACTTGAGGATATATTTTTCGGTACTTGAGAAAGTTTGCCTTTGTCACACTGATTACCTTACATGTTTTATCACCGATTTAGCTTGTGGAGACGCTTGAGGAATGATGGAGAGAATATGGCGGGAGTCGTGATGGGATGTCAACATTTATTATGGACATAAAAGGTTTTACTATAGTTTTCCTTGGACCCGGCAATTAAGTTTGGAAGGTGGATGGTCACGTGAAGGAACGGCTAGGATCTGATTACGAGGACGGCGTAAAAAATCCGGATAGTTCGTGATCTGGGTGAGGTAAGTTGTACAATAGTAAAGGGAGGTAGCAAGGAGCAGTAAGGCATGTTTGTTGCTAATAAGAAGCATTTTCTCATTAACACTTTTGGCTGGAGGATATATAAATGTTATGTTTTCCTTTGTATTTACTAGAGGGGTTAAGTGCGGGAGAAATGGAACGAGAAAACGTTTCCCAGTGGGTCACCCCCGTAATGCGAAGAGAAATCATAAGACGTTCGTCATCTTCAAAAGAATGAGGATCAAGGAAGAAGGAGAAGATTAGAAACTGAGAGAAGAATAGCCGGGGAAGTAGCTGAGCGAGTTGGTGGCTGGGGGAAGAAGAAAATACTGTGGCTACTGAAACCTAAGCGCCGAGAAAAGAAAAGGAAGAAAATTGGGGAAAGATGGAGTAATGAAATGTCAGGAGTGGTTGGTTTCTGCAATTTCTCACGAGTAGAGAGACGTCCGTGAAATAAATTAATGTTCACGCAGGTATTCATTAGCATATATTTGTACTCGTCAGTTTTTGGTGTGATGATGCCCGGTGTTTTTTGGGTTGGAAACCTTGGATTTAGTCATTCCATTCTTTTTCACGATAATAATAATAATATCTTGTATGATTACAGGGAAGATGAGGATGAGATGATAAGGAGTTAGCGAGCGGAACAATAATAAGGATGACGTTTATGCAAACCTCGTGGATTATATGTTTCAACAAGACATTCTGGCTGGATAAGATTCATCTACCTGCTTACTTGTCTCAAGATTATGGGATTCTTACTCTGCCCTACTCCGAGATAGCAAATAAATTCTCATTCTACCTCCGAGATTGTGGAATTCTACTGGATTTGTCTTGAAGCTTATGGGATTCTACCTGGTTGCGACTTCACGACGATGCTACAGTTGGTGAATTTGTGGTTCTGGTTCGTGTATTTACTTAAAGGAGCGTAAGGGATGAGAATTTGTGGTAATTATATGGAGTTTAGACAGATCATAATTCAGCTTACAAAGAAACGAGTGAGGAGGACGAGGTGATGAGTTGGGATTTTCACACTAGAATTAATTAATGTCCGTTTGGAGTTGACTGAGGATAAGATACTAATTTTGTTTTTTTTTGCTCTTCTAGCTCTCTCAGTTTCACTCACGTCAAGAATTCAATTTGTCCAAATGACCAAAATTCAATTTGACGGACGTAAGCATGTGGCCCGGGGAAAAATTGTTCATCTTCCATTCATCACTTCACTAATCGGATCCAGGGAAGAAGGTTTTTTTCCGTCCAGATTCTTGAACCACTACCAACTTTTTCACACCTCACACAAATAATTTTACACGAACGAGAAAAACTAATTAAAGGATTCGCAAGGTTTCAGGATTATGGGATCCACTCACTCCTTCCCTCGGAAGAACACACGCTTTTAAACAAGATTTTAACAAAGTGATGGCTTCCTCGGATTTGAAAAGCGTGAGAGAAGTAAATCCTCCGTGGATTTTCGCTAATGTTTCCTCTCGAACACTTTGAAGAAAACGTTTTTTCCTCCTTGTTAAAGGTGCGAGAGACAACACTCTTCCAAATTTTAAGGTAATCCAATTTTTAGGTTAATCCCTTTGATGAATTGACGATCACGAGAAACTTTGAAAGCTTTTTGAGGAATAGTAATGTAACACTAGCTGACTGAGCTCAGTTACGCTGAGGTATTCAAGATGATTTTACGGATTTCCTAGGAAGTATCCCTGCTTAAACTGGCATGCAGAGAGCAAACATATTCACGTGTAGCCCCAACGGGTGCAAAGTTGATACTAAAGGCTGTAGCAAGATTTTTCCTTTACCGAACCGCTTCCTTCTCTCCCTCATGAACGCTCCTGCCTGTGAGTCGCTCCAAAGTTCGCTTGCTCCTAAGGAAATCCTTTCAGCGATTCCCAACTCCAGCCCTACCTAGGGTTTGCCCTAACTCTGAACACTGACTGAAGGAGGGAAGGGATGAAGTAAAGGCAGAGGGACGTCGTTCTAGAGTCAGATTCACACTGACTTGGTGGGATAGAGTCAGGCCTTCCAGAAAGAGCAGGCTAGCCAGAATATGATTCCGGCTATGGCATCCCAAATGTTCAGTATATCGAGTGTGTGTTCTGTCCTGTGTTCGCTGCATGTACCTACCATGTAATAGATAGAGCGTCGTCCAGTTACATGTAATCCTAAGCCACATCCCACCTTCCTAGCACGCTGACATCCATCTTTAGCAATCCGCCATATTGTTTAATGCATCCACTATTTTGCGTTGACGCACCCGCCATTTTGCGTTAACGCATCCGTTATATTGTTTAACGTAACCGCCATATTGTTTAACTCATCCACCATATTGTTTAACGCACTCGCCATATTGTTTAACGCATCCGCCATTTTGCGTTAAACAATATCGCGGATGCGTTAAACAATATGGCGGATGCGTTAAACAATATGGCGGATGCGTTAAACAAAATGGCGGATGCGTTAAACAATATGGCGAGTGCGTTAAACAATATGGTGGATGAGTTAAACAATATGGCGGTTACGTTAAACAATATAACGGATGCGTTTCCGGCCCGAACTCTATCGTTTATGTTATGATGCAGGCTGACTTGTTTCGATCCAACTGCAATTTTGAGGAGTGAGTCAGATGCCCTGTTTCCGTGGGCTGAAAACTCCCGGTGCGGTATTTTCCAGAGATGGGAAGGTGTCCTGGAGGAAATGCCAGGCTCGTGAGGGAAACTAACCTGTGTTTACTCCAACTATATACTATGTAACACTTGTCGATAAAGATTTTTTATAAAACTAAATGTATTCTCATATTTTCACCAGGTAGGAGAACCACCCAGGGCCAGGAAGGATATGGGTCGATGTAAGCAGTAGGAGAGGGTAAAAAGATATGAGAGAGAGAGAGGACGGACGGACATGTAGATTGGAGAAAAGCTAGAGAGAGAGAAGAGACAATGGGAAAGTAGTAGAGAGTGAGGTGGACTATTGAATTCTTTTGTCATCTGATTATCCCGAAGCTTGTGTATATTTTCTTGTTTGTCTTTGTAAAGAGAAAATTCAATAAGTTTGGCAACAACTCCGACTGGGAATGATAGAGAGGCCGTAAAGGAGCCTGTCACGATGTAGGAGGAGGAGGAGTGCAACGGTTAGGCTGGTTGGTGTAAAAAATGGATGAATACCTAGTAGTTGTATATTGAGTATACAATTTGCTAGGACTTTTATCTTCGTCGGAACTCGGAAGCACTCTACTTCTTGCAATATTTGCATTATTGGATCATAGATGAGGGCATTAGGTTCCCGGTGGGCTGGATGGAGGAAATAAGAGATTTATGGAGTGGAATTAGAAAATATCTTATGCCTGACTCTGTACCTATCCTCTTTACGGGATGATTGAATTTGAATAATTTTGACACATTACCTCATTGAATTCCGTAAAGTTTTAAATAGCAAGGTGCAACTCTATACTGTTATTTATTTACAAGAGTTGAAATGCAATTACTGCATAGGACAGCATGTTTCCTGTATTATTTGGCTTCAGAAACGGAGCAGGAAAAGTTTATACGATGTCATGTGGGAATGACACAATCCTTCATATTTTTTCGTATACGCCTAAGAGGCAGAAATGTGAGGAGGAAATGTGATGAAAAAATAAGCCTCTTAAGTTTTCAAGCTTAGGACTTTCCTCTACCAGACAAATCCATATTAGTAACGCTCGTGTGTAGATTTTCTTTGGGTTAGCAAGAAGGATGAGAATGTTTTCGGATTTTCATCATCGTCATATGTCTTGAATATTTTACAGGAGACAAGATAAGGAGCATGAAGGAAGGATGAAGGAAGGAAACGGGCTTTACCGGGAACCGAAGGCGGGAGGAGTGGAGAAATACACTGGGAACTATCGTTTGATGAATCTACCCAGATTGTCCCTCAAAGCGGCCCGGCCTGTCTTTTCCTTAATGCATGTGTGTGTTTGGTGTAATTGAGAGCCTGAGGAGATGATGTTGTAAAGTCAGGGAGGAGGGAGTTGAGTCGGAGAGGGAAATGATGGAAGCTTTCTCTTGTTTGCATGTCATTTCCGAGGCAGGAATAATAGTGTCCATCCGCTCCACTCACTCTCTCTCTTATCAAACTCCCTTGAGTCAGTGTCTCTGATTATTTCCAGATAATTACAAAGGAAGATGACAGGGAGTGGATGGACATGTGTGGGCGGATTGGAACACAAAAGACGTAGACAAGATGATGGAGAAGCAGCAGCCCACGGTTATTTAGAAGATATGAGGACACTTGATCAAGAGAAGAAAGACTAGAAGTGAAGATCCTGTCGTATGATAAAAATATTATACATGTTCGAGAACGCAAGCTGATTGCGATTTACGTACTTACTTTGATTCCCTGGATATGTTACTTTGACTTCTTTGACCTGTATATTTAATGTTATTTGATGCTCTCCTTTGTGGTTTTTAGAAAAAGTATCTCCAAATCATCATATAATGTGGCGGTTAGTCATGAGATGGTTTTGGATCCTCGGAGAGTTTTATCACGAAGAATAACGAAGGATTCGTTGCTACTTATGGACGACTTTTCATAGAAACATGAGAATCAACGAGTTCCGAATAATGCTTTCAGATACTTTTGGAGTGTTAGTGGAATAGAATGACATTTACGTAGGCGAATCAAAAGATTGTGGCTGAAATCACTTTTATAAGCTTTAGTGGATGATGTAAAAGTTTTTTCCTTCTGTAGTGTCTTCAAGTGCTCGTCAGAATGCAATCGAACCTACGCAAACTATTTTTATTTCCTTCTGCCCTAAGTGATTCCTGTAATTCTTGAAATACTTTAGGAAGTTTTCCTCAATGTCTTTCAACAATATAGCCCACATATTCGCAGAAATATTTCATGTAGGAAAATATAACTTGTTTTGTTTGAAAAGACATTTTATAAATTTTAAGTGGGCTGTAGTTGTAATTGTAAAATTGTTGTGGGATTTGTTGAGTACGGAGAACAGGAACGTAGGTACACAGCTCATGCAGAAGTGGGACATATACGTAGAAACAATTAGACGAGATGGGAAATATTTATTTCACTTATCTTATTATTAATTGCGACCATGATTTTAGTGGTTTTGTACCCCTGTTTACGTTGAAGATGGAAACTATTCTTGTGGACTTTCATAGCAAACTTTTCATAGTTTATCATAGTTGCCTTCTACGAATAGTCGCGTTAAACCTTTTACTATGCCATTTAAATGCTTCAGCTTTTAGAGCTATTTGTCTTAGATCTTTCTTCTACGTTGAAATAGGAATTTTGAATTCCGAATCAACTCTGTTGGCTATGTATGTTAAAAATATTGAAAGTAATGTTCTTTGAGTTAGCAATATTCGGTTGCTTGAACAGATGATAAATGTGAAGCTTGTGAAAACAGCTCTTTACTCCAGGAAATAATTAATTAGGAACTGTAGTTTAAAAAATGTGCCCACTAACTCAAACCGAGAAGGATAGGACCAACCCGTCATATCCAATTAGTGTGGTTCCGGCTCCATAATTTTGTAAACATCGTGCCTATTTCTACGCTGGAGAGGGGTAAGGGGTACAAGAGTGGTTGGTACATGTTTATGAAATATCGTGTTAACGTGTGCATGGTCGCGTCTAGTGAGTTATTTAATATTCTAAGTAAGTTCAAAGCATTCGTCAAGTTAGCTGGTGTGAGCACAGGCTTTGCTTGTTAGAGGGAAGTCCGAAAATGTGGAAATCTAATCAATTCCAACAGAAGCCGTACAGGCGCAACTATCGGTATGAATACGCAGGAAACACGTGAATTTTGTTATTGCAGGATACTGCAACAGTTCACAACAAGTGTAGCCTAAAAAGATAGAATTCAGTTTTACGTTAGAAGACCCTTGTTAAATGCGCTCAGTCTGTATAATTTAGCTATTGTGAGAATATTTTTGCGTCCCCGACTTACTTTGTGACCGCGAGGGAATGAGACTCATTCTTAATTCATGCTAGGCAAGGAACAAGTACTCTGTTTTGTGAAATATCCTCAAGTTGACTAGACAGAACTAGAAGACCTAGTTGTGTTGTCTGATGAAGATGTTATTTGTCAGTTTGAAGGTAGCGACTGAAGACGGTGGGACTTGAATGTGTTGAATGCAAATTATTGTTGTTAAACGGAGATAATGCACTCAGATGAAGGACAGGTATTATAGAGAGAAACTAGCTCGACTGTCATATGTTTAATCATGCAACAGTTTATCATTAAAGCAGCCGTAAAACATCACTCTGTCTGCATGAACATCAACCCAGGACGGTAGGACAGAATGGGCGGTGTTGTCATTCCTACTGAAGTCTGAGGAAAGCCGTTACTGTTTCCATTATCCTTGTATCCGTAGGGATTTCCTTGTCTCCAGGTAAATTAAAATGTAGCATTGTCGGATTTTTTAGTCTAAAGTGAAGCTAAGAGATGATATAAAATTTAAATTTCTACTTTCAAGGCTAAGAAGAATGAAGATTGAAGCGGAAATTGAAACATGAAATATCATTTACCTTTAATGGATTAACAGAGTGGAAAGATGGAAAACTTAGAAGAGTCGAGGAGTCGACTGCGATGTCAATATGCATGAAATCCATGGAGGATCTCCATGCAGATGTAGAAGTACTAGAGCATGCAATCTCCTTCAGGTTACTCATCTTTATATTTATTTGTACCCGGAGTAACTACTTGATCCATTTCGAGCATCCAGATATGGAATTCTCCAGTGAACATTTTCTCTTCCAGGTAATTTTTGATAGCACTTCAAACGACGCGCTTATTACCATTTTGATGTTAGCAGAACTTTAAGTATCTCACTCAAAGTGAAGCACTCGATGCACACGTGCATCGTGCATCCCTATTCCCTAACATAATCTCGGATGAGCCTGTCTTACGTTTCCAGGGTGACTTGATATTTAATTCCGGAATTCCTTGAGGGTGATGTAGCTGCCTTGCAGATGATTCTGTACTCGTGTGCACAATTTCCGGAACAAGATGCGAACATTGATGTGGGCTGGGTCTTATCCAGGTGACTGCCTGTAGGGATGCATAAGGAGAAGTCATGTCGAGGAACAAGTTTTCACTGACAAGCAACTGTCAATTTCAATCTGGTTAGCTTATGTCGATCAACTCTCAGATTTTAAATTTAAATGTCTCTCCAATGACTAAACAATCGTTGAAGTTCTTGTTTATTGGCTAAAAGGCTTTGAATGATTTACTTGCATTGTACAGGTACATTTTACTTGTTATAGGAGCATCAGAATTGACAGCTTTGATAGTAGTGTCATGGAACAATCTTAGATGTTAACTCAGGTGCGTCATTTTTGAAAATGTATAATATTTGTAGAGTTTTTGATTTCGTAGCACTATTTTGAAACCTTAATATCATTTTGTATTTACCAGTGACATTTGTTGGCACATGTCAGAGATGCAAAAATTATTATGGAAATGGTGTGAACTTCCGGACGATGTTTTGGCATTATGATCTGAATTATTCAGTTACTGGTTCGTTAATTTTTTAAATTTACATTTTGAAAGATGTAAGTCACAAACCAAAACGTTTTTAATACCGAGTATTTGTTATTCTAGCAATTCTGGTGACAATGGCAAATGGCATGCTCCCTTGCGTGAACGAAGGAAGCATAGAGGAGAACGTTACGAGCGTAAGCCAGTAACTGTCCCCTACAGTATCGGAGGCCGGATCAAAGAAACTACCCTTATGTGTATGCCGACGATTATATTGAAACGGTAGGGAATCATTACGACAGTTTTATTGTTTTTGGATGCGAATTCATTAGATTTCTTGTAATTTGAATGGTTGTAAACACCCCTGGAGTAGTTAACTAGTTTCTATTACTCCACAGCGTAGGAGGGTATGGTTTTGTATCTATGGTTGAGGCAGAGTCGTCCCAAGTGGGAATCTAACAGAGTTCACATTGCGTTTAGTTTTATGTATTCCAGTAATCCTCTGTAGGCTGACAGACAAAGACTTTTCCTCATCATTCATTACACGAACATTAATTTTTAGAATACATAGGACCGACGGATTTTACGGCCATCCGGTACGGTGACTGGTAGTTTCGGTTCCTGTTGGGATGTTTTCGGTTCCCTTCCCATTTTACAGCTAGTTATATGAAATAAAACTATCTCGTTTACGGGACGGAGTCCATGTAGTTCCGCTTTTGGATTGGAAATATCGGAACAAGCTTGTGCAAGGGATATTAAACAAGAATTGACAGGATCCTCTACCGCCCACCGCCTTCCATAATGGCCACAAAATCCCGGAACTGAATATTTTTCAAGCCTCCTTTAACAATTACGATTATGCATTGGCAGACAGGCCGGCCAGGGGAATCTATTTAGCATTCAGCTTTTACTTGCTTTTCCTACGTTATAAGGACGGCAGGGTTATGTTCTATTCTTGCTTTAGCGTCCTTACCGCGACTTTGCGGTAAACCCGGCTGCCTTTGAACCCTAGAATTTGTCGAGACAAACTATAGAAAATTTATATATGAGCGTAGAATTTTATTCTCATTGATTGTGAATGCTTTCCTGCCTACCTGAATATTCTATGAACGTGCCCCCAGACAATTCATTCAGCCTTGAATGATACAGATCAGTGGACTTGTACATGTGGAGGAGGTTTAATTTCAAGCAGTCCGACTTCCCGAGTTAGGTAACCTCCGGGGTTAGGTTATGGTTATTTATTGTACTGCGGGAGAAAAAGCCTCTAACTTTCTGATTGACGCAATGTATGTTTATTCTTTTCAGTTACCAGTTGAATTGGAAGATACAAACATTCCTCTGGTCTAGTGCATCCCTCTACAAGTGGCGAAGGAAGGGGTAGAAATTGCGAGTTTTTTGCCAATTTACTGCATGAAAGAATGTTGCGAATTTATTTTGTTTCCTTTATTTGTTTATTTGAACACGAAGGTAGGAGAATGGTACGTTAGAACAAGGATTTTCAGTCAAACAAAGCATATTTATTTAATTTGCTACAAATGACGTGAATTTATGCATTCTTTTGTTTACCCTAGTGATTCAACCGTTAACGAAGGACAGAAAACATTAAAACCACGGAGCGACTGCACATATATGACTCATTGGAAACTTGGCATGGTTTTTGCAAATGAGGAACCGTGAATACAATTTGCCAGAATAGCTTCTCAAAAGTGACTCATACAGCTCGTCCGATGGGGTAAAAAACCGGACCTGAGGGCGTTACCATCGGATTCTATATTTGGTCCTAGAACAAACATTCAGCCTGTTATAGTAATTGCATTAGGGAAAAATTGTACAGAGCTGAAATGCTCCAGGTTATTGGTTTTCTGATACGAGGGACCTTAACCGTACAGATAATAGGTGAATGTAACACGTTTGGTTAGCGTAACCAGGCTGGACCGAGACCCAGAACACGCCTTCCTGGGTGCATCAAATTAGGATTGTTAAAGTGTATGAAAATAGAATTGATCAGGAATACTGTCCTGTCCTGGAGCGATAGGGTGGAAAATGTTAGTTTTTGTACATGGAGGTTTGCGGGTAGGAAGCGGGCAGTGGAGGGATGAAATGCGGTAGAAAATCTATCCGATTTTACTGTCTCGGATCGGAGGAGGCAAGAGGAACAAAGCGAGGGTCCGGGACAGGAGGAGGACGAGGGAGGAATAAATAGGAGAAAATAGGAATAGAGGACAACATAGATGTTATTGACTAGCTCATGGACTAGGTAGTAAGGATTCTGTTTGTATTCCAGGGCAGTGTAAAAGTTAAGCTCGGTTAGGGCATATGGAAGGAGTTTAGGAGAGATTGGATACAGGAAAGAAATAGGCAAGGAAGGGCACGCACACGAGGAACATAGAACATAGAAAAGCGGGGACGAAGAGTGTGACTGAAACAATAATAAATTCATATTATATGTATATGGTCTTGGTTGAGGGTTAGAGGGAGAATAGGGGAGAGGATCATAGGACCTACCCGTTGTCCGATCTTGATCATTTCGGAGAATTATGACGTGCGTATGGAGGGAGTCAGCAAGCAAGATCGGAGGAATAAGTCGAAGGGAGAATCTGAAGATGAAACAGGAAAGTAGCCACTCTGTGTAATATTTTTCTCTTGTTGGGTATTCATTTTAGATGAAACGTAAATTCGAATAAGAAGATATGAGGATACTATGGTGATAGAAGAGGCAAAGAGGGAAAAGAGATGAAAGAATAGCTCCTGCAGGGGCACTCAAGAGGGTTAAAGGTTTAATATTTCTCCCCATGTTTATATTTGAAAATTAATATTTGAAGGTAAAGTTTTTTTCTGGCTGTTATGGGCAAGGGCTTAGCGCTTTTGCAATTTTTCTGTTGACTCTATCTGTCGCGTCCGTGTCGGCGATGGACGCTGCTGCGGACGTTCGGAGAAAAGCTGAGTAAAAATATATAACAATAATAATAATGATAGCTCCAATTCATGTACATAGCAACCAGCCCCCGTAATCTAATATAAGAATAATCACAAGTGGAAAAGAGGGTGTTTCGTATTATAGGGAGGAGGAGGAGTAGGTAGGTACGGTGAAGGCTGGAGCTGAAAAGGGAGGGGAATGTGCTTATTATATAAAAATATAAACATACTTACGAATGCATGGGTGCGAGTGCGAAAAAAAGCACTCCTTGTAACAAACACTCAAGTTTCAACTTATAATCCGGTAGTGGTCACGTTAATACACTCGGATGGAATAAGTTCTCCAAGCTTTTTTATCGTCCGTTAAGCCGGAAGATGGGAAATGAATATGTACGCTAAATAAATTTTCTAATGCTCGGATTATTCATGGTTTTCCAGGGACAATAATGTTCAAATCCCCTTTTTGGAAGGATCTAGCTCTGTATGGGCAGGATGAGGATCAGCAGGGATGAGGACTGGGAGCAAGCCAGAGACGGACAAGGATGAGTCTTATTGTGATTTGGTTATTCTGGAGGACAGATGTTCAATGATTCGCTTTTCATGGCGGAGGAGGGGAAGGGAATAATATCCACTTAAAAAAGCCCTGGACCATCAATTCCATTCAGGGTGAAGTTACCACGAGAATGAGGGACGGGTGGGGTGGGGTCCTGAAGGATTGGAGGAAACGGGGAACACTTTCCGTTATAATACCATAAGGATCGAGCAAGGACCTCCATACCTTACACGGGGAAGAGCGAACAGGAGCAAGCCCTTCCAGTGTCAAAATGTGCATTGTGAGCAAGAGGAGAGGCAGGGAGCTGTGAAACCATAACTTGAGCCAAAGGTGGAAGGGTCCTCATGTAGGGACGTGGGTCGGCTATTCATCCCAGGGACAATGCCAACAATTAGCACGTGCCATATGGTATCAATAGAATCATGCGGGAAGTAGGTTAAAAGCAACCCAATCCGCTAATCATTCAATCATTTGACCATCTATCCTAGCTCCTGGATTCCCTTATCGTGGCTTGTCTCAGTCATCGTCGCCTGGACTAGGACATGGAGTACAGCAAAACAGGACTGGATTATGCTGTGCAAGACCCACTTTTCCAAATATTTCGTAACTTGCCACGTTAAATCACACTTGGGATGACGGGATGTGGATTCTAATACCCGACCCCAAGAATATCATCCTCTAAGATCAAATATGTACACATTAAACACCCGTACATCCCGCAGACAAAGAATGATGGATTAGGCCCCTTTGTTCCTTCAATGAAACCGTTCTACTCAATTGAGATTTCGTGCTCCAACGAATTCTCGATTGTAGAGGTCGAAATTTTTTAAAGTTAATATCTCCTGGGATTTTAAAACTATTTTTCATATTTTTTTATACAAAGGTTCAAAAATCAGGCCAAGAATTAACAAGTCGGAGGAAAATTGAGAGAGAAACAAGCTTATCCTGGACTAGAATCCGATGATAGAAATACTGAGGTTACCACCGAAATACAGCTTTGAGGCTATTGATTGAATTGTATAGAAAATTATAAATCAATACGGGAGGATTTAATTTTTCTTTTGTTGTTGTTCCGATTTTTTGTTTAGGTTGAGTGATGCAATTCCAAAGAAAGAGTGATCGGATCCTGTAAGCTAGAAATATTGTGGAATTGAATACCGCAACAGCATAACGTATTATTATTGTGGGACAATATTATGGATTACCTGCCATCGTTACCTAATAATTTTGGAACATGTACAAGAAAAAATACCCAACTTCCCACGTTTCTACAGACGGAGAATTGAGTGTTGCGGTTTTGACAAAATGCATCTTTAACGCCGTATGACGAGCGAATCGGCCCAATGCCGAGAATTATACAGTTTTATTATAGTGGAAAACAAAACATACGTTTAAAAAGTGTTAACCACATGATTTCGCAATTTGAATTTCACGCAGTAATAATAATTTGTGCCCACGCGGACACGCGTCAGCCTACAATTTCGCCACGTGAGAGGATTGGATCACATTAATTTTCTGTATAAAAGTGTTAAAATATTGAATAGCGTGAATCGTCCGTTTTAATTCTGGATGCTGCCTGAAATAAATTTCTTAATTTTGCAGACGGGCCTTGGAAAGCAGAAAAAGTTGGAAGATTGGAACAAGATAAACCAGGTGAGGAAGGACAAAGAACAGGAAGAAAGATGGAGAGAAATCAAGTGTTGGAGAAAATGCTTAAAAGATTCAAGTGTCTGAATGAAGAAGTGATTCAGTTAGTTCCGGGAAATAGAGATGAAAAGAAGGCTTAGAGAAGTAGTAGAAAGCTGGAGAAAGTCAATAAGATGGATGCGATGCAGTAAGAGTGAGTATATCAGCCTTGCTTCGGTGTGCAGTAAAACACGTTTAGAAGCACGTTAAAAAAGAGTTTTATTTAGCGTTGCACAAAGAAACTGTTCCGTGTGTTATGTTGCCGAAACGGGTTTTCTCTTTCCTGTAATGATGGATCCCGGATTAAGAAGACAGAGGAAAAATTTCGAGGAAATGTATAAGAAGGAGGGAATAAGATGCAGAGACCGTTAGGAGATAAAGAAAAAGAAGAGAGAAAGAAATGTTTTAGATGAGAGAAAACAAGTGTTTGCTTTGTTCTCTTTAGATGTGCGTGGTATTTGATTTAAAGTTTTGAAGATGATGATAACGCGATCTCTGTTCACTCTGTCGGGAACATGAGGAAGGTTCTCAAGGTTTAGGCCAAGGCTGGAGAAATGAAGCTCCATAGGTTCTTCCTAGTGTATATATACGTACAATATTTCATTAGTTGTTTTGTAGGGTGGAGGAGGAGTGATAAGGGGCGTATGGCCTTTGGCCTGATTGTGAACGTGAGAATTTTCATTGTTATTGAAGAGTTAAATGAGATGACTATGGAGAGGATGGTGTGGCTTGGCTCGGTTGGAATCTATTACTGGAAGTGCGATGCACATTAATTTGTAGGATCCGCTCGGGTATAATAGCCGAAACTAAGCAGGCTGTAGGTTTCTCTAGCCATTACGTATTGTGTTAGCTGGATAGCTCTGTGGGTTAGAAATATTAAGTGCACTACGGGAAAAGACCCCCAACTGAAACTGCTTTTCTCTCCTCGGATTCGGATCGGGAAATTGAAATGAGCTCGAGATATTTTGGATTAGGATGAAACGCAGAACGGGAAGGGGAGAGCAATAATTCGTAATAATCCTGAATCCTTCTGTGTATCCAACCAAATTCATTCACCAACTAGCGCTAGAGCCCTTGAAAGTAGACATAATAATGTAGAGCGCCAGCTTAGCTCGAGGTCGGCACCTAGCTCAAGGTTTAGATAGGTTATATCCTCTAACATGACGCTAGGGTCTGAGGGTAGGAGGGCCTGCCCGGGTTTCGGTTATTATGTTGACCATTAGGGTTATATATTCCACTTGGTAGATTTTAAGCCCAGTTTACTATTATTACGTGTAGGGAAGTAGCATTTGCTTACTGACGAAGTTAGTTTCTAGGGAATAAAGTCAGGGAAAGGAGAAGGTTACGAAGAGTAATACCCGGGTAGGGCTAGGTTGAGGAGGAGGATTGCGAGGAAGCGGTGAGAAGTAGTTTATTGGATTGTTTGAATTCAGAAAAATGAGTTTCTGTCAATCCTACTGGAATGATAAGCGAGGGAGGCATAGGCATGGAGGGAATGAGGGTCAGGAACATTTGTCTTTGTCTTCAAATGTGACGTGGAGATCTGGTGGACTCTGGCCGGAGTCCACAATTCCCGCACACACACGATCCCCACATTATTCTCCTATTCTAGTCCGACTAAATCACGTCCTGAAAGCCATTCAGGCTATATTTCGGACCGGATCCTCTACACTACTTACTGTCCAACTTGTTAATGGAAGCGGAACGTTACGCAATACTAGGGAAATGCGAGAAAATCCTTTGCTTTTACTACTTTGCTCTTGCGGACGTGGATCTGTGGTAGGTAGATGGATGTGCTGTATGTAATTCTATAATAAGTATTCAGATTTGTGTAGAGAAAGTCTCGTTCATGTCCACGCGTTATGCAGGGAAGCCTCTTGTGTGTTCATGCATCATGTGTTGCGCGAAGATATGTATCTATTGGCGACAGGCGTTTAGATTTTAGGCTGGCGTTTTCTTTGGCATACGTAAACGGAATAAAATAACGAACGAGAAGAAACGGGATGAATATCTCCGGTTTACAGGGATGACAACGTGGTTTCCGCTTCAGTTAAAACCAGAGGACAGAAAATTCGATTATATCTCCTGATACAATGTATGGAAAATCTAGTGGAGTGTTCGATAAGGTTTACAGGTGAATTGTGGGAAATGTAACTTTTAGGGTAAAAAATGCAATGTGCAAATATGAGAATGCATTTAAAGTATCACATTGGGTTTGTAATTGCCGTGCTTGATTTAAAAGTGTGCCCTTTTTATTTGTTTTTTCGATAGACTCGTTATTTTTATGTTTAGTAACTGAAACTATGAAACTGATACGGACTTTCAGCAAGTTTTGGTATGTAGTGGAACGGATAAGAAAAGTTTGATACGTATTTCGGTGATTATTTCAGAAAAAAACCTCGTTAAGTGACATGTACTTAATGTCTGAAAGATTCAAGGCTAGAGAGAGGCTATGGATGGTTAAGGCAGGCTTAAGAGAGCGGTCAAGGATGAATATGCAATCGTGTGCAAGGGAGTCGTACGGAAAGGAAGCTAATTGGTGAAGACATAATTCTAAGGAAATCGATAATTCTTTGGGGGATTACTGGAGGAAGTAGAAAAGTTGAGGCAGATGCAAAGATTGCATGTTTCATCATGGTTCATTCAGAGCATTGAATTTCAGGAACTCGTTGCTCTCCCAAGTTTAGGATTTCTACATCAACATGCTAATTGGCTTCCTGGCCGCAACTTGTTCTACACAGGTCGGAGGAAGAAACCCCAAATTTCCAAATTATTGAGGACGTAAAGGAAATCCAAAACCGGGGGGTTTTGTAGCCGCGTAGACTGATGAGTGAAAGCAATTACGTAAAAAATGTATACAACAGAGTTACGAGTGCATATAGCATAAGAGTAGGCAAGTTAGCTGCTAACAACTCTATATTTTCTTGTGTTGGTTTCAGGGGTCAATGGCAATTGGGCTTGGAAAGGCTGATGGGCCAAGAATTTGTTGGATACTTTCAAAGAAAATTTCTTTTTAAGGTGGGTTTCGACTCAAACTTTGGCTGAGTCCCCTGTAACGGTGCCGGTGGAAGGAGAAATACATGGAAGAAGAATCTATGTAATTTATAGAAAGCCCAGACTTTGGAAGACGACGACAAGGTTTCGTGACAAGAGTTCGTAGAAATTTACCTACGCCTACATGATTTGTTTGGAAAAATTCCTAATTCCTTGATGCACGCGCCATCCAACCTCGTGGGACCATGGGATATAGAGGTGAAGTTCAAATCAGAGACGGTTGCTCTTCCTCCCTGCTTTCCGATGAGTATTTCCTGGAAATGAGAATTGCTCTCTCTCTCTCTCAAGATTAAAGAAAAACATTGCAAGGACGACGGGAGGGGAGAAATCAATCAAAACTTTCATACAACTTTCAAAGCAGTTGGGGAAGGGCGGACAGTTCGGAGCCCAGGTGGCAGCACAAGCACCGGAAGAAAACAAAATCCAAGACTTATAATGGTATCATACTGTCCAAGACCAGGATTTTACTAATCTACGCCAACGCCAACACAAAAACATGTGTTCTCTAGTACTGTGCAACAACTTACAGCCCACAAATAAGAACCGATAATAGCTGGGGGTGAAACTCCAAAGGCAAAAACGTTCTTGGCTGCGGAAATTAATGTCACCAAATGAACAGATGGTTATTCGTAATTACAAACTTCACACTCTTAGTGTTTCATGTGTGATCGTAGTGAAGAAGAGCAGCTAGAATTTCAAGAAATGTAATTATCGGCAGTTGGTGCAAGAACTTGGAAGAATGAAAAAGAATTTTTTTGCCTGGTCCATGCAGAAATTGTTGAAAGTAGAAAAACAAACAGAGAAAGTTGGTCGGGGTGCAGTTTAGTAATAGTTTGTGGGAAAAAAATCAAAGGGAAAGTTATTTTTTAGTTAGGAATATTTTTTTCAACTTGTAAGATTCTTTTCTAGTGTGAGCGTTGGAGAAAGGTTTTGTTTGCTTGACTTTTAGGGATTCTGAACTCTAAACCGGGTGGTCATAGATTCCGCTTTTGTGGACCTGTGTGGTAGATTCTTTAGGAAAAGCTCTAGACTTGCTTTCTCTTCTTATCATTGCGGAAGTCAAGGGGAAGGGATGCAGCAGGGACGTTTAAGGTAGTTAGGCCTTGGAAGTAGAGGGCTAGAGGGTTGTGATCAAATTGGTCGGGAGTGTATGCAAGCGATGGGTTAAAGCTTTTGCGTTAGTTGGTGTAAAAGGATTTGAAAGTTTGGAGAAAGTAGAGCGAAGATGGGATACAAGAAGATTTCTCAAATGCTGGTGGATAGGAAAGTTGTAAAGCTTTGGATTTTCCCGGAACAAGCCTTCCCGGACTTTCTCCAATAGATTCCTTCATGTCTTCCTTCATTTCTTTTGGTTTACGCCAGGCTTTAGATTCAGTGACTAGTTTTCTTTGGGTTTAGTTACTTGGTTAGTTTTTGGCTGGCTTTGGTCTTGGTGGGTTTGTTTTGGGCTTCAGGACGTGGGTTAGGGGAAAACTAAGTAAACTGTGGGTGGTGGGAGAAGACGCGGGAGTTAGTTGACTCTCGTCAACTTTTCCTTAAGTCTCCAAAAAATTTAGCTCAACTCTTTGTACTAGAAACACCGGAGCGGCATACCTGTGGATTGGGTGGATACTATACTTTTTCCGCTAAAACTTTTCCCTTTCAACACACAAGATCAAGTTATGCTTTCCCCACCCATAATTTTCTACCCACCACGACCACCCAACTCCGTCATCCCGCCAGAGCCTAGAAAGCTTTCATCTTCAATAACCCGGGTTAAATCCTAGGCCTGAAATTTTCTCTACGCGGGAATTAAAATTGCTTTCTATAAATAGGTTACCGGCTTGGGGACAATCCATACACGCGCCGCGAGACTTACTTGTTCGAAGCAGCCATGGAGTAGCCATGGAGGGAGGACGGAGGAATGTACCAAAACCTGATGAAGAAACTAACTGGAAACGAAATGAAAGTATGTATTCATATCTTAACGACGACCAAGGTTTCGTGGTTCACAAAGCTTTAGTAAAATAAGGGAAATTTTTACATTAACTTAATTCGCTTTTCCAGATTCCATCCCCGATTCGGTTCCAGTTTTGCAACAAGGCTCACCCTGGTTTTTCTTGGCCCAGTTTTGTGCAGCTAATTCAATTACGGCCCGTCTCTTCCGGAGCTTACGCCTTTCTCAGAGTTAGAAGAAGCCGTCGTTGGCCGCTTTTAAATAAGCCTTTCTCCGAAAACGAATCTCTCGAAGCCTCTATACCCAATGAATGTAAGATAGTTTGCAAATTTGTGTGTGTAACCCGCTTAGGTTCATGTTATGTAACAAGTGTAAATTACGTAAAGCGGAAACTGGGGTAGCTCCTACGCCCTCTACATAAACCTCTAAAGAGAAAGAGAGCGGAAGCGGAGAAAAATTTAAATCTGTCATCTTCAAGGCAATACTTTCCCCGTGACAATGATAATCCCTTCTTTATACTAAAATTCCCCTGCCCGCCTCCTCGCTCTTCCTCCCGCCTCCCTTCCTAAGCCAACTAATCTTCTCATTACCAAAGACTAAAGACCCAACTCTCTTCCCCAAGTCTTCCAACTATAGCAATTAAATCTGATTCTCTTCAAATCAATCTACGGTGAAGTTGGAAGATAGCAGAGGTGGATTTTTGGAAAGTCTCAAAGAATCTTGTAACTATTTTGCTCTTATTCAAATTAACAAAATGTTGCTTGTTTCCACAGGACTTTGAAAGCTGAAAAGCTGAAACAAAATCCGCTGGCTTCCAAGAAGTTTCTTTGGCGGAGGACTAATACAGAAAGGAAGTAGAAACCACATGCGTGATTGGATTTCGAGGATCCATGGTAGCAGTAGTACCTTTTGAAAATGTTTCGTGGGAAGAAACCTTTGACCTTGTTTTGGATTGCTCCCTTCCAGTCAACATTTCTTTGAGGTTAGCGGAAATAACAAGGAGGTTGAATCGCCTAAATCAAGGCTCTTTCTATACAAATCAAACGAGTTACAAGTTACCACTCACTTGTTTTCCTATTCCACAAAGTTTGATCTAATTTAATAAATTGTTCCTTTCAGAAATCAAATCCGCTGATTGCGGTTCCGACGACGAAAAAAGCTTACCTGCTTCCTTTTACATGCCTATTTTGCTTCTACTGCCGATGTAAACTAGGGGGCTGAACTTGAGTGTTCCTAGAATTTCTGTAAACAAGCCAGCACGTGGATTCCGCATGATTTCAAGGTTTCTGTTCCCTACCTTTTTCTGAAGGTTACCCTAGCAGTACGAGTTCCGGTCCCGGACGCTGAGTGAGTAGCTAATAAAAGAGTAAAGAGAAAAAATACTCTGTTTGAAAATATAAACATTAATCTAAACCGTTTGTTTACTTATAGGGAATCAAAGGACTTGTATGAAAAAATTGCGATTTGCATCATGAGATGGAAAACTCATACGTTTTACGGGCTCATACTTTTGCAAGTTCAGCGGAAATACCTAACGAGGAATAGAAGTCAACAAGAAGTAGTAAAAAACCCAACCAGCTTGTACACGCCTATTTATTTATCTTGGTAGTTTGTAACTAATTATACCTTATCTCAATTTACGTAGGATTGCCCTGCGTGAAGATATAGAGCTACCCAGGCTGTGTTCCACCAAGCAACTCGACCCGTTATCCGATCGTCAGTTTCTCCAGAACCTCTAGCAGCTAACTGAATTAACATCAGGGAGCAGTCTCGAAGCCATAACAACAAACAAGGAAAGGACGGAATCGTCATCGTCGGCACCATGGCCGATTAAGTTAAAGTGCGAATTCAAATCCAGAGTGAGAGAACACCAGTCAGAGACCCATACAAGGTCAGATGGGAGGATAGATTTTGAAAGGCTGATGGAAGGGGAGGAGAAGGAGGATGGGGACGGCGATATAGAATTTCTCTGGATTGGAGAAAAGTGATTCCCAGAAAATGATTAATTGTAACCTGTCCCCTGTTTGGAAAGAAAGCTGAGCCGTCATAACATACTGGAGCGTCTGAACATGGTGGTGAAGTTAATGCCGACTACGCTTTCACCGTTGGTACAAGTATCTGATTCCTTAATGTACCACCCCGCGCTAACTACAGTGCTTGCCAGCTTTGGAAAACTACTTCCCGGAAGCTTTTATGAAATACACCGAGGCATTGCATGAGGAAATTGTGAGCAACCAACCAATGCGACTTGGACGATGGAAAGACCGATGCGATGAGAGAAGAAGATGAAGGGCGGACGGAGAATTTGAAGATCGGGGAAGAGTGAACTACTTGTGAGTGAAAGTAAAAGCGTTGCGCAATCTGGGCCGCACATAAGTCCACTTGTGTCGGTGCTTAAACACATGTGAGAATTGAGGGACTGGATATAAAATAGTGAAATAAGCTCACTTGTTTCTACATCTCCGTAAAATCCTAACGATAGAGAAATATTTATTATGCACTAAAAAGAGCAAGCCCAGGGCCCTACGTCAGCTTTATTTCCACACAGATCCCCTTTTTATAAGCTGTGCCTCTGTTGTAACCCATACAGCCTGCAAAGTTCCCAGGCAAAATCCACAGCCTGTGCCAATGTTAAATTTTGTTAGAATTTAGATTTACACACCTACGAAATTAGTAGCTAGTTTCCGTTTACATTCGTGGGCATGCGTATATGTATCGTGATATGTCTTTCCAAGCATGTATCTGCGTAAATCTGACGTGTAGTTGATATAAAAACCGGGCTTTTTATAAAAGATACGCGTTTTTCATCCGTGCGTGTTTAGGAAAGGAGAGAGAAGGAACTTGTTAAAGAGGCTCATAAAGTACTATGATTTCTGAGGGCTGGTGGATGGTTGGTGGGTAGTAGAGATGAGAGAAAAGCATTCTGATTTCCCCATGGTATCGCTTTGAAAGCGCTCAAATCCTTCGAGTATTTCACCCTGTATAGATAAATGTGTATGTATTCAATTTTACTTGTAGTAGCTTCTACCAAGATGCTTTCCCTCCAATCCAGTGTCAAGTAACTTTAGATTTGGTTCTATCCAAGCTGTGCCTTGTGTAAATTGTTGTTTGTTGAAGAGGAATCCTAGGGTTAGGAGGACTGGGACAGATTGAGAGAATTTTAGAGAGTGTAGACGTATACATACACGAGACTGAGAAAATGGGAAAGGGAATTAATGATGGTGTTTAGGGATGCAAGGTAAATGTGTGAATGCTCTTGGATCTCTTCCCACGTACATGTGAGAGTGCTTAGTAGAAGAAGAGATGTGTTTTGATTTTCACGAGAAAGCAATAAGGACAGAGTGAACTGAATGGATTGACTCTCTCTTCTCATCGGATCCCAAGTTGGAAACATTGGAGGAAGCAGAATCAAGGAAACGAGTAAAGCAAGCCTGGAGAGACGCATCGAACGGGAGGAAACCGGGATCCGCAGTGAAAGCTTGAATGAGGAGACGAAGAGGATCCGAGAATTCATGTAAATAATCTCGTCGGGTGCGAGAGGACTAATTAACTGAATTTTAGTGGTAGCATGTGAACGTCAAGCAGCTGTCGGTTGGATGTTGGAGGAATCCAGGTCACATTTGCACACATCCACACACACACGGAAACATAAGAGGATCTCTATGGAAACTCATGTCGGATCAGACATGAGCCGATTTTCGTATGTGGGAATTTGTTTACCGCTGGGAGGATATTCACTCCCAAAGGAGATGGGATGAATGCAAGGGAACGGAAGTGAAGAGAGCCCGGGTTCCCAGGATCCGTGGTGAAATAGAAGCGATACGAAACATGTTTGATGGCTGCGTGAATTGTTGATTGTTGTTGTATGCTTTTCAGATGATGCCCGGATGGAAGATTGTATGTGACTGTGTATGTGCCTCCTGAATCTTTGCGTGGATATCGGACGGAATTCGGAGGAAATGCTCAAGGCCAAGGATCCGATCCGGGTAAAGGCCTCCGGCACAGATGAGAAGCTAAGCTAAGGTTATGCTAGATGGATGGATGGCGTGGGTGCAGAGTGCAGAGCAGAGGAGGAAGAGACAAGAAACCGAGGAAGGAAAGGGAGATGTGAAGGAAGCTAGGAAGAAGAACGATATGAATGAATTACTGAAAGAGGATCAGAGGATATGAATGGAAGTTTTTTAAAGGGAATTTACAATGTTTGGAAAAAGCTTGGTTTCCCGACATGTCCCGCTTCGGGAAGAGAAGCCATAGTAATTTCAAAACATGAATCCTCAAGCATTAATTTTACTTGTTTTCTAATTCTGAAATGCTTTTGGAATAGTTTCAGGAAATGGGAAGAATCTGGTGCGAGACTGGAAAATACAAATCCTTGAAGCAATAACCGTTTTACTAAAAGCTTCAATTAAACAAATGTCTTAAGTTGCAGGAACGAGAAGGATACAAGGGATTTGACCAGAGTGGGAATTGGGATTTGAGAGGCGTAAGGAAATGTGACTTGTAACGATGCTGGATCAACGCTATTTATATTCACTTTGAAATATTAACTATCCAATTCTGCAATTGAATTAGTGTGAACAGATTAAGAGATGCTATGAATCGTTAGTTTTGTTTTTAGATGGAAGGCGTTTTCGACAGTCTCCAGAAGCTTCCTGGCATTGGGAAAATCCTGGAATCGATTGTTTATCAGTTGGTTCTGTATTGCAGAACTGTATTGATGTAAGCAAGATGGACAAAGTAAGAGCGAGCACGTGGTAGCACTTCTGTCTCATCCTGTTCATGCTGTAGATACAACTTCCGGTTAAGTATGAATTTTTTTCAACTTTCACTTCAATCCAACGTCAGTGGTGCTTCTACTTTCCGTATCAGCTGTATTTACCGATAACTGTCTACCTTGATAACGATCAGAGTTGAGTTAATGCGTCATTTTAAAGGAGTAGATATTGGTGTCACTGCGTGTTTGAAATTCTGGCTATGTAATCTACGTAAATTTTACTGTACAAGACTCCTCGAAGTAAGTATTCCTTGTAAACATCAATCATGATAGTGCGTAATTTGTTTCTTGCATGTAGTGTACCCTGAAAACTAAGCGTAACCTGGAGACGCCAACATCAACCTCAGAACAGGTCAAGAAGTCTATTAAACGTACTTAACTTATTAATTCAGCATATAACGTTACTAACTTTCTCGCTCACAGCTAAAACAATGTAAATAATTTATCTTTCTTTGATTTACAGGCACGTATCCCGCAAAGTCCTCAGTCCTCCATATGTATTCCTTACGTTTATCAGCTTTCCGCTGATATCTTAATCTCCAAACACTTATTCATCCAACCGCACTACCGCTCTCTAGCACGGCGGGCCACAACTCAAATTACAAGATGAAAAGCAAGCCGCCAGTGTCAACCACGGAGTACAAGCCTGACGCTAACTTGCTCAGAACGTTTGAAAGATTTACACCCCTGCCAAACTCACAAACTACCCCATGCAGAAACGCTACGGAACAAAGTTGTCGCACGTTACTACTGAATGCAAAATTCCAAGGTTACCACGAGAACGAGAAGATTTTTCTTGACACTGGCTTCACCCCCTCTAAGCTCCTTCCTTCTTCCTCCTCGTCCTTAGTTAACGTCTCTCTGCAATTGGCACCAAGAGAAATTGCAAAAGCCCTTTCGTAAGATGTGGAGACATGAATCTCTTTTTCACTGCTATCTTTTTTTCCACAAATGAAATATGTTTCTAACGACGCTCACAGTTAAAAGAGATAAATCCTGGTTATGACAGTAGCATATGAATTTTGAAATCCTTGTTTTCCTATTCCTTTCCGTTCTCTCCTTGTTTATTAAATGGGTTGCAATTGTTAGTTTATTTTTTGATTCAGGAGATATCCTTCCGTGGCCGGGGCACAATAGTGGAGCAAACTATCAGCCATCCTCTTTTCCTTGACGCTCCCGTTGTATTCTTCTCGTATGTATAAATCATCCCCGAATCAGAGACAGGAAGACGCACACATATGTGGCCGTGGCTGTGTGTGGAGTGTGGAAGAAGATAATTTATTCTCATGTATTCTATTCATACGAAAGGCGAGCTGTTTTTCCTTTCGAGGGGAATCTCTCTCTGAGAGCTGTGAAAATCTGAATCAGACATACGCCAGTATGGACGATCTATCCCTCCTTTACTAACTGAATCTGTTGCAGATCAGATCTGGTTCTATTAACGTGGGGCACTTATGAATCCTCCTCCCTGCCTGCAACTGCAACGAAAAGCTGGGTATGTTTTTAAATCTCTACTCTTAACGCCTCTGCTAGGAATAAAAGACTGTTATTCATGGCTCAATAGAGTCGTTAAAGGGAGGCGAGGGAGCGTAATTGAGCTAACGATTGTCGTATTGTCAAGCTTGTTCTTTGGGCTAGAATATTATGCAAATTTCAAGTTATTCCAACACTTTTTCATCCACAGAATGACCACGCACTAAAATTCCCACTCGCCACTCACTCTCGTGGAGCAAGCCAGGCCATGGGACACACGAGGCAAGGGGAAGAAAATATTATGAATTGGGAGGAAAATAACGAGAAGAACGGGATCCGGAGGACGCGGTCGGACTTCGGACTAACTAACCCTTGCGTTACGGTTATGTATGCGGTTAACGAAGAGAGATGCTGGGCACAAGGCGGGGAAGATGGCAATATATCTAAATCTGGATTTTCGCTGATGTAAGGACACAGTACCATAGAATTACAATAAACCCCCCAACTCTAATTATCGGCTTGAGCCGAGAGCGTCCAGGAATAATTCATTGTTACCCAACTTGCAATCTCTCCAACAGGGTTTTTACTGCTGCTGTTTTGCTGTGCGCTGTGAATTTGTTCTGGAACTGCCTTATTGTTTACAATGGAAACAATCCTTCTACTTTTAACAAGCGCAGCACTTGCTTCAAAACAAATTCAAGCGGAAGAAATCCAAGAGTCATTTAAATCAAAAGGGGGAAGAGTAAATCCGGGGGCTGGTGACAGTGACAGTGGGCAGGGACACCGCATAGAGACACACTTAAACCCCGTTGTGGCCACTACTGAATCTAACCAAGTATGCAGTTTTTAAAAGCTAGTTGATTCCTGCCCGAGGCTCTTGGGGAGAGAGTTGTTCCTTTTCATTAGGAATATATTTAAGGCAATTATTAAATCCGATCACTCTTATTCATTCCAGTTCCGGGTCCCACGGAGGAGTCCCTTCCAGCGTTTATTTTGTTCAAGAGGGGAGAAGCGACGGAACTGGATAACAGAGCATGGACTGGACACACACACATGGAGGGAAGAGGAGTTAGGCAATAGGCAGATAGATTCCCATAGATTTTACAATCCTGCATTACTAATCAAGCCACCAGTTTATTACCCTAATACAGTTTACTCACTCACTTTACTTACTTGCTTGCCCATCCGTGAAGAAGACAATTAGGGACAACGGGGAAGGAAGAATAGGGGATGGAGGAGAAAATAGTAAAACTTAATTGGATGCTGATGGACGCAATTTGTTAAATTGTTGTCCGTCAGGGGGAGGAAATGCATCTTAATGATGGAAGCTGTAGTGTGAGTGCTAAGGACGGATATTAAGCATTGTTAGTTTCTGAAGACGTACGTATGGATGATGAATATCCTTGTCTGAATTGTCAACGCTGAGAAATTATAGGGAGTGGAGATTGGATGCAGATTGGGGTTGCAATGTACAGGCTAGATGTGTCCGTCCGCTTCAAGTCCACAGCTAAGAGACCTTAAGGTATGACGTTGCTCAGGTTCTGCTAGTAAATACGGATTTAGAAATTGATTGCAAGGTACAGTGAAAATAGTGTTTGCCAGTTCTGATACTGATGACTCAGAGTTTTGAGAAATAAATAGCCTGGAATATTTGGAAAAGATCGTAAAAGTAGTTATAGCAGGTCCCCGATTTAAATTAATAGACTACGATTTGAAAATGTAC
Source organism: Sminthurides aquaticus (assembly GCA_906901655.1). Taxonomy (NCBI): domain Eukaryota; kingdom Metazoa; phylum Arthropoda; class Collembola; order Symphypleona; family Sminthurididae; genus Sminthurides; species Sminthurides aquaticus. The sequence continues at coordinate 6,418,242 of CAJQTT010000010.1, forward strand.
CCGGGAGTCTTCGGATGGAACTGAAGGAGGCTCAATAAAAGGAGCTGGAGCAGCGAAAACTGGAGGCTAATTTAGGGGGAACGAGGACTTGACGAGACGGATAGGAGTAGAGGGAGGAAGAGGGGTTGGTTTAAGGAAGAGAAAGTAGTAGAAATAAGTATTCAAGGGAGAAAAGGACAGGGATGGAGGGACGAGTCTTGGTGGAGACTCTAAGCTTTATATGCTATCAAATCAACCCTTATTGGCATGAAAGATGATTCCCAAATATTGGCCCAAGAATTGGGGTGTGAATCCAAGTGTAGAGAATCTCACCACACGCTTTTAGCGGGTGAATGATGCAGAAAGGCTGGAGAAAGCTCTGGTAGTTTCATCCCCTCTGCCTTGACGGAAAGAGACAGACTGAAACTACATGATCCTGTGGAGGGGTTAAGGCTTTACATGTGTCAGTAAATTGTATATATTTACTTGGGAAAGCGTTGGAGTAGTAGCAAAGTACACGTGATCTATGCTGCGGCTTAGTTGCTGATGCAGTGTATTACTAAGAGGGAGGACCAATTACCCGGGGCTTGGAATCGGAGTGGGATGAGAAATACCCGGAAATTTCTTATATGTAACTCCAAGCTACACAATGATACATTTGATTCTGATCTTCCTTCCAGGCAAGTCTCCCTGAAGTACCCAACAAATCCAAACCATGTATCCCACGGAAGGCTTGGACATACAGAAGTACACTTGGATTTGTGAACAGAAGCCTTCCCGGAAAATATGTTGCACCACTCTGGCCTGAATGGAAGACTACGATACGATTATCCGGGCAATATGCAAGCACTCTTGTGTTGCGAACAGAAGACTTCCTACAAGTATATACTACAAGTCTCTGCACTTACACTCAACCAAAGAAGAATACCCGGGTAATTCCAACATATATTCCAAAGCACGATTCACCAAGTACCCATAGCGAATATACACTTACATGGTTACAGTATTTGCAGGGCCATGGAATACCCGGGTATTCATTCCTTGTTCCGGACTGGGATCGGTGGGGCGCTACCTCAATTTTCAAGCAAGGAAGATGTACTGTGGGATGATTTTTGTGCACGAGGTTCGTGTCGGATTGGTCGGAGGGTTTATGCTCCGCTTTGTTGATTTACATACTGAACCCATTTGATTGAAGATAGTGGAGGTAATCCGTCACTCATCCCGGGTATACATACGGAGGAATTATACGAAGAGGAAATGGACGTACGCCTTTGGATCTTCTCGGGGAGCATCGCATCCCCACTCCCTACCCGGGTTTTAATAGAGAAGGAGCGTGCCTCTCCTCCGGTTTTACGCTTTAAATGGAGAAAGGCGGCGAAGAATAGGCCGAGAATTAGGATGAAGAGGAGGATGGAGAAGGAAACGGGAGAAAATTCTCCCAAGGATTGTTGCTCCTGAAAATTATTCCGTTTATTTTGTAGAGGATGCACCGAAGGATGCACCGCCGGCTTGCACGTCGGCTCTGCTCTGTGTTGTGGCCGAGGTCGTGCTCCGGGTGTTGGGTTTATGAAAGAGATCGGTCAATGTAGGAAGTGTTGGGCCAAGAATGCTGCCGGGCCGGACGGACGTTTTTTTTGTCCACAAGTTCATACAAGTCTCTATGGCTTTGATTCCAGCCGGAATAGAAAAACGGGGGAATGCCTCTTTCCCCTTGTGGCTTGTTGAGCTTTACAGATTTGTTATTGGATGTTGGGAGGATGAGCTGGAAGGGCGCGGAGTGGATGTTTACTAAACTGCATTTGGGATGAGGGAAATCACCATGGAATCGCTGACAGTCACGAAGATGACGGTGGGGGAAAGTTTTACTTTCTCGTAGTCCCGGGATGGACGGGGAAGCAAGCGGCGGGATTCTTTTACAAAGCCCGGATTCAAATACACCAGCTTTCCTCCTCCAAGCATGTATCTACAGATGTGGAAGATATGCAGGCAGAAGGAGCGTGGAAAGTAGAAGCTGTTGTGTGTATTTTAGATGGATTTACTCTATCTTCTTTTACGACTCCAGCTCCAATTGGCCACTTCATCATGTATCCTCTCGTTAATCTTGAGATGGGCACGGCAAAAAGGAGCAAAGGGATGAGGCGGGATAACCGGGAAAGTGGGGATGAGGGAGGAGAAGAAGAGATGGGAAAACGAATTGAGCGTGATACCGGGAGGGATGATAGAAACTTTTGAAAAAAACCAACAACGTTTACGGAGCGTGGGTGATGCACAAGAAGAAGAAATGACACGAACTGTAGCAAACCAACCAAGGATGGGGTGGAAGAGGCTAAGCCGAAATCAAGCTAAAAACAAAGTAGCTTCCGTAGAAAGAAGAAAAAAGGAAAAATAAATACCCGGAAACTAACTGACTCAACTTCAACCCGGGCATCAGCACCATCCACATCCACACCAAAATCCTCTGCCTTCTCCAGCTCAAAAGACGTACGAGGGAAATAATAACATTTAGATAAAATGCATGTAATCAGTCAAGGTTCGGGGAGAAAAATTTTAGAAGCTGTTGCCTACGCTTAATGGTTTCCTAGTTAGTTTCACTCTATGACTTTCTCTTTCTGGAGAAAGTAGTTCCGTTTCCTTGGAATCGGGGGAGAAAACGTTCAAATCAAGGAGGTTGAAACTAAAACAGTAAAGACAGTGGTGAAAGACAGGGAGGGAATTTACTTGGATGACTTTTGGTTGCATGCCTGGTAGTTAACAAGATTCTAGTGAGAATTGCATCTAGTTAGCTTAACGGGAGGAGAAGGAGAAGGGGAGGATGATGCGGAGGATATGTTTTTGTTAAGAGAGAAATGATGAAGGATTCTGTCAGGATGAGGAAGAGCCGGGCAAGGGAAAGCGGAGCTGCTGGAAAGTAGCAAAAAGGGAATAGAAACATTGGAGGGGATGGGAAATGATGAGGCATTTCTCATTACCAAGAGGTTAGGGTGAAATGATGAGAATTTATACGGGGCTCATTCTCATATCAGCTGGAAACAGGCAGGAGAAAATGTTTGTGAGCTAGGGCAATTTTACGCAAGGAGGAATTAAACTCCTCCCGAAGTCTCTTTAATGCTCACAAGCTTCACTGAATCAATCCACCCATTCCCCATTTGGATGGGGAAAAGATCCGCTTCTTCCCATCTTTTCCTTACAGTTGTACTTGGTCTTCTTCTTCCTCAAGTAAAAGTTTTCCTTGGAGTAAAAGATATAAGAGATGCTGGGAGATACAAAACCCAAAGCTGCAAGCCTGAAGTTATACCTAACTAAGTTATGTGGAGAGAAGACGAGGAGGGTGGTGGCGGCGGTGGGGTGAAAGCGAACCCGGAAATAGGGACAAGATGTGTAATGCGGGTAACGCTAAGGCTAGCGGTTTGTTCTGGTCGTAGATTTTCGAGATGCGTGCGGGGACTTTGGAGGATTGAGATAGACTGCTACGTTTCTTGGGAGGAAGGAGGAGGACGTGAAACATAAAAAGTTTTTAAAAGAAACGGCAAACTGGATAAAAAGAAAGCAAGAGAAAGTTAGGAGCTAAAGATACAATTCAGCTGAACATTGAACCGAAGAGGGAAACAAAATACGAGTTGTTTAAACATATCAGATATAAAAGATTAAATGCAGCAAGTTGTAGGTATAGAGAAAATGAAAAGGCTATAAGTTGATGAAATGAGTAAAAGAAAGAATGAGCATCAAAATATATATGTACTAGGACTTGAGAATCGATACTGTGAAAAATGTGTTCGAAGGATCGGAATCGGAGCTGATATGATGGAAGTAACAAGAGAAGTAGTAACTGATCTGTTACTGATAACAGAATTAGGAAGCTGATACTGCGGCTAAGTAACTGATCAGAGAGAGAGTAAGGTAACCGTAGGAGCTTTTGAAAAATTTGTAAAGACTTATCAGATGTAACTTTTTAACAGGGCAAAATGACTAGAGAACTAGCTGGAACCACTGAAGAACTGGAGAAGAAGCTGCAACTCTTGGTACCTAAGTCCGGGAAGAAGTTTGTAATCAGAACTTCTGATCACTTGAAAATATGGGAGCTGATACCGACATCAGAAATGTCTTCTGCCAATTCTTCGAAGATTTTTTGCTATCCCTCTTAACGGAACAGAAACTAAGAAATCAGCACTGAAATTCATGAAATTGGGTCGAGAAGTCTGGAAAAATGGAGGGGATACCGGAACTGTGGCGATGAAGTCAAGAAGCATTGCGAATTGCAATCGATTATGAAATAAAGCCGTATAACAGAGAATTGCTGAATTGAAGGGAAGATTAGCTGTGGACTTGCTGAATGTGGGTAGAAGTAATTGAGCATATTCTGTGTATATATTGACATAAGTTGAACTTGCAAAAAAATTTAAAGAGGAAGCTAAATTTTATATATACTCCTTGTTATTTATAGGGACTTCCCGGGAAGAAGGGAAAATAAATCTTGGAGAATGAAACGAACCTCAAAGAATAGAAGAATTGAAAAAGAAAATTGCAAAGCAGTTACAATTATTTCCTATCAGAGTTTCTATGACAGTATTCCAAGAGAAAGAAGCAGTTACAGAGAATCGGGATCATGAATTCTTATGGGAGCGGAAGCTGTAACAAGAAAACTTACAAAGAAGGGCAAAGGGTAGCGGGAAGACGCCCACATTGCTATTCAGGATGCTTGAGTTCAGTCCTGAGGGTTGATACGATACTGTTGCTACACGGAAATAAAAAAGGAGGAGGGAGAAGAAGAAGACATTGTGAGGATGGAGGGGCCGGTGCTTGGGCTTGAATTGTATCCGATTGATTTGATTTAAAATATTGGATGCTATGAGAATTGATATGAAATTTCTATAAGAATAATTTTATTGTATTATTTAGATGTTTCTCAAGGACTTAGTTAGTGTGGTTGGGCTTGGAGTTGTCGCCGCCGCCGGCCTAGCATTTGGGGTGAAAAAGGATTGAAACGTGGAATAATTTTAGCTTCTCGTAAAACTGTCAATATTTAATGGGAAAATTTATTGAAATTTCAAATGGGATTGCAGTTTAAGAAGATAAAATGACCCGTTCAAGGTGATAGGGCTCCAGGGATGTCGTTGAGAGGAATGTGCAGAGTTGTGAATTTTTGCACAGACTATAGATACCCTGGCCGGGCATGAAGCGGATGAATATGGAACTATGTTTGCGAAACTATTTTCTGTGTATTTTGCAGTATGGTGTGTGTCCTGAACAGCAATGCTTCGTATCCCAAATATTATCTTCGAATCATAGTATTTCTTCTTTTGTGTTCTTTCAGTTGATGAAAACCTTATTTTCTACATTCTTGGGCCAAAGAAAGCTTTGAAATGTTAAGCTTCAACGTCGTTTGAAATTGCTGAAGAAAGCTAAACTTTTGCAGGAGTACAGGTTCGCTCCTGGGCATTTGTGATTTTCTGGTGCATGAATGAAATTTTAGAGTTGCCATGCAGTTGATATTGATACCAGTTGTAATTTGCAGCACAACTTGCTATGACTTCAACAAACCGAAAAGTGCTGTTGCCCGGGAACGAAAGAAAAACCTCATATGATTTTGACTGCCTCAAAATAGCTTCATATGATTTGACAATCACAAAATAGTCCCGATCCGCAAGTAGACTCCAGCGCCATCTACAAAGAAGAATTGCCGTTTAGCTTTGGTGCATTTGATTTACCCTACGATTTGAGACATATTCCTCTCACAAAGTAAGGATATAGTTAATGCAAGCACTTTAAAATATATTTATCTTCATTCAAATCTTATGAAAATCCACACCTCGAATTTTTGAATTGCAGATAAAATACACAATGTCAGCAAAAAGCCGAAGGGTTTCTGCGTTCCTTGAAAAATTAAATATCTGATTCCAATCCCTCATCCTCCTGGAGATCATCTGATAATAATTCCAAATCTTTGAGCAAAAATCCAATAGTTCTCGCACACTCACAAACACTTCTCTCGTGCAACCTCTCTCTTCCTCTCATCCCAAAGCTAATAATGAATCCGTAGAATACGTAAATTAGTGTTTGAGTAACTCATGCTTTTGAATCTCTTTTTTCTGGAGAAAGAATGAAAAAAATTCTGCTTTCAGCCAGTGGTGCATAGAGGAAAAGGGAAAAAATGATTATTTCAAACTGAAGAGGCGTTAGAGGATGAGAAAAAAATTCAGATTCAGATATTATCCTTGGTGTGTTATCCTCCTTGAAGAAGGCTCTCCCTCCTGGAAAGAAGAGATGATGGTGATGAGGAGAGGATGATGATGAGTATTTGGTTGAGTTCATCTGAATGCTAATGTAAGTAGTGGGATAAGTGGTAGGCTATCTTTCTCCCATCCCCATCCATCCTCCCTCCACCCCGCACTTTGCCTTCATCCTCTTCATCATTTTTAAATGCAAGGCGTTTCTTCTCACGTGAATCTAGTAAATTCATTCACTCATAACGAGCTCAACTTAAGTATATATGATGGAGGAGAATAAGAAGAAGAATAAGAAAGTTGGAAACATTGCAGTCAGATATTTGCCTCCAGGAATTGTGTATCCGGACTGAGGACAAGCATACAGTTCTTCATCTACTATCCCCACCCTTTTTTTTTATCTTATCCAGATTTCTTGAGGCGCCCTCTACAAAAAGTGCATAAGATGTACGAGAATCAAGGGAAGCAACTTAAGCAAGCCAAGATGAGTTCCAGTCCAGAGGACATTGCAACTCTGGCCTCACCCTTGCCACTTTGCCACGTGACTTTGTGGTTGGCTAACAGGGCTTCCAAGTGACTTGAGTCAGTAAGTTTGTGGGCTCAAGTGGGGGCGTTGCATCTCTAGGATTTGGCAATCGTAAAATCTCTAACGACTCCGTCATCTCATCCCAAGATTGGCAAATGTTGCAAAAACTAAAGAGAATGTGCTTGATCTGGTAGATGTGGGAAATTGAGTTTCTTCTCTCTCCGTGTATGTGATGGGCTTCTCCAGAAGTGTGTTTTTCTTCCACCACTTTGTCTCCTACTTTCTCCTTTAGCTAGAGTAATTGCCCGGGTGTTGCGCAAATTACACGGAGGAGAAAGAGGAAAAGTTATGCGCTTAAGACAAGCTGCTAGAGTGCTGGAGTATCTCCTCAAGTAGATGCTTAGCTCCCCGCTTATGGTTGGTTATCCAGCGGGAAGAGTGGGAGAGAAGCTACGACACGAGTTCCGGTTGGAAAGTCCGGAAGAGAAAGCAAAAGTAGAAGAGGACAATCCTTTGACCACATCCAGATTAGAATCCGAGTATTTGTGGAAAGGCTGTGAAAAAAGAAGAAAAACGTTAAAGTTGAGGAAAGAAATAAAGTTTTTGATAGAAAGTGATCCTGGAAAATAGCTTACAGATTTTGCTAGGAATTCTTGAAGGATGTATGGGGGCAAGAGGATTCTGAAGGATCGGACGTGAAAGCAGAATTTAAGCACACCACACGTATAAAAGAGGCAAGAAAGAAGAAAAGGAGAGTGGAGCCAGTAAAAGAAAGGTTTTGATATGTCTACTTGGTTGATTCTGGTGTCTGGATGCAATACTGCGGGTTTTAGCCGTAAGCTACCCGAACGGAGAAAGCAAGCGGGGGTAAATATATAAAGCAGAATGTATATATGTTTGGGAATGCAGGATGCAGGAAGGGAATGAGGAGGTGAAATGAGAAATCCGGCTAGAGTTTTTATTGAACTCATTCTCTGGATTATGCCGACAAATAATACTTTCCTTTTGATATCTTTTTGTACAGAGGGCCACTTGAATTCCCACATCTTCTTCCCACACTTTCTCCCGCAGCCCGCCCCCTCAAAACTGATCCTCTCCCTCCTTACTTCCCTGCATATAACCAGAGGAACTTATAAAGCTGACGAGTGGATAGAAAGCTGGAGCTCTTCTTCCTCCTATTAAATCCACTCCAATCTGTTTCTTATCCTCGCTTCTGCTGTGCTGGGAGAGAAAGTTGAAGAAAGGAGTGAAAGCGAGGAGAACAGATTTGAAGAAAGCTTGATATCCACACTGATTGTGGATGGCGGTGGTAGAATCCTATGAGTTGCCAATGCGAACTTCGCATGTGAAATGCCCGTGAGATTGTGGGGATGATGGAGAAAGCGGATGGCGGGATAGGAGATACGTGATTGCATTTGCTACAATGGGAGATTGAAGATATTGGAGAAAGTGGGATAAGTAGTCATCATGATCATTGAATGTGGTTGCTTTCCCTTCACTTGAATGGCTTTCTCCCGGATTTTACCGATCGTGTAAAGAGAGGAATAGCGGGGATTTTTTTCTAGGATTCCGAAACACAAACTGGTGATGGCGAAAGCAGGAAGAGGATCAATGGTTGCAGAATTTGGAATCCAATGTACATGTAAGATGCTGAAAAAAAACTAAAACATCTTATACCAACCCACATCTGCTCATCTTCATCCTACCGTCCAAGATGATGATGGGACGGAAGAGAAAGTCGCAAACTTTCACCCCTCATCCTCCCTGTCTCCAGTGAGTCAATTGTCTCTTTGTGGATTCCATGCACGACGCTGAAGCTTCATCGGGATCAATGCAACCGCTTTAAGTACTCCAAGATACATATTCTTTAAGTTTAATCTAAAACGCTATCGGAGAAAGCTGGCTAAACTATGGGATACTGCATAATTCCGGGGATTTTTTTCCCGAGACTTTGATCTAATTCTCAATGCATAGTGTTTCTAGAACAGACCATGGACGTGTCATACCATCGGAGGACAGTTTTTAAGCTTCCAAAGGAGCAAACCACGTATAGGGAGGACATATAGAAGTTGGAAAGAATTTAGAGTCAGGACAACTTGCTAGCTGGTGGCAATTTATCGCATGACATCCCTTCCTTCGTGCTTGAACACCCTCCTTGACGTACATAACTTGATTATCTTTCTAGATTCGCTTTGTAGTCTCACAAGTTATTGATTAATTAAAAAAATTGCAAACTTTCGCAAAAGGATTGATTGGTAAGAAAAGTTTGCTAACAAGCTTCTTCTTCCTTCACCTGTCCGTCTGCCATCTCTCAAAATTGAGGGCAGGAAACTCGGTATGGCGTAATAAAGCGGAGACAGAAGAGCGCGTGGGTAGAGATAGAGTAAAAATACAAGAGAAAGTAAAAAGAAAGCTGCAGAGCTATGCGCTTAAATTTCATGAGGGGTGTTCCTTTACTTTAGGAATTTTAATCAAGACTAATCCCTAAAAATTCTCTAATTTTCCGGATGCGCTCTAAGTTGATAGATCTGGGGCTTGTAGAACTTTCTTCTAAAAGCGTTGGTGCATTTTCTAGCCTTTTTTGGATTGTGCAGTTTGTATCCGCTGGATCTATGTGGATTTTGCCTGCTGAAGCCAGGAGTGCCAACTCTTTGAACTGAATACTATACAGGCTACACAACGTAAAGTCTTATCGTAAAATAGCTAGATTGAATCGTCTTTAGGAAGCCTTGGCAATTTTGTAGGCGCTTTCCAAGGTCCCGCAGACTTGGAATGATTCTTCGGAAGTTATTGTTCCGGAAGGCGGGTAAATTCGAATAATTTTTTTCCAGCATTCTATGGTCGTCAAAGATGCATTTATGCATGGATACTCCAGTAAAGGTTGCCATTTTCATTTTGATGTCATTCCTTACTATGGGTTTTTTTACTTTTTGATTTTAAATTTTAATCACTGAGAGACGAGATTTAAAGCAATTTTGTGCCAACAGATTTTAAAAATGGTAAAATATGATTTGGAATTTGTGATACAGTGGAAATGAACGCGTGCGGTGAGTGGAAGGGAAAGTCTCCAAGCACCTGGCATCCGAGTTTCTGGTACACACTTTTTTTACAGTTCAATTTCTCTCTCCTCTTCTATACCTGTGGTTACTTTGAAGACTACAATCGGTCAACCTTTGACCTCCAGAGATTTTTCTGCAAATGAGAGAGCGTGTCACCTTGTTGGGGTTAACAGTAAGATCTACACTACGCTTTCAAGAATCGCGAGGTGCTTGTGAGCTAGGATTACGGTGTTGGAAGCAATCAAGTTATTTTGGTAGCCTGAGGATTGAATTAAGCCGGGTTGACGGCAGAGTAGGGAAGGCATACGGTAGTTAACGGTAAGATGGAATAATTAGACGTAGCATACGAACGGAAGTACAAACGAGCTGGTCATGGTTGAAAGGGTAACGCTGGAAACGAAGAAGTCGTGTAAACACTTGGTAATGCATGAATTTATTTTGTATTCTGAATTAACATCACTTGTACATATTTCTTTAGTTTGTTTGTGAGCTAACGGTGCTTCAGGTTTTAAAATGACAGGATAGAAAAGGCTGATGCTTGGGATTAGAAAGTAGCTTAAGATGCGTTACCATGGGATTGCAAATAATGATGATCAATAATGTGAGTGGAAGAAGGAATCTTGCCGCCAGGTGGCGAAGGAGGTCTTCGGGGCAAGGGTATTTCAATTGCCTGGTGGCTGGTAATCGAAGATGGGTTCATACTCGAAAATTGGAGCTTCATCAGGACCGCACGGGTTGTGCCAGTCAATCATTTCCATTTGAGTGGCCTCAATCGCTTGGGCTTGGGGCCCCTTGTACTTATAAATGTAAGGATGACGTTTGATGCAGGTTCCTGGGTCGGCGAGTATTTTCTCATAAATATTTTTAGTTCTGGCTTTGCACTCTTCCCGAAGTTCAGGATTATCTTCACAACTCAACATTTCATTGTCATCAGCTACCCAGCACTTGTCGAAATTCATTTTATTCCACTTGGAGGTGTCCCACTCCAGCACTCCATCCGGCACCGGATTTTCCTCCGACAAATCGCACAGATCGCCGATAGCACCATGCATGTCCCTCCTTTGTCGCCTATGGTGCTTTATAATTTCTCTACACAAATGGCGGACTGCAACGTCTTGTGGGTGTGATTGATTGAGTGCGTCTTGAGGACGCTGAGGAGCAGGACGAACAACTTGCATTCGGTTAGGTTCATCCGGAAATTCCAAGAGTGCTGGCTCTTCCGTCAGTGCTGCCCAAACTTCTCTTCTCCTCGTTCTACATGCGACATGTGAGCCAACCATACCGCTGCCACCACAGCGTGGGTAATCGATGGGGCATTTCCTCAAATCTATTTTATCCCAGGTTTGCGGAATTTTTTGCCATGCTTCATATCGACACAATTCGCCAGTAGTGGGGTGACGCCAGGATGGACGCTCAGCGGGCACGTAACCAGGCGGGTAAAACTCAGGATCATTCTTTGTCGGACTGCTCCGTAATCCGTCGTAGTTCTCGAGTGGGGCGTTGTTTGGCGGTCCACCTTCAGCCATATTGTCTTCTTTTGACTAAGCAACTAATATTAGCTCTAAACCTGAAACACCGTATTAATCAAGTTATTTTTAATCATTAATAAATTCAATAATGGCTTTGCTTAAATTAGGCTGTGTCATTGCAACCTTACTAGAATTCAGTTGAATAAGTTCAGTCAGGATTCAATTGAAAGTTGAATAATTTTAAATTTTGTATAGCCAAGTTCTAAACTAGTAACAGAAGAATTAATTTAGACGTCTGATATGTTGGATCCCTAAGTATTAAATGATGGAATAACGGCTGAAGAGCAATCAAGAAAAGTTGAAACATTGTTTTTTTCATTGATTAAACAATAGTTGATTAAACAATGTGTTTAGCAGTGTCCATGCCAATCTCATTAGCAATATAATATAATACTATACACTATGCACTAGCTTATCTAATCCTTAAATTAAAACAGACTAAAACGAAAACTAGTAACCTGTCGGATCCCCTCTCATCACTCGTCATTAAAATTTCAACAAACGAAAATTGCGACCTCTACCAAGCTTCCGCGGAATCTTTTATGAATAAATAAATAATTATAAACAAAAATTAGCTACTTTACAAGTACACAACTCTCAATTTTGCTGAAATTCTTCTGATTCGAATTACCCTCCTACAAACAGAAAACGAGACACGAGACACCGAATCCTATGTATTTCTTGCTCGAAAACAAGTCTCATTAATTCCCAAGATTCTTCCTCCCTTTCCAGTCTATCATTTGGCTAGGCTGAAGTAGCCAAAATTACTATCAGAATTCGGATCTTAGATGAAAGCTGGAATTTCTAGAGAAAGTCGGATAATTGATGATTCAGTATTGACAAGAGAGAAAGTATCACCCACCAAAACCAGCATACAGGAATCATCAAAGCTTGCTTTCTCCAGTCTCCCGATTCTTTGTACGCTTTTCACGGTTATTCTATCCTGTAATATATCCTTTTTCCTTTTCTACTCTTGGAAATGAATTACACCCACACTTTTACCTTGTAAGAGCGCATATCCGTAGTTCTAGGTGGATACGGTGATAATACCCGGGAATTGCGAAATTTTTGGCCACAGTCTCAATTCGATGGCCATTATAATTGATCTATTGGTTTAGGAATAAGAGAGGCGGGGTGGAGGGAGGATTGAGGGGTTAGTAATAAGAGTATATAGCACGGGCGAAGGCTAAGAAAATACCAAGGAAATGCTGTATGTCTTCTCTGTGTACAAGTGTGTTATGGAGAAAGATAGCCGGGTAAGAAAGGGAATAAAACTCGGGATGAGTTTTCATTACTGATCCTCCTAGTTTCTACAAGGAATACACAGTATACTAGATACGGCTCCTCCTCTGGATACTCTACTGTAAGTAGAGGGATCATCTCAAGACGATGGTGATAAATTTGAGAGGATTTGTAATAAAGTTTATAGTATCCCTCATAAATTTTCTCTGCTTTTCGATAATTGAAATAAAAGTAATTCCTTTTCTCTTTTGATTTCTAATCTGGAGACCATATAGATACATGCATGTAACCCTCATAGCCCATAGACCCTCCATCTTCTGTCTCTTTGAATCTGTGTCGGGCTCATCTGCTTCCCCGAAAACTAGGAAGAAGAGTAGTTAACTAAACTTGTTGTCGGATAATAGTTTCGACAGAGTAGTAGGAGGCGTAGGAGGAGGGGCACCCCTCCTCCTAAACTTGGCTTATTTGTAGCGGGTAATTCGGAGTTTTGTTTTGCGGTTAGGTTTTTTTTTCGCCATATTTTCTCAATGTTTTTCTTAATTTTGCCCCCTTTTTTTCCTCTTGTTCTCTTTCCAAACTTTCATTGCAATTCATTCAAGCTGTAGTAGAGAAACAAACGGGGAGGAATTATTGGGATTACAAGGAAGTTATTGCGGAGACTATACACACGGTTTCACATTGGTGTGGGTGGATGGTGTTATTACCCGCTTTTCCCCTGTAAATCCTTACGCAATGCTCTGTTGTAACCGGTGCTTAAATGTTCTGGCTCTTGTTCTATGGCATTTTCCTTGGCTGAAATCTCGTATTTTATTTGTTTGTGTAAAATAAATGTTCCCGCTTTGTCCTTTGACAAAGTACAAAGAAATTGCTAATAATATCGCGAAAAAAAAGAAATTGGGCAACCGAAACCAAACCATTTGTTAATCTGAATTGAACTCGGAGGGGGAGGCCAAGATACGGATTGTCTCTTCAATATAAACTATGGTTATGTTTTTCTATCGCTTTTCGCTATCTATTAGAAAATGGAGCAACTATCAAAGAGGGTAGGAGACGAAGAAAAGAAGATACGGAGTAGAAAGAATGAGTAAAAGATATTTGGCAATCAGCCTGGTGTTCTATGGGGCTGGGAATGAATGGCTATGCTTTGAGAATGGCGGTAAAACATCGTGTTAGATGTGTGTTCAGAGGTTTATTCATGTTTTTGGAGAAGGTTGCAAAGTTTGCTTTATCTTAACTATAAATCTCAAAGTTTGTCTGTACAGCCCTGATGCTTTTGCAAAAGTTTAAACTATCATCGATGTTTCAAAACCTCCAAAAATGTTCAAAAACCTCCAAAAATGTTCAAAAACCTCCAAAAATGTTCAAAAACCTCCAAAAATGTTCAAAAACCTCCAAAACTGTTCACAAACCTCCAAATACCTCCAATATTTTTCACAAACCTCCAAGAATGTTCACAAACCTCCAAAAATGTTCACAAACCTCCAAAAAAGTTCAAATACCTCCAATATTTTTCACAAACCTCCAAGAATGTTCATAAACCTCCAAAAATGTTCAAAAACCTCCAAAAAAGTTCAAAAACCTCCAAAAACGTTCATAAACCTTCAAAATGTTCAAAAACCTCCAAAATGTTCAAAAACCTACAAACCTCCAAGAATGTTCACAAACCTCCAAAAAAGTTCAAAAACCTCCAAAAACGTTCAAAAACCTCCAAAAAAAATTGTTCAAAAACCTCCAAATACCTCCAATATTTTTCACAAACCTCCAAGAAGGTTCACAAACCTCCAAGAATGTTCACAAACCTCCAAGAATGTTCACAAACCTCCAAAAAAGTTCAAAAACCTCCAAAAACGTTCAAAAACCTCCAAAAACGTTCTAGAACCTCCAAAATGTTCAAAAACCTCCAAAATGTTCAAAAACCTCCACAAATGTTCAAAAACCTCCACAAATGTTCAAAAACCTCCACAAAGGTTCAAAAACTTCCAAAATGTTCAAAAACCTCCAAAAATGTTCCAAAACCTCCAAAAATGTTCAAAAACCTCCAAAATGTCTCGGGAATGTAAGGGGCATGTAAGGGGCATGTCTCGGGCATGTCACGGGCATGTCTTGGGCATGTCTCGGGCATGTAAGGGGCATGTCTCGGGTATGTAAGGGGCATGTAAGGAGCATGTCTCGGGCATGTAAGGGGCATGTCTCGGTCGTGTAAGGGAATATCAAATTGGAAAATATCAATATTTTTTCGAATGTTACCAAATTTTTGAAAATGTTCGCAAGTTTTTGAAAATGTTAGCAACGTTTTGAAAATTTTAGCATATTTTTGAAAATGTTAGCAACTTTTTGAAAATGTTAGCAAATTTTTGAAAATGTTAGCAACTTTTTGAAAATGTTAGAAATTTTTTTGAGAATGTTAGTACCACTCTGCAAAATTTAGCATTTTCGTATTGTTGCTAAATTATCAAAATATTTCAAAATGATCGTTAATGTATAAAAGTTTGTATGCATTATGCAAAAATTAAATTATGTATGAAATTGTATGAAATTGTAAACCTTCACAAAATTTACTGTATTACCTCTGGAACAAATATTCTTCTTTTAAGATCATACCAAATTCTTTAAGGAATTGTTATCTCCATAGCAGCGGTATTTTTGAAAGCAGGTGCGAAATTCGAATTAATCAAAGAATTCTAAGAGTATGCATTCAATACCGTCTTTGACTGGAGAAAACAGAGATGCTATCTCCATTTTTACTGAAAATGGTACACGGACGGTGTGCATATTATCTGAGTCAACTGCTGAGGAATAGCATCCAATAATAGGTTTCCGAGAAGTCGAGAGTAAGTACATAAATTTGTTATTATAGCTCATTGAACATCACCGTTCACGCTTTATGGGCAAATGAAGCTGTTTTAAGCTGTAACTGTCATAATATATGAATCGTTCTTTCTATAATAATACTCTTGGAAATTCTTCAGAAACTTTTTAACAGTTATATTTTAATTTCCAGGGATGTTTCCTCCGACCTCATAGAATTTTTCAATATTAAACTGAAGATGTTTCGTGGCTTACTGAAATTTTTGTGAGAGTTTATATTGAAATCCCATATTCAGGACAGTTAAAATGTGAGAATTTGCTGTAATTACCTTCAATTCTTTAAGTTTCTCAATTCAAAAAATATTTAGAAAATAACAAAATATGCTTTTCCTATTAACAGCATGTCCGCCAGCAGAAGTTCTAATCAAGATCCAGAGGGTAATGATTCGAAAAGAATACGGTTGTCAGAATTGGGAGCCCAAAACAGTGATGCTGAAGGCGAAGCTACGACGAGGCTTGCAGCAGAACGTATTCGGGTAGCTACAATTCAATTAAATGAGAGTCCAGAACAGACGACAATCCGCAGAACTTCCGATCGTCTTCGGACGTCAGCCGCAAGAGCTGTAGAAAGTACAGATGCTCGAAGGACGCGACTTGAGCTACAAAGAAACCGACAGCGTTTACAACGTAACATTAAATGGATGGAGCTGAATAACTTGGCATTCCGTTATGACCCAGAAGTGGATGATTCCAAATTTCACCACTTAAGCGTTGGCAGCATGGACCTTCTATGTGGATTTTGCCAAGCACTGAAGTTTGACGGAGAAACACCCGGATTGTGCTGCATGAATGGAACCGTTCACTTGCCAGAGCTGCCGGAGCTACCAGAGCCACTATTGGGTCTTCTAAACCAGGAACACCCGAAGTCACGTAGTTTTTTGAGCATGGTCCGTAAATACAACTCCAGCTTCCAGATGACTTCTTTTGGAACTTCTGTCAATCTTCCCCCGTCAAACGGCTTTCTCCCAACATTCAAAATACAAGGCCAAGTTTATCATAGAGCAGGATCCCTGCTGCCTATGCCCAATGAGAGTGCTAAGTTTTTACAAATTTATTTCCTTGGCAATGAGGATTTGGAAGCCCAACGCAGATGTGAAATAATACCTGGGACGAGCACCGAATTAATTCGCGATCTGCAAAAGATGCTACATCAAAACAATCACTACATAAAGCAATTCAAGACAACTATTGATCAAAACCCTCAAGAAGATATGAAGATCGTGATCAAAGCAGATAAAAAGCCATCAAAAGGACATGAACGCATTTACAACGAACCAGCAGTGAACTAGGTGGCAATAATTATTGCGGGAAATGAATTTGAAAAAAGAGCCATTGTTTTAACAATGCGGAGCAATGAAGTAAAGAATATTTCCGAGACGCACATATCTTACGATGCGCTTCAGTACCCTTTAATGTTTCCGCGTGGCGAAGACGGATACGCTATCAACATAAACCAGGTAGAACCCGGAACATTAGTCAAAACGCGGAAAATGGTATCAGCGATGTCCTACTACTCATATAGACTAATGGTACGCCCAAGGGAAAATCGATTACTTCAGTACCGGCAGCTGCTGCACCAATACTTAGTGGATATGTATGCTAAAATTGAAACTGAAAGATTGCTGTTTATCCGTCTGAATCAAAAGAAATTACGAGTGGACAATTATATACACTTAAAGGATGCAGTGGAAAACGATGGAAACGCAAACAATCACGGAAAATTAGTGATCCTTCCGTCAACTCATATCGGTGGACCAAGAAATTTGCACGAGTATGCTCAAGATGCGATAACGTACGTTCGTCATGGAGGGAAACCTTCTTTGTTTATTACATATACTTTCAATCCCAATTGCAAAGAGATGGAAGAAAATCTTCGGGGCGGACAAACAAGAACTGATAGGCACGATTTGGTAGCAAGGATTTTCCAGCAAAAGCTCTTAAAGTTTACAAAGACTATTACAAAACGCCAGGTATTTGGTTCCGTGAAATACTGGCTGTATTCAGTTGAATGGCAAAAGCGGGGTCTTCCTCACGCCCACATGTTAATCTGGCTGAAAAAAGGACTTAAAATCGAGCAAGTAGATGACATAATCTCAGCAGAAATACCAGATGAAAAGACAGACAAGGAACTCTTTGATAAAGTTATAAAAAACATGGTTCACGGTCCTTGCGGTTTTTTGAATATGCAGTCACCATGCATGAGAGAAAAGATGTGCACCAAAAGATTTCCACGCGAGTTCATACCTGAAACCCAAACCCTCACCGATGGATACCCACTGTACCGTCGTCGTGAGCCGGGGAAAGGTGGAAATACTGCGACAATCACCGTGAGGAAAGACAGGGTGCAGATAGACAATAGATGGATTGTTCCATATTCTCCGCTGCTGCTGAAAATGTTTGACGCGCATATTAATGTCGAATGTTGCAATTCAGTAAAATCTATCAAATATATTCTGAAATACGTACACAAAGGATCGGATCAAGGTGTTTTTACAACTGCACGTGAGAACGGTGTTATTGACGAAATTGCTGAATTTCAAGCTGGTAGGTATATTTCCAGCAATGAAGCGGCGTGGCGCATCTTTGGATTTTCGATACACGAGAGGTACCCTACAGTTGTTCATCTAGATGTTCATCTGGAAAACGGGCAAAGGATATACTTCAATGAAGATAACATCCAAGAACGTCTTAGGAATCCACAACACACAACATTGACTGGATTCTTTGCGCTGTGTAAGAAAGACGAATTCGCGAAGACACTGCTATACTGTGAAGTTCCTCAATATTACATATGGGATAAGACAAGTAAGATTTATAACCGGAGAAAACAGGGAACACCGGTCGAAGGTTTCGATGGAATACGGTCAGGCGAAGCACTTGGACGTGTATATACAGTGCACTTAAAAAATCATGATTGCTTCTACTTGAGAATGTTACTGCATAAAAAAAGTGGACCCACAAGCTTTAACGACCTGCGCACAGTCGAGGGAGTGGAATGTGAGACATACCATGCGGCGTGCCTAATGATGGGATTACTTGAAAATGATAATCAATGGGAAGCAGCACTAAATGAAGCAAGAGAAGCGGATTCACCTTCAAAAATCAGAACACTGTTTGCAATGATTGTATCATATTGTGAATGTTCTAATCCTAACTTCCTTTGGGAAAATCATAAGGACGGGATGTCTGAAGATGTTTTGAGAATATATCAAAGGGATAATCTAACTCTAAATCTAAATTATACCGATGAAATCTACAACGAAGCATTAACTTTACTAGAAGAAAAAGTTATGCATATGATCGGAAAATCATTATCCGAAATCGGAATGAAAAGCCCCTTACGAAACCAACCAACTGTCAGTAACCGGGACCTCCTAAGAGAATTATCGTATGACTCTTCAGAGATGCGGGAGTACGTTTCAAAAAATGAACCTCTTCTGAATGTTGATCAAAGATCTATATATCACGAAGTATTGCGAAGATGTGATAATGATGAGGCAGGAATTTTATTCATCGATGCACCTGGAGAAACAGGAAAAACGTTTTTAATTAATTTGTTACTAGCTAGAATAAGAGGAGAAAAAAAGGTTGCACTCGCAGTTGCTACTTCGGGAATAGCCGCAACGTTGATGAGCGGAGGTCGAACCGCACATTCCACACTGAAAATACCAATTGACTTGATACATTCGGATACGCCAGTTTGCAATATAAAGAAAGGGTCCGGAACTGCCCAACTTTTAATTCAAGCAAAAATCTTATTTTGGGATGAAGTATCAATGATACACAAAAATGGTTTCGAGGCCGTAAACAGAACTTTGCGAGACATTCGGAACAACAAGACTATAATGGGCGGAATAATCTGTATCCTCGCTGGGGACTTTCGCCAGACCTTGCCATTAATTCCAAGAGGTAACATGATTGACGAGATCAAAGCCTGCTTGAAATCTTCACAACTATGGCGATACGTGACAACGATGAAACTTACTGCTAATATGAGAGTGTCAAGACTATCACAAAATATTGCACAGAAGTTTTCAGATTATTTGCTGCGGATCGGCAACGGTAAAGAGCTTATGGGGACAAACGGAAAAATCAAACTCTCGGAGGAATTCTGCACAATTTGTGGTACTTTAGACGGTCTCATCGGCCATGTTTATTCTGAAATTGAGACCAATTATCAAAACCGCAGATGGCTCCAAAAGCGAGCAATTTTATCACCACTCAACACGAAAGTCGGGGAAATAAACGAGGCCATTCTGCAGAGAATAGAATCGGAATGCAAAACATACCTATCGATCGATAACTGTGTCAACGAAGATGAGATGACGTTATACCCTGTTGAGTTCCTAAATTCTTTAAATCCAAATGGTATACCCCCACACCAGTTGCTCTTAAAAGTCGGATGCCCAATCATGTTATTACGAAACCTGGACCCCCCTAAACTATGCAACGGAAGTAGACTCATAGTAAAAGCGCTTTATGCAAATGTCATCGATGCTACAATTCTGTCTGGTCCGTATGACGGTGAGCACGTATTCCTTCCTCGAATTCCGCTTATCCCAACTGATTTGCCCTTTTCTTTCAAGCGACTTCAATTCCCGGTGCGACTTGCGTTTGCCATAACTATTAACAAATCGCAAGGTCAGTCAATTGAAGTAACAGGCTTGGACCTTTCTGATGAGTGCTTCTCGCACGGGCAGCTGTATGTTGGAATGTCAAGAGCGACGGACCCAAAGCGCTTATACATTTTAGTGAATGGTGAGGAAGGGACAAAAAATGTAGTCTACTCTCAAGTATTGTCATGAATGATAATTTGCATATAAACGCTGTACAATGAAATTAAGCTTCAAAATACAGCAAACATGTATCTCCTAACCAAAGACTGTGTTTCATTCTTTCATTCAAATTCATCAAAAAAGAATGTTTCAGGAACGCTTCCATATTTATAGACTTTAAGAAAGCGTGTTTTCCAAAAAAATTATAGCATTTCAATTCAAAGCATTTCCAAAGAAACCCTTCGACAGTTTTGCCCCAGTATTTGCTCTACAGTTTGCTTCAAACCCCCCGGGCGAAGCCGGGTCGCCAAGCTAGTTGATTATAGGAGTGGAATCCTGTGCAAAAGTTATTTGTGAGATATTTTGGCTCTTGTTGTACCCGGATTTAAAACCGGGTATCAGAGACTACAATGTTGCAAATTAGAAACCATGGTTTGTTGATCATGCGGCGGATAATTGCTGTAATTGCTGGGTGGGACCGAGGACTTTGGACAATTTTTGAAATCATAGGTCTCTACGGATGATGGTGGTAAAACTTGAAAAACAATTTAGCCGCATACAACCAAGTGATAGCAAGGGCGGGGGAGTAGTGAAACCCGGGAAAACTCGAGGGAAAATAAGTGAAACAGTGTTGGAATTTTTTGCGAAGTAGCGCAAAGCGAAACGAGTGAAATGAGAAGAGATTTATTGGGAATTGGATTCATTTCCATTTATTTCATTATTCTATCCCAAGTCGTTGGATTTTATTAGCTGAATTAGTAAAAGATGCTTTTCCAGAACTACACTCAACTATCTCGTTACTCTTCCCGAAGAAAAACTCTAAATGGCAAATGAGGGAGAGAAGAGGGCCAGAGCCGAAGAAGCAGAGCTTCAGTATTCCAGCATAAAATCCAACATGTTTTGTCAATTTTCCTCCAGAGTTTGTTACCAGTACGATGCCATGGCTACAGTTGCCAGTTTCCAACTAAACACGGATAGTTTCCCCCGAGGGGAAACTACCCGGGTACCAGATGAAACCCCCAGCCTTGAATTAATGTAAACTTGAAGAAAGCCAGGAGGAGGAGATGAGGAGGATCTCCAAGTTTCATACAGAGATTCCCCCTCTTCTTCTTCTTCTTCCAACTCCTTAAAGCTTTCTAACTTATGCAATGTCCTCATCAAGTTTCTTATCTTCTTGAGAACCGATACTTGTGTTTCAATCTACAGTTTTCCGGGGTCGGGTTATCTAAATGAGAACAAATAGAGATGATGTTGCAGAGAAACTAATAAGGCATCATCTAAGGGGGGAAGCTAAAGAAAAATGTTTGAGAAACTTATAGAGAGAATTGTTAAATTCAAGGCTATCGGAATAAATTCCAATCCAATCTGTTAGCAAATTCAATTGGGATGAATCTTCCAGAGTGATGCAACCAACCCTCCACAAAAGAAGAAACAACACAAGGAGAAAAAGTTTCAAGATGCCCGGATTGTCTTTATTTGCATATCTTTTAAAATGGTTTTCCAAAAGAGACTAAGAAGAAGGAAAAACCAGAATAAGACAAGTTTTGCTTTCTTCTCAAGCCCTTAGCCTCTCGTTCTCTTGTGCAACTGATTGATTTTTGGTTTACCCTAATTGGGACTCATGTTTCCTCTAAACGAGGGATAATATTATCCGAAGCTCAAAGATGCTTTTCCTTGTTTTTTCCATCTCTTACCCGGGGTCAATTCCTCCCAATTTCTTGAATGACCACAAGGAGAAATCTTATATGTAATCCGACAGATAGCGCTTTGAGTAATGCCACCATATATAGATTCACGGTTATCGCAAGTCAATCCAGCACTATAGCTTTTGTCGTTCGCCGAAAAGAGCGGCACTGTCAGCGGATTATGATGCTGTAATAAGGGGAATGCGATGCGGTAAGTGCATCTTTTGGTCCTTCCGAATCTCTAAAACTTCTGGTTCAATCATGATGAGAAAATGTTTTCCATGTCACAAGTTATCAATACCCTTTGAAAAGATGTGTATATCCTCCCCGTTCCTGAACCAAAGGAATAACGAACTGAAACCAAGGAGTTGCATCAAAGACAGAAGATGTGTGTGTAGCACATACAATTTGCTGTCGATGTAAACTGGGAGATATGCGGCTAGGATAGAACATATGGGGGTGATTACGGAAGATTGAGTGAAATGCAGGGTGCACAGATATGATAACCCGCAAGTGGATTTGAAAGATGAAGAAGAAAAAGAACTGGTTACAAGTTGAAGAAATCCGAACCTTGTAACCCTTGAATGAGCAGAGGATTTGTTGGATCAAAAATTGAAGGTTGAATTTTGTGATCCAATATCCAATGCATGCTACGAAGGAAAAAGAGTCTGGAGACAAACTCAAGGGCTGGAAAAACTGGAAGAGGGGTCTTTGAGAAGAAATAGGCAAAGGCAATAATAACAGAGAAGATGGGCAGGTATAGCATGTAGGTAGACGATGATTTTCCTCTCTCATCTCTTGTATGATTCATCCGGATTGTGATGAGGAGGAAACTTGTTACTTGTTGTGTATGTATAGCTGATGCACGGTACAGCACCACTGCGTTATAAGCATAGCCACTTATTTGCTCTCCGGCTCTCCCACTCTCCCCGGGGATAAATCACACACGTAATGACATTTCATCTTCGGATTTTGTATGTAATCCATGTAAGAGAGAAGAGCCAGGGCGAATTATAGTGTCATGCCATCGTAAACTGCAAGCTGTCTGATACAGTTTAGCTTTTAGACCGACGAGCTATGCAAGTTCCAGATTCCAGAACATTACGAAAGAGAGGAACAAAGGTGAAGCGCAAAGCTCAAGACCTTTAGGTTAAAGGGCTGGTAAAGGTCAACCTCAAACCTGTTTGATTTTAGCTAAGCTGCAGACTTTTAAAACGTAGTTTACTGGATGATCGTATATGCTAAATATATTAAACCTGATGAAGCTATGTATGGAAAATACGAGCCTAGAATTCCTGGAGAACTGAGTGAGTACTCTTGGACTTGGATACCTGAAGAAGAAGGTAAGACTGGGCCTGGAGAAAAAACGTAAACTTGCTCAGGGTAAAACAGCTTTTGGAAGAGTACGTGAGGACGGGTGATGGAAATAAAGAGATGAGCTGAATCCGGCAATTTTGGCGCGTATATGCACGTGTGATGATGAGAAAAAGGTTATTATTTGCGAAGGAAATACATATGAAAGATTGAGAAGATAGAAGATGATCAATTTAGAACGGTTCAACTTTTTTGAGGTTCTCAAAGGAGAAGACCGTGAAGGATGATATCCTAGTGGCAGAGTAGTGGTGGTTTATACAATGGGTCTCCAAGAAGTTTGCACGGTTCTTGGGGTTGCACAAGTTCAAAGTGACGGACTGCTTTTCTGTATGCAATTTACGTGGGTGA
The DNA here is from genome assembly GCA_906901655.1 of Sminthurides aquaticus. Lineage (NCBI taxonomy): Eukaryota > Metazoa > Arthropoda > Collembola > Symphypleona > Sminthurididae > Sminthurides > Sminthurides aquaticus. The sequence goes on from CAJQTT010000010.1 coordinate 6,441,848, forward strand.
ATACTCTGTGGAGTTAAGTGAAGGTTCCGCGAAATTGCTCGTATGTATTTAAGGTGATGTTAGATTGGAAAATAATTTGGACAGATGGGTGGACGGGTTGTAAAAAGATGAGAAGATGTGCGTATAGGGATGAATCTTGGAATTCGGTGAAGAAACTGTTAGGCAGACACAGGGTTTTTCGCGAAAACAATATTGCCGGGTAAATACAGGGCAAACATTGTTAGATGAATCAATATTTGGCTCCAGGGTTTTGGAAAATACTTACTAAATAACACAATTCTAAAAGGCTGTTCGGAGTCTACGTGCACTGATGCACTTGTATTCTAACCTTGGGCAACTTTAAACAAGTTGAGCCGACAAAAATATTCAAAATATCCAGGTTAATTACTCCTGAAAACTCTAAGCGTTTTCATGGTAAAAATCCCTCTTGTTAACTGTTGTTTACATTATTTTCAGGGGTACTTTAATGATGTATACTTGTTGTAATGAGTGTAACACGTGGATTGAACAGTAATAAGTATGCAGTACTAAATTCTTAATACGTTTTACTACTCCAGCTAGCCTTTAAAGTAATTAAAGCTGCCATATTTCATATTTAAAATTCTACATAGCCTCTTCTGAATTTGAATAAAAATTTATCCCGGATGAACCAAAACTTGTGGGCACTGAATTCTAATTGATGGATTTTAATGATCTTGAATTTGTATAAAACCAGAAGATTTTTTCAGGATTTTCATCAGTTTCATATTCATCTCTTGGTATTCAGTTATACCTGGACGAAGAGTAAAAAAATCTTTGCAATTCAAATCGTCAATATCCAGGTTGCAGCTACAAAGATGCAGACAATTGTCGTGTTAGCCAGTGTTCTGGCTTGTGCAACTGCAGGTAAGGATTCTTCCAGTAATGATTTTAAAATTTAGTTCCCGCTTCAGAATCTAGGATAATTTGTAATATGAAATTTAAAAAACTTATTTCAGATGTGCTGTTGGTCTCAGGAGGTGGCTCTCAACCCATCTTGGCTCGGCCAGGGGAAGTAGCTTTAACAGGAACCGGAACTTCCATCATTGCCACAGGACCTGCGGATGGACGATGTATGAGTTTTATACATTGACGCAACGTATCGAATACTGCACTAATAACTTTCTAATTAGTGTGTTTTCAAACAATATTTTAGTCAAGCGTGAACCCGAACCATACTACCCTGGCTATCCGTCTGGTTATTATCCCAGCTACTACGGCTATGGAGACTATGCGCCCCAGGACATCAATGCTATGCAAAACTCAAACGCTTACGGAGGCTACGGATCAAATGTTATCGCTGGTGGAAATGCCAATGCTTATGGGCAGCGCTGTAAGTGCGATAATGTATATAATACAGTATGCGCATGGTTAAGCGAGGAGACGTCCGTCTGTAGTTTCTGATAGCCCGTTCCTTACATGCGGCATAAATCCTTTAGGTTTTAGCATACAGGCAAAAAGGCTGAGCATGATTATGGTGTAAGGATAGGAGGTTATTTGTCTTTAACTGCTAGTACTGTGTGCCTAATCCCAGACGATATAATCCCTGGAGAAGTATATCCAGATATATCTGGAGAGAATCCCGCATGCGCAACTACACATGTACATCCTCCTATTACAATGCGGTACAACATTATCGTTGCAAACTATTTTCGCACGAAATTCCAGTCAAGCGAGAACCGAAATCGATCCCAAGGATCGTTAGCGGTAACCAAGGAGGGTACGGTCCTGTTACGCAAAACTAAAACTAAATGGGAGGTTTTGGCTCATATGCTTTGGAGCATATGAATGACGGCGCTCCTTAAAATCGCTGTTAGTGCAAGCGTAACTAAGGGAGGAAGATGGTTTTGTGTTGTGCATGACCCAAGCGGTCTTAACTTGTACATAAAACAATTTAAGGGAAGCGTTCACCCCAATATTACGGAGGATACCCTGGTTATGGATACCCCGGATACGGATACGGCGGGTATGCTCCACAGAACGTTAATGCCAACCAGGCATCCAACGCTTTGGGTGGAGCCGGTTCCACCGTCGTTGCAACTGGTACTGCCAACGCTGGAGGTCAACGTTGTAAGTTTCAATCGTTATCTAAACCATAGCGTCTGTAGCTGAAAAGCGTCAAGGAAGCTTGCTTTGAAACTATGACGTAATTTAGGGAAGCGTTCACCCCAATATTACGGAGGATACCCTGGATATGGATACCCCGGATACGGCGGGTACTCTCCCCAGAACGGTAATGCCAACCAGGCATCTAACGCTTTGGGTGGAGCCGGTTCCACCGTCGTTGCAACCGGTACTGCCAACGCTGGAGGCCAACGTTGTAAGTTTCAATCGTTAGCCAAACCATAATTAATGTAATTCCAAAAGTGTCTTCCGAGCTTGCTCTGTAAATTTAAAATAATTTTTAGGGAAGCGTTCTCCTCAGTATTATGGAGGTTACCCTGGATACCCTGGCTACGGATATGGTGGATACGCTCCCCAAAATATAAATGCCAATCAGGCATCCAACGCTTATGGTGGACTTGGCTCAACTGTCGTTTCAAGCGGTACCGCCAACGCGGGAGGTCAACGTGGTAAGTCTACGTTGTTAAAATCATTAAAATATATATATTCCTACACCTGTGCCATAGGTTACGAAGCTTGACGGCGGTATTTGCAATTGGTTTTTGCAGTTTAGCGCGAAGCTAGTGGTTTGCATGCCGATGCTCTCCGTTGTGAGCTAGGATGCCCGAATTGCGTAACACAGTGTTCAGTACTGAAAATAAGTAAGTCTATACTAAAATTTACTTGGTAAATACCAGGATGACGAGTTGTCTAAAATAATATATATTTGTAATTAAACAATGCTGTATAATCCTCTTGCAGGTATCCCATACAACAATCATGAGAATTTCTCCGACTCAACAATTTCCAGTTTTACCGGTATTTTTTAAAAAAATAAGCCATTTTCAGGCACACAGCCCAAACCATTTAATGATTTAACAGTCTATTATTTAACGGAAAATCAGCAATAAATATATTTTAAATTTCCCGTCTAAAACGTCTAGTCTTCTAAAAAACAAATGTTGTTTATGTGCTTACGTTCTTATATTATTCGTCAATGCACAAAAAGCTTCATCGGAATTGAGTCCTAAAAAAGGCCACACATTGCTCGCTCCTCCAAGGAGAATATCAATAAAAGTCTTGCGGATGCATCTTGAATTGCATTTTTATAATCGTGTGAAAAGAAATACAAGATGAGGAGATAATGAAAAGAATCGACTAAGCGTGCAGCGTGTAGGAAAGATAGAAAAGCATCTGAGAGAAAATTAGTACTCACTAGTATTGAGTAAGCTCACAAAAGCTGTGGCTGTGGGTGGGATGGATAGGAAGGGCCATGAATTTTGAATTTGTCTGATTTTGTCTAAAGTGAGGTAATTGATGGAAGAGAAGTGTTGAAGAAAACTAGGCGTAGACTGACTAATATGAAAATTGTGGAGCAAATGGGAAGGGTTGAGTGATGAATTGTGTTTGAGTGAGATTTTCCAGGATTTCCAACAAGCTCCCTCCAAATTTTAAGTAAAACCATGAGCATGCATGCAAATAAAAGCTTCTGTACTCAATCTGCTATAGACGTTGGAGTAAAATACCCGGGATGTGGTTGAAACCATTGCTCCCGATTCCAAGTTAAAAGGTATAACTGTCGACAAGGTAGAGCGTAGAGATTTACTTTCTTCCACTGTTTTACTTGGCAACGAGGCTCTTGGTAAAATCCAGAGTCATGAATTGTATTCTACTTCACAGTGTAGAGCTCTTAGCCTTTGTACAGGTGGAGAGGTGTGAATTTGTGTGAACAGGCACGCTGAATATGGCTTAAGGATTGAGCAGATGGAGGCAGCTAATGTTTTTCCTAGTTAACTTTAGCCGAGGTGTAGAGCGAAGAGAGGAGCTAACCAGAGAGGTGTATTTTACAGGTGTAGGGAAGACAGACAAGAGCGAGGATTTGAAAGGTGGGAGAGTGGTTACTGAGAGAGTATTTTGACCATGTCTGTGAATGAGGGAAATCAGGCTGGGAAAGTACATGAGATGTGAGAGGAGGGAGAGAGAAAGATAAATTAGGGAAAGAGCGTTAAAATAATGAGAGGAGGGAGAAGAGGAAAGGTGTATAAAGAATAATGGAGTTAATCATTTGTGACGTGGATTTAGTCTCCCGTTTACCGTCTCTCCTTTGCCTCCCCCGTATTTTTAATTGCTCATCAGCATGCTAAAATCAAGTAGTGGTTTATTATGCTAACTGCTCAAGGGCTTTTAAGGAATGAAAATTTCCTCCTAGGCTTAAATGGAGCGTGTGCACGGATTTGCTTTTCCTCCATCCCTTCTCCTTCAATCGTTCCATCCACCACAGAGCCCAAAAGAGCTGTCCACACTTCGTTCGGTTGTATAGTAGACCAAGAGAAATTGCATGCGGACGATGGCCAAAGCTAGATAAAACGTTGAACGTTTCTTGAAACGTTGTGTAGCTTTGTTAATTCTAGCGAGGATTCACAGTGTTAAGCTAAGTGGGAATGAAGGGAAATGGAAGAATTGAGGAGAGGGATGCGTGTGGCGGACATGGGTGCCGGTTTTAGGTTCTCGAGCTGCAAAAGCTTTAAGCTGATGAGCTACCCGGGTTTTGCATACTTTTCTCTCTCTCTAATATTTTGTAGGAAGGTAGAGAGAGAGAAATTATAGGAAATTTTCAAGTGTGAGAATACAGAGAGGGAAAGTGGGCGGAAATGGTGTTCACAATGCTGAGCAAAAGTATACACACTATAAGCTATGATATGACGAGGGTATGTAAGCAATGCTGTTGAGTCATGCAACAAAAGCTCTATACCATAGTGGAACTGTGGTCTGGCTGAATTGTAAACTAAAAGAGAGGTAGATTTTATTTAAAACTTGCCTCCCTCTCTATTTAGCTTTGCATAATTTGGCGTAGAGAGCAATTAAATAATTACAGAGAATTTGTTAAGCTCCTGTTGTCGGCTCTTCATCTTTGTTAGCAATTTTATAGCTCCGCTCGTCTCACAATACGCCCGAGTCTGATAAGGTCCGACATGATGTAATGCAAATTCCGCATGATTTTAGCTTGTCATCCCTGTGTGTATAGTGTGTAGCAACTAACTTGCGGTCATTTTGGCTTGCTACAACGACAAAACTGAGCCATTCTGAGGATCACAAGGTTAACGCATTTGCTGTGACCAAAATAAGCTTATTTTGTAAGCTACCTCTCGGACTTATCTGAGTCAAGTAGTGACTGTTACATGTAGCAACTAGGGTTTTAGCATTGAAATATTTAGCAGCATCAGAGACAGGAAGAGATTTTAAAAGAAGAGAAGCGCAATGAAGAAGGGCGAGAGAAAATAGAATGGCTGACCATATTCATTTGAATAAGTTTCAAAAGGCCGGCCACAAGTTTAATTACTAGGAAAGCTCTTTTGTGGAAATTCAAAGAAGTGCGTCTCTAGTGCGTGTCCCTTTTAGTTTTTACTGCTTGCACTGCTTGCACTGCTAGCTTATACATGTTCCTTTGATTTTGTGAATGTTTTTCGGTAGTGGGCGCGCATTGTAAGCTTTGCTTTGTGAAGAAACTGTGGGAGGATCCGATGGGTCCCAAGCGGACTGGGGGATTATTCTGGGTTTTAAAAGCAACTTACGCTCCTGCTTATGCAATCATCGAGTGCTTAAAGTAGGCGGATAACACACACATACACAACTAGGAATTATGAATTATGAGAGCGAGAAGACAAAATTGCTACAAAGAGGATTTCTGAGAATGCCGTATTTGGAATGGTGGTGGATGAGGCATGGAGGTGTAGAGCTGGAGTTGTTGTGTATGGGAGGGAGTTTAACAAGTTGCTGAGAGTTTGAAAGCGGCGAGGATGAAGGATGACAGAACGGGAAGTAATTGTGGGCTTTTTGTTTCATTCAATTCAACCATTAATACTGTATAGAAGTGGTAGGGGTGGGAGAAGGGTGGAAATTATAGGTGGCAGCAGCTTTCCCTTGAGAGTGGACAATACAGCGTGTTATGGTGGTGAGCGGAATGAACTAACAGGTTGGCAGGTTAGGTTGAAGAGGTGAAGAAAGGTAAATCAGTGTGAGGGGGGAAATGGGTGATGTGTGGAGAGTTGGAGCAAACGTTTAGAACAAATGAGACATTTAATTGACGGCCGGACAGGTGAGAATAAAAGATAGGAGGGAACTAGCTGAAAACGTCTATGGACTAACCTGGAGTAGAGAAGATGCTTTGGCTTTTTTATAAGCTGCTTTAGAAAAACATGTAAGCTAATGAGATGGAGACTGCAGTATGTCATGGGATAAAGTATTGCAACAGCTTAAAGAATCATGAAGGGGCCAGTGAGTAATGCAAAATTCAGTGAATGAAATTCAAGAGAGCGGGTGTTACCACGGTGGAAGGGGATGAAGAATTAGAGGTACATACATATCATATGGGTGCGGTTTTAATTTTGAATAGTGGGTGTGTATGTGTTTTGATTAGCTTTTGAGTTTAGTCACTTCCGCCGGTTTAGATTTTTCAATTTAAAATTTTAAAGAATGTTGGAAATCCTAGTTGCAAGTTGATTGAGTTTAGCGCCGTTTATTGGAAGAAGTTGCAATTGTTAGAAGCTATAGGATGAAGATAGAAGTAGAAGCAGTACCGTATTTTAGCGAGATACAGATGTAGATCATTGAAGAAGAAGTATTAAAATATATAATTAAGTTAGCTACGTAAGACGAAAACCTCAGAATTCAGGATACTGCAAACTTTGTACTGTGTCAGCTATAATTCCCGGATTCGGCTAGTTTGTTACTTGTTCAGACGGAATCCAATCAACCTCTTGCACTAACTTTTACAAGATTCTATGAAGCTGTAGCGCAGCGTAGGAAAGGTGTGGTGCGGATTCTTTCGGAAGAAATGGAGGATTTCTTTTTCTAGGTAGGAGGAGTGTAGAAATTATTATGAGGGTTAAGCACGCACAAAACTGATGGATTTGCTTTCCTCTCAACCGGGATTGTCCGGAATGTTGTTCACATAATATCTACACACATCCGCCGTTTCTTTGAAAAAGCTTGCAAATCTCTTTCCCGAAACAAATGCACCTTGGTCATGAACCCTGCCTTATGGCCCTGGCCTCCCCCTTACTATATTCCCCCACCCCTCCACCTATTTTTCTTTTCTTAAGTTTCTTGTTTCTTTTGCTTAACATTTATATTTCTCCCTCATTTCTGCACGCATATATTTTCACCTTCTAAATGTATTCTTGCTTTCCTTGATTTTCGTAACTTGTGCCCGTTTCCCTCCTCCTTAGTTTGTCCTGCGTGCATAAAGCTGTTGCACTTCCCAGGACGCAATTACTAAGGTAGGGGGCAACAAGCCGTAAGTATGTATAGCTTTAATTGTTTAATCAGTAAGCACAATATCCAGTCTAGCTGCTCGCTGCTCCATCTACCATAATTTAAAGTGACCTCTAACGTGAATGCTAGCTATTAGTTTTCTCTCCTATGGTGGGTAGTATATATCCTTGAGTAGGTTGGTCATCCTCAGTCCCGTTGTGAAGGTATGTGTACAAGGATGGCAAGTAATTTAAAATTTTGTAAGTGAAAATAAACATGTCAGCTTAAAGGGTCCTCCTTACCGTGTCTTACAACTTGTAAGGTGTGGAGACCGGTAGAAGAGCTGGAAACAAAGGAGATTCGCGGAAATAACAATAACGAGCAGACATGCATGTAAAATTTAAAATTTGGGCAAATAAATAAACTCGTGTTAATAGGAAAATTTAGGCAAAATTCTTCAATATTTTCCAATTGAGCACGCTAAAGTTGCTTGAAGAAACTTGTACTTTTTGCTCTGAAATGATTCTGTCACCCTACACTCCGCTTTTCTCCTTACATCCTTCGTACTCGGTTGTATTCCTAAAAATTTCCTAAAAAAAGAAAAGGAGCTAAATCTGTTAAATCCGCGAGGAGGGGGGAGGGAACGGAAAGTCTGGGAAGAAATGGGAGGAGAGAGAATGAAAAAGAGGAAGTGAGATACAAAGCGGATGGAGAAAGTGAAGAAGGGAGAGACACGGGCATTATTATGGCTGAAATAGGATACAGCTCAGACCTATACACACGTGTTCCACTAAACTCCTACACGTATTATTGCGAAATAACAGGATGATTGCGTGTGCAATATTACTCTGGGTGGAGGAGGGGAATTGCAAAATGGAGAAAGAGAAATGTGTTATTTTTGTATTTTTGAAAGCTTATTCGTGAAGAAAAAGCTTGGAGCATAATGTCTTCTATGCTCTTAGCAAGTACTGCTATTACATATCCCATTTCAAGGATAAGGAAAGCTTCTTCTTTCAAGCTCTCTTCTGAGCCTGAACTCTGATTATGTGTTCTCATGTCAACTCCTAAATTACTTTTCACATGGGCAAGATACATGTATCTTAGATTACATGTATATTTAATAAGAATATATCGTGTATTCTGTGTAGGGGGACAAATAAGTCTAGATGGTTGAAGGTGAAAGCTTTGGAGAAAATTGCGTGCGAATTTCCATGATGCGTACAATACTTGTGTAAAAACTACCTGGAAACCTTCCCAGAGAATCACCTGGAAGTTTTCGGTTCTAAATCTCTGTTTGAAAAGTATACAATCTCTAGTATCACTGAAAATCTAGGTTGTATTTCGGGCATTACATAAATACTCTACCCAAATTATTATTTATTTCTTGTAAAATCTTTCTAATCTCTTAATTAGGTTACTTAATTTGGTAGTAATTGAATCGTGAGTTGTGACCACAACATCCTCAGCACAAACATATTATGGCGGCTACATTTTATGTGAAACAAGTACCGATTCGCTTAACTCTAGCTGAAGCGGTTCACAGCAGCTTTCTTCTAATATTTATGAGCTAAAACTTATGGGGCGGTAGATTGGATATAATATGGAAATGTTCTATGTTGAATTTATTACGTTCCACTTGTGAAAGTCAGGTGGGAATTGAGTGCACAAGTAGTTTTTCTCGAACTTCAAACAAAGCTTGAATTTAAACCGGATATTTGATATTTCATGTCGCTGGATGTTATATGATTCCGATCACGATTCCGATCATACTCACTCCAACATGCAACTATTACTACACGGAACTTATAATTATTGATTCGTCCAAGCGATGACTTGCAGTCATTCTTTTACATGGTACCACCACAGATCCTAGATTAATCTGAAAACGAGCCAATCATTTACTAGCGGTACAATAACAATGATTAATCTAAAACAGATTATCGCAATGATTCTTGGAGTAGTCATACCGTTTTTAGGAGTTACCCTGTCTGATGGTGCATCCTTCGGAACGTTAATGAGGATTCCAATTACTCGTTGTAACGTCATCCTCTACACGACATCTGTCGCGTGGGACTACAGCCCAGGCTACAGCCGCCACCTGGGCGACAGGTTTATGGAACAGCTAGTCTTAATGGAATTTGCCAAGGATTTAATACCAGTATTTATCTACGCATTCTACTTCGACGACGTATTTCAAGCACAAGGTATTCTTGGTGATAATCCACAAGTCAGAGGGATAAGAGATCGAGGCCAGAGTTGCAGGACGTACATGACCTTCTTGATTCCAGAATACAACTCTGCAATTGACGTGTACGAGGCCCCACTTTTACCCTGGCTGAAATTAGCGAGGAGCCCCTTGAGCCCAGACCAGGACTATGCAATAGCAGGATTTCGAACGGAATCGGAGAAACGAGTTATGATCAAATGGACTCCTGGAGCAATTTCCGAATACCCTGAAAATTTGCTGCTGGTAACGTATAGTTTCCGGCCCCGCGGAGGTAATCCACTGGCTCTTGAAGAAGCCTTCAGGTGGATCTCAAGGTCCTCCGGCCCTGCAACTTTTAGCTTATTAGAATCATCATTGGCCCCAATAATTGTTGCTCACCTCACGACAGTGAATCCTATGGAAATATTTTGTGAAAGCGGAGAAATTTGCATTATTGGCTACAGCGTTACTCAACTGGGTAGCACCTGGTATCGAGATTCTGGAGAATTTCATAAACTCTTTTGGAAACGCTCATATTCCAATCTAGCTCACAGCTACAACTACCACGGACATCCCATCGGTGTGCCGTTGGATGACAACCCACAAACATATTCAAAAAGATTGCTCTATGCACAGGATGTGACGTACAAGTCTGCACGTTCCGTTCCTGGTTGTTGGGTAGGTCAGGACAGTAGGGGGGAGGAACCCACAACCAAAGATGTCACTCTGTTCTGGATCGTGTCAGAAATCGGGAAGCTATATAATACAACGATTGTTGCAGTGGATAGCTCCAAGGAATCGGGCAGAAAATCAATTATATCTTACATGGGTTTTATCAAAGCGAGTGATACGGAACATTATAATTCGGGTTACTTTAAGCTTTCGTTCCGAGAATTCGGGTATCTCAAAGTTCTTTGTAGCCAGCGCAGAGCCCGATTGAGAGATGCAACCTTTGATTTTGCATTCAAACCCATTGATGCCTGGACGAGCTCGCTCCTCCTCCTCTCAGTCTTTTTTCTGGCCGCTGCTTGGAGAAAGCAGGAGAAAAACATAGGATTTCACCTGTTCGCTGTCCTCCTCAGCCAAGGAACTGAATTCACGGGAAGTAGACCGAAATTTCGCCAACTTTTCGCCACGTGGCTCATCGTAGCCTTTGTTATTGCCAACGTGTTCCTCTCTCAATTAGAAGATCTTCTCCAAAGCCCTCCCCAAACAGGGGATATTGAGAGCTTCAAGGAAATGTATGATGAGGGCTATCAGATGGTATGGAATGGACATCAAGGACGTACGGACCTACGGGATTTCGGCACTGGATCCTTCCAGGAGCTGTCTTACATCAAAGGCCTGGTTCGAACACAGGTCTGGGCTCAGTCATATCTGAGTCAAAAAGAATTTCTTAACTTTTTTGTCGTACGGGGTAAATCCTGCACGATTGGGCCAAAATGGCGGATTCAGTTTTTCGTGGACAACATGCGCAAAGGGTATCCCCGTTTTGAAATTAGGGCGGTAAAAGAAGAACAGTTTTCTGCAATTCGTGTAGACATTTTTGCCTATCCAAACGCAGGTGTTTTACACGGAGGATTTCAAAACTTAAATGCAGGGGGATTAGTGGAATATTGGGATTCTCTAATGGTTGAAATAGGGAAAGAAGAAGGAAGGTTAGTCTTCTCTTCTGATGGGGATAAAACAAGGGATGTTGTACACGTGACGGATGGAATCCAGTACCAGGCTTTGGATTTCACAAATCCGCAAGTCTTTGTTCTCATTTACGCCTGGGTCATTTCAGTTGTAGTTTCCTTGGTGGCGCTAGCGGTGGAATTGCTCCTGAAACTCCTCTTCTTTATACAGAACAAAGTATCAATAGTTTCATGAGAATATGCGAAAAAGACAGAACAAATTCATCTTTTACAGTATTATAATTTCCCTTCAATTCTTTAATTAGCATATAGTATCATCAATATAACACTGTTTTAATGATAGGAAAGCGGATTAAAAAACGCTGGACAGGTACCGTCCTTTCGTATCGTGTTATGATGTATAATCAAGCCAAAATTTAAATCGTAATTTATTATCACTATTTGTAACAATCCATCTTATTTGAACTTGTGAAAACTAATAATGGTGGTAATAATAATCGATTTGAAATAAAACTAAACTAACTATATCGTGCTCTCATGCTTAACAAGCATTTAACCATGTGTAGTTAACTATAACGGCTATGGTTTTCTCAGCTAGCATCCAATAGAAACAAAAGGGGAACATGTAATTTAATCATATAAAATATTTGGCTCCAGAATTTTAATTATTCAGTCCCGTCCTCTCAGGTCATTCATATACAAAGGCCACGGAACAAAGGGGGATTGTTCGTACATTTTCTAAAAGTGCACATTCTGGGACCTATGTCACATTAACTGCAATTCTTAATAGCGTTTAGCAGAAGACAATAAATTATGTATCTTAATGAAGGGGGAGGCGAGATAAAGTTGCAGAACTTACATGCTGAATATGATCGAGATTTAAGAGAAACATGAGAATATATAATTACAGGAGGAAATCATAAAGGAGGATGAGTAAATATAAGCTATTAAAGAGAGAGAAAGAGAGTAAACATATGACACACAAAGGAGTGTCCTACAATCTACACGACAAGGAGAGAGAGAGAGGTGAAGTAGATAAGAAAGATTAGGACATAAGGTTGTTTGTAAGCATACAATTGTTTGAATACTATGGAAAGTGACATGTATATAATGTAAAAAAATTAAACAAGTTTCTCCTGGTTGAATGAAACGGAGAAATAAGATTGTACGTTACGAAACGACTGAGTGTGGCACGTTAGGGTTTTGTGGAGAAGCTGTATGTGTAGCTCAGGATTGTACACGCTTTGGCAACTTGTTGAAATATACGCAAAGCTTGTTTATGCAGAGACTTTAAAGTTAGCATAGTACTGTAGCTTGTATACGTGTTTGCTTTAACAAAAGTAGACACCCATAGAATCGTGGAGGAAATGGCTTATGAGGAGGAGGAGGAGGAGATCATGAAATGTACAGAGTTACACAACTGCTTCCCTTCCTCTTTTGTAGAAAACACAATAGTTTTGAGATGTTGGATTTATTTTTACCACAGAAATCTGAGTTTATGTGACGCTCTAATCACATTTTTCAATTGTGTGAACGATAAATAAAATTGTATTGTAATTTAGTATCATATGCTGGGTTAGTATAATAACTCTGATTTTTTTCGCCTTAATTCCCCTGTATTCTTGAAATCAGCCTCACAGCCTCAGCATATTCACCCGTCTGTGCTGAGTGCTGGGAGAGAATTAAGAAAAATGCATGTATCACATGGACGATCTTCTTTCCGTCTTGCTACACCTATTATAATAACGCCGCGAGGCTGTGGAGATAGCGATCAGTATAATTCGTTTTGCAGAATTAATTTTCATGATTTAATGTCTTTATGAGGGGACAGCGCGAACGCAGTCCCCCGCTACCAAAAATAACGCACTCGAGTTATCCACGTTTGGGATAATCGCAGGAGTCATCCGGACCGAAGTGCAATGGAACGGACTCGTCCTGGGAAAACGGCCTTGTTGATCACCGTACTTCCCGTGCCAGGTAAGTACCGATAAAAACTCTGCTCACAACTCCAACTCTCCACCGCAGTCAAAGTAAGAACGGCGTCCAAGTTTAACATGTTCTCCCGCTTAGCACAGCGCTTGCTTCTCCTTTAGTTTCATACTGTTAGAAGCGCACTGTAAATTCGCATTCTGCCATAATTTTAAATGTGGACTAGCTTTATAAGTGTAGCTGCAACTTTAATCGGAATTTGTAAAACTTGTGAATTTTCCTCTACTGCCTGGGAATACAATGGAAAAGAATAGGATGAAGAGGGGAGAGAGAGAGCCGGGAGCTCAAAAGCTTTGAATTGTGAAGGGAAGATAAGGAAAGATGCGGAGGGCTTGTGAGTGTAAAAAGGTTGGGCTCGGCTAGAATGTAAATCCCCTCGGGTTATGTATGTACTCTTTTGTAGAAGCTTAGCTTAGCGTTTTGGGGGCACGGTTAGAGGATTTACTACGACAAGGCTGGATGGCTCTTGTATGTGCTTCAATGTTTTGAGCTGTGTATGGTGGTGGTGGGTCTGTAACATTCCATGCAAAGTAGATATATAAACATTTGCACTATAGCCGGCTTGTGAGATAAACTATATTCTACAGCATGTCTTTAGCTATGCGCTTAAGGCTGTTTAAGATGTTTGAAACAATTTCAAATATTCCGTTTCCATGGCAACTGACTGGGTTAAAATTCATTGCTTGGATGCTGTAGTGCTGAATACAAGGACAACAAGAACAACTGCGAAGCCAGAGCATATGTACCGAAACGAATTAAATAAAGTGTCAAACGCTTCGCTTGCTTGCTTCTTGCTATATTGTTTAAATCCACTGGATTTTACATGGACAATACAGGACAGAGAGAAGAGAGATTATTTCTATTTTAAACCGACGTAATCCCAATAGTAGTGAATAGTAGTGGCAAGGAAGCAAAGGGAAAGATTTATTAGGTAGTTTACTTGGCATAATAAATTACGTTCGATCTTATTACATTTTTGGCAAGTGTCGCGAATTTATCGCGAATTTTTTATCACAAGCCTAAAGTTACGTTCTTTCTTTTTACAAAGTTTTTGTAATTTTCTAAATGGGCTAAAAGTTGAATTTTGAAAAACAGAGTAATAACGCTTTATTTAATTGGATTATTTTGTCTCTTGTATATGCATTACTCGTTTTAGTTTCATGTGAAGAAATATAATTCTTAGGATCTGAGGGATGAAGTGCCCAAACTTTAAAAACAGTAGTTGAAGAGTATATAGTAACTCAAGTCGGGTAAACTTATTTTAGAGACAAAACTTAAAAAAAACAATAGAAAAAGTAAGTGAAGGAATTCATTTAGAGTCAGAGAGGAAATAGTTTTTGATATAAGTTGGAGAGGAAAATGTGTATCTTTTTATTAGGATTAAAGTCAATGTCTTTTGAGTAAGATGACATTTTGAATTGACCTGACATGTACACTTAAAAGCAAAAGTGCTACCCTTCGCTAGGGCAACACCAAGGCTGTCTCTAACAGCTAGTAAATAGGAGTTAACTCGAGATGGAAGAAGTGAAGCCTGGAATTTTTTCCAAGGAATGAAATAAAGGGAGGGAGGAGCAGAAACTATGGAAAAGAATGCCTGGAACATTATTAACGGAAGGGACAAGAATTGGAGTTGAAGATGAAGAGGAGTAGTGGATCTTTGTATTTTTTTCAGTCCCGGGTAGTTACCCTGCCGTCCCAAAGGAAACGTAAGACAAATGTTGGTGGCAAGGCTGGGTGGTGAGCTGGTGATTTCGCTCATCGCGTTGCATAAACACCAGGTGGTGAGCATTTTCAAAAAAGAGAAAGGGATGAGTAAACTGCACGAAATGAGCACTGTTCACCGTGATGCATAAGCGACAAAATTCTATGAATCCATGCCGTGTTGATGCTACTGTCCTTCTCTCCATACCTTGTATTACCTGCGGCACGCAGTGTGGTTTGGATGAAAGCGTGAGACTTGGAATATTCCTTCCACTTCTCAGTTTAGTTTCTCATACATGAGTATTAGCGCTACTGTGAAAGTATTTTTTATTACAGTTGATTCGTAGTTTAAAATTATATTTAATTAAAAATACTAACCCTGATTATCCAAATAATTATAAAATCGCCCTTCCTATTATTTAAGGAATGCGATTCATCACAATTTAACACACTTTTTTAAGTGGCGTGTGCGAGAACATGGAGCATTTAGTTATATTTATTCGTAAACGTAATCGACGTGTATTTAATACAACGGCTAGATAAATTTCATTATGTGATTTAAACCCTGGAACTGGGAATATTTATGCTTTAGTTACAGCTGCCACTTTTAAATATGCATTAAATATTGCAGCATTTTAATATGAAAATAATGAGATAAAATCTACCGGCGAAGTTGCTACGGAGGGACACTGAAGAATATCTTTCCCGAATTTAAAGTACCTGCACTCTATTCCTCAGAAATCTTCGCCACAGATACCATGTTGTTCTACAAAGTTACATAATTTTGATGTAGGTAGATTCGCAGTAGGTATGTTTTTTATTGTATTTTGCTATTTTATTTCCCCTTTCGGTGTAAATATTCCTAACACATGTACTCGGCGAAATAATTCGAAAAATAATGATACGGAAACATTACTGGACGATGTAACGAATCGATTGAAAACCAGGATGGACACCAAACTTATAGATATTCCGAAGTCACAGTTAAGCGTATAAGCACGTAGCTCTAAACCACAGGGCAACGCCTTAGAGAACCCCTTCGAAAATCAGATAATGTAGACTTTTAATTGCTTTTAGCACATAAACTTCAACTATTTATACGTTAAACACATACAGTGATTCAACAGCTACTACGTAACACCGTGCTGATCCGTCTGTCTATGCATGTCATTTGATAATATTTTGGACGCTGATAAGTCAATTCTATGCTTCACTGTTTACTTTGACGAAGGATTAAGCTACAATCATGCAAGCTCCAGCATTGTTTAATTTTTCTCTGCTGTAGATTCCTGCTCGGATGATTCGTCGGCGAACGACGTCTTTCAATTATTTTCCGTACACCACTTACGTAATTAATAGTAGTAGCGTACATTTTGGTTCCTTAAAGGCAAATTACCTTGCAAAAGTTATGCAGATCTGTTGGACCGTCACTGGACTTATAATAACGTTGAATCTTTTGTCAATTTACTTCGCCATAACCGTTGTGTTAGTTTTTCGAATCCCTTTTCTCCTCACTGTTAGTTTATAAAAAAACTTATGTTTCATAACCATGGTGCAGCTATTATACTGCTGAATGATGATCGGGTCCCTGTTATAAAAGAATATAATCACTCGAAAATTTTGACACGGTGCAGCGATCAGCAATCTATTAACGTTACCCTCCGTTAACCGCAGTGACGATATTTCTAAAAATTTGTTATGTTGGACGACACGTTGTCCTAATACGAGAAGGTCTGATTGCTACATGGTGTGAGAATTGGGAGCTTTCAAATATTGTCACATATCTAGAGCTGTAATTATACCTGCTGCAAAGAAATTGTTTTCCTTTCATCAATATCATAAATATGCACCACACATTGTTTGAAGTGTGTCAACCGTTAATTTTAAATTTGATAAAGAATGAAACGCAATTGTGACGTTTAAATCACTGCAACGATAATTAACATGGGAAAGCCTCATAAACATATACTCGTTTCGTGTTCGGAAAAAAGCAAAGTTGCTTATAGTGTATAATGTTCCAGAAGCTGAAACCGCCCAATTCCCTCAAGTCATCACGCACCAACTCATCTAGGTAGTCCACGTTTTTCTAAATCTCTAAGAGGTTAACCGTAGAAGTCCGTAAACATATTCTCAATAACAACTTATTACACATATGTGCGCTTGTGAACAGTGCTGCTCTTACATTAACGTAACGATTTGATAGAAATGTTTGATGCTCCGCCTCATGTATTAAAACCGAAGCTGACCTAACACATATAGACACGGTGTGATAGCTTGTGTCAGATCACTCATTATGTTTAGAAAGTTGCAGAAATATATATTTATTATTATTATTTTTTGGGAAACATACAGCTGCATTTGCGAATTAGCTGACGCACATTCAGTGAGCATTCACTTAGTGACTTCAGATTAGCGAGTGTTCGATTGTAAAACGAAGAACCCTGGCACAGTCCCCGCAAGTGTATTTAATGCATTGAAAATTTTAATCTGCTCAATTTTTGGATCATGAGCTCAATTGTAGCTTCCTTTTAGTAATACATGTCTGAATACAATTTATATAAACCGACTGAGTCATGTCGTTTACACGCTTCTTAATATAAATCTTAGCATCCATCATCCAATGTTTGATTTTTTAATTTCTGCATAACGAGTTAGGTAGTCAATCCAATTGGTACCAGCGGCACACTTAGGGCGTCATAGTAGTAGAAACAAAGTTTTAGCATCTCTATTAGTGTTATTACGATTATGAATTTTAGAAATTTGACCGCCGATATTGAAATATTGTTCTCAGTCTGGTACTTGAGTCTTGGACGGCCCGAAAAAATGTTGTTTCCTATACCGGAGCACGTATCTGTGACTTATCCCACATTTTTTGTTGTACTTTAGGCAGAACTTGTTGAAAACAAACCAGTGAACACGGTTTCATACTCATTTGTTTTCTATTTTTCCTCTTCTTGACGTCCTCACAATTCGAATAAATTCAGATTATGCTGATTTAGTTTCACGATCAATTTTTATAGCGCTGCAAATTAGACTCGCGGGTAGTTTTCATGATGATACAAAGCAGCTGGTTACGATCAACAACTATTACATGGAACGCGCGTAGTAGGCCCCGGTTCCACTATTCAAATGGGCTGGTTTTGTAGCAATAGAGATCCCATAGCAACTCACTATACCGTTCACCTTATGAATGAGTGTATTCACGTATATGCTCATTTATTATGTGAACGATCCAGTTTGTTGCCCTGGGACATCTGTCGCTACGAACGAAACCAGCCCATTTTCATGGTGGAGCTGGGGAAGTACTGTCATTAAGTAACTTGCAATTTCTAAATACTTAAATTTTGAGTAATAATAATACTTATTATTAATAATAATTATACTTAATACTTAAAAATGAGTTAGTCAACACAAGTCTTGAAATGCGCACAAATTGCGGTCGTCCTTGCCTCCCTCTATGTATTAATACAGCTTATTCTCTCACACAACGCACAAAAGAACCCAACAGAGATGAAAACAGCTGCCGGGGACAAGAAGAGCAGAGTTACCCTACAGGAACGACTACCCTGTACGAATACCTATCAGAGGCTGAACACGATTATATACGCTTGCAAAGGCTGACAAAATGAAATTGTCGTATGTGCTACGGCAGTTTCAGCAGAAGAACCAAACTCTCGACAAAGCGTATCTAGTGACGCATGCGTACAGGAATGAAGCGTCAGTTATGACTTGCAATGTCAACAGCATTAACACGGTGTGTCTGTAAAGGCATAACCCTTAAAAAGCATGACACAGCCTCAACAGCGGGAGTTGGCCCTAGTGTAATCTTAAGAGCTCAAACTACTCACACGACGTCCCCCTTCCCCCCAAATCATCAAACACGGCATGAATCGATATTTCGGAACACCTAGTATACTCACCAAAAAGTCTGTAATCACCGCAGCTCAAAAAAAAATAAAAATCGAGATTATGGACTTTACGGACCCCAAATCCATCAAGAATAACAGCAGGCACTATAAAAACATATTTTAAGCTCTAAAACTGCTAAATTTCGAGAAAAAGTTTTTTGGTGAGGATAGCACCACTGTCGGGTGCTACTGCCGAGAAAAATTGGGTGAGCACTCGATGAGCACTCACTACCCAGCCTTGGTTGGTGGTGGACTGGAGACAATGGAAAAATGACTCTTGTACCAGCAGTAAGTTTCATAGGCTGAGGAGTATAATTCTTTTCCTTGCTACGCTTACAGTGATACGCTCTCTTGTTTCTGTTGAAGGGACAGAGGCGGGTTGTAGGGTATATGGTGTCCCGAGCTTTAGAAAAACAACGACCCGGGAGGCTCCTTCCTTCCAGAGGATGCTGAAGAGGAATGGAATTCAGATGAATGTATATGGTTGGTAGGGCGGGAGAGGAGGATGGACGAAACAGTGGAAGATGAGAAGAGTATCGGGAGTTTGTGAAAGTGGCGGGATGCTTGACTAAAGGTAGTTGGGTACAAACATTCTGAGAATTCACATTTCTGTGAATTCTGACGTCACAGCGTGTATGCTTATGGCTATGCACATTTCTATGGTACTCCCGGAAAGACCATAGAGTTTACCAACAATGTTCTAAACGCTAGTCACTTGACTGGCGTTGAATCTAAACTAGACTAAAGGAAGAGAAAGTTATAAGCGCGCTGGAGAATGTAGAGCTGAAGTTGCTAAAGAAGGAAAGGCTAAACAGATAGAGATTTCATCTTGTCACTATGCACGCAAAACAAGTCCCATATGTTCCTGGGCTTGTCATTGTGCATTGTGGGCTTTGCTGTCTGTAGCCCTGTTGAAGCCTATTGCAGTGTAGGAAGAGATGCCCGCAAGCAAGGACTACATGCTTGCTTATGTATGCTTTCTCTGGCTTTCTCCTCTTGTGTATTGCTTGAATTGAAAAATATTTCTTATTTCCACTTCACTTTTTCTTATCCCCCTTGATAGCCCTTTCAAAGCGAGTGCACACATCAACTCACTCTAGCATTCACTCAATATTGCCCACCGTGGACCTACCCGGGTGATTCCCGTCCTTGCTGGAAGAAGTCAGGCTGGCTCAAGCGGGTAGCTTCAGATAGCCGAGCATAAGCTTTTCTGTGAGGTAGAGATAGCTTGATAAGACACTTTTGACTCTATAAAGTTTTAAAGTGTCGGACCGGGTAACAAGAGGCCGGTAGTGCGTAATACGCTCTGGCACGCCGTGACACGCACGATGAAAACAAAAGGATGATGGGATAAGAATGAAGAAGGTCGACGAGAAATTACCGCTTAAACAATGACGTTTCACCCATTTGTTAGCTCTCGTCTCGTCCGGTTTTGAAATGGAAACGGTGGTGGAATGGGCTACACGGTTGTGATAGTTGGAACTAGAGAAACTACGGAGGTGTGTGTACATCGTAGAAGGATTCGTGTTGTGGAGAAACTGGAGAACAGAGATAGATAAGATACGTCAGACGCACAGAAGAAGCGAACTTAGTTAACGCTACGGACTTGTTTGAAGAAGGAGAGAAGAGACATATGAGGACAGAGGAAGAAGATAGAATTGTATTTTTACACGCATGCACCGCCACCCCAAAAAAGACATTTCAAAGATGCATTTCAGGAGTGTGTAGCAATCACTCTTTATTTGAATCCTTGATATGGCTAGCTGGAGGTGTAAATTGCATTCTCTGTCCTAGTATGTAGTTTTAAATTGTTCAAAGAACGTGTCATTGGTTCTTGTTTTTGGAAAAAGAACCGCTGGAAAACTGCTGGGAACCCAGCTAGGCTGCGAATACTTGAATGTTTCCAGTTCATGCAGTTTGGCCGATGGCTGGAGTGAGATCATGTACATACGTTGCATTCACTACAAACTATGTAAACTCTTGAGAATAGAATACCTGGATCGTGGTGGTCATCTTGGTTGGAACTGAAAATTGCCTGCACCGGCTCTTGCCTCTTCTGT
Source organism: Sminthurides aquaticus (assembly GCA_906901655.1). Classification (NCBI taxonomy): domain Eukaryota; kingdom Metazoa; phylum Arthropoda; class Collembola; order Symphypleona; family Sminthurididae; genus Sminthurides; species Sminthurides aquaticus. The sequence continues at coordinate 6,462,723 of CAJQTT010000010.1, forward strand.
GTACTGACATGCATGTACTGAATATGGAATCCCCAAAATATTTACGATGCCAATTTAATATGCTAAACAGCAATAATATATTGCATGCTGAAATTTTTGGGGAATGCAAAATTAAATAGTTAATTCTAGGGCTTACATGATTAATTAATTTATTACATGAGAAAAGCAAGTGGAGCGGGACTCCTACTCATGCATACATCGGAAGGCCGGAAAGAAAGAAGTGGTTCATTCTTTGCACAAGTTGTTGCACATTTCATGAAGCTTCGTGCATAATTAGGTTGTCTGGATTAGTTATTGCTTGAAGTGAAATTCTGCATGTAATTTTCTGCACTACTAAAGAAAATGCAAACACTCACATATATAACGTCGCTATCAAATTGGTTTGGGAATTAGATAGGCTTTTTTGAAGGATTAAGATCAATGATGCAATAAGAAAAATATATTTTAATTGCTACGTCCTTAATGGAACCAGAAAGCAACTACTATATGGGGAAGATAAGCGAAGCGAATGTGCAAGTATGTAAATTCTAAGCGTTTACATTTTGGCGCACAGCTACTGTTCCGTATGCTGCTTGCTGCAGCAGAAAAAGCACAGGAATTCAATGCACAAAGGCTGATATAAAATGTAGAATTTTTGCAAATAATTCTAATGTCCGAGTGACAAGGTTTGCATGTAGCGGCAGCATGTGCAATAAAATGCAAATATTTACGGATTTATAGCCAGCATGAGAAAGGACAGAATAGTAGGTTTGTTGGAGATGACGACCACAGCGACATTGAAGGAAATTGCGCTTCTACCACCATTCTCTTGACAGTTGACACGTGTACAACTAATAATTAATTGGCGAATGAATTTAATTTGAAATGCGAAAATTTGCAATGTTTTTTTATTACTGTGACGAATGAAAAATAATTTCGCCAATATTTTAAGCAAGTTCCAATTAATATTTTGCAACAGTACCAAAACAATTCTAATTCCATTGCAACTTTGCAAGCATTTTCTAACTGTACCTTTGCTTCGGAAACGTTAACACTCTTATACACTAGACATGCTTATGCTGCAGTTATAGTTTTACAGCTGATTTTTAAAAGTGCATCTTTTTTAATGAATAAATAAGCTAGTAGTCAGGATACTTTAGAGTGCCATAACAGAATTTTATTCGTCATTTTTTTATAAAACTTGTTTGAATATAAATGTAACATTATAATTCATAAACTCTAATATTTGTTGCGGCTACATGAATGTTTTGTCTACATGTTTTTAGCGGAACCGATGCATCAAAAGCTGTGGTAGGTGTGCATGAGTTTTGATTTGGCGCTTTACGTACTTGTTGCCAACCTATGCTTTTAAAATTATTTTGAACTTGTTAGAAGCCCTAAGAAAGAACTCTCCTAATTTTAGATTGGGTTGCTATGTTTCTTTGTTTAGGAAAAAGCTAAACGGTAAGATGCTCTCTTTGCCTGAAAGGAAAAGAGCTAGAGCATTAAATAGAGAAGATGTTAAATTGAAAAGATGAGAGATCGTTGTTGGTGGGCATGCATGGGAAGGTTGAAGGTGGAGAAATGTTAAAGACTGATAGGAAAAGGAGTTAGCTTCAAAGCCGGTGCGCTTCCCTATCCTCGTCGTGCTTTCTTTGCTCTTCTCTAGCATTAGATTGCATCTTTAAAAGACAGAAAAGCCCGGATAAACTAAGGGGAAGGTGTGAATGAATTATGACTTCGTGCTATAGCCTTTCCACTACTGTATTATTTCACACAAACCTTTTAACCATTAACCCCATGCACTCTCCTCCCACCCTCCTTGTCTATGAGTAATTTATTAAGGCAACTATTAAAGAAATAACCTAATATAAGTTGGAGGAAACTCGATTTTTTCTCTCTTACTTTTTGTTATATTAACAAAAACTCTACTAACCAGTATCTTTCAGGATTTTACAGAAATCCCCTCCTCACAAAGCGCAATCACTTGATTTGAATGGAGGAAGCAGGTTCAAGAGTTTCTTTGTAAACCACCACGAAGAAAATCATAATATTGTTGTTACCTCATCAAAATCAGAACATGGGATCAACAAGGAGGAACAGAGTGTATCCACACGACACGAAATGTAACGCTGAAATCCATCCTGAAAGTAAGTAAAATTATAAAAAACCTGACTCACGATTTTTTACTAATTTGTGTTCCGCTCCTATCATTCTATTACATACCACTGGAATTTTTAAATTGTTTGTGGGGGATCCTCTTTCACTTGTGGATACGACTTTGCTGATGGTGCAGCGTCTCACCTGAAAAACGCAGGGAAGCGAGAAGGCAAGTGTATTATATACATCTAGTGAATACAAGGTTATGCAAGGATGAGGATGAGCTAGGATTGATTGAAAATTGAAATTAGGAGGCCCAATACGTAGTCATTTTATGGGTAGTTAGTGGCATATTACGAAACGATTAAAGTTACTAATAACTGAAATCTAAATGACTAATGGCTTCTAAGCCTCTATAATCAGGAATCAATTACTCAATGTTGTATTTAGTTCTGCCTGCAAAGGAGGAAAGCTTCAACTGGTAAATCATTTATGGATTGGAGGGGTTTGTTAACAATAATTAGGGAGTATGGCAGGCCTAAAGTGAGTAGAATACAGGACATTAATGTATTAATTATGGAGCAGTACAACATTTAGCTTATATCAACGTCGAATATTTAGCATCAATCATTATGGAATATGTAAGGTAATTAAAAATAATGTGTACTGTGACATAATGTGTACTGTGACATAATGTGTGATAATGTGTGGGACAGTAGAAGTTAAGGGATAGGTGTGGCGGTGGTAGTAGTAGAGGTATACAGTGGAAACGGTTTATAACGGTTGCCCAGGGGGATGGAAAATTAGACCGTTGTAACGATTACACCGTTGTTCAGATACATTGCGTAAATTTATTGGTAAATCTTGTCAAGCAGTGTGAGGAATCTTAGCGAACCAAAATATTCAGAAGCGGTAGGATTTAATTGTATTTAGCTTGATAGCTAACCTAATGGTGTTTAGGTTTGACTCGAGGCTCACATTCACTAACACTTGAGATTCGGAGTGGATGTGCGCAGCTAGCAGTTCCAAATAGATAACGTACCCAATACATTTCAAAATGTTTTTCTTCGGCGCCACTTCATCCATGTGTTTTGAGAACCAATTGCATACCCTTTAACTTGCCACCGTTATTCGTGTACAAAACACGTTGCTACCGTGCTGAAGGGTCCAGAAATATGGAACGTTATAACCAATAAACCGTTATAACTGCACACCGTTATTCCAATACATTTCTAGTGTTGAAGCATAGGACATCTGCCGGGACCGGGCATCAACACCGTTTTTAACTTTTAACCGTTATATACCATACCGTTATCAACCGTTTCCACTGTATAGAGCTGTAACTATAGTTAATGTTAGCGACGCAAACGTTTAGCCTTTATTGGAAGCACTGTATTTCTTGAAAAGGATTTTCTCAGGAGTTTGACATTGGCTCATGATTTTAGCAATACTCTGTCTGATAATTCCCTATTTCAAATAATTAATAATGTTTGGTCTCCATGGAATGTAACCACTAAAAATCCACTTTAGTCATTTAAATTCTAATTAAATAGTGGGGAATAACATGTGCGAGGTACACACGGACACGGCTGACGCTGACACTTTCTCTTCAACAATGACCAACTAACTCTGTGGGGACATACACAAGAGAAAGCGTAGTTAAATTATACTCTTTAAACTTGTGTCGATATACTCTCCAGCACTAAGTTCATACTAATATACTCTATGAAATTCATATTCATAGAGTCAAGAGCAAAGGTCTAATGATCAAGGACTATGAGAGAGGAAATTGAAATCAATGATTCCTTTGTTGCTGTGTGTCTCCCCCTCTGTCTCTTCATGCATGGCATAACTACTTGACTTTGATGATGGTTGGACGGAAGCCGAAACTTATTGTAATATAGAGTACCACGGTATTTCATACTGTTTGATTATGAAATAGAATTAAAGGGATTCAATTACGCTGCCTCCTTCTCCTGCTTTCACAAATGTATTTTGGGTTGTCCTAATAATCAATTTAGGGAAACCAAAGGATACAGTTCCGCTTTTCCGTGTTTCGGAAACAGAAAGTAAACGTTTGAGGACATAAAGCAATGAAGTAACTAAATAACAGCATTTAATACTCTCTATACGTCACTGATTCAATTCATTTGGAGAGGGAAGCATAAATTGGCTTGTTCACTCTTCTGCGTCTAAATACAACTTAATTCAAGTACATTATGAAATGGAGCTTTAAATCTATTTAGTGGATATACAGCCAGGGAATTGTTCTGCCACAGTCTCTGATTTCGCTAGCTCATTGCATTAATTTCGTCGGACAGCTTAGAGTACTGCGTATTCGCATAGGTTTGCCCACACTGCTTTGGCTTAGTTGTGGTTAGTATAGGTTGGCAAAGGCTGTATTCTTGTAGAAGGAGGAGGTATCAAGTGTGTGGTAGGTTGGACAGGACAGGACTGAAATTACAGTTTAGTCATTTTAATATAGCATAGCAAGCAAGGAAGCCGGATGCGCTGTAATCGAATGTACTAGGATGTTTAATAGAGGAACAGGATAAGTGGTTTTAAGTTTTAGGTAGAGGAATTTTGGAGGTTGTAGAGGTTAGCTGGTTGGCATCTGATGTAATCTTCACTGTCCAAACAGAATTTGCGATCGTCCTCAGCAATTTATGACAGGTAAGTTGGTGGTATAGTTTAGTGGCCATTTAGGTTTGACGTGATAGGCCAAAATTGAGCTTGAAAGCTCCATAAATCTAATAAAGTGACGTCCGTTGCGATGTGGGATATTGAATTTATAATTTTTGCAAATTTTTGTTTTGACTGAACGTGTAGGAAGAACCTAGAAGCTGATGGAGCTGGCGGAGAGCATCCGCTTCTTGACTTGTGGGCTTTTCAAGCAAATAATGCGGAGGATGCAATGTTTAAGACGCAGTATTCCACCCATAATACTGCCCTTGTTTGAGTAACATTTTCGATCCATTTTCTTAAGCTAAGAGCAGCGGTACATGGCCTGTCTGAGAGCTTTTTGTGTTTGAAAGAGATCTTAACGTTTAACTGCGGACATGTACAGTAAACTATGGCTTGATCTGATAATCTGATCTCATCCCACAAAGCGGAAAAATATTCCTCGGTTAAATCGCAAAATGCTAAAAGAGTTGGGAATGAAAGTGTAACATTGTTTGGTGTATTTTTTGTAAGATGGTAATTTATAAAATTTATTATAATTGCACTATTTTCGCATCAATATTTCATAATTATTGACTCTTGCCATTTGCAATTCCGTGATTTATGGATATGGGACGTGAAACTCCTGGAGCTTCGTAAATGAAATACAGATTTATTTAAATTGCTTATAATCTTCGAAGCATAGTAGTTTTTGAGATTGCAAGACTGAAAATATCTAAGCATGGAAATAAATTATTTTTGGCATAATAAATTCCAAAAATTTAAGGTTGTTACAATTAAAATCCGTAGCAGTTTCTTTTGTATTAGATTTGTTAAGAACTTGCCAATAATTCGCGAATGGTTTATTATGCCTCCTTCTTCTCTTTATCCAACACAAGAGACGTCCTGATTCAGTTCTCTATGACTATACAATTGTAATGTGCAAAAAAATTGTTGGAATTGCAAATAGTATATATGCTGGCTTATCGCAAATGTAATTAAATTAATTTCGCGATAAAGTGATACGAACCCAGGAATTCCAGACAACCCTTTCAAGTAGGCCCATTAGCTCAGTTGGTTAGAGCGTCGTGCTAATAACGCGAAGGTCGCGGGTTCGATACCCTCATGGGCCACTATTTTGCGGAAAAATGTAGTCCAGTAAATAATACATGCTGAAAGTGAAGAAAGACACTTGCTCTTTCGCAAAATTTAACTATTCACTCTTAGAATTATTTTAATATTTTTCAAGTAATATAATAAAGCCAGTAGAAAAGCTCTTGCGCTAATCACAGTCACAATTCTTGTTTAAGAATCCAAAATTGTCAGACAAGGACGCCAATTATAAAAATATTTCATCGCACTTACCAACTCGCTTTAAGTTTACTGGGAGTATATGTTGGTACACTTGATTATATGAATAAAATCAAAATTAATTGCCATTGCGGAAATTTGCATTTTGCGAAAATCAAAACCACTGCGTAACCAACTTAGTATGACGTAGTTTCTATCTTTTAGTGAGCTAAAATTACAGCCTACTGTAGTAGCGAATGTAGAATAATAGTTGGTATTTTACTTGAGCATAGCTCCTCTCTTAATTTTACTGGTTATCCTAAAAATATGCCTATATATTCCTCACCAATGAACCAGATTCTTTAGGACACAGACATCGTATATGGTTCCTCTCGATTCCCTCGTCCTTCTGAATAGAAATCCCGCCGCTTCTTCTATTGTTCCAAGGTGGGAGAAGGAAAAAGCTAGAGCAGAGATTATAGATTTACCCGTTCGATAAATCAATTATATTTGCCAAAACTCCCGCAGATTTTAACATAATGGCTCGTAGCCACCCGTTGTTATCACTTTTAACTACATCTATCTACAAAAAAGAGCTGCCTTAAAAAGCAAAACTCTTAACTGGCTGAGCTATAATGTATGTATAGCTAAAAGCTTAAATTTATTAAAGCTACCTCAGAGTCTCAGTCTCCTAACGTCACCTGGATTTAGGCATATTTTACACGTAACGCTATATACTTACGTGCTTTTTCTTTATCTGCCTTAAGTTGCAAATTGTAACTTAGAATGCAAGCAAACATGGAATTAATAATCCAGTCTTACAGCCAATATATCTTCTAGGATTTTCCGATTTCCTAAATTCTGATCATCCGAGTTTTCAGCTTAGAAATAAGACCCACATGAAAATTTGCTGTGTACGCCACGAAGCCCCGATTCGAAACACCGTGACCTCCTGCAATCCGGGGCAATATACATATGTATGCCCTCCTTCCTCTCAAAGCTGAAAGGTACTGTTGAATGAAAAGCCAGGAAGTGAGAATGCACAGCATGGAGCATGTAAAATGGAGATTACCTCCGAGGTCATATACCATACCGTAAAATCTAAAACCGCTCCGGGCGGGCATCACCGCTTCCGCTTCTCTTCAATGCTTTCATCCGAGGCATTATCTAGGTTATTGAAAATGTGTACAGAGACTATGGAGCATGCTATGTCTCTTTTTCTCAAACCTGCTTTCAGGTGAGGAAACAAAGATCAAAACGTTTCCAGTTTTTTCCCTGTATACAGTCTCCGCATACGTACTATACGAGTAAGTTATATTACTAGAAAAGTTACTTAAGTGAAAGCTCCACCAGTCAGGAGAAAGTCACAGAGGTGCCTGTGCCTGTTGCTGAATACATAAGGGTGAGCATGAATGAGTAGCAATAGCTTTCATGTAAAACTTGGAGGTTGGAGCACAATACAAGGGGCGCTAAGCTAAGATTGCTGGAAATATGTTTTGAATAACTTAAGTTTATGGGAATTCAAGACTGGAAACTCTCCAGCGGAGAAGAGAGAAGAAGATATTGGAGTAACTTGTGGAGAGAGGATGAACAGAAGGTTATGGTTGAGTCATTGGGTGCACCGTATAACAGAGACCATAATTATGATAATACCAAAGGGTTACCGGTAGCAGGTAGCAGTTAGGTTACCTAAAAGCTTGTCTTTACTTTAGGTATCCATCCCCCTCCCCCACTGCCAGCATTGCCAGGGCATAGGTTTAGGATAATACAGATAATAGGGAAAATGGTATTGTCATCCCTTTGTCCTCAAAGTTTCTATTATAATAGGATTTGTAACAGTTGGATGGAATTCTCTTAAGATTGAGCCATTCATTTAGGAGAGGAATAAGAGACACATGGAGGATTCTTATTTGTTCATCCTCCTTCAGAATCTCATATAGCTCACATGCATTTGTGCTTTAATTCGTTCATATTTGATATTCCTAAACTTCTTCCTTGTATCCAGCTAATCCAGCAGCCTCGTCCTTGTAACTCAACTAAAATCACATTAAACGCTGCAACAATAGACACGCTTCCTCAATCCCAGAATCTTCAGCAGAGACACATATCTTCCTTACCTTGGCTTACATGCTCACATGCTGTGCTGTACCTCATCTCATTTACTTCAGTCTTGCGCTGTGATTTTTGTTCAATATTCTTGACTACTAAAGCCTGGTTTATAAAATGCTTGTAATCTATGCAAAATATGCTTAAAAATATGCTACAGAAGATGTACGAGCTGGAGACTAGAGAAGACGGCGTCGAGTTGATTCTCAAAGATGCATTTCACTATTGAATCTTGTTACACTACTCTTTTGCGATTTGGAAACTGAATTATGGTTGAAACTGTTTAATTTCCAAGCTATGTACTTGCTAGAGTTTAAGAGGACTAAAAGTATTTTAATCACTCAGCTCTGAGGAATGAAATGCAGCATATTTCAACTAAGTTCTACGTTAAATCCCTCTGGTGGAAGGAGAAGTCAATTATTGAGTACAAGAGCGGAACACTGGTCTGCGATTATTATGAAATGTGTGGAAAATAAATGGAAAAGGAAGAAGAAAAGGTGGAGGGCGTGTAAGTTAAGAGGAAATGAATATTTTCAAATCCTGGAATTATATGGCTTCCACATAAGAAAAGTGCAAGAAGAGGGTGATGAAGTAGGGAAGAGGGAGAAAGGAAGACACGAGTGGATATCCAAAGAGCAAAATTACAGTCATTGGATGGATGGAAATAAGATTGAGGAATGAATGGAGTAAAATCTTGTGAAGTTGAAGAAATTGCATGAGGGGAACCCTTCTTGTAATGCGCATTCGGAATCATTGCAGCGAGAGGAAATTGATGGGAGATGGAAGCGCAGGAGATGGAGGAGACGGAGGAGAGCAAGCCGAGAGGGGATGAAGAGCATAGTAGAGAAATGAAAAGTTTTACAAGGTGATCCTATTAATTTGAACGAGTTGAAAGACAATTATCAAAGGTTCGAAAGTAATCGACAGAATATCCGAATTCCGGGAAGAGGAAATAAGCTTTCCTCCAAAGTTCCCTCTTAGCCTGTAACTGAAAATGAAGCTTTGCTTGGGTGAAAGAAGACAGAAGAATCTTATTGAGTTTGGATTCAAGAAGATATAAGCAGTAGAAGAAGAAGCGGCGAATTGCAAAGACACGAATGAATAGAAAAACAGTTATGGGGATTGAATGCTAGAAGAAGAAAAGATTTTATGAATGTAATAAGTTGTGTCTTGATCGGGTAACAAGGTTCACGTCTTTGATAATAGCTATAGCTGAGATTATGAGATTCCTTAGCAATCATAAGACAATTGAAGGTATGAATAATGTTTGAATGACACAAGAAAATATAAGAACTGAAGCAGGGAAGTTTACAAGAGGAAGCGGGAAGCTTCAAAACAGCATTTAAATTATCGCACGAAAGAGTATTTAAATTTGCTATTAGCTATTAGCAAGTACCCCGAAGGCGCGCGGTATTACAAAACACAATAAACGGCTAAGCCGGTGTACGGAAGTGTCGAAGATAAATGTAGATTTAATTTTCTACAAGTAACTTCAAGTAGATTTAATTGTATAATATACATGAATTATTCTTCATTTTAAGTAGAATAGTGCCTAGAAAAAGTTAATGTTCCGCTATCGCTCCGTTTATCCCTATGCTTCCGCGTTCCATCCATTTATCCGTATGCTTCCGCGCTCGCTCCGTTCATCCCTATGCTTCCGCGCTCGCTCCGTTCATCCCTATGCTTCCGCGCTCGCTCCATTCATCCCTATGCTTTCCACACCCTATAAGCTTATCATTAGCAAAAGTTACCACAACGCATGCACATAGTGGTATTCGAACCCTTGCCCTTCACTTTCCTATACCGCTTCTAGTGCCTGCGCTCTACCAACTGAGCTACGGCATGGAGTAGGAAATGCATCTACATCACATGTGTTCACCTGAGATAATCTGTTTATTGACCTGTATCTCAGTGACCACTTGACTAATATCACTGAGATTCAATAGCGATGGTCCTGATACATGTATCTACATATCCTGAAAATTTCATTACAATCCATCCATCCATTCGTGAGTTAGAGTGCGCACAGACGGACAGACAGACGGACAGACAGACGGACAGACAGACGGACAGACAGACGGACAGACAGACGGACAGACAGACACCATCGACCCCCCTAGGAAGTGTCTTCGACACTTAATAAGGTCAATGGAGCAATATCATGTTTATGGTAGAATTACAAATAATAAGAAAAAGAGTGAGACACGTCGTTTTTTTTATCTCGAAAGCAAATGAAACATGAGCGCCAAAGGTTTTGACAGCGCGCAGTCTTCTACGAGCATATGAGCCTCGCAAGTTCATGCCCAAAATCCTTAAAAGCGATGCGGAATCGTCCCTAATAGCGCCCACTGTAGGAAACAATTGGAACAAACCGCCAATCGCCGCTGAGGCCAGTATGGGGAAGAGCAAGTACCCATGCAAGGGTACTTTAAAGTATAACATTATGGATCCATACGTCCCGAGAGTACCCGTTACAAGTATCAGTATCAAAAGTATTGGCCAATAAACGGTGGACAAGGATGCGTTGGCAGTACGATCAAGTACTCGCATCTCGTCCAGGATTGAGACAACTCGATTCCATTTCTTGGCCGATGCGCTTCGAAGTAACTCCTGAAGCCAGTACTCCATTCCCTTGTAGAAAACAAAGAGCTCGATTGCAAAAAATGTGAGGAAGGATACGTGGAATGCATGTGTCGAGTATTCCATCAAACTCCAGAGAGCAAATGTAGCGGGAGTTTTCAAGTTGGCTGGTAATCGGTGATACATGTAGCGTTTGGATTCCCGCTTTATGAGAAAGAAAGCAGTGCAAAATGGCGGCGCTGTTAAAATGGCCGAGACGAATCCCCATAAAATTTCGCAACCGTCGAATCCTCTTGGCTTCGTTAATCCGCTGTTACCTGGTTCAATTACAGAAACATATGCAATTCCTGGTGCAGAATTTTCGCAACTACCGTTTAGTTCCTGTACTTTAATTTAAGATAATTGAACTATTGCAAATTGCAATGTGTACTGTATTCGTACACGTTGCAGTAACTGCATCAACTATTTGCAAACTTACTCGTCATTTTACGGTTGAAGGCTAAAAACCTTGAATACAGAGCAGCATGTCCCTCTCGACCCGCCAACATTACCACGGAAAAGCCACAGTCCGCCACAAAATGAACAGCAAACAGTACATCCAAAGCTATCCGAATGATATCCGTTCCACCCATGGCATCCCATAAACTCAGCAAAAGGTTTAGTATGTAAGCCGATATCCAGCAATAATATATTCCAAGCACTATCACCGTGCTTGTCCTCCATTTTACCGATAATCGTTGCTCCGAACTGTCCCACGTAAACGGCACACAGTGCATGAATCCAGTTATTTTGAAGTAACTATTCAGAGCGGCGGTTGTGATTCTGGAGTACATTGCTTCGGAAACATCGGTGATTCTCGACCGTTTGTGCTGTTTTACCTCCAGTCGTGGTAAAGTATCACTGAGAATATTTCTAATCTTTAGTTTGGATTTTTCACACTCGTTTGTTGTGAGAGAGACGATAGTTTCACAAATAACAAGTTAACGATTTTTAGCAACTACAATACAAGCAAGAGGAGAAAAATATTCCAGCAAAACAGTTTTCTATTATGTAGATTGTTGAAAATGAGCTCAGGAAACATACCTTTTCTTCTTGAGTTCTTTTCACTTATCTTATACTCCCTTTTAAGGGTTTACGCGCACATGTTTTTACATGTCGCTCCTGGAATCCTTATGCAAACGGACATTAAAATATTTCAGAAGGCTCGCCACAATGAACGTGATATTTGTGCTGGATATTTTCAAACCAAGGGGCGTGATCAATCGAAATAAAAGCTTTCCAGTTCAGGTACTCAGGCAATTTAGCGATGGAGTTGAGCAACTTGTGCTTGAGACACGAATTCAAAGACTAGTAGGACTTGTATGTTCTTTACACTTTCCAAAATGCATACACGAGTTAAGAAGGACTTCCTAGGCTCGAAATGTGTGGCAATTCCCACAATCAAACTGAGCATCTCGGTTTGTCGTGTGATTGTGTATAGTTGTTCTTCTGGATTCGTCCTTTATTAACTCCTAGGTTCATCCATCCATGTTAATAACCATAATCAGACTATTCTTGCGTTTTGATAACAAAAATGGTATCCTTACAATTATTGGACGGAAAACTATATTCAAAGTCAATATATTTTCTTTCTTAAATGCTGCTTTCTAATAGCTTTTAATTGGAACCGTTTATGAGTATTGAGTATCGAGAAAAGGCATACCGGAAAAAGAGGATAGTACAGAACATTATCTTCTTCCAAGGATACACGCTCCTGTTACATTACTATCCTTCTGTGCCTGCCGCCTTCATTGTCAACTGGCTGAGGAGAACTGGATTAATTAAATAAAGAGCGAGACCGGAAATAAGACAGGAGAACTGTATTTAGCCTCTCCACTGGACAGTGAAGAGCGAGGTATAAGGAGCCTACGCTTCGCTCGGCCCGGCGGCGATGTGTTCCCAATTCTGCAGTAAAACTCTAATGCAACCTTCTGTTAAGGCCTCGTACTGCAATCTCGGTTGTCACCAGGTTAGGTTAGAGGCCCAAATTATGTTTGGTTCACCCCCCGAACTCTCACGCAACGGGTGCAAATTTAATAATCAGCCAAATCAAAGTTAAGGCTCAAATTCGCCCGCGACAATAGAAAGTTTGGCGGAAACTTAACTGCGGAAAAGAGTCCGGCGGAAAACTTAAGCCGAGGAATTTTGCCCGCTCTGTGTCTGTGGAATAATCTCCTGCGAAAAAAGATCCGAAGACCGCTATGCCATGGGACGGTTCGTTGGGTAATCCAGGTACGAGTGCGAAACACATGTTTACTTCGTCATTTAAGAAATAATTTAGAGCTCCAAGCTAAGGGCCCTCCTAAATTAATCCAGCAGCATAAATCTGCGACATAGATATATATACCACATCGCTGGATGGTGGTGCCATCTACCGGCCTTCCACGCCGTTACATATATCCTTCAAAGGAATATTCACTCTAGTATTCTTCCTTCCCTATACGCATTTAAACACTTGATAAGTTATGGGGCCGTAAAAAATTGTCAACACTCTACATTTCAATCTTTGGTCCCTTATTGCTCAGAGTCGATTTTCAGTCTGTTTGAAGCAACTTTTAAAGAGTTTGGCATTGCTTGGATAGGAGTGGATGTGTGTGAAATACGTGGCCATAATGATTTCTCGACAGTGGAAAAACATTAAGTTTTATCTGAGAGGACTGACTGGAGAAGAAAAAGTGGGAGAGGATTCAGGGAGGAAAGAAAAAGAAGATGTGACAAGGAGAGAAGTGACTTTAGAGTCTCCTTCCACTGCCACCGTCAGCCGTAGCGTTTAAAGTTAACTCTTAGAGAGCTAGGATTTCTCTGACGAAGAGATATGCATGAATAGAGGGGAAAGAAGATCTCTTTTTAGTTTCCATACTGGGATAGAAGAGCAAGGAGGGAAGGGCAGAAGACAAGAGGACAAACCAGGAGGGAGGATGAGAGAGTGAGAAAGAGTAGAATAGTTCATTTAATGTCAGAGCTAAATGTGAATCCATTTATCCGTGTTAAAAAGTTAAAAAGAAGTGAGTGGAAATAGAGGTAAGTGTGTGAGTTTTTAGTCTTGCTGGCTGGCACTGGCTGTCTCAAAAGTCTCTGCGTAAACTTGGTTTACGCGCGGAGCTTTCATCTTCTTCTTAGCCGCCGAAAAGTATAGAATATATAGCGGAGCACAACTCGGGGAATAAGCTAAGTTCACGGAATTTCACTTTGTTGCAAAAGTCTTCGTCTTACTAGACTCTGGATATACTTGTGGAGCTGTTAGAGTCGATTCAAAAATGATGATGTCCTCAATAAGACTATTTTTTTGCTATTCCACCAGTATTCACACAAGTTTAGTTTTTGGACGGATGGTGACTGTTTCGGAAATCATCATGCTCCTCCTTCTTAACACTGTCTTCGCATTCAACGCTTTCGTTGAAACAAGCGACTCTGAATAAGCAGCTTCTATGCCTTCCAGGAGGAGAAAACTACTTTCTCCAGGGCGTAAAAAAGCAATGATGTAAACGTTCTCTGGAGCTTCTGGAGAAAGTAAAAGATGGTTTCAAAGATACGGGTGAAAGCAAGTAAATGACTCTAGATTGAGGACACTAAAAATACTCACACGCCTTTCTCCGACTCGCGGTGATGCTATTTATCCACTACCCTTTCCTGGATTTCTCCACGAAGCCATAAGCTACTTTTCTCCAGTCAACTCCCTCTCCATCTTGCAAATCGTCTCCGCGGCAACAACTCTTTTTACTGGAGAAAGTAGAGGGAGACAGGTATCAGAGACAAAAGCTCGTTATTGTTGATGTTAAACGTGTTGAGCGTGGAAAGAGTGCGTAAATGTTTGCAGAATCTAGGGGAAACTTCAAGGAAATCCTGGAGTTTTACTGGAATATATGACTACACTCATTCATGATCCTGTCTGGGTTATAGCAAGCAAAATACTGTGCAGTTGCCACCAAGTACGATCAATGGAAACGCTGGGGGTGGGTGAGGAGATTTCTGGAAGAAGGGAGAAGTGGGTGCTGCATTGAGGATGGTCCCGAAAATAGGTGGAAATAAATCCAAAGATAAATTTCAACAGAGTCAGGAATCAGGATGGGAGGAGCTTGAAAAATGCCAATTGGTGAGCCATTTATAACCTCCGCGTAGACTTCTTTTTGGATAACGTACGCGAGGAAGTGGAGCGCTGGAAAATACAAGGTTTAAAATTGCTAAAACGATTTAAGAGTGACAGAAGATTTCGCAAAACTTCCAAGGAATAAAAGCATTGCGTCGAGCGTGGGAGGGTTCTAGGAAACATTAGCACATCCGGTGGAATCTTTTGGAATCATTTTTGGTTTACTACTTTGCAAAACGTGTTGCAATATTACGAGGGAAACCGGAAGAAAAAGAAGCTAAGACAGAAAGTCGGACAAGAGCTCTCTCTTAGAGGCTCGAGTATCAAGAGTAATGATCCCTCCTTGTCTTTCTGTCCACGAGGTTCTTATACTTAAGATAGCATGATCCGCAGAATGAAAGTAAACAAACGGCAACCCATTCCTGATTGATAGATCGACATAACAAAAGACCACTTAAGAGAGGGCGCTCCCTTCTGCGCTGCATATAAAGCGTATATGGGACAATCTGGTTCCGAAGCAATAAGTTCCTTTAAGTTGCAAACCAATCCGCAAGGACAAGAGGTCCTCAGCTCTATCTCCTCTTCTCAATGTCATTCCTGAATAAATAAAAATAGAACAATTGATGACCTTCGACCCAAAAATGGTACTTGTTTTTAAGTATGTATAAGCCAAGCTACAGAAGAAGGCTGTGGAAATACAAGCGTATGAAAACAGTTTTTAAATACATACTTTATCGATTTTGCGAAATCTAGGTTCTGGATCTCCTACACCCACCCGAATTCAGAGCCCAGCCTAAATAAAATTGCGTTACGTCCAGGATTTGCTCTAACTCCCAGCATCTGTGTGTCAATTTCTAGGATGGATTTCACCTGTCTCATATTTGGGTTAAGAGTTGCAAGACTAGAGAGCTAGGAACCTATAGGCGTGAGTTGGAGATACAGTCTTTGTATGACTGCAAAATTTATGAGTAAATAAAATTCTCCCCTTCCCGAAAAAATTAAGCTGGATAACACCCGGAAAAACCTGAGGCGGGTATTATTAAAACAGAATCTGCGGGAGAATACCGTTTATGACACACGTATGGGAGTATATAAAATAATATTTCTCTTTTTTTCGTACCCTTCTTGTTACGTACACCGTATGGGCTTCCCTCCATCCGGGTATTTTCTTCGGAGGAGTAAAGAGGAGAAACGTGTAAAATTTAATTTTAAGTACACGTAGGTATATTATGATGGGTAAGGGCAGATGCTGCTCGTGTATTTTGCAGTTGCTCCCGCTCCGCTACAACTCATCTCTGCTGCTAGACTTTCTTATGAGTGGGAAAAAGTTGGATATATGTAAAATACCCGGGTAAAACAATATAATTCAAAGAAGGTAACGGATTTCAGCTACAGCAGCGACAGAAAAGGGGGCCCAATGCTATGGGCCTACTACCCGGGAGTTTATGGAAGCAAAAGAAGCCTTAAGAGACTTAGTAGATTGAGTCAGCCAGGCCTTTTGGTCCGTGATAAATCTTTTGTAGATGTGTGCAGAAGAATATAAGTAGAAGAGGATTTGATATTTGTGATGATCTTTTTATGGAAGAAAAGCGCAGAGGAAAGAGTAGAAGTAAAGGAGGGAAGAAACGGATTCTGGAGGAGCTGGATGGAGATTCTCGGGAGTGTAATTTGGATTGACGGCATTAAGGATTCTATATATTTTGTGATCCATCTGGAGACGACGTTTCCTTAGCAGGATAATAAAATATGCTTCTTCCCTAATGCAAACACATTATGTGGTTTTCTTCTCCGCGTTTGTGGTTATCCTGGAATTCAAAGAGAAATTTTTTGTAGCAAAACTTATAACCACTAACATTCATGCATATAAGCCGTAGCCTTAAACTGCCGTGTCCTCTGTCGTTCCCGAAGACCAAAGCAAAGATCCAGCCTGATCTGCCTCTTTTCACGCATTCAGTCATTCATAGCCCGCGTATGTACAGTATGATTTGTACGACGATTCTCATTTTTATCCTAAAGGATAAAATCCAAGCGACGCCATCTATCTGATCATCTGAGTAGCTAGACCAACTAGTTAAATTTTATTTTATAATTCACAAACCGAAGAATGCAAATGGCCGAGGATCGCAACCCAGTGCGATTTTACATAAACAGTGTCATCAATTTGCCCAGCAGTCGGCAGACGCTGTAACACTTGAGATGTTCAGACTTGGAATATAACAAGCTTACATTCTTTACATAAAGCCATCTAAAAGCATTGCTCGTTTTCAACTCTCAGTAGTTTCAGTAGTTTCAACAGTAGAAATCCTTGTAGAAACTTTTTCGGATTACTGAAGAGATTTAAAGGTTTGAGGCGGATTCGTGCTCAAGAGACATTTGAAGGATTCCTTTGTGTGCAAAAAGTTGGCAAGAAATTGCAGCCATAATTTGCATTGTTGTCCGCATCCTCCATGGGAATATTAAATATAAATTGCTGGGTTTCGATAGGACATGTCTGGATTTGATCTGAGTTGATGGTGCATAATCCTTGCTTGAAATATTTTTATAACATGCGAAGAAACTGCGAATTCGGCTTGAATTGGGATAACAAATTTGTAGATTCGTGAAAATGTACTTATTCAAGACTTCAACCTTTTTGCCTCGGGGAAATACCTCCTTTGAATTAGTCTTTCAGAATTGTCTTTGTTCGACTATTGTGCGAGCCACGTTGGTGTAAGGAATAAAATGCTAGGGAGGGTATGGAGTTGAATAATCTTGTAGGAATACTGATGTTTTTAAAGTTTTTAAACGAGTGATGAAAATTCCCTATTTGCAATTTGACTTGAGGCTTCCAGCAGAGCTGCGGATCTTAAATTAGTAGCTGACCTAATCGAACAAGCAGAAGAAAATCCTTACAGTAAAGAGGCAAAACTAGTGTAAAGCTGCATAACAGTAGTAAAACATAAAAAATTATTTTGTCTACCTGAGCTCTCAGTTTTGAGATATATTTATACACTCTGTGTTTTTGAGCTTCGTAAAATGCTAAGTGTGAGAAAGTTTAGTAAGTATGGTTGAGTCGACTTGCGTTACATCTTTTTCTAGAATACAGAGCATCGAATAGTTTAGAGATGTTAAATATATTTTCACTATAAAAACCTCAGCTTAATAAAACATTCTAATCATATTGCAATGTTGCAATTGCAAATGATAAATACAATTTTTGCCAAATGTCACGCGCTGGCCTTGTGTACAACTCTGCTTTTGCACGCTTAACTTCAACTACCCCATGTACTTTTACAGACAAGCCATACATTTAACCCACTACATCTGGCGTGGATGCTGCAGAATTAAAGCATACACGAAACTAGCAGCAAATCTATCATATGTATGCACTTGATTACGAAGATAATCGCAGGGTTAGTTCAGAGTGGTTCGCGGAACACTGATCCACGACATTCTGATCCCCGGTAAACTCATCCCTGGATAACTCGTCACTAGGATAAGTGAACCTCTTGCATACTGATCCCTAGGTAAACTGGTCAACCGGGTTAGTGGTCCCCAGGATTACTGGTACATGAGGAATACTCACCCACAAATCCTTAGACCGGTACACTGTTTAGAATAATATGACAAAAATATCATGCAAATAGAAGATGAAAGTAAGCAATTCTCGTCTAAGCTTCTTGTTTTGCACTGCAGCTATTTGGCAGCAGTTTAGTAGTGACTCTGTTAGTGACAAGTACATTAACATTACGTTCTTGGAATTGGAATGCCAGGGTTTTAGTTAATATTTATCGGACGACTAATATCGCAGAAGGGTACAACAGGAAACTTAAATTACGCGCTAGGGGGGCTCATCCTCCAATGTTTGATTTTTTAGAAATTTTAAGAGAAGTTCAGGACGAGACGGAAATAAACATTGAGAGTAAACTCAAACGGACGGAGCAGGTATCTGCCAAATTGTATTCCGTTTCTCATTACAACTTGTTCAAAAACGTAAAGTGGTTTACAGTCTATTGTCACGAAAGACGTGGAGAAATATTGCCTGATGAGTGTATAGACTTTGGTAAGAGTGTAACTTTGAATTCTGTAGCTGGGGGTCCACGCAAACACATAACTGTATTTTTAATTCACATTCATAAACTTGCTTTCGATTGAAAATTTAAAAAAGGACGAGTAAAGGGGACCAGTAATCCTGTGTACCAATTATCCCAGTGGTTCAGTTTACCTAATGCATCAGTTATCATATGTATCAGTTTTCCGGGGGATCAGTCAACTGGTAGATCAGTTATCCGGGGTCCACTTTACCGGGGTTCACTATTCCATGGATCGGTGGACTGATTACCTTCAGGGTAATCCCATAATTTCAGGAATAAACAAAATTACCCACATGACTTGCTCATTAGACCAACACTAGGCTCATAAATCATGTATTATTCATTTAGTAATAGTTATAAATTCCCACGACATCCTATTACCATAAAACGTAACTAGTAACTATCATCTTTCCATTCGTTTTCAATTCACCAACATCAAAGAAACGACGACACAGGTATGACCTAAGACACTTTGACCACTGTAATTAAATCGTTTGTCATTACAAACAGTAATTAGACTCGACGTGCAACCTTGGCAAGGAAGGGATGAGGATGAAGAGTAAATCCGGATCTGTATTTCATCCAAAGTTCCTCGGGTTTCTCCCCCTCTGCAAGACTGAAGCTAAACGATTGAAGCAGAGTGGCAAGCATTGTGAATATAGTTGCCCTGGCAACGGTTTCTCCTGGACATATCCTCTTCCCTAAGGAAAAATCGGAAAATATTATTGTTTAAGTATTTATAAGCTATATAAATGATACACAATAACCAGATCAACCTGAATTCAGAAATTCAGCGCGTCATGTCAACTTCCAGAAAAAAAAGTCTCACCTGCTCCAAACGGAATAATTTTATCTGCATTTACAACCCTGCGGCTACTATCCAGGAAGCGTTCCGGGCAGAACTTAAATGGATCCTTCCAAAGTTGGTCGTTTACATTACAAGAATAAGTATTCAGCACTGCGGCAGTACCCTTAAATGTTCATCATCATTTAGTTCAAGTGCCGAATTCAACCTCCCCATTGCTTTATTAAACTTTAATTAGTAAGCCTACTCAACTATAAAAATTACCTTGGGCACAAAGTAGCCGTTAAGCGTAGTATCGCTCGTATTCACCCGGATAATGATCGGCAGGACGTTGGCCACACGCTGGGTTTCCAAAATAACTGCTTGCGTATAAGGCATGCTGTAATATCATAGAAACAGGGCCATCAATACTGACTTCAAAGAAGAAACAATTCAAATACTAATCATTGTTACTTTAATTACCTTTTCATATGAGCATACGTGGGTGTACTATGCTTACCGACAACAGCATCGATTTCCTCCCGCAGCTTTTCCTGCACTTTTGGGTTTAATGCCAACGCAAGCATAGCATACTCCAAGGTATTGCTGGACGTGTCCATCCCAGCTTCCAGCATATCGATAACAACCGTTATGAACTGTTCATCATTGTAATACTTGCTTTTCTCATCACTCAGTCCTCGCCGTTTCTCAATTTCGTCTAAAAACACATCCATGAATGAGCTATGATCACGGTACTTGTTCCCTGTCCTCAAGTAATCCATTTTCTCTTGAACTATATCTTGCATTTTCCCGTAAACATTCTTGATAAATCCAGCCGATGGAAGCAGCAACCCGACAAAGGGCAGGGCATAGCTGATGTTAAAAGCTAACGGAACCATGTTCAAAACATCGTCCAGTTCTCGGAAAATATTTTCTAGCCGTTTGTCTCCACGAGCAAAACGATCCTTCGCCATCATAGTCCAGATGATGTTCAGCGTGGATGTCGTGAAGAAATGTTTGAAGCGTATCTCCGATTCTTCGGATTCTATACGTTCGGTTATATGTTTCACCAGTTCCGCAGACTCTTCAGCGATAATCGATTCCATCGTAGCGTTTCTTCCAAAACCAAACTCCTTCAATGCCTTGGTTGTAAACGAACGAATTTCTTTCCACTCTGCTCCCTGTCCGCAGGCAATACCTATAACAAAAATGAGTTATCGCCGTTCATCGTTCATTATTTCGTTACATACAAACGAAATAATGAATGTATCAGATACCGTCGAAATTCTAGCTCGCATTCCCCATCATCCGCGTGTTTTGGCTCAGAATATACATTTTTGTTATTATTTACTAACAAGGCAACGTCCCCCGTGCAAATTGCACGGTGTAATAGTTCTGTATTGCCATAAAAGTTGATTCAGTTTTGGATCTTATGTATACAAAATTGTACCCCTCAGTTCCGCGACAATGCAAAAAAAGCTCCAATGTTTATACTATTGGAACTGTTTTTGTTTCTGAAAAGGGAAGTGATCATAATTATAAGGAGTTGGTGATTACGATAATGAAAGCCAACCAATGAACTCAACTATACCCGGGATTAGCGGGGATTAACGGTTTCGCGAAAATGTAGGACTTTAATATCGGTTATCTATAATTATTATCTCCCTTTAAAACAAACGGATGCATGGAAACGTTCTCTGATATTGAGATTATAAGCTAAACAACTTATAACAGGTCCAGATACATAGCTTACGACATTTAAATCATATGTTCGAAAGGGTGTAACTTTCTCTATCTCGATTTGCATAAATGTAGTAAGAGCCTGTAATTTTCCCCTATGCTTCTTTTACCAACACCCAGCTTGCACCATATTCAGTGGTGCAAGCTGCATTCACCTTATCAAAATCTGTGGGGTACTTTTTGTGTAAAAGGGATCCAAACTTTACATCAATTTTGATGATATTCGAATAATTTTTTATAACGGGGTTTGATATCCCGATTCGAAATACTCGGAAGGCAATTTCGATGCTAGACAGGAATCGGTTGAATCAATGAGCTTACCCAAATTTTTTCCAAAAGATCGTAATTTGACAACATAGTCGTTTTCAAAATGATTCAACCATGTATTACTCGTCAAAACTTCCTTCATTAGATCCAAGTCATCGATGACAACTAGAAAACGGGATTAACGTCAAATTATTTAGAAACATTCGCATACTAAAATATGCATACACCAAAGTTTAGCCAGCATTAGCTAAAGCATCAAGCTTATCTAACTCTGATTCAGTATTCCCAACTTCAGGCTGACCATAGGACCGTACTGGTTGGACAAGTCTGTATAAACTTCATGCGCTGGCTTCTTTCGCGTTAGCAGCGCTATCTGATGCAAGTTACCAATCAGAGGCAGTTTACGAGGTCCTATATATAATTAATCGAATCTAATTGGCACCTGTACACTTCTGTTTTCTACACTTTATAATTTAAATGGATAAATCAGAGTTATTTTACTTACCAGGGATGCCGTTTTTAGTAGTGGATTTAAACTGATAGAAAATCCAAAGTGCGCATAGAGCGCAAACGATATAAATTACACTTAACATCACGGATAAGCGCAGCCGATTTTGTTGCAATCCTTTACCCTAAACCCCTTCGCAGATAATGAGTTTAAATTATGTCTGGCTAGAGATAATCATAAATGTGTGACGTTGGACAATCATAACCTGCATATCTCACTAGCCTTGCGCTTTAATCTGACGCAAGGGGTAGTAAGTTCAGACACTTATAGTCCTGCCACTTTGCTGTTTTGTAAACTGGCATAGTGTGAGATAACTTTTTACGTTTTTTATTTTCATGGGAATATTTGCAATATATAATGGAGTCCTGATAATCCCATGATAATTCAAAATCTAGGGCACACTTTCACAAAAATAAAAATGTTTTCAATTCTTTCATCACTACTTGATAGAATTTTAGATACAACACTAATAAAAAATTTCACCTAACCGATGCACCACGCTTACTAATGATTCCATCAATTTCATCTCTATAAAACGCTGCTAAGTAAAACGGAGAGACTGGTTCAATCCTAGTCCTAAACGCTTGTCCTCGTTGATCCGAAGAATTTGAATCGTTATCAGACACGTAGCCAGTACTCTGGTTGGTTGAAGTAAATTCGGAGGGTACTGTATCTTCCGTTTGACCACAGGTCATCTTTTGGGGACGCTTACGAGTGTCTTCGTAGTAACACATTCCGAAACCCATCGGTGTACATCGCGAGTCTTGCCGAATGCCTTTTGGATATCGACATTTCCTTAACATGGTCCGTATTCCTTGAGCTTTCCCAGTAAAATCTGAGGAATGACCCAGCGTCGACGGTATTGGTATTAGTCCAGTACTCTCTGCACTTTGCGGTAACCTTAACGTGTTTTTGAGGTTCACACTTCCACCATCAGAGTATCGGGGAGCTTGGCTGTAGTTCGCGAACCTCAAATCCTGACCACATTTTTTCTTTCCACTTGTCATAAGTGCAGCAATTGTATCTTCAGTATGCATGAATTTCGCATGACTTTGATTATATAAGGCAGGATTTCCAGTTTTCGCAAGTCTCAAATTAGTCAAAAATTCGGCATCTTTAAGCGCAGCCGCTTCTTCCAGTTTCAAAGTGAAGCGTTTCATTCCACATTGTTTTTGGTGCTGCATCATCATCTTAGCAACAGCCTTTCTTAGTCCTTCCCTTTCAGCTGATGCAAGTTCAATTTGTTGCTTCAAAACCTCAACAACACTTTCACAATGCTCTGCTTTGCGCCTCATTTGAGTCTGACGTTCCTTATTCTGCATCCATTCATCCCAAACAAGCTGGAAACTGTCAACATCCGGTTCCCACTCCACTAACTCTTTTTGCGCTTCTACCAGGGGTTTAACAACATCTTCGTATTTCTTTTTTGTGTTTGCCAGATCTCGCCTTAATCGATTGTTTAACATTTTCGCACCATCAAGCTCCTTTTGAATCGTGTCCATCACCACAAAATTGTTTGCTGTCATATCATTAAAATATGTTTGCAATTCCAGAAGAAACTTCTCATGGCTTCTGTCCATGAAATCCAGAGCATTCATTTTCATTCCGTAGAGTTGCAAATTTTTCTCAGTAATGCTCTCGGTTTGCGTATCCTGTCTAGAAACGAACGTTCGTTCCCACTCCATCTCTTTGTTGAACAATGCATTGGACAGTTGAATGAGCATGTCCTGGATTCTCCTTGAATGAGACGAATGTAGTCCTCTTAAGGTGTCGTAGTGTGCTTCCAATTGTCTTCGTACTTGCTGACGTTTCACAAAAGCAGATTCCTGAAGCACTTGCTCAATTTCCCACATCTCGTCAGAAATCCGTCTCATCAATGCCAAGTGGTTCAGACGGATTTGACCGAAATTCTTCGTTTCTTGACTTTGCATGTATCGCAATTTTTGATTCTCAGATTCCTGCTCGGCAAACTTCTCATGCTCAGCCTGGAATTAAATACACTTTACTTATCAGTGCGATAACAATTAAAAAAACACATTTAATTTTCCTTTAGAAGTAAGAAGTTTTGTATAATACCTTTTCCTCTTCTAGCAGCGTCCGCTGAACTTCACTAATCAGCTGCTTGTTCAAGTCCATTAAAAGCTCCCACCTCTCCGCAAGTTTTGACTTTTCCAGCAAAAATAAATTCTTTTCCATAATTTCTCGACCTTTTTCGACCTGCATCAAAGATAAATTTTTCAATTAAATCCAATAACACCACAATTAATTAACTGACAGGAAAAAGCTATACTAATTTAAAAAATTAACAACCCCAATCGATAAGCTTGTCATTCCAAATGCCTTAAATCTTGATTAATTGAAATAACTTACGTCGAGACGTTTGATGAATCCCAGCAATTGACCGACTGACATTTCCACAGGTTTCAAACCGTCCGTCACAGGTTTTAATTTCTTTACCTTTGGTGCATTTGGATCCTTGGGGTTTCGTTTTCTCGAGCCTCGTTTTTTACCTTTTTTCGGAGCCATAATTATTTAGCGTTTTCCGCTTTCAAAATCGGCGCAGACTATGCTAATACTGAGAAACGCTAGATGGCGCTATAATGACTCTTCCAAAGTGCAAACCAATTCCGCACTATATCCTGTGTTAATAAACATCAGTGTATCCAAATCAGTAATTTATAACTTGATTATTCATATATTGCTTACTACCATACAATACATCAATCCGATTCCTACGAATCTGCGAAATTACTTGAGATGCTACACCATATCAAAATTTTGGAATTTCCTAGTATTTTAAATAGCACAAACATTCATGGCGCAGCCATCACAACCATGCGCCTATTTTCATACTTGATACTCTCCGCCCTCTCCAGTTCACCCATATTATGTCTATAAGCTCCTCTTCATGGCTCCACCTTACGTTACCGCCATGAAGCTTTTTATTTATACAAAATAATAATACTATAGTTAACTTAATGCGTAAAACATGACCCCTTTAATTGATATTTTTCTTCTCAGTGGATTTTACACGTTTATAAGTAAGAGTAAAAAGCTAATGATCTGTTTCAGAGCGATTTCGATCGAAATGACGTCAACTTGAACAAAACGTGCTAATTCCGTGCGGAACATCCGTAAGCTATTGATTTCCTTCCGCAGCGATGCTAACCCTAGTTGCTTTTGCTTACTCACAGTCGCTGCCATGGCATCGTAAACGTACACTTTCATTTCAACTACCAACCGCTCGGAGCAACGTGTTACATGTACCAT
Organism: Sminthurides aquaticus; assembly: GCA_906901655.1. Lineage (NCBI taxonomy): Eukaryota > Metazoa > Arthropoda > Collembola > Symphypleona > Sminthurididae > Sminthurides > Sminthurides aquaticus. Next base: position 6,488,207 of record CAJQTT010000010.1, read on the forward strand.
CTCCTTGATAGTGGTTGGCAAATATATATGTAAAATGTTTTTCTCAATCTTTTTAAATTTAAAACAACTTCAAACTTCCATCAACTTATGCGTGGATTCGGTGGGAACCGTAACCCAAAACCTCGACACAATAACTGTTGCCGCGCAAGAAGAGAGTTTGTTTTCTGTGTAAGGCAGGATTCAAATCCTGCCACAATGCTACTGTGCAATGTTTTTCCCTGCGTTCTCTTATCTTCCCAAAGCTGCATCCTATTTGTAACTTATGCTAAACTGTGTTATTGACTCGCCAGATCGTCTTTCTCTTCCTCCCAACTTGTCTTACCGTTGTTGTGAATGATTATAATATTACATAACCTATTTTTACCTCAATAACAATTCCAGGAATAATCTATTTTTTACCCAGTTTACGTCCAATTTTTGTAACCTTTCCTCCCTTCCTCGGCCTATAAAAGGACCGAGGAAATCATTGTATAACTGCCATTACTTGCTGTGACTCTGCTGGAGCCACTACCTATTTCCAATAATTAAACTAGCAAGCGTTTACCCGTCTCTACGACAGCCTAACCAAGTCTAGTCTATCATTCATTCGCATTCATCCAGTTCTCAGTCAGTCATAGCATAGTACCTTGGCCAGTTCTTAGCTTTCACCAATTAGCTAGAACATTTCCTACCTACCATCGCGTTATCCTAGTTGGCAGTCACCATTGCCTTCGACCCAAGCATTCCGCCGCTTCAATAACTGTTTTAAGTAAAAGATACCGTGGATACTTTGTTTCTCAGAAAGAGAGCATATTTCAAAAAGAGTTCCAGTAAAAGCGTCAACATGGAAATTATCACTGAAAAAACCCACGCGTAAATGAGAATAAATATTTGCGGATTTCGAAAACTCAAAGCCTGGTACTGAATTCCTTGTGTCTTCCCCTCTGCATCTGCTTTCTTTCCACCAGAGAAGAGCAACCTCCCTGCTTCTTTGATGAGATGCATGGTGAGCGAATCCCAATACACCCCCAATCCCATTGCTTTTAAACTTTGCAATCCTCCGTACAATACCCCTGCATTCGGATACGAAACCATGCTTACTTGAATCCATGCAAAGAGTTCTTCTTTCACTGCCCTCGTGTCAAAGAGAGGGTATGCTTTCCGGATGTTTTCCAAGAAGAATGGAATGCGCCATTCCGATGCAATCAGGCAGGACTTACCCCGCCGGACGTAGAAATTAAAAATTTCGGTTTGAGATAGATACGACTCAGTCCAGACCTGCGTTCTAACCAGGCCTTGGATATGAGGAAGATCCTGGAAGGATTGAACTCCATAAGCCCGCAGATCCGCAAATCCTTGGAACCCATTCCAAACTATCTGATAGCCTTGCTCATACATTTCCTTGAAGGTCTCAATGTCCCTGGTTTGGGGAGGGCTTTGGAGGATGTCTTCTAATTGAGAGAGGAATCCGTTGGCGATAACAAAGACAAGGATGAGCCACGTGCCGAAAAGGTAGCGGAATTTCGGTCTACTTCCGGTGAAGCCCGTCCCTTGGCTGAGGAGTGCCGCACAAAGATGCAATCCAATATTTTTCTCGTGTTTTCTCCAGGCAAGAGCCAGGAAAGAAATGGAGATAAGTAAAAGTGAGCAGGTCCAAGCATCAATGGGTTTGAATGAAAAATGAAATGACGCATCTCGCAATCTTGCTCTCCGACGGCTACAGAAAAACTGTGCGTACTCAAGTTTTCGGAACAAGTTCTTAATGAAGGGTGAATCATATTCCACCCCATCGCGGCCCCTGACAGTATGTGTGTAGCTTATCATGCTGTTTGCACCCAAATGCTTATCGAAATTGGCTGAAAGTGTCGTTGTATTATACAAACCAGCGATTTCTGCCGCTACCCAGGCCTGAATAACGTACTGTTTTATCGGATCCTCCCCTGGGTTGTTGTGACCTTCCCATACGCCGGGAACCGAACGCGCGGACTTGTACGTCACGTCCTTGGCATAGAGCACTTCCTTTGTGCATGTGTGTGGATTGACGTTGAAGCACGGGACTCCGATGGGATGTCCGTGATAGTTGTAGCTGTGGATCGGATTGAAAGATGAGCGCTTCCATAAGAGCTTGTGAAATTCTCCAGGATATTGATACCAGCTCCTACCGAGTTTCCAAGTATTGTAGAATGGCATGCAGACTTTTAAACCGTGTTCACAAAATATATCCAAGGGATTCACTGAAGTGATGTGAGGGACGGCGGTTGAGGTAAAGGATTGCTTGAACAAATTCAGAGTTACCGGGCTGGATGACCTTGAGGCCCTGGCCCAGGCTTTTTCGAAAGCAAGTGGGCTGTCCCCGCGAGGTAGGAAGTCGTACGTGACCATCACTAGATTTTCAGGGTATTCAAAATAGGTTGTAGTAGTCCAATCGATAGTGAATCGGTTCGATGTTTCAGGAACCGCAAAACCTACTATGGCGTAATCCTGATCTGGACTAAAGGAGCTCCTGGCTAATTTAAGCCAGGGTAAAAGTGGTGCTTCGAACGCGTTTTTTCCGGAGTTGTATTCTGGTACCACAAAGGTTATGAACGTCCTGCACCTTGTCGCACGATCTCTGAGATCTCTGACTTCTTGATTGCTAACGAGAACACTTTGTAGCTGGAATAAGACGTCGAAATAGAATCCGTAGTTAAGCACAGGTATTGAAGCTTCAGCCATATCTAAGAGAACAAGTTGTTCCATCAACCTATCGCTACGGTGGCGACTCGCCCCTGGACTGGCTTCCCATCTTAACGGTCGTCGTGAAGAAGACGACGTCGCAGCGGGTAATCGGAATCCTCATTAACGTTCCGAAGGACAAGTCTGAAGAGTGGACGGCTCTGAACAACGTTGCGACACTAAGAATTGTTACAGCAGTTTGTTTGAGCCACATCATTTTGTTTCCACCTTGCATCGCTGAGCGTTTCGGACCTGGGAAGCAAGGTAGAATGTTGAGGAATGACTGGAATAAGTTGCTCCACAGACGGCAAAACTACTTTACACCCATGTAGTAAAGTTTACCTGTCTTACAGTGAGGATGACACGTGGGATTGGTTATGGCGACATCATTACCACATGTTTATCCAAAAGGATTCCCTGCCCTGTGACACGACAGCATACATGGCGATAAACTTTTAAGCATTCAAGTAATTCGCATGATTTGATGTTTATTTTAAGGCAGCCATGCTAGTCAAATATTTTTACGTAATAAACCATAGCAGCCTCCATTTTATATTCGTAACCGTGGAATCCCCTGGTTAATATTCAAACTTTGTTTGAAGTTTGCGAAAAACCAAAAACAATCGACCACATGGAATTCCCAACTGGGTTTCAGTCAGAACCTTAAGTAATCAGTTGGCAAAACGGATGCAAACAACCGTCACTAAATAACAAAGTACATATATAATAGGATCAGAACAGAGTGAAAGTCACCTACCATTTCTTTCTACACGTCATCATACCGAGTCGGCTGAAGCTTCTAAACGCAAAAACTGCTCAGCTATTATTACGAATTCAGATCTCAAAAGATAACTAGCAGATATGAGGAAGAATTGAATATGGAAGAAGGGAATTTTTAGATGCGAATGAAGCTCAGTTTCATTTGAGGTCATCAAGAAGAAAACTTATGATGTGGAAGACGACATTATGGCAATTATTATTTTTACGGTTATGATTACGACGAGGTGCCATTTTCTTCTCTGGCTTGTCTCCTCACGCTGTGGTCGCAATATTCTTTTAAGTGTGGAGCAGATTAAGCTCAAAAAGTTTTCGCATCCTCAGAATTCAAAAGGTTTATCCATGCTATTTCAGAAGATTGCGAATTCCGTTAGCTCTTGTATGGCATAAGCCAGGAGTGGGCCTTGAATTAAGCAAAGAGAGAGGGAGAATAAGGAACTGGGTAAAGCTTCAAGAGATATAAAATTGTGAATGCTGTAACGTCTGTATTTGGTTACATGTGAAATACCTGGCTGAGGCGGATTGCGAAAATTCGCTGTACAGCACTGTGGAAATGAGCTACTTTTGGTGGCTAGAGAGGCTTGAAAGTCTGGAGAAAGTGGTTCTTGGGATTTGAGCTCACAGCAAACCCATGTATGTAGAAGTGTAGTAATTTAGTCCACTATCATAGCAGTGGGCAAAGAGGTTTCACAAGAAGTTAATGAATTAAGAAAGAGATATATAAGATTATTGTGAAAGTTTACCCCATTTTTGGCTAGTTAAGTGCCAAGCCTAAGGACAAGTTCCAGATTATACAAGGGGAGATTAGGAAGACGAGGAGAGGAAGATGTTTGAAGAAGAGAAGGAGAACGCAACGGAAAGTTTGGAATTTGCAGTATATTGTCACTCACTAGGGATAAGTGGTGCAAGTTTTCCAGTCAGGACAGAAGGTCCGATGATATCTGTTCGAGAATGTTTTTCTAAAATTGTATGGTAGTCAAGCGCCTATTTGCCGAAACTAAAAATTAAGTCTACATTGAAGGTGGTAAGAACTGTAAAAATGCCGAAATTTTGTAAATTATCCTGGCTTTTCCAACTCTAGTCACGGCTTTAAAAAAACACGACATCCATACAGCGGTTTGAGCAGGTTAAGCAATATCAAGATGAATGCAAGCCGTGTGTAGCTGCAGGCTATCACAGAAGAAATAGAGACAGCTTTCTCCCGCGGAGAAAGTATAGAAGTCCCTACGTTTACACATGTGAATGTGGCTCAAAACAGCAACCGCATGAGGCATGAGCATGGATGTCAAGAAAAGGGGTAGCATTTATAAGAGACGCGAGGAGAAGAAGAGTAAATGCTAATGTATCTTTTTCCAATGATAGGTGCACATTGTTTTTCTACGTGGACGCGTTACGTCTGGTGGCGGTCTGATGGAATTGCCAGCTGACTGCCCTCAGAGAGACATAAGAATCTTTTACTTGGAAGAGGATCTTCGTGAAAGAACTGCATAGGGGGAAGAGAGGCAGCGAAATTATTTCGCAAGCGACTCGGGACACAAGTTTCCCATTTCCTTTTCGGAAAATGGTCTTGAAACAAGTCCCTGAGGTCATCTTAAGGTCTCCCCGCATGTCTCACTTGTGTCCCATCAAGTTTGTTTAAGGGATAAAATGTTTTTCCTCAGTCCTATCTGACTACTTGAATGCTGTGGTCCAGCTTTGATCCTCGCTTTTTATTTGTATTTGGCCTTGGAAGGATAATAGAGAAGCAGTAATTCATGGTACAATTGTGATCACAGTTCTTCAAAGATATCAATACATACAGGACATCAAAGAAATCCACGTCATCTCAACTATAATAAAGCGGGGCAACGTGAAATACAATTCGTTTGTTATTTTGTTTTATTCAGTGCCTTTGTATCGTATTTGTAGGATTTACTATGACGCGAAATGTGAATACAGAATATTTTGGGAAATTGCAATCAATAACCTAATAATGAGTAGGCGTTTTTGTACACAGTATTTAATTGACTTGTTTATTCCTACTGAATTAAAACATGCTTGTGACTCAAATTAAGAAAATAGACATTTCAGCAAAACCTATCTGCTAGTTCTAGGTTCCTCCAAATATTTCGTCCTCCAAATGAAGAGAAACTAATGGTCGTAAATAATTTTACACCAATTCATTTTCCAAGACAACTAGCCTTTGCAGTATTATTTACAAGTTTCAGTAATTACAAATTAGCAGATTCTGTAAAGTACTTGTTAGATAATTTTAACGAAGACTTAAGATCCGATATTCGTTTAGTAGGTAAAACGTTTATTTACGTCTACAACTTGTACAACTAAAATTACTTTTCGGGAATTGTAAAACAACAGGGAACCTTTCTCAAAAGGACTATAATGGTAATTTAGGTACAATTACTTGATAGTCTAGTTCTAGTTCGGATACAAGTAGCGTCATATGCGAAGTGTGGCGAATAAGCAACGAGTTCCCGACGTTTGTCAGTTTAGCAGTTTGTATAAACAGTTTATAGGATTTGTTAATGACAAAAGGAAGGAGGCGAGGTTTGATTGAGGCATTTCTATAAACGGAGTGCTAGCCTCTAGGAGGGGTTTGGTGTTCGTTCAGTTTTCAAGGCAGAAGACAACAAATGTTATGTATTAGACTGCATTATAAATGTTCAGGAATATTTTTTTTAAAGTCAAGCTTGTCTTCTGTAACACCTAACCGATGCTTCTCAAAACAATTCCTGCCATGCCGGGCAAAAAACAGTCACGCTTCACAAGCATTGCGCCCTCTGTGAACGCTTTGGTGGAATTCAATCTTCACTTCGTGCGAATCGGCTCTTATTTCGGCTAAGTCCGTACGAAATATTTCCGAAAGTGAAGCAGTTGAAGGAAATCGATTCGAAGCGGCGCTTACTGTTGTGGGAAATTCAAAATATTCTAGGATTTCTACATCTGGGCTATCTCTTTGCGACTTTGGTCCTGGCCCTGGTTAAAGTAGAGTATTTTAACGTGGTTCACATGGCTTTCCACGTGGCTTTGCTGATATGCGCGGTTATGTGCCAAGTCAACACCTACGTTGATTTCAAGGAGCATGGAACATCCTTCGTCCAGGTTCAGAACAACGTATTAGGGCGATTGGATACGTTGAAAACATTGTCAATTCAGCTGCTTTCCATCGGCGCTTTTCCGATAGGGTTCGTTGGAATCTGCATCGGCGTTGTGGTATTTTCCTTGGTATTCCCAACAGCGATACAGTTCCTGCGTTTCGTTTTCGCAAATCCTGCCGACGAGGGTCTGGATGAGGCATGGTTATGGTACAGGGTCAGACTAACGATATGCTGCCTCCTGGAGTTCAATGCGTACATCAGGATGTGCGTCGTCGGAGACCTGGTATTCATGGGCCATATTCTGGCATTTGAAACGTTGGGAAGTTGGGCAAAGGAGCGGATGGATGAGCTGAAAGGCGGGTAATATTTAGCTTACCTTTTCGATGGTCGTAGATACAATCATTTCGAGGACGTGGATCACGCTTTACAGTATCGTTTTGAGAGATCTACGTATATTTCAGGTCTGCAACAGCCACTGCATCGACGTTGATGGAACTATACAACAGGTTTCGGCAAGTTGAACTCTTGATAAAATTCTTCAACTGCGCTAACGCTGCTTCGATATTTGTCGTCAAGGTGACGTCAATCTATGGATTCGTCTGTGGATATGGAGTAGCGGTTCATTTGGGTGTTGAGAACATAATCGGTAGCGGGATCATGGGCTTCGTTGGAGTATGGGGCACATGTTTGTACCCTCTCATCTACAATAAGGCGTTTTCAATCCAAGAACGGGCGGGAACTTTGAAGCATCTTCTTCTCCGTGCTTCTGCGACAAAAACCGAGAGGATGGACGAACTGAAAGTTATGATCATGAAAATCAAAGCCATACCTGTGGTGGGCATACGGGTGGGGGCGTTTCATTTACTGGAGAAAGCCTCAACCATTACATTTTTGGATTTCGCGGCAGAAAAGCTAGTCGCGTTCTTGCTCCTGCTCCGGAAGTGACTGATTGATTGTGAATAGACAACGAAGTTTACACTCTTGACCTCGTAACAGCATGGGTCCTGATCAAAATCTACTAGAGCACTTTCTCTGTAACTACTTAAATTAATTACCGTTTACAGTAGTTCACTGTATAGTACAATATATGGCTATAAGCAGTTATAAATTTTAAATAATCAATCACAAATCTCGGACCCAAGCTAGGTTACAAGCTAAAAAGTAAGATTAAAATCGTTATTATCTGTTCCACTGCTATTCCAATCGTTACCACGTCTACTTTGCAGAAATGACCCAAGTTTGTGGTCACGTATCTGAAACTCGTTATTTGCTTCTGAAGAGTGACCAAGTGAAGTGATTTCCCATGAGTGTACATCATTCGCAAAACCCGTCCTTCCAAGTTTGTTACCACATCTTTGGAGTGATAGGTAACGAAAATGAAGAAGGAATACAGCACAGTTTGAAGAAGTACAAGGAAGATGGCAGCAGTCACAAAAATCAGGTACAAGTACACAGAAATACGACCGTAATGAGTCATGGATACGTAAATAAAGATGACTGCGCATCCGATAAAGATTGTAAAGCAGCCAGGAAAAAAGAAGGCCTGTCCGAAGTTGTTGTATAGAACATTGAGGAGTCGGATGGACCGATAGGTTTTGAGAAACTTTTGGAAATCCTCGGTCTTAATAGCAGTCAATTTGGAGGCGTTTATTCTGTAAAAAGGTTATTTTTGCCTGCCTTAAATCAACCCATTAAATTACAATTATGTTTGCGTTTAAATTAATTAATACCGTAGCTCGTCTATCCAAATGAGATTTTGAAAGATGTAAGCACAGATCCAACAGTACATAAAGCCAAGTGAAGAAAGGCTGCAGAAGAGGGCGTAGGAGTCGATACATACCGCAAGGTAGAATACTTTCTTACTTTCTTTCCATTCCGACGGTAGGTAATGATAAAAACAAACCGGTGTGTCACCAAATAAGATCACAATCAAAACAATGGCTACCACCCAGGTAAACGCGAGAAAAATAAAGAAATAGTTGACTGTGATGACAACAAATGCTTTTGAGTACCACCTGGCTCCCTCTACGAAAATTTAAATACAGGTTTAAATGAATGATTTAATTAAATGGTCAATACAAATTAAGCCTCATTGAACTTACCGTCGGCACAGCTTATCCCCGCATCAATGTGATTAATAACCCGAGCTGCTTCCTTTGGTCCTAACGAGATGGACCCAAAGAAAACTAATGTAAGGAAACTGGCAGACACATGCAACAAATGAAAACTACTGGCTGCTGTTAAACCCTCGAAAATGACCCCGGGGTCAAAGGATAAGATACGGAGTGCATTAATGAATATGCATAGTACACAACCCAAGACCCACCAGACTCTCTGAAAGGTTGACTGAAATACATGGATTTGAAGTCCATTTTTCTTATCGCGAATCGTGTAGGGAGCGCAGGACCAGCTGGTTATGCGAAAAATGGTTTTTGTTACCCTAAGTGTCAATTTGCCAAAGTTTAAAAGAGCCATTTTGCAGGTCAATTGAATTTGATTGTTTGACTTTAAAATAAAGTTTTGTTTTAAGTGATGCTAACCGTATGCTTTCTTCAACTAAGAATTCACATATGGTACGTTTCTTCTATACATTCCGTCATGCTGTATTGCTCCTTGCCTTGGGTTCCCTTTCTTGTAAAGTGCAAGGCACCGGAACTAATTGTTTAATTGTACGTTGACAAAGTGAAAGCGCACTTGATCGTTCCAATCAAGTAACAGTTTTGACCTAAAGGACGCACACCATGATAATCAAAGAAGTAATTGTTCTCCCCATGTTTTTGCTAAAACTGTCATAACACGTTAGTTCTCGGTAACACTTCTTGTAAAGAAATTAAGGAGTAGCTTTGTTAACCTATTAATTAAGAAACAATCAAAGAAGCAACGCTCAAGTAACGTAAAATTGCACTTTTAATTACAGTTGTCGCGTAAAGGTTAGTCCAATTAAAAGCAGTCGGTCAATTAAAAGCAGTTCCACAGTTATTGTGGAACTAATTGGATTCTATCCTATCTGTCTTGTTTGTGACATGTTACATATGTCGTCATTAGTGTTAGCTTAGATAACTTTTTCTTGTTAAAAAATTCATTAGGAAACCACTTAAAACTCATTCCCAGCGCATGCGTCACAACGGAGGATTTACCGTGAGGACTTACACTCAACCGCCGCGCCCTCTTCTTAACTAACTTCCTAACGTCCCGGTAGAAAATATGCTGACATGAAAGTCACAGCAAGGCATGTGTGTGTTCAGTGAAAAAACCGTTTAAAACATATAGAAACGACGTCTTTGTGTCTTTCTTCATAAACAATTCTTAATTAGATATTTATAGTCTCATATTTCACTCCAGGTTTGTAAAAATTTTAATTTAAGTTTAGAAAGATTGAAAGCAATTCCTTATTGCTCGGATATCCATCGGCAGAGTGAGCCGTATTGTACGATTTCCTTGAAAAAAATCTAGCGTCGTTCAAGAATAATTTAAAATTTGAAAATACTTTTCCACGAATGTTTTTCCGAATTATCCTGCACTTATAATTTCAACTGGGTTCATTGCCGGCTCAAAGGGTACACTTGCTACAAGGATGTGTGCCATATGTGCATTTGCAATGATCTCAAAAGGACCGGGCGCAGGTTATTCTTGGGAACTTTGGAATGTTACAGAGCGATCATCTTTCCTTTTTTTAGTCAATTTACCAAGAATTTCGTAAGGTATGTGTTTTCCGTCGCCACAAAAAATTGAGTCGCCTCATGTACAAAATATCGCCAGCGCCTACCTAGCTAATAATTTATTAACTTTTTCTCTTAATAATTCCTCCTAACGTGAAACATGCCTTAGTAAGCACACTAGAAAACTTTTCAAAAGCTAACGAGCTGTCAAATTTCAAATCTATGCATTGCAAAATCGAAGATGCGAATTATTTATCATTTTTTATTATTTATCATAAAAAACAATTTTGCTCTGCGCTTCGGGAGGTTAATATAGAGATTTTGGCTTATTGAAGGGGTTCCCACCTTTTCAAGCTTGGCAATTGGCTCTCGAAATTATGCTAATGTATGTTATTTTATTATTATGATATTCATAAGAGTTCATAATCTTGAAGTAATCCCTAAGCAACTTTTTGTTTTATGTAACTACAAGGCAACGCCCGCCGTGCAAATTGCACGGTGTAATTTTTCTCTATTGTCATAAAAGTTGATTCAGTTTAGATTGCTGATTTTGGATCTTACAATGCGACTTCCGCGCGAATAACTTCCGCGACAATGCAAAAAGCTCCAATGTTTATACTATTGGAACTTTTTTTCCTTCTTAAAAGGGAAGTGATGATAAAGGAGTTACTTGATTACGATAATGACCAACCCATGAACGAAACGAAACCCGGGATTAGCGGGGATTAACGGTTTAAAATGTAGGACTTTGATATCGGTTATCCATAATTATCATCTCCCTTTAAAAAACAAACTGATGCATGGAAAGGTTCTATATTGAGATTATAAGCTAATACACCTTATTACAGGTCCAGACACATAGTTTAAGACAACTAAATGATAGTTATGTTTGAAAGGTTGCACCTTTCTCTATCTTAATTTCCATAATTATAGTAAGAGCCCGTAATGTTCCCCTATGTTTCTTTTACCAACACACAGCTTTCCCCCTTTTCAGTGGGAGACTAATCAATTTTTTCCCCGGGAAGATTGTTTTGGCTAACTTTCTTCTCCGGGGTGACAGTCTCTTCCCGACAAATTTTTCTCGAGTAGTCTCTCCTACAGATAATGTTTGAAATGCTTCCATTTTCGGTGGGAGAGCATACTCAATTTTTCCCCAGGGGAAGATTTTTTATTTACCGGATATGTATGTTTAACTAAAAGAGGCATAACAAAATCTACTACCCAATTCAAATACTTTTGGTGTCTCAGTTACAAAAGAGTATTCCCACTTTGCTCTTCCTGTTAGAAATCGAACAGCTAATTTCGCAATTGTAGCATAATGAGACCAAATTATTTCAGTTTCAGGCTAATTGATTGAACAAATCATGGGATCGAAACCTTTTCATGCATTAGATCTTGCTCGAAGTGGCGCATAAGATCCTTGATTCACGCGATGCAGCCCATGTGATACCTATCAATCCATCAAGCCCTTAACAAAACGGGTTTGAATTCCCGTGTAAATCGTGCGCTGCATTTAAAGACCTTAAACTTTGCATGAAATCAGTTAATCAAAATTCCAGACTTCAACGTAATCATCTAACCCGCTGATAAAAATTGCTCCAATAACAGCTGTGTAAGTTCTAATTTTTAATTCATGCGTAGCCGTAATCGTTTTTTAGATTTAGCGGTTCGGTTTATAACCCAGGTAACACGATAACTGAATAACGATGCATTGTCATTTTGGCGGCAGTAGCTAGAAATCAACCGATCTTTAATTACAATTAAAGATGCGTTGATGAAATGCAGCGATTCAACGTCAGAGTGTCCACACGATTCTGAAAGTTTGGCTTTCTAATGAATCAACTTTTATCAAAATCTGTAGAGTACTTTTTGTGCAAAAGGGAGCCAAACTTTTCATAAATTTTGAGATATTCGAATAATTTTTTTATAAGGGGGTTTGATGATTGATGATGATTTGATGATAAGTGAGTTAAAGTCCATACCACTGTTCCTACTTCCTACCACCGATGATTTCAGGCGCAAACAGTTATTTTAGATTCGCCGTTGCCTTCACGTTAGTCATTAAAGTGTAGAGCAAAGATACATTTTTTGACAGAAAATAATTTCGCAATTTCGCAATACATGGATCCCAAATCTTAGTTTATGGCGGTGGTCTAGGATACTATACATTGTAACAAAAATTCAGAGCAAGCTGTGGACGGGAATAAACACCCTTGATTTTGCTGTATTGAATTCTCTTTACTTTTAAGATCGGAATCGAATACAAAAATCATGTCACACCTTCCCCTTTATCATCATCGGGTACACTAGTGAGATCGACATGAATCCCAGGTTCAAAAGAGAAGTTTTCACCAGATGTGAGTCTTTCGTATGTAGCTACAATAACTTCCTCCCTACTTCTTCGGCTCAATACATGTAATATGTTACCATAGAAAAGAAAATTTTATAGTATAGTAGCGTAGTAGTATCTTCTTTGGGTTACACGCCCCTGTTCTTACTTGACTGCACTGCATGTATCCGCCAAACTTACACTACTTTACTTACTCTCTATACGACACAATTAAGTTTACAGACTGGGTGAAAATGATATTCATGATAGTAAGAATTAGCCCACGATCAAAGTAGAAGAAGGAGCCGAGGTAAACTCGGATGGGACGGGAAGCTAGTTTCCATCGTTTAAACCACGCCGAATTTCCAGCGTTTGTCCAAGCGTTTCTGGTCTCCACTGAAGTTTCGTACACGTTTCCACATTGCGTTAAGAAAAAACAAAGTATGAGAGCAAGGAGAGGAAGGATGATTGCGGGCCTGATTTGAAGGAAAATAACAGCTTGGAAAACGCAAAGTATCGTTAAGATGGTCACGTAAGCTATGATCGCTAACAGTATTTGACCAGTAAAATCCCGAAGAAGTGACTCAAGCCCACGGAGTGAAGTAAATTCTTTGTAGATCTGCTCTGGCCTCATAGAAGCGGTTTCTTGCTTCCCAAACCCTAGTGGAGTTGATGTAAACGGGGTACTCAACCTTATACGAATATAAAATAAACCGGATCTTACATACTTTAGTGGTGGTTAGAAAAATGAAAAGCATAGCTCATAGTCAACTGAAGACCTTACCTCATTTCTTTTAACATCGATGGTATATAGTACATGTAGTAGATAACGATTAGACCCATCTGCACACAGGATGCAAACTTAAATGCATTTAGCTCAAAATGAAGAACGGCTACAAATACCTTTGCCCAAATCGACAGCTTCTTTGGATCATTCGCAAGAGACGATAAAAGCCGATAGGATGATGGATTGCTGAAAACCTCGGCAGCGTTAGTCAGCATGAAGAAGTACAGATACGCAACGATGTTAAGACACGCGACCGCTGATTTCGTTGCAACTGCGTCATCAGGACGGTATCTTTCTACGGTTCGATTAACCCGCATTTGTTTTGATTCAGAATACGAAAAACAGTGTGGAAAATTTAAAAAAAAGCACATATTACCTCGAAATCTCGTTACGAATTTCAAGACTGCATTAACTGCAAGATGGTGGCTTGCGTAGTTCTTGAGAAAGATGAGGTTCGGAACTGTCATTGCCATGTAACCGTAGCTCATGTAAGAGACACGTATTTTAGCGAAGCGTGTTTCTTCTTCGTTGCTCCAAGCTTTGTAGCAAGTGTAGATTGAGAAAAAGTCGTAAGCGACAGAGCAAACCAACATGGCAAGAAACATAACCCTTTTATAAATTCTAGCGTCGAAGGTCATTTTTCCGGCGGCTGTATCCCAGCTATATGGCGTTGACGTAATTTTGCTGATGATTAAAAAGAAAATACCAAGGCGCTTCTCGTAAAATCCAGTATTTTGCGCCGCGCTCATTTCCACCTCCTTACTGTTTATTTCTACCATCTTTAGTAAGGGATGAGTTAAGAAGAAAATGCCACAATTCCAAATCTTAATTAATTGGGCGCTTCTGTAGTACGCTTCCTTGATTGGTTTTGCTAATGGTTTCGCCGAGTTCTGGAAAGTGAAGAGAGCTTAGAAGAGCTGCTCGAGTCATACCCGATTGCAATTCTTACTACGACTTTGGTGTGCTACCCGGACTGGAAGGACAAATTACACTTTTCACGTCCTGCCGTTATCCTCTCAACCTCAAACCCTATAATAATTTCAACGTCACTGCAGACCTGGATTATAGGTCTTGTGGTTAAAATGATATGGATTGGCGCAGAACGATATTTGAATTTATAGGATTAATCTATACTTTTCTTTTCCTTGAAGCCATTATTTCCTTCGTCGATGACATTCTTGCTCCTCCAAACTACCCTTTTCGATCCTGCAAGGCGATATGATAGTGCCTCATACTATATAATTAAGGTAAAATAAATAAATTCAATTTCTCTTGTTCAAATACATGAGTCAGTTAAATGGATGTATTGGTTGGCGTTTATTGTCCGACTATTTATAAAAAGGCAGGTTGGAGACCACCTTTTGCTTTGAAATCATATTTTAGTTTCGCCCCCTCCATCGAATTCCAACAATTTTGAATTGTCAAATTCCGCCACTACAGTAACATGTGATAATAAGCATCAGTTTACTCTGTTGCAAGCTACTAACGTTTCATAAGTATGAATTACAGAAGAGGCGTCGCCGGGTCGGTAGCATTAAATACTGCTGAACATACATGAAATTACGTGGGGCTTCAACCCAAAAAGTTCAAATTCGCAACAGTTGAAGCACCGAATTCTACAAAATTATCTGACTCTCCTATTTTGATGAGCAACAACTCTTTCTAGCCAAGCTACTAGCTGAAATGGAAGTTGGAGATTAAGCTAGAGAAAAAAACCTTGATGTAAAATTATCAAGGGAAAGTAAGAACTTGCTGTGCTTATCTGTAAAAATTTCTCGAGATGATTTTCTTGAAGTGAAACACATTAAAAGGCCAGCAAAACTTGGAGAGGATACATCACAACTTTATTCCACGGTATTTTTCTTCCAGAAACACAAAATTACTCCTGTTTCTACTTGGTCTCCTAAAACCGCAGTCTCTTGAAGCAAATATCTGTGGCAGGTCACATTACATTGCGAAAAAACTAAACTCTTGATGCATATATGTCACTGCATGCATATATTTAACTCTACTAGTTGGATGAACAACAATTCTTTCCAGCTACTAGCTGAAATGGAAGTTGGAGATAGAGAGAGAAAAAAAACTTGACGTAAAATAAATCAAGGGAAAGTACGAACTTTTGCTATGTTATCTGTAAAAATCTCTTAAGATGATTTACCTAAAGTGAACCACATTAAAAGGCAAGCAAAACTTAGAAAGGATACATTAAAACTTTATTCCTCGGAATTTCTCTTCCAGTAGCACAAAATTACTCTTGTTTCTAACTTGGCCTCCTCAAACCTCAGTTTCCTGGAGAAAAAACAACAATTCGTGGCAGGTCCAGTTGCGTAGCTGGCGAAAAAACTAAACTCTTATAGCATATATAATTATCACTTAAGGACAAAGTTGAAGAATATACAGAGGGGATAACTCAAGAGGAAAGTATGAGGAATGAGAGTAGGAAATGGAGAAACGAAGAAGCTTGTTCCATCTTTCCGTTTCTCTTGTAGAGAGAAATCCTAATTAAATTTACTTTTAAAAACGAGCGCTCCTTCCATCTAATGGAGCACTTACGAGACTCATATTCTGTAATCTAATTTACAAGGCGTAAGGAATTATAGTAAGGTGGGATAAGATACAACATTCCAATGGATGTAGTACTCGGGATTTTAACCTGTTGCGTCCCATAAGCTTGACAGGAAACATTTAAATCCCGCTCCTAAAGGCAATTGATGTTTGTGAGCACAATTATTTCCCGGTTGTCATGGCCATAAGCTCCCTGTCGCACAGATAAAAGACGTTCCCAATGCTAAATTGATGTTACAGAAAACAAACAAAAGACGGTCGGGAAGCCCATTGATGTTTTTTATGCTCGCGGTGAATAGAACTGATTTGCTAAGATCCGGAAACTAGCGCAAATTGAGCTAAAAAAGCAGGCTAGAAAACTGATTTGTGCAACTTCTTCGAATTTAAAAATATTGAAAATGGCTTTGCATTTATCTGATAGTGAATCAGACTGTGCTAGTTTCTGTGAACCAGACGCAGAGTGGGATGATACTGAATCAGAAGCAAATATTTCAGATTCGGAAGGTGACGAAGTTCTCAAAGCTACGGATTGGAAAAATGGGTCGCAAAATCACAACTATAATTTCTCACACTACGCACGACCTACACAATTTAATTTATACTTGAACGAAAACTCCACACCTCTTGAAGTAGTTTCCCAGTTCCTGACAGAGGTTGTGATAAGAGAAATCACAGGAAACTAACAGATTTGCAAAGGAGAGATTGCAAAAAAACTCATCAAATTTCAACTGGAAAGAAGTCGATGAACATGAAATGTGGGTTTTTATTGCGTTGAATCTTTTGATGGGACTAAACCGGAGGCCAACAATTAAAGAACACTGTAGTACTAACGTATTGTTGTTGTCTCCTGTCTTTGGCAAAACAATGGCAAGAAATCGTTTCGAGAGTATTCTCTACAATCTACACTTCGTAGATGGCTCCACTATCGATACCTCCATGAGATTGCACAAGTTTGGAAAATTTCTTCCGACAGTACTGGAGAATTTCAGGAATGCAATTGAACCTGGACAGTATATGTGTGTAGATGAATCCTTGCTTCTGTTCAAGGGAAGACTATCATTCATGCAGTATATTCCCAACAAACGATCAAGATTCGGAATCAAATTTTTCATGATTGTTGACTGGAAAACCAAGTTTGTCGTTGGAGTCTTACCTTACGTTGGAAAACAGACCGCTATAGATCAAGATTTGGTGAAAAAGTATGGATATGGTGCAGCTGTGATCCTGAAATTGGCCGAAAAATTCACTGGAGTTGGAAGAACAATAGTAGCGGATAACTGGTTTACCAGCCCAATCTTAGCTACTAAATTGTTGGGGATGAATACGTTCATTCTTGGAACAGTGCGCAAAAACCGTAAATTTCTACCAAGATTTGTAAAAAAGTTGGCAAGATTTGAAGCGGAGGTAGTTTCTCAGAAGGGAGTTATTGTCGAACGGTAATAGTTGAATTAAATGGTTTTGCAATTAATTCAGACTCATCAAATAAACAATGTCACAAACGATCGATTTTGACTATAGATGGCATGATAAAAAAGATGTCCACCTCAGTAGTACAGGAGTAGAAATGGGAATGCAAACTGTAACGACGAGAACCCAAACCGAAAAGATCAAGCCAAACTCAGTGCTACTGTATAACAGTCTCATGGGTGGTGTCGATGATTTGGACAAGATTTTGGAGCCATACAGTCTTAAGAGGAAGTCCATAAAATGGTACAAAAAGATGGGAATGCACTTGATTGACATCATCGTCTACAACGCATGCATAGTCTATAACACGTTTCGGACGAATAAAGTTGGTCTAAAGGATTTCCTGCTGCTACTCATCGATGAAATATTGAGAAAAAAACATATTGCTAAAACCAGGAAGCCAAAGTCATCTGATCCTGGATTTTTAAGACTTAGTGGGCGGCACTTTCCAGAACTGCAGACTGAGAGAAAACGTTGTAAAATATGTGACAGCTTCACGCGACTTCGGTGCGACATGTGCGAAGTGCATCTTTGCATGACAAACTGTGCTAATTGCTTCAAGATGTACCATACGGTTCATTGTTTACCAAACAAGGCAAGACAACGAGAGCTTCTTAAAACTAGACGGAATGAGCAGCGCCAAAAGCGAACAGAATTACAGTCCAATGGACATGAAAGACTTAATGCACCAGCGCAAACTGAGAAACAGATCAATGTTGAAACTACACGTTCACAGAGTAAAAGAAAATCTGGCTCAATAGCACAAAAAGAAAACATTGAGAAGAGACGAGCAAGTTCTAGGAAGAATTAAGCTCCATATTTATCCATGAAAATTTGAATTAATTTGTATACTTAGAATTCGTATTTATAAATTATTATTTCTCTCCATTCTATTCGGGCCATTCAAGTTTTTTCATTTCTTCCAACGAAACAATATTACCGCTCCCAATCTGAGATTTTGATGGGCTTCCAGGAAAAGCTTCACGAATAGCTTCTGCAACTTCGTCCGGAAAAACAATCGTTCCTTTCTTTACTCCAGACTTTTTGCACATCAAAAATAACTCTCGATAAAGGTGGTAACGTTTCTCTTTGGGCGTCTTGTCTTGCTTGAA
Source organism: Sminthurides aquaticus (assembly GCA_906901655.1). NCBI lineage: Eukaryota > Metazoa > Arthropoda > Collembola > Symphypleona > Sminthurididae > Sminthurides > Sminthurides aquaticus. The sequence goes on from CAJQTT010000010.1 coordinate 6,506,692, forward strand.
TTTGACTTGGGAAACTAGAACTTTCATGCCTTTACACACCTCACTGCAAGTTTACAAGAGAAATTATGTTTAGCTATATGATGCAAGTAGGAAAAGAGGAGCACTGATGCTGATTTTTAAATTTCTTTGATTCTAAAAATTCTTAAATTTAGTCCTTGCATACCTCGGGGCAGAAGCTTCGAGCCTTTTCCAACACTTACTCTCGAAATCCATTTCAAAATTGCTGGACCAGTTTTAACAGCAAGAAATTACAAAAAGCAAGATCACCAGCTTAAACTGTAAAAACTTACTTTCAAGCGTAATAAGTGCTGGGCCAGGACCAAAACATGAGTATTTTCGCGCGGGCTCGGCTTACAAAAGCAGTTGTTTGTGTGAGGGCATGAATGAGAATTTCCGCCATGACAACGGGGGCTTGTGCAAAGAATCAAGCAAAATGAGACAGTACGCAACAGGTTAAAGGACACACGCGAAGAAAGTTCAGGCATAGCTATACTAAAAACGAGATACCTTTGTTTCCGGAAAGTTTAGGTTATAAAATATCCAAGTGTTTTTCAAAAATCTTTTGAAAATTCCTAGTTACCACGGATTTTGTTCGTTTCCATGGTGAAGTATTGTGAAAATACTCTTAAGATTCAATTTTTCAATGTGGGGAAGATTGGGCAGTATTTTTACTAAAAGTTTATAGCTAACTGATCCCGATAGTGCTAACAAGGTGTTAGGAATTATTTCAGTTTGTATCCCTGGTGACAGCAACAAATATTTAAAGATGCAGTAGCAATTTACGAAAAATAACACTACTATTTACGCTATCTTGTGGAGAGAGACTCAAGTATGATGATGTTTGTCCGGACCCGGAAAACTTGTTTGCCTTAAATACTAGATAGCGCGCAAGTCTATCCCGGGTTTTTGGAACCGGTTGAAATCTGTGCAAGTCTAGTTCGGAGCAAAGAATCTGTGAAAGCTTTGGCAACTCTTAACATCAAGAATCATGTGAAATTATTAAAAAAAAATTGTGTTTAAATCCATGAGACGCTTTTTTAGTATATTTTGTTTCCAGTTATAAATGATATATGTTTCAGCAGCAAAAAAATGCAAGCGTCAATAATTTAGTGCACACTGATTTTACTAAAACTAGGCCGTCTAAATCTATCAAAACATTTTGAGCCAAACAAGGAAAAGGTTGGAAGAATTTGAGTAAAACGATAATTTAACCGGAATATTAAAAGCATTTGCACTCGTATGTTTACTTGTAAAACATAATTTCAGCTTCCAAAAGCTTTGTGACACGTTGCTCCATACTTTGTTTAAACACGGAATGAGGAAAAGTAGGGGAAAGTCACTCAATCAATGCGATATTTCATTAACTAACGTGTAAACCTATGTTCAGCCTTTGTAGACTGACTCTTTGTTATTCACTGTTGATATCAAAACATACAGGACATCAAAAAAATCCGCGTCATCTCAACTACCGTATGTTTCCTCAGTTCTGCGTGGCGAGAAAAACTCCAAACCTTTGCTCTTTCTACTGGCCGTTTCTCGGCTCATAAGCGTCATAGAGTCAATCAGCTTAAAATGCTGAGTCTTTCTTCTCTGTTTTTTACTATCAATTCTAAACGTCAACAAATACAGACGCTACGAAGTTTATACTGAAAAAAGTAATTTTTTCGGACTAAGTTGACCTCCGGCGCTACAGCGGCTTCATGCATTGACCTATTGACATTGCAATTAGTTTGAAAGAGAGAGAAAGACTGAAGCTATGCAGCAATGCAAACCGCTTAGCGCTGCGACGATTGTGAGCTGAGTAATGGCCGGAGAAAGGCAAAGATCCCTCTTTTTCTCGCGCTCGCAGCAGTGGAGAGAGAGTGGAACACATGCGATGCTGTGCTGCGATAGGCAGACGGGACGAATCGGAGTCTGTGATAGGTTGAAAGCAGCGCGCGAGATATTCAAACGCAAGCAGATCTGATGAAACACACGGTATATCTTGTAAAGCCAAGAGTAGTTCTGCTGGCTGGCCGCTACAATAAACCCTCCGCTAAATGGCATCAGTGTCTAGAGGTAATGATTCCGCCCAAGAGTCCGGCGCTCGTTGCATTCACGCGCTTTACGAAAGATCTACTTGAAAGGAATAGGAGAGTACTAATACATATGGTCTTGCAGCAAGTAGGTTATATTACATAAGACAGGAGTGTGTAGTACAGGTATAATAATAAATGCAGGTAAATCAGGTGAGAACAAGTAGGATTGACCTAAGGTCAATTAAGGTCAGGTAAAGTTAACGAGTTTCATATATGTGATAGGCTTGATACTAGAAGAGTAAAGTAGTAGACTTAACGAGAGTAGTATAAGTTCGTATGTCTAACACGTTAGATCACAGTTGGGACTACGGATTCGTCTGCGGATATGGAGTAGCGGCTCATTTGGGTCTGGAGAACATAATCGGTAGCGGGGATCATGGGCTTCGTTGGAGTATGGGGCACATGTTTGTACCCTGTCATCTACAATAAGGCGTTTTCAATCCAAGAACGGGCGGGAACTTTGAAGCATCTTCTTCTCCGTGCTTCTGCGACAAAAACCGAGAGGATGGACAAACTGAAAGTTATGATCATGAAAAACAAAGCCATACCTGTGGTGGGCATACGGGTGGGGGCGTTTCATTTACTGGAGAAAGCCTCAACCATTACTTTTTTGGATTTCGCGACAGAAAAGCTAGTTGCGTTCTTGCTCCTCCTCCGGAAGTAACTAATTGATTGTGAACATACCCAGGTCTACACTCTTAACGTCTTAACTGCTGGATCGAAATCCACCACCAAAAACACTTTATGTACAAATATTAAAATCAATTCGCAGAAAAGTGAATGTGATGGTTTGGCTATCTTTGGGCTGTAATATTATGAGCAGATTCAATTTTCAAATTTTTAATCGTCAATCACAATTCTTAGTAAACAAGCTATGTTACAAGCTAAACAGTAAGAGTAAAATCGTTATTATCTGTTCCACCGCTATTTCAATCGTTATGACGTCCGCTTTGCAGTAATGACCCAACTTTGTGGTCACATATCGAAAACTTGTTATTTGCTTCTGAAGAGTAACCAGTTCCCGCGATTTCCCATAAGTGTACATCATTCGCAACACCCGCCCTTCCAAGTTTGCTACCACATCTTTTGAGCGATACGTAACGAAAACAAAGAAGGAATACAGCACAGTTTGAAGAAGTACAAGGAAGATGGCGGCAGTCACAAAAATCAGGTACAAGTACACAGAAATACGACCGTAATGAGTCATGGATACGTAAATAAAGATGACTGCGCATCCGATAAAGATTGTGAAGCATCCAGGGAAGAAGAAAGACTGCCCAAAGTCGTTGTACAGGACATTGAGGAGTCGGATGGACCGATAGGTTTCGAGAAACTTTTGGACGTCCTCGTATTTGATCGCCGGAGATTTCCCGACGCTTATTCTGTGAAAAGATTATTTTTTATTTTTGCCTGCCTTTAATAAACCCATGAAATTAAAATTATATTTATGTTTTAAAGTAATTAATACCGTAGCTCCTCTATCCAAATGAGATTTTGAAAGACGTAAGCACAGGTCCAACAATACATAAACCCAAGTGAAGAAAGGCTACAGAAGAGGGCGTAGGAGTCGATGCAGACCGCAAGGTAGAATATCGTCCGACTTGCCTTCCATTCCTGCGGTAGGTAATGATAGAAGCAGGCCGGTGTGTCACCAAAGAAGAGTACAATCAAAAAAATGGCTACCACCCAGGTAAACGCGAGAAAAATAAAGAAATAGTTGACTGTGATGACAACAAATGCTTTTGAGTACCACCTGGCTCCCTCTACGAACAGTGAAATACAGGTTTAAATGAATGATTTAATTAAATGGTCAATACAAATTAAGCCTCATTGAACTTACCGTCGGCACAGCTTATCCCCGCATCAATGTGATTAATAACCCGAGCTGCTTCCTTTGGTCCCAACGAGATGGACCCAAAGAAAACTAATGTAAGGAAACTGGCAGACACATGCAACAAATGAAAACTACTGGCTGCTGTTAACCCCTCGAAAATGACCCCGGGGTCAAAGGATAATATGCGGAGTGCATTGATGAAAATGCACAGTATACAACCCAAGATCCACCAGACCCTCTGAAAGGTTGACTGAAATACATGGATTTGAAGTCCGTTTTTCTTATCGCGAATCGTGTAGGGAGCGCAGGACCAGCTGGTTATTAGGAAAATTATTTTTGTTACCCTTAATGTTAATTTCCCAAAGTTTAAAAGAGTCATTGTGTAGGTCACATATGACTGTGATTATTTAGCTTAAATTTAAAAGTTTTGTGTATCAAAGAGATGCTAATCGTTAGCTGTCTTCAACAAAAGAATCCACATATGGTACGTTTCTTCTATACATTACATGCCGTTATGCTCCTTGGCATGCATGGCCCATGCAGCATGGGTTCTCTTTCTTGTCCGGTAAAAAGCGTGAAAATCGTTAAAATGCTTTTAGGAAATTGTTGCACTTTTTTCACTCCACACTCATGATAAAGCTCCATAAAACCTGCACTTTAAACACAGTGCATAATTTTTGCATTGCATTTTAAATTGAAACGTTGCTTTTCTCCGATTGTGAGGCTTCTTATGAAAGAAAAGGTATAAACGGCTACCAATATTCCAATGAATACCGATGTTCCGATTTCAGGCTTAAACAGTTATTTTAGAATCGGTCATGGCCTCCATGTTCGTTACCTAAACTGCAGAGAAAATATACATTTTTTGACAGAGAAAATGCTCTCGCTATTTCGCGATTATATGAATCCAAAATCTTGGATTGGAAGTGTTCTAGGGTACAATGTGTAGTAACCATTTTTGCCTTCCTTCCGTGACATTTGTTATTTCTTTAAATTACCACTTAAAATCCTGCAAGAGTAGATTCTATTGTCTTACGCTGTATAATTAAGGTTAAATAAATAGATTTTAATTCCTCCTGTTGAAGTACATGAGCCAGTTTAGTAGATATCTTAGTGTGTGCTTCGTGTGTTAGACAAAATAATAAATAGCAAAAAAGGCGGGTCGAAGAGCATCATTTCATTTCAATGTCTTCCCTCCATCGGATTGTGACAATTGACGATTACCAAAATCTGACACTACAGTGACATGATAATCAGCTACTTTACATAAATAACTTATGAGCTACCTATATACAGAAGAGACGTGGTATTAAAATACTGCTGGAATACATAAAATTACGAGGGGATGAAACGCAAAAATTTCAATTTCGCAACAAGTGACGCATCAAATTCTACAGACTTATTTAACTCTACTAGTTGGATGAACAACAATTCTTTCCAGCTACTAGCTGAAATGGAAGTTGGAGATAGAGAGAGAAAAAAAACTTGACGTAAAATAAATCAAGGGAAAGTACGAACTTTTGCTATGTTATCTGTAAAAATCTCTTAAGATGATTTACCTAAAGTGAACCACATTAAAAGGCAAGCAAAACTTAGAAAGGATACATTAAAACTTTATTCCTCGGAATTTCTCTTCCAGTAGCACAAAATTACTCTTGTTTCTAACTTGGCCTCCTCAAACCTCAGTTTCCTGGAGAAAAAACAACAATTCGTGGCAGGTCCAGTTGCGTAGCTGGCGAAAAAACTAAACTCTTATAGCATATATAATTATCACTTAAGGACAAAGTTGAAGAATATACAGAAGGGATGAACCAAGAGGAAAGTATTAGGAATGAGAGTAGGGAATGGAGAAACAAAGACGCATGTCCCATCTTACCGTTGCTCTCGCACAGAGAAATCCTAATTCAATTTACTTTTAAAAACGAGCGCTCCTTCCATCTAATGGAGCACTTACGAGACTCATATTCTGTAATCTAATTTACAAGGCGTAAGGAATTACAGTAAGGTGGTATAAGAATAAGATACAACATTCCAATGGATGTAGTACTCGGGATGTTATAGAACGTGAAGAAATGTGGGGCATAGCAATACTAAAAACGAGATACCTTTGTTTCCGGAAAGTTCAGGTTTTAAAATATCCAAGTATTTTTTTCAAAAACTTTTGAAAATTCCCAGATGTTCTAAGGATTATTTTTGTTTCCATGGTGATGTATTGTGAAAATATTCTTTCAATTTTTCAATGTGAAGAAGATTGGGCAGTAGTTTTACTAAAAGTATGTCGCTAACTAATCCGGATGGTGCTAAGGTGTTAGGAATATTATATACAGTTTTGTATCCCTGATGACGCCGCAACAAATATTTAAAAATGCAGGCAGGAATTTATGGAAAATAACACTACTTTGTATGCTATCTCGTGGAGAGACGCTCAAGCAAAATGAAAACTGCTTGAATCGGGAAAATCTTTTACCCACAAATACTAGATGGCGCGCAAGTCTCGCCCGAGTTTTTGGAACCGGGGGGAATCCCCACAAGTCTAGTTTGGGACAAGAACCTGTGAAAGTTTTTGGAAACATCTCTTAACATCAGGAATCATGTGATTTAAAATGTTTTCTGTTTCAATCCACGAGACGTTTATTTAATATATTTTATTCCAGTTATAAATGCTTTGTTTCAGCTTCAACAGAAGTATGAGAACAAAATTTAAAGAGATTAATTCAATGTACCCTACTTTTACTAAAACTAGGCCGTTTAAATCTGCCAAAACATTTTGAGCTAAACAAGGAAAAGGTTGGAAGAATTTGAGAAAAACTACATTTCGGCTTGGTAATTTACCCGGAATATTAAAAGCATTTTGCACTCGTGTGTTTACTTGTAAAACATAATTTCAGTATCCAAGCCTCTGAAACGTTGCTCCATACTGTAAAGACGGAATAAGAAAAAGTAGGGGAAAGTCACACAACGTGATATTTCATTAACTAACCTGTAAACCTATGTTCAGCCTTTTTGGACTACATGACTCTTTGTTATCCAATGTTGTTAGCTAGTGTTCATTGTGCAACACACGCATTAGAAAAATGTCACGCTAGCCGTTATTAAAGCTTATAGATATTATAACGAGGCTTTTGATTGAACCGGAAACGTCTTTCCTGCCCATTGCATGCAAGCTTTTAACTGTCAGACTATGAAAATTAGATACGGCGATACATTCAGCAGGCCCCTGTTCTAGCCGAAGTAGCTAAACCCCATATTTTCTCCGTTCTACCACTACGATCCTATAATTTCTAAAATTCAACCAGATTACTACTTTACTTCTCATGATTGCAGAATTCTGAGCAGAAGCTTATATAGCACACACCATAAATTATGAACGGCACTGCGACACCAAATAATGCAAGCTAGAGAAACATAATTTCCTTTTACTCCATCGCACTTTGAACTTTATCAAGTCTCTCTTTGAATTTTAATATGCTTTGTCCAATTATTTTCAACATGTATGCCAGATTTCGCATCCCTCTTCCGTCGTCCTCGGCACACACGTAAATTATTTAGCAGAGCAAGTGATTTTCCTAGCAAAGAGAATATCCTTAATCTAAGTCAGTAGGAACTGGAGTAAATAGCTCCAGCTTCGCTCCTCATCTCCTAAAAATCCAAGTTTGCATTATTAAAAGCTTCACTGAAATATTTGAGCTTGTGTAGCAAAGACTTGAAATTTTCAGTCGTATCATCAAGATGAAGGTGTGGTTAGTTTCATTTGTGATTATCGCCCTAGGATCTTCCATCTGTGCAGCAGGCGATGATGATCAAGGAGGTATAGGTTTGGTTCTTTTGAAGTATTTCTAATTCGCGAAGATTCGCAAAAATTGTGGAAAGAAAGCAGGCAATTGATTGATGGCTCTGATTGATGATTTTCGTGTGAATCTAGGGCGGAAAATCCTCCTCAGTTACAGCGTGCATTCCCAAGTGAAAAGAGATTTGGCAGGGGATATTTTCGGAGACGCTGTAGGAGCAGCTTTGGGATTTCTGTCTGACGAATTATTCGGAGATGTCGTATCTAGCGATGACTTTGAAGAGTTAGCTGATGGATCAAGATCTAGAGCCAAGGAGGAAACTGCTAGCTCTTTTGATTTGTCTACGGAATCATCATCGTCTGCAGAATCATCAAAGACGGAAGAAGAAGATGATAGTGATAATGAGGAAGAGGATTTCTCATCACGAGAAGAAGATAGCAGAGAGGTGGGAGTGATTGAGAGATTTACTACGATAAACAATTTTTACATTGTCATCCAACCTGCCGTAAGGTTGCCATCCTTGGAAGAACTTTTGAGTTACATTCAGAGTAATTTCCCGGAATTGCAATCAGCTTTTGGTTTACAACAACCCGAAATCGCGGTTTCGGAGAACTCGGATTCGGGTTCTGGCTCAGGAGAAGAATCTGAGGGGAGCGGTGAAGAAAGTGTGGAAGTGGGAAGCAGCTCAAAAGACCGGATTCCACCAAGAATACAATACGGTTGTGGACGCCTGTCTAATGATGTGATCCGCAGTGGCGAAGAATTCAAACCAATCGACATCAAAGACATTGATGTCGTAAAACTAAGCCAGGTGCTCAAGGCAGATGTTGATGCGGGATTGGACGTTTTCCAGCTAGTGGACCATTTACTCCAAATCATTGAAGAGGATACACAAAATAATGGTTGGAATAGTGTTAGCAGCGGTAATAATAACAGCAACTCCCGGGGAAATCAAGACCGGAAACTCGCACCTGAGGTCGTCATTCCAATTATACCTCCTCCACCCGCTCAAACTGAAGGCAATTTGCCAAGTAAGTTTAGAATAGTCAAAGTATTTTAACTGTCGAACTATCGAACTAGTATTTAGTACTATCGATTTATATCGTTATTGCGTTGAATAGAAATCATCTTCCAAGACGATAATCTTATCGAAGCTCCGGGCACAAATCAACTTAACCGGGAATATTTCGATAATGAAGAGCACGTTGTTGGACCGGTAGAAAAACAAATGGAAAATCCAGCCATTGGTGCAGATTCTGACGAAGGACTGAGTTACAGTGTTGACAAAACAGAATCCAATGATGCAGCTTCCAAAGAGTACCAAAACTTTGTCAACGTCGTCGAGGTCTTACACGAGCAGGATTCAAAAGCAGAGGTCAAAGCGTTCATGGGTAAGTAAAAGTAGATTTTGAGCAAAAGAAATGTAGAAATTTAATGCTGAGGCTGGAATTGCACCAAACTGTAGGGAGTAAACTGTAGGAGAAAGTGCAGAGTGCAACGGTCGAGGAGGGAGTTAATAAATGCTGACAATTGACCTTCGGTCGCTCTCTTACCCGCCTTCGTCTTCTCTTCTTTGATAGTCGGAACAATCATCTCTCTGGGATTTGGTGTCTGCCTAATGACTCTCTGGAAACTCATGAAGGTTAAACGACGTGAGCTGAGTTCGGGTAAGGATGAGAAATGCTCTTTAGCGTAAAGCCCGGGACGGGAGAATGTTGTGCAACAACGGGGAACGTTTTCCAGGCTCGAAAATCAAATTAAAACTTTGCTGTGATATCAAATAAAAGTAACGTGGAAAAAATTCAAAAAATAGTATCGTTTCTTATTAACGTAGAGTTTTTGCGAAATCAGACACTCTATGCTTACAACTGAAATTACCTACAATATCAAATATAAAATATTTAGGAGACTTTAAATCCCCATAAACTTCTAAAAACGTCGCTAAACTCAAACAATTGATTTTAATTTTGTATCAACCTAAGATGTGACTTGGCGTAACCAGAGGGCGTAATACGCGCCTTGAGAGCGGGACGCTAGTTCTATATTTAAATTCAAAGCTTTATAATGAACATGACCGATTAATAGGTTTTTGAGACACTCAAACCGTATACTTTCTCCTCTGGCTAATTTTGATCTTTAAAGCCTTGCGTGTCATTTTTCAAAGAAGAGTCGCGAAAAAGCTTTGAACTCTTCTCGAGCTAATGTTGCTTTAATCCGTCATAACGTCTTTGGTTGACAGATGCGGAATAGGGAGAGTGACGTGATAAATTACCAGGCATTTCAGACTAAGTAGTGAAAGGACGTTGACGATAGGAAAGAATAATGTAAACACACTTATTCAACCTCTGAAAATATACACAGCAAGTGTTTTTGGCACCGTGCCAAAATATAAACTCAGCCAAATTTTTACAAGCCTTATTATACATGGCTTACTTCATTTTAAGCTTATTTCAATACAATTTTCCCTCTCTTCCTATGCTCTTCCCTCCTCTTTGCAGCTTTCTTAGGACCATTCTTTTATTCCTGGCTCATAATATTGGATGATATTCTTTTAATTCAAGCCAGGAGGATGAAGCATTAGCATTGGCTCAAGAACATTGAACTGTTCCTGGAAGATGACTAAAAGAGAGCGTAGGCTTTAGAAGCCATTGAAGATGCGTGCAATGATTTCATAAGTTGTAGCAGCACAATGAATCGAGTCATTCATTCCATACACTGGTATTTTTGCCAAGAATTTCCTTTGGTTTACACTGCTTCCTTTACTGGTCCTGTCATTTTTGGCACAGTTCATGGAATGTCATGAATTTGTGTAGGATTGCTGTATTATCTCTAGTGTAAACATTATTTAAGGAGAGGAGTCAGCAGAGCAAGGATGAGATGGAAGAATATCGCGAAGCTACACAGTTTGTGTCATCCCAAGCACAACCTAAGATATAGCCTAAGGAATTGGAATTATCTTCAGCATTAGGAGCAGTTTGTAGTTGTTAGATGCAGAATAAATTTTAAAATATCAGCAGGCTAATCGCACACTCTTCTGTCAAGTCCTTTCAAGCTAATTACTAATTGCGAAACAAGGAGGGAGCAAGCACAGGATGACAAAACGAGAATCCGCCCACCCGAAGCATATTAGAAGAGACACGGATATGTAAGAAGATTCAGCGGAAGATTTAAGGAGATTAATTATACCGAGGACTACAAAGAGCGTGACTGTGTGCCGCGGTAGTTTAAATTCAGAAAAACGTTGCACCAGCATACGGTATGTATTGCTATGCTCCCGCATGCACCAAAATTATCTCAAATGCGGGTGTATTTATTCTACAGAAAAGCAATTTTGCAGTGCTTGCGATGCTCATTATAACTGAAACTCTATGAAGGGATGCATTGTGCTTGAGGCGTGGGAAAACCTTGGAAAACTCGAGGATTATAATTGTATGCAGAAAATTGGCGAAAATCCCAAATGAGCATTATCTATATAACTTGGCTATTGTATCAGTGGATCAGATTTCAGGATTAATTTTCTTCCTCTTTTTCATATGTATGCTCTATTTGTTCTTGCTTCTTCTCCGCCCTCATGTTCCCGTGTCTTGAATTGAATGGCCTGAAATAGAATTCAAAAGAACCGGGCAAAGATGCAATTTATTTAATTTAAAAATCTAACAAAACCTGGCTCTCAGTCTGTATGAATGTGGAGCGAAATGATGGAAAAGACAGAGGAGCGACAGCTAAGAAAAATGATAGAGGCAAAAGCCATGAAGAGAGGAGCAAGGGAAAAAATTGTCTGTACATGGTCTTTACAGGCTCTCGACGGGGACGGTAAAAGAAAAAGAAGCGATTGTATTTAAGGAGAAAGGAGGGTGAGTTAACCGAGTGTGGTAAAATTGACTCCCGGGAACAAATTGCACCCGCTTCCAGCCAGTCTTTGAATTTAGGAGACAGCGGACGGGCTTTACAAATGAGAAATGAAATAAGAAAAGCCAAAACAAGGTTGAAGCTTTTGCTCGAGCTGATTTTGCTGCAACCAACTTTGAAGTTTATAAAAAGAGTAAATCTACGGGACAGAGATTTCCGAGTTTCGGACCTGGTTTTATCTTAGGTGTATATACATTTTTCTTTCTTCGCTACACACATGTACAGAAGAGCGGGAAGATAGCGGCGGGCAGTTATTTACAACATGTTTAAGAAAAATGGGAGAGCTTATGCGGGCGGGCACGGAGACAGGCAGTGGATTCAATTCCAGCTTATGCTGGTAAAGTAATTTTCGCTGACGTATTTAATAAGTTTCCTTCCTTTTACTCTATTGTAATTTACTGCGCTTTTGGGCATCTCATCAACAAGTTTATCATGATCATTTCTCGGGTAAACGAGCCCGTGTGTATAAAGAGTAACGGGCGAGGTTTGGGACTCTGACCCGGGTAGCGAGCGTGAAATGGGTTCCAGCTCAGGCTTAACGTAAATATCTCAGGACCAGAATATTTCGAGCCGGGTGTAGTAGGCAATTTGAAGCGGAGTTCTTCAATGATCGTACGCTGGTGCTGCTTCGCTGAAGCAATGCAGCTGCAGCTGATCTCTTGGAGACTTTTCTTGAACTTGGAATATATAAGCAAGCACTCCAGGGGTACTTTCGGTGCTTGAAATAAATTGCTGCAAAAAAGGACACAGAACGTCTGTGCAGAGTTGTTCAGACGGAGAGCTGATATAAGCTACCCGGGGAGTATGTAGTTTACCCATTTCACGGGCGGTGGAAATAGTATACATACGTCTATCTGCAGTCCAAAGATACTTCTTGCTGGAAGAAATTCAGTCCTTGGTAGCACCTTCAAGAACCTTCAGCGTTCAAAGAAAATCTTGGATTCAAGAGTGGGATTGAAACAAGTTACGAAGAAATGGTTTCATGAAAGAGGAAAACCTGAAGAACCCTGGATTTGCGGATGCAAGGAGCAGAAGCATGCTGGGAAAACCGGGTAAAATCCGATTTTCGGTACGTTATATACAGACAGTATAAGGTGCATCCAGTTGGATGTTGGAATCAAGAGTCCTGGCAGAGCTTCCTCGAGGATTTTCAGATAAACTGTGGTTATTTACATGGAAATCTGGATTTGCTGCTTCAATACGATAAGCCTTAAATCTGTGGACAAATGATTGCTGGAAGGAAGGATTCTGAAAGAGATTTACCAACTTGGGTAAATAATAAGTAACTTGTCGTCGGGAAGATGCAGAATGCAGAGAGCAGACTTGTTGGGATGCACCCCCAAGTTTAAAACAATTCCCGCAATATTTGTCTTCTAAAGTACATGTTTTGACATTTGAACCCGAGGAAATATTCAATACATCCCATCTCCAGATATCTTCCTCCTGTCAACAGATTTGTAAGGTTTCCGAAACGGATTTTCTACAACTATAGCAGCCTCTAACTCAAAAAAGCAGCCTTTGCATTCATCAGTGCTTGCTTATTCTTCGTCTGGTTTTCCTGCTCCACTATTTCAATTCACTTTCCAGAAGTAATTTGTCCAGTTGGGTGCAGCTGTGAATTATGGGAAGTTAGGAGCAAGCTCAGCACTGGGATTTTAAAGTGAGAGAACAGGTGAAAATAGAAAACCTGGAGCGGAGGAACAGCCACAGAATTTATTAATGAGGCGCTCTGTTTTTTCAATAGAAATCCAGAAACGCACTCCTCCCGTTCTGCCGCAATGTCTCATGTTTGCCCTTGCCTTGTTTTGAATCTTTAATGCAGTTGCTTTTGTCAGGCTGGAAAGAATAAAAGAGGATGGAGAAGCTGGTAAATCCGGTGGGAATCCGAAAGAGAAAATCCTTTAAAAAACGCCCTAAAAGAAATACCATTAGCCGCAGTAGTGGCAGCAAGTAGCAAGAATCTGGCGGTCAGGAAGGAGACAAAAAAGTTTTGAGATTTAAAAATTTAACCAAAGCATCCTATCCAACATCTTCTTCCATGTTTCTGCATTCTACTGTAGAAGAGAACAATTGTTCTTTACGGAGAGACACATAAACTAAAATTCTGCCCCTCTCCCGCTTTGAAGGGTGGCAAAAGAAAATGAGGACCGGGCGGGAAACAGAGTAAGCGTTAAGGATTCCGGAATGTTTTTTACGTGATGCATTTTTCTTGTAAGTGGAAATGAGAAAAGTGCGCCATAGTCCACATACACAAAACAAAACTCTACAGAGATTCTCAAACTGAACTGTGGCAGCGTCAGGGTGTTGAAGGAGTTGCCACACAATTGTTGTTTAAGGGTGTTGAATTATAGCAAAGTCCCGGGTAAAACCCGAGGAATGTCCTTGTGGAAAACATACAAAAATCCCGGCTTCAACTTTTTCTTATCAAACTCAACTATCAGCTGAGCTAAACTCTACTCAAGTGTGCATGCTGATAGCTGGATGGTGTTAAGGAAGAGTAACTCGAAAATGCATGTAACGAGCACACTATGTAAGCTAACTGAGCTGGAACACGGGAAGAGGGCGCTTTCTGGAGTGGCTGGAGGAAACTATTTTTGGATCTACGTCGACGTCGTTTCTTACGCTCAAGTAACTTTCCCTTACGCCTCTCTTTCCACCAGCTTCCGCGTATCTGATTCAATAAACAAACAGTTTTTCGCCTACACAAGGAAAAACTCCGAGAGGAAAAACCAGGGACAGAAAGAGATCATGGGCTTCAGTGTAGCGGTTTCCTAAGATAATGTTTACCGTTCCATGTTTAATGCACTGCATCAGATGCGGAACTCCATAGAGAGGGGTGCAACGGGGGAAAGAGTTGCAGTTTACTTAAGAAAGAGGTGCAGCACTTGCTGCTTGCTTGCTCTGGACCGGCGATGATGGTCCTCTCTGGACAATGCTGGAAATTATGCATGTGATCCAATATTGTATGCATCCCACGTTTCAGCTGCTAAGGGCTAACGGGGCAACGGGGAAGCAACTAAAGATGGTAAAAGCGGGGGAGGAATATCGCAAAAGGATTGTACAAGGAACGGGAAATTCCAGCATAGCCTGGAGGGAAATGCATTACATGTCTTCTGGAGACTGGATGGATGTGGAGGAGAGGAACTCATTCATGATAATCTGGTCTGGAGAAAATGTAAACTCTGCGGGACACACTGACTAAACAGGAGACAGGACCGGGTAACGAATAGAAGAAAAGTATCTCTGTTCACGTATCATCATCCGCCCTTGTTCTGAGTTAGTTCTGATCTGACTGTAACTGGAAGAGTGTTTGTTAAGACTAGTGAGACATCATCCTTTGTGGAATGAGATCATCTCAACTGGAAAAAGAAAACAAGGGTGTAGCCTATGTTGGCCTCTGCTGTGTTGATTCAAAGGGTTCCAATTCGTCTATGAATGGAAAGATACATTTGTTTGGAAACTTAGAAACTCAAGAACTTTTGCTGAAGGGCATGTGTTTTCTGGATGTTGATACAGGGGAAAGTAAGGGCTCAAAGACAATTATGTGTGTTTAAAATTCAATTATGAGATGAATGTTTAATTATTGTTATGATTAACTGGTTGCAGCTAATCAGCTGGATATGGTCTTGGAATATTATTATCATCAACATAAGATGATGAACTATTCTAATATGCTATACAATTTTGCGTATCTACTGTGCTTGGACAAGAAAATAAAGATCAAGAGCGCCATTAAAGTTACATACTACTACATACTAAAGTTGTTGTCAACTTGAGGTAATAGCATTCCCTTCTTGAACACCGAATATTCTTGTGTACAATCCCCGAATCCGACGTGTGGTTTTCAACAAGGAATTATAGCTCCGACAGAGTGGATGACAGAAGCTTATTTGAAGGCCAGAGGAATCCCTGGACGTAACAAACTCCTCCCCTGGTTCTGTTATCGTTTCCAGAATTCGTCCATGTCACCCTACTGACACCTCTTGTCAGATGCGTACTTGGAAATGTGTCATTCAGCTAATTCTTATCCGGGATCTTGTAGTACTACACATGGTTTTTCACGCTGTGCGCGCCATGTATGGTAATTTAATGAATTTTGCTGTTGTTATAAGCGCCGAGAGCTCTTTGACCTCCTCTGCGGATCACTCCGCGGGACGTAATTGACACACACGAGGAGGGTAATCCATGCTTGTCTTCTCAAATCTCCCTCCCGTCTTTCCACTACAACAAACACATGATCCAAAGATAAGCCGTAGAACAGCGGCGCCAGATTTGGCTTGAAACTTAACGCTGTACATAATGTCTAGAATTTTACATTTCTAAAGAGGAAAGCGGGTTTTAAGAGTCTATAAACGCAAAAGTTTTGTATATAAGATTTAATGTTTCCTTTGCAAAACTAACCGCAATTTCCTTAGGAAACACCGACTCGGGTTGCTTCTCAAATACATGATTTATTTAGTTGTATGCACAAATTATGAGGAGGCTGCCAAAAATGTTTGCAGAGTATGAAATACAGTTCCGGCGCGGCGGAAATGTCTGAGAGGAATTCTGCAGGTGAAAACATTGACTTTGTGCAATTTACGAGCTGTGCAAGATTAATTGCGGAAACTAATGGCTTGTTTCGTAATACACACGTGGCAAGCTCAGTTGAATATTTTAAAGAGCTAGGCGACCGCGTACATTTATAAACGAAATAAATCCTATCGATGACCCTTGAGGAATTCACATGTATTTTTAGAAACAATTTTACAAGGAGAATTTCTGGGAAATCCAAAATTCATATGCGATGATTCAGACTGTCACCGAAGAGCAGTGCTTCTCGGGAGTCATTTACCAAGGGCAAGAAAATTTTGGCATTTTTGCAACTATTTACATGTCAATTAATTGTAACCTCCACTCCGAAAATTGCAACTTCGCATTTGGTGAAAGCATCTCCTAGAAAGTAAGAAATAGATAAAATTGGCAGGAGTCTTGGAGAGGAGGGGAGATTTTGGTTGTTTTTGTTTCGAGTGAAAAACATGTTTCATCCAAACTAAAACCAACTTGCTGTGAAGAAATGTAGAAGAAAATATTCAAACAATTTTCGAATCTTCGGAGGAGGTTATATTTCCTTTAAGTGTTTGGATTTCTTGTTGAGTAAATTTATTGAAACTTGAGAAGTGAGGGAAGAAGAGATCGCATTACAGGATGAGGAGAGCACTTGTTCCTGGATCTTGTTCCTTTACGTGTTAAAGAACATGCTTGGAATGAAATGGCAGCAGGGCATAAGAATAAGAATGTTAAGAAAGATAGTAGATTTTCTATAATCAAGAATACAAGTAGGTTCACAGAATCCTCTGATCGCACTACTTCTTGCTTTGTAACGCCAACGCCTGCAACCCAAAAAGTTGCAATGCGTGTAAAGTTATGCAAAAAAACTTCAGATCCAAAATAAACGAATCCCTGACTCTTATATGTGCACTTGAAAGAAATTCCTTTGAGAGAAATCTCGCTCTCAAGTTCTGAATCCTGAATCACAAGTCACAACTCTCGGATATTTGTTTCAAACTCTGTTCTGTAGTATCTCTTGTTCTTCCTGCATGAACATTTTGTATCGAAACGAAAAGCAGAAATAAGAGCTAGTTCCGGGATAAACCTCGGGACATGATACTCTTTGAAGAATTCTGAATTCCGATACTGCTCACCAGCTATTCCAAAATAAAAACTGTGCTTTCAGAATAAATACTTGGGTGTGTAGCAAGGAAGAAAAACGATTCAACAACCATTGAGTCGGAATCGAAGAAGCGGGGATTGATTGCAAGCGAAATAGTTCTATTTCAAACAAGTGTTGCTAACGTTACAAGGAATGATTTAGAAATAACTTTTTAAATGAAGAGACGTATTGCATTTATTGCCCTGTGTAGTTAATTTTATATGGTTAATATTACTACATTCATACCCCGTGCAACTAACGCTTCCAAAATGACATCACGGCTTTGATACGTGATGCTCTAAATTAAAACCTACTAGTTGTTATATCATCTGAAGCGCCCTCTCGCTATAACCTCTGCGAAATGAGTTGTTTGAAGCAAGTCCGCTTCTTCTCGCCCATCTAAAAGCCTTATGTATTCTCCTGTCTCTCAAAGAGCATATGAGGTCTGTCTACTTTCGAATTTATGATAAGGTTGGATGCGGCAGTAATAATCTGTTCGTAAATGCTTATGGAAATTGACCACCTCCTTATAGAAAACCACATAGCCTAAATTATCCAGACTGCATGATTACCTGGATGATTTATATCCGATCCTCATAATCTGTACACAAGTTTAACGGACACGTGTTCCGGGTGGGGATTCTCCATTCCTTCAAGGGATTTCCGTGGCATTGGTTTATCGCTGGTTTGAATTCACAAACTAAACGATACAGTCAACATGCATAGCAACAACATGTAGCATTCAATTTTGAATTAGTATCCGAAGGATAGCTGGGGTATTCACTTAAGGTAACGTTGATTCTCTATGACTATATATTCCAGTCCAAGATCAATCTTATACTGTAGGATCAGCCTACTACTGCCATTTATTTGGGCATGAATCCAATGGAATTCTTGAGATTCTCATTTTAAAGAAGGCTATAGATATGAGTCGCTATAGGAAACGTAATGTTACATCATTTTAATGAAGCTTATACCAGAAACCAAAGCTAAGCGGGAAGACGCTATGAACAAGCTACATAGCTAAGAACCTAAGTTGGTAAGGCGTTGAAACTTGAAAACCGATTCTTATCTGCATATTATGCAGAAAAGAAGTAATTCCTGCAATTACGGCCGTACAAAAACAAACCATTGAATAGCATGCAGTCACAAGCCTATTACAACTGGTATTACCCGGGTACACTTCTCGAAGAGCAGTGTGCTGAAAGCAGAAGCCAGAAGCGGGATTTTTAATGTAAGTTCACTTGAAAATACTGCTACTGTAACGCCATTATCATACAGTCTTATGTCTCACTCATGCTGCCTATTTTACTGTTACTACCTGCTGTATGTAAGTCCTGCCTTCGTAGCCCATTTCTCGGGGCTTGACTTGGATTCTTTTGGCATGGATTCTGTGTGACAGTGTGACTGTAACTGCTGAGAGTTATAGAGGGCGTAGTGCTTCAGAATAATTGAAGAAAAGTCAAAGCCTTTTGTATTTTAAGTATGTAGAGTTCGTGTGGTTACTACGTGCAACCATAGGCCATAGGCTACACCCTGGGAAGGATAAATCTGAAGCGGAGAAAAAGGGAAGAAGAAGATGATGATTTTTTGTACAGAAAAAATTAGTGGGACGAAAAAGGAATAGTACAAGAAAGACACGGGGAAAAGTTTGAGAAAATACTGACTAAATGCCAGAAGGAGTTACACACGTTCATGTGTCTGTTATTCCTACAATCCTACGCCTACTTCGCATAATAGTTGCGTATAACGAAGTGTATTATTCTGGTACCCAGAGTACGGAGAGCAGTACCTTTAGAGGAAAATGAATCTGGTCTGCTGTGTATTTACAGTACCAGAGGATTTCAAGCTGATCTTGAAGAAGAAGAAGAAAAGTCTCACGTGTGATGTGCTAGCTATGCGAGCTCTTCTTCCCTGGTCTTTTCTTCCTGGTTTTAATGTATGTGAAACTATGGGGAGTTATTTTTTAAGAGAGCGAGAGGGACTTTTCTGGTTTTGAAAGAGTGATACTGTTTAGAATTTACTGTGTAGCATTTAGTGTGACTCTTGAAAGCTTCATGCTCAGAGTAAATACTGTACAGGGTTAAGCGAAGGGAAAACAGAATGAAGAAGAGCTGCTGTTGTTACCTTTTTGAGAGAGAGGGTAAAGTAGCTTTTTAAATCAAACAAATTAAAAAGGAGTTGACAGTGGTGTTACAAGTGGTACTTTACCTAGTTTCCGCAAAAGTGAGTACAAAAGTGTGTACGGACAGCATTGCTCGCTTACAAATTAGAGAGGAAAGGTAGAAACGTTTTTTCTCGGCTGCTTGTTTTCGTGTATGTATTACACTAAGTGAAAACGTGGAAATAAAATCGTTTTGCCGGGAAATGAGAACTTGTTTTTAAAAACGCTTTTGTTCAATTAGCCGCGGCTCCTTGTATTAATTAACATTGGTGTGTTTATGAAATCAGAGGATTCCGCAGGAGCTACAGATTGAAGAGACATTTTGTTGCAACTGCAAGAGTGCGTATGGATTGCAAAGGTGGGGGAAGTTTGAGAGAGAGAGAGAACAAGGTTTGATTGAGTTGTTAATTTGGCTCTTATCTTGTTTCACTTTTTGGTCTCGTGGATTCTGAAATCAGACGGAAACTATATAACATGAATTGAAAATATCAAAAGCAAAAGGTGAAGGGAAGGAAGAGAGAAAAACATACGGGGATTCACAGAGTTGAGTTACACTGTGCCGATGCCGGGCCTCAATTCCCAGTCTTGAGGAGAGTGAGAGTGAGTGAATTTGAAATAAAGTTGGGAACAAGTTTTATCTGGGGCTGACTTTTGGATTTTACCCGGGTTTCAAACTGAATCTGCCCGTACAAGTCAAGTGTAGAGAAAGAGTACAGCCGTCCCTCTTTCTTTTTACTCTTGGATAATGTTTTCATTGAAGTTAGTGCTGGGGGTGGAAACTAGAAATTAATGTGCTTCGCTCTCATTCTCTTTGTGCGTTACACTTCTAAGGTTTGGCATGTCAGGGATTTAATTAAACTCGTTAATTAGAATGTAATTGACAAGAGGGAGGGGGGATGGTGAAAGGGAAGAAGGAGCTGACACGTGATACGGGCTTTAGCTTTTTGGTCGGAAGCTTGGACGGAAAATGGTATCTGATTTACAGTCCGCAATGCACGAAGTGTCGGTGTTCGGCATACTGCAGGGATAGTACATGCGTGGAAGTGTAGAGGGAGTTTCGTTTCGGTATCAACTGCAAGGAAGACTTAGTAGCTATATTATTTATGCACCTGAATTACCTCAGTGTGGTCTCCTAGGGATTTTTTATCAAATTCCAATGTTTAGGATCTTCTTCTTTGAATGAAGAAAAATCTTCCTGATAATTTTGATTCAATATGCGAAGTGAAAACACAATTATTCCTACTCCTACACTGACAGTGATGATAAATATCTAATGGGACGATACGTGCACAGTAAAATAACTGCAGTGAATCGGCGTTAAAGTCTTACATTTAAAATAAAAACAGTGTTCAGCTTTCTCCGTACAACGGAATATAAAATTCCCGTAGATTATTTAAAGAAATGTAAGAAAAAAACTTCCTCACATTTACGGGATCATTTCCCCTTGAAGAAAAATACAACTGCGGTTATAAACTCAAGTGCTCCGTTTTTATAATCTGTGTGTCTGGAGGAATAAACTTCATGCTTAAAGCGGGCTGCTTGCTGTAAAACCCGGGAATTTCCCCGAAGAAGAAATAATTTAACTGTCTCTCTTCCCTTCGTCGTTACACCCCAAAAAAGAAGCTACACACAAGGATGTGATTTTCTTGAAGATGGATTCCAAGTGATGCAGAGCCTCATTCAGAGTTCACGAGGACATAAGCCATAAGTGTTGTTACTCTTAGCCTTGCGTCTTGGTATTACTCATTTCTTGGTTTCAAACTGGAAAGAGTTGAGCGGTGGTGGTGGTGGTTGTGTAATGCCAATGCCTGGATTTTGGAGGGGACGAAAAGTGTTTGAAAAATGTGGTGTGAGCGGCTCATAATTGGCATTTAAATCCTCGTTAAATATGCTGTACGACTCCCCATTAAGATTTCCGGTCCTGGTCCGGGTTACGCCTGGAACTTGTGGTACGGGTCCTGCAACTCGAATGGGCGGAGACATGTTTCCCAGGCTCTGCTTCGCCTTTCATACCATTCTAATCCTTGCCACAATCTTCCTGCCCTCTGCCGACAATTTGTCCTACGCTTCAAAAAGTAAATAATTTCTCTATTTCTTATATTTCTCTTCTCTAAAAAGAAAGCTTTACTACAAAAGGTTAGAAGCAGCCTGCTTGAGGTTATCTCTTTTCTCGAGCTCTTCTGAACTTGAAAAGACAAGTTGCATATTGAAAGTCAAGGAAGTTATGAGGGAGTTGAGACTGGAGGGTTGTGAAGCACCCGGTTTCCTCCGTATCTCCGAGAATTCGGACGGAGGGGAGGAAGCGGAATGACATGGGATCTTTTCCTTGACACGTTCCAGATGTCATAAGATTTTCTTGGAAGACAAGTTGTTGATACGACTTTTGACATGTTGGGGAAAACTTTTTTCTCTACAAAAAGGTTAACGCTTATCTCCTGACAATTGTATTGCAGGCAAAGAAGTTACGGGCATCGCTAAAGCCGTGGGTCAAATCCCTTGTGCTGTTGGATCTTTCGATGATGTTGCCATGATACTGTGGTTCAAGGATTTTTCCGGAAGTCCTATTTACAGGTAATTACTTAACTGAATACAAACACGAGCTTTGATTTGCCCTTGCTTGGGCTTAAATATTCTGAGTGGCTACGTCGGCGCTCGTTGCTAGTCAACGGGCACCTCCTTTACAATACAATAAATATTCTGAAGATTTTATTGGTGGGCGAGACGTTATAGAGTTGTTGTAAATGCGTGGGAACAAGATTACGCCAAAAGTTCCTCGTCATTTTTATTTACTCTGATTCGCAAGATCTCGATGTTGCGTAGCTTCTGGTTTGAAAAGAGCGAAAAAATGATGACGAACCGAATGCCAAAGTTATTTTAGCAAAGAGACATAAGTGGCTAAAATAGAAATTGCGAATAAAAAATACTTTACAACAGTGAAATAAAATCGCGTAAAAATAAAAATAAGAGGAAGTGATTTGATACAAGAGAAAAAGAGTAGATTTATACAGAGGAACTATACAAAAGTTTTCTTACAAGATTTAGTTTATGCTGCTTGTGGAGGAGAGGAGCAGACTGCGGATGTCGGGAAGGTTTCTTTTGTAGAAAACGTTTCCAAATATTGCCTCGAGAATCTTTGCTAGCTAAACTGGTTGGAGGATAGTAAACTTTGTTGAGATTGTTCAACATGTTTGAAGAAAATAAAACTTGTCGACTCGTTGAGTTTGAGGATAGAAGAAGAAGAGAAGAGTGTATAGTTTGTGTGGGAAAAGAATTTTAAAATTCTACTGAGTAGCAAATCCACTAGGGAAATGAAAAAAGTTTTGCATTTTACAGACTACACAGAAGAGCTAAAAGAAAGACCTTGGGTTTTGGCTGTAACCATGTGTCTCAAAAGGAAAGAGGCGAGACGATAAATGTGTAGTGCGGTATCTAGGAAATAGCAAGTAAAAAGCTTGACAGTCTGAACAGAGTCGTAGAACATGATTTTGCATCACGTGTGAATCTCTTGTATTTTTCAATGCAATATGTCTCTCTGTACATTGTGTCGTCCACTTGCTTTCTCTTTGCATCTATTGTACAATGAAAAACATTTTCGGAAACTCAACTCGGTTTAACCTTCTTCGTCATACAATTCTAAATTTTAAAACTTTAATTGACGCGTGTGACAAGAAGATACGGTTTTATATTGACAAGAATTACGTTTCTTGGCAACGAGGATTGCTTGTTACGAAATGGGATTGCAATCTCTTCGGTATCAACGCTTGACTAGTGAAGCGCAGTTGCAGTTCTTGAGACACTTCTTTGATCCTTTAAAGCGAAAGAGTCGGGTTGTCGGGTTGTACAAATGTACAAGTAATAAGATCTAGATGAGAAGAGTCGTGGAGTAGCGTAATGCAAGGTGGGGGTGTAGCAGAATGGTTTCTCATATCATGCATGCATGCACTTGATAAAATAAGAAAATGTCAGTGCATTATCAATACTCAGGACGGAGTTAAGCGAGTTGATGCAAACATGCCTTAAAACAAAGGTCAAAAGTCGATAAGGGAGTAAAGTTTCAAGTACAAAGGGCAAGTATTAATGAAGCTTCATTTTATATAGATGTTGCAATGCTTCTTTGGGTTTGCATACATGTAATTTGCTTGAAAGGAATGAAATATTAGATCTTTTGGTGTCAAAAGTTTAACTAACAACAGCACATAAGTCAGGCGCTATTATATTAATTGCATCGTCCCGTTCTTCCTAGTGATGAAGCACTTGCATTGGTGACAACTGAGCTTGGACATCGTTACTACAAAGTAGCAGACTCCATACAAAATTGAAATCGGCGTTTGAGTCCTTACAATACGGTTCCAACTACTATGCATAGTAATTCATGCAAACCGCTTCGGAACAATCTCGCGAAGATCCTAGCTCCATCTATCAACATTTATTTACAGCTAGAATGTAGAGTGTTATTTAAGTGGAAGCTACTACACCTTTACAGGCAGGTGCGATATGAAATTCCAAGGACCTTCCCATTGCGACTTAGAAAACTCGTAAATTTTTTCGCCCGCCATTTTACGGATTTAGGTTAGGGTATTTCATATTCAAAAATATGGGTAGAGCAGGCAAAGGATATTAGTCTTTGTAAAGGATTTATAAAAGAGATGAGATGGCGGATATGCAAACGGGTTGTAAAATGTGGGAAAGAGACACCATGGCCGAACCAAAGCTGGTAAGAGCGCCGAAATGAGGGCAGTTCTATCAAGAGAAATTGGTTGGCGGGAGTGAGAAAAGCGGGTAATAGCGGGTAGGGGCATGCAAAAATAAGGTGTAGACTTGTGTGGGAGAGATTGGAGATTTTACGGGAGGTGTGCGTAGGATGGGTAGAAGGTGAGAGAAAGAGAGGGTAGTAATAGGAGTGGGCGCGTGTTTTCGTATGAAAAGTGCACTTTAAGAACTCATCCACGCCATCACATCTCATCCAAGACTCATAACTTCTATTTAATTCTCTCCTCTTTTAAAAATCTGGAGATGAAATTCATATTTATGTGTGGGAAAGGGAAACTGAAAACTGGGTATAAGAGTAAGAAAAGAGAAAGCAGAGCTGAAGCTGCTTTCACTGCTTTCTCTTCGTAGTCGGTCGTTTCTAAAAATCTCTGAAAACTTGAGCGATTTTTCTACTAGCTTTGTCCCTTTCTTTCAGACATGTTTTGTTACTAACTTTAGTTATAGTCACGAGTAGAGCAACTATATATACTTGGGTTGTCTACATATTTTTCTGGTTTCAGTATTAATAAAGCCTGGAAGGTTGTGGCGGTGCTGAGAATAGACTTGTAGCAGACGTACTTGACAGAAATGTTTCAAAACTGCTTTTGAACTTGAGATTCCTGGAGTAACGATTTACCTAGGAGGTACACACTCTTCCTGGAAGACGGAACAAGGTTAAAAATCCAGCATTAGACAACCTCTGTTACTTTTTGCTTTCCCTGGTGATGGAGAGGATAAAAGAAACGTTTTTGAAAAGAGGGGGAAACCTTTTAAAATTGTATATCCTCTTTATAAAAAATAATGCAAGTTTGAGCTCGCAGTTAGAGGAAGCCACAGTCACAGGCTTATTCCCTTGCCTGTTTCCCGGGTACTAGAAGATGCATAAAATTTTGAAGCTTTAATGTACTATATGTATATGTTACATACTCAGGTATGGTATCCTTGGAGAGAAAACCGAAGGTTTGAAAGTTTCGGAAAGGGTAGAAGGGGGGATACGGCGCGTGTATTTTTGCATATTTTCCCTCCATGTTTTCACTCACTCATTTGTATAGAATGTGAGCTATTTTGTGGATTAAAGGATCATGGTTTTCCGGGTATTCTACGGCTGTTATTCCACAAGTTTTGGAAATATCCACACTTTTAGCTACGTATATAAAAGGTTAAAAGGTTGAGTTAGCGGTAAAAGAGCGGATGATGTACGGGAAGAGGATGGTGGAGGAGGAGAAGAATGCCGGGTTTTATTCGAAAAGGTTACCCGGTTTTTAGAACCCGAAGCAAAAGGAGAAGACTATACGATGTGCAGAGAGAGTAACAGAGAAGGTAGGAAAGCTTTGCTAAAAGGTAAGCGTGTTGTAGTAGATGGAATTTTACCAAGTTTGAGAAACAGAGAGATGCCTAAACGAAGACTGAAGACTCCTTTTACCCGGGAGACGTTGAGGACTAATGTAGCAAGTTTTTTTTTATAAATTTACGCTACATATATTTCCTAGTGTCGTAAACTCTGTGGAAGAGGAAGCGGGTTGCCAAAGTATGGGACAGATGGAAGTTTTAGAAGGCACGAGATGGCCGAGGGAAGCATGATCTGTTCCCGTATGGAGACAAGAAAGAGAAACTTGTGTGTGAAGATTTAAGTGTCAGGGTGAATCTGGGAGATGGTGTAGGGCGGGGGAGGTAAACGAAATCTGGTGGAAAGGAGGAAGAGAAAAAATGGGAAGAGGAATAGAGAGAGAGAGAGAATAAGAAAACGTGTAACCTGTAGCATGGGAGGAAACCAGCAGGTTGTAGCGTAAGCGGAGCGGAGAAAAGGTGGGAAAGTCGAGGAGATAATGGAGGAAGAAGAGGAATATATAAAAGAGAGTTGGTTGCTAACCTGAGGTTTTTTATCTTCTCGGGGGAACAGCTACGATGCCCGGAATGAGACAGAACCGAGACGGCATTCGACATTGAAGAATGAGGACGGACTACGGCTTTACTTCCGTGTATCACCCTCGACGAGACGAAGCCCGGCACTGCTTATACGGGATTTAAGGTCGGAAGATGCGGGGACTTATCGATGCCGGGTGGATTATCGGAATTCGCCAACGACTAATTCCTTGATACGGTTGAGGATTGTTGGTAAGCGAGAGTCACGATTTTTGGTTATTAGTTTTTAAAATTTAATTTTACTTATACTTGATTTCGGGAGACTCCACTGTGTAGGGTATGTTTAAAAATAAGTTACATTACTTTATAATTGCAATCAAAATCTAATGACATTTGAGATTAATTAATGTGGGACTCTGCGCTATCTGTTACAGTCTTGACTGCTAATTATGTACGGGCAACCACTACTTTGTCAAACAATCTGTTACTTCCGTTCAACTTACATTGCTATAAAATTATAATATCGGCGTTACAGACATTAAGGACTGGTTACAGCTCACAACAATGTAAAACTGGACAAAGTCCCTTGAAGCGAGCATGTTTCTCAAAATTGAAAAATACCACAGAAACTCGGAATTCTTTCGGAATCGCCGAAATTATATTATTCAGATTTCACAAAATTTAATAACGCTCTTCAAAATCCCCGTAAACACACCAAAGTATGAAAGAACAAACGGTTCCAGGAATTCAGGGTTTGAAGAGGAATATCACAGCGGAGGCCGGGAAAATATGGATAAAAATGATGATAAATAGAACGCCAGACTGTCGCGTGGACATTATTATTTTTATCCGAACGGAAGGCCTTTTTGCAAAAAAAAAGTTTTTTCAGCACAAAACAGACTCGTGCCGTTTTGTGTTTTTTGTCGTCCTTCACCCACCCACCCCCTACGCTATAAGATTCTTCACAATCTGGAGACGAGATCCGCATCAAGGGATTTTACAGAAGGGGATTGAAATCCTTAAAGGGAATTCATCCTCGTCCATCAGTAAATCTATAGCCTTGACTTTGCTTTCATTGTGTAACGTCCAGGAAGATAGCCTTAGTAGTCGGCCAAGCGTCGTCTAAACGAAAAAACGTTGGATCTAAATCCATGCTAAAGGATACAATAGATTCATGCCCTCTTACAGTCCGCGGATTATTTTTGCTTCTTGGAAGCCATCAATAAAAATCTAGGCGCACATGTGTCCAGCATGTTTGTCTATCTGACAGGTAGCTTATGTGTCCTTTTAGACTCTAGCTTGACCGATTGAATTATCGCTATATATTTTGCTTTTAAAATCGCAGCACATTCTTTTTGATTGCCAAAACGTTCACGCTAAAAACGCTTTCGGTTTTTTAGCGTTGACGCCGGTTATCGTATATCTGCCATATTGTACCCACAGATGGTTTGAAGATTAAGTTAGCAGTATAAAAATATTAATATCCGAGTTTTAGCAATTGAATCGAGGCCATCGCGTCAAAATGTACAATATCGGAAGTGCGAGACAGCAGATTTTAAGCCGCGGAAGCTGTCACGTTGAGTGAGAAGCAGGGAAGCATTTAAATATCAGATTATAAACATACGTAACTTCTGAAACCACAATAATACAACAACCAGAAATTGACCAGATATATAAATGTGTTGGCTCTACGAACGATATCGGACAGAAGCAAAGCATATGCAAGTGTTAAAAATATGCAAATAATAGGAAGCGAAATCCAAGGCGGGAAATTTAAACAGCGATGATATTTTGATTTTTGCCAGCTATGAGCTCTATAACTACCTATAAGAACTCACGAGTTTAGGAAACCAATAGTTTATCGGTCCTTGTCAGACTGAGGTCAGAATATTGGCTTGAGTGGCCTCTGTCAAAGAGATTACGGGGGGAGGAGATGGAAATATTTGAGTTTGAGTGGCGTTGTCAGATCTATCTTGTTCAGAGGCGGAGGAAAAAGCTGATTGTGTCGTAGATATTTTCATTGGGACACTTAACAAATGGCTTACAACTTTTCAGAGATTCTGTAGAAGGAATGTCGCACAGGAAGTTATATATTTCACCCCCGGTACTTTCCCTCCCACCCCATCCGAGTTGTAGTATTCTTCCTCTTGAACCCCTCACAAGTTTTCACTTTGCTTGACAGAGAGCTTTCTATCCTTCAGCTTTTCTTCCTCATATGCCTTTCTATGAGATGGTTCAAGTGTGAGAGAGGGCAATGGCTATTGAGTGCTTGAATATACGTCCAATATATTTGAATTCTAGGGAAATTGATTACCCGGTTTGAATAGAGGAACACACGAGCTGAAATTTTTAGAATGCAAAACTTTATAACTTTCATGCTCTGTCGTATTCTATCAACAGCTGAGACCAGCTTGCTTTGAATATATTTTGCGGAAACGAGGAATTCGGAGCGGGAATTATATTGGATTTGATTGAATTGATATGGCTTCTGATGGAAGAGGGGAGTGGGAAAGTAATTTTGATCATGGATATATGTGAACGTAACGTGGACAAAACATGTGTAAATGTCAAATTTGTGTAAGGATTGAATGACAGAATTAATATTCCTACTAAATTGGTTTGATGATTTCTACGTTTGGTTGTTAAAATTGATGCACAAGTGCAATAAACGGGTGAAATTATTTCTATTTTGGTCCCGAAATAAAGTGTTTTAACGCCGATATTTTTAGAAATTATTTAATTCGTGCCCACCATGTTATAATGGATTAATGAGGTGCTCGTTAGTCAGCAATATAATGCACTAATGTACGAAGAAACTACTGGGTAAAGGTTGAAGGAAGGCTTCCAAAGCCACATAGCCGATAGATGGCGCTGTAGCCTACCAGTAGTAGCTGCAAGATAGGAACAGAGAATGGAGAAAGTAAGGGGAGAAAGAGAAAGTAGAAGGGGTAGAGGAGTAAGTTGGACTATTGCGTGCCTGGATTTGGGATGCGGCTCTTGCAAAATGGATACACTTTAAAGGATAAAGTAGGGGCCGTAACGTAGTCGCATCGTAGGATAAAATTGGTGAGTTTAAGGAGTTGAATGTTTAATGCGACTAAAATATTAAAATGTTATCAATTTCAGAGCCGCCAACAAGCATTGAGATCCGGGACACGTCAAGGTTCCGTCTTATTTCTGATCAACAAATGGTGCCCGCGGGAGGACATTCCAATCCGGAGTTGCGTGACATATCCTACTTAGGCCCTTATGTTGAAGGGCAGAATGTGACGCTCGTCTGCATTTCCCATGGAGGTAAAATAATTATTTGCGAAATGTTCTCATTCTCCCTCCAACCCCTTACCCCTCTCCCCTACGTTTCTTTTTCTTTTGTCTTCCCCTATGCAATCTTTTACAAGGACATGCATACAAATTTCGCGAAATGGAGAGTGGTGATAGGTTTGAAGAATTTTAATCAATTCCCAGCGCCTCTGCAACCAGTATCCAGTAGATTATTTTTAAGGAAACTAGGCGAACTAGTCAAGGGAGCAGTTTTTCCAAGTTGGATGATGGAGAAAGGAGAAGCGTGGATTTTGCTGGAGAAAGCAGAGAAAGTTGGAATGAGTTGCACGTCTTCTAAAAGATTTGAAGAGGCATGGAAAAAGAAAAGCATGTTTTCTAGCCAGTGGCTGGTGGTGAATGATAGATAAATGAATATTTGTTTCATGGGATGAAGAGAGAAAATATTTTAAACTGGTTTACTTTCTCCTCAATTGGGATGGGAGCAACAAGATTGATTCCCTTTGGAACGGATGTGAGTGACAGCGGAAGGGGGCTATGGGCGTGTGTTGTGTGATATAGGATGGGATGCAAGTCATGAAGATGAGTGTGCAAAAAATATTGCAACTTGTAAATTGTTGAGGGTTGGAGGTTCATCATTGTAATTCAGAGGAGTAGAATTTTACATTCAAATGAAATAAATGAAAGGGCATGTAGAAGATGGAGAAAGTTTTTGCTTTGTAAGCTTCCATCCATCTACGGACAGGGAGGACGAGATGGAGAAAGCTATACGCGAGGAGGAGGCGAGGAAAAGGAATAAATTGTGAGGAGGGTGAAAGTCTAAGAGAAAGTGGAGAAAGTCTGAAAAAAGCTTCTTTGGTCGTAGTAGAAACTGACTAAAATCTGCAATGCAGTGAGGAAATTTTCACTTTCCTTTTCCAATTTTTCCCAGTCTTTCTCTCGACCAAGTAACACAGACCGAAACAAGCTGTCTGTATACTCTTGCATACTCCTGCGAACCTTTCACCGCTTTCACTGTTGTTGCTGATATTCCTACTTGCTGCTTCTGCTCCTCGCAGCGGGCTGTGCTGTGAATGCATCTTATTATGGAATCCGCAATAGATAGATACGCCTCAGACGGGGCTGGTGAATCACGAACGAAGAAACTGCCAACGAGAAAGTCAGGGGAAAGTCAAGCGAAAGATTCGGAAGAAGAAGACAGGAGGAGGTGGTCGAGCGAGGAGACTGAGGATGGGAAGGTGGAGGAGATCTCCGGATCCTGGAGACGGAGAAAGGGAAAGAAAGAGACGTGCATGTGCTTTCTCTCTCACTCTGTTCCGGAAAAGGACGTGCTTAGCATTGTAATGTTTCCCTTTTGGATCAGCATTTCTACTACGTCCGTCCGCTTCTGCTTCTACTCTCCAAGCCAACATCAAGCTGATGTAAACTAAGACAGAAAGGAGCTTTCTCCGGAAGACAAACCACTTTCTAAATGCATCATCTAGCTCTTTAGTGAAAGTCCGTTTCGGTGAAACCAAGAGACGGAAGGAAGAAAAAATATCGGAAAGAAAGCACAGAGAGAGAGAGAACGGAATGACTTTACAGTTTAGACATAACACACAAAGACAACTAACTCAAAGAGAGAGGTGTGTGCATCAGTTACTGGATGAGCTTCAGAAGTCTACGAGGACGGGAGAATCAGACGTATGCTAAAGCCCAGAGTGAAAGTCCGAAGAAAGTCAGAAAGAAATTCAAAGAGAGACAGTGAAACTAATACGGGAATAGAAAAGCAAGCTAGAAAAATGTTTCACTAGAGACGAAGAGTAACACAAAAGCATTAGAGTCGCGCATCAAGCAAGACAGAATGACACTGAGCCCTCTTTTCACCAGCTTTCTCAATTACATTCGTAGCTCCCACTACCATCTTGTTTGTCACACGGATTTTGCAAAAATATCTAGCATCTGCTGACCTGGATTATTGTATCGTATCCTTGTTGTTAATATAGAACGAGGATTTTTGTACTATCCGAGCATCTTTGTCCAGTCGCTGAAAAATGGCTGCTTGATTCATTAATCAGTTCAGGATTACACGCAAAAATTCAAAGCTGTAAATTGCATAGGTACATGAATTTTTCAAACTTTGAAGGTTCTTTCAATCCAAGGCTAGTCAAATGCGCATGGATTTAAAGCACTTGAAATTATGACCCCAGCAACTCCCACGATGGTTTTATTGATAATTTAGTTTTGCATGTTATTGATTTAAATGCCGATTTAAACTTTGGTTTAATCTCAAACTTCTATGCGATTGTAGTTAAATATGCAAATAATCGTTACTGTGTGAAACAGTTTTCAAATTTTGTCCACTGGCGCAGGGAAACCACTACCGCAAGTAATTTGGTACGTTAACGAGAGGATCGTTGACGAAAGTTTTGAAGGAAACGAAGAGGACGTTGTGACTAACGAGCTAGAGATTTTGGACCTGGGTCGACGACACAGCGATGAAATCTACACTTGTCAAGCTTGGAACCACAATGACACGAAAAAAATATCCCACAGGGTCAACTTGGATGTGTATCGTAAGTTGTTTACCAATTGATTTCTGCAACCATTTTCACTTGTAAACTTTCCCTCATAGACACAACCAACTTTCAAACCCCGCCTTATTTAAATTCACGCATTTCTCTAATCCTTGTAATTAAGCAAGAGCATACTCGTAACTTGATTGTAGGTATTTTTCCAACTTTCAATTTCGGCGTGTTATGTAATTGTAATATTTTGCAAATTAGTAGAAACCCCTTGAACATTCAAGTTAGCTTTGATATGGAACCAGAACTCTAGCAACCATAATTGCCTACAGTTTAATTAGTTTAGTAGATGAGAAATACATACGTACGTGGTTGATTCGTGCAAACTTTTCCAGGCCACTAAAATTGCATAAGCTTCGCGGACTCTGTTCAGTTGGCTGTCGGCTTTGGAGAAAGCAAATATAGCATAAATGAAATGGAGAAGAGTTTGTAGAAGCTTCGTAATTAGTTTCTGCGAGTTGACTTTCATTGAATTAAATCAAGGAAAAATAAACTTGTGGTTACTTGATATGTGCGGAGTAGTAATATTTACGAAATTCAACTAGGAAGGTCAACTAGCAATTAGAGGTTAGTGGTTGACTTTTACCTTGGTGATGCACTTCAGCTTCCTGCCACGTGCCTAATTTTTAATATCAATAACACGAAAAGACTGCTAAATGCGGTTTAGTTACGAGAGGCTTTAAAATATTTGCAAATACAACAAATTCCGCAATGCTTCAGTCACACTTACATACAGCATATAGTCATGACGTAGGGGACCATCATAAAGTAGAATCGAAATCTTTCTTCTAATCATAATTCATCTTACCCTGCTGGGTTAAACCAAAATCAATTTTTATCAATCGGCGCTAAAGTCTCTTTAAGGCTGCGGGAAAGATATTTCGGATGCAGCTGAATAATCTCCGTCAAAAAAAACAAAACATGAGAAAAAAATGGGAATAATACTCAGCATATTTTTTTCCTTCACAAACCTCCCAAAGATACACGGCTAAGTCTCAGTCATCTATGATTCTATTCCCTAGAACAATCAAGCACAGAGTTTTATTATTCATTGACTGAAAGTTTTTTTGTTTACCGGGTAACAGGATTTAATATAAACACCTTATGGTAGTAACGAGAATACGAGTGAAATAATTTCTGGAAATCGGGGAATAGTTGAAAGTGACAAATTATTCTCTCCGTTTCATCTCAATCAATTGTCACTCCTGGACCCAGCAAGGAAGAATATAAGCAGATGTAAAACCATTGACTTCACCAGGGTTACAACAAATTGACAAAAGAAACCCGACCTTGATCCTCTCTCACCATTTTCTTATTCTCTTCATTGCCTCGTCTTTTCCTTACATTCAGTTCTTCAAATCATAACTTGGTATCGTACCTTGGAACCAGTACTGTTCAGATTTCACATTGAAGAGTTGACTTGAAGCTCAAACAAGAATCAAACCTAATAATCGACGGAGGGATTTATCTTTCCCTTGAGGTAGATGTTGAGCAGTAAAGAATTGACACGAGAGAGAAAGCGAGAGAAAGTAAATTTTAAGCAAGAAGAAAACGAAGAGAAAGCAAACAAGAAGCAAGGGCACGATTCCAAAGAATCAGAAGGAAGAATAAGAGGAAACGAGAATATGTTTTCCTAGTAATCCCCTTCATCACCTTCCTTCCCCTTGGTTTCTCTGTCTACTATCTCCTCTTTCTAGCACAGACATATGCCTTCTCCCTATCGGAGCTGCATTGTGATTGTG
This sequence comes from Sminthurides aquaticus, assembly GCA_906901655.1. Lineage (NCBI taxonomy): Eukaryota > Metazoa > Arthropoda > Collembola > Symphypleona > Sminthurididae > Sminthurides > Sminthurides aquaticus. Next base: position 6,540,354 of record CAJQTT010000010.1, read on the forward strand.
ACCATGGATCGGTTATCAATGCATTCGCATTCCTCTCCGAGGGGAGATTGACGAAAGGCGATAATGAATTCAACAGCTTTTCGTTAACTTTGGCTCCGGTGATGCGTGAATCCTAAATTCATCTTTCTCTCGCTTTCACCAGACTGTTTTGCATTATTGCAGCCTGTTTTCTATTGTATCCCTCTGTGCTTACAAACTAACGGATTGAGAAAGCTTAAGATCCGGTCTTAGAATCGAGTAGTAGATTTACTTAGAGGGGAGGCGGAGACACCAAACGCTAAGAATTTAAATATATGCTCTTCCCTCGCTTTCACTTCCCCATCTCTGTCCCTCATCCCATCTTTCCATCGCTGTTCATTTACGTGTAAATTCTTAAAGGGTGATGATGGCAGGAGTTGATGTTGGGAAAGCAACGGGGAGGAGTAGGGCTATGAACATGAATGACTCAAGTTGAAATATTGTGTACTTTGATAATGCCCTTCATTCTTCGTATTTATGTTCTTAACATGTATAGCTTGTTCTCTGATGTGTACGTAAGAGGGGTCCTAAACGAACTTCAATGTGAATGCGTTTGATAGCTCTGTTATATACTGTTTCGGAGAAAGAAGTTTAGGTAGCATATGATTTTTCCCACTTGTTTTCTCGGAAGGTGGAAGAAAAAGCGGGTAAAGAAATTTAAGGGTAACTGAAGAAAAAGCAGCAGGGGATGCGAACTCGACTAGCAATGTTTATCCTTGAGAATTGTTAGCTGTTACAAGATATGCAAAGAGAAAGTCGATTTTTATGGGTATTAATCGGTGGTATTTCTAAGCTTCTGAATTTTAAAAGTGTGAAAATTTTGGAGAAAGTAAAATGCAAAACTCTCTAGGCACATACTCGAATGACAAACCTGGATACTAGGCTCATGCTAAAGGATCTTGTAGCTACTAGCTAAGTAAATCCTTGGAGAAAGTTGATGTATTGTGCGATATAGAATAGAGTTGCCTAAAAGAGAAAGTATGACTCAGTCGGACTTATATGCCAGTTTTAGGCTTGGCCAGCCGGTGATGCCTGTCTTTAATATTTAGCTTTTTCACAATAAATTCCCTTGATAAATGCATAAGTTTGTGATGGTGGAGGAGGAGAAAGCAAAAGAGAAAGGAAAAATAGCGAGGGATGGAGAAAAAATCGGGAGAAAAAGATTTGCGTGGTGAAAGCTGAAGAGCGGAGGGAACATGTTTTCTCAATTGCTTTAAAAAACGGCTCTTCTTGTCAAGAATGACGGGTCGGGGGAGTTGGGCTGGTTATGCATGCTAAAGGGAAGAAGGGGAGTGAAAAAAGTCAAATCCTGAATTCAAGGAGTAAAGCAGTTTTCTAGTTCTTGTCCTTCACAAAGCATATGCTTTCCCTCACTTCCCCTCCTATTTTTCTAACCATATCCTCTTGAGGCTACTTGAGTCAGTTTTTCTTACGTTTTCTTCTCTCTTTTCAAATATTTTTCTTATACGTGGCAGTGGCAGTTGTTGTTGCTCTAGAGGTTTGATCTTTCAAAAGATGTGGCAAACCCAAACTAAAAGATGATGGAGGAGGGTGAAACGATAAAGAGTCTTGAAAGCGGAAGAAGGGAAGAAAAGGATGAGGGTGGTCCATTTGTGTATGGAGCTGAGTCTAGTAAAACCCTTAAAAATCAAATGCTATTCAATTTTTAAAATTGCATTAACCCCCATAAAATCTGGTTTTATTGTGGTAATCCTCCAATTATGAGGAGCTTCTCTTCTGGAAGAGGTAAAAGAAGAAAGTGCAGGAGAAAGCACCGCTTAGATGGGGGGCACAAACTATTTAGACTTTCAGGCTTCGCTTGTGTATGGCAAAGGGAAAGTATGCTTTCACATTAATGTACCAACCGATGCAATGATTTCATTTAGAAAGAATTTGTTTTATCACGAACATGAAGAAGTCAAAGGCAAACATTTATCACCAGATGGCGACACTATTCGAAGAGTATGCTTTCCTATGATTGATAGTATGCATCGAAACTAGAATATAATAGAAAATATATTTAATCCGGTTATTTATTCATGTTCTATCTTTTTGGAATTTCAGTGAAAGCTAAGCAAGTGGAGCTGGAAGTACCGGATCAAATGATTGCCGGAACGCAGTACCAATTCGTATGCAAAACCATTGGTGCGTACCCAAGTGTCAAAATTGAGCTGTACAAGGTCAAGACAAGGATCGGACCGAAATATCAAGTGGTACGTTGCCCTAATTCATATGTCTTCCTCATTTTCCATTACGATTTAAAGTATGCACGTACTCAAAGGGCTATTCCATTCACAGATGTTACGAATCTGTATTTGGAAGGCTTGTAAAAATGCAAAAATTTTAAAACCGGCGTTCGAATTCGCTAAAAGTCAATATGTTTTCAGTGCATTTCAGATATTGCAAGAAATAGCGTTCCTTGTCGTTTAGTTCACAGATAATAGGTGAGCGGTTCATGAATCTTTAGTATTCGAGCTCTCAAACCAGTTTACGAATCAGGTTCCAGTGGCAGGCCAACTCTGAGTCTCAGGAAAATATAACGAAGACGCGTTTAGCCTACATTTTAAAATCCAGTTTAATGTTTCTGTAGTGAGAGAGACCTTTGCTACTTTGCTCGTAGAATATTCCACTTTAAAATGACCTTAAAAAGTTCTTTGTATATCTGTGTAGATAACGTAGAATGAACAGGTTGAGGGATAGACTTCAAAGGTAGTGGTATCTTTCCATTAAATTTAATGATAGAATGTTTGTTAGGAGGCAGGCGGAGGGGCACTGAGATGACAACATTTTACGGGAAGACAAAATATAACCTCCTCAAAACAAATATTGAACGTTTAGCAATGCTCTCTGGCGACAGTCAGCTCACAGTACCGTACATGACCGGCCCCACGAATTGAAATTTGAAACAGTGTCTAAGTTCAACCTGAGGGTCGTAGGAATTCACACTGAAAAAAGAAAATCCAACTTTTACCGAAATCTGGAGAAATTTGAAAAATTCTGTAGGGGCTATCCATATATTATATCAGTAAAAGTTCAACGGTGGTAAAATGTTACTTAAGTTTCATAATATGTGAACGGTAACATGATAACTGGGCTCTAACTACATATTCCTGTACTAACTGATGACTTTGTGCAAACATATTAGTTGATGCCATCTCTGTGCAGTTAACTAACATGCTATGTACACGGTCCCTACAGCATTTTCTATGCGAAAATCGCAACTTTGAGCCTATTTTTCTCTGGCAACAGCCGAAAGTTGGATTTTCTTTTTTCAGGGTGAATTACTACGACCCTCATGTTGAACTTTGACTATGTTTCAAATTTCAATTCGTGGGGCCGGTCATGTACGGTACTGTCAGTACAGCACTATTTACAATGTGTGTCTTTGGTTGGCTGTGCAAACAGAATTTGCAATTAAATTCAATCCTTGATTTCCTGTGTATCTAATAAATGGAGGAGGAAGAACAAGAAGAAAACAAGGTGTGCGGCGAAGCAACTTTCTGAAAGAGAAAGCACCAATAGACCAAAACTGTGAAATACCAAGAACTTAAGAATAATTCAGGCGGATTTAAAAGGTATTCTGCTATTTCCTGTGATCGAGGAGAAAGTAAAACGAAGTGATAAGTCTGATGGTAGAAGAGGACACGGAGGTAGAAAATTTCCGACTGGATAGAACTGGAAAGCGTTTAATGAATTTTGTTTCCGAACAAGCCTATATCCTCCAGATTAAACTGGAAACAAACAACAACATTTTGTAATGAATGATTGCGTTTGAACAAGAGAGTTTATTGAGTAGAGAAAATAATGTGGGTTGTAATTGTCAAGACTGTTATTTTGTTTGCATTGTAGAAATCAGATGCGGAAAATGCGACTGCTCTTAAATTCCCATTTAAACCCGAAATGAAAGATGATGAAAGCTACATCTTTTGTCGGGCGGAGAACCCTTGGATTGTTGGAGAATTTATCGAAGTCAAGAAGAAACTACACGTTTTTTGTAAGTTGAGTTTCAGAAATCATTTGTATCGAGTTCTGAACGCTAACGATGGTGGTAGTTATGGTTGAAAGTTCTACTAACCTTATAAAGTACCATTGATATTTTTAATGTTCGATTTTCGTCTACCTGTTCTCCTATTTCCGATAGAACAACCAAAATACGCGAGACACATCTGGACATGATGGATTTCTTTTAAATCACATTATATGATAATCGGCGTTAAACGTATATATTTTCAGACGCACCTGTCGCCGTTCTTCGCTACGGATCTACGAAAAGTTCGAATTTTTCTGAGGGAGAATCCGTCTTGCTAGAATGTCACGTAAAAGCGAATCCAGAATTGCACAGTATTAACTGGTATCATGAGGTAAAGCAATTCTCCATGTGATTTTCGAGATTCAAAGTTCAAACTTTACTAACACTTTTCATACAGCAGCTGAGATTTTTATCATTGAAATTTTTATTATTGTGATGAAATGGGTAGGTTAGATGTAACGTATATTATTGTATTTAAAAACATGAGGACAATTATGACTAGGAAAAAATTGCAACTTCTTTATTAGCCAAAAGACTTATCTCAGCATACGTGAACCGGTTCTGATCCGGATTGGGCGCTAGTATAGTTTAATTGTAAATTCATTAACCGTCGTTTAAGTCGACCAAACTGTTTTAGTTTTTAGATTTTAGTAGAAGCAGAAATTTAGTTTTGATCAACGTAACAAAGTTGAGAATAGCTAATCAATATTTCATAGTTAGGTGAGACTCAACAATAATTTATTTTTCCAGGGTCAACCAATATCAGACAATCGAGATGCTGGAATTATAATCGGGGGATTCACTTTGATGCTAATGCATTTGACTTCGGCTTCTGCTGGAAAATATTTTTGCGAAGCCATCAACGATGTGGGCAAGGGTCAAAGCAACAATATCAACTTGTTTATAAACAGTAAGTTTCACATTAGAAAAAAACTTATTGATATAATGTCTAACAGCTGTAAGGTGCTACCTAAAGAAAACAAAAGATAAAGTACAGAAAGTTACGAATCCTTGGACTGCAAAGTCGGAGAAAGGAGAAATGGGATTCACTAATACGGCTAGCAAAGCGTGCTGGTTGTAACAGAGACGAGGCTTGGGGAGTAATAGTTTCAAGTAACAGAAACAAAACATAAGTGGGAAAACATGATGGAAAAGTAAAAGTCAACAATCAAGAGAAAATACAGCTTGAGGAGGAATGAGGATAGTGCGTAATAGTTTGTGTCTGTGGCCAGCGTTGATGAGTTTCGGGTTTCTCCCTTCCTCACATCCTTCAGAATGAGAAACGTAAGTGAAAGCTGTTAGATTGGCGAGTGTGGAGAAAGCGTGGGAGGATTTGGTGAAATGAGCGATTGATTAACCACGACTTAGAAGATCTAAGACAATGTTAGCGACGGGTTAGGTTAGCTAGCTGTCGGCTTAGCTGAAAATAATGCAGGAGCGTAGGAGATCACATCTCGAGCACGTGTAAGCTGCATAGTGAGAGCGAATAGTGGCGTGGAGAAAGTGCTTTATGCGTGTGCAACTTGGCAAGTTTAGTCTTTGATGAGATTGCATGGAAGCGTTGAAGGGATTCCTTATGCTTTTATGAATTTCATTGCTTTTCTTGCGTGAGTTAGGAAGTTTTCTTCAAACCTTTACTTACTTTCCCTCCTTCACCTTTCTACTTTCTACGTAGCTGGAACTACTGCTGTAACCCAGAGTTCGTTATTAAAAGTACAGTAAAAATTTCAGACGCATGCAGATGACGATTCTGCATCCACGTATGTTCTCCAACACATTGTCCAGAGTGAAAGCATGTGGGTGAGAAATGAGGTTCGTGATCCCTGTAAAATCTTTTGATTTTCCTCCAATCTCCTGTTGTAAAATCCAGGAGATTTCCGATCTCTTCAATGCATACACACCCTTAGTGTTAATTCAGCTCGTAGGGGAAGCTGCTATCTTTTTACATAGCCCGGAGAAAGTGGAGAAAGTCTTGTGTGTAAGAGGATCCAAGAGTTAAATCTGCTGGAGCTGTGAGTGTGCGATTCAGGTAGAGAGGTGGTAACTAAAGATCAAAGTTTGCCTGGAAAGTTGATGAGGGAAAGTTGATAGGAGGATGGGGTGAAAGCAAAGAGAAAGTGGGATGGTTAGTTTTGCTCCTGGAGGAATGAGTTTCTTGACTTGGATTAATTTATTAGCATAATGGATGAGAGAAAGAAGAGAAAGTTTGGAAAATTAGGAGAAATCTCTCTAAAACACCTGAGGCGTCAATAAAGAGAAGATGAGGAAAAATCGAGAAGACAAGACACTGATAAGTGAAAGCTCTGCTCCTTTCAGCTAAAGTCAATTTGTCGATTTCTCCGGCAAACTTTTCCCACATTATTTCCCTAGATGAAATATTAGAGTGTAGGATGAAATGCAGGAGATTTATTAATGTCAGCTCCCGGAACTGGCTGGTGGGTTTGGGTTACAGGGCCTCGTTAACAACGCTCCTGAAATATTGAGCCAATAAGTTATCATTTAGACTTGATTGTCTAGAGGACAGGAGCGTTGTGGACATTGTACTAGTCTTCCTGGAAATGACGTCCCATTATTATTTTTATCTTTCCGAGAAAGTCGGAGAAAATCCTCTTTTACCTTGAAAATAGCCAACTTTCTCCTATGAAACTTTCTCCGTTTTTCTCAAAACGACCGTAAACTCCATGTTAAAATTACCTTTTTGCAGTTGCTCCAAGATGTAATTCCGGTCCGGATGGAACGGGCGTGAAAATTGCAGCATCCATTGGAGAAGTGCATCAGCTAAAGTGCGATGTAGTAGCATGGCCTTCCGACCTTTACTTTTTCTGGACACTAAGCCAGAAGCGCAATAACGTAGTGCCATTACCACGAAAAAAACTTGTCACATCTACGCCTGGGTCCTTAACAACGTCCCCGCCTACACCCCAAACAGAAACTTTAGCCCGACACCAGACGTTGTTTTTTACATCCACAACTGAAAAAATAGATCGAATTGAGAGACCCGAAAGTGTCCTCCTTGTGACTCCAAACGAGAAGAATTCAATCGATGATAATGAGGAAGACAATGGGGAGGGCAAAGTGAAAGTGGTGAAAGTTGTTGGGATTAAAAATGAGTTATTGATGGATCGAAATAAGACGATAAACGGAAGTAAGTTGGGACCAAATGCTGGCGAAAGCTCAAGTGAAAGTGGAGAAAGTAAAAACAAAATAGGCGGAAACGGGGATTCCCTGGTTACAACTAGTGACCTAGATACATTAGACGTTTTCCAGCGGAGTCCATCGCCTTCCGTCCCGGGGGAAGATTGCAGGGACGATTGTGTGACTAATTTGAATAAGCACGAGGCTTCCCTAGATGAAGTACTGGGTCAGAGCAACGAAGAAGTCGGCATTGTGAGCCAGGAGGAATTGCAGAGAAGAAAGCGGGAGATCTGGGAACCTCATCAAATTTTCCGTCATAATGCCCTCCTATCCTACGAAATCCTTTCAGAAGATGATTACGGGATTGTGGCATGTTGGGCAAGGAATTCTTATGGAAAACAATTACGGCCGTGTCTCTTTCACATAATTCCTCGTAAGTCAACTCAGTTTTTTCATCCTTGAAGCAGCACGGAAAGATTTCGCAATATGTTGCGCCATCTTAAAAATTGTGTCAGTGTGCTGGGAGCGGTAGAAGAGGCTCAAGAAAGCCGCAGTTGGTTTCAGACAACTCAGACTGAATACTTATTCAAGAAAATTTTCAGAGTTCCAAACACACGTTTTTCTAATAACCTTTCTCCAGCCTTTCTACATAGTTCCCGTTAAAGCTGGCAAAGTTGAACTCGTTAAACCCATTTCGAGTGTAAGGCGAGAGCTGAGTAGAGTGCTGTAAACTGTGATTATCCTTTCTTGATGCACATTAATTATTAACATGCGTTCTTGGACGAGAGAAGACGGCATATGCATTCCCTACTTAACTTTCTCCACGTAATCTGCACTTATATAGCATCATGCCCTCCTTACTTCATCATGACGAATTCAAAGTTGCTTTCTAGTTTGCGTGGGCTGGATGTCAAACTGCATTAATTACAGAGTAGCTCATGCAAATAAAATTAAAATCCAAGCAAACTTTCTCCATAGATTGCCTGTGCGTCATCTGATGGTTTTGAAATGCAGATATGCAAGATACCGTATGAAGGCGTTTCTCTCGTCAAAAAAATTAAAGCTTTAAGCTAAGCCAAGCAGAAGGGAACATTTCGCAAGGTACATGAAGAGTTAAAACCATAAAAATAGCTCCTCTGCATAACAACTACTGGGTACGCTTTACTGTTCAAACTAAACTCTAAAAATGCCTCTGGAGCTTTTTCAAAAAATATTGAGAGATGTGAGAAAAACAACTAATTAATTGTTTACCAAAGGTTTAGTTTAAAAAAAATTATATTTTCTCCCTAAAAAATATTTCACAACTGTAATCCGCATCTATCCGTCCTTTGAGAGCCTAGTGAAAGTGGAGAAAGTACAGAATCATGGAAAACTTATATTACTGAGCTGACGTAGCTACAGGTGAAAGGTGAGCTTGTGAGCTGCAGCTTTTGGGATTTACGGTAATTGCGCTAAACCGAATTTCGGTTGAAACAGCGGTTGCTTTTGAAGATTTCCTTGTCATCTATGCAAGCTACTTAACCTATTTTCACTCTAAGAGAAAGCACTGAAAGCATACGTGCTCGGTAGTAATGCTTGTTGCAAAAATGAATGGGGCGGGAGGATATGCGTAGGATAGAGGAGATACTCATCTTCATAATAGTTAATTCAAAGAGAAGATGGGATGAGGTCGGGTAAGACTTGGAGAAAGCAGCGAAGGGAAAGTAAGGAGAAAGCAAGGGAAAACGTGGGAATCCTAAAGAGGGTGGATAGGAGAGACAAATGAGACTGAGAAATTACACGGGACAAATCATGGCGGATTACGTGAGGATTCAAAAAGAGAATGTCGATGTACTAGTAACGACTTCATTATCTTTGAAATAGTAAGAGGGGCGAGTCGTTGACGAGCTAGATGGAGCCATAGCAGTCTGTCCTCTAAAATTATGGACCTATAAAGACTCGCATAATAATCATGTGAAGCACAACCGCTACTGCTTTCTCCTATCAGTTTCTCTAAATTAATCTCACTCACTATTCTTTTCAGCATCCTATTTGCTGTCCAAGGTGTGGTCTTCTATTTTACCCCAAGTGGGAATTCCCGGGAATAAGTAGATGAAGAGGCCGGTTGCTCTACAGAATTCGCTTAAAAGCACCCGCACAACTAACCGGGTGTTACCTGGAAAACCAAACGCTTGTCTTCCCATCCTTCTCGCTTCCAGACCTTTGCGAGCCATATATGTAGGCCCAGCTCTGCTTTCACTTCATGACCGCAAGAGAAAGTAAAATTTTGTCCGGGAAAACTAGGAAATATCGGATCAGTAGAGGACGCATAGACTGTGTGTGGAACTGTGGAGGGAAAAATAGAATTTAGGGTAGGAGAGACCGGAAGAAAATACTGGAGAAAGCACTGGTGAAAGTGCGCCACATGGAATAAGCTGAATTGGAATGAGCAAAATCGATTAATACTTTTAGAGAATAGTTCCTCTACTCCGGAAACGAGAGTATAATGATTCAAAAACCACACGAGAAGTGGTTAAACCGCCAAGGACGGAATCTGTTGGAGACGTGGAAGGCTCCATGGAGGAGGATGCTAGAAGTTAGCCAATTAGTTTTTGCTATCAGCTAGGAAATAAGCCAATAAGTAATGAAGGATGAGATAAGCGTCCTTGTTATGATAAGCAGGAGAGGGATTATTCCAAAGGGTTTAATGTACTGTAAATTGGCTCATGCCTCTTAGACGCGGAGTGCAGCAATAAATTCAAGTTCGAATACTACAAAATTTTGGCACATTTCTAAGAAAGCTCCTCCCGATGCATGTCCTCTCTTAGGGTAGGGATAGCTTGAGACTCGAGACTCCTAGACTTGGAAAGGTATATTATTCTTATGCTTGCCCCTTTTGGGACCAAGTGCAGTAACTTTAAGAATCATAGGAATGCCATGAAAATGCGGGGAAACCCGGGTATTTGTATAAATTTTCCGCATTAAAGATTCTTCCATATCCGTTCCAAAATTTTCACCGATTAGATTACGGATTTATGATGATTTTCTGATAAGCAAGGAAAGGAAGCAATTATTGGAATGAAAGCCAATATTTTGTAATCATAACTCCCGGACAGGTAAAGAGTTATAGCGAAACACAGACAAGATTTATCCACTAATTTCGTTTGTTCAGACCGATGATTTCTTGGGTAGTAAGCGCATTACACCTGAAAAATTGTATTTATGCAGCTACCCGAAACTGTGAGGCAATATTCGGTGGTAAACCGCAAAAAAACCGAATTCGATGTTTCCGTAATTTTTGATTTTAGGCGCTGAATTTACCGAAAATTATACTTCCGCTATAGGAGTAGCTAATGTATTCTAGTTTAGAGAGTCGGGTCGTAAAATTATGCAAGAGGGGGGAATAAGATCCTTAATGTGAATCCGAATGAAGCTAATAACAATATAAATAATAATAAGAATTCCGGTTTCTTCTCCCCTACCTCAAAACAGTTAACGTAATGATGTGAAGCAGACGCCCTCTTGCTTAGCTACGTCCTATACTAGTCTATTGGAAAAAGAATAGGAGGACGTGGTGATCTTCTTAAGACCTGGGTTTCTCAAATATTCATTGTAATCTCAATCAGGATGTCTACTGTCTATTAAAGCTGATTGGGTAATTATTTGACCTTGAATCTAAGCTGTTAGTGGCTGAATAACGGTAACGGCTATGATCACCGCCCCCTACCGACTCGTATTTCTTCTCATAATAGCCAATGCTTACTCCAAATTGCTGGCGGGCTTGCAATTTTAAATGACTGCCTGCATTCCAGCTTTTGTTTCACGAAAAGCAGCTGTTACTTTGCGGAAATATCGTCATCTGATTATTTTCCAGCGTTTCCTTAAATTTTTGTCAATTCTCTTCGTCGCTGATACATTCGATTAACTTTTACAAAAAGCTTTACTACTGTTGCAGAGATGGACAAAAATTAGACTAGAAAACTAGCTAAAGCGAACTCAGATTGCTGTTAACTAATCGCGAAAGTTTCTTAAACTCATTGCTAATATTCCTTGCATATAAAAAATCCCGGATGAGCTCCTGCGTCGTGAGTTGCATCTTTGAAGCAATTCCATATGCTTATCCGGTTTAGCTCAACTTAGAGTAAGTCAGGAAGCTCAAAATAACTAACTCACCAACTTAAAATGTCATATGCAGAGGGCGCGCTGGAACTTCGTTGCATCTCAGGAGGCTTGGAAACTCTCAGGGCCGGAGTAAAGTGACAGCTTTCAATGTCGATTGTGGGGCTTTCTTGTTCTTCGTCATTCCATAGACAAGTCGATGAGATGGCAAGAGGAGGGAGGAGTTAATGTGTCGTTTGGGATAGGATTTTATTCCTGCTTTGGAAGAGTCAGTGCGTCAGTGACGGCCTCGACTGGAAGCAGTGTGGAGAAAGTCACAGAGAAAGTAGAAAACCAGATGTAGAAATTAAATACCACAGAGTAGGTGCAATGTGCATTAAAAGCAGAGTAGAGAGACGAGGAATGGGGAGAGAAAGAGAGGAAAGTGCAGGAGAAAGTAATAGACATTTTATGCAGACTATAAAGGTTGAAATGAATTTGCTCTTGTATTTGTCTCTTTTGGACTGGGGAAGAAGTTATGTCCAATGTTACCCCTTAATGATGATTATCTTCATTTCACTAATCTAGAAAATGTGACATCCTTTGCTCCCCACAGAGGCAATTTGCATTAAAATAGTAGAAATAAATGGGAAAGTAAGACAGTGAAATTGAGTGAGTGAGTCAAAAGAGGACGATAAAAAGTAACACTATAGGGAGAGGACGCTGCGTGCGGGGTTTTCGAATTCTTTTTGAAATTTTATGAAAGTTTTATTTATTTTTTAGTTTACTTTCATCTTCTACAAAATTTGTACTTGACAAAATACTGTTACATATAAACTGTAATGATAGTTCTGTACCTACACAATCCAACGACTTATTGGAACACTTTGCCATATCCGGGTTTCGAAATATCGCAAAACAAGCAACTTGTTAACAGACAGTATTTCGAAGAAGTAAAATTTCTTAAACGGCGTGAAAAATTACAGCTTCGGATGTGTAAAGTTATGTCTATGTCACATATTCAGACATGCATTCAGACTAAAATTTACCCGAGGGCTAGAAGATAACCTAAGTTTTTAACCATGTTCAGGTAAATTTCAAGGAAGACAATGGAGAAGATGGAGGTCAGCATGAACATTGACCTGGAATGCTTCTTAGGAATGGACAAGGTAGGAAGGAAACGAAAAGCTTTTATACAAAAACAAAAACAGGCAAGGAAGAGAAGGCAGTAGGAGGGATATTCATCTGTTGTTATTATAAAACAAACTTAAATTCCGTGCTCTTAACGGAGATGTAAAGAAATACATATATGAAACGTGAATGTGTGTTTTTAGGATCGGATGCCCATAAACGTTTCTTCATTTACCCAGTAAATTCAGTAGAAACGAAAACAGAGCTTTTATAGAGAGCGCAACGAAAACGGGAAGGTGCGGGCGTGGAGTTGGGTGAAAGCTGGGAAAGTTTCCAGGAAATCGACACCCTTCTGTCAATTAATCAGTCTTTCCCCTTCTATTTACCTGCTAGGGTTTCCTATTTTATACTTAATTACAACAAGGTATTGTGTCTCGAAAACTGAGAGAACTTACATGTATTGTCCCTTTGAAATGCTGGGACATGTTTCTAAGAAAGCATCGAGCTAAACATATTTGAGGTTTCACCAATTACTCTTACAGAAAATGATATTCCTTACTTTGTATATTTCCGGTTTGCTATACTTCGTTCTTCTACCAGTCACCATAAAATATCCTCATCTCTTCGTATTCTCTAGTATTGTTAAAGGAATGAATGAAATTGGGATTCCAGTATTGAGACTGGTGAACTAAACAAATAATATTAGCCAAAGCGTAGTGAAAGAGGTGAACAAAAGAGAAAGTCTTGCAGCGACGAATAAAGGTTAGATCTAGCTTAAGCTTCAAGCCATGGAAAACACGGATGCATACCAACAATGAAATGAAAGAAATTTCAGCTTTGCGTGGGTCGTAGCGAAATAATCTTATCTTTATGGAAATACAGAACATATCTTTAAATCCTCTGACATTTAAATACAACCCATAATGAAATCCTAGACATAAAAGAGCAAGACCATTGAGAAATAACGGCATAAAAATGCCACTGGGGTGACCTTTCGTTGCGCAAATTACGCATCACGTTCACTTCAATGAGCTTTAATTTAATAAAAAAAGGGTTGTCACAATTCCAGTAAATATATATATGCTAGTGGATAATAAAATCCTTGACCCAAACTTTTGATCTACTTAACTTGACCCTTAACCTTAACACGGGAATTAAATTTAGATTTTTCTGTTTCCATAGTGTAGAAGGAGCAGATTGAAGAAAAGCTGAGTGAAAGACATGTCTTTTTTTACTTTCATCGACAAAATTCTTTGAAATTGCAAATAGTAGAGTTGGCATTCATCACAACTACTATCGCAGAGACCAATTAGTTTCGTACAAAATTTACAAACTTCCGTTCCAAGAGAATCGAATAACTATAGTTATACATGGGAGAGATTTTTAAAACATAAATATATGCTACAACAATTTTCTAAAAGTAAATTGACTAATTTTAAATTAAAACTTTTAGATAGGGATCGCAGAAGTAGAAAAAAGTTATCACATTCTTGATAATCTAAAAGTAGAATGACATGACTAAAAATGAGTATATGAGAGAAAGGGAAAGTTAGAGAAAAGAGTGGGATGAGTTGAGTTGGAGAAGTAATGAACATGAGGAGGGGAAAATCATTTCGCTTCTCTGATTTACCTTACTTTCTCTTGCTTTCTCTCCTGCTGAATGTGGGAGGTGCGCATAGAGCCGTAGAGGTTTCTATGCAAATTTCAGCCATTCAATTTTCTCCTCAGCTCCTTCCAATATCTCTATTCTGATGCAGGTAAATTAATTAGAATGACAATCCCATGCAAGAGGAGAAAAAGATCTGTCTTGTAGAAAAATACTGATTAATCACCAGCTGTCCTTGGGAGACAAGTAAAGTGATTGAGAGGACACTTGCCCGGAAAAATTTCCGGGTTAACTAGAAAAGGTGACCAGCTACACCTACATTCTTGCCTAGAATAGAGCGTATTGGATTCAAAAGTTGCAGAGAACTTCCGGTTTATACTTCAGAAACCCAATACGAGGTTGTAGGTAGGAATAGGTTCTAGAAAATATTCAGAAGTCCTGGAGCTTTTTCCAAAGCGCAAACTGTCCATCTGCCTCATTTATTAGTGCCAAGTAACTGATGCCGAGGTTCTAAGACATAAAATATTGAACAGATAACGGGATTTAAAGCAGAGAATCTTGCAAAACACGTTTAATTTTTTAAAGTCTCTAAAAATTCACATTACAGTTGTTTTCGAATTCTATTTCTAAGGTTTTGAAGAATTTTTTAAAATTGATGACGATGAATTACTTAAGTCTTAACCGGATACACAAGGACTTATTGCATCTGCGTTTCATCAACGGTAAAAATTAAAGATTGAATAAATAACGAAAAAGAACAAAAAAAACCGCTACTTTAGCTAATGTTTCAACACTTTTGTTGCTTTTATTCAAAAGTAAAAGAATTTGAAAGGAAACTTGGAGAAAGTTAAAATTATGGAATTAATTATTGAGGGATTAGCTGAAAATCCCTTCCAAGCGCATTTGGTTTTGAAGTTATGCCGGGTATTTTGTGGCTGCAGGGTAATAGAAAATGAATCCTTGGATATTTTCCTGGTTCCGGCATGCAGTTTTAATAGAGGCTGCGAGGGAGTTATAAATTGTTAGTGATTTAGTGTTTGGAAATGTCGGTTGCAGTGAAAGAGAATGTAGGATTGCTTCCTGAGAATACTTTTATGTGCGGTGAAAGTCGGAGAAAGTTGGGCGGTGAAGATATATATCTTGGAAAGTGTGAAAATGATTGAGTTCAAGGAAGAGTATAGTGCATACAAATGGCCTTAGATTCGACGGAATTGTAGGAGGATACGAAGATAAAGTTGGAGAAAGCATGGTGAAAGCAAACTGTCGGTAAAACTTTTGGAGGATTTCAGTTTTAAAAGCGTACGGGGTTGTATGTATGCGAACATCGTCTCTCCGAACGATGCCTCAGAATCTGTTCGATGGGATGGTTGGGAGGGCGGAGAAGAAAGTGCTGATTCAGTTCGGCGTATCGCATTTCTCGCATGATTGTTCTGTTTTCCTTCGCTCCCGGCACAGGATATAAAAACAAGGGAAGGTAAAGGCGGATTCCTTGGGGTGATGGAATGTATCAGAGTTTTGTTGATTGTGCGGGTAATTTTGGGGGAGCGGGAGATTGAATGATGAAATTATTAGATAATGTCCTCACTGTTTTGTTTTTCTCCAGGCTCGGAGGAAGAAGGAGAGGAGGAGGATGACGAAGATCATGGAAAGTCCGGAAGAGGGGCGGATGAGGGGAAATTATCTCGGAGGAAGGATGATCACCGAACCGCGGAGGAGGAAAAAGAAATCCCGGAACCAGGAGTTGACAATGTACGTGCTGGCGGTGGAGTGGATACTCGGAAGTTGGTAAGAGAAAGTGCCCGGAGTGAAAGCGGTAGTGAAAGTAGAAGAAAAACCGGGCATCATGTTGAAGAAGACGGAGAAAGTGGAGAAAGAGGCTGGAGTAAATTGCGTGGGACGCTGAGGATTTCTATTATCTTGATAGGAGTATTGATATTTATTGGGAGTCTCATTGGCTCTACTTACATCTTGTGGAAATGGAAACGAAAGCTGACAATCTCGGGGCGGGGGAGAGGGGAAAGTAGAATTAGTCCTGGACGAAAAGAAGACACTTCAAAGAGATGGAGGAAAAGTTCAACGTCACCTTCACCTTCCTTTCATAATGATCCTGGTGGTGAAAGTACAAGAGAAAGCCTAGTAAAATTCCACCACATTTCCCAAATCTCCCCAGATGCTGAAAAGCCAAGAGTTCAACAAGCTGGACAGATGTCTCCGAGCTCATTAAATCCCCAAATCCAGACCCCAGCCTTGGAATGGAACGAGTCCAATTTAGATTCCGCTCAGACTGTATAGTACTTTCACTTCCTAAAATTTAAATTTACTTGTCCTCTCCCGCCCACACGTCTACACTCTCAAAATACATACAACATGTTTATGTAAGTACTCTCTTCCGCTAAAAGGCATCAAGAGTACACGTTTAAAGTCAGCCTGCATAGAATAATACGACGCGTATATTTTATGATTTTTTCTACTTAATTTTCTAAAACATCGCAAAATTGTATACGAAATAAAAACTACGCCTTGAAAAATGCCCGAGCAATCATCAAGAATTTGAATTTCCAGCCTTTTTCCTATTTCTCCCCAGAATTTTAGCAAACAGGCGGAGAAAGCGGCAACCAGTGTCTCTTCTCGTCCCAAAAAACTTTGAACACTGCTCGAAATGGAAGACGGTCGTAGGCAACAGAGGCAGCACACAAGGCAAAATTCCAAGAATCTGGAATAGGTCAAACATTTCCAACTACTGCGGCATATGCCGTGACTCCCAAGCTGGCAAAATATGCCGAGCATGAAGGTTTTTCGATTGGATTCATTTTAGCCTGGATCTGGAATCGTTGGGGCGTAGGAGCGTCGGAATACGAAAAATTCTCATGGAGAAAGTGCATCTACAAAACCTCCAATTCAGTCAGTCAATACAGGTACAACTCCCTTGAGACCGGAAATCATCCACCGAAGAGGAATATGCGTTTATGCATGAACCGAATTACCCGAAACGGGAGAGTTTTTTCGTGACTGGGTCCAAAGGGCAAATGCCAGTGCTAGAGCACTTGATCTCCAGCATAGAAAGTATCAAAACGAGTTTCTCTGGCTATACTATGCTACAGTATAGACTTCTTTTACACGCAATGGATGCAGGTGGTGTTAGCCAAGTTTAGGCAACTTAAAGTCGGATTGTTCGGTGAATTTCCAGGGAGCAGGTAGGTAGTAGCTGTGTACCATAAATCAGGGTGTAACATCTGTAAGAGAATAGTCGAACATCACTATGCTCCAACCCAACAACTTGTTTGCAGTTGTTCTAATCCAAATCAATGTTCCAATTTAATGCCCGGTTTCCGCTTATAGTAAGGTCGGGGTCGGAGAAAACGCATATATGCATTCTCCACATCCACTAATGTTATTGTTATTACTCTGAAAAATACACCTGGTGGGTGAAAGTCATGCAGCTTTCTCCAGTGATTCTTACGACAAAATTCTTTCAACAACCGTTTTGGACCAATCAAAACTTGTACCGTGCTTGTTGCAGCAATACTTTACCTATATTTAGCTCGAGGTCAATTCCATTAGAAGGTTTGAACTTATTCAAACTGCACGTAAATTATATTTTAGACTCGTGTCCGGTTGTTTGCCTTGACAGGCATAGATCTTGTTTAACAAATATTAGCTTGCTTAACCAAACCGGTTTGGGACTTGCTATACCCTGCTTTAAACTCGTGGAGAAAGTAGGAGAAAGCAGGAGAACACGATACTGGAGCAAGGTATAAATGTTGATCTCTGATTCAATTTCAGGCAAGTCAAGCTAATAAATCTCGGAACGGAATTTAGTGTTGAGGGGTGGGTTGGTTGATGGAAGTGAGAGCTTCTAAAGCTACGAGGCTTCGTACATGTAATAGACGCAGAGTCCTTTGATTTTCACATGATGAAAGCGACACTACTCCCACAGCTCATAGAATTTACACGGAGAAAGCTCATAAAAGAGGATGAAAGCAAGCCTATTGAAAATTTTATACCATGTGAATGGATAAAGCTTTGGTGGAGAAAGCAATGAGATTTCTCTCTCTCTGTGACGCCAAGCTTTGAAAGCCTGTATATAATTCGCAAGGCTCTTTATCCTGCCACCTAATTTGATTATTTCCAATTCTTGAGACTGTGTAAACTCTTGGAAGAAGATAACATGAGCTGATGGCGTCAAGGAAAACACTTAACATGTGTACTCAACAAAGTGATACCGAAATTAAATTCTCGACCCTTCAGTCCCGTCCACTGCAGAGAAAGTGGAAGACAATACTGGGAGCGTCAAGTACACCATGGAAAAAGTCTAGAGGTGGGTAACGGAACGGTCAACAGCATTACTGTATCGTTCGATCTCATTGAGATGAATGCATTACATTAGGAATATATTCTTGATGCAATTTACAAGCAATAACTTAAACGTCCGGGGTACTTCAACAGTGTTGTTCAGGATGCGTCCCGAGTTTAACGAGTTTTCCGCTCACGCCTTGCATTAAAAAGATAACAACGACTGTCAAGGAGCAATAAGAATCGAGAAAGTAGTGGTAGTTGAGTCGGTGGTGCGTAAACGCATCTTTTCAATTGAAATATTTCTTACCTGGTGGAGCGGTAAAAGTAGAAGGCCAAAGAGTAATTGTGACAAACATTTCATGCAACCCCTGAAAAAGGGACAACCTTCGTAAACGTTTGCATGCTTCATAAATTATTAGAAAAACAGGTGAGCAGAGAAAAAGATTATGTTAATGGCCTCTCATGGAATAATTTGAAAAAATCAAGAATTACCTCCTTTTATATAGGAAAATGGTATATCTTACGTCTAAATACACTGTGAGCATAAACTTATGTACTGATTTCCGTGGCACCTTGCGGTGTAACCATGTACAACACGGTCATGGGGCAACCTGGATATTGTCCAGGAGGTTCTAAAGTTTTGTTTTACGCCTTTGTCATCCATGTCAAGTGTCATTTTCACCCCATGGCGCGTTAAATTAAAAATAGTCCATATTTCACAAATGGCGGAAAACAATGCAAAAATTTTCTTTTTAAACCGGTAATTGAGCATAAATACGAACATATGGCGTATGACTACTACGCAAATCGTATATAGGAGTCATTTTTACGAAGAAACGAGAGGTTATTGCTTCAGTCGTAATACCTTAGCAAGTAGCGTAGATTGACAAGTTCATAGCATTAATGCCACAACCTTGTAGAAAACCATAAGGGGAAATATAAGCCTTGTTTTATTGCCTTCTTCCATATCTGTGAAAAAACAATATTGTGAGTTTCTGGTAATATTATCATGTATGCGTTTGTAAAATAAATACAAAAATTAAGAATCTAAAATAATGCTGCATAAATAATGCAGGACAATAGAACTGTTATCAGATGGAATCTCTTGATAATACAAACGTCTAGGAAGTAAGCCTAAATACTTGAGAAGGGAAGCGTGTTTTACTAGTGTGATTTTATTGCAAATGAGCTTTTGGTAGGGGTGGTAGATAAAACATACTGGTCCGAAGATGTCTGAAATAGCATTCCAGTTTCAAATATCTTTACTACGTAGTGTATTGTTTAATTTGTTTTATCTTCGTAACAATGATTGCTGCTCCATGAAACTCTGACACTAAAAACAAGCCCGCACACAGAAACTTCAAACTAACAGCACGTCAATTTTGAACATTCTCCATAGTAATCGGTAGTAAATTGCCTTCAAACTGAAAAGGCGTTAACTATTGTTCTTAAAATCAGATTATGATTCATTTGTTTTCTTACATTGAAAAACGAGTAAAATGCATGAGGGAGCAGCCACCCCCCACACAAGTATGAAAAGTCTAGGATAAAATTCAATGTTGTGTCGACGTGTGTAAAGCCACGTTATATCTATATGGAAAGGCCATCCTGTTGCCGCTATCTAATTTCTTCATAATCACATCGTTTAAATAAGGAGGGATTCTACACGTTGGTCCATGTAAATGCTTTGCTGGGGGAAGGATCTGATGCGTTATTGTTGGTATTCATTTCAGAATTTTGAAGCTTTGAAATGCGCCAAGTGCAGTTGAAGAAAGAGGAAATGAAACTGAAAATATTATTTCTTCTCTAAACTTCACTTAGATATGGATTGGCACGGAAGGGTAAAAGCAGACGGAGGAAGAAATTCACCATTATTTTCATTGAATCTATGGAGAATTGAGTTGCTAATGAATATGCTGTGTAAAAGTAGAACAATTAAAAATACATGTAAGAAAAGTTTAAAAATCACTTGATTCTTTAGCGGTAGATTCTAAAGTTATGATTCTCGACCCCTGAGGAAATGTGTGATAAGGGTGGTCATTAAACCTTCCGGTCAAATTCCTCTCATTTTGGAGTCCAACGTTTGAGATAGGAGGCAGCGATAATATAGTTTTAAGCTCCCATTATTTGTATGCATTTTAACTTATCCCGCTTTGACATGGTTTGCAGATCTGTGATAAGTGGGGGTTGCATACGGGATAAGTTGAGTCATTTGGAAGCTGTGGAAATGTTTCCGAGATTCCGAAACTTAGAGCACCACCTATAAGTTTCCGGATTTCGGACAGTCGACTAAATGTTGCGTGTGAGTCACTGTATTTGAATCACCCATACCAGGTTTTGTTAAACGCTAAAGTCTTCAACTTATAGCACCATCTATAAGTTTGCAGAGTTACGTTTTTGCGAATCCTGGTAAAGTGGATTCATATGTATTCGTTTTATTTCATGCTACCTACTCACTACTGTCATATTATGCTTAAGTACCCACCTTAATTTCACGGATTTCAAATTCGCGATAGGGGCCCTCCGCTGGCCCACGTATGAAATTTTTTAATAAACCGCACGTTGTACTACGGTGGGAGAGTATGTGGATAACAAGCTGCAACGCAATGCTTAAACGTATTGTGCCCCTAACCCAAGAACTCGTTGAGGACTCGTCCCCTCAGTACGACTGTGTGAAGCAGCCCGAAAACAAATCCAGCAGGGTTGTGGTAACTGCGTAGTTGTTGGAAAATGAATCCACCGTATGTACCATGCATACGTTATAACGGTTCATTCGGGCGGTCATAGGGTCAAAAGGCTCTAGTGAAGATCACGAAAATCAATAGGGTTCCAGTCAAGGTCACGGTCCACGTCATTCTGATTGTCCCCCTCACAATAATCTGTATCCGTTCGTGATTTACCGGTGTCACAGACGGACCGTCGGACAGACTGACATGAAGCTACCTATAAAGTGGCTCTGCCACTTAATAAGAGCCAACCGTGGGTTTTATTTCAAATTCTCGAGAAGGGCCCACCGTGAGCACACGTATGTCAAATTAAGCGAACGGGCCCACCTTGGGCATAATTGTGGTATTTCAAATTCGTTTATATTTTTTATACTATAAATCTCAACGTTTGCCGGTGCCACCGAAGAGATTTTGACCAATGTCAAAGTATAACAAAGTTGCATACCGTATTTTTACAAGTAACTTCTCCAGTAATTGTTTTAATTCACTTAATATCATCAATTTTTTAACAAGCTTATAAATAACGACGCGGGATATGTTTAGCTTGACTGGGATATTTGTGCGGAGTAGGCGTGGAATAAAATAGACATAGAAGGAATAGAAAAGAGTAACGGAGAGAAAGCAGGAGCGTGTGAAAAAGAAAAGGAGAGTTGTTTAACAAAGAAAGGTGTAGAGAGAAATGGGAGAAAGTTTTGGATGAATGCATAAAAGTGTAGAGGTTTTGCGTTTGAATGGAGAAATTCAAAATTTAATGACGGGATTGAGAGTGGGGCTATAGACTTTGGGGAATGTAAAGATTCCGAGTTGGAAGAGGAAAACTTTTCAAATCCTCTCGTTTTTCACTTGGGGGTGTTCATTTGAGTCGATGAATTGCTTGCTCATTCTCTTTTGGGTATGCATAAAAACGATCGGGAGATCCGGTTCAGGAAGGGTGACACACACTTGAGGAGAACGTTAGGTGGAAAACCGAGGACAAGTCCTCTGCTCTTGGCTTAAGTATGTATAGACAGCTTGGGACAGACACCTACGGGTGAAAGCAGGCAGGCAAGCAAGCAGAGGTGAATGCGGGCGGGCGGTGAAAGTTCCATAAGCTGTTACCACGATTCAAACAACTCAAAAGCTTAGAAAAACTCGCTCACATCCCCATTACCTCTCTAACCCTTTCTCTAGTAGGTTGTAAGGATAGGCGCATTAGTATAAACTAGAAAAGAATCCGCTTCGGATTGGCAACTCATGGAAATCTTTCCCATTCATCCACCCAGAATATGGGCTCTTTAAGAAAATAGATCAAGAGGAAGACAAGAAAAATCCATTAGGGAAAAGGATTCACCTCCTTTCGCGGAATGAAAAATATTTTCAAATCATTACGTATTCAAACCAAGTGTTGACAGAGCCGTATACATATTCCTTCACCTCAGCCTGGTTTGTACAACACCCGCTTTCTCCAGCTTATTTCACTTTCAGCAAATCCATTTCAGTATCCGGGTATCCTTTCTCCCGCTTCCCCAGTTTCAACCGCAGACAAAACATAAACTTGTCATCTCAAGAAAGCGTATACACAACGGGAAGGATCCAATCTTAAATAATTCCAGTCTGGCTCTTTTTTATTGCTACATTCTCCAGTTCGCTTTCACTCATGTTTTTATATACGCCTTTTGTAAATAACCTTTGGCTGTGAAAGCTCTATAGAAAAATTATTAGCCATTAACTACCTATTATAAATATTGTGTATGGTGGCCTAATTATGCGACAATAACCTTTTTGAACTTTCACTTCCCCCTTTCACCTTTTGTTTTTCTTCTAAAAAAACTTTGAGCTATGCGTACCCGAGTAGTTTTCAAATGTCGTACTTAATTAACTCAATTTAGCTAGCATTTTCATTTCAAAGAAATCATCAATAACAAATATCAAAGGTTCTTCAACGATATCAAACATTTAAAGAAGAAAATAAACGCATGGGGGTGAAATTTGTATTTTTTGTGCATTAGGGTTTCTCAGTTACTTTCTCTTTAAATTTTCTTCTTCCTCCCGCAATGCAAACATTTTGTTACGCTCTGTTTTCGATCTGTAAGCATTATCAGTTGCAGTCTATAGTGGAGAATAGTCCTCAAGTAGCATCGACCCTTCTCCATAAAACCAAGGAAAGCCAGCTTCTCAAATTGAAGAAAACACCCGGGAATAACTTGAAAGCTATTCAATAGTAAGTATAAATTGACATAATGGAAAATACGGAGAAGAAGCGTAACTAAATATATCTGCTGGATATTGCGGATGATGTAACCAGAAATGCAACATCTAAAGAAAGTGGAATGGAGAAAGTTGTAGAAACACATCAGGTTAGAATACTTGATTTACAAGGTTGCAGCCCAAGCCCGAAGCACCGAAGGTAACTGCAATAAGACACGCCGGCTTCTGGTAGACGGATATCCAGGCTACTTTCTCCCCACTAAATTCAAAGGAAACGTCAGGTATATATTACACACCTTGCTTGATTATAAAGAAAGTGCGAAACTGAGCAAGATAATTCGAAGAAATTCCGTGGAATATAAGAGTCTGTCCGTTTTCCTTGTTTCGTCATTCTTCTAACTTACTTTGCCATGAATGTGTACAGGGCAGACGTGCTTTCTCCAAGAGGTTGCATACATAGTATACTGCATGCTAGATGCTACAAACTGAAACGTATATCATATCCTTTAACTTATCAGCATTTTGATTCACAAATAAATGCATTTCCAGATTATGTGTGCTTTCACAGACACTAGATTTGGAACTAAATCTTTTCGAACGGACGAGTGATTCTTAACTTGGATTTGTTGAAGATCTGTACGCCGATTTTTAAACGATTATGAAAATTTGCACTTCGAGGTACAGATAAGTAGCATATCATTCACAGCTACATTTTTTACGACTGAGGTTATTCATAGCACTTCTGTGGCTTAAGTGTGTATTTTGAAACCGTTTAGCTAAAAATATGATTACATACTAGTACAATCATGTTATTTTATTCATAACTGTTCACTGTGTTCATGAAGCGCATGAGATTATAGTGGATATGACACAAAACTAATCGCCACCAAATTTTTACCATCACAAGTAAATACTAATCCATAATTTGATTTCCAAAGAATGGCGCAAACCTCTCGAGTCTTCAAATGAATCAACCATCGCTTGGCATATCTTTTAAAAACACCCACGCCCAAAACCAGGGTGCCGAAAACCACATCCCACGACCTTTTAGAGAACTCATGATTTTGTGATACTCCGTCAGTTCTGATAACATCCTTAGCAAATCACTTCGTATTTCAAGTCGTAGTTTTCATGGAAGAATCAATGTTCTTAATTTAATTAGCCAGTTTGAGAGATTCTTTAGCGCGAAGTTTAATAGAAAATGAACCCTTCTAATAAATGTTTTCCACACTTGCATGCACAACTTGATTGAGGAGTAAAATGCATAGACGTCAGAACTAGGAGGAGCTATAACTGTAATTGTATTTACGAGGAAGTTCGATAGCGTTTCATCTGATACCCTTTCAAAGAGAAAGCTGAATGAAATAAAGACGCTGGTTGAGATAACTGCTTAAGGCCCATTTCCATAGAATCCGGTTCTGCACCGCAATTCAATTTTGCGGAGAAATCCTCCGTTGCTACGGTAACAACGCGACCGCAACTTTGTTTTTAGATTCACATAGCTTGCGGTAAACCTTCCGTAGATTGTTTGATATTTTACGGTTCATTATTGCAGTTGAGTAGAATTTGAGCCCAGAATTCGTAGCTGTAACTTGTCACTGCTTTATTAGTTAAAAGCGCCATTTCTGGACAAAATACTATTAGTTGAAAAGTTCTGCTGGTTATGATCAACCTATTTACATCATGGTGAGAACAAGGTGTAACGCTGGAAAACGTAAATTTCATGAGCTGGAAAACAAAATCTGTAGAGGATAGTGATGATAACTTGTGCCTGTCTTTCCCTCAATCAAGCCATGTGGCAACTACCAGTGTTCCCGAAACTAATCTCAAGAAGAGGAATAAAACTAATAAGCAGTCTGTAGCAAGCTATGTCAAAAATTAGGAGAAAGAAAAACCAGTTTGATCATGGAGCTTCAATCATGGAGGGCTGAAACTAATTCAACTCCGAGTTTGGAGTGCAGCCAATTGATGAAGTAAATCGTATAAAAAGAGAAAAGGTGTTAGTGCACTGACCAACTTTATTCATCAAATACCAGAGAGACTACCTTAACTCGATTCCAAATGGAAATAGATTTAGCTTTTCGTTTATTGAAGAAGGTGAAATCATGGAAATTTCCAGCTTTAATTTAGGATAACTGTTTAATTAACAATTTATAAATAAGAAAAATATCGTAATTTAATTGCCAAGAGTAAAAGCAGCGTTAGTTTAACACGTCGCTATTGATTTAAATTCATACTTACTCAGTTTTTGACTAAAAGTCTAAATTTTAAAACGAGATAAGAGCTGCTTCTCAACTTCTACCGACTCGTTTCTCCGCAAGCTATGTGAACACATTGCGGTTCGCATCTGTAATGTTTTACCGCAATAATTTTAAAAACCTGTAGCTATGGGGTTACCGCAAAAATCAAACGTAAAGTGTGAAACCGGAATCTATGGAAATGGGCCTTTACCTATAAATCAAAATCTAGGTTCAATACGCACATCATCAGAGAAAATTTACAGTAGAACTCTCCTTTGGTTTGGAATCGAATTTGTATCTGCAGAAAATACAGCAGTGCCGGTTATCGGCTCTTTTGCGTTACTAGATAACAGATAACTTAAAGCAATCCTTTAAGTTTAAAGAGGAATTTAGATTTAAATTTAGATACTGGAAACAAGACACCATGGAGTCTCCTTCCTCTTCCTCCAAGCTTTCTCCAGCTACGGAGGATGTACGATGTACTAAACTATTCTACTAAATATATTTAAGAAAGAAAACGAAATAGTTTGAATACAAGGCGTAGCAGTGAGCATAAATCCCAGAAAATATTACAAGTTAAAGAGGATAGAGAAAGTGGGGTGGATTTAGGGGTGAAAGCTCGTAAAGCATATCAAGTTAGTCGTCGTTGTAGAGAAGAGAAAGTTCAAGAGAAGAATCGAAGGGAGAAAGCTTGGGAGGAATCAAAGCCGGAGAGGCAAGCAGAACTGGTGGAAGGAAGGTTGAAGAGAAGCGGGTGGGTAGCGGTATGAAAGCGGGGGTTGCGAGTGAGAAGTGTGTAAAATTCTCTTTTGTCTCCACTAACGATCTTCATTGCTGTCATTCCTTTAACGCTCTGTTAGCTATTTACGAGGGGAGCTTGATCTTTCGGGTCATATTTGAGCTAATCTTTCTCTGCTTTCTCCAAAATCCCTTGGAATCGTCCGGAAAAGAGCGGGGAAAGAAGTACAGAAATGAGAAAAAGGGATGGAAAAATAACTTGATTCAGCTCTATTCTTCTTAAACTATAGGAGATTTCTCATTCTTTCAAACGTTTCAGACCCCCTTCTGGATTCTGGTCGCCAGACTACTGAATGAGGGGAAATTCTGAGCGGTGGGAAATACGAAATATGTATGTATTGTTATGCCGTTTGAATCGAGCTGAAAGTGGGGGAGATTCCACGGGTTCTTCTTACCCACCTCTTCCAGCTTGAATGCTGGAATGTCTCCCGCTTAACCCCCCTTTAAGCTGATGCCGGATTCTGTGTCGTGGGTGGGAGGAAGGGAGAAAGGGAGGAAGCACTTAAGCAAGTCCCGGAATCGTTTAGAAAGTGCATAATTCACTCCGGGTAGAATGGTTCACAAAACGGAGGACATGTCCTACGCGGCCATTATTTAAATCCTTGGAGTAATAATTCTTGACCAGGGACCTTCGGCACTTGCTGCTATGCGAGTCGTGGCGCTATGAGAGGGCAGGGAGAGGAATCTGTCTTACTGGAAGATGAGGTCCGTCGGTCCGTGGTATACTTTGAATAGTTTGGCGCCGGTTTAAAATTTTGGCCGAATTCCAGGTTATGAGACATAAGCTAAACGATTTCCGAGGTTCTTGGGAATGCATATGCAATCGCTAAAAAATTAAATAATGTTAAACAATTCATCAATCCACGTTATTTTTAATTGACATATTTATTTCATAAAGATGTTGTCGAAGTATTCATAATTTTATATTTGAACAATGAAGGATCTTTTTAAAGACAAGTATTCCTTCGAAGATGAACAATTGGCTTTGCAGTATATACATACTGGATTTGGGTCGGGTCATTTTTATAGCTACGCGGTAATTTCTCAATATCAATTTAAATTTGAATCAATTACTGTTTTAAAATCAAATAATAATTTTGTGATTAACGTTACAGCATATGCTTACATACAGATGCTTTGTATTCTCAAGTAAAACAGTATACGAAAGTTGATAATGAACACAAATTTGCTGATATTTTTCGCCAATTTCCCTTGCTGATATAATAAACGAGAGATTGATTATGTTTTGGCTATACCCGGGTAGTTGTCTTAGTTTGGTGGTGACAACTGCATAAAAGAATAATTAATAGGACAAAGTTTGTTTCATATTCAGAAAAGGATGAGTAAATGACATGAATTTATGACAGAGCCATTCATTAGTTTTTAGCTACGTCCACAGATATAATAATACTGTCTCATACATGTATTATCCAGCAGCTATCCCAAGCGAGACTCTGGAGGAAGATGCATTATGAGTTTACATTTATACATTCAGAGATATTATATAGGTTATATATTCTTTGTACATGGCCGTAAAACAGCAGCTTAATTTAAATTCTTATAATTGAAGCTGTGTTGATGATGATCATATATCGATACACTAAATTACATTTAGATTTTATAAAAAAGTTTCCCCAGCAATTCCTCTTCATACTATTCTCCAAATCTGTTCATCGGATGCACAGAAGTCCATACCCTAAAATGCATAAGTTATGCTTACCTGCATCAGTTCCCATGACGACCGTTTAAGTCATGAATGTAATCCGGGAGGTATGAAGGAGTAAATAGGAACTGGGGATTTGGGACATTTAACTACTTTTAGCTGTAAAATACAGTGAGTAAATGTATTGTATATACGATTAATTATCCTATCTTAATAATTGGTCAAATTAATTGATGATTAAGTATGGTTGTCTCCGTAGACGTGGGGTTGATTATATATGCACGTTTTGCTTGTAGCAAGTTTGGAACTAGGATCTTACGGATCCTAAATTAGCTAGTTGGACAATAAATTAATGAGTAATGTTTTGATATTCTAGAAATTTTACATGGTAAGATTAAAGTACACGAAATATTTTTACAAAGTACATATCAAAAGTACTCTCAAGGTACGTTAAAGCTAGTGTATTTGATGGCTATGACATATTTCGAAACTTGCCAATGTTTTTGGTATGGTGCTGTAGACTTTGAAACCCTTGTAAGAGCTGTACACGTCTTAAGTGCAGTATGGGGACAACAGCTCCTCCAAATATGTGTTTCGATGGCAAAAATGGAGATGAGAGTAGCAGGTAGTTTGCTTATGGCCAAGGAGTAAATGCAAAATTGACGGAAGAATATTTAAGTGTTAAGTAGTGTACTTGCCCCTGTTTCACGGGTCTCATCATATTCTGCTTTCTTTTGTAGGAATATTATTTACAGATGTGAGTATTCTGTGATTGTTTAAGGATGAAGACTGGGCGGGGACAATGTGATGGCGGTGGTTCCTTTGAAAATCCGCATCCTGTGAAGGAGACACAAAGACATTATAATTTAGCGTCATGGCTGCACCCACTGCGCGAAAATGACAGCGAAGGTCGATTTACAAGCGGTGAGTGCTGCTGTTTGATGGTGTTTAATACAGTTAATAGATAGGATGAAATTACATGAACAGTTATAATTTCTCCCGACTTTCACTACTTTCACTTTGCTTTCACTTTTAGTCAGAGTGCATTTTACCCGTAAAATTCGCTTCCTGTTAGGTTTAAACGCTAAAACTCATGTTTCCTTACTCGTTTGATGTGAAAATGTTGTTTCGGCTCTACAATCTACAGTATGGTGTATGCAGGGCATGAAATTTGTTTTCCGCTTACTCTCGTCCAACCTGTGACATCCGTGACCCGGACTGAATACATAAGAAGAGCAAACATTGGCGAGTAAAACGGGAATGGAGACGGAAGTTATCCTGGCTGTCATGCATACATTGACCTAGTTTACTGACACCGGACATCCGCTCACATCATCATCCACCCAGTTTTCACTTAGTGTGGACCGGATGAGGGTAGGAAATTTCCGAAATGTCAATCCGTCTATAGATAAGCCAACTCACTCACAACGTGCATGATGGGAAAGTCAAGCTCCTCTTACAAAATTGTAAACATTGGGAAGGGCAACTAGCTTTCGGCTAAATTATTACCCGCTTCGGTTCTATCCTGTGTGTCGGTGAAAGCGGTGTCGGAGCGAGAAACATTATTCACTTGAATGCAAGCAGAGAGTGGCAATGAATAGGTGTGATCTTTTGAAAGTATTTGCACATTTCGCGAGAGATTCATCCAAATTTGGCATCTCTCTCCTCTCTCACGCTCACTCCGACACTGTTAGTTTAATACCCGGTGGCGGGCAGAGCTGCCTACTTCCGTTATTTATTAGATGAGCGGTAGAAAGAGATTTTCCTGAGTTGAATCAAGCGCCTAAACCTTATAAGCTATGGTGGCAAATAATTCAAATAGCCGCGTGACTCCCGGTTGGACAGTGAGAAACTCCCGGTGGTTTCTCGGAAGGAGATGAAAGTGGACAAGCTGCTTAGTGAAAGCCTTTGGTAAACATGTGGATTACTGACAGGAATGATTAAAGGGAGATGGTTTTCTTCGTCCTAAATATAGCTGGCACAGTTTTCAAAATTGTGCGTACCGGACCAATAATTTTGACTGTTACTTTAATCCGGATAACGTATTTCATCACGGTAAATATGCATGCTACAAAATTTTCAAATGATTCCAATTTCAGCCATCATTGTTACTCACCAGTGGTGAGTCACCACACCAGCAAGTCAACGGAGAAAGTGGTGAAAGTTGGAAGCGGACTGACTACGATGTATACAAGTTAATGACAGAATTAATGCCAAAATGTAACTAAAAGCTTCTCATTCCGTAACGTAAAGCTACTGGAAAGCCGGCGCTAATGAGATAGGTTATGTGATGAGAAATGGAATCCCCTAAAGAGATGTAAAATTTTGCCCTTTCATCAGAAAATTTAAAAAGTTTCAGTGAAAGTCAAGCTCAAATCCCCTACTGGCTTCATGCTGCTTCCTATATTTAAACAGCTGCTTTCAGGATGCTTTCATAATATCCAGGAAGTGAAAGTCTGAAGAAGTCAGATGGACAGGAGACAAGGGCTGAGTTTCAGGATAGTGAAGAGGAGCGGGAGGGAGAAAGCTGGAGAAAGGCGGGGAAAGTAGGTGAAAGGAGGTAAAAAATAGTGAAAGGTTCAATCTACCCACCTATCCGTCTGGTTGAGGAAACATGACAAGTTTTATGCCAGGAGGCTAAGCTTGTGCCTTAAATTTTCCGAGTTAAGACAAATTACAAAGTATTACAAAGAGGGAGAGGCGGGATCGTTTATGACGGCTACTAGACATAACAAGGGGATGCTAAACGAGGGGCTGCCACAGATGGCTCAAGGTTCTTCGTTAACCGGGATAAACGCTCATATTTGCTCCTATTACAAAGAGATAATCAAAGTCTTTCTACAAATCCAGGAGTAGGTAGCGCTTATAGTCTCTACTAGGTTCGATCCGTCCGTCTCTCTTAGGTTCGAGCGAGCGGAGAAAGACAGGTTTGTTAGATGGGTACGGGAAAACAGAGGATGGTTAATGAGATGAAAGATGAAGGTAATTAATTTTCAGGAAGGGTAAAGATGCCCTCGGAAAGGGGAGGTGAATGGGCTGGAGGGTAACGCAAGGGTTAGCTGTGAACACAGGATTGTTACCTTACATTGTAGTTTTTGGTTTCGGTAACAAACAGAACCCGTTTTGGAAACAGTATTCGCTACCGGGTATATAGTTTCTATTTCGGAGTAAACCGCAAAGAGCCCTTGTTTGGAGGTGAATTTTGAAAATTTATAAGCGTAATGAATATTCTGAGGGAATGAGCAACTTAGTAGCCCGTTCTCATCCTACCCGGGTGGGATAGGGCTAGCTGGTGAAAGTTGAGGAAACTTGAAACGTTAATGAAATATTCTGGAGGCAATTTTAAAAGGGAGGGTGGTATTTCCGCTTTGTAAATAACATAGTGAGGAGGAGCAAAGTAGTGAAAGTCAGCCGGGTGGCTATGATTGCAGGTCGGTGGGGAACTTAGGAGGATATGATGAAAGTTGAAAGAAAATTTTCAGGAATCTTTAGTTTTACTTACCTCAGCATCAGTCAGTGCGATAATCTCGCCATTATTTTTAACTTCTACATCCTTCTTTCTTCTTCGCGCTGGCGGTGTCTTATGAATTCTAATAAATCCCCGGATGCCTCCTGACCGACCTAAATTTAACGAAAAAGGAAAGAAGACGTCAACAACATGTACAACAGTACTGTATAAACATTCATGAATCAGAGGATTTAAACTTTTCCCACGGGGAGGATCCTCAAAAAGTCCTAGATAAATAGTTTGCGTAGCATGTCACATTTTTGCCCGGAGTTTAGCTGATATTATATGAGGCGGGTTATTTGAAATAAAACTTGTAAGCTGAGGATCAAGATTAGCCTAGTGGCTAAACTTGTTTGCAAAAATTATGGCTACCCTAGATAAGGTACACAACGGCTTACTTGTGTTCAAAAACAAAATTACTAGTATGCTACAAAGGGATGATTCGTCGCCATATTTCTGAATGGATACTAGGGAAACAGCTGATGACTGTGTTCAATAGCGTAGGCGATTACACGAGAGGCGATGGTTCAAGCTACACAGCCTTATAAGCAAGTCTTTTAAATACATGAAAAAACATACCATTCTTAGCGGGCACTACGTCTGGATTCCCTATTTCTTCAATGCCATTTTGATCTATCTTTGTTATGGCGGCCGCTATAGGCTGGAAGGTTTCTTCGTCATCGTCTAGATGAGGCTTCGGTTTTGGTTTTTTTCGTCTTGACCGCTTCCATATCGCCACTATCGATACTGTTAGACACAGAATCAACACTAGGGAACAACCGACTAGAACAGCGAAGAGCGGATTCATTCCACCCGTGTACGTTGAACCTGGAATCGTATGATTTAAAATATATATTTTTTTCATTTCTTTTACTGCTAGATGTCAAACTGCAGAAAGTATGCAGCAGAATTCAAGCTCATCAAGATAAATGGCGTCAAAAATGTGCAACATATTCAGAAGAAATAACTTACCCAAAGACGTAGGAACTTTACGAAAACTAATGCCATCTAATATAAAGGGCTCTGATCTTCCTTTGCTATTAAACGCGTATATAAGCACCCTGAAGTCTACTCCAGCCTCTAGTCCTTCAACTGCAAAAGTTGGAGTCTGAAAAAATATAAAGACACAATTCAAATTAATACCCGGGAATAGAAGCTTTTCTCCCGACATCAGGGGGCCCTTGTGGCCGAAGTGAAAAGAAATACAAGTGTCATATAAATCTCTCATTTGCCATCCTTAATTGCCATTACTTGAAATAAGTTTTTTATTTTTTGTAAAAAACACACTTGGCAAAATAAATTCGATGACAGTTTTAGTTCCATTTCGATATTTCAGACTTACCTTGGAAGAAATATTGAGTACAATTTTTTTGGCCGCGATATCGACTACTTCTAATAGGAAATGTTGCGGGAGTCCTCCGTCAAATCCCTCGACGCAGGAGATGATAATAATCTCGTTGGTCTCGTTAAGGGTTGTACAGTTTCTCAGGGGATGAGGTTTTCCCGCGGAGACAATTTGAAAATAACAAGGGCCATCAGTTCCCCTCCCGATTTCATTGACGCCCCAGCAAGCAAGCGTCCCAAAATCCTGCTCTGTGAAGAGCGTATGGTTGAGCCAACTTAGGGTTCCTTTGGAAGTGAATTGGGCAGCCTTGACAGACCTTATTTCCACACCGGAAGCGTTGAACGTCCAAGCAAAGTGAACGCTGGGAGGATCCGCTGCCATCTCACAACGGACCATGACTGTTTCCAGTCTCGCTGCTCCTATCAGTTCTTCCTTATCGGATTTACAAGTTGGCACAACTGCAATCAATAGAATAACGCAGAAATATTCAGTCACTTTCTCCAAGGCTAGAACGGACACGAAGGTGGGGCGGTGAGGTGGGTGAAAGCAGATGGAGAAAACAAGCTTTTAGAAAAAGACGCGTCTCCAATTACACGACATACAATTCGATTCATCTTCTGGCACGTTCTATTATTTTAGCTACACGTATTTACTTTCCCCTGCCATACTCTGCACTGGTATACACGCGGAGAGAGGATGGTAGACGAGTAGGGAGGTGCATCCCACCAAGAAGAGTCAACTCGTATTAGCCCTATTTAGTTGAATCCTCCTTCCACACAAATGGAACAAGACAGGGCTTCCCCCATAATCCCGCCCATACATCACATTCCCGAGGCATAACTCATGTCTCTTTTTCTTTCTCCTCATCTTTTAACATCTTCCTCAACCCTCCTCGGAAACCAACTTTCTCCACTTTCTACTTACTTTCTCTCGTGTACAAATTTTTCTCATAGAGCTTTGCAAATATATATAACTCCTACTACTTTACAACTCCCATATGTTCAAATAACTTACAACCGTCGCATACATCCCGTTGTTCTTGTACGTACTTTCTCTAATACGCTACCTCCCTCACCTCTAATAAGTGTACTTTACCACTACTTATTTTACTGGGTCAAATCCCATCTGATCTGTCAAGATGAAACTCTGTAATTGCACGCTCTCTGTAATGGAAGTCACAAAATCCAGGGGAGATAACCTTGGAAACCCTACGGAGTCTAAGTCCAAAGAAAAGTCGAAATCCCCTTCCGGAGAAAACTACACGAATAGCGAAAGCAAAGAAAGTCTGTCTAGTCAGGAAAAGTTTCGTAGATCTCTTATTCTGATCATGAATTCCAGCCGCCGACTTTCTCCACGATTTTACAGCAACTGTCTTGACAAGGTACTGGAGTGGCGATCCCTCCCAGGAGAATATGATCATATTTTCACTGGGATTGCAGCTTAGGGAATGATTTGCAGCTCTTACAAATCCACAAGAATAGGTTATTATTAATATATATTTGCCTGTACAGTGTTTTTAACATCTAACACATGCACTGGAGGAATTTGTTAGATCCTTTGTAGTTATTTAAATTTGGTAAATACTGAAGGACTTTCTCCTGCAATGCCACGAAATTTATCCCGATATTTAAACAGCAATGCACTTGCGCAATGACAGGCGCTAAGCCTTAGGAAACAAATTTCTATGCTGAATTAGGGACAGAACTTAGCTGAAGGAGTACTGAATACTTGTGCAATCATGACGCCGTTAATGCCTTAAGCTAACACTATAATTGATACTTTAATTTGGTCACGCAGGGCATTTAAGAATCTGCCATACATTATCAATTTTATAAAATTGTATTCTCTAGTTTGTTTCAGCGGAGAGAGTGGAAAGCAAATGCTTCTCATAAACTCTCCACCTATGTACTATACTTCATACAAGACTTTCACCCGAACGATAGCGTGCAAAACCTAGATTTTGTAACAAATAAATCTTGACATGCATAAAACTGGAAAATTTTAGTAAGAACTTTAAGGCTTTTTGCAAACAAGCAAAATACTTATCACCTTAGAAAAACTGCATACATTTGCTCTAATTCTCCAAAATCTTTCAAGCTTCCTGAAACTTGAAACCTAGAGATTTGTACATGCATGATATTCCTTTGGTGGCATTTCTACAAGCAACTTTCCAATTTTTCTAACCCCTCAAGCTTTGTGCGTACGTGTATTTTCTCTTACTTTCTTTTACAAGAAAACAAAGAAAGTTTGACAGAGTTTGTTCTCCTAAGATTCTAAGAATTACCTCGCATGTGGCTTTAAAGGGGTGTACGAAAATATGAAAATATGCTAGTCTGCCGCATGCGAGATCACTTTCATTGCGCATTGGAGTAAGAGAAAGGTGTGTATAGAAGAATACAGTAGTTGGTAAAGAAAACAATTTTACTGGGGAAAGACTCGCAGCCACTTCTCATACCATATTCGATACAATTTTCAGGGGAACGATAGCCGGGACAAAGGATATGGAAAATTATTGTCAACTCCATTTCGTTTTTTCACGTTTCTCAAAGAAGAGGTTGAAAGAAGAGATTTTTAGGGGGGGAGGAAGAAAAAAGAACAAGGTAAAAAATAAAATCAAAAGCTGTAATGCATGCAACTTGCCTACACTGTATCAGAAATATTCTATGGAAGCTGTATATCTTGTATAGCAGCTGTAGGGTGGAATAAGCTTCTTTGAAGAAAACCCTTAGGTCGGATGAAAAGAAAGTAAGACGGTTGGGTTTGGGGGTTGCTGAGAGTGTATGGAAAGTTGTTGGAAATAATAAAAACCCTGGGGAATTGACAAGCCTTCTAAAGTATTAGACTGAGGAATGCAGAGGTTACTTCTTGGAAGGCTGAGGCCTGAATATTGAAAGGAGAAAGGACCTGAATAGAGGGAAGAAAGTGGAGAAAGCGGAGAAAGTAGGGAGGCTCCACACAAACTGGTGAAAGCATGTATGCTTTTATTTGATTCACGGAAGCAAATAACAAGTTGCCACCACCACCACCCATCTCAATATCTTTTCAAGTCCTAGTAAATCTAAAACATGCACATGGGATGTATTATGATGATTTTCAAATAAAATCAAATGATCCGTCACGGAAATGTTTTGATTTTATTCTCCTCCGGAGAATTACAGCTCCTCCACCTCTGCATTCTTCCTCATAAGAGGAGCGAAGGAGTTGGATGACCCTGGGATAATAGCTGGAAAGACGCCTTTCCTGTTTTCGTCGAATTCGAATTTACCCAGTTGCTTTCTCCCCTGGCTGAGAACAATGGAGCCGTAAACAAGAATTGGGAGTCGAGAGTGAATA
Organism: Sminthurides aquaticus; assembly: GCA_906901655.1. Taxonomy (NCBI): domain Eukaryota; kingdom Metazoa; phylum Arthropoda; class Collembola; order Symphypleona; family Sminthurididae; genus Sminthurides; species Sminthurides aquaticus. Next base: position 6,576,447 of record CAJQTT010000010.1, read on the forward strand.
GGAACTATATCAACTTTTGAATCAAGCAAGTCCTCTTGCTTTGTTGAACGTAATTTATTTTCCCTAGCATGCCCAACCACGTGCCACATAACTAGCTTTCACTTATCGCGCCCCTTTTCCCTTTGAAAACCTTTCGTCAATCTAAAGTTCGTGGGGTTTAACCTTGAAATCCTGGAAATCATTTCTCCGTGACAATATTAGAGAAATATCTTATTTTCAAAAGTCTCAAACCCAGTACACCTTTATGGCTTCCTCGAACTTTCTCTTCCTTTCACCAACTTTCACTTTGAAAGCCTCAAAACTGTTCCAACATCCTACGCATAATTTTATGTACAAATTCCCTCCATTCGAACAGTCTCCCACGCTCCCTTCCACTGGCTTTCCAATAGTTCCGTTCCACTGTGACATCGCCCAGAGAAAGTCACACAGACCACCAATGTAGTGTGCCTTGTTTACTTTCCATGGGTTTCAACCAACGTTGCTTACATTCCTCATGCCAGATTCTGGCTTTCCAATAATCCTGTTGTCTAGAATCAAGAAGGGCCATTGCAAACCCTTAACATTAGAATGATATATACGATTGGGAGACGGTCAGGGGATGAATGAGCACAAATTTTTACAAAACGTCAACATTTATCAAACCTATTATTTCCGGTTAGGACAAAAAGGTATGCTTGCATTCATTTTTCATTTTAAACATAATTCATATCATCTGTCAAAAATAAAATAATTAATTCCGTCACGAAACCCTACGTCAGCTGTACCAGTAATGGAGAAAGTCAACTTGTTGATACGAAACTACCTAGGAAATTACCTAAGCAGTGCAGTTTTACGGGAGCCGAAAATTCCCAGACTTGGCTGGGAACAATGTTTGAAAAACCTGTAAGCTCTCTCTTGTGCAATTTTTACTTCTGTCCAACTGATGCAATACGCAGTGCACGAAGGAATGTAATAAATCATCTGAAATTTTGCATGCTTCTCTCCTTCTACCTGTGTGAACGAGGCCGAGGCCTCATGCGATTTGAAGCGAGTATATTATGTGAGCTTTATTAATTATGATAAAATTAAATAACGGAATGCAAATTTTATTTTTGCAAAACATGTTTTAGCGTGCATTAAAACCCTTTTTTCCAGAGTGGAGGGTAGTTGGCAAATAATTAATAGAGTTGTAATTAAATATTAAAAATTAGCTTACACTTAACACGAAGATTGGCAACGTTGCTTTGAGATTGACCCTCAGAATTGACTGCGTTGCAGGTATAATTACCAGCGTTATGACGTTTAATTTGCTGAATAACCAGTCGAGTGTTACTCATAAATATCTTTTGGCTTGGGTGATTACTGCTGTGACGTATTTCTCGGCCCTGAAAACACACAAAGTGAAAAAGAAACATTAGACATGATGACAGATGACAATTAGCAGTTCTTTATTATTCAATCAGGGCGTCAGCTGAGCAGAAATCGGCCGAAGCTTGCACTAAGCCCAAATAATGATAACGTGTCGTGTACATAGTTGGCCGATAATTTTTTCTCAAAATAATATTTTTGGATTTAAATTTCCTTAATCGTTCCGCTAAACGGTGTTGAAATGATGAATGATTTGGGCTATATTTGGAGTCATATCGAGACACATGCAGTTTGAGGCGATTATAACCTGATCAATGAAGCTTTTAATGAGTAATGAAGCGTTCAACTTCGCGGTTGTCTGGTTATTGAAGTGCATCATGTGCGACTCAATTGTTTAAGAATAGTCATCATACACAACGGGACATCATCGCAGCAGGAATTGTGGTACACATTGGAATTGTATTTTTGAGATAGATGCACACACCCGGTCTGTTTCCCATACTTTCGCTGCAATCAGGCAACAAAGTGGCTAAAAGGAATGGACATGCTCTCCAGAAACAAGTGTTTGAAGGACGCATTGTATTTTTGTCGTTCTATTTCCAGGTGCCCTTGGCAATGAAAATTTAAAGTTATTCTCTGGTGTCATTAATTCTCTGTCCTGACGTCATCTAAACAAAGCTCCGAGGAAGGGAACTTTGTGGTGAAGGAAGAGAAAGGGGTGAAAGTAGGGCAGGGAATGATTGTTGGCACTGGCATTCGTGAGCTTATCGAACTTGCAAAGGATACAATGGGAATGGGAGAAGGGCTGGTGAATTCTAAGGGTATAATTTACGGTCTGTATTAAAGGGGATGGTCAAAGGGGGGTTGAAAAGGACCGAGGAAGAAAAGGTTCCATTTCCATTTAATTTATCACCAGAAAGATGGTACCTCATTGGCTGGTGGAAGATACAAAGAAGGGTTAAATAAAGAATTCCTTAAAATTGTCACAATCACAAAGTCACAATGAGACTGACTTTTCGGCTACAGTACTGCGTAGAACGCGGCTTAGCCTGTGCTGCAAGGCTATGAAATTTCCGTTGCTTCGATCTTGACTGCTTTCACCATGCTTTCTCTTTCCGGTACTTTCTTCCCCTCTTTCTTCTTACCCTTCTTTGACGGAGAGGGTAAGAATACTTGAAAATTGTATGGATTCCTTTATTTTGCTTTAATGTAATTCAGGAATGTAATTTAGCGTAGTGGAGACGACGGGTTCGAGGATGGTCTGGAGGAATACAGGCGTTTGTCCGTTCCCCGCTCTTCCACCATCCCCGCCATCTAATCACCTCCTCACAATGAGTTATTCAGTGAAAGCGTAAACAGTAGGAGAATAAAACGTGTGTGAGATACGGAGTGGTTACAAAGCGGAAGGGCTAGTTCTCCAACGAAAAGCAAGGATATAACAGGACTGGAATAATTGAAGGGTGACAAAGCCAGAAATAAATTTAACGTGCATACAACTCGGCTATGGGTCTATACCGAAAAGGACGTGCAGAAAACAATGTAGGCGGTTGACGAATACTGGAAGACTAGTTGGAAGACCCAAGGAATCTGGTGGATTTCGAGAAGATTTAGTACTTGGGAGAAAGTTTGGTGAAAATGTATGACATTGCTATGTAAGACGGAGAGAAAGTGAAGAAACCAGTGGAATTCCATAGATGAAAGTTACTGCATCGCAAGACTTGTGTAGTCCTGGTTCTCCGATTTCCAGAATAGCTCTCGGTTTGAGTTGCACTCAAGTGTAGAGAAATGATGAGAAAGAAAATAGTTGGAAAGAGAAAGAGGAGAAAGCGCACACCACTTTCTTTCTCTCTTACACGGATGGAGGTAACTAGCCTGACGGAGGACTCTCGTTGACTCAAGAAGTGTATGAGACAGGAAGAAGAGTAGAAGGAAAAGCTACATTTCTTCATAAGTTACCTTAAGTGAAGCTTGTAGGTGAAAGATGGAGGAGAGCGCGGGAGAGCAGAGGTGGGTGGGCGTATATTGAGAAGGTTGAAGAAGAAAAGTCAGTGAAGGAAACCATTTGCGTAATGAGGCTTTACCACAAAGTTTTGCAATTTGTGTATCCCATTCCGCCTTCGTCCCATGCTATGGAGAGGTGAAACAGAATCGTGGAGCAAGTCAGGAAGAGAGGAGAAAGTGGAGAAAGTAAAACGACATTTGCATACCTTACCGGGGAGCATCTCATAGAAAACTTTAACAAGGCGTGACAACGTCCTCAGCTAACAGTTATTACCCTATTTAGTTATACACTTGATTATGTCTCAAGCCGCCTTTCACCTTTCTTCAAACTTTCACCCAATCGTGTTGCCTCCTGTATGTGTATCAGGTACATCCCTCTGTTACGCTGCAGTAGTTTTTTAAATCTAATTTACCAAATTAGGATGCATACATATTACTGAAGGTCAAAATGCTGAGCGGAAGTCAAAAACTAGATTACATGCACGTAGTTCCACGACAGCAAAAGAAAGTGAGGAAACCAGAGAAAGGTGGTGAAAGTGTTGATTTGAGATAAAATATTCAAAGCACATTGATTACTCTTCTTGGAGACAGCATCTTTTTTATCAAGCCCCACTTGCAGAGAAGAAAGTAGGAGAAAGGTGTTCCAAGTTTTTGGTACGGCAATGGAAATAACTAATGTAATATTGCAGAATCTGTTTGATGTTTCAACTTACGCATACTCGGCTATGGATGCGAAGAGTAAGTAGCATGCATAAGCGTGTTATGAATAGGAAGGATAGGAGATGAAGAAAGCTCTACTTGATATCAGGATATGATGCTAAATTATGACTTATTTACTTGCGGGTGCATCTCCAGAAAGAAGAAGAGAAAGTAAGGAATCTTCACCGACATCACAAATCTTTTCCGCATGACATACGAAAACGAGTAGGATTCTTATTCAAAAATCCACAAGGGTATGAAAATTCTTCACTTGATAGAAGATCAAACGGAGAAGAAGTTTCCCATCTTTCTCTTTTACATCTTCTTCAATGCGATCATGATCATACAAACGATCAGGGATGGAAGCAAATATAATTTTAAAAACTGTATAACCTTGTAGATTGGGATGTAGGGACCGAGTTCTTAGAAGAAGAATTAATACATGCACATGTAGAGGTAAAAATGAAAGTCTTGAGTGAAAGCGGAGAAAGCGAGTTATAATTTGTTTGCTTGCATCACCTAACAAATGTGATTATATAGCTTTGATTTACATAAGAATAAGTTAATTAAACTAACTCTGCAGCTCTCGAAATTAAATTGAATGTCATGTAATCATGATTTCGTAACAAAATCATTGTGCATAAAAATTTTGTTGAGGAGGAAAAGAAAAATTATACAAGGTCGTACTTTTCACAGTTGTGAACAAAATAAATTAAATAAAATGCACTTACTTCATGAAACCAAGTCAGTCGCGTATATGCTGGATTTGATTTGACAGAGCACTCAAAGTAAACATCATCTCCTTCTTTAATGTCATCAGGGACCAAGTTTGATCCCAGTTGTAGGGATACTCGAGGAGGATCTGCAAGAAATTCAACAAAACATTTTAGTCTTCAATGTAATCGCAATTTTAGATATAAAGCCTATCGTGGTATTTCAAGAAACCATATTCACATTCTAATTTGGCGAAATTCAAAGGTGAACAGTTTTAAGATTTATTTACCAACCATGAAACCGATGCCGGTTTGAGCTTTATTTTCGCAAAATACACGCTTTGATAACACAGGTGCTTTGATGTATATTTCATGTTTCTAACGAGAGTCCATGTGCAGTCTAACCGCACAAGAACATGAATATTTAATTTGCTCTAATATATTTTGCTTTTAGTTTGCGAAAATTGTACCAAGTTGGGGCAAAAATTAATTTTCAAACGTGTAACATGATAGCATGTTTTCGAGGTGAAAGCATGTGATTTAAAAATTGTTGGATTTTTTGGCAACTTCAAACCCTCCCGCCTCTTTCCATGTAATAACTTTGACATGATTTATTGCAAATATTCATGCAATTTATTTTCCCGCAAATCTTTCCAGCATCACATCACGAGACGTTCCAGAAGGGAAACATATGACACGGATTCCATCCCAAAACTGGCACACCATCCAAAATCTAAACCTCCTCCTCCGGCTCCCATGGTTTTCCGACGGATAAAAACTATTATATTGCTTTCTCCACTTTCTCTGAAAACCAACCACTCTGCATATAACCAGTTGGTTGCTAGCATCTTGCCTAAAGAAATCCGCTGACTCCTCACTCATAGTTGGATGTTTCTAGTGAGCAAGCTGGAATATTTTTGACATATATTGGACCAAGCATGGTTAGTTGGTTTTTTGGGGTCCGGAGGTTTTTGTCGTCATTATTTATTATGAATGATGTATTATCCAGAATAATGTCCATCCACTCTTTCTTATCAGTGTTTACGGAGACTAACATTCTATCGAGTTTCTGTCACCTAGACAAATAGCAATCATATCGTATAGCATTCTTCAATTTCATTTCTTCTCTCATATCCGCAATACTCAATCCTTCCTTCGTGTTCGGGCTTTTTCTCCTCTCAGTACTTTCCCTTCCTCTGCTTATAATTATAACCTGTCTCCAACATAGTAATCCCAGCCAATTCCTCTATTTACACTGGGGTTAGAGGGGATAAAATCAGTGAAAGCGAGAATAGGACATATTTTCACAATAACTTTGCTTTCTCTGAAATTTCTCCTAGCTTTCTCTTCCCTCTATTGTTTCATTCCTATACGCTCCCGTCTCCACACTCATCAATTCTGATTACTAACAGTTAGAGCTCGTAGAGATTATCGATTGAGGGAACGCGAAACGGGAGAATGTGTACACTTTCCGCGAGGGAATTCGCACAACTAATTACAGCTACAACCATTCGTATTAGGTACGCATCAATTTAGGTCAACAGAACCAGGGGATTCCGTATCTTTCCTCCCTTGTTTTCTTTAGCTTCCAGCCATCGATATTTACAATTTCTCATTCCCATGTAACGACGTCCCGAGAGAGTGAGGAACGCTCTAGGCGGCTCAATGCTCATCTCTCCACATGTCATGTTTTCGGAATCAGAATGCGAAAATACCAATTGCCAAAATAGCATTGTTCATAGAAGAAAAAAGCTCGCATCCTCACCTCAAGCCCTTGTCTAAAATCTTTCATTAATAATAAAGCTAAGCCTATTTTTTATTCATATTATCTTATCCTAATCGATTTGTAGGAAAACATTACTTTCTCTACTCCTTTCTCTTTGCTCTCTCACAACTCTCTCTCTATCAACTTTCTCCTCAGTCAATTCCATGTATGTGGATTAATAAGCTATTAGCATTACCAAGCCTATGCTAATTCCAGGTTTTGATTTACAGCACCACGTATGTGCACGGCGCGAAGCCTATGAAAATATTATAAACAAAAGAACTAAAGATAACGGCTAGGTTTTAAAGGTAAAGAATGGGATTTGGTGAATGAAATTTTCCTGAAAAAAGAAACAGAGTATAGCATTGATTGGCTGTAACACAAGCAATAACTGCTAAGAGCAGGATAATTTAGCATAAACTCAAAAGCTTTCATATTAAAAATCAGTCGGGAAAAAACCCTTGTCGTAACCCCTTTCTTCGCAAAATACTGCATAGTTTCCTGACTTTGCTTAACTCCTACTGAATGTAATCATATAAGCATGCTAAATAAAATAGGAGCGAATTAGCCTTGCTTTATATACGAATTCACCAGAGAGAGGCGCCCAAGAAAACCAAGACTGAGCATTGTGTAAATACAAAAGAGAAAGCGGTGAAAGTGTATTACACTATTCACGATATCTCCTAAATACTGCATGCATCATTGGTCTTGGAGGAAGAAAGTATTGAAGAAAGTAAGCCGCTCTTTTCTTTATTCATTCATTCCTTTACTTTCTCCACATCTGACACAGCTGGTGCACAAAACAACACAGCCGAGCTTAAAGCATCGAGGCATAAACAAAAGACTTTCTCTTTCCTCTACTCCCTTACTTAATTTTTTCCTTTCCTCAAGGACGGTGAATACAAAAAGTATATTGTTATGCTCATTGTTACTGCTATGATTATCATTATTCTCCGAGGGCCCCCGTCAGAGACGCCTGAGGATGACAAATTGCAATTCTCTGAGTATATATTTCCGAGAAACAAGAAACAAGAGCTCTTTCCGGTAAATACCCCTATCATCCGTCCAAACCGGAAACTTTTTGGGAATTTATATTCATAGTCTTTCGCGAAAATATTTTTCAGGGGGCGTCTCCGAATCCACAGGGTTATCTTAAGGTTATTGCACAATATATCAAATGGTATTATTAGTCTCGATTTTTTGGAGAAACTGACCGTTTCCAAGGATATGATACATTATTTGGCACAGGCTAACACATAGGCTCCCCCACTCCAGCTCAGATTTTATAACGTAGTGTGTATTTTTCGCCTTGGAGAAAGTCGTCCGTATCTCTTCGCCATTTAACGCTTCGTCGCCTCAACCACACTCACGGAAAGAACACAAATTAACAAACTTAGTCTCGAAGGGATTTATCGGTAAATAAGCTTAAAATGTTCCCATCATTTCGACTTTCTCCCACGAAGAAAAACCAGAGAAAGTAAGCATTAGAAACCGTCTCGGTTCTATAGCCCGTGCATTAATCAGGAATCTGCGAGGGTGAAAGTAGCATGGCGTGCATATATGTTTGCTCCTATCCAAGCACCTACTCTTAGAGACATTTTATTTTATTCCCCTGTGAATCGATTAACAGTTACAATAATTAGAGAAACATTTCCTCGCTAAAGAGCAAAGTTTGCCTATTAACTCACGAGGAGGATGAAGAAATTTTGTAAATGTCTCTTATTCCTCCTATTCCATCATTGACTTTAGATGATAGGATCAGAGCAGCATGCTGCTGCGCTGTGTACAAACTATTCTATCTCATAGAGAGAAAGGTATTGTGCATAAATCGTAAACACAGCTCTCCTCACTTTCTCCATTAAAAGTGCGTAGGGAAAAGTCAGCTTTCTCCTACTTATGGCTTACTCTGCGGATCCTGGGGAGCATCAGCACCCCATCTTCCGCTCCTCCTCTTCTATCTTGAATGGAAGGTTTCTTCTGCAGAGAAAATTTTCATGCAAACATCGCCTAAACTCATTAATGTTCCTCATAGAAAATCCCATGTCTACACGCATGCCATATTCAATGTCCATAGTCTATGTATACGTTTCTTTGAATTGCGTCATAGTACTTAAGTAAATAGGAGTAGTAAAATATTTTTCTAGTGCGGGCCAAGTGGAATATTATGTTAGGCGAGCGTTTTTGTTAATTTACAGGAATAATTGAATAGCGCGCCTAAACGTGTCGCAATTAGGGATTCAGGAATGCATATCTGTAAAAGGATAATGAACCCATGTCGCTAGCTTTAACGGCCGGGATGCATGCCGGGGTGAAATTTTACTGTAATTGCCTCAAGATCTAGGGCAGGAATGAATCACATCGATTACTCTTCTTCCCAGCAGGCGAGCTTGCATTCAAGACATGAACTAATGCTACTTTCACTCCTGCTTTCTCCAGTTTTACCGCAGGATAGGATGTGACAAAATTCTTCTTGGAGTATAAACCTGCGATGTAGCATGCTACATTGGGAAGTACTATGTACAAGTGAACTTTCACTGTATCTGCCCTCGGGCTTGGAGGTCACTGTCCTTTCTCCATGAGTTCAGATTAGATGTACAACGAACAAAAGAATCTAGTAGCACAGCTGATGCAGAGTGGGAAAGATGTTGGCCTGCGTAAATGTGCGTAACGCGAAAAATGATTCCATTCAAATTATACGCACATGCTGCCTCGACTTTCTCCACTTTCACTTTCGTTAACTTTCTCCAACAACATTGTATCTACCCACTCTTGCCAACACTTGAGCACGTATAACTATCCAGGATCCTAAAATAGATGGGTTTCCTTAGATAATGTACGAGAAAATAATGGGTTTCCAGTATAATCCAGCTTATTTTAAATCTTTGATCATCTTTATGAGAAAAACTTTCTCCATCCTTTTCAACCAACACGAGCAAGTTTTGGTAACCAACATGCACGTATGTCTTCTTTTTGCTTTCACTCTATCCCCCCACCTACGCTCAGTACACTTGTATACATGTACATACTCTTCACATCTCGGTATTAGCTCTCGTCTAATTCAGTAAACTACAAAGGAAGAGCATTAAAGCATCCTTTGTTTCCCCTCCCCCCGCCCTCCTATTTTAGTTAAGCTTATCGCGCCTAAATTAGCCGGCCTAGTAGTTCCAACCCTCATTAACCCCATGAATTAATTCCATAGCCAAACCGTTTTTCCACAACAACTCTTAAACCAGCTAATGCGCGTAAACTACAATGAGCTAAAGATACCCGGGTAAAACCGTAAACCGGGTATCACAATACCCGGTAATGAAATAGCCCAACATTTAGAAAATGTATCAAAAGCTTTCGGGATGAGGCGGAAGGGAGAGACAATAAAAATGCTATTGGATACATCCATGCCTGGTGAGTGAGATACCCGGGTGTTTTGTCAACTTTGTTGATATGTTAGCCCCTCAAGTTACACAAGTTGGTTGTTGAATTCACATACATGACCCCAGAGAGACACGCCAGTTTGTGGTATGATGGCAAAAACAGTCAGGAACTGGGACTATTAGCTGCATAAGGTCTAAAGTAAGTACGAAAATATAGTATGTTAGGCTTACAAAAGACGTTGAAACGGTATTGATCCTCTTGGTATACGGTAGGGATGCGATGGTTTTCGCTCCGGCATTTTAGAACCTTCCCGTCGTCATCAATCGTGGGTTGGATGTATATAACACTCCTTGTTATGTTTAGGTCGTCCGAGTGGGTCTGCAACGAAATAATTAGCCGAAACTCAGATTAACTGAAACAGCATTACATTAAAGCTCTGGAGATTATTTTCCTACCCTTGGAACGTGTAACATACATCAGAGGAAGCTTATTTTCTCCGGGCGGGTTTTTTGAATTTATGGAGCTTGCGACAATGAACATTGTTTTCGTTTGTAACATTGAATGTAACATAACGGCACATTTAAGCATCGGAATTTTCAAAATAGCTAATGGAAAAATGCATGGCTACTGTGCAGGATAACCAACAGTGCACCAAATACGCAATGGCGCAGAAAGTTCAAATTAACAATTACTAGAGAACCAACATCCAACATACTCGGTTCCTGATTATGGAGTGCAACATAACAGCAAAAGAGAAGGCATGCATTTGCAACGGTGGAACACCGGAGAGGCCGAACATGAGAGAAAATGCCGGTTTTATTGTACAAGTCATTATCGAAATCGTACCGGAATCTATAAACCTTTCCGGCCGCCCTTTGTCACAATCTATCTGACAAGGGTTACACGGAAAGTTAATATACAAGCGCTTGTCTCGTTAAAGACAGGGCCATAAGGTAAGGGGAAATCTAAACATAGCTCATGTACAACATAATTTATTCATCCTACCCACGTCAGAATCACCTTAGCTGAAGCACACCTCGTTAATGAGAAAATTAAATCTTTTGTCCACCTCCCTCTTTCTCCTTTACGCCACCTACGCAATCAGTCGAAGCCTAATAACGCAGAGAACCTTCGCACCTTTTTTCATGCTTCACCTAATGAACCCAGAGCAATAATTATGATGAAAACAATACAGTCATACACTAATAACTACAATTGGAAGCATCCTGCAATAATCCCGAATCCATTGGCGTACCGTGCGATATGCTAAATGCTATACGGTTTACATAGGTGGCGTACTTCTAAGGGCACAAAAGTTGCGTCAATCTAGCAAGGCATTGACTGCTTTTAGCTAATAACTGCCAGAAAACAGCTGGCTAATTCCCCGCTTGGAGAGGGTGCGGGAAGGTTTGTAATTGCATTCAAAGAGAATTGCGGGCCTCATTAATAAATCACACATGCAAATAGAATAATGACGCCAATAAATCAGCCTAAAGTATAGAATACATTAAATATAAACATGTCATTAGGTTTAAATGCTAGTGCCATATTATGCCATATGCATTCATATTCTTTGTATATTGCAGCTTTCCATTTCCCATGCAGTTAAATCTGTTGCGATATAAGTAATAAAACAAGTTTTTCTTCTGGATACTAACATTAAAGGATTTCAAATAGGAGAAATGAGGTGCTTGGGAAAACCTCCTCCTTTTGTAATACTTTGCATTTATGCGGTGAATTATAATGGAAATTATCCAAGAGAGCGGATATAAAATTTACCACATTTTCTCTGCTTTCACTCACTCTTTTCACCCTTTCTCCTGCACTCATAATACATTTTGCACAGTTAAGAGAAAACAGCTGAATTCTCCGAACCGGAAGCAAAATAAAATTCCCTCTTGTCGTGCATGCTGCCTACTACAAAGCATTGAAAGCAATTATGAAAATGGGCAAACGATTCCAGGTTTTCAATGGCTTTAATACGTTATTCCAATTTTTGCTTCATTTACTTTTACAGGAATAGAGTTTTAGGATGCAAGTTTTATTCGTATAGAGAATAATAAATAAAAAATCAAATATTTTTACTCAGCTGCATACAAAAATTTCCGAATTAATTCGTCGTGAAATGTAGTACCCAATGCAGATGAAAGTTAGAGAAAGTGAAAGTCGGCAAGAGAAAGCTAACAAAAACTCAATATCCTGCTACGCTGATATTTTTCATACCAGGAGAACGCTTAGTATATAATTCATAAGGTTCTGCCATTTTTAGCGTGGGTATTGAACGTAGGCGTAAAGCCTTGTAAGAATTTACAAGCTACGTGGAGTAAATAAATAAACTAGATACAACTAATACATTCTTAGAAACTGAGAAAGTTGTGGGTGGAAAAAATCCATAATGGAGAAAAACCTTAGGATTATTATGGATTATTGTGCATCAGAGGGTGAATTCTAGTGTGCATGATTCTCCCTTACTCCTCTGCCCTTGCCCATTCACATTACGAACCTGTCATCCCCATTCACTCTATGATCAAAAACGCCTCACAGCAACTACTAAGAAGAACCAACAAACCGAAAATGCTAAAACCCGGGCATAAAATAGCTCCACATCCCCCCTGGAGCAACACTCCCTCTCTTCCGGGTAAACAAGTTGTCATTCTCAGCAGGCTAAAAAGTAGAACACAATGATAAAAAACGTGTGGAAATCCTAGATTCCCGCAGAGATCTAAGATGGGCTTGTGGCAGGGCTTTATGCTGTAACCCGGGAACCCGCTTATTTCTACGTGTAAAACATTTCATAAGTCAGCCCAACAGAAAACTGACGCCAAGAAAGATTCAAAAATACAATGAAACTGTATCCTGTAACCTTGAACTAAAACCCGGGTTTTGTAATACCCGCTTTTGCGAAATTTACAAATAACTTTGCAAATGCGGATACCCTGTGGGGCAAATACATTGCAGCTTAAAAATAAGTAAAAAATATGTGCTATGTCATATGGTGGGTGGCAGGTAAAATTAAATGAAGTAAAAAATATTTGCTAGAAACTTACGACTTCTGGAATAATATCAAGCGGTCTTGAAAACTTCCACCACGTGATAGTTGGATGAGGACGACTTCCTGCTGAGATACATTCAATCTCATATCGCTTCTCTGCCAGTAAGTGAGCATCCTTTGTAGTTATCGTCGTGGATAGAGGGCGCACTGGAATTTTTAACCAAAATAACATTTGATTACATGAACACTTTGATAAAGTATAAAAATAACTCATTATTGCACTCAATAACCTAATTTTGCTCTAAAACTGTAAATTTCACAAAGAAGGCTGCAATTTATTTAATTTTGAATTTAATATTGTGCTTAACAATACTCGGAAATAACTGGTTTTTGTAAACGGGCTCGAGATTGAAAGACAGGGTGATAATTAATTTAACACCTAGACAAAGTTATCGCGTATTTCACTCCCAACACTCAACTTTAGCAAAGGGTTACTATTATGGTGGCTTTAATCGCCTCGCTCCTTTCACCAAGTAAGGAAACCGCAATGGTAATGGAATCAAACAATACGTAGTGCCAGCTAATTCAAATCCAATCAATATAAGCTTCCTCTGCTTTCTCTTGCATTCATACATCCAGGAAGGAGCATAATAAGCTTTCTCTCGCGGGAGTTATCGGTATCGAAAGATATCACATTTATCTTCAGTTACCCGCTTCTTCCAGCACAATTGCGGTTAACAGCTGTCTACTTGCAAAGTGTGATAACTGACACCACAGATAGGGTAGCAAGCGTCAGTTTCACCGACGTAGTGAAAGTTGTGCTCCCTAAAAGTCTATCCATGCAACGTTTACAATACTCTGAAGGTGAATAAGGGAATGGTTACGAAGTTTTCCAAGTGTACTGAGAAAGTATGTAGGTGAAAGCAAAAGGGTGAAAGCTATAAAGTGCATATGAGATTGAGTTTCGCTGTTACTCGTTGGTTTTGATGATAGGAGCAAGTTGGTTGGAGGGTTTGTGGTAGAGTCCGGGTGTATAATAAGCTTTTAAACTGATTACAAATTTCATTATCTCCGTTTTCACGCTTTCCGAGATGTTCTCATACTTATTACAACTCGTGTTGGCCTCTCAGACTTTCTCTTTTGAGTTGATCGGTTAACTGGAAGATCTATCCTTCATGACATTATCGGACTAAAACACTAACCGAATGAGAGATTCACTACCAAACTTTAATCCCGGGTGGAGAAAGTGGATACTCTGAGGATCCTACTTCCGACTTTCTTTTTCGTGAATGACCCCAATTCAACTATCTCAATCATCAATTAAAACATCTTTTATACTCTCCCGCCATTAGTTTCAGCATGGCTAAGTACGAACTAAAGAGGGGCGCAATACATTTTGGAGGATCCTTGAATTTTCAATTATCCGACGGAGGTTATCAAGGTTAGGGAAATTAAGCCGGCAGGAGAAAGTGGGAAGAAAGAAGAGAAAGATTTTAGCAGGCTTAGATTTACTGATTAGGAAGCGTTAATTTTAGCCAGTTGAGAAGAAACCTAAGAGGTAATCTACGATACTGGTTGATAGATGTATAAGAAAAAGCGGAGAAAGTTGGAGAAAGCAAGAAGAAAAGAGGGAGGAGGAATAGAAGAAACGATAATTATTTCTCAGCCGTAATACTGAAAATTACTACAATTCTCCCCTTTAAGCTATAGTGGCTGAGAGGAGATAAAATATACATGTAGGTAATTAGGAAGAGAAAATCCATCCAAAGTTGGGCTGCAAATGCGTTTTCGGCTGCTTTCACTTTAGAGCTTGTAGTAGCCGAGTTTGATGTGGTGGAAGGAACGTGTAGGAGGAATAGAACGGAGGCTCTTACGATTACTTTTAATGCGTTATTTGGACGAATAGGAATAGAAATAGAATCCGAAACTCTAATGCCCGTTTTCTCCTTCCTCCGTAGAGAGGAGAAGGCCAACGCCAAAGCTTCCGTTCCAAAGACCAATAAGGCCGGGGGAGAGAAAGCATTAATGACCTATATGGAATGCGGGAACTGCGGCGCAGCTAGTTAGTGAAGGATATGGAGTCGATGATGCTCTTTTACACAGTGAGTCCATCACAGGAGAAAGAAGGCAACATACTCGGAGTAAACAGTCGTGAGAGGATGGAGAAAGTAGAAAAATAGCAAATGGCTTGCGGATAATTTAGCGAGAGAATAAAACTCTTCGGGATTGGTCGTATAGGATAGGTCAACCTGCTTTAATATCGACAGGGCTGGTCTAGCGCACTAAAGAACATCTCAGGTGAATCAACATATGTGTGTGATATTTTACTCCTCATACTTTCACCGAATCCATTGCATCCACATGTACCATCGTGAGAGAGGCAAAACTACAGAATATTCAGTAAGAGAGACAGTGTAGCAACCTAAGCGGATGTAACATCTGTAACAGAGTACGAAAAAGTCAGCCATTGTCCTAAAACCCGGGTAACAGGAAAGAAGAGTGTATGGGGATGTCGAGCATGCAAAATCTATGATATTTGTTTCCTGGAGGTTTAATTCTCTCTCTCACTTCCGTGGTCTTGGTTACGCTCAGACGCCCCCGCCATTCTTTATTTTATGAAGCTGGAAGCAGTGTCTAGCACCTAGTAACGAAGTCTGTCTGGCTCACAATTTGGCTTCTGTTCAATTTACTTGCTTTCTAAGCCTTGGGACTGCTGAATCTATTGTTACCATTGTAATTAGATTGTGGAGATTAAAAGGATAGATTGTTCATCCAAAACCTCATAAATTCTTATTAAGTGCTTGTTGCACTCCATTCCAGGAGTAGTAGAGAACAGGAGGGAAGAGGGCTTAATCAAATGAACTTTTACTTGAAACTATACTAAAACCTGATGTTGGCTAAGCTCGCTTCGCTCACATCGAAGAGAGCGCGGTCGGCAAAGCGTCGTCTAGTGAGTAGCGATTCGATGATTAATAAATATCATAGTGCTACAGTACGTGTGATAATTAGCGCTTATAAAAATTTTACGTATTGCAAAATACTTACGGTAGACGTCCAGACGTGCTTCAGATACAATTGGCGGAGCGTGCACTGTATTGGATGCTTGACAAACGAATTTGGCATTTAAGTGATGACGTTGTACGTTAGGAAAGATTAGGTGGTTGTACTTGACTCCATCACTTCGTGTTCTGTCATTCTCGTCAATTATCTTATCTTCCATCCACCACGTTACTTTAGGTAGCGGTCGACCTGAAAGTAGAAAATGTTTTTATTAAATTCGGATCATCATTGTAATCGACTCTGGTTTCTATGGTAATGCTATTGTGAAATGAAACTTGATAAATGAGTCAATTTAAATTCCCGGTTTCATTATCTATGAACGAATCGCACTTTTTGAGTGTTTGTAAAAAATATCTGACGAATTTCGAAATGTACCTGAAGTGCGTACTAATCATGTCAACAAGAAGGTACCATCTCAGAATCAGTAAAAGTTGTCAAGGAATTGAATTTTTGAGCACAACTCCAATCATGTAGTTTTAGAACTTGAAAGGGTACGTTAAAGGATTTACTAAGGTTAGAACTTCTAAGATTGGCTACCGATTCGGTTAGCTGCAAAAGGTTAGATGTCGAGTCGAGTAAATAAACTTGTTTGAAACCGTCGAAGTGAATAAATCCCTGAAAAAAGTAGCAATTCATCTTCACCGTTTCTATGGGGGGCAAAGGAAAAGGCAGCGCTGTCAAGAACGCTGGGTCTCTGTTGTTCGTAAGAACCACCAAGTTCAAAGAACGAGATTCTTTCTTCGTGATTAATTACCTACGATAGAGGTAAGAGTGATCCGCAGTAATACCCTGGTAATTAGTCATTAGGAAACATGGAGGAAAATTTATTAGCACGCTGAAATTTTGTGACATGACAATTTGGTCTCACACGGTGAGTGACTCTGGGATAGAAGTGTTGACATTTTCAAACAATATTAGAAAATGCTGAAAATATTTAGCTACAACATTGGTAATTTGAATATCCCGCCACTATCTAGTTCTGCGCGGTAGACTATTATCTGCATTCTGGGAAAACCATGGAAGAAAAAGTATGGAATTTAATTTTGATTAATTCAAATAATCGACTAGCTTAGTTGAGAGGATTGCAAGTGACGAATGATAAATTAGTAATATTTTTCCTCGCCAATTAAGAAATGGGTCACTAGAAAGTGTAAGTACTTTCACCATGAACCGGCGTGGGCAACTCAGAATAGGCTGAAGAAAAGTAGGGAAGAGGAAGTCGTTGAGAAATGAGGATTTTATAATATTTATATAGCGAAACGCTCATTAGGACACACAATGGAGTGGGACTTTTGCAGGATTATTACGTGAAAGAAGAAGGCCTCGAAAAAGTTTTCCCTCAAATCATCCTCTAACTGGATCTTGTGTTTTTACCCGTCTTTCATCAGCTCCCCCTTTTCTTTTCTTCTCTCCACTGACAAAGCGAGAGACCCACTGTGTCTCCCTCCATCATTCTTTTTTACGGGAGGAACTGAATTGGTTTATCAAATGTACATAACACTAGGCAAAGCCTTGAAATGACTATAAGGTGCTGAAAAAAGACAAATGAGGACGTTGTGGTTGGTGCTCATCATTGAAGGGAAGGGGGAGCAGAACTCTACCTACTCAGTCCCCTACTCACGTAGAGAAAGCAACGACTTTCTCTATACATACAAGCAAGCTGACAGGCTGCTAGAGCAGATGCAACCTCTTGGTGCGCCGAAAAGACAAAATCCTGAGTGGGAGAAAGCAAAGCCGGGAAACTCTGGAAGAAGTCGAATCTTACTAGAACTCAAAGCCAATACACGCCGAGGCAGTATCCTATGGATCGAAGAGTTTAATACTTTGGGAAACAGGCATTCACATACACATAGAAAAGAAAGTTGGGAAGAGAAAGAATGGGGGAAATAATAGATAGCTTAAAGACTTAGTTTTGACGGGATGGAGAAAGAAATCCCTCCTATTTCCTCCCACAATGGATGAAATATAAAACGAGAGAAAAATTAGAGGCACACTCGCTCTTCCTTTAAAACAGATCTCCTCCACCTGCGACCCAATTGCTTGTAAATAATATTTTTGACAGAAGGCCCATTCGGGAGAATACCACGGAAGCAATTCAATTCCTTATTTAATTGCCTCTAAATAACAAATATCCCACTTCTTTCAACCGGATATAAAACCTCTCCGCACGCGAATCCATCATTTAGCTCGGTTTAGTTGAATTATTCAAAGGGGTATTAAAACTATGAAACCATTTATATCTTCCGTTAATTAAATAGCATGCTTTCACCCTGCCGATAGCGGAACCCAAGCATGTTCTTTGAAATGCCGCCACATTTTCTCAAATTCTTTCACCAAATCACTTCCCTATCTTTCTAGCAATCCACTCCTTTTTTTCATTCAATCATTCCATTTTATTTTCGCAATCTAAAAATCGTATTGAATTCGATAGAAAATGCTGAAATCCGTTTACTTAGACACGGCCCGAAAACTACTGGTTTCAACCCACTTTTTAACTTGCTTACCTTTTGTCACACCCTGTGCCTACGATGTCGAACATGTTTCGAACTATTTTAATTGATACAAAATCATGTTGGATTGGTTTCATACTTGGTTTAAATATGAGTTACTATTTATTTACTCAGATACGCTTTGTTTTAACTTCAAGGCCGATCGGGATTCGCAATCCAGTAATTATGAAACTTGGGTAGGCAGTGTGAACCCTAGCACCCAAATGGAAATGTTGACTGTCGGCTATCTTGTCCCAAATTGGAACTCCCAATCCCAAATTATATTTCTCCTCACACTGACTCATGTTATGGGCGTTGTGTATTTGGTATTGTGGTCATTGCAAATTCGGTGAGATATGAAACCAAAAACAGTATTCAAAACTAGTAACCAATAGTTAACCAGAATTTAAGAGGTAGAATATATACTTTAATTAAAATATTGATTTAGTAGACGACTTACCTCCTGAAACTTCACAGGTGAGTACAAGGTCGGATCCCTCTATAACAGGACCAATTAGATCTCTGACTATGCTTCCGGTGCTATCAAATATCACAGGTTTTAGAGGAGGCACTGTAACCAACACAAAATCAAACATACATTTAGAATTCATCCATGTAAATACACAAGGTACGAGAGAAATTCATGAGATAGCAGCCAGCGCATTACACACCGATGCACATGAGTTATTTCTTGAAGCTCGGCATTTCTACCCGGTAAAATAAAATCAGCGAGATAAAAATTTCTCTCTATTTTACAGAGCTCTTATGCTTTGTGCCCACTCTGGCGGATTTTAGGTGGAATCCAATCCCTACGGACTGGAGAAAAATTCCAGGAATCATGTTTCAGCCTCTCTCTTCTCTTGAATCAGTCTATAGTCGCTTTCTCCGCGTGGAGAAAGCTTAGAGAGTTAGGGTGACTTAAGAGGACTACGGAGTAGCAAAGAGAGAAGCAAGTGCGGGTCTAGTCAATGTCATCACAGACCATCTAGCCGTCTACACTAGACCCTAAATTGTGTAGTTTATACACGAGCTTTGTGTACATAGGTTCATGGTAATTTAATAATACGGAAGATGGTTACATCCATCTGGTACAGATCCATCTAATAATTTGTGATAGAGGCCCAACTTTCTCCAACCTGGGTCTCCTCCTCCCGGGTTTATCTAACCCGTCCTCAAGTATCCTTGCCTGAAATCTCTTGTGATGACAGTGAGTAGGAGATGCTCAAATTGAATAAAGGTCAAAGAGGAAAAATCAGAGTCAAGAAGAGAGTCGTGCAGTATCTTGCCAAATACTAAATTAGCCATCCATCCAAAAGCAAAGGGGACACATGGCAGATACGAAAACTGCCAGGCAATCTACCCGCGTTTTTTCCAAGAGCAGGAGGATAAAATCAGGAGGCAAATACGAAAATAAAAATCATGAATACGCTGGTGGGCAGCAGGAAAGGGCGACAGTCTTTTCCTCAAACACCCGCCCGCCCACACTGTGTCCGTACACTCCACATATTCATTCACAGTACCACAAGCATCTCCTAGTACATACTGAGCGAAGAAACTAAACTCCGCCCGGATAGTTTGAGCAAACCAGGAGATAAGTATGGTACAGAAGTGGAGAAAGTCAAAAAGAGGAGAAAGTCCACATATGTTGTCAACACACACAGGCATCCCTCTAGCCAGTTTCCATGGATTGCCACATCACAGAGAAGCTATCAGCAGAACTTACATGGCAACATTATTCCCACCGACCCCGTCCCGTATATATTCATTGGAGCTGTTGAAAACGCCCGGGTGGGAAGGAAGTATGAAGGTAGCTAAAATAGCTACCCGCGTCCGCCTTTCCCCTTAAAACATACTCTTCTTTGACGTTCACCTAGTTTGTTTTAGGGAATATTATGATGTAGGAAATACGCGGACATAAGTATATAGTTTACTTTCTCCCGCTTTCTCCGCCACATTCCACAATCCCTTGCCCACTAAATTAACCGACAACGTCCCATTCAATTCAATTACGGTCCACTCAACTTGATATCCGGAAAAGGGGAATATTAATTTGTTTCCATTGGGGTATGTATAAGTTACTTCTAACTTTGTAATTAATATTTTCAAAATACACTCCTCCTTTAAGGGTATGAACATGGAGAAAGCCAAATATTTGTAATAAACTATGCATAGTTAATTGTATACCAGTCTGGGCCAGAGTCCCCGAATCGTAGTGTGAAGTAGACGTAATTAAAGAAAACACGGGAAAGCCGGAACTGGATGATATCAAACATGTTTGATTTCAATAACATCCGGGGAAACTATGTGTGTTTTCTTAGCTATAGTCTAGATTGTAAAATAGTATTGATTACAAAGCAATTACAAGAACATTTGCTTGTAGTACCAAAATTTTTTTTATTTGAGATACCAAACCCCCTGAGCTTTCGCTATGGGGCGTATCGCGTGCCGCGATTTATTTAATCATAATCAAAATTAGTACAGGTAGTACCAAAATAGTAGCTCCATTCCTTTAAATCAGGATTTTAACATGGAAAAGACTTTCAGCCTGAAAGTTTCAGGCAGGGTTTAGTGCTAAAATGAGTTAAACCAGACGTCAAAAATCTTTCCGTGACAGCAGTATACAGAGGAAACCGGAAAAAAGGGTGCCGGTAGCTTTCACATCAATTCTCGAAACAGGATAGTACTCGGTGTTATCGGTGTTACTCCTAATACCTGATAACTGAGGACTGCACGTGCTGTCCAACTCTTGAATGTCTATCAGATTTGCGGGAGGAAAGACAGCATTTCTTGCTGTCTGTTCTGGGAGAAAGTAGAGAAAGTTGGAGAAATATGTGACGAACAAAATAAGTAGAATATATATGTTCAAGAACATATTTCTCTAAGAAGTGTAGAACGTTGTGGGCAGCTTACTCATATACTTTTGAAATATCAGTAAGTATATGATTTGGTGAAAGCAGTGAAATCAAATCAAGTATGCAAAAATAACAAGCATTCAAGTTGACGTGGAACCCCAGGAAGTTTTTCTGTGCATTGCACATTCATAATGCAAAACGCAAGACATGACACAAACACAACTCATAACGCAGAATCTACTGAGGCTTCCAAAGATTCTGATCTTCAGATCATTCTTAGGGTATGTTGTATTTAACAAAATATTAGATGGAGTCACGGCGGGAAATTTGATTCGAATTTCAATATGAGAATGATTGGACTTTAAGCTGTAGTGTAGAGCACATGGTGCAGCTTGGGGTAGTGCTTTCCCTCGTTTATATGCTTTCACCCTGCTTTCACCAATGCTACTTTCGGAATTTCATACACAGACAAGCAGGATTCGGTGCCTTGGATTCCGTTTCGGCTAATGGAAGTCTGCCGAGCTTAACTTAACGTCGTATAAGAGATAAGGGATAACATCAAGTACCAGCAAAGGAATTGGGAGAAAGTCAGAGGAGAAAGTATGTTGGAGGTAACCCAGTGTGGATTCAGAGACAAAATCAACCTTAGGGAAAGAGGGAAAAGCAAGTGAGAGTTTCTATTTTGCTTGTAAACAGAGATGCTTTTGCTGCTTTCTCTTTGGGAAAATGAAATCTGCCCCTGGGATCTGCGTTTCTACATAAGCTTGCATTTCAGAATGAAGGAGACTCCTCCATGAAACACCCTTGGAGGTGCAGTCATCTTTATGTAAAGAAGCTTCAAGGGAAACTCGGAGAACATGAGGAACACATTGGAATCGGAATCACTCCTTTTGATCTTTTGATCCTTCATTGTTTAGATGGGAAAGAGGGGGGAGAAGGAGGTGGGAGCAACTTCCCGGCTCTACATTCGTAATAGGAAAGAACAAGGTTTCACCTCAATCCTATAGCTAACTTTCACCCGGGTATCCTACTACCCGGGTCTTTCCCCTTCCGAACAAATTCAAGTAGTACTACATTATCATAATTCAGCAAGTGTGTATACATAGACACGCTTCTCGAGGTATATTATTTTGTTTTCACCCGGATTTTCTCTTCCCTTTACACGCACATCTCAACCGTAATAATAACCTCCTCTACATCAACTAGGAGGAGACTCAAGAGCCCGGCCAAAGTGGAATGTCTCCCGAAGAGCGGGTGAACAGGCGGATTTCTCCGAAGCTCATCTCAAAACAGGCCTCCTCCTCGCTCCACCTCACCTATCTCCACTTTTTAAACAGGTAAACCCTACTTTCTCCATGCAAGAGCGAGCCTTGTCGGCACACTGACTCCTTTCGGATTCAAATCCACCTCAAACAAGCACAAACATCGATTTTAGATATAGTCACATCCAACCTGTGGGCACCGCCCACAGTTCCCTTATCACAATACATCCGGGTCATTAGCAAGAAAGTGCATGCATGGGAGGAGTGAGTGAAAGCGTGCTTTCTCTTCATGAAGTTTTTTCCCTCCAAACTTTGGTAGCCGTGTAATAAGAGCCAGCAGACGAGCAACTTGGCTAGACACCCTCGTAGTCCAGCTGACCCAGGTAAAAAATTCCCGGAACCTTGAACAAACAGTTAGACAAATACAAATGTCTCTATTAACGCCAAACGCTCTTCGGCTCAGTTTCCGGTACCGGAAGATGAGAGAGCGGAAGTTGTAGACACGTGCAATATTTTCTCAGAGAACCCTTGCCTCGGCACACCAACGGTGTTGCTCTAGCTACAATCTATACAATAGGAAGAAGCAGGTCAGACAGAACAAGTCAGGAAAATGGCTTCGAGCCAGTAATTAATTACACTTGTTCTGGGTGGAACGGAACCTTTCTCGGTTCAAGAGATAGCCCAACCCGTTTTGGAAGGTTCAGCAGACTTGGACGGAGATTTTGAACGGACAGTGCCATTTTAGGGTTGTGCAGATTACCCGGATTTGCCAAGGCGGGGGATTTGAGAGAAAGGATACCTCGGAGGTGGAGGAACTAGCGGAAATAGTTCACAAACAAGTCACGTTGAAGATACTAAATTTTTTAGACTTTCATCATGGGTGTTGGACCACAAAAAGTTAATCTTGTGGAAGAAATAAAAAGCGTCGGGTCAGTATAGTGGACCCTTTCCGCGTTCACCCGTAGAACATCTTACGACCACATTTTAGATCTGTTACCCGCATGCTACAACCTTACTTAGGTGGGTAACCCGGCTAAAGAAAGAATAGCTGGAGAAAATCAATAGAAACAGGAGCAATGAGGTGGAACAACACCAGAAGCCCGTCCAGATCAGTCTTTATATCTTTTTTCAGGGTTCAGGCAAAAAAGAAGCAAAATAAAAATGCCGGGAAGATTATTTTCAGTTACATCTTTTTTTCTATATGATACTGTATAAATGTTTCGTAATTCGCAATTATATCTGCAATTTCAATTGCGTTATCTCCGAAGCCTCGTACGTAACTGTTTTTAAGGGTCAAGGTTCGCGTTACCGTTGTCAAGCTGTACATTATAACATATTAAAGGCGTAGCTATTAGAACCACAGTCACGCTGTACAGTAAAACTTCTTAATAAAAACCTGAGACTTAAAATACCACGAATGGGTTGATGTTTTCTATTAAATTTTGATGATACTGCGTTCATACGACAGTTGAAAAATTTCTTCCGATCTGGAGAAAGTCATTTTTACTTTCACCACATATATATTCCTAATAAACAGTTATTGGAATTCCGTTCGAATTATTCGGAGCGTTTATGAATAATATCTTGCTTATTCCCCTGTTATGTACGAAAATAATTTCTTCGTGCAAATCCTTTTTTAATTTGGAGAAAGCTGATACTGAACGGTGTCAAAAACCCTTGGCAAAAAACTAGGACAAATTCCAAACAGATTCAATTCAATTTAGGATTATTCTTAATCCGAGAGGACAATCCTAAGCATCTCATACTCTAGCACTGGAAGCTGCTTTTGTAAGCAGATCAACGGAGGATGAATGAAACTTCCAAGAAATCTATTCATGGCGCAGGCAATCATTTTTTACGCAATCTCCTACGAGAATATCTTCTACAAAGCAGATTTCAGAAATAGCTTGGCTTTTTTCCCTTGATTGAGACTGTGTTGAATGTGAAAGTACGGAACGGGTTTGGAGAAAGTCATCGTAGAACGAGAAGCTGGAACTTGATTAGCTTTCTCTGGATCTGATTGCTGAATGCGGACTGAAATGGAACATCTGTACGAGATTCGAAGAATCTGGGATGATTCCCTATTTATTAAGAAATCAATTGTTGAAGAAAGCACAAAACTTGTGGAATTTAGGCTAAAGGTTTAATCAAAAGATGGGAGTATTTTTTCACTACCATTCTCTGAATGGTGTACAATAGCTTCTAGAAATAGGCAGCCTTGTCAAAGTGGTTTCTAATACGTCCGCTCTCCGCCAAGGTTCGTACACTTATTTCGTTATCATACGTTTGGTAAGTAACTTATCTAACTGCTACGTGAAAAACCTTGTAATACATCCCATTATTCTCGCATACATAGCCAATCCTGCGCTAATCTCTCTGAATTAACGGAGAAGCATTGCACGTAGATTAATCCCGTTGTGCTTAGAAGCATTGCCGAAGCTTTATACAATCATAATGTAGAGTAAAAGAGTATTTTCTTGGTTACTGAACACATGTGTTGGACTGAAAGGATTGATGTAAGATGGTAAAATCGATTTGCTCTTACTTAGTTTGGTGTTACAGGCTGGTCTGGTCTGCACACTGCGCTAGTGTGAAGAAGAAAAGTTAGTGCAGCTTGTACCAACAGCTTGTGATAGCGTGCACACCCAGACCCAACGCTAATCCTAGATTAATGAGAAGAGTAAAGCTGGGTGGAGAAAGTCAGGTATGAACATAACGGAGAAAGTGGAGAAAGCAAGGTTCAGTCCCCTGTGTTTCAAGGGATAGAGCATGTGGAAGCCAAAACTTTCATACATGAACATTTTTACATTTTCTAAGAGACTATCATCAGGTAGGTGAAAGTTGGAGAAAGCACGAACTAATTTTTGTGTGAAAATGCTGGTGAGTTAGCATTTTGGCAGGAATAAAGAGCACTATGTATGGATTGGACTCAAGGATAAGACGATAAGGTTGAAGCGTAACAAAGCGGGATGAAAGAAGAACTATTTGTTTAGCTCTTCTCGAATGGGGTGAAAGGTCATGGAGATAAAAGAAAGCCAGCTCTTTCTCCGACTTAATAAGAGGGTTGATGAAGAGCCCGGAAACAATAAATTTGTAATTTTGTATTTCACTTCCCTTTCTTTATTTCTGTGTAATTCAGCATGAAAAAGTAATGGTTGTACCCTCCCCAAATCCGCCCCACCCACAGCCAGCCACCAAACTGGGAATAAAGTCATTAAATTAATTCGTAAAAAGGAGGGAAATATATTTACACAACGGTGAAGGAGGAAGGAAAAAGAGACTACTCTGAGTTGAGTGAAAGTGTCAGCGGTCAAATGTTTTTACGATCTGCACAAAACCATCCAACAACTTTCACTACAGCTCCAGAACACATTGCTTTCACTCTGTAAAATTTCTCCTTAGGTGAAAGTAGTAAAACCTGAGGATATTTTATTCAAAGCAATCCGTCCGTGGCATGACAGGAGTAGCGAAGTAAGCTTGAGAAAACCACCGCTAGGCTTACATTACCACACACAGGGAGCAGTAGATGAAACTCTTGGTATATTCAAGCTTCCCGGAATCGAAAGCTAAAAAATGTTTGAAAAAATTCCAGACTTTCTCTCTTCGTTTCTCTTAGTCTAAATAAAGGCTTCTCTTCCCGCCAGGGAAACAATGGGGAAGAGGGAATGAAAAAATAAAGGTGTGGAGAAAGTCGCTTTCACTTTTGACTTTCACTCCTGGCCGATGTAACTTTTCGGGCGGAGGAATATACGTAGGATGGTAGTCAGAGAGAGAGCGAGTGTTACAACGTCAGGGTTTTTACGACAAGGTTGAAATGAGGAAAAATGTCCATTTCACTCTCCCGCTCTCCTTCCGATGATGCTGTTAACGGAGTCGGGGGAAAATGTGGCGGGTAGGTTGTCGCCTCAGTTGGCAGATATTAAAGCCACATTGGAGTCAAGCTTGATGACACTTTGATGGCTTCTACAGAGAGAGACAGAGAGACCATGTGGCAGGGGCTGCTCCTGGGATAGATGGATACATTCCGTCTTTTCATCTATTATTTCTAACGCCTCCACTACGGGATTATATTCCTCAAAAAATTCTCTCAGTCTCTCTATCATCCCATCCTATTTTCTCTCCCATCCTTCAAATTCCTCCAAAAACCCGATCCGGGAACAAACGTTCAGATGGCAGGTTAGAAGAAAAGCGACCCAAAAACCCTCCGCGATTATTTCAAAGACAGTTGCGAACTTAACGTAGCAAATCCTCACCACCTTTGTCAAGATCCCAAAAACCCTGATTAAGAGTGACTGCTCCCTTGAACCATCAGGCAAGGGTTAGTTAGAAAACTCAACGGTGGTAATTCAATCCCGCATCATTTACTAAAATGTGTAGCTCTGTAGGATTTCCAAGCTAGAGCCAAAGAGTTGACCCAAAAAGTTCTATTTGTACCTCACATTTTGATAATTAATACCGAAAACAAACTACCCGCACCGTAGCTCATACATAATCCCCTGACATCTATCCTGCAACCATCTCCTACCCACTCGAGCAGGATTTTCGCCAATTCCAGTAGTCCGGGTATTATGTTACCCGGTTAGGAAAACTACTTACTTTTTGAACTTATTAAAACCAGCGGAATGTTTTCATCAATGTGTGACGCCAAAAAGATAGTCACAGTCTCATCATCCGCTCTGTGGTAGCCAGTACCCGGGAGTTTTGTCGAAAAGGTCTCATCTGGTTTCAAGCTTATAATACCCACCCATCTACTGCATTTAAACCGACTCTTTGCCCCGAGAATGAGCATTAGAATGTTGCTCTGCCATCATTTTCTTCCGGCACGTGTACGAATTACGTGAAACAACTCTGGTGGCATTAAGTATTTACATTGAGTAATATACATGCGGAAGGATGCAGTGCCTGTAACATAAAACGGGCAAGCTGAGTAGAGACAGACGCAGAGAACAATTCTAAATAAAATTGAAGAAGATGTGGGCGGAAAGATACGAATTTCAAATGCAGATGCCTCTATCCCCTAACATGCATACACAGGAATATATGCGTATGCATTACGTACTTACGCGTACCTTGCAATACTTGAAACCTATTGTTAAAAATGCACAAAGCCGGTACATTTCAAAAAACAAGCATGTAGAGAGTTTGAAAGAGCTCGGCAGGGGTTGAAGAGAATGCAATTGGTGAAAACAGTGAAAGTACTTTGACAGATGGAAAACCTCTTGGTTACCAAGTACTAAAGTGAGAGTTGCAGAGAAAGTACCAGGTGATGCAAGCTCCTCTGCATCCGTCAAGGTAGTTTTCCTCTGTTTAATGCAGTACAGGTACTAGATTCTCTGCTAGCTTCCAACTTGCTTCCCCGTGGCTTGATTAGTACGAACTCGAAAGAATCAAGATGCTTTCCCTCAATCCTTTTTATCCCTTCTCTCTTTGATGTCTTTGTCTTTCTAGCTCGTACTCAACAGGACAGAGACACAGACTTAAACTACTCGGAGGAAGACCAAGTACAGTACAAAGACTGGAGGATAAATAGCTTGAAAAAAGATGAATTGTTTTTGTCAGAGTGGAGCTCTTAGAAAATTTAATCCGCTCTTACAATAACATCAAATAATAATGGAAAACACGGAGCAGAAGGAACAATGGTATATGAAAAGTAGCGATTCCTCCCGACAAAATTTTTTCAAAGTGCAGAGCAGGCCTAATTAATATTACCTCCTACAAAATGTAAATTCAATTCAAGTATTCGCATAAAGTCTGAGAAGATCAAAAGTGATGGGGGGGGGGGAGAAACACAACGTTTGTTTCGTCGCCAAAGGTTAAAGGATTCATGGGTATCCATATCCTCTGTCAAAGGCCTTTCAGGGCAAGGCGCTCTAGTGAGTTTTAAGTCAAGAATTATTTAGCCCTAGTTTGAAGTTAGGAGAGTGACACACTTTTCAAGAAATTTGGTAGCATAAAAATTAGATGGAGAAAGTAGGTGAAAGTTACACTTTTCCTACCGGGAATAAACTGAGAGAAAGTTTGCATTTTTTGTACTGTTACAGTTCATGAAGAAACGCGTGGGAATATGCGGGGATTCTGTGAAAATTTGCAAATTCCTACTCTTTTATTTATGCATTCCAGCAACAAAGTAAAAGCTTTTCCTTCTGTTTGTGCTGTTTGTCAAGATTTTTAAACCTGTTATAACATATTCAAGATGCATTATAAAAGGTTACATCTTCGGCAAGTTTCTTCAAAAAATGTCATAACAAAGTACCCAAGGATCTTGCGCCAACAGTACAGGGAAGGATAACATTGGAAACAACTGCTCTTAGACAGCTCTATTCTTGTGTACTAATTCAATGCTTGAAAGCGAACCAAGGAGAACCAATACCTTCGGTCACAACACTTCGTTTTTCAATAGAATATTCAAAACCGGCACTGAAGTTATGCAAAGCACTGACTTCTAATTAGATATTTCTCTTGGAGGTATTAATTTAACAGAATTCAAAAACATCAATTCCCTTACCAATGACAGTGAGATTCACACGAAGATTTCTTGTTGGAGAATTTTTAAAATCTACCCGGCATCGATAAAGACCCTCATCGTCCAACCTTAGGTTGTTAATATAAAGCTTAGCATGTGGCTCGGTTATAGTCTGAAAATAAACTCGTTCCCCCAGTGCAGACCATCTCTTGGCTTCTGTAACAGGTCTGTCCCGGACATCGTATCTGTAAATCAAAATAGAAAACACAATCAGTATCCTCATGTACTTCATTTCGTTCACTCATGTGCATAATTCGGATACACGCGCTATGTTTTGTTATTCTCTATCATCCAACCTCCACACATATCTTATTCAATACCCTCCGTGATTCGAATCCCAAATGAGCACGTCAGAACGTGTACACTTTGAACCAGTCTTACGCTAGTGGAACAGCCCATAATTCGTGTATACATTTGAATCAGAAAGACTTTCACCAAACTATTGAAGCCAACAGACAAAGAGAACAATTTTCCTTTCTCCACTTTCACCAGGAGAAAGCAAGTATGTCTCTGAAACTGTTGAAAGATATGGGGAAAGTTTACAAATTTTTCCTTATCATAATGTTCTCGAGATTCCTTTAAAATACAATCATTTAGTGTATTTAAGTGGACGTGATTTGTTGAGGAGCTGTGTAGGAGCCCTATATCTGCTTTCTACGGTAGAGCTGATCCCAGTCCAGTATGTGCAGTAAATTCCGATTATTCTTTCCACAAGAGGAGCATAAAGCAAGGAAGTAATCATAATTTAAGCTTATCAGCATTATTTCTTGAAGGATTCATTCGAGAAAAACTGCGTACATATTATTATTCGCTGAACTGAAACATTGGACATAATGAAAGCGGAGAAAGCGAGAGAGAGAGAGAGAGAGAGAGAATGGTGAAAGCAGGTTTGAAGAGAAAGGAGAGGATTCAAGCCACTCTTGAGACAAAGAAGAATCTCTAGTATCAGAGGACTCATCGGGAAAACAGTTTAGATTCACAGATAGAGTAGAAACCCGGATTGCATGCAAAGCGTTCCTCCTATCCGGGTAACTTCCCGTAGGTGAGAGAGAGAATACCATATAGAGTCATAACTCGGGCGTATGTAGAGTTTAGATTAGGGTTGGAAATAAATCCAAAGAAGATATCATCTCTATCTATAATGTTACCAGTTTAGAGATATGTGTTACAAGTTATGGGAATTTTCAAAGCTGGGAGAAAGTAAGAGGACGGAGCAAGAGAGGAGGGAGGGAGGGAGAAAAGAGAAAGTGAGAGAGTATCATCCCGGCGGGAGTTATGAGCTTAGAGGGAGAGGACCATTTTAGCCTACTTTCTCCCGGATCGTGTGCGGTAGTGGCGAGTGTGGTGTGTGGCTCGCACAGGGGGGAAAGGCAGCAGGGCTTTTCCTCGAAGGTGGAGAAAGTCTTCCGGGATATTAAGGATATGAGTGTAAGAAAAGAAGAATTTGTATGAATTTGGAAAGAAAAGTGAAAAGTTTGCAAACTTGTTTTTATCAACGTGTTTACACTCGAATAATTCTACTATATCTTTGTCCTAGTTTCATTGCGAAATGTTCAAGCAAATTATATTTCCTTCTCATATATAAACATGTCTTAGCCTCTTCCAAGCTGCCTCACCCTCAAAAACTAAATCCAACATGATTATTTATTAAAGTGTGGCCGCCGCTGCAGCAGTAGCTCCATAGAGAAAGTTGTGCTCATTCATACGCAGTGTGAGTTATAAACTATTTCCTGCTGCAATGGACACGAAATTTGATCTTGCGAGGAGCAGGGAAAATAGAGGAGAAAGTCGCAGGCTGATAAAAAATAGATGAATGAAACCGTCTCACTTCAACACAACTTGTTGTGTCGCTAAGGGCCGTGGCTTTGGTCCTAAAGAAGAGTATATACTTCATTGCACAAGTTCGGAGAAAGCACTGTCCTTCACTTTCCAAAACAAAGCAGAAAAACTTTAGCAAGGATATGAAATTTTCTTTGAACTAGGGAAATACGGGCTTCAAAATTTAAAACTCTGCAACAAGCTATGTGTGCAGTTCTGAAGCCAATGTGTAGACGAATTCTACAAAAGAAAACATTATTCTCCGAAGTGTTGCATATTTTGAGGAAGAAAGACAATTTGAAGCTTTTCAATATTCTAAAACCTGGAAGCTGCTGAGTAAAAGCTTGGAGAAGACAGAAACAAGGGCAGATCGCAAGATTAAATAAAAGAATACGGAGAAATTTGTCATACTGCATGCTATATACATGTCCTACTCCTTTGTGACTCAAAATATGCGCAGACACGACACGGACAAGATTACATTTTTGATTCAAACCTACAGTCAATTTGTCGGTTGCATTATTTACGATCTGGGGAAAGCAGTGCTCAGAGACTGAGAAAGCTAGAAAATGTACTAGAGAAGGTAGCGGCTTGAAGTGAAAGTCAATGAAAAGTATGCCGAAAAAGTCAAAATATTCTGCTCTCACTCAAATATTTATGATGCCATAAGAGCATTCCTTAATACTTTCTCTTAGCTCATCGCCCTCAAAGGTAAAGTTAGATGTGTTTTTAGAGGGATATATTGAAACTATTTATGAAACGACGTCCTCATTGAATTTTACTTTCTCTTTTTCAAAAAAAACAAAGTGTATCAAAGTGAGGGGATTTTTAAATTAGTTTTTTTTCCGTCTTTGATTTAAAATCAAAACCTAAATCAACGTACAACCACAGTAGTTCTCGTCTTTTATACCATTGCATCATCGCTAAACGCTTATATCGTATTTGCTAGGTGCAATTGAAAATAGCCGTTGTATTTTCACTATTTTGTAGCCGTTGAATTTCCCAGAAATCAACCTGCATAGGAAGTGTATCAAAACTCTGTAAAATTTAAAAACGGCGCTAAATACTTTGGCCCAAAAAATATACAAATCCCTGCTTGCAACTTTCACTACTAGGAACGCAGGAGACTGGACTGGACAGTGAAGAGTGAGAGATGGGAAACTGAGTGGTGAAAGTAGAGAGGATATATAAAGGAATAAATTCTTCGAGCAACGTAGAAAAAAGAAGGTAGAATTTTATTGCAAAATCAATATTTAACCCTGTTCAAGTATTCGGGGCAGGCTTTCCCTTTGTACCCTCTCCGGATAGTTTTCTCTCGTGAACGTTTCGGAAGTTGGCAAGCTCTGCATAACCATGGACGGAGGTGCGAGAAGAATGTTTAATTCAGCCCGGATCACTTTAGTGCAGAGGCTTTAACTCATTCTTCAAACACTATCATTTATTGATGCATATGCTTTCCATCTTCATCTCTCTCTCACTTTTCCGAGTCAGTCAGCCACCAATTTGCAAAACCTTGCCTAACTTGATTTCAGACAAACTTTCACTCCTTTCACCCAATTCCTGTTACAAATCCGTGCAACTCCTTCACCACTATCCCTTCCTCATTCCCATACAACCTGCAAACTTGAATTTCACATCCTTCTTGCATTGCATTGGAAATTTCAAACTATTTCGGGGAAAGCACAGTTTCTCCAGACAGCTTGCACTATCTTCCATTAAAACTCTGTAATCAACTTTCTCTCTTAGGGTAATTAACACTAATAACTCAGCCATGTGTCAATTTTATGACGATTCCAAGAACCATAAAGTATTTCATGTTTCCCACTCTTCCTGTCCCCATCGATTCGAAAGTTACTTTTCTACTACAGCCTTGCGCCTGCGGGCGGATGTGGTTTTTTTGGTTGCAAAAAACGGAAATCCAAAAGTAACTTTTTCACAGAAAGAAGGAAACATTCCCAGGTTCCAAGGGATGTAATCAGAGCACTAATTTTTTATAATTTAGATTCGCGGAAGATAATATAAAAATAGAAATCTGACGGAACCGTGGGCAGGCAGACAAGCTAACAGAAGGAATGCAGTAGCGTCTGAGTACAAAAGGTTAAGCAAGAGTTTTACTTGAAAGCAATAGGGAGCGGAGAAAGTAAAGAATGTGAAAGCTGGAGAAAATACTCGCGGGTGGTTCGCCATTCATGTATCCGTTGGCTAGGCGTGGATCGGGTTCTAGGTCATTTCATGCCAGTAATTGATGCGTATGCATAAAATTCTTTTATGCTCCTCAACCACTTATCTGAATTACTTTCACCAGAGAGTGAAAGCAATTTCATCGACCACTTAAAAGAAATATTGCGTGTGAAAATTCACTCTGTAATAGAGCAATAAAACACGATGCTGAATCTCCAATTACATTACTTCCAAGACACTTTCCCTTAAATTCCCTCTATGGTGTCAAACTCTCCTCAATTCTAACTCGTTTAATATCAAAACGTGACTCCCCCAGAACTCCAGGTCACTTACTGGTCATAAATATTTTATTCCAAGTATTAGTAAAATTCCTCCGCTTCCCTTCATTCTTTGCCAATTTATCCTATATATTTTCGTACTTTTAAACATCTGATTTAACATGGGTGCTCCCGCCATTCAATTTTGTGTAAAAACCCGGGTATTAGTACCGGTGTTTGATTTTAAAAAACAGTAATCTCCAATTATTATAAAAACTGGGCCGTGAGACATGAAAAGAACTTAAACTTTGAAATATTTATTTACAATATCGGGTAACCCGTGAAAGTATTGCCTATACCTAACCGAAGCCGATGACATATTGTTCCTATTTCCAATACTCTGTCATACACGATTCGAATTGCGTTGTTTTTCAATTTGTTTTTGTCAAGCCAAATTTGTCCTATAAAACATGGACGAATATAATTCAAATAATAGAAAACGTCGCATAACCCGGTACTTTTGCAAACAATTTTCGAAAAAAACATTCTAGTGTAAATGACTTTGAGAATGGAACCTGATGTACCCATCCATCAAATCTAAAGTCTTCGAGTACTAAAACTGCTCAAAGCCGTACCGCAGCTTGTCACAACATCTTTACGTCCATCAACTTCACTTAATATCCTGGAGTAAACAGAATCATCGGATCTGGCGGATATTGTCGCCCGGGATAAAATACCCGACTTCGCGAAAAAAAATGTGAAATTATTCAAGCATGTGACATAGCAAACAAGTCCAGCTGTGATATTTTTGTTCATTTACGTAGGTGGGATGTTTACCAAAAGGCCTCATATTTGTGACAGGTCGGACAACGGACTGCAAAGCAAGTACCCATGGATTCTTGGAACTTAAGCTTAAATATAGGCTTCTGCAAGCCTCCGCTTTTCTGATGGATGTTGGCTACGTATATCGCCACACGGCTTGCAGTCACGGACTGGTTCAAATCTTTTCCTAAACTGGCGGAGAAAGTGGAGTAAGTGAAAGCAGATTTTCCTCACCTGTAAATAGGTTCGCCGTCCCTTTCCCGGAACCAAAGAACCATATGAAGCTTATCGTATTTATTTGGCACAGCAACATCGCACGGAAGGATACCTTTAGTCCCAAGAACGCCATCAACTCCAATAACCGGAACTGAAAAGAGAAAAGTTAAACCTACAAAATTATGTCAAGGATTACTCGAAACCCATTTTGCTTTTCTTGTAGTCGTCAATGTTTTTGAACTTAGTATTGAACTCGTATCGCAATCGCTATCTATTACTAGCCGTGCTGGCATGAGCAATTTGTTAGTGCAAAAGATTTGGAATTTATTTGCAAACAGGAAATGTAATTGCAAAATTTTTGCAAAACCCTCGGGCTATTTATTATTTTTTTGGAGGAAAACGTGGGAAATTATCTATTTGAAACGTATTTAGTAATGCAGTAATAGCATTCCGGATTAATTATTTTCAAGAAAAATAGAGGGCACGGGGGATAGAAATGTGCGTTTAATGTCATAACTATATAGAAGTTAATTAGTACTTAAGAACTGAGGTGGTTATGGCATTACAAATCATTCAATTTAGTTTTAATCAAAATTTTAGGTAGTCTAGCAGCATAGTGGTAGAAGTAATTGAAATTTAATTTGCAAAATTCCGTGCAGTTTTAATCCTGTATCGTCGTAGAGATTGCGAAATCTGTGTTCAAGCTTGCTAATTTCTTGAACAAGTTTTAGTTAATGACTCTTTGAGAAAAGCGAAATGGGTTCTCGTAATTTTGTTATGGAAACACGAGTTATGAATATTACACAACATCAAGACAAAAATTGCGTACAAAATCCAAGCAATAGGCAAAAAACCATGCAACATTCACATCACTTTATTCCATGGTTGTCAAATACAGAACAACGTGCAAGCAAGCAAGAAATTCCAAGGAGAAAGGAAGCATTTGGAAATTGCGGTGGATAAAACCGAAGAAAACGGTTGCTAAAAGTTTCGCGAAATCCGTACAGTTCACCTTAGTGCGAATAATGCAGCAATCTGCTGTAGTACAACCCTATCAAATTGATCCCTTGAACCCCTTGTACAGTGTATTGAAGAAAAATGCGTACGGTGCAATTTATCAAGTTGCTGCATTGCAGTCCTAAAGTTGCCAAGTCAGGGAGGCAGGATCATGAAATACTACGACTTTCTCCGATCCTGGTTGATCCTTTGCTATATTTATATGAGGTTTACTTTCTTTCAAACCCTTTCCAGTACTTTCTCCAGCCATCAACCCACTGAGACAAAACATGCCAGACTTTCAGCCTAGGTACCACAACCTCCAAACCTTAACCCTTTTAGGTTTTCGCAAATAATATAACCAGCTCAGTATGGATCTTTGATCTTTGCACGGAATAGCATACATCTTCTGTACATGGCAGAGCGAGTGGGTAATCAAACCTGTAATTTTCCCCCGTCCCGCCGATTCCATCAAAGAAACCGCAACGGATATTTACCCCGGGTAACTCACGGACAGGCTTCCCCCGAAAATGCATTCCCGATTTGCTCTTTCCCCTCATTTCATTAAACAGGCTTATGCTCTGACTTCCAGCAATTGCTTTATTTATTCAACAAGGTAATTGGCATTGGAAGCTACTACTAGAAAGCGCTGCATAGTCCACGTATGACCTTGTTGACCCAGAATCAGGTTTGGATTCGGTAACCGAAATTCAGACACGAGGTCAGAAACCAGTTATAGTTTATTCGACCGTACAGTGTAATATGTGACGGGCAGGGTGGGTTGAGGAGAAAGGCAATTTAGGAAATTACAATTCTGGCGATGCAAATATTGCATTTGGAAACCGCAGGTTGAACTAGAATATTGTGCACAATTCCGCAGAGATGTGTGCTCCAGGTAAATTTCTGGATGAGTTATGAACAATGTACAGCAACTGGAATTGGATCATACTCCATCATTGCTACTTACTACCCATTACTTTTGTGAGAAGCAGTCTATCAATAATGCATCCGTGCTATGATGTATGGCATTGCACTGTATGCAGAGTAGCTTTTTCGTCCCCCCACTAGAATGCAGCACCATCATCCCTGTGGTGCTCACGTCCCAGATCTACTGCACTTCTGCGGCGAAGAATTCACCGTGAAGCAAGCCGAGAATTCTGTAATATTCCTTCTTGTACAACTGCCAGGAAATCATGTCTATACGTGTCTGACCCAAGGCAGAGACTATCTGAAAATTACTACGATATCAGAAACACTCTGCTACAAGCTAACAAACTATCCATTTCAACCAGACAAATTACAAGCTAGTACAAGAGGCCATAAATCCTCCTCCCGTCTCCCATATTCTCTCTCACTTTCTCTCTTCATCTGACCTTATACGCTAATATACAAAATGCTACCCGGCTTCAGCTACGAGCATCTTTTTGACCTAACCTAACACGTAACCCTCTTGAATCATAGTCTTTTGAAAATGTAATTATAATATACAACTGACTATAGGCGCAAACGGATTAAATCTAGTTTACTTTCTCCTAAAACTACTCCTCTCTCTATTAAAGTATGAATTGTATTAATATTTAAACCAGCTCCTGCACCTTTGTGAGTCTTCTGTTATATATTCGGCTAACCGGTTGTGAAACATTATGTCAAGCTGTCTTCCCTTCTTGAATTTAGACACTTCTATAAACTGACAAGGAGGACGGGCGTGATTTTCAAACTCTAGTTTATTCTAAACCGGGAGAGAAAACTTGTAACAAGTTTGTCCGATCCGGCTAAACAACCGCCTACATTAACACGTGTCAAACTTGTTAATCATATTAAATCATGGAGAACGTCGAGGCAGATTTCGGAGCCAAGTCCATTCAAGGGTTGAAGCATTTGAAAGTCGAGGAGAGTTATTGATAGCTTTTCGAAGATTATTTACCCGGGTTAACCGAAACGGGTTGGAAGCGAGCCCACAGCACACGAGAGTGAGTCAAGCTCAACACCTTGTAAAAAATCGACCCGCCCTTCACTCTCCACAAAAAGTGATTATTAGTAAGTGGTCTGAAAATGTGGGAGTTTCAGAGTGTAGGGAGACGGTGGGGGTGCGGCGCAGAAGGGCGGGTAAAGATTCTAAAAATGTACCACTAAAATTCAATTTCAAGTTCATCCTTCCCGCTGACATGTTTACAACATGGTAAAATACACGCTTTCAGAGGTGATAACATCTAGCAAGTGGTGAAATAACAAATCTTAACTTTCTGAATGTATGCTTTAAAAGTAATACATAGTGAAATTACCGCAGACGTTAACACTCCCGGGTATTTTAAACGCTTAGGCTAATTATCATTTTGTATATACTTGCTAGGCTAGTAGGCAAACAATCGCTGCGGTACTAAGGCTGAGGTGGTGGTCTTGTTCATTTTGGAACAGTAGTATAGCGTATTGGAGTTAATTTGTTCTAAGCGGTAGTTGTTCACACAAATGTAAGTGTTTATTACTTGACGGGGTAAAAATACCCGGGTGCTAAGGGTAATACACTCTGGAGGTAAAATAAATACCCGGGTACATTATGCGATAGAGTTTTTAATATCTCAAACTTTTCCCACGAAATCCCTTGGAAATTTTACCAGAGGTTAACATCCAGGGCTTAGTTTTGCGGAAGTGGAGAAATATTTTCCAAAATTTAGCAGCTAAAAGAGTTCTGAATTAAATACCAAATCCTCATTCCGGAAATACCCTGTTTCCGGAAATAAAGTTCTAAACATTGTAGAAACACATAAATAAAGTATAGCTTCGGTTCTGAGTGTTGTAATGCCACTGAGCTCCTACCCGGATGACTGAGCCGGCGGCTCATGATCCGTGAACGAACAAGATGATTCCGGTTCGAGGAAACCGTTCGGTTGTACCGCTCTTCAACGTACTGGTGGGCGGAAGGTAATGTCTCCGCGGAACAGAAAGCAAGCAACAAGATCTCTGTACAGCTTGTTTCAAAAATGTAGTCTGCATATGTGTGTACAAGAATGAAGAAAATAACTTTTCCTCTCACTGAATATAATGACATACAGGAGGTTCCCTCCCGAATTCGGGGGAGCTGTAGCAAAAGCGCAAGCATTCCGCCAGAATGCATGGGAAAATCATTGAATGCATATCCTTCATAGGGTAAACTTTCCGTGAGTCGTCGTACACGTACGTGTACACGTTTGAAAGTTATTTTGCTTTTAGGTGCTCCAGAGTTCTGTATCCCTCTTCTTTTCGCGGTTTCTCTCATTCTCTCCGAATATTCAAAATCATGGCCTGAAGCTAAACGGAGGAAGGAAAGCTTGCTTTCTCTTGGATGAGTTTCATGAGATGACTGGAGGGGAAAAGGATCGAGTTTATGCGGGAAATAATTTAGAATTTGAATTTCATGGTGCATTGACACAATACATGGCTATTTATAGCAAGTTCCAACAGAATTTTGTCAATTCTACCGCCCAGCTTTAGGGTTCTTTTCTTTCTTGAATTTTGAGCTGGGTGAATGTGGATGAGAGGGAAAACGAAAAAGTGCTTTGCAAGAGCTACACGCATACAAGGTAAAATACTTCGTGACTGTTACAGAAGGTGCTGGGATGCAGTTGTAAAAAGTATGATTATTGAGCAGTACGATTTCGACGCCGTGCAGTAAATACTTTCATAGTTTCACTACTTTTCTACGTAGATTAGATCTTTGCACACATGACAGCTCGTTTGATTACAGAAATATTGCAAGCATTAATGCTCCTGTTTGACGATGCTACCAAAGTAGCGACCCCAGACGTGAAGTACAACATTTTTTTGTAAACGAAATTCTACGAATCCCCCCATAATTACAATTAACTGATAACAGCGACTGTTAACCACAGAATTTTAGCTTGTCACAAGGCAATAATACCGTATTTAAAAGTTATCAGAACGAAGCTTCGCTATTCGAAGCTTAGAATCGCTACAGAAACAATGAACCAATGAAGTATCGTGTATTAGAAAACCGCGAAATCAGCTTGATGACAGCAACGACCTCTGGCTTCAGCCATCTACCGCTTAGCAATTAGTATTCGTCGACTTATGAATGAAACCCATAAGTGGATACTCGAGAGCTGACATAGGGGCTTTGCTTGAATTAAGTCCAAAGTATATGCAATAGAGCATCCTCTGGAACCAAGAATGTATTAGGAAGGATAACGGTGGACGGGCTTGAAGTAGCGTGTCCTGTCTGTCCCTCCAGGGTTTTTGGCTTTACCCAAACAAGAGTGTTGTCAGGGAAAAGGAATTTGATACATGCCTCGTGTATAAGTGGAAAGTAATCAAGGGGAATAGAATAGCTAGAGAAAATTGCTGTTATTCGCCCTCCAGTCGTATATTACTATTATTACAATGTCGGGAAAAAAGTGAAAGGAGAGGAGGGAGTTTCGGAGAAAGTTGTCAAACGGAGAGAAGAATGCAGATTGAGCAATTTCGCATG
This sequence comes from Sminthurides aquaticus, assembly GCA_906901655.1. NCBI lineage: Eukaryota > Metazoa > Arthropoda > Collembola > Symphypleona > Sminthurididae > Sminthurides > Sminthurides aquaticus. Next base: position 6,616,274 of record CAJQTT010000010.1, read on the forward strand.
TTTCGCGGAAAAGGAAATTTCTTGGGGAAAGTAAGGAGGCAAGGACGGAGAAAGTATCGGCAAGTTTTTTCATAAACCTTATTTGCAAGATGGCCCCATGAGCTCTTATGTACATAAATACATATGTGGCGAAAGCACGCAGGGTAGGACTGAGAAACGCGTGGAAGGATGATAACTGTAATACCGGAATCGGAATACGTAAAAGACTAAAAATACTGGACACATTGCTTTGATGTACGATGATGCATGAATCATTCTGAAGGTAATAACGATTAGAATACAAGCAGTTCGCTCAAGTATGATCACTAATGTCATCTTTGAGTCTGTAAGCAAGCTGCAAGCAAGGAAAAATGCATCCCTGATGTAACATCAGTGATGTTGCAGGAACTCGGCCGGCTTAGAAGAAATACAGATACTTGGATATTTTTAAGGTATACATTCGTGTGCTTTTGTTGTTTGTGCAGGTGTTGTGTCCTGGGATGCAACACCCAATACATCCTGTGCGGCGGGAGAGAGGGAAAGCAATGAAAATGTTTCTAAGAAACTGGGAAATAAATCTTGCGCCGGCTTAGAGTAAATCATGAGGGGAGAGGAATTTTTGCGAGAGGAGAAAATTTAAAATGTTCCGGTATTTTCTATGCAAATTTTTGTCGTTCCATCTCCCAAAAAGTTCGCAACACTGCACCCCAGCACGTATTTTGCAATTTTGCAAGTCTGAGAAAGTTGCGACAGGATTGAATTTTGCAACCTAAATCTGGCCTTAACTTCGAAAAAAATGCAGTTGTCAGGGCATCCAGAAGTGTAGAGGAAGTAATGCTTGAAATTTTTTAAAATACTGCATGTACCCATGAATAAGACAAACGATGGAGGAAATCGCGTCTTATTTGAATATCTGACTTTTATTCTGCATCCAGTTTTCACTCAAACCAACTGAAATAATATCACAATATTAGGTGTGGCACAAATGTAGTCTGGTGTGTTTAGGTGAAAGTTTGAAATTGGCATATCTACAAGAGGAAATTGGATATTTTTACAGATAACGGAGTTGGTATGTCATCATAACTCCATGTATCGTGCTATACATAAACGTATGAACCTATCAAACTTGATGCACGCTGAAAACGTTGAGTTTTTGTATGCACTTGAGAAATTCCAGCGAGGAGAAAGTATGATAGAGAAAGCTTGAGAAAGATTTCAAAACATTTAACAGTGCAATATTTGGAAGTAGTCTGTCCTGTCTGTACAAAGTCTAGAGACGACGACAGAAGTTACTTCGAAACCCAGACAAGCGCAATCGATAAAGGTGGAGAAAGTACCTGCACAGCTGGAGAAAGTATTTCATTAGTTGTAGTAACGATAGCGTCGTGGCAATCTTTCAGAGAAAATCTATGAAAATATTAGGATATGAAACTCTAGGCGTGTAACTTGAAACCAGGTGGTGACCTTGGTGAAAGCAGTAAAACATAATTCGTGTATACAAGAAGAGAAAGTTTTCTGCAAGTATACGTGTTTACAAATGCCCAAAAAATGAAGAATGCAAGCTGGAGCGATGAAGGATCGTTGCTTTGACCATTCTCAGGTCAAAAATAACATTGTGTGAATCAAACTTCTAAGGTTCTGCACCTTAGGAAATACTTTCACTTCGCATCCATCAATATCAATCTATGGTTAACACAACACTTCCAGGGATTCCTCGTAAAGTTGTAAACCTTTCATGTACACGTGGATGTAAGCGGCAAGTCAATGAAGAGAAAGTTTATGTTTATGGTGAAAGCAGATTGCATACAAAATTACATACATGTGAAACATCCTCGAAGCTGATAATTTAAAAAGAATTCGCGTTTCCATAGTACCACATGATAATTTTTGCAAATTCAAATCGAGTCTATGCCTTTTGATTAAACCGGGATAGGCGGGTACGGGAGCTGTACATACCTCCCAGTAATTTAAATGTCTCTGGCGCATTTCACAATTTTCCCTCGCGTCTTGCAATCTGCAAACTTGTAGGACCACATTTTTCAACTGTCGAAAACATGCCGGATGATGAGGTATAAAACAGTCGTTTAGAACCACTTCACAAGCAGTTGAGAGGAGAAATGATGGTGAAAGCACGTTCTATTAGGTTGAAATAATCTGGATATCGAAAGGGATACAAAATAGTTTAGATGGTGTGTGGATACAGAGAAAATCCTTACGATGGCCATTAGCGGAAGAATGCAAGCGAAAAGATTCCAACGAAATGGGTGGGGTGCGGTGTGACGTGGAGAACGATTTTGTTCACCATCCAAGAATGTGAACCACTAGAAAGAAGCTCTGCAGTTTGCAGTTAAGCTAAGTAAGCCGGTAGAAGGGAGGAAGGTCGATTGAGGGGATTTTGAATGGATAGTGCCCGGGTGAAAAAGAGTTGGAAGAGAGCATGTGAGAATCTGTGGATTGCTGGAGAAAGTGATGGTATACGGGGAAAGGTATGGAATGGAGAGGGAAAGTAGTATAGTGTATGGCCCCGTTTGAAAGTGGGCCGGTGAAATTGTGGCTGGTAGTTTTTGGATTGTGGAGAGTATCATAGACACACAAAGGAGAGAAAGTAGTGAAAGCTGGTGGTGGTACTAAACTAGGGAGCTTAGCTGGGCAGTATAGGTTGGTAGGGCACTTGTGTAGGTATTTTTAGTGGGGGAATTTTTTATGAGACAGAGGGAGAAAAGTTGGAGGAATAAATTTCTTTGAGCACCAATACATCGAGAAAATGCCACAAGCATTTCCAATTTTCACGGAAAATGGAGATGGAGATGGTTTCAAGCTGCTTGGATTGAGTTGAGCTCATATATTTACGAGCTAGAGGAGAGAGGAGCTACGAGGGAGAAAGCGAAGAGAGAAAGCAGAGAAAATGCAAATGTTCATAGTCTTCTTTCTATTGCTTCCCTTTCTCACTCCTTCTTCACATGCTTTATGCGAGCATTCTGTCTTGAGCGAGCCAGAACCTCTTTTCCCCATTCTCATCCTTGAGAAATAGCTCTGGATATAGTGTTCTCTTCAGGTTCCTCCTCCAGGTTTGTACCTCCTGCAGCCAGCGGTATGCTATTCCCATTCCCAAGCAATGCTTTCTCCTCCTTTCCCTTGCTTTCCCCGCAAGGTTCACACACTATTTTTTTCAATGAAGCTTGTGTGTGCACGGACCATTCTACGTTCTAGCGTACGTGAGCTACTAGTAGAGAATAGATTGAAGGTACGAACGTACTTGAGACCCTGTATCGGAGTTCCAAGGATAAAGTAAACAGGGAATCACCGGAAGGACTCAAGATCCTGGGGATTTACTTTGGCACAGAAAATTTCATGAGGAAGAACTGGGAACTCGTCAAGTCAAAAATCAGCACTAGCTTAACTATTCTGGAGGACATCTCCAATAAATGTGGACTGCACGCTCGCGCCAAGATTTTAAATACATATATACTGCCACAAGCTTGGTATGTTTTAAAAGTGCTAGATCCTCCACCCAATTTTTTCGTGTACATAAGAGACATTATTGAAAAATTTATATGGTTAAGCCGGAAGAAATGGACTAAACGAAAGCACATCTATAACATCGAATCAAAAGGCGGCTTACACGTGAAAGATCCTGAAGCCCAGCATACCATTTTCAGAATTTCTCTTCTAACGCAGTGCCTACAAGAAAATGCTAACACATACTTTCTTCAAACAGTGCAAGATCAGATACTGTCCGTCCTTCTTGGCTACCAGCAGAGTCTTAAACCCTACTACAAAACTATTGCGGACCTGGTCAATAAATTAAACCTCAAATTTAACACTTTCAATCCCCAAATCTGGGACATGGTCAGCTTGACAAATACAATATACTTTCCAGAATGTATCAATCACCTCCTATTCTCAAACGGTATCAAGACCTGGCAAGATTTAGACTACAGTGAAAATATAATTAGCACGCTTCCATCCCATCTCAGGCGTGTGTGTAAAAACTCCGTTCAAAAGTGTAAAAATCAAGCTGCAAGTGTAAAAATGAATGACGAAATCCTTATTTGTGATAACCCGGTGATCCATCACGCCGAATGTCCCACACTTAAAGAGCCTACGAAGGAAAACCTGTACCAACTATCTATAGGATTCATACACGGAGACATGCTGAACCAAGGATGCAACAGATTTCACTGGAAACAGCTTCGAACTTGTCTGAACAATAGACATAAAGACATTATGTGGAGATTTTGGCACAAAGCAACACTAATCCCTAGGATAGCGGTGCACATGCAAATCACAGACGAAAACACCTGCTTCTCGTGCAAACAACCTGATCCCTCACTATCCCACTATTACTCCTGCAAATATTTTAATGAAATGTGGACCTACATTCAAAACATCTTCAGAAAAAGTGATTACCCCTGGTGCTCAAAGACTAAATCAAAGCTATGTCCAAAACTCCCATCTTGTTTAAGAACACTTGTCGTACTCGGAAATGTTGTAATTTACGAAACAATTTACATGAGCATTAATAAGTTTCCACTAAAACCTGCCCTGTCAGCATTAAAGCAAAAACTTTTTGAATGTATCTATAATGATTACCACGCACGTAGAATAAGCAGAACACTACTATGTTTTAAAATGTTTTGGAAAGAAATTGATTTCCTGTATAGCGCTGGATCAAATAGCATAATCCTTAAACTGTAAAAAGGCATACTTAAAACAAACATATTCTAATAGTATAGTCAGATCGTAGGTGGAATCTCGGAACCGGCCTGAGCACACCAGCTGCTGGCTTGGTTGAGATGTCTGACACTACTATCGACAAATTTGAAAAGCCCCTGATACAAGTTCAAATTGTTACATATAAAGGAAAAATGAAATAAAAGTATGCTTCACTTCATCATTAAAATTAAAAAAAAAATAAAGTAAACAATAAGTTGTACTAAAAAGAACCTGGAGAAAGCGGTAGAAATACATGTTGTACTTCATAACTCACAAGGTACCTGCTCCTCAGTATTGAAAGCTTAGATTTTTATCGGATTTTACCAGGGTTTTACGCATTTCTGCAATCAGAGGAGTCTTTAGGAAATAAGCAGAAAATGTTGCGAAATTTTTAAACTCTTTTTACACGTGTAGAACATATTTGCGCGTTCTTTTGAACGATTATTGGCAAGTTTGTCCTTGGAGATACAGGCTAGCATTTCTGTGAGAAATCAAAATTACTGCATAACTGTGAGTTTTGCAAAAAACTGACAATTAAAGATAATTACGAGATGAGAGCTGAGTGAGAAGCGACGCGAAAATAATATGCTCTCAACATAAATCGAAGACTTGTGGGAATCTAGGACACAATGAATCATGCTCTATGTAAGTTCGAATTGTGATCAAATGAAGCTGTAAGAACATTTCATTTACATGCTAGGAGCATTAGAAAAGAAACCCAGTAGCGCAGACATGCTGATTTCCCCTAAGGTGAAAAGTCCGCAATTAATTTCGCGAACATAATAGAGTGTGACGCAGGACTGATGATCGGGAGTCATGATTAGTATAGCGCGTAGGCGCACTATCACCCAAAGTCCGCCAAATTTAAATCAGAGCATCTGTCACCGTAATGGTCTCTACGAAGCGCAGAAAGTAGAACTCTACGGACGGTATCGATCCAAGTCAACCGGGCTAGGGTTGAAGGAAACCGAAGGGAAAGTCCGGTAAAAAAAGTTCACACGCTCCCCCCGGGAAATTGAAAATCAGGACCAAGATGCATGCAAGCTGCATTTGCTGTGATTCCGAGCTGTGTGTGCCATGCAAGATTCCAGAGGCCAAAGTTGAGTATTGCAGCTAGGCAATTCGCGAGTTTCATCTTGTTTTCAAAAGTCTATAGATTTTGCCAAACTGGAAAAAGTTTCTCTTGTATGGCTGTGCACGTTTCTGGAATTCCGAACAATCTATACCGTTTCCATCGATTTAACAGTCCGGAACATTGGGAATGACCCAAGGCAATATCCGGGTAGCACAATACCCGAGGAAAAAGAAAGAATCACAGCGTGAGATTTACTACAATTCATTTTCTTTTGGGATTCGATCTGCTCGTAACAAGGTTTTCTGGGTCCCTTTCGTTGCCTGACTCTCTTTCATTGCAATGAAATTAAAACTCGACTTTTGTATTGCATACCCCAGCCAGATTGAAAAAAAGAACACAACTCTACTTCCAAAACCCCTGCAACAATACCAGGAATCCGAGGCGGAGAGCTTAGCTTCTCAGCAAACCAAGAATTTTTACATACTTCTTAAAGGTTTCTTTGATTTACGAAAAGCTTGCAAATCCTGCAGACTACATGTATACACAATAAGAAGTAAAAGTCAAAAGTCAGCACATGAGCGGCGGGGAGCTGGAAAAAGCTGGAGAAAGTTGTCGAATACAGAATTCAGGATTTAAAGTGGAATTCCAATTTTGTTTCCCACGAAGTTGGCAAAGCCCACTTGCCGCGATTGTTTAAAATATTTGCCAAAAGCCAGCAAGCGTGGTAGTGGCAAGCTCTGTTCCCAGTTTTGGTGTCAATTCCTTGGAAAACAAAAGGCATTCAAAAGTCTATAAGAATCAGAAAAGCTGAGAAAAACCAGAGAAAGAAGAAAAGACACGGTGGAGAACGAAGGACCGCGGATTTTGAATGCAAAGCTGGTTTGGAGAGCAATAAGGAGGAAGGGACGCGTTCCTGTGTGAAGTTGCGGTTGGAGGAAATCAAAGAGGACGTTTCCAGGGGTTGATTTCCTAAAGATTTAAAAGATAAAGAGTACAAGAGATGAGAGGAGAGGGAGCCTGAGCCTGGTGCGGAGAAAAGAAGGACGAGTAGAAATGATCAAATGCCCGGGAGAAATAGAGAAAACGCCCGAGAGAAATATCAAACGGGTAGCATAGCACCCGGGGATATTGCTCCCTCCTTTCTCTTTCCATGCTTACTACCACAGACAGGCTACCAGAAGATAAGCTCCAGTATACTCCCAATACGCGATACCCGGGTTTTGGGACAACCCAATTCAAAGAGCGTGTGGAGAAACTTTGGAGATACTGAAGAGAGGGATACATGGGTAGCTTGCCTATGAGGATCTTCCGGGTTTTATCAACCATAGAATCAACGACCTTACGACTTCCCACACCAACCACACCACGCACCATACCTAACCAAAATACTTAAGCAAGCATATGCTCCTGCCACCTTATTCTGAGAGCGTGAATACCCGGGTATTTAAGCTCCCTATATGACTCTATTCAATCCCGCTCCTGGATCCGCTTACAACTCTGCATCCCTCCCTTTCTCGTTGCACTTCTTGGAGTCCGCCCGCTATGAGGCTTTGATCGTCATTTCTGTTCGTTGAAAGCGGATGGATAACAGGGATGAGATGACACACGGGCTCCGCACCCGCCATGAGGTCGGACGACATGGTAGGAGAAAGTGAGTGATCTTTAGCAAGCAGTTGCAGGATAAAAATACCGTATATTCCAGAGTTTTCTCCCGCTTTCCTTTATCCGGTGTGACCAGGAATTCCTATAATTTCAACCGACAATATCCCTTCCTTCCTCCCTCTACTTTCTCCTCTGCTTTCACCCACTATCTTTTCAGGAGTCACTCACTTGAACGCGGCTCAAAAGAGCAAAATGATGTTTGCTAAGGCCATGATTTCACTTCTAGTTTACATTTTCTCTTATGTACACTATCGTATAGCGAATGGCTCAGAATTCAAAATCTGCTCGGGTATCATAATACCCGGTTGAAGCGGATACGCTGTCACGACTTCCCGGATTCTAAAAATCCGCGGAGGCACTTCGTTCCGTAGTAGTGACGAGGAAACGGAAGGACAAGTGGAAATGCCCCCACTAGCATTCCACACGACCCGTTTCCGCTTTTCTTGGTTTTTTCTTCTTTATATGCTTATATATTCAAGCTTTTTAATAACCAGCTACTTTCACCACTCCTAGAAAGCAAACATTCCAGAGCTTTCATACAAAACCAACTTCAGAGGAAGGGACTTGTGACAGCCCCCGCTGTATCCGGTTATCTAATACTGCGGAGCACTTGGTAAGTCACTGCTTTCCCCCGCGTATTCCGCCCAGCTTCCTAACAAAACCTCCCCCGCATTTCAAGCGCCACACACCATTTTTCAATCTCAACTAGCTTTCTCCGGAAATATAACGCCCGGAATCCTCACCATCTTGACTTTACTTTCTCTTCCTCTTATCCTCTTCCTTTTTTCTCCGTCTTTATTCCAAATCCTATTTTTCTCCCCTATACTTCGTTCTCTACCCCGCAAAGCTCCATAAGACTGACCGAAAACGCACTGATCTTCTTCAAAGATTCATGATTCCGAGATCCAATCCAATCCTCCCGGATCTATCATACATTTCCAATGTCCAGCCGCAGTGCCTGAATCTGGACCATAAACCCGAAGAATGAGGAAGATTTCGCTGAACAAAATCATACCCGCGTACTTTATATCACTATGTGCTTTCTCCAACTTTCTCCGGCCTTGACTCCAGTTGACTCTAGGACTCTGCCCTTCATTCGCCCAGCCCTATTTCCTACCGTATTTACCAACTCTGGCTTTCTCCTGATTTCTCCTCTATCCCTATGCTTATAAGTATATCTAATCCTGGAGAATATTTTTCCCGTCCTCCCTTTCTTCCCGACGGATGACCCCAAATTGGCTTACGTAACGAATTTAATGGAGAATCACCACGACAGGGAGTGTCAAAGGAGGAGGAAGTAATAATGGAAAGCAAAACTTATGCTTGACCTCTCCCGACCTTCCTTTCTCTGAAAATCGGAGAAAACCAGACAAACTTTCTCCACCAAAACCATGAGCTTTCTCTAACGTTCACTGACTTTCTCCAAGGGTTTTTGGGTGGTACACCGCGATCACCCCGATCCTGTTAGAATCTTACAGGGGTTTCCTTTTCCAAGATCCGATTCAGGAGAAAGCTTACAAACAATAAACTTAAGTTGAGAAATCCCTGAATCAGCATTTCGGTGGCGTTTATAAATGAAAAGTGAAAACTTGACACTGGTAGCAGCTTCAACTCTAGTAAAAGGAATCAGACTCGTGATATAATTTCTTAGTTCTGTCATTAAAAACCGGGACATAACTGGTCGTTTACACTTGAGTGCACTGTAATACTTGACGAGAAAATTTAAGATTGCATAAGATTCATTAAAATATTTAAAATGCGTCTTGTAAGTTATATAATGCGCGATGTTACGGAGACATTCGATGTTTCAGAGAATTCCTCAAATAAGTGTGTTGCTATATTTATTGAAAATAATGTGTTATGACAGCAACGTATTCTACAGTAGATGTAAAAATATTTAAACTCTCCTCGTGTCGTGTCACTTGAAATGAAATTTAAGAAACTTTCCAACTCCCTCAATTATAGTTAGTAAATAACTGCATTATCCAACTTCCTTGAAGCGTAAATAAACTAATGAGAAGAAGCTCTAAACTTATCTATGGCCTCCACGTCCCTGTTGAATGTAAGGGCAAAGAGGGAGAAGAATACGAGGGAACGCACCAAGGAAGAAGACTCAGATTTTGAAAGAGCACGCGTACGTAATGCATACACTACTATCAGCTACAATTCCTCAAGGACTTGCCTTGAGCTTGAATGCCTTTCCGTTTTTTTATTCTTCGCTTTCTCCCGCTTTCTCCCGCTTTCTCCGTATCTCTGAAATCCCTCCCCTAGTTTTCCAGCCCCAGCCATGCTTTAATAGAAATAACTGCTTGAGCATATCTTCAATGCTTCTTCTTTTATCCTATCGAAGAAGCCAAAAAAATACAAGCAAGTTTTGAAATAAATTATAATAGAAGGAGAAGTAGCTAGTGCTGTAAACAAGTTTTGAATGCGTAAGATGTGACTTGTGTGTGCCCCTCTAATTCATGCTTGCTCGGATTGGATGGAGACATAACTAATGGTACGCAGAAGAACAGAGTAGAGAGATGGATACATAGAAAGTCGTCAATTAGCATTGTATCATTTTCCAGCCTCCTGAATCCTGCTAATGATGATAGAATCATCATCTCTCGTTTCCACTAGGAATCTTCTTATTAAATTTCAACCCTGTCCCAACACGCCCTAATCAAATTACCGAAGAATGGGGAATGAGTTGGGAAAGAGAGGCATGAGTGAGAAGGGGAAAGCAGAGGGGAAGAGATGGATTTTTTAAATTGTGTAAAAGATATCTCTTCTTCTCGACTCCTGGATGGACCAGCTAAAATTATCTCGAAACTGTATTTTAAGGAAAGTTTGGAATGAGTTACAACAAGTGAAAAAATTCGCATTCCACAACCGAACTTTCACTGGTGAAAGCTAAAATACAACTTTCTCTGTCAGTATACGGTAGATACGTGTTTATCAGTCTACATACGGTACTAACTTTAGTTTTAAACTAAAATCTGTGTCCAGCCTCATACAGTATTAGTAAGACGTATTCATGCAGATTTCGGATGTACGGAAACAGCATGTATTTTCTTCCGTTTTCTCAACTTGCTTAATGAACCTCATCTAAAATCCTAGGGAATCTTAAGCAAGCTTTGATTTAGAATGCAAATGAGGAATCTATGGTGTACCCAGGCCATGCATCATCAACTACAGACACTGTAGCCAACCGGGTAAAGTGGATATGCTTCCTAATATCCGTCTCACGCGGGTATTTTCTCTATCTCCCTTCCGGTGACTCTTTGTTTACACTTGAGGTCGCTTTGATAAACTTTTCTTGAAACTCGAAGGATTTTCCCTTTATTTTTACCCCATCCACCGGGTAAGCACATCCTCGAGAGCGTGTATCATTAGTTATGACTTGCTTATATGAAAAAACTGCAACGTGAGTTCATAATTTCGCCTCCCTGTGACATGGCCAACTCAATATGAGTTTATCCAACTGTCAATCTTTTCAAAATACCCTTACAATGTTTCATCAAACTCGGCACTTTAAACTACCCGCTAAGCGTTAGGACTACCGGGTAAACAGACCTCTTTTGACCTTTTGGTACGCAGGGGAGAATGAGGAAATTTACGTTTATTTATGGTATAAATTCAACAAAACCCTGTGCCCTATCTTCCTTCTCTCTCATTGTATATTATTACCCGACAAGCGTTTCGAATTTTGTGTAGGGGTTAAGCAGCGCTTCGGGGCAAGTAAACCATTATTTATGCAAGAAGAATATATTTCAGAATTTATGCATTCTGCTTTCTCTCGCTCTTGCGTTGAAGCCATTATGTACCATGTTTTACGCAGTCAATCGTGGAATGGGAATGTCGGATCTCCCTCATTTCTTCTTGCATTGAAACTTTGACGTCTCTTCAACCCCTCGCCTCATATAAACAATTGCACAGGGTGTGTTTTATTATTCCTTCTTTTCGCGGAAAGCAAAAAGGGAGAACGTATGGGGGAAATTGTATATAATATTTTCAAAGTTATTTCAAGCTACTGTATATAACGTGCAAGGAAGAGATATTGAACTCGGAAGCAGCAAAGTATCTACAAAGTATCCACACACTTATTACATAAATGTGGAGAATGCAGGAGCTATGTTATTGGCATTGAGTAAACTAAATTCAAACGCAATGTAAGTTTAATATGGTTTAGTTGAATCAAACAACGGGATCAGTAAGAGAGAGGTATTAGTGAGAGATTGGAAGGCATAGTTACAAGAATCAAGGATGGCTATGGAATCAATCCTTGCAAGTATTATATATGTAATTATACCTTTAGTTGACTGTTAAAAAAGTAAGCTGTAGTAGATGGCATGCATGTACATTAAATTGTTAAGGTTATTATAAATACTACATACAGAATTAACTTCATGCAATCCAATTAGCAAGTTTAAACATGAAAGAATCTGATGGAATGTTGGATCACATACTGTTTACTAAAATCTAATCGGTGTTAAACTCTAGCAAACCAGCATACACCTTTAGCGTATCCAGAGCATTGCATTTCCCGCTTGGGCCCAACTACAAAACTCACAGGATTGCGCTACTTTTAAAATGATTTACGTTACGACTCAACTGATGGTTATATAGTTTTCATTAAAATTTGAATGCGGTTACACCACAGAAATTGATTCAATCCCACGAGCCTCCTTTCCCTTCCACCCTATAACAATAAATAATGTTTTAATGAAGATACCCCTGGAAGCAAGTTGTATACCTACTAAAACCTAATCTGCTGCACAACATGGTCAGGCAATGTGAAGCCAGGGACGCCGCATCATTGAGACAGATGAGTTATCCACCAGAACCTCAAAGCACTTTCGTTTCAAAGCCCTCACAGCTCAAGAGGGAGAGCGGAAGGATGATGATACAATTTGAATTATATTGAATTCCTCAACGCAAATGAGAGAAACAATCGAACCGCAATTCAATTACTGCAATTATACAATTTTAGATATGCAGTAGTAGACAGACAGAGAGACGAAGTTAAAGTTTTGTTCTATACTTTGTTTCCGTTCCCTGTAATTCAAACTTGGAGAGAAATGATTCAAGTTTAGGAATTTCTGAATCATAGGGAATATTCTACCCGGGTAGATTTGAATATGCATTACATGTCGATGGCGTCTCAGCCCCGGGTTATTTGAAACACATGGCTGCGTTTCAGTTGTGTGGGTTGTAGTATAATGCAATATGTAATTTAAAATGATGAATCAATCCGTGCATTAATGCATTCCAAATTTCCATCATCAGCGTGTACTACTAGAAACCACCGTGGAATTTCTGCGTACAATTTTGAATCCTAGGATTGTGAGAGAAAATATTTTTCTTCATGTGTGTGCTTTTATCTTCCGTTACTCTACGAGCTCTGCTGTGCTCTCATGTATTTCTCCTTTTGCTCATTATTTTATTTTAGAACGGTAAAAAAAACCTCCATTCTTGCTGATGGCACAAAAATAATACACACCTCCTTGCTTTGAAGTAACAAGGAGCAGCCCGTTTTGAATGAGTTACTAAGTGTAAATGAAAGCTTCGACTTGGATTCAAATACACTACATAAAACTTGTCCAGGATTGGAGAGGATGAAGAGATGATGAGAAGAGAGCAATAATAATAATAGAGATGTATGACTCAGGTCGTACAAAGGACAAGGTTCTTTCCACATTTCATCCCGTCAAGTCTTCTCCATGCACATGTTGATAATTAAACCCGCCGCTTTTAGTCCATATCCCAGTTTCTCTTGTATTGTAGTATGCCTTCCAGCAGCCGAAAGCTGGATAGGGAGACTGAGTACCTACAAATCTACGAGCCTGCCAAGGATTCCCGACACAAATTACCCAGTACAAGTCTCCCCTCTGTAACTCTCCCTGATTCTCCAGCACAAACTCCTCCTCATCAACGATTAGCTTTACTGACAACACACTTGCTACAAATTGTAATGTTCCTTTGTAGCCTGGAATTCCAGGAGGAGTTCTCTCTTACGAGTGACGAGGTTCTGCTGGAAATTATCAAGCTCATATAAGCTATATTGCTTTTGGTTAGCTCTTCCTTGAAGCTTGCATACACTTTGCAGAGAGAGCTACGTTAGGTGGATCATTCACGGGCTTTTTGCTTTTTGCTCTTACGACTTAATCTGGAAGTCTATTTGAATCGCTCTTATCTGAATTCCGCCCCGTCTTTGCTTGAGAAAAGTACAACGGAAAATTGACTCCAGAGTATCCTGGAATCACTTCACTGCTAACAGGGAACATTAATCAGAAATGGTATCTTTAAAATGTCAAAGTAGAGGCTGGAGTTTACAATTAGTAAATGAGAATAGAGCTCGACGACATAAACATAGTGATTGATACGATGATGCAATCTGTGTGTGTGGATTGAAATACCTGTTGACGGGATATTTTGAAGGAATTTATGAAATTGGAAGACGTGTGCTCGTGCTAGCTAATTGATCCGCCTGATTTTTAGATTTATCGACAGCACACTTTCCATGGTTTATTTTAAAAAGAAACGGCATCCGCCCTCATAAAAACCAACCATTTTGTTAGGGATCAGCGTCGATAATCTAATTTTATTATAATTTTAAGAATACCTTCTACTAGATGAAAGTCATGGTTTAGGTCAACGCTTGAGACTGTAACCATTTGGTTTTATTATAAATTTGTGCTTACTGCTCAAGGTACTCTTACATATGCTAGTACCACAAACCAGTACTACGGAGAAAAACATGAGAAACCTTAAACACGTCCTCAGAAGATGTACTATTCGCTATCGAATCGAACATACCTACGTTAAGTATCTGTTATTCGTTTACACCTGAAAATACCTGTGACGATACCAGAGTGACAGCATAGGCATGCATACTTAGCTTAACTGGAAATTTGAGCTTCGTTCTAATTCTTAGCCCTGTTGGGGCCTCGTTCACTTTCTCCCTAACACATAGCAGTGACAAGTTTATTACATATCTGCTAACCATGGTTTCTACCGCGAACCTCTCTACCGGCATCTGCACCTTCTAACGTACAGCCACTTTATTATTACACGGCTTGCTAGCGTCCTTGCTTGTCAAAATCAAATTACCTGGACCAGCGCTGGAGAAGAGTGAGGAGGTTCTTCATTTAAAAACTTATAAAATATTCATTCCCGCCCCATCTTCCACATGGCCAGCATGATGAGGAAGTGCACATGTTCAATGCTAGGAAAAATAGTAGCTTAATTACTAAAATTCGATCCAATTTTCTTCCGCTCTTGCTACTTTCATTTCTGTTGGGCAGTAGGTAGTAGGTCGACGTGTCAGCCAGCTGTCAGCTGAAAATTGCAATGTATTCGGAGAAAGTTGCAGAATAATTTGAATATACGCCTCTGATCCTTGTTCTTTGTTCAAAGCCTCCGCCTCCTTTAGATTAGGATGATTCTACCCGGTTCTTTTGCATTTAGACTACATACCATAGGCCTCCTCGTCAAATAATACTGTTTCATCATGAAATGCTCTGTTTGATTATGGTTTAAGAAGGCTTTAAATTGTAGCCAGCAGGCTGATGAGCAGCCCAAGACAATTTGGATTCATCTAGGAACGCTATGTATTTGAAACGAAACATATTCCTTGTTTTACTTTAATTAAGGTATACATGCAGAACGGACATGTGATAGCATTTTGGATCTCCGCATATTAGAGGTGGCGCCCAGGCCCGAGGAATGAAAGTGTTATTGACATAAGGGAGGATGAAAGGGTGGGGGTTTAATTGAATAATTAAAACTGAAAAGGTGGATCGCACGGATTCCAGAGTTAATTATAACGTCCTTGCATAACAAGAGATTCCACCCAATAATTTTTAAGTCAAACCCTTCTTGACCGAGTGTACTACAGCTAAAGCTACATAGCTAAGAACCAAACCAGCAGGTTTGGTTGCGTGAGGATGAGACCACCGAAGGTGTATAATTTTTAAAAGAATTTCCAAAGGATCCCAGCTCTAAACAACTTAATCATTATCTCGCCAGGTAAGTTCTTACGTTGCATCAGCGACTGTATGGATGCACTGCATTTTATATGAATAAAATTGTAAGATGCAGGTGCGTTGATGTTTGATTCAGCCTACAGTAGCTTGCGAATATTATTGGGTAGCAATAACTGACAGATTCTATGTTTTGGAAACATGCACGACGCAAAATGCAGGAGCAATCTGTATTTTCAAAATGCTTCTTAAGTTCAGAGCGTGAACTTGAAGCTTTGACTTTGTGATTTGATTTCTGGGTTCTCTCTGTTTCTTAGGCAGACAAAGAGAGCTCGACACGCAAAAGTGTCAAAATTTCCTTGAAGGAGGAAAATCGGAATAGAAATTACTCGGGGCTAGGAAATGAGCAACATTTGTGTTTTAGTTTTAAACAAAGGCAACGTGTGGTTCTAGGCTTGAATTCGATTCCTTTTGTTTTTGACTATTGCTTAGGCTAGCAAGTAAGAGAATTCTAAGGTTATATAGCAAGGAGAAAGTACGCTTTGGATCGGTTGCTATTGTGAACCGAGTGGTCTTTTGGTCTTTGTATTTCTGGGATTGTGTAGCATGTATGTCGGTGTCGTAATGGATCGACTGCCAAAACAGGAGCGGAATGACGGAGAAACACTTTGAAGTTAACAAAGTTGGAGGAAGCAATTGGGCGGGGGAGAAACAGCTGGGCTTTGGAGAAAGTCGGCCGTCAAGGTTGCCAATATTTCCTTGGTATTCTTCTGCTCCACACTTTTGGCTTGGCTCAATTATGTGTCTGCCTGATCCTTGAAGAAACTGGAAGAACATGTAGAGAGAAAGTAGAAAAGGAGAAAGTCTTCACTACCGAAGAGAGAATAGGCGAACATATGGGCTCATTTTCTCATTGATTTCTCTTTTCTTTCTTTCAGGATTCTGAAAAGGTTCGAACTGGGCAGGGGCCAGTAAAGACTGCAAGTCGGACGTCATTGCGTGCCACGGTCACTTGCGAATCCGATAAATGCTCCTGTATTTATTCTCAGAGGTGATGGATGCACGGAATCCCGAAGGTGAAGTGAGTATTAGGTGGTGTCAGGCAGAGGGGAGAAGCAAGGAGAAAGTTATTCACTCCCTCTTCTAACCCATGGTTTAGGAATCATACGAGTACGAGCACTGTGTAGGACATATTGCGAATTTTTATGCCAAATAGGTGAAGAGGGCAAGGAGAAAGTAAAGGTAAGAAAGCCCTTGGAGAAAGCACAAAGAGTCGTACAAAAGAGAAAGCACCATAGAGTATTGGATGAGGGAAAGTGGAAGTAAAGTCATGAAGAAATGCAAAATACAGACAGTTACTCAGCAGCACAGCTAGGGGAAAATTCAAAGCTGACAACAGAAAAACTCGAAATATTGGATAAAGCTGCACAAGGGGAAATTTCAAGTGAATCTCTGCTTGCTTCAGTTGTATGCCTTGGTTAGAATATCTAGTGGGATTGAAAACTTGAATTCTCGAAATTTATAGAAGCGTAAATATCTTGGAAAATTCATCTAATAATTTGCATCCGCGCAGCTTCTGCTCTCATATGAAGGAGACTGCGAGAGTAAAGAAGGAATAAGGTGGGTTAAATTCCCGGAAGCGAGTACTCGCTTTGATTCCATCCAAGGTCTGATTAGATTGAATTCAGCTTAAAGTATATGCTCAGGAGGGAAGGGAGACATACGTGAAAGGGTAGACGAACGTACAGTTTCAACTGGGTTAAGCCCTGAGGTTGAAATTAATCGATTATTTGACAACCAGTCATAGTGTTACTAGAAAACGAGTAGGAACTAAACTGTGGCATGTTCAAGCTGAATATCTACACGTGTTGAAATGGGGAAACAATCAAAGATGAGAGAATCAAGTTAAATTCCCAGAAGGAATATGAGGGCAAATTTTCATGCTCCTTCCTTGCTCCCGTTTACTTTCACCACCACTGTTTTCTCTCAAGGCCGGAAACGGGAATATGCTTGCTCTAATCAATTGGTATTATATAGTTGCCGGTGAAAGTTGGAGAAAGTACATGTGGTGACTGGAATCTCAAGTTTTGATTATTCCATTGGGTTTCTACCTCGAGGATGGAGGAATAAGGAGGAAGCAAGCGGCGGGGTTGAGAAGGATGTGTCGCTAGGATGAAGGATTTGAATTTTAGAATATTATATGTGATTGAACATAGCTACCGCTCTCCCGCTACCGGCTATTGAATTTGCGGGCATCCAAGCGGATGTGAAAGATGTGGAGATTTGAGCATACGTAAGTTAAGTAAGCAAGAGAACTGGGAAAATTTGCCTAATCCACTCATACTACTACTCGGATTGATCAAAATACGAGACTATTGAAGATGTACGAAACCCTTCTTCCCTTGAGTGCTTGAGTCCTATACTACGTTACACTATGACCGGAAATTCAAAATCGCGAATAGAGACGAACGGATAGAACATGCTTAACCAAGCAAACTTTGTTGTTCCTGCCAGTTACAAAATTCGCAAAGAACCTTGCGGATTTCCTGGTATCAATTTTTCGGGGGAAGCGAAAACAGCTTTAACATAGCTTTCCTTTTATTCAATTCTATCAATCAGGAAGAAAACTGGAAGAGCGGCGGGTAATTTAGAAAGAACAAGGCTTGGATTTACTTCCTCGGCATCCTTGTTTCGCAACCTTGAAACACTTTTGCAAGGATAATCAATCAAATAATCTAATATTTTTCCGATGCTGCGAATAAATGTAGCATCACATCATCAACAAAGACTCTCTTGTCATCTTAATTTGAAATGAAAAGAGTTTCGCTTTTCCGCTATAGCCTGACTCGTATTGCAAAAATTCGCAATTTCTTTCCATCTAAATCCCCAGAACGCCGCCTCGATCTCTTCTCAGACCTTTTTTAAATCAGGACAACGGGCTAAGCAGGATAATCTTCAGCCCCTCTAGCGACGTCCTTGGTCTCCAAGGAAAAAAGCGGCTAAGATGAAATGGAAAAAGAATTATCCTTCCTAGGGATTACTACCGAGAGACTTGATAAAATCTCTGGCAGAAGTTAAGGCAGGTTTTTGCAATTTTGCAAAATAAAATAAAAATAAGAGCTTCCACTAGATCTTTTAGGACTTGATGCAATTTAATACCACGGGGGATGCTCGCTGTTTAAATTAGCTTTGGGATTATTCGCAATAGTGAATAGGAAGGTCGTTTTCAATAGCAGCGAGAATGTAAGTGAAAGTCCCTGAGGTGAAAGTAGAAGGTCCAGTTGTGCAATATAGATCGCGAATCAAAATACAGTGAAGAATGAAATTTTGAAGGAATTCATGAATAGCAAAGAAACTGGAAACATGCAGGCGATTTACTTCCGCTTCAGGTCTATTAAAATATATCCTCCGATCTTGCGTTTCTCGATAACGATCTGGTGCACAGTGCACCTTGCGCCGGAATACTAGCCGCAAGGTTACATTCAAACTTAAATTAACTCTATCCGCAACGGAGGTAGTAGGACACTGCTGAATAATCAAAGGAAAACTAATGTATTCCCGGGGACATCCTTTAAAAAGCATGGCGAGTGCTTTGAGTACGTGGAGAAAGTAGTTTCAACTTTATTCCATCAAAACCCTCAGAACAATCATGGATGGAGAACAAGTGGCGTTTTTGTAAAAGAGACGAGAAACTTTGTCTTTTGCATTTCGCAAGGTGCTCATCCATCGTGATTCCGGAGAAAAGGATGATTAAAAATGGATGGAGAAAGTGTTAAAAGTTGTTTACCATCTTGAGAAATCCTGCGGCTTTCTCTCAAAAATAAGAGAAGAGGAAGAAACTGAGAGAAACTAGTTAAGAATGAAAAGAGGATGAGAAAATGCTGGGATTGAATGCAAATCCATGCATTCCGTGTCCCTGTTATAAATATTTTAATACTGGATGAAAAAATTCTCTTTGGCTTCCCTAGCCTAGTTTTTGGGACAAGTTGATGGATGATAGGATGGGAGAAATTACATCAAGGCTCGGGCAGGTGAGTGAGAGAGGGAGGAAGAGAGGGGGGAAACATGGAGAAAGTCTGGAGAAAGTTGTAAGAAGAGGAAAGAAGCGGATAGAATGTTTATTTGCAAGCAATAAAAGCACGTCTCTACTTGGAAAAGCATCCCTTAAGAGAAATAAAACTTGCATTGGTTGCTCAAGGTGCTACTACCAGGCTCACTCCCACTTTCACCAGCTTCGAAAACGTATCTTCTACGTTTAAGGCATGTTGATATTGTCATAAATTTTACGCTTCCACATTCCAAAAACTTTACTAGGGCATCAGTTGATCCCATACAAGTTTATCAGTGGAAAACATGTAAATCATGAGCTTAAATATGAGGGAAGAGCAGGAGAAAGCAATAAATTGGGTTCTTCCCTCCTTGCTTTCTCCCTCCCATATGCTTTCCCCGCTTCTTCTGCTCCTGCGGTTGGACCTGACATTAGGGTCCCTATTTGGAGCTTGGTAAATCTTATCTCACCATAAGAGCTCACATACACACTGGGCTGGAAGGAAGGGCGGAGCGGTGGGCGGGTATCCGAGGGATGGACGAGAGAGAAAGTCGTCCAAAATACGGAGAAAGTGTCGGGTCTCTGAGGAAGGAGCCTTATGCATACTTATTGTCCCCCTGTTTTTCCTCAGACACGAAAACTAAGGGCTTAAGTTTAGCTGCCGATAAATCATGTTGACAAGGAATATCTAGGCGTGTTTGCGCCAATCCCTATCACTTACTTTCTCGTCGCTCCATTGAAGTTTTTTACCTCTTTCTCTCGTCTCTCATATTTTCACTTTATACCGCTCTTTCTTTCAGGATTTTGCACAAAGGACTTCTTTCTAGCTTCCCATTCTCAGCTTTCTCCGCCGATATTTTCACTCTGCTTTCTCCTACTTTCTCCAACACCTTCATACCAAGAAAACAAATAAGTTTTCTTATCATATACCTTTCCCATTAAAACGTTTGCAAAGTTGATATTGTTGTCCGAAAAACTAGCGGCAAACAATATATTTACTTTCACTGTATTGTAATAGAACGCGCCCTCTTAACCACAACCACCTTGAACTTCTATGCACATCCACTTCTTCTGAGAAATGAATTCAGAAATAAAGCGCCTAATATTTTTAAAATCCTTGATGCTTTCTCTTTAAATTCAAGTTGTAACTTTCCGGGTTTCTACAGTTCATTACAGAGCTCTTAGTTTAATGATAAAAATGAAGTGAATATCCGACACGTGGCAGAGTGACGTATTGACAGAATACTGAGAACATGGTGGTGGTTAAATCCTGAAAGTGTTGAGTTGCATGTGCAAACCGAAATTCACCAAGAACAGACACGAGGTTTGTGAAAATTCATATTTTCGCAGAAAAAGTTACATCACATTAAAAGCCGAATAAGAACCGCGGCATTGCTGCAAGAATGCTTTCACAAAATGCAAATCAAAGCTTATAGGAAAAACTACACGATACAAGGAGAAAGTTGCGGATTTGTGAAGAAAGTTATGTCCGCGTCAGCAAAACTCTAATGGCTTCCGGAAAGCACCGCATCCCCGTGACCGGGAAAAAAGGCCTATATTTGAATGAACCAGAAAAGTCCTCGAAACTAGGTTAGTATCCAGTAGTAGCTGAGAGGAATATTCGCATTCGGCGAAACTTATACAAACTCAGGCCCTTTCACCTTGTCAAGCTTTCTCCATTGAAAAGTATCAAGTTGCGGGATTGAGAAACAAAATTCGGGCTTTCTGAATAGATGGGAAAAGGAGAAGCTGAAAATACATTTATTTGCTCGAGTCCGGTGGCTGGGCGGGTTAAATGATAGTAATTTATCTCTTTCCTTTTCACTTACAATGCTTTCTTTTCATAAGGATTTTCACACGGGATTCAAAGAAGGTCCTTGCCACAATAATCCCCAAGCTAAATTTACTCTTCCTCTTCTAGGCGTTGCCCTACTAGCTACCAGCAGAACCGTTAAAAGTTTCGTGGACGGACGATATAATTTTGCACAATTTGTACACGACCTATTGTGTCAGTGTCACAACCGGGGGAGAAAGTCAGTAACGGTAACGAAGTATATAACCTTAGCAACAGCGAGTGTATGATGGAGGGCACGTGTCATGGAGCAGAATCGTTGACGCAGTCTGCTAAAACGCAACGAAGAGTTACAGCAGTGGTGGTGAAAGCAACTTTCTTTTTGTGCAAGGACTCTCGGAGATGAAATGGAGCATTAATTTAAGAAATGGTTGAATTCTCTAAGAGCGAGGCTATCGTTTGTCATTAATTTTGTGGAATTGTCAGCCCAAGGAAGTTGGAACTAGTGGAACTAGTGATTCCAGTCTGCAGAGAGTTACAAAGAGGGAAGAGGAGAAAGCATGAGAGCTAGGAGAAAGGGGAGAGAAAAAGAAAAAAAATCATTGTGAGGACAAATAATCCTGATTTCCTTTACAATGTTCTACATTATATTTACATCTGTCTGATGTCCCAGTTCCTGTGCAGCAGTGTGTGATATTGCTACATAGGAGGAAATAGGAGAAAGCCCAGACGAAAAGAGAAAGTAGAGAAAGTAGAAGCTTTTCCAAGGGGTTAGAATTTTTAAAGCTGTGCGGTTAATCATTAATCATAGAAAAACATTTTGATTATGAAAGAGGCTCAGCAAGATACTTGATGGGCTGCTACATGTAAAGAATCCATTTGCATCCTTTGGAGTGTAAGTAGGGGGAGAGGGGGAGAGTTGGTTGGTTGTGTGGAGGACAAAAGGTTAACGATGTGATCTTATCCCGAGAGAAAATTACTTCCTCTTTTGGACACGAATCAAATGTTTTCTAGCTAGTGCAATTTAATGTAAGGCAAGTTGATTTTCGGAAGTAGTTTACTGCCTTCTCCGCTAAATTACAAGGAATGAATACGGGTGCGGTGTGAAAAATACCACTTGGGCCATCACATGCAAGCCCAAATCTGCACGTTTGTAACCGAATTGAACCAAATTAAAACGCAAGTCTGTAAAACTGCAACGCCGATTTCATCATGAGCATATAGATACAACAAGAGTTAGTCTGTGAGCTAAGTTAGCCGAAATGCTCGGTACTGCACCTCTTCTCTTTCTAAGAGTTTGGGAAATACAACGCCGGCTCTGAACATAGAGCATTCAGTCGACAAAATTTCATGCGCTGCTTAGTTTGGCTCGGAACAACCTCACGAGTTTTAGTGTATGCTCCTTCTGAAAAGGAATTGGCAACAGATTTTTTACTGACGTCTTCGCTCTAAATTAGGTAGCGTGGATTGAAGGAGGGAGTACGAAGGGCTTAACCATAGACCGGAAGCTTATAAAAGCAGTTTCAATCAATTCAAATACGGGGCGTTTCATAGGGTATCAATTTTAGTTCCATTAGTGAAGAAATAGCTTGAGCTGTTTTCGTGTATTCCAAGAAAACTGGAACGAATCGAAGCCTTGGGAGGCGGATTGGCGAACACGTTGGTTTCCGACAGCCAGCCGAGCCTCATGCTTATTTCTCTGCCCTGATCTAAATCCCATCGAAACTCGGTCTTTAATAGAGAGAATTTACTTTATCTTTGGCACGGATAAGGGGAATAAGTTGCACTTTAAGGAAAAAACGCCGCCAGCTCGATCCGCCTCTTCCATTAGGAAGAGGTGAGCTAACTAGAACACGAAGCTGGAAAAGATTTGGAGCAGGGGAAAGCAGCTGTCGCTGGGTTGACATAATGCGACTTTGATTTCAGCGTGACTTTTTAAGGGCAATTACGTTTATTTGAAATTTGATGTCGTGATACAAGAGAAAAAAAGAAAGTGGAGAAAGGAGAGGGCGAGGGTTGAAATGAGTAATGAAATTGGGAACAACAAGCTCTCATCATCCAAGCCTCAATGGTCATTTCACGTCCACAATCACGAGCTACCATTCAATCCTTTCATCGATTCCCCCAAAAAATAGTGATCCATCTTCCCCAAATAGGGAGAAGATGGGAGTAAATGCTTTCTCTTTCCCTAGCCTTCCATCAAGCACGGTCCAGCACAGGGACAAAGAGTGTACAGGAACCAAAGTAATGGAGAAAGCAAAAGTGAGGGTAGAAAGCTTGAAAGCACAGCGGATGGATTCAATGATCATCCTTTCTTTATTGAGAGGATTCCAGATAAAGAAATATCCTTAGCTTGTTTGAATTCAGCTCAGCTCCTTCCAATACAACTCTCTTTGAATGTCTCAATCTAGTAAAACGTCGTTTCACTTGAGTACTGTGTCCCTCAAGGGGTGGGGGCGGCGTGGTAGCTGCCTCCGACTATCGAAACAAGTTGCCTCAAATAAACCAAATGTGAAGCTGGAAAGGAAATCGAAGTATCGGACGTGAAGGAAGTATCGGACGTGTAGTGGGGACGTAAAAATAAAATAAATAACACGAAATCTCTTTAAACTATTTCCGATAGTCAAAAATATTCCCCTCTAGTCTTCTAGAGCCCGGGCTCTTTAGAATACATTTGTATTCTGGAAAATTGAAAAAATATGCTCACTCATCCATCAGGAAATTTATCGCAGTAGCCGAAGCTACGACACCAGAGGAATGGTGGACCGTTTCACGAATCCTTGTAGAAAGTGGCAGACCTCTTCCATCCTCGCTAGGAATGTCGCTTGCTCTTAATAAATCCAGACTAGTCCATCAATCCTCGTTACGCTCCGATACCGCTCACAAATCTATCTTGATAGACCAAGTGCCAACCGGTTACCATGGTTCTCTACCACCGTCCGCCCCTTCCTTTCGCACCCATTCATAGTTTTGTGGGCTAAGAGAGGACCAGAGGACCGACAAAAGAACACAAGATGAATGGAGTGGAGAAAGTAACGATTTTCGCCGTTATGGCAACTACTTCTTCGCCAAGAAGCAGTTGTAGGGAGACACGAGCGTTCACGGCTGAATGGTCAGGGCCAAAAAACCAACGCCTATTTATAACCACCATCGCCTTGGCAATATTCCACACGGATTTACCAAATCTTCCTTGTCATGAGCTACTACATATCCTTGTTTACAGGGGTTTTCTCCCCAGGAGGAATGGCTAAACCAAATGGATGAATCCTCTTGGGAAGGGATTTTATGCAGATTTGCATCAAAGTACCGGGATTTCTTAAGGCATGTATA
This sequence comes from Sminthurides aquaticus, assembly GCA_906901655.1. Taxonomy (NCBI): domain Eukaryota; kingdom Metazoa; phylum Arthropoda; class Collembola; order Symphypleona; family Sminthurididae; genus Sminthurides; species Sminthurides aquaticus. Next base: position 6,640,843 of record CAJQTT010000010.1, read on the forward strand.
GATTGAAACTGAAACGAGGATTCCTTCAAAGTGTAAAAGATGCAACGGAGGATTTGCGGAATTGTGAATGATTACATGCCGTGGGTCTGAATCCAAGGAAGGTAGAGAAAGCGGAGAAAGTCCAAAATGAATTGAAATAGATGTAATGCAGAACGGTAAAATGAGGACAGACTGATCATGCTATGGTATACAATAGAAAAGCGATAGAAATCGAAAAACCATCTTCGTCATGTGCATGTAAAGCTGCAAGCCTCCAGGAGAAAGTCATAAACAGCGTTGATTTTATGCAAAACGTGTTACGAATTATTATATATTGGTACGGTAGATACTTGCAGTATAATTTATCGCAAAAACTGAGAGTACATATACTTTTTGCAGTGACTGTATTTTAGTTTCTGCAAAATCTATAAAATATTCCAAAAGCTGCGTAAATTATACCGTAAAGATGCTGCTATTTCTGCAACATTTCAATTGCTTTGCAAAAGCAGAAACGCAAACACTGGTGAAGACGTAACGGATGCCGGAAGAGGGCTTGAAATCCAAAGTGAGAGGAAAAGAATTTTGCCATCTCTCAATACTCATATGCCTCCATCCCAGGCAGTAAATCTTGTATAACTGAATACGTATTGCCCACAAGTACGATAAAAATATGGAGAAAGGCAGTGAAAGTTGGTAGAATCAAGCTGGTTCTGCTCAGATTTGAAGAGGATAAAAATCATGGAAAAATCCTATGGAAGTTACGTAAAGGAAAGCGAGGAGGGAGAAAGCATAAAATAATTTTCGACTTGTAAAATTCTTAAGATTGGTATAGCAGAACGGGGATTTTGAGGGAAGAGAAACGTTTAAAATGAGGAAATTATACAAGAGAGGCTCCTATTGCCTGTAAAAATATATAGCTGTATGGAGAGGAAGAAATAAGAGGAAAGAAGAAAGAGTGAAAGTCGTCAATAATTTTGTTTGCCTTCCCTTCTTCCCATTACGCATGAGAGGGTATTATACTTTCTCTCAATGCTTTCACTCCTTTCTCCGCCAAAAGCTCATTTTCCTTGCTTTGCTTTCTCCTACCCTTCTCCACGCGTACAACATTACGCTCTAGGCTTTTGTCCATATGCTTCTATTCCCCCTCGCTCTTGCTTATCTATTAATAATGTTTTAGAATTTTTAGTTTCTTAAAGCGGTTTCTTTTTGTAAAGTCCACGAAGTGGCCAGACTTTGGATATTTCTCAAGGGATCTTCAAAAGCGGACAATGTACGGCAGATATGAGTTATTTAGCAGCACATGCACATTAAAAAGAGCTGAAGGCAACATATAGTGGTATAGCATGCCTTGAACGAGGCTGGAAGGTAAGAGGCCTCTTGGATATAGTTCATTTCCATCGAGTTTTAGTAAAGAGGGAGAGAGACATAAAAAACACTTGACAAAGCCATGTCCAAGCTAACTGGAGAGGAGTCCGGCCAGAAGCTTCTTGAAATCTCTTAAAATTTAGCCGAGAACGTACTTGAATTACCGGCTCAAATCTTTTAAGCGTTTCTTTTCCACAAACTGTTTTCTCAGTCTCTTGGAAGAAATAAGTTTAGTGAAGGAGAGAGAAAGAGAGAAGTGGGAGAAGCTTTCTCTCCCGCTCAGCCAGCATCAGACTTTCTCCCTTAGTAACGTGCTACTTGAGTGGATTGCGTGCAAGGCATACCGGAAAAACTGGTGAGAAACCAGGATGGTCATCATCATAATCTACGCCCACCACCCAGAGTGGCTCCAGGGTTTGGCACAAGAAGACTTGCATTTTTTCTTTCCATTCCCTTAATGGAATCCTTCCACTCAGTCTTACACAATCTTTTAACACTTGCAAAAAAGTGTTATTTTGGATGAGTGCGCTCACACAACCGACAACGGCAATTGATGTGGGGAGTGGGCGGGTTTTTTGAACGCACACACGGACATCAGTTTACATGGTGTTCCCAGATTTCAATTTTCAAGATTACCGCCACTATACTTCCAAGCTCTGTCCGATATCTCCGTATGAACAAGGAAGCTTTCATTCAAAAACAATATGCTGATGACGATGGCGGGCAGTTTAAGAAGTAATATTTTCAGCTACGTAAAATTTCAATTCAGTTTAACTGTTACTCAGTATTCGGGGAACGGAAAAAGGGGAATGAAATAAGGTAGTACTACGTCGTTAAGCATAAAGGATTTGTAAAAAAGGGCCGAATGTATGCGTATGGTCAGAAGTTTTGGGCCACGTATATAAATAAACGTGATTATTCTTAAACCATTCCGAGAATAAGAGCCATGAACGCGTATTACGCTTATGGATTCCCCTCCCCCTTCTTCTTTGGGATCTTAGTAGTTCTCTTCCTGTTCATCATAGTCTATTATGGCAAGATCTGTGGGATGGACTTGAGTAGGAGAGCTTGGATGGATCTGCCAGATTAAATTTGGTTTAATGCAGGATGGAATACGGAATGGAGATATACGTAGCCAGCTCGCGTTGAGGAATACCACAGAGAATAGAGTCGTATAACAATTCCAGACAATCTCCGCAAAGCTTGAGAGGAATGGTAAATTCATGAAACAATAGAACACAATTCCCACAGCTCTGATCGAGGGTACTTGGATTCGGAGAAGAGCTCTTCAAGTACATCAAGATATCAACTGCCATTATCATTACCGTACCGCTATAGTTTCCTCATGCCGGCTCCTGCATATGGACTAGGTGGATGGACTCTTATAAAGATTGCCAAAAGCTTTATACAATGTTATCCTCCTTAACGGTTTGAAGCTGAACCGGTTGAAGAAAATCCATATAGTTGCGTGTAGCATACGCAACTATATAGATTTTCTCAAGTCTTATTCATACTCAGGATAGAAAAATAGTAGCAAGTGGGAGAAAGTTAGAGAAAGCACTCGTGAAAGTAGTGGAGAAAGTATAGAAAATTGACTGCAAAATAACTGGAACATGGAAGACATGACTACAAACAACAGTTCTTGCGGAGCAATGTTGGAAAAGGAAGGAGAAACACATGTTCCGTACATTCTCCAGAAATTCTATGTCTTTACTGAAAATTGGCGTAACTGAACGCCGTTTCCCTAAACACGTCTGCTAACTTGACGCGCTTCAGCGAAAGTTACTCCCTGATTCCCAAATCTACGAGCAATAAGTGCTCATTGTAAATTGTTTATTCTCTCAAAGCTTCAAAATATTATCCCAGCTTATTACCTCCCATTTTCACAAAAAATCCTCCCTCAGTCTGCCAAATCTACTCTTTCGGGAATATTTTATAGCATGTAGCATTATTTTTCTTGGACGATGCTCAGCATTCCAAGGAACAACTTTTGTAGACTCACATTAGTTTCTGCTCTGGCTTTTCATGGTCTGAAGTATTCAGTCAGGTTTTTTCATGTTGTGTACTTTCACCGCTTTCACTACTTTCACTTTCTATTTTTCTCCGAATCCATTTCAAGTACCGGTAAAATTATGTTGCTATAATTTTGACTTGGATAGATCTTGGACAAAACCAGGAATCGTGGCAACTCCTTCTCTAGTGGATAACGATGTTGGATATTGAATGGAAAATCCGCTATTCCCTTATAAATTCTTTAGTTTTATCGTTTCTTGCGAATTTCTTTCCGCAACGGGGATACATATTGTCGAGAGACATTGCATTGGGGAAATATCATTTGCTTTCTGTCAAAATCCCCAAGAGACTATAGCGTTATCGAAGAAGTGAGTGGGTAAAAAGCAAAGGACCGTGACAAGATTCGGGTCATTCATTACTTACAATCATGTGTTTCCTTCATCTTCTTGATGAGAAAATGCCAGAAAGGAGAATCTGGACAATAATTTTGAGATGAAATTTAGTGAAAGAATATTGCTCAAGTTGATATGAAATATTGAAGCGTAATAGACTGACGGACGGACGAGGACTGGATATAGCTTATGGTGAAAGCTGGGGGAGAAAGCAAACTTGGATTGAACATTCTGCAAGAGGGAATGCAATGAAGCTTGGAATATACGCGCTTCTTCTACACTCTCTGTCAAAACCGGGCCCTCCTTATACTTTCTCCTCCCGGGACTAATGCAATCAGAGAGGAGAAATGTTTTCCTGGTCGGAAGTAATAGTGTGCAGTAACTGTGTGAAGATAGCGGTAACCATGAGGAGGATGACGCGTGGCTAAGATGGCGGGTATCTAAGAGTAGAAGCGGGAACCTTGTGAGGGTCATAAGTTATTTCGCAACTTCCAGTTGTTGTAACATTGATGATGATGAGAGCCATCATCATCATATTTCCTGGTAGTTTGATAAGCGAAGACGATTGAGTCCCTCGACCAAGTAAAAAAGACAGCAACTGAAGAAGGATACTTTTTTAGCTTCCTGCTTACTTTTTTGTTTCACTTCCCGGGTTTTTTCAACCCGGGTCGCAGTTATGTGCCTAGTGGTGCGGGGAGCCAAGAGCAAGGAGGAATATTGTCCGGCAGACGGGCAACCAATGTTCTGTTTGTGGCCGAATATAAAAGAGACAGAAGATGGATGTGAGAAGCTTGTCAGACTGACCTTTCTTTTACTTTTATTGCTGTCCGTTACAAGCTGTCTTCTTCTTTCATCTCTGCAAACTCAATTACGCCCCGTCCATAGATATATTTTCCCTTCTCTTTCATCTCTCCTTCCTCCTCACCTTGTCAATAAGGATATCATGAGGAAAAACATGGAATAAATGGAGAAAGCAAACGAAGAGAAAGGAAGCAAACGAAATTGCAAACTTTTATACGTTTCATAACATATCTTCCATCTTTATCATAAAAATACTGCTACTTTCACTTCAACAAAGGATGCACAGTCTAAAAGGAGAAAGTGAACCAGAACCTCCCTGTTTTGAAGAGAAAACAAGAAAAATTTCAAGCCTCTGCAACAAAACCGAGTCACAAAAGCAAGGACTCAGCAATACTGTCTACTCCTTACGCCAACAATATCCTCTGTTTACGCCACGAGCAATTTCCGATACATGTTCCGTATAGAATTCAAAATCAAGTGAAAGTCTTGTTTAGATCCAATTTTCAAGATTGTATATTTTCCGCAGTTCCTCCGGCTATAAACGATACCAGAACTCAGTGACTTGGAGAAAGGTAATCGATGGCACAGAAACGAAGGCACAGAAGAAAGTATACTTGGTTCAAATATGAATTACTTTGACTCCATACTTTTGCGACATAGTTTCCAGGTGAGCAGGTCTCCTTGAAAAATTTAATCTAAAATATTTATATTGGAAACGATTTTAATAGCTGCAGACAATGAGGAAAATTGTCTATCGATGCGCTGGAGAAAGCGTAGCAGAATCCCACTAATCGGTTTAACCATGTATGCTGAAAATCCCAGGTGAAAGTACAAATGGATTAGACGTGCGTAAGGATTTACATGGATACATCTAACGTGAATGGAGGAGAAAGTGAAAGCAAAGGATCCAGTGGTCTCCAAGTATCAAACTCACCAATATCTGTAGCATTTAACTCTCGTTAGAGCTAATTGTAGAGTATTTCCGAGAATCCTCTACAGCGTTAAATCTTTTCAGTATCTCCAATGAAGCTACCCAACCCACGACGGATCTAAATTCCGGACGAGTGTCACAGCCCTCTCAAGGCAAATTTGCGGACAACAAAGCTATCCATTCACATGTACAAGGGGACTTAATGAATTTGCAAACTCATCCGGCGGGATAGCCGGTTACAGCTTGATGGAGGATTTAATTTGCAAAGCGAGAAACAAATGAAGGATTCGCGAAGCATGAGAATCGGGATGTTGAAGAGCTTTAGAATGACGGGGATAATTAATAGAAAACTCTACCAAGTTTTACCACACACAATTAAGCTTAGTTTCCACCCACAAAAGCACTCAACTGTGTAAAGAATTAAAGATGGAAAGGATTATAATGAAAGAGCAAATTGTGGCAGATCTCTGAATCCTCTGTCCTTCCTTTGGCTGTTACAGGCCAAGGGTTTATACACAGTATGCAACAAAGAAACCCTTCATCCTCCTCCCACTCTTTTCTCCATAATGAGCGTCCTCTCAGCCATAAACTGTCAAGCTCAAGGATAGTATCAACTTTCAATAGTGAATACACTACAAGAAGAGATGAGAGAGAGGATCATTAATTGGCCAAGTCGCCCTCGCCGTTCAGTTGACGACAATATATTCACAAGCTTTTGTCTACTGCTCCGCTGTCCCTTGGTTAATTCTTTATCAAAATTCTATTTACTCAGCAGCAGCCTCCGTCCAAACCCTCTGCCAGGATTACAATAGACGGGGGAAGAGTAAAGACAGGAAGCAAGCAACGAGAGGAGAGGGTGACCAAAAAAGTTATTGTGAATATTCTTCAACCTCGTACTTTCTCCTTCTTTCTCCAGCAAGGATTCCTCCTCTTGGAGCTTTCTCCTCATGCAAAGGCTTTCTCCTCAAACTGGCTGGGAGAAGCTGAAGATGGAATTCCCCATTCAAGGATGATTAATCTCTTTCATAAATTGAAAAACTTTTCTACAATATCTCCTAATGCCACTCACTTCCGCCATAATTACTTCACCCAAAGCATACAAACATTAGCCATGAATTATATCGAATAACAAGGAAAGCAAACATAAAATTAACTAACCAATCAACCCGAAACAAAATTAATTGCTTCCAAATAATATTCCTAAAACTTATCCGCAATAAATAACTACTAAACAGCTTTCCATACTTCCGTCCCAAACCATTAAACAATATAGCCGTATTTACATTCTCCTACTTTCTCCCACATACTTCTGTTATCCATATTTCTTCGTACAGTACACAATACTGTCAACTCATCCCTTGACAGCTACCAAACTATTAATTCCAACTCATGAAAGTTGCTTCATGGAAATACACAAGTATTTTTACGCCAACTTATTTTAAGGAGCCACTGTCTGCTAACATGACGCCACAGGGTTGTCATCTTTGGCTTTCTATTGTATTTTTGTCTTAAAATACGGAAAACCCTAGAAAATACAAGAGAGATTAAACACTCCAAGACTTCTTGTAAGACAAAGACTAAGATTCATAAGTTAAAATAGCGGGAAATACAAGTACAAGAAAAGCGACACAGTTTATGACAATAAGTTAACCCTAAATTATCAAAAGACAATTGCAAACTCATGTCCTACTCAAATGACAATGAAGAAGGATGAAGTGTATGTAGAGTAGGAACGAGGCCCAAGATGAAGTGGATGCCAAGAGGGAAGGAAATGCTCTTTCTCTCTGTACCAGCCAGCCAGAATTGACACTTAATCATCCTTACATTAACGAAAATAAAAGGTGCCCCTTATACAAAAACCCATCTCATCTCAACTAAATTTTAGTACAGCGCTCTTCCTCTTTGCTTCCTTCAGAAGAAGACCGAAAGGGATATACTTTTCAGCTTTTTTGTGCTCTTGGGTTTCCCATATCTATCCCCTAATGTTAGCAGCACAGTGCAGCCTTGGAATGAAAGTAGGGGTAACACAAAGAAAAAGAACCAAGAGATTGCTCCAGGAAGTACGGCATAATGAGCTCTATTTCTCAATTTAGGAATTCGTTTAATAAAATTGATGAGACGTGCACCCTCGTCGGGCATTACTTACACTCTGGCGTGGGGCTGCTAGGTTAATATTTGGGAGTAGCTGTAGGGGGGATATCATATCCCTAAGATGCAGTTGGATACCCCCGAGATTTACGAAATTGTGCACGAGGCAGATGGGGTCGTAGCTCATTTATGCACTGCTCCTAGGCATGACCTCAAATATTTTTAAACTTACCCTGAAGCTGAAATTCTTAATACTAAAAGGCATATTATTCACCACAGGGCTGTCTTGATGTTCTTCCCGGGTCAGAATATATATCATGTACGTCATATATGCATGATCCTTGAATTCTGGATGTAGCCATGCCTCAAGTAACCTAACATTAACCTGAAACTCGACCTCAAGCAACTTTGCAACTCTACCTCATATATGCACACCGCTTAAAAACGACCTCAAATGTGCATGGCTCTTGGACATTTCCTGACAAGCTTTGGTAAATTACATATACTGAGTACAAGCCACAACCTGTGCATTAGTAGCATAGCAGGGATCTAAAATTCCTGGTGAAAGAATGTGTAAGATGTAGAAGAAGATTTTACGGCCGTCGGAAAATGACCTGCCGTCCCAGAATATATTGGAGGAGGAGACAAGGTGGCGCATTGCATTTATATCACTCTTAGTTCAAGGAGTCTGGTAGAACATGGGAAAGATCATTAGGTGATGACACGTTACACATTCGGCAGTTAAGAGGGATGGTTCTAGAGCTAGTTACTCCCTTGCTGCTACAGGCAATAGCAATCTCATCATCATTATTCCTCTGCGGTATAAATCTTGCCGTTGATGAATCTAAAAGAGCATCTTTGTTCATCACACAGCCGAGAAGGACGAGCCAGAGATACTTTATTTTACAAGGCGCTTTGGAATGGGTTGAACAAGGCGCTGTTATTAAACTTCCGTTTCCTCTTCCGCAATTTCTCTTCTTTTGCTACGCCATTCTCTGCCATTCTAGCAGCTAGCAAAAGCCATCTATTTTCATGCTCCGTCGGAATATTTCCAAGAGAGCTTCACTCTCCCGCTCATGTATGCACGCAATAATAACCGGGTAATAGGGAAGTGCGTTCCAATCAAACTGAGACTATTTAGATTACATAGTTTAGTAGACGAGAGGCTTATTTTTGAAATTTGAAAAGACATGAACTTAAAAAGAAAATCAAAATTTGGAATAAAATCTTCATTTTGGTCCTTTTATTCCGGAACTACCCGGGTTTCGGATTTGCTATACTACATGCATAACAGAATGACGACAACGGCCCGGCTACTGAAATGAGGCCATGTCCGCACCAGCCAACGGACCATATACGTATACAACTCATCTCCCTTTCCCTTGTTCTTTAAATGAGATGCGAATCACGTAATCAAGATAAAGAATGAAAAAAGATTCACAACTCAATCTGCTTCTAAGACTTTTTTCATTTAGGACTGTTTCCGGAGCAAAGTTTCCGGCAAAACTTAAACTTGCCATATCCTATCCTCCTCCTCCGCGAAAATTCCAGGCTTGGGTAGAGAAGATTCTCCTGTTTCAGCCTATATATGCTTTCTCCTAGCTTTCTCTTTGCTCTACTTTCTCCTTTCGGAATGATAAAACCTGCTTCTTGTTCTTTTCGAACCCTTTTTCCTGAGCTTTGTAACTACTCGCCTTGCATGACAAAACCCGGGAAGTTCAATATCATTACTAGAATTCATCATTTTGAAAAAAAAGTTACCGCCTCATTCAAAGAAGACAGAGAGGGAGGGGGAGCGGGAAACTGAAACAAGATGAAAACTATCATAAAGAGAGGAGACCCGAGTGTCTAAAATAAAGATTCAGCGGAAGTATAAACTCCCGGGTATTCTTTCAACGTAGATTATGCAAACTTTCTCGACAACTTTCTCCCTTTTAATTTCCTTTTCAACCGTGTATTTATTACCAATTTTCATCTGCCGCCTCCTTCTCCTCCTACACACAACTCTTGTCGTCCTGCCCGCTAGGCTACGAGATGTTTGAAAAGACAAACCTTTTGTTTTGAAAACCCTGAGAGAGAGAGAGAGTTTAAAGAGGAAGCAGGGACGACGCCTCCACAAAATAGTTTCCACAAGTACAACAAAAGATGATTCCGTCACGGTACGACGCATTTCAAGAAATAACTTTTCACACGTTTACTATACCCGCTTCTTTCAAACCCCTAACATTTTAGATACTTTCTCTCCTGATTGTCTTCACTCTCTTCACACTAAATGCATTTCAAACTGATTGTCTCCTGTTTTCAAAACAAAGTTACGAAAGCAGCCAAGTGAAGAAACCGATCAAGGGTGCTAAAACTCGAAGCTGCATTCTCCAAGAACATGCCGGAGCCATTTCTCAAGCTGTCGTCGATATTTTACACGCCCTTGAATGCCACATGAGCTACCGTAAGTATAGTGTGGCACGCAGCAAAGTGATTTCTACAAAATGTGCATTATTTGTGCAGTAGTGAAACAATGGAATTTTCAACTTAAAGTTACAAAGCACTGCTGTATGATTTTTATCGGAAACAATGCAAATTCTTTTAAAGGGTCATGCAACAATTACATTAGGCTAAAATTGAATTGGCACAGTGGAATCTTCAACTGTGATAAATGAGCATTAGCGTTTTCAATGGTCGGATGCTACGAAATAATCATAAGCGAGTATGAAAAATGTACAAGGAATCATTCATATATGACTTATATTAAAACGACACGAGTCGTGCACAACAGAACTTTTGGTTGGAAAATACGAATTCATTATATTAGTTCTTCCTTAATTTTTTTTATAACGTAACATATTTACAAATCACATCAGTTGCAGGGTGCGTGCACAAATGACATTATACAGTAATCTTACAAAATGTTACATTCCGGAGAAACATCAAAGCTTCCAAAGAACGCTTGCCTCGAAACGTGCGTGATACACCCCAATACCATTAAGAGAGCATTCATTTTGTTCCTTCGGAGCAAGAATATTTCGCACCCCTCCAACCATCATTAGCGACACAATTCTCAAGTGTCATAAGACATTCTCTTTCCACGTAATTCTCCCCCTTCTCGCCATTCCTAATTCATACTAGTAATAGCGGTCGTGAGGAAAGGAAATAGATTTCGTTCGCTCCGCTTCTTCTCCCTTGGGAAAAAAATTGACGAAAATGAATACATTTGTAGCGTCAACGCTTAGCGGACTTGAGAAAGCTCCCTCCCAGCAGTCCCAGCTTACAAGAAAAATTCAGAACCAAAGTGCTGCGTAAGTAGGAACCAAAGGAAACTAGGACGCACACAGTGCCACCATACACACAACCTGTCGTCCTCAAGACTACATATGAGCTTTTGGTTAGCTCCCGCTACGTTTAGTTTTGAAACTGAAAAGTATTTTGCTTCCACAGTTTTCAAATAGCAGAGGCGCTTTATCACTCCAAGTACTTTCTTTTTGGTCGCTAAGCTTTCGTTTACGCAATGCATATAGTTTTGAGTGAAGTGATCGGTGGATAGGCAGAGAAGACTAATAAAAAATGCATGGCTTTTAGGGACATAAATGTATTTTCTTTCCCCACTCTACTGTAAATCGCCATGGGATTTCTTTTCTTCTATAAAGTAAAAAATAATCGGTTCTCTCCCCCACCCCCGACTCAGAAAAAAACACTCGACCAATTCCCCAATCTTGCTAATGCACAAACATGGTAGTTTTCCGTTTGGCCCAACGTCAAGGAAGCTTAGTACGAAAAAATGTTGGACCTCTTAAACAGTTTCCTGGATACATCTTCACATATTATTCATTTTTCAGAAATGACATCTCTTCCGTATTCCACTCGAGAATAGGCGGAGAAGACACGCGAAAAAAAAAACAAAATTATTTGCACATACAGTAGATATAGAAGCACCAAAGAATTCTGGGAACCACTCAAATAATAAAATTCCCGCTCGTACCTATAAGTACCTACCGCATGATACCTAAACCTTCTCGAGTATCGTTCATGAGCAACGCTTAAGCTAAAAGGCTCCGAATAAGGTTTGCAGTAGAGCAATGACAGTGTAAAATTATTTTGACAACCCAAAAAACTTTCCCATCATTTGTCCCCTCCACTCCGTACTGACACACTGTGCAAAACGCTTCCTGGTAAACACACATACCACATTTAGCTACCTCTTCTTCCAAACACTTCAACCATTTCAAGAGCTCTGTGTATTGAGCTAAACTGAAACATGTAAGCTTTGCTGTGTGTGTGTGGCGCTTTACATTCAACGTTACAGAATTTCACTACCGGTGTGGATTCTAAGAATAATTTCAAGTTATCAAAACACATTATCCGAGCTGCTACCTCTCTTATTAGATTAACTTGACGCTCTGTCACACGTGTTACTTTGTAATTTTAAACTAAATTTCCATGCTGTACACCTGTCTAAAATGAAACATGAAATGTTCAAAAGTTTTATATGAATTCCGCCAAGCAACAAAGTATTTTAGGCTACAAAACCAAAGGTTCTCATAGGATAAATAACAAATGCAAAGGAGTTGTTTCGGAACATATTTTCCTGCATAGTGTGAGCTTTAATGCGGCAGGGTTGCTGATGACTACCTGGTAAAACTCCCACCTTTTCCATGCTGTAAACACAGCGATTGAGAAATAGTAAGAATCAAATCCAGAGTTCTTATAGCGTGTAAACGAAATATCAAGACGTAAAAACCCTAGTAAAAAACAGGAGAACAGAAGAAGATGAGAATTTTAGGCAAGAGGAACATGGAGTGCGGTATAGCCAGTACAACTTGGGTTTTTCTGGAAGACGAAACCATGGCCAATAGTTCCAGCAATTACAGTTGAGCGAGAAGCAGAGTACACGAAACATTAACTTTTATTAGCTACTCTCATCTGCTTAGCATATTAATTAGCTATTACGCATTCAAGAGCAAGCGTCCCACCACAAACTTGGGATCCGCGAAACATAGTGATAGAGCTAACAGAAACCAACAATGGTAATTACCCCAATATCCAACACAATCAGTAATCTCTCCGAACCCTTTCAAGCTTCATCCTTCGTGCTCCAGCTTTGTAGTTTGTGCATTTTTAATGATAACGTTTCGTAATTCGTGTAATCTGTAATTGTACAGGATGGAATGGCTAAAATTGCAGAGTAGATTGGGGATAGAGTCCATGATTTCAATTGCAGAAGAGAGTTTTTGGTGGAACATTGCAGCTTAGTTTACATTGCAAGGGGCGTTGAATTCCCTTGGCGCCCGAGCTGGAACCGACAAAAGCTCGGGGTGAGAAATTGAAGCTGTAGAACCAGTTACGAACGAGGAACCTGCAATTTCAACCTTGCTTATCTTGTAGCTTCATCATCCTTGCGTTCCATGGGAATAAACTGCATAACCAAGTACATGAGGGAGGAGGTGGGAAATTATGGGACGGATCAAAACTTGAGCGTCAGTCAAGATGAGCTGAAGCAATTCTGCAAAATCGTTAACAAGCTAGTTTTTACCTTATTAAATGACTGTGTGTTGAGGAAAGTTTTTATTAAACGAGCAAGCTAGAGGACAGAGTGCGATGTGTGAGAGCCTCAGGTGCTTGAGCGTTCAGCTCCTCCTTAGCTTTTTATTATTGCCAATTTGCCATGGGTGATGATGAGCTTTGAAAAGGAAAAATCATGATTCATGAATAACATGACGCTAATTTCTCAAGTGTTTTCCTATTAGCTTCATTCTCAATGCTTATGAGTCTCAAGATAAATATGCATAATCTAATTTGACGTGTACAATCCTCCTGACAGCAAGCTACATAGTTAGCAACCGGTTTGAACTTGAACAGCTGATATAGGATGCAGCTATGTACAAATAGCTGCAGCAAGCTGTGATTCGCAAAAATTGCGGAAACTCTGATGAAACTTTTCTGGCAAATCTTACATATGTTAACTCATGTGTATTTTCCAAACAACAATCCTTTAATTCCTCGTTTTCGCATGGTACTTCCTGAAAACAACGGCGTATGTCAAAGCTTAGTACCACGAGACTGCTTACTTGTAATTTACAATTAAAAGCGGCGTCAAAGTACTGAATTGCAATTTTCGCAGAACACGCAGTAATATACCGAATAATTTCGCATTTTCCACTCCTCTTACTACTGCATGCAAAATAGCAATGCTTGTTTAACAGCAAATACAACTGCCTTTCATATTTTCTTATACTCCTTTAAAATAATATTTGTCAATATTTTTTCCCAATCTGCAATAAAAATTTGCTCAGCGTTGCTAAGATTTTGCAATTTTTCCCACAGTCCTTGCAAAAAAACAAGCAAATGCTCTGTGTTCTGCGCACCCATATTCTGCAAAAATCATTATCCCTAATGATCACGAGTTCCGTGCCGTTAACCCAGGATGAAAAACAAATTGAAGAATTGCATGATATGTCTGTCTATTGAATGAAGGAAAAGTCCATATGTTTCTTTTTCCATAAAGATAAATTCTCCTGCACCGGTGGCCCATTCCCCTAAACACGTCATGATAAAGTCAAGAGGTTCGCCAACATACTATACGTTTGCCCCAGCCCGAGTTCCCAACAGCATGAGCAAGCATACACTCCAGGATTCCCTTGGCTCTCGAAAAATCAATTCTGAAATAAGATAAATGAGGAATGTCAAAGAGATTTAGATTCGCGATATTTTATGTTCGCAATAATTCAAAATCTTCTCCGACCAAAGCTACATTCCTCTTCGCCCTAAAATGCAAACTTACATAGCCTCAAGCCTCACTCCATTGATCCTCTTCTTTCTTCTACAACTTGTTATATGGTGCTGTCAAGTCAAATAGTCGCTTTAGTGATACGTGATAATATCAATATCACATAAGAAGGGAATAAACAAGTTTACGCACCGCGTAAACCTTTTCTTTTACGCGCGCTCTTATTCTTTTTTCTTTTCTGGCTCTCCCTCCCCGCTACTCACCACAAACTTGGGAGGTTTCGGCAATATTTCAAGAACAGTTCAAGGTAAAGTATTCAATTAATGCCGAATACTTATCAGATAAGGACAATGTAACGGGGCCTCAATTAATATGCAAAGTACGACTCCTCGTGTAGCTTACTGTCAGCTACAATGAGAATGTTGGAAGTAAGTGATATCCCTAACGCCAATGTAACGCAGGATCACACGCAGCGTTTCTTGCCAAATTATTTACACCTATACAAGTAAGTCGCTTAGTGCGTAGTCTTGAAGTGATATTGAAAGCCTGTTCCGGCACCAGACACTCAGCTATGGTGAATTCAATGTGAGAATCCGCACAAAAGAGAGATCAAAGAGCAGATGAATGATAGGAGAAGAAGAGTTTTGGAAAATGACCAGTTTCTAATCAGATTCACGACTAGTTTTTGCTCACACGGACGGTGGGAAGTGTCAAGGATTTCAGTGATGTAGATCTCCAGTCCACAGGCTACCACCTAACTAGTAGAGCGAGAACATGGATTGTGAAAGCTGTATAGCTGCATGGGAGGAAGAGAGGAAGAGCTATGAGTTTAATAGGAAAGCTATTAGTTTTCAATAAATTCACGCATGAATAATTAATTTCCCACAAAGATAACAAATGAAGACAAAGAAGTACCGCCGTTCTTGAGACAAGTCTTTAAGCAAATACATCCTCGTCAGCAAGCAGCCAGGGCATCAATTCAAATTATCAAAGTTTAAGCACAAGTTCTTGATGAAGGAAGAAGAAGAGCTTGGGGATGAAATCTTCTTTCTTCTCTTTACTTCTTCTTCTTACTACTTCCTCCAACTTGTTCATCTTCTCGATTCATCTCTCTCACAAGTTTTAATAGCCGATGGCTAAGTTTTCAAAGACGTTCTCCAAATCTCCCGCTTCATTCCACAAGAGCCCGATAATTTCTCACACCTCCTTCTTCTTCTTATGTCTCCTACTTTTCAAAGATTTGCATCTATCAAACTACATCCCTGCTTTATTCTTTTAATGTCTCTCAGCTCTCGCGGGTTTCTTCTGCTCCCTCTTAAATTCTACAGTAGCAATGCTGCTAGCATCAGCAAAATTCCGCCCTTGGCTCAATCATGGAGTGAAAGCAGACAAAAGTCGGACAGACGGGGATGAGATGATTCCTCCTAGTTTTCTTCCTCCGAAGAAAAGCTTGCGAAAATTAAAGAGAGAAAGTAAAATGAAAAGATAAATCTTTGAGCTTAGCAAAGAAAAGTTATACTTTCTCCACCGTCCATCCATCTGAAATATTGCAATCTGCTCCTCTTCACTCTTCTGTAGCTGTAGCCTTAGGATAAAACGCTCCTCACAGCTGTTCTCTTCCGGTTACATATCCTTAGAATTCCCTCGCAAATTTATATAATTGTCTTTTTGAGAGAAAGTGGAGCGGAATCTAGGACTTTTCTTACTGTAGCTAGTGTATACACCTTGAAATATAAGTTGGTAGTGCTCCGGGATAATCTACCGTAGTTTCTTGATGATGAGAACAGTTTTTCAAGTTTTACTATAAACTTTTCAATCTACACGAACAAAGAAGAGAAAAACCATGAGGAGGCTCCGGCAACAGTCAAAGTCTGGTACTGCTTCCTGTTTGAGCCCCAGCTCAGCTCAAGCAAGCTCGGACGCTTCTAAGAAAACTTGAAACGTTGGAGGCGCTTTTGCTTTTGTTAAGCCGGCTGTTGCTGTTTCTTATTCTTTGTGCCACCGCCAGAGGCGTTGGATTGCCCTCGCGCTGTTGTTGATACGGTGGGATTGGCGGGAGATTTATAAAGCTGCCGCTCACATATAGGTTCATGAAGAACGGAAATGGAGGGAAAGTTTAAAACAACTTTTCTGTTTCTTCACAAGAGAATTGTAAATAATAATAAGCCTGAACCAGCGGCGGCTGTGAAAATGAAAAAAGTAAAAGGAGGCTAAGGTTCAGCAGGATGGAAGAACGAGAGACAACTGCCTGGAGGCGGAAAGACAAATCTGGTGATGAAGATGGCCGAGACCTGGCTATGCCAAGAATGAAGGTGAAAGCAAGCGGGACAGATGATGACGGATTGTGGCATGAGTATGATACGAAAGGTGGATCAGCTTCAACAGCGCAGACAGGTGATGAGTACACCTGGGTTGATGAAATCCAACAAAGAAATTACATGTGCGTCAAAATAGTAAGACATCTCATTGTCATCAGTCTGAGGGATGATTGTCTTGGCATTAGACTGACAATAGTAGCGTATTATGATGACAGTTTCCAATCTTTTCCCTGCCCCCGGCCCGTATTAGTAACAAGCCATGAATATATTTCAATTTCAGCCGCCTACCCTCCCTGCCTCCGTCCTCAGTTTCTTAAGGCTAATCTACACGGTTCGTAAAAGTAAAATACTTGCTCTTCTTCCCTGACAATGCTGCATTAGATGCGTCAGCTTCTATACAAGTCGAAATTGATGAGGGGAGGATGAACCTGGGGCTAAGCTCCGTAGAACCAGGTAATCAATCTTGAGTAATTTTAATTTTAGCTGGAAACTGGGATGCTTTAGAATCTACCTGTGTAGTAGCTTCCATAACAGCGGTGATGTGAATTCTAAAACATCGAACAAAATCTCCCTATGCTAACTTAACTTTTTTTTTGTAGAGGGGCCTGATTGCAATACGTCGAAAAAGGTGACGTTAAAGTCCTTCAACCTAATAAAAATTTCCATTTTCATTATTCATCATCAATAATTACAAGCCTAACTTTTGTGCTTCTTGTTGCTCAATCTACTATAGTCAACGTTCGTAAACTATTTCGTAACATTGTATGCAATATTTGAAAGCAGATCTTTGCTGATCAAATAAGTTAACAGCTGAGCCATCCCTTCGACTTTCACCACCGACCATTATTCATTACCACGTTGGTCCCACTGCGACTAATCACACCACACTTTCATCTATCGCTTCGTCCTCTTTGATTGATCTTGGGACGGGTCTCTACACATAGGCATGGAATGGATCCGGTACAAGTCGAGGAGAAAGCAGGAACAGTTCCCATGGATTTCCAAGAAGCTTCCGCATTGGTGCGGAAAGAAAACAAAAACCAGCAGGATCAAGATTAAATCAAGGAGACAGGAGGGAAAATTGCACAGTAGTTGAGAGAACGAGTCTCTAGTCTCTATCGTCAATGCAAAACTGAATACCAGGAACCTAGTCAGAGGTCTACAAATCAAGAACGCCGGAATGGGTTTTGCCAAACCGCGGATTCAAACCCATGTTACACATGACCATTTAACATCTCTATTCTATAGTCGCTTACAAACATAAATCTAGCTTTGGGTAAACTTCTCATAGATTCACTGGAATTTTACCTCGAGTTTTCCTCGGTTTTGGATTTGGGCGGAGATTTTCAAATAGCAAGCCTTATTTCAACAACACGTGTATGTTTAGCTTCATCCGCGTTCAAGATCAAACGGAAGGCTGTGTGTACCTTTCAGTGAAAATTTCAATTAAATCAGCGCCTGTTGTGAGCTAATTTCTGAGAAAGAGCTTGTGTAGGAAACTTCCAGCTTGCTTCCCATCAAACAAAGCCTTGATTTTGTACCTCGGATGGCTAGACGGCAATGCAAATTGCGTGTGGTCTTTTAAAGTCAACGTGGAACTGCCCTCAGGGTTTCCTCTTCTCTTAAAAGTCTTGATGAGCCGAAGCGGCTCTTTTTGATTCTCTTGTAGAAGGGTAAGGGCGAGGAAGTAAAGTGAATGAGTCAGTCAACAAAGCCGAGACATTAATTGCAGGCCGGGAAGAACAAGAACAACACATTAATGATCCTTCGCGACTTGTACGGACTCGGACTAGAGCATAGCGTGGGTTAAGCCTCTGGGAGGGATGTAAGTGGAAACTTTAAGTGGTTCCCCAACACCTTCCCGTGAGACTGGGCTTCCGAAGTGTAGTTGCACAAGCTTACAGAGAGGGGGTTAAAATTTGCAACGCTTTCTCTTCTACAAGAGTATGACTTCGCTTCCTGGGCTCGACATCAGCAAGTTACATTTTGGAAGGGAGGGAAGCAAGGAAGCGACTTGTGGACTGATATTACATGAACACGGAACGTTAATAGCCTAATAACAAGGCTACTAATGCTGGAGGGTGTTAATTGGAAAAACGTGTTGGAAACGCGCTTAAATATTTGATTAGGCTCGTCCTGAATCCCTGATTATCTCACAAAGATGGATCGGTAAAACAAGATCCACGTGTTAATCAAGGAACGCTCCGGAAGCTATCACTATCAATCTCTTATTTCTCTCTCTCTTAATATTATCAACACAGAAAAGGGGCGAAGACGATGGCGTGTAATTCAATATCACCCTCTCTTTTGTCCTCCCACTCGTGTTCCTCCCGTAAAACATCAATCAATTCAACAAATCCCAAACACAATCCGTCATGACCCACGCATTACTGCCGAGGACAGCGAGTCAGCGAGCTATTCCAGCACTCAGTCAGAGCGTCGAAGGAGCGGGAATCGGCACGAGGTGGGGGAACAGGGTGTTTCACTCCATTTGGCACAGATGATCATTCGTCTCTATCTATCACTTAAAATGATTATTAAGCTAAATTAGCTCATAGAGGCGGAGCTGGGGGCAAGTTATGACTCCTCGTCTCATTTTCTATTCAGATTTCACACCTTATCAGAATGACGATCTGACAGGAGAATGCAGGAGCCAGGGCTCATTTTCCAAACACCTTTTCACTATGATGACAGCCATCTATGATTTTTGGATGGGTTTCATATTAGTGATCTGTGCTGTCTTGGGTGAAAGACATCATGGCCTTGTGTTTCATTAATCATAAATTGTAGACAAGGATGTGCTCCGAACCGAAGAAGAACCACGAAAAGGACGATGTTTTACAGGTAAAGTTTGAAGGATACAAAACGTGTCATCACAGCCTCACGAGCCGTGATGGTAGTAAAGAATGCGTGCCGTGGGCTAAATTTACAACGTTTAAACGCGGTTTATGTCGGAAGAAATTTAAATTTCTTATTTAGTGGCTATTACCATTACAGACTGGTACTGACTGACTGGGATGCGGTGAAAGACAGGCCTGGTTCCGATTCCTAGACAACAGCGGAAGCCTTCGGGGCATGTCTCTGACCTGAGAGCGAGCGAAGATGAAACTTTGTGCATCATCATTACGGCTATGCGAGGAAGAGGGGATGTAGAATGAATTTATAAAAACTCAACCGCCGAGTTTTAAAGTTACCTTACAAAAATGTCAATAAGTAAATACTAGGTGAAGTGTAAGTGTACATTAGTTTCGCACCAAAACATAATACAAACACTAGGTAAACATACTAATTTTCATTTAAAGCATCGCCTCCGGTCTGACGGAACGGTGAATAATGAAAACCTTTGAAATTACTCTAATTACCCCGCGACCCCGCTCTCTCCTCACGTTTCTTCATCCACCCGTCCAGTTGTATGAATAACCTGCCTGCCCGCTTATTACTATAAAAACTTGTTAGACTATTGTGAAACGATTAACTCGGATAGAATCAAAGGAGAAACATTTCGTAACTCCTATATTATGGGAACATTGTTAGAAAATATGTACACAGAGTGGAGTATTATGTCTTATGTGGAGGTAGGATGGACAGAATCAGTCATGTTTGGAATTCAGGTATACTGGTTGTTGTTGGCTTAGAAATCAAGTTTTGAAATGCAAAAAATAGCAATTTAATAGTACTATCTCAATGTGGCTAAACCTGCTAACCTGCCTGCGAACCTGTTACACAGACGTTTCAACTTGCGTAATCAATGAATACAATGGGGGTTTAAAAACTGTATAAGCGTCCCAAACAATCTCATTAATGATAGACTGTACTGGAGTTGATAAATACTATTAAGCACGATGGAGGATGCTAGATATTGCAACATCCTGAAATCCTGAACAGGCAGACCTTCATTTGTTCCATGGACTATCCTTCTTACGCTAGCGCTGTAACCAGTGAAAAATTGGAGGTGCTTTACGTAACATTACGTAAAACGCATTTACATTTTCCACAAACAATATACACCGTGCATACAGATGTTTAAAACCCCAAGTTTCTGCTGATATAACACTAGACACTGTTTCAAATGCATTTACTGCTATTAGAAACCCGTTGCCAAGTAGATTATATCCCATGTTCGTAAAACTAATCCCCCGGTAGCATCTCTTCTGGAAACTTATGAATAATTTCTAAATGAGATGCTAGTTTTCTGTTGATGTTTAATGCAACGTAATTCATGGAACTTAAATCAAACATTGCTCTGTTCAGAGCTTGTAATGGGGTGAAAACTAGTACTCCTTTGAAGCTCCCCACTTAAATCTTTAATAAGTTAAAAGATTTATGTAACACCCCAGCCTTGGGGTCGTACCTCTTCGGAGTTACCCGCTCCGGGTTCTTGGAGCGCGTCTGATGCAAATGCATGTTCTCTCCCTACTTTAATAAGTTCAAAGAGAAGAGCAGCATGTGTGCATCCAAGAGCTGGAATAGGGTGAAGGGGTCCAAACCAGGTCCAAGTTTCCGTGAAACATTTGATGTGGGTGCATCTTTTTGAAATACCCTATGCTTCCAAGCACTTTTTACTAAGTTCAGTGTTGGCATGTTTCAACATCCCGTGGAAGACATACACACGTTCACTCGGAAGATAGGGACGGAGGAGGCAATTTGAGCTAAGGGGCTCGTGTGTGTCAAAGCCGGTAGGCATTTATATGCTGACTCTGAGTAATTGTCATTGTCATTTTTGTTCAAAAAATATATATGATTCAGCCAAGCCCGCGTCCCTGTCTCGCTCTTCCGCCAGCCTTCACTCGATAAAAAGTAACAAAGAGTTATTGCATGTTCCGGTTACATATTCCTTTTCCCTGCCAGCATTTAGACGTGGGTCCTTGTGACCCAAACGTATGCAGAAGCATAGATCTATGCCCTCACACTGCCTGTCTGTCGCATATATATATTCCCGTCTTTTTCTCCTTGAGCTGCCGGATCTTCAGCATAAGGTTTTAAAGGACTCGTTATTCTTGAATTACTAGAGAGGAAAATTCCTCATAATCACATGAATCATGTGGGGATAATGGAAGACGTCTCAACAAGTGCCTTCGTACCTCTTCTTCTAGATCCTAGCGTATATTGTGGATGGAAGCGGGTTGAATTTACGGCTCTCCGTTCCCTCTTCTTCAATCCCTTTATTCATGTCTCACTTAGGCATGCTGCATCCCCAATTACTATTTTGCTCTTAACAGAGGAGGAACCCTGGCAAAGGAGCTTCAAGTACCACAACAGATTGAGCCTTAGCGATGAATAGGACCTGTGAAGGCGAAGCAAGTCTCATAATTCTCCAACTAACTAGAGAACCAACAACCCTCAAATAAAAGCAGACCCTGGTGTGGCACAGTGGTGCTGGTGATATTTAGTTTCTCCAAATGGGAAATCAGAAGGTTCCAACCGAGTATAAGACAGGTAGAGCTACTACGTGTAACCAGGAAGCATGTTTTAGTAAGTAGACGGGAGCGGAAGCGGGTATTATAAAAATAATTTCGGGTTTATGAAGGATGCTTACGGGCATAGAATATATCTACCATTTCCAACCAAGTTATTATCATATCACTTAGGAATCTCAAAGAACTCTTGTGTTTGCATCTCCTAATAGGAAATTACAAGGCTAGACGTCTACTTCCCCTCCTATCAACAACACAATAACTACACGGGAGCGAAGCTAAGTGTGCCAATTTTCTCGGGTTTCTCCCGACACAACGTTCGCTTAGAAAATAGAGATGACTCCCGGGTTTGGAGTATCCTTTAGATAGGTAAGCGGGATTTTAAAATATTCTCAGCTTCTTAGTGAAAGCAGGAATGACTGGGTAGTTATACAGGATTCCTGGAAGACACGAGTAGTGAGTTGAGTTAGCTTTGCTAAGGACTCAATTCAGCTCTTCTCTTTGAGACCTCAAGCGTAGTATGAATACGAAATAAGTTTTCTCTTCCCGCATATTTTTCCTCTCTCAATTCTACTTTCGACTCAGTCAGCCTTGCCTGACTCGGCTCACTCCTCACTTCTGTCTACAAAACCCCAGAGTAGGAGCTCACTCCGAATATGAAGATCCGATAGCGGGAGAGACAGGACATGATTGCTATTAGATGAGACGGAGTCACGTTAACTCTTCTCAAGTAAGCTGCTACTACTCCTTCCGAGCTACTGCTGTTCCTGCCATGGCGTTTCTAGTTTCTAGTTCCGTTATGAGGTAGCTTGAGGCTATGGAGAAAATGCTGGAAGTGCGCGCGCTTTTCCTGGATTTTCAGATGACTATAGAATAACTTTCACAGAGGAGTGTACTGTGTTACTACAAAAGCTTACTGAGAATGAGGTCTGCTGTGTTCAGGCCGAAGAACTAAGGCTGGTGGGACAGCAAATGTAAGAAGTAAGCCGTTTTCTTGCAAACAACATCTGCATAATTTCTTCGTCACTCCCAAAGTCCCAGCATGTTCCGCTCCCAATCATTTATAATGTATGAAAGACCTCTGAAGAGTGTGACGGGCGGGCGGAGGGATGGAAAAGGCTGGAAAGAGAGAAAGAAAAAACTCCTTCTCTTCATGGAATGACTATTAAGAGGAAAAAGTATGCATTTAAATGGGTAAAAAATCCAGAAGGAGGTGCAGCACATTTTGTTTGTAAGTAGACAAGGAAGCTAGTTGGGCTAGTGAATAAAGTAACGTTCTACTGTGTTTACTTCAGACCTCTTTCTTTGGAGTTTCGAGGATTACCAAGTACGAGGTAGGAGAAAGCATTCTTGTAAAACTAACAAATGATCACATCAACATGCCAAGAGAAAGTAGATAAAGTGCGAGGATGAGAGAGAATGAGTGGAGCGTAGACGAGAAATGACAGGGCAGGCTAAACTGTTTTACACTTTCTCTTTGGGGAATCTACAAAAGAACCATATACATATCATGTGAGGATGTTAAGCGGGCAGAATGATAATCATTATTGCTCGGGGTGGGGTTGAATTGGAGGAGGCGTAGGATTGAATTGAGGAGAAAGCTATAGGTAGGAAACCTTAGAGTGAAAGTAATTGGGGAAGTTAAAGAAAAGGAGGGAAGGAAGAAAGGAAAAAAATTCGTTTGGATAAGGAAAAAGAAAGTTACGGGTAGGGCACGAAAGAAAGGCGGAATAGTGTGCTATATCTATTATCGGAGCTGAAGAAAGTTGGTAGAAAAGCGCGAAAGAGTATATGCGGGGTGAGTGGTATACGTGCTTCTTGGATAGATTACCTACTTTCTCTCTTCGTTCCCCTTCACTTGGTTTGCTAGAAGAGCTGGTTAGTGCAGGAGCAGGGATTGCTTTCTCCGCTTTCACTAACTCACACAGAATGTGATATGCATGTAAATAGAAATCCGGCTCTTGTCCACATTATTCTCTCCGCAATTTGATTAAGAATGAATCTTTGTGCCTGCTAAAGAAGGCTAAAAAGGGATATTATTCTTTCCCTCTACAGCAAGTATGCATTGAGGAATGGAGGAAGGCGGATAAGGTGGGTGGGGCTCCCCTTGTTTGCAAAAGGGAAAGCACGAGAAAACTTTTTCTATTTGTAAGCGGATAAGAGCAAATTTTGCATTTGTGGCAAAATTATATGAATTTTTCACCATATTATTTTTCTACTCCACACGAACATGTTTATAACCACCGCTGTACTTTCACCGTGGCACAGTGCCGCACAAACGTTATCCTTTTACTCTTTTTTAGTATACTCCTTACGCAAAAGCACAAATTCCCATCCTATATGACAATTAATCTAACAAGTCAATTTATATTCAAATAACCTCTCAGTCCCATAACTATGAAATATTCGTTTGAATAAGAAAATCACGTAGTTCTCCTTATTTGAACACCTAATTTACTCAAGTGGCTAACAAGGTATTAAAATTGTATAAATTCTGCCGCAATATGTGGAAAACTGTAACTGAATTAAATTGTAACACAAACCCATTTTGTTTAACAACCCTTAGCACTTACTTTGAAGCAAAGTAACACAATGTAACAAGTTACTACGCACCTCAATTTACAATTTACTAGCTCACTGTACTTGAAACAAGCTTGCGAACGTTATTTCGTTAAGTTTAAATACGTTACTTCCTCATGAAACGGTAGCATATTATTCAGGAAGAGCACCGTGAAACTTTAATGTTCCCTACATTAAAGCCTAACTACTCTTTGAATATCACCAGAACAGAGATCCAGTTACTTCAAAGCTGACCACTAAGTTTTATTATAGCTAAGAAATCCGGATTCGTGATCATCTATTCCGAAACATCCATTCTGCTTGTATAACTACACAAGAGTACAAAGAGATTATGTACAAACGACCCCTTCATCTTAAATTCCTCTCATACCCGAAGAAATCCTGGCATCTTTGCTGACAAGGCCTTTGCGTTCCTACAAGCGTATGTATCCTGTCAGATATGAGAGGAATTTGAACACGGATCGTTTAAATACATATTATGCTGAAGAAGGCAGAGACACCAGTACTCAGACTGGAAACTCTGGTTAAAATAGGCCAAGTTTTGGAAGGAAGTCCTCTTCTTTTTGGCCAGCTATATCGTTGTATCTGTAGAAGGAAGATTTCTGGAAGAATGATATACAGGAACGTGAAGAAAATGGCGTACGTTGTAACAAGACAACCTGACAAGGATTCCATGCCTGGATTTTCAAGAGGCTGGACTGCAGCAGTGAATGGAAACAAGTACGAGGTGAAGAGAAACATAAGGGAAATATGCATGCTACAAGAAAATCTCATCATCCAAAGATTTAGCTCAAGCAAGCTACAGACATTAGCTGACATTGTAAGTAAGTATATGGATGAGAGAAACAGACTCTTCTTGAGATTCCTGGAGGAGGATGGAGTGGTGGGTTTAGGGAAGGAGGAATGATGAAGGAAAGGGGTAAATTACGGGAATAATTCCTCATGAATTATACATTTGAAAAGTATAGCTGACACTTGAGACAGTAATACAATATGGAATTCACTCATTCAAGTGGATTGACTAATAACGAGAGAATTATTCATTTATGCCACCTTTATCTACTGCATGAATTTCAAATTAACGCGGGGACGAAATGTCTTTTCCGCTTCTTAACTCTTTCCTTCTTCCGTAGCTTTTATTACGTAGTAGTGAAGTGAAAGATACTTTTCTGCTCTCCAATAACCTCTTGTTCCAATAACCCGAGAATAATTATACCAACAACTATCACGTCCGCTAAGATAACGTGCTGTTAGTGTACAGCACGTCACTATTACGTCCGTCCTCTTGAATTTGTAACAACACACTGTGCCATAATTTGTGACGGCGGTAGCTGAAAGAAGACCACTGTGCAATAGCAAGCTAGCTGTGCTTAATTCACAGTGTTATTTCAACCCGTCCTACCCTGCATTGAGAGTGCTGAGGAGGCGGTGCGAAGAGCTACTTTTGGCAACACCACAACCGGGAGACAAGATGTGGGAAATGACACTCCTTGCTCCTATGGACGTCAGTTACTGTGGAGTGCCGAGAAACTTTGGTTTGACTGTAAAGCACAGTGGTTTTTTACAACATGCTGTTGCCGTTCCAGCTTTTCCAGAACGCCGCAGTAAGTACAAAGTAGCCTGCCATCCCGGCCGCGCTTGACTCTCTGACTATATCTCTTGTGATTTATGAATCTTTCGTGACGACAGACTAATTATCTGAGGGTATATGCGGGATGCAATTACCAGCTCAAAGCCTGTAGGCCGCTGCGCTGCAGCGACCGACTTTGCGCCTTAATTAAGCCGCGGTAATTTTAAAAGTCAATTCCAACTAATTTAAAACCCTCAGTACACATTTTACTATGCGGCAAGTAACCTTCTTGGATCTTATCTCCTATGCATCTCTTTTATCTCTTCTCCAAGTTCACCGTTCTGCAGATCCCTCTCTGCACTTATGTAATTAGTTCTAATCTAACTGCATTACCGGGTTACGTGGGCATTAGCCAAGTTAGCTAATCAACTAATAGCCTTCAGATATCACACTGCGTGTACGTGGATGTACCCCATAGAAGATGATAAGCATTTAAAGGTGGAATATCCAAACTTGAGTTTCGTGCTAATAATTGCCAAAACTGCATTACACATTTAAGATCTAGCCCATCCCATACATGTAATCAAAGTGATACACTTGTTCCAAGTTTCTTGCCGTACCTACCCGGGTATCTGAACCCGGGTGATACGCCTAAGTCGAGTATATAGCAAAGACATAAGTCCCGGGTATCAGTTAAGGTCGGTACGCAGCTAGAATTAAATCTATATCCTCACCTGAAACTCATGTTTGAACTACCTGTTAAGGCTACGTGCAAGAAGAGTTGCATGCTACATTCACCCTGTCAGCTTCTTGCTTGTGCAAGGTAAGATATATATTTTCCAAATATGTTGACCAGGTGAGACTACCCGGTAATTATTGCCAAAATAGTAGAGCAATTTTGTTTTCTACAAGAACAAGGTCCATTGGAGCCAAGAAGAGAACATGTACAGTGGATGTAAACAGGAATTTAGGTCCATCATGTGAACAACCTTCTTGAATTTAAATTCCCGGGTGAAATTCCGACACGTATAACGTTTCGCTACAGCATATACATTTCCTAGAGTTTTGCACACTTAAATACCCGTTCAAGTTCCCGGAGGTGCCTGAAAATGTCAGATTAAATAAGAATACAGGTACGTGTTCTACAATTCCGAGGAAATATACAGTGGGTGGATAAAATAATGACCCTGACTTAAATTGCCAACACGGGTTCTAGCAAACTTCAGAGTACCTGGAACAATACAACTTGCTTCCAAGATTATGAGTCCTGTCGGACAAAGAGGCAGTAAATAGTTTGAAATCCCTTGAGATTACATCTACACAACCCAGGAAACTCTCTTCTTCTTCATGTTTGTAAAGAGTAGAAAAGTTTTAAAATTTCCGGTCGTTCCTGGACCACTCCTCCAGTTGGAATAATGAGATCGTAAATTGCTAGTTTTACATTGTGCATAAAGAATCTTGATGGGTTTATACACCAGAATTGATGTAATTCCACTGGGGGACAGAATCCTTAGTTTTTTAACGGTCAAATCTACAATAGGGTAATGGCTCATTCACCTAGTCTCTATGTTCTCGTCGTAGACGTGAAGGAGCAAAGTAATGTTCTGTCTCGAACGCAACGAAACGTCTTCATGCCAAGGCTTCATGCAAAAACCGCTCAAGCATTGCAGCAGCACACGCTGGAACACGTTCGCAATTGTAATGGGTAGAGTATAGAAAAGTGGAACTGTGAAGAAGAATTGGGATTCTTACGCTCCTATACACTCTGATTATGACTGGAATCATGTGAGTGATGCTTGTAGTAACGACGTGCTAATGTCGTTAAACGTATCGTTTAACGACAGGGAGAAATTCCCCATCGTGGAGGCTGATCACACACACGCAACACACACTGTCTTTACATGCATAGTATGGTGGTATATGTTATAACAGTGCTATGGTAATGCCAGAAGAGAGAACTGTCCTTCCCAGCCAAGCATAGATAGGAAAAGGATGAAAGGAATATGCACTAACTGTCCTCATCCATCCATCTGTCTATTAGCTTAGCTAGTAAATTTTTATACGGATCCTCGTTGTCGTTAGCATTAGGATTCCGGATGGCTAATAAAAAGAAAATATTCATGATTATGACCACGATTACCATTCCACCGAGGACCCAGTTAAAAATATTACTCTCTAACATACCGATTCCCTCGTCAAATGATATACGGAATGAAGCTGTGCGACCAAACGGTAGCGAATAAAATCCCGACATAGACCTCCTGTGCTAGTTTCTGCAGCACGTGTTTTCCTGCGATCCTATCCGTTATTACGGTTGTCAACTTGTTGAAATGTGGCTACAGTTTTAGTGTCAACACTTATTTAAAACACTGTACAAGAATTTTTTCATCCATAGTAAAACTTTGAAAGCGGCGTTAAAGTGTTACATACTCAGGGTACATTATTATGAATGAGTAATCATGTCACTGCATGCAATTAAATATCAATCATAACGTATTATATTGGGATGATCATATATGATATACAGTAATCAGTCATTTGTATTGCAATTTTGCTTATCGCTATAAAGTATTTTACGATCTTGAGCTATTCATGTACTTGTATTGTTGTCATTTTTTTGACCAAACGCAACTATTTCAGCCCATCACTTCTTGTATGTGCTGTTAATGCTTGTGTTCATTCGTTCTCAAAGATCTGAAATTCCCTACCATCTGTAGAGTCTGTGATATAGAAAAATGAAATGAGGCTGCTCCTAATCTTCAGTTTTGCACATGTTACATATTTAATCCAATATTGTGTTGCAATACAATATTTCCAACTGGCCCACCTCCTCCAAATTGCTAAATATGTACTGTCTGTGAGGATTTTTCCTAGGAGATGTGAAATTCATGATGAAATTTCTGGTGCTCCAGAAATCTCCTAGGAAAAGGGAAGCGAAATGCGAAGAAGAGTTTACAGGTGGTCCTGTAAAGCTCTTCCTCCTCACAATACAGTTATGCCAGATATGGTTTATTGTCCATACTGGTTATCCAGGAACTAGGGTAGGTAGGTGCGTAGTGTGAACCTTAACTTAAAATTAAGTGGGGTTAAAACTTAGGCTTAGTGGTTCCATGTTATTTATTTACTCGAGCAGAGTAACAGCTTAGATCAGCAAAATCAACAATAGAACAGACCTCGAATGACAATTGGATCGGAGCTTTTATACGTTTCTGGAAGTCCAGAAACGCAATGTTAAACATAGGAAGCAAGCCTCCTCGAAGATGAAGCAATCCAGTTGTAATCATTTACATTGAAAAACAACTGGTCAGCTTCAACTCCGATCCAGAATATACAAATATCAATCATTTGCATTGTTTTAGCATAGAGTAAGCTTAGCTCATCGAACCACTAAATTCGCACATCACATGTCTAAATTCCCACGGTTATGTAATTTAAATATTTTAAAATCTCAATTTAAATTAAATTCTTTCCACTATACATAAGTTCTTAAATACTACATCAATCAATTAATATCTGCGTTGTATGCCAGCTAAATTTAGCAACCGTTTTTCCAAGATGATCCGCGATAATGATGCTCACCATTTTTAAAATTACGTCGAACAAGTACAAGCAAAGCCAACAGCCATCACACAGTACGTGGAACCACGTGCTCCAGCACGGTACGTATCACTCCAGCAAGCAAAACATGTTACAACATTAGCAGCAGCACACAATTTCTACGAATTAATTACAAACATTGTACTTACTTGGCTTATCTGCTTCCGCGATGACATCAGAGAAGACGAGGTTGTTTGCATCCGGCCAGAAAAACAAAAGCAACAAAAAGATTTGACTGCAAGAGCCAGGAAATATCGTTCTCGAAGCTCGCCTCCACGAGCCCGGCTCATGCATCCTTGCTTCCTAATTTAAATATCCTCAAGACTTTCACTCTTGTTAATGTTCACAAATTTTAAAACTACAGCTAACACTTGCTCCGCTTCTTCGGAGATTGTTTTAAGGGGACGCTTTCCGTAAGTTCCGTTCACACTTTGCCTAATCAATTGTTCTTTGCCAACGTGAAGGAGCATAGGATCAGAATGTTCGGAGAGAAAGTGTTTCTTCTTCATGCTTTTTGATCTTCCGGAATAAGTTTACGACCATCTGTCGGACGTGTTAAGATATCTGAAATGTGATTATGACAAGTTTCTTTTCAAACTATAGGAGCAGAGCACTTGCGTTTCTTCGTAAACTTGTTGGTTTCCTGGACACAGACACAGAAGGATTGTTTGCAAAACTCTCAACGTTTTCACACGCTCCTCACACCGTTCCGCTTGCGAGGCTACCGACAAAGATTTGTGAGAGCAGCGGCGGGTGCTCCTCCTGGAGACTGAATCCTTGTTCTTGTCCAACAGTTTTGAGTAGCTGACGCAAAGGACGGGGCTGGATTGTGGGTGAAAAGTTAGTTTCTCGGACTCTCTTGTTCCAGATAAAAGGAAAAGTGTAAGTAACAAGTTGGTTGTAGCTGTTGACAGAGGGGTGACAGAGGACTAATGGTTGGGCGGCTTTCAAGGAAATACATTGACTCTGGGACGACAAACTTTTTCCTCCAGAAATATTTGGATGAAACAAATCCATCATCAGCTTATCCTTTCCGCAAGACCGCATCAACCTGTCATAGACAAGAGAAAGAAAAATTTCAAATAACTATTGTAAACCCTTTAGAAAACGCTTCAAGCTTTCTTTCCAATACAGATTGGATTGACGCGCGATTATAAACGAGTCGATAGGACACCCAAACGCCTACGGTTCAGCTCTAGAACTCCAGGGAAGAGCCAAGGATAAAGTTTTACCGGAATTTCTTGGAGAAAGTTTTGGAGAAAGTAATATGGGAAATATAGAAAGTCCATTGTATGATTACATTGCTCGTGAAAGCATTATATTTTTGCAACTATACACCTATGAATCCTGTTAAGCTCTAGGATAAAATATAGGAGAA
This sequence comes from Sminthurides aquaticus, assembly GCA_906901655.1. NCBI lineage: Eukaryota > Metazoa > Arthropoda > Collembola > Symphypleona > Sminthurididae > Sminthurides > Sminthurides aquaticus. The sequence continues at coordinate 6,671,987 of CAJQTT010000010.1, forward strand.
AGTCTCGGAGAAAGCATGAGAAAACTTCAAGACAGCTGGAATGTAGGGGAAAAGGGTGTGTGGAGAAAGCAGGGATATTGTGATACGTACCCCAGACCTTCCACTGGTCCCTTTATTTTTGGCCTCGAAATCAATCAAATGTGTTGAAAGACATACAAATTGGGGATGTGTGTGAAAGGACAATTTCCTCGATTTTTTTTTCCCGGGGCCATTATTTCAAAATTTGACATTTTCAATACAATAGGTAAAGGATCACATCCGGAGATTAAGGAAAGAAAGAAAGGGAGAAGAAAATATAAAACAATTCACTGCCAATAACCCCTCCTCAGATCCTTGACAGAGGGACATGTTTGACAGAGGAGAGAAAGACATGAGACGTGGAAGAAGGGTAGGAGTGGGAGGGTGGGGAGGGGATGAGATGACGAAAAAAATCCAGAGAATCAAATACCCTAAAGCATTAAAGCAATGGGAATAGAGAGGCAAGATAATCATCACAGGCTGGGTAAATACCCGGGACTTGAAAACTAAAGTGAACTAAAGAGAAAGGAGTGAAAGTCGTGAATCCACAAACCGGAGAAAGAACAACTACAAGAAAGAGACGGGTTGAAAAGAAGGAGGAGAAAGCACAGGCAGAGACTCGTGTAGGAAAAGAAAGTGCTGAATGAAATAACCAAGAGGCTGGAGGATAAGCAAAACCTGAGTAGCATACCGTACAACAATTGGAGAAAGCACGGCTCAAGAGTCAGTAACCCGTCTTGTTATAAACGTAGTGTTAGGAACAACTACTGGATTCAAAGCGGAAAACTAGGGTTGGATTAGTGGAAACAAGACTGTGTAGCTTGAAGCAAAAGCGAAAAAGCGGCAAAGAAAATACAAGCAACGAATGCGGAGAAAGCAGAGAAAGCGTAGAAATTGTGTAGCGCTAAAAGTAACAAGACAAGCAGTGAGAGCGGAGGAGGCTGAGGTGAAAGCAGATGAATTCCAAGAATTTAGAGAAAGGATAAAGGCTTCACAGACTTAGTAGATGCGTCCCCAGTGAAGACACTTTTTAGCGGGGAATTGCAAAACGTAGTTTTACAAACCCCAGGCAGGAGAAAACACATACCACTTTTCTTAATACGTATGGAAAGCGTAAAAGGAAAAAAGAGAGATCCTAAGTGCGTTCGTGAGCCAAATAAATCACAAGAAAATGGGAACACGTTTCTCTAAAAACACGGATTGATGACACAAAAGCTCAAAAGTTTTTCAACTACCCAAAAGAAAGGTGAACTGGGAGGAGAAAGCGGAGAGCAGCTAACTCAGGGCGTGTAACACCGAAGTAAGGAAGGGGGCAAAAGACAGAGAAATACGCTCTCATGTATTTAAGAACAGTTCAAGCTGAAGGAGAAACAACAAAGTATAAACTAGTACATACAAGGGAAAGATAACTAGAAGAACATGGCAAGTTTAGAGAAACAAACTACACACACCACCTAGCTTTCTCCGGCTCTACATGATCCCTGTTTGCCTCCTCGCTTTCTCTTCCGCGTTTTCCTTTCACCCATCCTATCCCTCCAAGCTCTTTTCTATTCTCTACCATTCACGAAACTCTAAAACCCGGGTCTTAACTACCCTCCCCGTTACATCTTACCTACGGATCACACCGCACATCACCCTTGTGCATAATCTCGGAAGAACCTGCACGTTACAATCAACCTTCTGCCTTTCACCTGCTCTACACCCTCACTTAGCTCCAGCCTCCTCCGCCAACCACTCCCTGCTTTCTCTACGTATCTTTCATACACTATTAGACGCACTGTTGTAACCGTATGCATCATTTGATCCTCAATCCTGTTACACACACCTGCAAACGAAATTTCTAGCCAGGAACAAGCTATTCCCAGAAACCGCATTTCCCCTCACCTGCTACCATTCAATAGCTGCCTTCTTTGCAAGATTCACAGCACATGGTGCCTTATTTCAGTTCAGCTACGCGCACACCTCCATCCCACAGTCTACAGGGAACACATGAACACAGTTACTAAAACTTAACAGTCATCAAACACGCGTCAATATCTGCCTGCGCGGCAGTGCATACCCAGTTTAAACATAACCTAGTTTGAAACATCTTCCTTAGACTTTTGCCAAAACTTTGTCGTCGACAAACTCTCAAGTTCAAACATTCCCCTGTCCGCTTGTCGACTCTCAGTCATCTGTCATTCTCATCCCTGTCCCTAAAAAGTTGGGCGCTCCGTAGTAAACTTAACTTCACTCTGTCCTCTTCTACCTGCTGTCCACAGTCCCCGCTGTCTCTCTCTTTGCCCTTCCAACTTAATCTCCTATGGATTTCCCACGTGTTGTCAACCCGTTGTGGGGTAGTGCGGGTGCGGACAGCTGAAGGCGTTAGCAGAGAGGAGAAGACGACAGCCTTTAAACGTCTGCATCTCTGAAAAAACAATGATGTTTCCAAACCTCCAAACTGCATGTTTCACTTGGCCAGCTTAGCTTAGATAAGCGTCCCAGTCCCAACAAGCTTAAGCTTCAAGTTGTTGTTATTGACCTTTCGCTCAGTTGATTCCCTGCTTGCATATTCATATGCTGCTGAGTCAACATCGGCATATTAGCAATGCAAAGACCCTGTTCGGAGAATTTTACCTTTTAAGTCATTTCAAATCCTCTGTAAACGCTTCAACAGATACCAAATATACAAGCAGGGATGGAGTAGAGAATGGGGGCGCTAACAAATAGGGTCAATTTTTACTTGTTATTTTGCAAACCCTTTCGATGTAGCCGGGGGTTCCCGTAGCCGGGTATTTAATTTGAAAGGAAGGGCATAATCCCGTACGATAATGACGTCAGGACATTTTGAAGTGTGAATATGGGAGTTTTGCGGAGGAATATTTAAATATTGTGAAAAAAAGAGCATATGATTGTACAAGTAATCGCATTCTCATAACAGTACAGCAATAAGTACAGTATATTGTTAAGCTAACAAGGGAAACCCTGCTAAAAAATTGCAGAAATCCTTTTTGAGCTACCATTGCTTTGCATACCTGTGTTACGAACCGTAAGCTTTGTTTTATACAGCTTCAACGCCGATAAAAAAGCTCATGCTGATTATAAGTAATCCCTGGGTGTTAGATTTTGTCGTAATCATTAAGGTAAGCTATTGTGTTATGTGTATTAAACTTAGGCGTACGAAGCGTTTTCTGTTTTATATATTTACATTTAAATTAAATTGTACGCCTTGTACCCAACTTTCATTGTAAAATTTAGCACTGTACTTTTACTTACCTAGCACATGATATTCAGACAGCTAACAACATGCTTTTATTAATTTTATGTCAATCAGAATCAATATCAAATGGCTAGCACGAGCTCTTCCATCCTTAATTTTCTCTAGTTTCTTCGGATTTTCAAAAGCTTTCTCATCTCAGTCCAAATGGAGCCGAAGGAAAGAAAACTTTCACTGCTTTCACCTGAACTGTTCTGGCTCAAAAACATGAACTTATTCCTGCATAATTTATGTGACAGACCAACACGAAGATTTAAAGGGGATACGAGGAGAAAGAAGCGAAAGCGAAGGCGAGCATATACAAAGCAAAATGGCTAGCTAAAATGAAAGCAAATCCATATTCTCTCCTTCCCTGTTGATACAAATGTGTTTTTACTCTTATCTGGTGTAGCAAGCAGCAATGAAAAATTTGGGGAAGATACAATACCTTCCCTTCTTTTTACCTGATTTCAAATCTTCCACCAGTCTGTTTTCAGCAATATATGGCTAATGGCTACTCGAGTCTGTGCTTCTATCACAATCTTTTAAAGCCCGCTGCTGTGCTCCATATTTTTCAGCGGCTAAAATGCGTACAGAGTCGCAGCACCTACGCGCTCAGTTTGTTCAGCACTCCAACCAGAAAAGTACGGAGAAAATTCCTTTTACTTTGATCTCAAAAAGATATATGGATTGGTTACAAACTAAAGGAGGAGGAGGGCAAAAGGCCTAGTAGGGTTTTGTAATTTAGAGAAACTCTTTAACAGTTTTGTTTGACCGCCACTTGAATTGAGGTAAGCAAGGAAAACACTACCATTAATGATATAGAGCTCACTATATCGAGCAAGGAGATAAACTACTATGAGATACATACTGCTACAGAGTTGTACATAGTGTACACACCTGATAAAAACAAGACGAGATGACCAAAGAACAAAGCTTTCAATTAATGAATTTTTCACAAAACTTGACTCATCTCTTCTTTGCCTTTGATCCTCCCACGTTAATTGCAACCACCTCGTATTTACCGAGAGCCACTCTCTGTGTTGTTTAGAGTAGAGCTCTCAAGTGGTATAGTTTCCTACGTAGGCTAATTACTCTATTGGGTTGCAAGGGTCGCGAACTTTGCTGATTTTCCCTAAAATCATGGAAAACTTCGAAGATGAAAGAAAATCCCGACTCTTTCATCTGGTAAAACATTTAGACGAAAAGTAAAATATTCTTTGGAAAAACCCGATACTTGATTCCTGCTGCCTGTGGATAAACCGTGTGGACTTGGTCTGTGTTTTTTTGTGTTTTCGTATTTTGTCAAAACTTGAATTAAATAAAAGTATAGGATTTTTCATGAAGGCAGACGGTAAATTTTTTCTGGGGCTACGTTTGCAACGTTTTTCAAAATTCATAAGACAATTAGCATATGCATTATAAAATGCTTCTTAAAATTTTTATGTAAGCGCCTGTCAACTTTCCCTTGAAAATTTAAAGAGGAGTGCCTGTGGCTCGGTGGTATGGGTCGTATTTTTTAAAAAAATCTGCACGCTTTGCCAAGCTGAGGTAAGTTAGACAATGAGGTTATACAAGTCTATAAGACCAGAGGGAGAGGATCAGCTTGTGGTTTTGGCAAAAATACATGTAATTAGTTATCAAAAAATCCAAATTTTTAATAAGCGTGTTCGAAATCGTTCGAAAACAAAGCCGGCGTCTGCTTTTAGTAACTTAGAGGCCCGGAAGCTATTAGCATCCGTCAAAGAGGAGCGGGTCAAAGACTTGCCATTTTAGAGCAAATCTTTAGCCGTACGTAGTATAAAATTACGTGCTATAGAGCACTAATTTTCATTAATCTTCACTCGACTCTTTTGGCGCGGAAGATTAAAGGCCGCGGTCCACGAAAGCAGGGGAAAGGGCGTTCACAAAGCCTGGGTGGCGATTAATGTTTAAGAAAAAAGGTGGAAGATTTTTTACACCTACCCGTATTCACGTATTTTATTATTTTCCTTGGGCTACAAAGAAAGTAATTTCGGGGACTTTGAGAGTGGCTGCATGAATTTTAATTACGTCGTTTTGCAAAATATTGCAATTGTCGCCGTCTCACTCTCGCCCTTTTCCTTGGCTACCACGTGCACGACACGGTAGAGCAGAGAGGGAAATGAAAATTATTCAAGAAATTCCCAAGATCTTAGCAAAGCAAATACACAGGGAATGCCCTGGAGGAAAGCCGTCAAAATTGCAAACGGAGACAAAGCACGCCGGCTGCTGGTAGTGCAACGAGAATATAAACTTGTGACGACCATTGAGAAATTGAAAACTCAAGACAAAAGGTAGTCCTGAGAAGATTGCGTGCTAAACAAGTCTGCAAAATTCAAAATTAGGCCAGTTTTTTATTTTATTATTGGCTTCACCTTGAATTTCAGCCTGCGATAAAACAAGCGTTCTCTCTCGGCTTCTCCTCACCTCTCATATATAATTCTTGGCTCTTCGAACGTTTTCGCGATGAGTCAACTGTGTATAGCTGCGGCTGTTGCTTCTGCTTTGGACCTGTCCAAAAGACGACTGTAAATTGGAACGCTTGCCTTTCTCTCGCGTCCAACAGCGGGACTTTCTCTCTGCTTCTGGGCTTTCTCTCACTTTCTCTGCCTGCTTCTCCTCCCGTAGTCCAGTTCTCTGCTACTACAGACTTACACCACGAACAAGTTTAAATTTATTATGACTTTGCAGTACTCTTGGTGGTAAGTTTAATATTCGGACCTGGGCTGGAAGTAGTACTCTAATTTAATAAACACCTCCGCAGGGTACCCTTCCCTCCCGTATCACTTCCATACATCTCTAACTGTATCTCATCCGGAGCTTATAGTGCTCTACCCTGCCTTCACTTGTTCATCACGTTCACCGGGAACCTCTGCACTTTCTATGAGCTGATAACCTTGGGATATAAACCTAATTGCATTTTAGCTTCTACGGATGGAAGACGAAGAAGAAAGGAGTAGGCTCAGGAGTGAGTTGAACGAGTTGAGGGAGGAGGGCCTCTCAAAGAATTTTTAATCAATCATTCTACGTTTTAAATGAGTTGCGCGCCTCCCCGGGCCTACCTAAACTCTTTGACGTCCTTTGACTTTTGCATGCCACACTTTGACTAGAACTAGATCTGGGTTTCACCAAAAATGGCGAAAATATTCGCAATGCGTATACTCAAGCCAAAAGAGGCAGAGCTCATTCACTGAAGCTCTGGTGTTTCAAGAGAAGACCTGGGGGCAAGTCACATGACTGTATGAATGACATGAAATATGGCGTGTTGCATAGATTTTTCTTCATTCACGCACTACTCAGCACTGGTTTATGGTACAAGCGCTCGAGCACTCTGCTATCGTTTCGTTATTCTATATAATTTCATCTATAATTCCTGGATTTGGAGCGAAAAATAAATCTGCAATCTACAAGCTATCCGTTTCGGAAGCTTGATGGGATATTTACAAGATGAGAATCGTGCGAAAGCAATACACGAACAAGAATCGATCAAGGAAACCCCAGTAAGACATGGCTAGGATCTGGCGTCGGCGGCACTGCTTTTGGAAAGCTTTGCTTAAAGATGTTTAGATTGGCAAGTACTACAGTCCGAGCAAAAAATATAAATGGTGTATCACTTAAACGTTGCTATAAATGAGGAATGGCTCGGGCCTGGGAACATTGTTTTACATAACGATGCTTTAATGACGCAGACTTTGTGCGTGCAAAGAGAAACGTGGAAACAAGTAAGCCGACTTGCGACCGCAGCTTCGCGCTCCTAAATCCATAGAATAGCTAGTTTAATGAAACGCATTTCATGATTAAGTCATTAATCTACTCGGCTCTCGTTCCTGGCTTATTCTCTTCTCTTCAAGTTTCGCAATTGAAGTACATGATGACGAGAATAACATGGGTTTTAAGCCGTGTTTACGAGTCTTTTGTGGTCCCGGATGAAGTAGAGAAGTTATAGGTATGGCTTAGTTGGATCCAAGTGTGCTACTCAATTCCTGTATTTGTATGGCTTGCAGCTACGGCAGTCGAGATAATGGAGGAATGAGTGTGAGAGGTGTGAATATGAAGCTTTGCCTATAGCAATAGATGGGATGGATAGGATCGCTCCGTGTTTTGACATTCCCTGGCAGACCAACGTGCTTGTTTAGATGAGGCCTTTTGGAACAAAAGCTTTGTCTCCCCCTGGACATAATTGAGTCTTGTTTGGTAATAATGAGTGTGGCTTATGGCTTTGTTCTACAGGACTAATAATAGGATGATAACATGATAGAAAGTGAGAAGGGGCGTCAGTGTTTCAACACTCTTATTTATTCAAATTGTCTATCAATTTCCTTTGTTACTGAACCTCACGCGGCACTACCCTAAGCTCGACAGGATCGCTGCCGTGAGCAACGTTTTCTAGCCACGAGCAATAAAATCATGCAATTCAAGCATAGGAAACAGTTAAAACTTTCATAAACGGGACGTTTTGAAACCATGTAATGGATGTACTAGGCACTACAGACCATTTTTCGGCCATGTTGGATGTGAGCGTAATGTCGCCTATCGGTAAGCTAGGGGGTCACCTTGGATTGGACGGCCAACGATCTTGTCAAAGGGACCTAAACATTTTCGGGCTTTCCAAGATAGCCAACCCCCGGCTAATATTATGTGTGTCGTGTTTTGGGTGCAAAACTCGTATTCGCTACGCTGCAGCCTCAATTTATATTGTAACGCTTTTAATCAAGAAAGGGTTATTTATTGCTGTCGCTACTACAACGATATTGTAATTCTGGGCTGTATTGTCTGTTACTTAATTAAGGAAGAAAGGATGCGGGAGAGGACAAAGCCAAGGGTTGCTACTTATTATTACGCTCTCAGCATTAGCTTCTACATGTTAGATCACGGCAATAAAGGGAAACACAAGCAAGTTTTAGGTAAGAAGAAGCTAGAGGAAGACAAGAAAGTAGTTGATCATAAACTTTGACACTTGAATATATCGCTTGGAGCTTGATTGTAGCTTCTTTCGCTGTGTTTAGTCCTACAAGGAAGTTTGTGCTCACCTTGGCATGCGGCAATGTCATTATGCGTAGACGGGATTTGTTGTTTGGAGTTTCGGCGAAAAATTCCTGGAAATTTTCCAGAGGATAGTGTAGCCGTACGTTACGTCTGGCGGCTCCAGACTCCGACACGGCCCCTCTTGAATCCTCCTCCCAGGTAATTAACTCAGGAGTACTGCTGAGTTAATTTCAGTTTCATTAGAGCTCACGTGCTTCAAACCAGTTTGGGTTAAGTCATAAACACAGTGGGTCATTTCCGAGGACCATCATCATCATCACACTAGTTGAAGGTTCTCCAGAAGATATACCATTTGTTCTTGAATAAAAGTGGCGGTAATAATAATAAATTGAATTTTTTGATTTTTATTAGTTGATTCTTTTGTGGTGGGTTGTGTAAAGTTTGGAAATATTGTTATGGTTACTATAAATTCAAATCCGTTTCACTACTCCGGGAAACTATCTACAGGATTGATGATTTTAGTGTCTGAGAAGAGTTTAATCAACTAATGGGTAACTGAATCCGGAATCTTGTATTCCTCTTCCAAAATCATGTTTTGAAGCAATCTTTAAATCTTGTTCTTCCTCACTTGACTTTGATTGATATTGACGACTGAAGAGTTGGTGGAGAAAAATCCAGGCGTTGGGTGTTGGTTAGCTTGCTTTAAAAGAGGCAGTCCAATATATGTCTGACAGGTTTCAAGTTGTTTCCATGCACCACCAGCACTTGAAGCCGTCGTAATGTTTGATACAGCCACTACTGAACTTTCCTTAGGGGATTCCAAGAGCACCTAATAACGAAGAGCAAATCCACGTGGGCTATTGCTTGGTGGCGCTAGTGCTGCAAAACACTGAGCTTTTGATTTAACTTGACGCAGAGCTACATAGAATTTTAGTTGGCCAACACATCACCCTTGGATCAACTTCACACTGGCACACACTCAGTTTATGGATGGCAGTGTAGCAACTCTGCGGAATTTAGAAGACCGGTTTACGCCGTAGTACATACATGTATCCAGCATACGAGGATTTTTCAAATATCCCAAAAGTTTCTAAAACTTGTTTCCTCCTTCCGCTCAGGCAAGATCCTCGATAAACAAGATTGATCCCCTACAATTCGCACACTAATCAGAAGGAGGTTCTAGATCTATGGACTGGGGCTCAAAGAGCTTGATCTTCTTGACTTTGCTCACTTGTCTATTTGATCTGCTTCCTCCTTAGAGTAGAAGAGTAGAGGAGAAAAGTGTGTTTGGTTTTCACGGATTTAAAAGCTATGAATCTCAATAACCCGCCGCTCTTCTTTCCCTGTCTTCATTCTTATTCTTGTAGCTTCTGTGTTGGCTGGTTGAGGGATGGGTTGGAGTTGAAGCTGAAATTTAAAAAAAACCATTCCAACAAATTATTCTTCTGATAACAACACCAAGTACAGCCAAAGAGCCTTGTTGAATTATACAAATCTTGTTAATATGAACCCTGAAGAGGAGGAGGGAAAAAACTCGTCTTCCCTGCACATGATCTGATCTGATCTTCTTGAGCGTGATTCAACGCCAGCTGTCATTAACTTGGAGGAGAAGGGAAGAAAAAATTGGGAAACGTCATTAATATTATTCATTCATTTGGATTGGACGTCAAATATTATTCTACCTTCTCGTAATTTTTTTTATCGAAAGGATACCAAATTACAGGGAACAGGAGCCGACACCTGAGCCTGGGTGCTGTGAAACCCTACAGAATGTAATTCAAGATATTTTCGAATTTAAGACAGGGGGTGACACTATGCAGCCGAAGTTAAGATTTAAATACAGTGACTTTCTCTCGGCCACGCGAAACTTTCACCATTGTTCTGATAAAGGAATTGCATCAGTCCTGCTGATCAGTGATCGATGCCGGTAGACGCGTAAAAAATCTTAGGAATCAGAAGTAAGTCAATAGGTTTCCAAGTTAAAAGTTGTTTGGAAATCAATTTAATTGTTATTTTATTGGGCGGAGAAAGTTGTGTTTTCTCCTTTCTTTCCCATCCTCAACCCAGATTTATTGAATAGGGTGAGTTGAGTAAAGTTTCCTCCAAGTTTGTCCAAGACGAACCCACGATAACGGTACGCAAACCGCCCACCCGTATGCCTACGGGTGGGTGTCCGTCTCTCTATTCCTACTTTCTCTTACTTCTGGAATGCTTTCTCTTCCCTTGTACGCTTTCTGGTATCGTGACCAAGTTTTCTTTTTGCGAATTTCTTTTTCTCTTGTTTCACTTTTGTGTTTTCTCTATCACAGCATCAGATTCCGAAGAAGAGACAGCAAGTGTACGGTATTCGAGATAAAACAAAAATTCTTGCCAAACTTCATTCCTCTCTCGCCGTCTCAATCCTGTGCAACTTTTATCCATTGCGAAATCAAAGCTACGTAGCAACTTGGATTTCCTAGAGAAACTATTCCTTGTTTTCACTGTTTCGTAAAAACATTGCTCCCTTGCAAATAATATCAAGTACTTGACAGACTTTTCCGTAACCAATAGCCAACTAATTTCAAAGAAATACAATACCAGTGTATACACTAAAGGAAATCGAAGCGACAAGTTGCAAACTCTGGAAACTCGCAAAATCCTGATTTTATATCTCTAGCAAAACATATTTATTAGCAGCCATATGATACTTTGATTCATTTACTTATTTGTCAAATTTCATTCAAAGAGAACTTGGCTCATGTTCGGAAATAACATGATATATTCCACTAAACTTTGAATATATTTTGCACTTGTGTAGCAACAGAAGAAGCGATGAAACTTTTAGACAATTGAGCCGATGCTCTCAATTGCTCAACTGTTTCTAAGAAGAATAAATTCGACTTCCAAAGCTTCACCCTTTTACGGAATTGCTAAAAACATTACCAAGGAAACAGATGGTATAGTTTAGAATGAGAAAACAAATTCACAAAGTTTAATGTAAGACAACACAAGCTCTCTTTGACTCATGTCCCTGGTTTCTCAGTCTGACACACTTCCTCACAATTTGTCAGCTAATAAAACTCTTTTTACCCTGGAATCAGAAACTAAAGCTTGAAGAGAAAGTTTCCCTGCTTTCACTCCTAGTACCAGCTGCCATCATGGGCTGTTATGGATCGTACTCTTATCATTGGAGAAAGGAAGAATCCTTATATACTTGTTAACTTATTCCACCTAATTATAGATCCAAAGCCAGGCAACAGTTTCACTTTGAACAATAATAATTCATGGGAGATCCACTATTCTTTCTCCAGCTCGAAACTGAACTATGGTTTGCTTTCCTTTAAGTTATAAATGCAAGCACATACGTAACTGGCTCAAGCTTAACTTCGTCTGGGTCGGTGGTTCGAAACTGGGACAGAGTATTGCTTGGTTAGTAGAAAACATTTTGTAGCAGGGGTTTGTTTGTTTGCATGGGAACGGAGGGAAAATTTTGAATGAGAAATGCGGGAGGAAGTCTTTCAAAAACTTTTCCACTTCCCCCAATTCCATACCTATAAAATAAACAAAATACATAGGAAGAGGAGGAGCGGTGGACGGGTGCTAAATTCTCTTCCGCTTCAATTTCACGTTAAGAAGACGAATCGTCCGAAGTGGAGAAACCAGGAGGAGGTATCTAAGACGCGGTAAATTAGTTTAAGGATCACTCAGTCAGTAAACTAGGTGTGCATGCACCATAGGAGGAGCCAGCTTTAATTGAAGCCATACTCAAAGGTTTACTCTACTCAGTCAAGAGAGGAAGCTCTCTCTCTGCGGAATCTGTGGGCTTTCGCACTTCACATTCATTCAAGAGAGCTAATCAAGTGTGACGAGGAAATCAAGGGCTACATATCCATCTGAGAAAATCTTTAACTTGTCGGAAGTGAGTAAATGGGTTGGCCAAGTAGACTACATGGTCGTTGGGCAAGTTGTGCAAGATTACTTATTTCCGTAGCGTCGTCGACCGGTACATGGAGAAAGTTTGGATTCATTTCTCCGCTAAATCTCCTCCAGCATTACCCGGGAGAATTTTCTCCCGGGTAATTTCAACTTTTCTTATTGCATGGTTATTACATTAGATTTTGTATTATTTCGCTTTCCACCTAATTTCCTCTCCTGCAATCCCTCCGCATCAATCCCACTGTAGTTTTAATTGCATTCCCTGACTCAAGGTGAAAAGTTGTCTCTCTCTTAATTCCTCCCAGTAACTCTTTCCTTATCAGCCAACTTTAATAAGTCATTTAATTTCTTTCGAACAACATTCGAGTTAGAAAAAGCGGGGGGGGGGAACTTACAAAGTTTCGATTCCAAGACTCGCAGTCCTGGTTTCCATGCGTGCGGTGAAAGTTTGTTAGACTGCTTTCACCGACTCCGTGCTTTCACCCGGTTCTTACAGGAAGAGCAAACTCTATGTTAACCGGCAACTCTCCATCCGCCAACCATTCGAGTCAACCGCAACATGATAGCTGACGGTTATTGATGATGTTGATGATGAGTGAAGCTTTGATGATCACGTTCAAGGGTGTAGCATGAGAGTTCTATGACACTACCCGAGGTCGTAGGGTGGGTAATAGTTGGAAGCTTCTGGTGGTTCTTCTTGGAAGTAAATTGTTTGTAACCACGAAATTGGACCACTGGTTTTGTGGGAACCACAATGAAATTGCCAAAATCAGCAGTAATTTCAACTTGAACGTAAAGGATCGATAACTTTTGACTTGGCAGTCGTCTGCGTGTGGGTTCCAGTCAGTTTTGCACACTGTAGCTTTTAACCTTTGGCGCTATACAGTGATGCTACCTGTGTTTGACTCTGTTCGCAAATGCCGCAGTAATTTATAAATTGCAGTTAATTAACTGATATATAGTAGTTTCGCGAGGATACGTACGGAGGTTTGAATGGAATCCATGGATCTTTGGACTGATTGGGAATATGCGTGTTGTTACACTTGATTAAAATAATATATGGTTGTTGAACATCATTTTTCTCCGCTGATATGATCCCTGGACACGAGAAGATGAACTGTTAATGACAAATCTTGTTCCCTCTTCAAACAGTCTTCATTTAATGATCTACAGGAACTACGGAGACGAGAACATGATCGAGGAGAAGGAGAGATGCAGCAACGCAGCAACGTTAGCGTAAAACAAGTGGGAGAACTGGTTTCACTAGTTTCAGAATATTCAGTGTCACTTAAATCTCAACTCTTCGTCTATGATATTGATATGCGTGATAAGTGTCTCCTGCTCTGTCTTTCAACCCTGCCATTCTTCCAGTACAGCGTTCTTGTGTAATATAATCTCACAAGTAATCAAGCAAAGTGCAGAGAATGCAATGCACTTGTATGGAAATCGTTTAGAAAACACTACAATCCTTTTTGTCACTTTTCTTGTTTCTAGTTCCTTGGGCAAAGGAGCAAGTCTCGTATGTCAATTGTCACACACACTGTCTGTGTGATAAGAACAACCGTTTTTTATAAAGGGAGTCCAGGGTGTGGATGACTTTATCCAAGTTGCTGATTAAAAGCTTCTTGTAATGAACTACTTGAATCTGTTAAATACAAAGAAACTAAGTTGCAATCCAATGTTTAATTTAGTGTAATACTGGTACAGTTGCGACTAAGTTCTGCTAAGAATCCTAAGAATGTTGGCTAATTTAATTTAAAAGTCGTTCCCTCTTGATGCAGTTTTTCGTGGTAATGAATCAATTACAAAAGTTTTCAAAGTGTCCTTGAAAAAGAGTTCGTTAGTGCAACTCTGGAAAAAGTTTCGGGAATTCCAATCAATCTTAAATGGTTATTAGATTGGAAAAGCTGTAATTTGTTAACAGACTTTCTTTTAGCGCTGAGCAAGTGCATGAAAACTGTGTGGAGATTCTGTGTGATTTCCATTGTCCGTTTTTTTAATCCATTTAATATGAAATATCATTTAATTCATAAAAAGTCAATTTTCCTATTATTTTGAGTGCAAAATGCAATTTTTATCATAAAGCTACTGGTATTTCAATTATCCTTAACAGTATCCCCAATCAATCTGATTTTATTCCCGGTATGAGAAAATCTACAGTCCGTGCCGTATGTTTGCTCACTACTCACTACTTTCAAATTACCCGCCTTACATGTAGGGTTTACCCGTCATTTCCTATCGTATGAACCTCGGTTTGCCCTTGGCCTTGTGTCATAAACAAAACGCCTTATTTGAATAACCCGCAATTTACTTGATTTGATCTCAAAGATAACGTTGTAGTACGTACGTGGTTAACATAATATGCTGAACCTTTTAACACTGGAGGCTGATGTTTTTACCGATTGCTATAAAGAATACAATACAATAAATGGAATTACGGATTTTATCACTTCCGCCCGCTCACTACGAGCAAAACGAGATGGGCTTAAGGTTATTAAATGCATGCTGGAAGCGTTCAATATATTGACTTTGTTCTTTAAAATCGTTTCAATGTGATTATTTCGGGCGAACACGGTAAACCTTTCTGGTTTAAAAGCATATATACAGTAGCTTGCAACTTGTTATGCAGACAGTTATACTATATTTTAGAGGAAGTATAGACTGAATACAGTATGCACGATGTGGTAATTGAAAAGAGGTAAAAGCAAATAACTCGAAATATATGATTGCTTTATTGACCGGCACTTTAAAAGGAATTGATCGATCAGAATTTCCTAGAGTACGCCGGCAATTAAACCATTTCGCGACAGAATGGGCTAGGAAGGATATGCGATTTTGGCTGGCTGGTCCTGTCAAGTATGAACTCATTAAGATACGAACAACGTACGAAGACAAGAGAGACCACATGGTCGAACCACCCTGTCGCTGTTTCATATAACTCGTTTGTTTCATGTAATGATGTACAAGTAATCCGCTCGCTCACTCTCAAGTTTACGAACCATCGGCTCAGAAGTCCTTATGTGCCACCTTGATACAGAGAGCGGCGGCGGTGGGGAATTTTAAAATGCACACAGCATGCATATGTGTATCATTATAAAAAGCATTGATGGATCAAGCTAGCCATCTCCTCGCCACGACGTCTTTCGCCAAGCTAGTAGAGAAAAGTTGTAGCAACTTGTTTTTATGAACGTTGCAAAATATTTGCAAGGACATCGGCATTATTTTTTTATAGTTGATTCTCTTCTAGCTCTCTCTCTTCCTGACCAAAACGAATTTATTTTACTACCTCATCGTAATTCTTTGGTTTCCAATGCGGTTTTCACAAACCAACTTTTTACCAGATTAATCAGTTCTCATGGTGACTGCATATGCGTTCTTCTACGTACGTCTTGTGTGAGTAGAGGGATTTAGAGGGAAAATAGCGAATTGTATCCTATTATCAACCTGTCCTTTTACTTCTCCCAACAACGAGTTGTAGGGATTAATGTCGGAATTTTCAGATGTTTTCTAACCTTTTCCAAATCAGAAACGAATTGGCAACCAGTCTTAATATCTTGTGTAAATAATCTGCTTCTGTACTGTAGAAGCAATATCTTGTTTCTTCGAAGATGGAATTTCTCCATGATTGCGCAGTTGGATTTTTTTAACAAAATGGTATATAAATAAAATTTAATTTAAGCACTCACGAAACAGGATTTGCCAGAGGGTTACAGGTAGATCGGTATGCGGGAATCAACTCTATAGATTTCATTGGTTCAATTATTAAAATTCCTGTAATTCCAGTTCTTATTTGCATTTTAAATATGGCTAACGTTTTGCTGTAACATAGTAGGCTTGAAAAAGGTTACAAGTTTTTGCAAAATCCTTTATAATTATTTCCTTTATATAAAGCTTTATTGACAAAAATATGGCATTCATTGAAATTTATTACCATGGCAATACAGATATGGATATTACATTGTACATACGGGAAAGTAGAATTAGTTTAAAGCTTCTTAAATGCTAAAATAACAGACGTTGTGTGCAAAAAATCCGTTTTTGGCACCAGGATATACGTGGTAGGATGATTATGGTGAATTTAAAAAAATGTAGGAACACCCTGTTTGGGTTTGACTAGCGTCAAAAAAATTGGCGAAGATTCGCACACCAAGGTTAATGTTACAATGGGGTGGGAGCGAGGATGTACTAAAAACTTGTATAAAACTGCATCTTAACAGTTTGTGTAAACAAAATGCAAGCTCCGGGATTGGCGAAAACAAATAAGCTTTTCGCTTTGTATAATGTATTGTTCCTAAAATGGTAGAGAATTGCTTCAATGAATTTGAGCAAATTAAAAATATGCTAAAATACTTTCAGTTTACCCTGGGGTGTTTGACAAGGAAGAAATGTGTGAAATATATACGCCATTCGATGCATGCTTTATTGCAAAAATTTGCAGATAACCTTTCTTTAAATATTCAAAATATTCTACTTCTCTTTGCGTTAGGCCGCTTGCAAAACATGATTTTACTAGAACAGCTCCCTAACAGCGGGATACCACTTAGGTGTAAACGTGCACCTTGTTGGTCGATAACATTTTGAGGCGGCTGAATTTTAAATAGGCAATTTTTTCCCAAATTTTATTACTTGTCAATAAAACAAAGCTCGTTAAAAAATAAGCAAATTACTTCAAGTTGTTGCACAATTTCATTAAATATTTGCTAGATTCGCGAAAAACAGTGGGCAAGTGATGCGTGCATGGCATTTTTTAGCTTTTAATTGCAAAGAAATTAATTGTTTTATTCTTTGCACAAAATCTTAAGCGAATCTTGAAAATTAATTAGCTTTTTTAAGTAAAATGAAGAAGATACTTTGCGCCAGTTAAGTTCTTCAAATTAGATAAGATGCATCTAAAGGCAAAATTATAGGTGTTAATTTTGTAGGCTCAAGTATGAAGAAGAGCGCTCAGAGATCCTTTCCTGCTTCTTTTAATGCTAAGAGTAATGGTCATATGCACATTTGAAAATTAGCAATTCAAATTTTTACAATCTTGTGCAATTTCCAGCCATATTTTCAGAGGATGGGAAAAGATAAAAAAGTGCATACATGTACGTAAGGCTGGGTAAAAGTAGACTTCCAGCTTATAGCATTTTGAAGAGGAGAGTTAAGCACAGCTGTAAATTGCGAACATAACTTTGCGAAAAGAAAATTGAGCGATTCCATGAAAATTGCACTCTGCAGATGTTAAGTAAAGACAAAGACAGCTTCTTGTCCTTCCTGGTCTTTTAAGTTTCCATTGCTTCCTTGGGTTACACTTGGAAGAAAAGGGCAATGTTATTATTAGAATTACATCCGTCCTTATAGACATTTTATTCTACCCGCCACCAAACTAGCCAATTTTATGGGGTAATGGTAGTCCTCGGACCAAAGACTCAAGCAGAGAGTGAAATCATCTTGTCTTGTTCGTTCTCAGGTATGTTTCCAAGCTTTATCAACTGTCTTGTACCTGCTTCAATTCTATGGGGCGGATACGGTGGGTGAATTACTTGAAATGGAATTTACGAACAGAAAAAAGCTTGCAATTTCATCCAAACACCTGTCTCCAACAAGCGTTATTGCGAATTGCAGTTTTAGACGTTTTCTTTTAAGGGGAAATGAATGTGGCTCCTTGCTGAATGGAGAAGTCGTGTCGAGTAGGCGTGATACGCCCGTAATTAGATGCCAAGATCTCAGTGCAAATTATTCAAAAATAATGAAAGGAGACACATGATTCAAAATTAAAATGTTGCATTATACTTCATACTGTAAAGGAATTTTCAAAGGGGTTTTAGGCACAATATTTATACGGAATATTCAAGTTTTGGAGGGATATTTATCAAAAAATGGAAAAATCATTTTCTGAATAGTTTTAGCTCATGTCGGTTTCTTGTAGCTTCTTGAAGACCATGAATCATGAATACTGCAAAATCTGTTTCCACAGCGTTTGCATTCATCTGTTTTGCCCTTAAGGATTTTTAGTGTTTGTAGTACAGATTTGGTATTGTTGTAAGAAACTCTCAAATTTGCTACCACTTCCAACAAGAGCGCCGTTTTTTTTATCATTTTCTAAGTAAATTTTTCACACCCGTAGTTTTTGAAATTTGTTCAAATTCGTTTACCGAGTTTTTTCTCCTACATTCCATCGGATTTTCGCAGAACTTAAATAAATTCTTTGAGTCGTTTAGGATTTTTCAATCAAAATTATTCCAGAAAATAGTTTTGAAGACCTCCGCTTGTAGAAAGAAAATGCTGCTAAAATTGTTTTTTTCGCGTATTTTTATGCAAAAATCATATAAAATTCTCACAAAAATTTCTTAAAAATTAAATATTAAAATTTTCTTTACCAAATTTCTGATCCAAAAACTTAACGTATTTTTTTCAACAAAGCTTAACACTTGTGAGCTTGAGCTCACTCACTTTCACTTAGTCACTCATGTGCACAAATCACGCTCCAGAAGATTTATACACGAAGCTTACACAGGTTAAGCACAAGCTTATATAGACTATCAGCACAGTATCTGATTTATTGAACCATAAATGAAATGAATCTTTGAAAAATTGCGAGTGGTTCCACTTACAGATTTTATAAAATCCGCGGTAAATATTCGCGAAATTTTGGCGAAATGTAATTAAAAAAAGCTGATGTGTTTAACAAGATATGCTTGAATTTGTGACTTTTATCGAGTCAAGTCCGATGATATATTTTTGAGCTTGTTTGCGGCACACAGTAGTAAAAACGCTGTAGCCGCTTGTAGTTGTTGCCCCAGGTAGACAATGTTTGTAACTTTTGGAACTAGTAACTCACTCCACCCCAGCGCGCGAGACTGACAGAGCGATGTTGACTGGAATGAATCTGTGAGAGTACTGAAGTTGGCGGTTGTGGGAAAGTTGATGATAGCCTGGGAGCAAGCGGTGGTGGTGGTAGTAGTGGAAAGAGAATGAGGAGCGCTTCTAACTATGCGTCCCACCGGTACATCTTCCCTTCCGATGGGGTAAGATGTACGAGATCTCTTCTTCTTTCTACGTCCTATTTCTCTCTTATTTTCTCTCTTCTATTGGAATCTCCAGAGGATCCTGTAGATTTTTCACTGAATTTCTAAAGAACTGGGGTGCTGCTGGGTTTCTACATTCAGTTTTTGGTAGTTTCAGCGCTGCCGCTACCCGCTACCGCTGCACGCATGGGGAGACCCCAGGAACATCCCGGAATACAGCCCCCTTTACGTCTCCTCAGCCTTGCCGTTTTTAGCATTTACTGGAGAACTCTAAAAGTTAGCTTTTGTTTGAATTCCAGGCCACGCTGGTGAATTCACAATCTGTTTGACTAACTGGAAGTTGGAGAGGGCGGATTGCCGGCTACTGCCCGGGTAAAATATGCGAGGTACACTGACTGACTCTGCAACCATGGACGATGCCAGGATTTTGTAAAAGCGGGATCATCAAAGCGTGCCTCGCTCCCAACCGTTTGATTATCCAATGTTTACGGAAAACATCCTGGAACTGAAACTTCCAGACGAGGAGAAACTATATTTGGGACGGGATTTTAACTTTCACCGTGTGTAAAAGCGGAGAAAGCAAATTGAAAGTATGCGAATCCATACTTTGTGTGTTCAGACAGAGCGTGGCTGGAGAAATAGTATGCTGGAATAAGTCTTGACGAAGTCGAACAGCGGGAAATCGGAATGGGGAGAAAGCTCTCCTGGAGGATTCAGAATGAAAGTACGAAGAAAATATAATTCCAGAGAGTTTCTGACTGACGAATGCAGGAGAAACGCATGTAAGGGAGGAATGAGCATCGACCGACCTTGCCAGTCTACATACACGCCGTCTTTTTTCTAATACTGGAGATATGGTTAAATATCCAGACTGGAACAAAGAACTCAGGTGCTTAACCTCCTCATCTACGGAAAGAGGATGCCTGGAAGCTATGCAAATACTTTCACTCATGAGCAAATCGGGCACTCTGCTGGAGAAAGCGGCACTCTTACGGAGACTATAACAAGTTTTTACAGCCATTGGCAAGAAAAATTCTTGATTGTGGTCTCAAGCTTATGCTTTCTCTCTACTAACACTAAAGTGGATAACGGGTAACTGAAACCAGTACACGGATAACGGTGAAAGTAGAAGAGGTCGTACAAAGTCCCGTATTCAAAACCGTGAGAAAGAGAGGGAGAAAGTAGTGAAAGTCCTCAGAAGCCGTAGATCCGGGAGCTGTAGCATAAACTGGTTTACCTTTACTCTCCACTGGTAGCATGTATACTGCACTAGAAAACTTCACAATGCTCTCACCTTCGGAGAAAGGTTGTGTAAAAAAGACTCGAGTTCTTCGTTACGGTTCAACTATTTTACATGAAAAGAAATACATTATAGCTTGTGCACAGATGCAACTATGTCCGATACAACTCTTCCAGAAAAATGTATTACAACGTATTAATAAGTTCGTGGTTGGTGAAAGCGGTGCATGTAAGTAAAAGCATGAGCAAGCAGTGTACAGTGTACGGCACAGGTGAAAATACAGAGTGCAAAAGTACAAAAGAAGAGGGACAGGGCTAGGATTGAGGGAGAGAAAGCTATAAACGCGAGCTGGAGAGAAATTGGAAGAGGAAAGCGTGAGTGAAAGCGAGGAATCGTGAGAGAAAAATAGGCAGGGAAAGCACGAGTATAGAATGCATCGTGCATTTATGCCGTGGAAAGCAAAACCTGTGGTTATCCTCTTCCCTCCACCAGCTCTACCACTCTACCCTGTACTTGTACTTTCTCCATCCAGCTTTTTCCATTAAAAAAGTGAGAGCGCCTTATTCACCTGTCAATTTTTATATATGCGCAAATACTCTTGACACTTTCACCACCGCCCTTTTCACCCACCACCATCCTACCATCATAAAGCCTCTGCTTAATGACCCCCGGTATTTTGTATTACTCGCTCAGCTTTATCTACAACCGTGCCGTCGGAGTGAATCAGGAGAAAGTGGAGAAAGGCATCAAAAGCCAAGAGTAAATTATCCTATGGATTGGGCGGTGGAAGAAGAGAAAATTGCTTGTCCAATATTCTTATATCCACCTCTATTATATACTTTTCCGGCCGAAGCATTTTATGTACAATTCTAAATGCAAGTATTACAAACCCATGCTCTATCCCAATCCCAAGACTTTACACAGCAGGCATAGATTACATCAAACTATAATTAAATACTATTCAGCTCAACGAAAAGGGTTTACATACATACCGATTTTAATTGTGAAACAAGTAGAATGTTTCGGTTAATTTTTTAAACAAATTCGCGCTTAAAATTAATATTTAGATGCTGAAAATCGGAATGGCTCGGTATGATGCTTAATTGGCATCGATTAATTTGCACATTGTTTTTTATGCCGTCTGAGGCCACAAGTGACATTTTAATAGGCTTTCTCGATTAAATTGTATTATATGTGCTTACCAAACAGACTATAAGCGTATCACGTGGGACAGAATTTCAAACCACAATAATAACCGGCGTCGAAACTTCATAACCGAAATCCTAAAATTTTCAGAACCGACCGCAGCTTAAGCTTAGCACGCACATACTCTTCGTGGAGATTCATCAAACCCACTCCCAGAAAAAAACTGCCTTTCTTCCTTCAGCAATTATTATGAATGATTAGACGTTAATATAGTGGGATTTTCAACTTGCGAGCTACTATCAGACATGGGATCACATAAAAATAAAATTTATTATGACAAAGTCAAAGCAAGTTCATTTTTACATTATTCGGGAATGGGATTCTTACTTTATGTTTTACACAGTCTCTGATTGTACCCCGAATCCCACTCCGCCTCCTCTTGTCCAGCCCCTAACGTTCTAAGGAAAGCTTCTGGAAAAGTTCTCCAGGGGAGAGAAATACAGGAAGATGAATCGTGTAACGCGTGGCTGGTTCCGTTATACACAATCGCATTAGCTAATGGACAGGATAAATTTCTTACTGTTCACTATTTAAAGACGCGGAGGGAAAACAATAGAATTTTTCAAGAGCCATTAATACCCAGAGTGCGTAAGAAACGTTCTGACAGAGTGTATGTGCACCTGCACAGCTGCTCAGCTTAGACCATCTTATTTCTTGCAGGGGGCTCCCATATGCTTTTCACTGAAGCGCAAGCATGGACATTAACGGACTTGCACACTTTTTCTAGCATTGCAGAGCAACTAAGGGCGAGGAAGCATCTCCAAGTTATGTCCAGGAAGCATTTGCTTTGGCGTGTCTGTCCAGAGCCAATTATGAGGACACATGCTGATATCTGTCTACGGACGAGATGACAGGAACAGAGGAGAATGTAAACAAACTTAAAGCTATAAGGTTTAACGGAAATCAATTGTTTCTCAGGGCTTTTACAGTTCCTAGACTTGGTTTTCTCCTGGAATTTTTCCAGCACTGTTCTGTCATTAGGTAACTAAATTCTTGCGTTCATGATACGCATTTTCAGAAACGAGGAAACAAGAGTGACATTGACCATACGTGCTGTATTTTTCCCATAAATATTTTAAATGAACTGCATCGCCTTGCAAGCTCGAGAGGTCCCCACCACCACCATGCACAGTTATCCAGAACGGTTTTCAAGAATTCATGCTACACGGTCCAGTAATTTCTTGATTAAAGTAACTGGACAAAAGAGGAAGCAGGAAACGCGGAACGACTTCCAGCTTTTCCTCTTCATTGTATTTGTAGTTTTGGTTACGGACAAAATAAAGCTACATGCACATCACGCTGGAACGCTATCCAGGATCGACAACGTCGTGACAGTTTGTGTACGTGGTTCCTAGTGGGAGTTTTACGGAGCATATTATTATTGATTGTTGATAATTGGAGAATTCCAGCGAGTCTATGGGTTAAGAGAAATAAGAAGAGGAGAAAACAGTCCTCTGGACTCTTGGACAAGAGAGAGACCACAGAGGGTGAGCTGAGTCCAGAGACGCCGTTGCACCATGGGTGGCAGTGTCCATCAATAGCTCAAGAGAGTACTTGAGTATGTCAGCCCATGTAAGTTTATTGCCTCTGGCTAAAATCAAGAACCAGAAATCATTCAATCATTATATCATCTACCCTCCCCTTATAATTACCCGCCTGTTTTATAATAATAGCCTAATAGCAGTGCCTCAACAGCCTGGAGTAATTCCGTTAAGAAAATTTCTCCTCACACACACTGTAATTAAGAAAGCGCCTTGTCTTACACGTCAAAATTTGACAGGTAAAAACCTTGAAGTGAGCAAAATTGCCTTTAGCTGGAACGTATAGCGCTTTTACCCGGACAAACTACAGGATTAATTTAGAATAGCTGCATACATGGTTTTGTAGCTGTGAAATGTACAAGAAGACAAGGATGCAGTATTTCATACGCTTAATTACTCCTCCATTTCCAATCAACCTCCACAGGTAATAATTAGCTGGATTTTATTGACAACAAATACTAGAATTTTCCCACCGTTCCGGAACTTGGACAGCTGTTTATCAAAGTCTTTAGCGATGAAATCTGTTTTCAGATTTGGCCACGTGAGGGATGACAATTTTATGTGAATCTTGAAAATATTTCCTAGAAAAATCATGGAGTTTCCTTGCATGTAACAGCGATTTAACATTCAGTTAAGAAATTGCGCTTGCAGCGCTACTACGGACGGATATGACTATACAGCTTTGATTAATCTGGTCGACAAGAATCGTTATTTGCTCTTCTTATTAGTACCTTTACGATTACATCAGAGATGATTCAGTCTGGACTGGAGGCAGACAGACAGGCAGGAGGACAGGAAGAAGGGACATTAAAGGATTTGATTTATATTCATCCTGCAAGACACCTGATGAGATCTTAAGATGCACCAGAGACTCGAGCAGCTGCGTCCCAGGAATCATGTAATCTTTCATTACATGCATGTTGATTATGGATGAGAGTGTCTTGAGTCTCTCGTCTTTGAAGCAGCATCTTATTTAATGCTTAAATCTTGCGCCTTTAAACATTTAATGATGGTCTACGGATGATAATTTGTGTCGCTAAGCTTGTTCAAGCTATGATTACACTTGAATATATTGCAGACAAAGTCCTATAGCTGAGGATGCGGAGAGGAAGCAATTCAAGTTAGATGAGCAGGAATCTAAGGAAAAGAAAATGCTGTCATGATATGAAAGATAAAAAAAATTGATCATTTCCTTTTCATTTCTACATGAAAAGCATGATATACGAAATATGATTTAAGTTGGGCAGAGAAGCTTGTGTGATGATGAGAACCAAGTCTCAAGTGTAACGCAAGTGTACACAAACGTGTGTGTGGGTGAATCATCTCATGATGAGTTTCATTCAAGATTCAAACACGACGACTAGACACAAGAGATAATCAGAAATGTGGAGGCAGGTAAGGAAAATGATGGAGGGAAGAGGAGAGGACTGCAAAGGAATATAACTCTCATCCTCTTCTTGGAAACATTTTCCTCGCTTGAGAACCAATAGAAGATGAGTCGTAGGAAGATGAAACATGGTGAATGATGAAATGAATGATTTTTTATCAAAATGATTGCTCTGATGATATTATGATATATTGACGTGTATACTCGCTCCGTTTGCTGTCGTTCTGTCTGTGTGGGTTTATAAGAAATGAGAGATGATATCATAGGCTTGTGTGTGGTGAAATTTACATCAAACATTGTGGTTAGTGGATCAATTCTTCATTTCCGCGCAGAAGAAGCGGAGGCCCATCTATTGGCATTTTGCATGTATGATTGAGGATATATTATATCGTTTGAAAAGCTAGTTTGCATTTATATATAAATCATCCACGTCTCATTTTCCCTCTTAATCATTTGCATATGATGAGAATACGTTTCGTTTAGTTACATTTCTTGAATAATGAAGAAAAACCGATACTGCAAGTCTTGTTGTACACGATATATCAATTTCCATATGTTGCGTAATCCATTTTATTTTTAACACTGCCTTCATGTATGCCCTGGAGCATAAATATTCTTGAAGACACATGCTTCTGGCATACATCACATATTGGATGATATATTTGGGGAATTCTGGAATTATTCATATTGCATATTTGCTATCAGCATGCATATTATGCGTTTCCGAATGTTGGAATTGAGTATATATGTATGTATTTTGAAGCGGTGGAAAAGATGGGAGTCGATCAAGGGAATGGACGGCGGGAGGTGGGTTTAGTGATACCAAATAGAAGTGGGCAAATGAGAGGATTGTGAATAATATATGTTTGGATTGGATTGATGATGAGAATAAGAGATTTTATGCAAGAAAGTGTGGTTGTATAAGAGTGAAGAGTAACAGAAGAAATACAAAAAATGACAGCTTGAAAATTAGATCAAGTGCATCTTATCTCCAGGTTGATTGATGACATTATGCGTAGCTAGCTCTTTGATACTCTATTCTTGAATGCTTGATGGAGGAAGCTTTTAAGTGTAATGGTTTTACAGTTGTTGGTTGAAGGGGCTGGAGAGACGAAGGGGTACAGAGAAAAATAATTTTAATGCATTTTCTGTATGTAAAGGAGGGGAAATATAATTTTTTCAGAATTTAAATATATGTAAAATTGCAAATTGCAGCATTTTGAAGCGGAAATAACATCGGAAGGGCTGATAACAGAATTTTTGATTACCTGGGAACAATAAAAAAGATGCTGTGATAAGAAAACATTTCCAAATATTGAGACACACCATGCGTTCTAAGAGGTGAGAAATTTTTTGGAATAGCATAACGTGGTCAAAATGGTGGCAAAGAAGAAGAAAGATTCCAAGGATGAAAAGTAAACCGGGAATTATGACAGACGGACAAACAAGCCGTGAAGATTGGTCTAATGCTACAAAAGCCGAGGAGAAATATATAGCCCCGTTTATTTATTTTGACAACAAGAACGGAAGCAATTTATCCAGTTGCAAAATTCATCACGTTCATGTTCCTATGCCAGTGACGTGTAGCATGTGTTATTCTCTGCTCTGTTTTGTCTACCTAGAATACCTGGAGCGGGGAAAATGTAAAGATGTTTGAAGAAGCTGGAGCGTCCTGAACGTGTTACGATATAGGCGCATGGAATACCTAAGTAATCAGGGTATTTTACACGAAGACATCGACTCATGCACACCAGCTTGAGAAAGCCGAGGAAAAGATGTGACCATGCCTCCTGGATAGTTTCCAGTCCATCATACACAGAAAGTCACTGTCATACAAAGAAAGAGATGAAGAAACACAGGTAGCCTAATTTAAATTCGGAGCAAGTAATCACATCCTCCTCCTACTTGCATTTGAAATACGTTGATTCCTTCTGAAATATCATTCAGTGGCGGGACTATGACTAACCAGGATATGGCAATGCCATCTAGCCCTGATTACCGCACTAAAGATAGAGCAAGGAAGAGCAAAAGGCAAGTATCGTAGTAAAAACTAAGCGTTATGAGATTGGCAGGCCATGAGTTTTTGATAACTTTTGACGAATTCTGCAATTTGAAGTCACGAAAATTTGATCTAAGGAAATAAATGTTTGTAAAATTCGCTTAATTTTGGAAAACCATTGATTTCCTAAATTAAAAATGAGTATTGATTACAGGTAACAGTATGTAAAAGTATGGCAAGGCAATCCTCAATGCATAATCTAGACCGGCCTGCATTAGCTTGTGTTTTGACAGCAAAGACTTTGTCCTCTCTCTACAGTCAAGAATAGTTGTTCTCCTTGGAAACAGAATGGCTCATCTCTTATGGTTCAGACCAAAGAACGGCAAGTTCCTAAAACCAAGGCATTTTTTTGGTGCGGGAAGAGATGGATTTCAAATTGGACTACCGATAATTTTCCAGGCAAATCGCCAAGTCTATGCATTACCTGCATAAGCTACTACGACTAGGTTTTTCTGAGCACTTTACATTTGAAGCAGAAGATCCGCTAGTGTGGTTGATATAGTTATCTGAAACGTCCAACGTACATAGCCACAGCGAACATTGTCATTTGCAATTTAGATTGTAGCTCTGCCTGACATCATTATGTCGCGGACCCGGTCACAAAAACGTTGCATTTTGTAACTTGTAGGATTTTCTAGATTTCACTAGCATCGGAGCAGCCATATTTCCTTTTTCAACATCTAGGTGATATTTCACCAGTTGGGTTCCCTTGGCTAACCTTTGCTAGTCCTCCTTAGGCCTGGGGTTTCTAGACGATGTATTCGGCTGCTGCGAGTCCCTGCTTCATCACATATAAGCCGGTCATAGGATTTTGTTCTGAATTCCTTTTATAACCCAAAATCATGTCATATATGACTGCAATAGTAAACATTATCATTACGGACTAATATCACTGCAATGCTTTCCCTCATTTTGTTATAAAATACAAGAGTAACATATGGTGAGCCATGTAGCAAAACTATGCTACCAAATTCTTGTGGATGTTAGATCGAAACAATAAACGCATCTAGGGTCAGGCATTGCTCCTCGACAACTAGACAAATATAGGGACCCCTGTTAAACAACTGGTAACTCGCTAATACGTGACGACAAACATAATACCCGATTCCCTTTTAGTAGAATACTTAAAAGTAATGCAAGATTAATGAGGAGAATGATAGGGTGAATGATGCGTAAAGTAGGAATGATGCTCTCCTTGTTACATCCCTCGATCCTGCTTCCACCCGTTATTTGCCTTACTTGCTTCCAGCTATGTTCTTCTTTTAGGGGATTCCCTTCACTATATCAGAGCATGATGTTTTCTTAAAGTTGGTCCTGGTGCAAGTCTACCCACCGGTACATGTAAAAGCAGTAAGTCCTCCGAGAAATACATTTACTGGCCGGCCTAGGGAAATCCCTCAGATGGATCGCTATCCTTGACTCAGAGTGACATATGAGCAAAGAGAGATGAATGAATTCCGGAGGGACAGAGGAGGGGAAGAAGGGAAGAGTAACTGAGAGTAACTATAAAATATTGGCAGAGTGGATGAAGGCTACTAAAAATTAAAATTTCATGGATTTTACTAAGTTTTGTGTGACTGCTAGGGGAACGCCGGAGCCTTTCTTCTCCACGCATCACTCCCTATTTCCGCTAGAGAAATTTTCCAGAGAACACGGATGTGTTTTGCTGGAAAAATATAAGTGTAATTAAGCGCAATCTTCTATCATTCTCTAGAAACAGTGTAGTCAAGTTACAGTACAAAATCTTGTATACCTACGCTTTTATGACTTGAATTTCTGTCCAAGGTTTGCCCTCGCTTCTGTCTTGTCATGCATCCCAGAACTAACACAAAGTGCTAACAAGTTTGTTCATTCCACTTGAGAATTGTTGATGAAAGCTGAAATTGCCATGAATGATTAAAAATTTGCGATGATGACGAGGCGGAAACACGAACTGTAGATAATAAACTTCTAAGTTCGGGAGAGAAAGCAGAGAAAGGCCTGCTCTTTTAAACAGTATGCTGAGTTTTGGTTGCAGGAGGAAAAGAAACAGGAAATATTGAGTTTACATCCTTACGAAAACTTCTCCAGAATCCTGCGACAGTTCCCAGAGTTTATTTCATCTTCTGAAAACTTGCACCGTTCCTTGTAATATACGGAGAAAGCATGGAGTCTGTGAGAATATTTCTATAACAAGTCACCCACAAAAATATGAAAAAGTTTCAAAAGAATCGAGTACATCGTATTGCATTTGTACTTGCTATTGTCTGCACTGAAGCAGAAAAAAGTATGGATTACTTTTGTGCATATTTTTAAAAACAGGGAAACAGCTTGTGTAGAAAATCTTTTATAAAAATAAAACTACTAGATGACAAGCAAGCTGGAGGCTGTTTTGAAAAAGAGAAAACTTTTGCTAGAGAAAGTGGATGAGGATGAGTGAGTCACTGACTTTGAGGACGGAGAGAACATGAGAGAAAATGCTAGTTTTAAAAAACTGTTAGGATGATGAAAAACATGTTAGTAATAGAGGAAGAGCACTGCTTGCTTGCACATTTTAGATATTGCCGCACCCTCACTGTGACTGAACTACTGACAGAAGAAAAGGGTTGAAAAGAATTGAAGTGAAAGCACGGGTGAAAGTGCAGCGGAAGGAGAGGATTGTGAATTGTTGAATGGGATTGTTATAGTTGGGGTGAAAGTTGGATAGCGTCAATAAGTTAGCTATATTTTGGGAAGTTGGGCTCATTTAAAGTTTTTGAAAGCTCTCACTCAATTCCCGCTCACTCTTCGCCTCTCTTCTCAACTCCACATCCGGCTCTTTTTGATGAGCAACTTTCTTTTCCGCCCTACACTTTCACAATGGGAGAGGTAGGCTACTCGTCTTCTTCAGTTGTGCTGGCTCAAGTTTAAGCAAAACCGGGGTGAAAGAGTCACTTTATACTTTTGCTGTTTGTGTATTAAAAATGGACTATTCTAATGAAAGAGAGGCAGTAAAGCCTTATTCGTATGAGAATAATGTGTGCAGAAGAGAAATCCTATGTAAGATCGGCGCATTCAGAATCGTATAAGGGGACAGGGACCGGATTCCAGAATTTCTTCATGTAACGTGAGGGATAAAAGAAATGGCTAAAGGGTGAGTTAGTTTTCCTTAGAAGAAAGTTGGGGAGTGTGTGGGATGGTGGTGGAGGTTGTGGTAGGAAGGAAGTAGAGGAAGTGGAGAGAAGAGACGGAGGGAAAATGTGAAAAAGCAGGCTGGCCTTAGCGCGCTTTCTCCGGGCTTTCTCTCTCATTCTCTTTCATTTTGATTTCTACTTATGAAGGGCACTTCCAGAGGCCATTTTTTGGACAATTTCACTTGATTTATTGCACTCTAACAGAGATATTTTTCGAATAAAAATGAGAGAGCAGAATAAGCAGATATGGAAACTCATTTTTCTCTCCTTCCCTTAAAAAATCTCCATTCTTCTCCTTCACTTGCCATGAAAATATTCAAATTCACGAATTTCCGCCGCAGTCATCCCCATAGCTGGCTCCGCCCATCCTAATAGTAGTTTCCAAGTAGAATCTGTGTGCGACTTTTCTTTCTGATGTGTGTTGGTAAAAGTTGGCTTATGGTATATGAGTCTATATGTTTTTCCTAGTTTCGTCACTAAAGCACCGGCAGATACCGGCAAAACAAGATCTTGTGTTTAGAAAGAAGTTTTAATTTTACTACATTCAGGTTTTCTAATTCAAACTGTTGCCGATTATGCGGCCCGTGCTATCTTCAAAAATAACTTCGTCCGAAACTGCATATTGAGGAAGGTATGTTATACGTCACATTTTTCAAACTCGGCGTTATAATTCAGCCATTAGTTGGTAATTCGATGCATTAAATTTTAATAACATCCTAGAAAATTAACACGGCGAATATCACTTACTAAGCTGTAGTTAAATATCCTACGTAATGCAATTTATGCCTGTATTATTTACATAATTGATAAAAAAATATGTACGAATAGCTTGCTACGACACATGTACAAGGAAGTAATGGAACGCTCTCTGCTGTAAGCAGTAAGGTGAAAACTTCCAGGAACATTTTCTCTAAAAAGTTGGTAAATTGAGAATCCTCGGAGCAAGAAATCTGGGGACATTTTTAAATCAGACAAGAGAAGACATCTGTCTTATGAGATTCTTGAGAATGTTTTCCAGGTCAATGAGACAGAATCTGGGTAATACAAATCTCTTCGTCCTCATGTTCGTCTTGTACATTTTGCTCAAGAGCTGGAGGGGCTTGGAGAAAGTTGTATCTGTATGCCAGCAGCTAAGCAGGGTTGAAGCAATCCGTAGATTCTGATCTGACTTTCATCTTGGTGAAAGTCCTCTATCATAATAACTCTCATTTCTGTGTGCTTTCTCTCCAGCAGGTAGGTATACCAAACCTCGGGAGGGAGCTGGCTAAGAAGAGTGTAATCTGATTGCATGTGACGGCTGAGTGGAATTTTCTGCAAATTACAGAGCAGGAGAGTTGGGGAGGATGGGTTGGTGGAGAAAGCGGAAGAAAAATAAGGCTTCGGAAGTGGCAGGGAAGGAAACGAAAATCCACTGAGAAATTTAGCAAAATAATTCAGCTGACCACGTTCTGCAGACTCTACAAGTCCTTGAGATTTAGCTTTTGGAGCAGAGTCACTTTGACCGCTGGATATGAGCCGTGTATATGCGGGTATTCTTCTTGGAAATATACGAAAGAAATAAGGAGAAAGCAGATGAAAAAAGTAAATCTTTCACGGATCAACAAGAGCGAGCGTCAATGGACTTTGTAAATATCAAGTAAGACAAAATAAGGATACGCTCCGGGGCCCCGGACCCGGGGTTCACGTCTCCCTGGGGATACTTGTGTAAAACCCCCTATTTGCCATTTGGACAGCATTTCTAATGCATTCACTATCTATATGCAGACATATTTTAGCTTTAGATCTCCACTTTCACTACTTTCTCCCTATCTATTCCTCCTCCCCAACCCTGCCTTATGTGAATTCCTCCTTTCTCCCCAGTCTCTACTGCCCTGTCAACAATTCTAGATGCACGGTCATCTATTTTCCATTTACTCGCCTTTCTCCACCATCTTTCCCCTCTTCCCGTCGACTTTCTCCCTTCCCTAATCCTCTGGCATAACATACATAAATGTGTAGCCTTAACGTGGACTGATGTAGTCGGTGGGAGAAAGCAAATGGAAGAGAAATGCAATCCTAAGGAATTTTTCTTGTAAAACTAACCAGCTTTTCCCTTTCAGCTCACATCATCATCCGCGATAAACAGGCCGTGTAAATTTCCGAGTAATGTTCTCACGTGAATTTGTAGGAAATTTTGTACCCAACTTTCTCCCAGCTTTCTTCTTGAATTTCCAGCTTGGTAGCATAGGCTAATCTTGCTATTTTCTTGTAGAAACGAGGTCAAATTTTCGACAGTTTTTCACGACGTAACATTTCAAATATTATGCGTAATATCAGCTTTTGAGCTGATCGCTCCTCAGCTTTCAGCTTCTATGATCGACACGTGATGGAATAATTTGAAGCGATGGTAATACTGGTCATTGCTTTGGAGGGAAGCTGATCGGGTATTGAAGCAATCTTTTTGTGATTTGGAGAAAATGACGCAGACTTTCATGAGATCAAGCCCTCATTTTATAGCGTAAACGCCTGGTGAAAGTTTAGTAGATCTTTTCCAAGGATCAGGGAAACACAAATTGTGATAAGGATACCGGCAAAGAGCTGATATAATTTTATATAATATAGTGTTAAAATGTTGACGAAAAAACACACGGGTGAAAGTGTTTTACATGATTACGTAATTAGTTATAGCCTCTTAATTGAATTATCAGCTTGGTTAAAGTTGAATAAAAGCAATGAGATCCCACCATGTATTCATGGTAATACCTAGGAATGACTAAACACGATAATCTAAAAGATTCTAAGTGCATTTTTAACTTTCTCCTTGACTTTCTCATCCTTTTTGTGTTCCACCCTAGCATACCATGTCAGGTCAAGGTAGAAAAGACTTGCAGAAAAATAAATGAAGCGGGAGAAAGTTGCAAAGCGCGAATAGACCTTGAGATTTCATGCAGGCAGTGGATGGAAAAGAACCCTACAGACGTGATCTACCCTAACAATTTAGAGTAATGAATCCAAAAGAGAAAGCAGAAAGTTCCTTGTTGCAGTGAGATGGAGCGTGGATAGAGAGGACTTGTATAGGAAAAAAGAAATTAGCAGAGAAAGCAAGCGGTGAAGATAGAGTCCCGGCCGGGTGAAATAAAAGCCCGCTGAGCAAGGGTGGAAATGAGAGAAATACGATTCAAGCATGTCCCGGATTTTCAAGCTAGCTTAAGGAAATGTTGAGAGAAACTTACGGGAGAGAAAAAAATATTTGGCATTTGAATTTATGTTACGAGGTTATTTTTCTTTGAACTTTTGGGATTCTTTTCCTCTTTAGGAGAGGATAGGTGAATAGTATATAGTACTTTTAGCTATAGCTAGGACAGCTCTCAGAGCCGGCCGACAGGTGCATATTTTGTCTCTAAGGTAAAAGGTTGATATTTTATAGAATTTCTGGCATGGGATTTGGTGAATCGACTAAAGGATGGGATGGCTAATGGAGCAGAAAGAATAAGACAGAGAGCGGAAGGAGGGGGAGAGTAATGAGGCAAATGTATGAAGCAATAAATCAAGAAAATGTAAACCGGAACTGGAAAAGCTAGGGATTTTATTATAGTTCTTGCGGAGTGAAAGTAGAAGAGGTGGAAGGTAAGGAAAGCAAAGAGAAAGTACAGCGATGGCGGGAAGGAGAGAAAAGTGGTGGAAGTTGAAAGAGGATAATTTAGTTTTTCCTCTTATTTTTGTCCTCATTCATTCAACAATGAAAAGAAAGGGGTAGGAGAAGAAGAGAAAGCAATGGGAGAAATTGTGAATCGATAAAGGGGAAAATGGCTGGAGAAGCTAATTGAAGTTAATCGATTTGCACCATGTAAAAGCTAACGACATGATTTCATGACAAAGTAAATTGCATGCCGACTTTTTTATAACAATTTCTCCTTATTTCTCTCTCTTCTTCTATCCGCCTTCCACCTCTCTCTCTGGAATTTCCATGAGCATCAGGATAGAGTGCATCACGAAATCCTCAACGGAATCCTCTTTTACTTTCACCACTTTCTCCACATCGCCACCCCCGTGTACAAGAAAAAACAAGGCGGATACTTGGGAAAAGCTAATAATGTAATAATAATGGCATCAAACCGACAGCAACAGGCCTGAAAGGAGGTGTACATCAAGTATTTATTTTGTCATGTCATGATTCACAGGTACGAATTCAGTTAGCGGATGGGTTGAAAACTGGAGGATCTGGCGCAAGACTTGAGGGATTAGTTCTCCAGTGTCCAGTGAAAGTACAGAGCCGAGTTTATGTAGAAAATGAAGCAGTTTGGATAACGCATGGTCATACTACGACTGCTACGTTTGAATTTCTGGCGCACGTTTATAAGACATGCGAGACACTGGGGAAAAATATTCAACGAATTTATGTTTTAAGCTATTCCAATGGGAATTAGTATGATCTTGAAAATTGGGTTCATAGGGTTAAATTTAATTTTTAGGAGAAAGTTTCGAGATGTGCCAAAGTAATTAGTGCTTTCACCACTTTCTTTTTCAAAGCTGTACAGGACGTGAGAAATTTTCTTCTTTCTTTTGTTAAAATCTTATTTCAGTGAAATTCAAGTAGGGGTGAAAGTCTCTATTTTACAGTGAAAGTTATCCAGGTTCTAAGGGCGGGAAATGGCCTTCAAAATTGGATTCATATGTATGGTTCAAACTCTACTATCGTAACGCCACCACATCAAGTATGATTTCCGAGCCTATAGAAATAATCACAGTTAATATTAGAACTGAATCAAAATACAACTAAGAAAAAATAGCAATAGTCACCACGAGTTGGAGAATCTCCTATCACTGTTAAGACGAATTGAGTGAGGCAAGAAAATTGCCGTTCCTCGCTTTCACTGCTCGCATTTGAATGTAAAAGGACTTTCTGCACTACGTGCCCAGTCCGAAATATTTTGTTATTCTTAGTCAGGTGGTAAGGTTTGTGTAATCCTTTTTCTCATTGTCACCGGAAGAATAATGTGTGTAAAGCCTTGGGAAAACTTGCTAGAATGCATGTAAATAAATGGGTGGAGCATGATAAAATTTAGGAAAAGTTTTACCCAAAGCTTGGACTTTCTCCTACCCTTCCCCTTTAGTTAGTTAGGCTGGGCTAAGATTCTTTAGGCTGGGTTTTCGAGATGGGATTCAAATTGTCTGAGACTTTGGTTACAGGGTTTGACAAGCGGATTGGGGCATTATGTGGACGTCCGGAAGAAATTTTGCATTCATGGCTTGGACCTGATCTACTTGAATATTCCGGGTTGTGCAGGAGTTGTTCTCTTGGATTTCAAACAAATGTGCAAATGTGCTCGTTGTTTTGGAGTGTTTGTCAAAAAAGATTTATATTTATGGTCCTAGTTTGAATTATGCGAGAGGGAAATCTAAAGAGTTGCTTTCTCCTCCTGCTTTCTCCTTCTCTGCCACGTACGGAAACAAAGGACAATAGAAAAGAACAAGTTTTGAGGGAGCTCTTCCTGGATTGTATTGTGCAATCAAGTGGAATAGATGAATCGCTCCCAGTTACACACTAGTTTATGTACTAGAATCCCATGCCTACGCTTCGTATGCCATTTCCTCCCTTGATTTTATCCATTCAGAGGAAGGGAATCAAGACTTTTGTTGTTGTAATTCCCGCTCTCCCTCTTCCCTCCTTTCACTCGTTTCATAAATATCAGCTGGGATACATGTTGTTGGCTGGGCGATAAAGCAAATGTGGCGCGTAGTACATCTTCTACTCCTTATCCAGATATTTTACCACCCACCGCTTTGTCCAAATTTCTCAATTGTAAGCTGGCGTGAAGAGAAAGTTTTGAGGGTTTTGTGATTTGGAAACATGTTTTGCTGTTGCTCTTGGACCGGAAACTGAAGTGCATTGCAGCGTACTTACATTTAAAGCCTGCACAGAAACGCAATACTTTCTCAGCTCCTCCAACTTTCACTTGCAAGATTTAGCTCTTATTTTAGTGTGCTCTGTTTAGAGCATCTGTAGACAAGGTTCACCTATGATGGCCTCCGCAACAACTTTCTCCATAATACATTCTGGTTTTCTTTGTAGTCTGCAGTCTTCACCTACAGCCACTTTCTCAACATACTTGAAAAGAATCTCTAAGCAAGGACTAGAAGTACTTTCCCCGGTAATCGTTCTCTTATTCTTCTGCTGCCCTATCTGCACCAGACTAGAATCTAGGTCTCACCAATAGCTGTATCTTATTCAGTATTTACCTGTACAGCCTTTTCACCTTTTCCCAGCTATTTTCGTCTTGTTTACCTCCTCACACCTTTCATCTGTTTTTCCCTCAACGCCGTAACTCTTCCTTTCTCCACTACCAAAAGTAACTTTGTCCTCTGCTGCTGTTTTCCAATTCTAGCGGCTCTCTCTCACCTGGGCTTTCACCTTGTACTTTCTCTCAGTATTTCAGAGATAATAATTGCTCCGCTAACGACACTATTTACATTTACCATCTTGTTGTGGTTAGAGTAGCACCATGTTATTTGCTGTAGAAAGCATATAAGAGAGAACAAGCACATTTCTCTTGCCCAAAGTACCACCTGGATGGTAGTAAAGAGCTACTGAATGTTTCTCCAAAGGAAGCGGTGCAAACTGGATTATAAGTTTTGTAAATAAAATAAGTTTTGAATAGCCCAAGTTTCAAGATAGACGTTTCTTTCGGTCGTCCTTGTGGTTGTGAGTCGTGAGTATAGTTTCGGCACAGGAGAAAGTTACAAGAGGTAGTAGACAGAGCGAAGGAGAAAAAGAGAATATCGAATTTTCGAAGTGAACTCAAGTCGCCCTAGTAAGAGAACAGAGGGGGAAAGTGGAAGGAACAGACATGGTTTGGAGAATTTTGAAATTCTTACCGACAGAACTTATCAGGATGAGGGCAAAGGATGGGAGAAACTAACTGCGGGAGAGTGAAAGTAAGTGTTGCTATATGGGATTTTGTGCCAAAAAGTTTAACCATTCCCGATTTTTTTGCACTTTCACTCAATCCTCTCTCTATAGTGTCTTCTCCAGCTGAAAGAATGAGCTGAGTTTAAATTCATAGGGATAGCGAAGCTATATAAGGTGATTATGCATAGGAATATGGGGGAGAAAGTGCTTGGAGCATAGTTAGCTGAATCACGTATAACATCATGTTATGCTTGCAAAACTTAAACATGTTATTAACATGTTTAAGTTTTGCAAGCCTTAATTCGATAATTGAAGATATGGGGCGTAATGAGCAGGACGATTCGCATCTAATTGAATATTGTTTAAATATTTCTTCTTTAATAGTAGCAATGTGTGGGCGGCCTCCATTTGGCCAACTATTATATGTTTCCAACGTCTTCGAGCTGTGTACACTGATAGATCGAGGAACCAGCAGTTGCTCATTTGAATCAGTAACTATTCAGAAAACGGCACGGAACTCATACTATTCGAACTTGGCGATTTCGATCTGCCGAATGAATTGCGTACTGGTAGGCGACCTTGTGCCAAACAGAACTGGGTTTAGAAGATATGTAAAAGGGTGTCACTTGAACCGGAACAAATAAACTAAGAGATAGCCGTAATAAAATGAATTGTAGGCGTGGACTGGAAGGTGAAAATAAAACCAGTAAAAAGAAGAAGAGAAGAAAGATGCGGGGAAAGATTTTAGCGGAAGCAGGGCGGTAGGGGTAGGAGAGAAAGTCTTTAACAAGAATAGGCATGGCGAGGACAAAAGGCTTTATCTAAGCTTGTTATAAGTGTATAAAGTTCATTTATTTTCCAAGGACACAGTAGACACGTAGGACATCATTTTTCATTTTCTACTAAAACTATGTGGGCGGAAGTGATAACGGTAATTGCTAACCTCAAGATATTTACGGGAAAATACAATTGAAAAAGTTCCAAATGGTCTTACAAATCATATCAAATCAGAGTTAAGACCCCAACAAATGCTTTCCCAGCGATGGCTTGAATCAGATTCAATTTTCGGGGAAAAAATACAGCTGCTGGAAAAGCTTAAGAGACAGCCAGATGTGACAATGCTAGTGGTGAAACCGTAGTTGTCGAGAAAAAGAAGGAAGCGGCTTTATTACAGCCTTTCGATGCAATAGACTGCTAAAAGGTGAGAATTTGTTTGTATATTTTCTTCTTTTATGGAATCTTTAGGTTTCTTTGGCTATTCCGTTGCAATTATTTTTGGCTCTGATCATATCTTCATGGGCCCAGGTAGGGCCTCCCCGAACGGACGCTGGAGAAAGTCAGGTTTACTGACAACGGAGGCAGTACCTTACTTTCACCGATAGCTTCGATTCACATTATGTTATAACATTTCACCAAACGCCAAAATATTAGCTGCACCTTAATTTATAGATTTGAGTAGATCCGCTACATTTTGAAGTTGGTAAATCGAAAATATTTGTACCAGAGGGGCTTGAATTTTGGTTCTACATAGACAGACTTTAGAGGTCTATGGCTAGAATATTTCAATGTTGCGAATGCATTTCCAAAGAACATTGGATACCTTCAATATGAAATAAAGAAATTGTTTTTAATCGGCATCAAGTAGGTACATCAGAAGCATGTTCGTAAAATTAACATTAAAGGTACTCGTTTCCTACTTTTTTCTTTTAAATCAATCTATACCTTCCAATGGAGGATA
This sequence comes from Sminthurides aquaticus, assembly GCA_906901655.1. NCBI lineage: Eukaryota > Metazoa > Arthropoda > Collembola > Symphypleona > Sminthurididae > Sminthurides > Sminthurides aquaticus. The sequence goes on from CAJQTT010000010.1 coordinate 6,710,384, forward strand.
TATTTCATGTTTTCCAAGCTGCTTTCATATTGATAAACGACGAATGAAGCTAAAGCACTGTCTAATGTTGCATGCATGCTTATGGTTAAGTCGAGATATTTTTATTATTTATTTTCCAACGCAAGAAACTTATTAGCTGATTGATGTAGCCACTCACTGTTGTTTACATATATGCAAAAATTTGTATTTATAATTCAGCGATCTTGAAAAACAAGTTCTGCCAGAAAATAATAGAATATCTTATCACAGCTCAAGCATTGAATCAGAATATGCTTGCGATTATTTCAAACGACAACCGTTACTGAACGACTAAACACAAACGAGAAGCATATAAAAACTATATTGCGTAAGTGCTAAATTGTGACCTCGGGTAAAATGTTAGCAGTTCGGATTCTGTGGAGAAAGTAGAGGGAAATTTCAATTTTCTTCCCGCTTAATTATTTTTATATTGTGCAGGTAGAAACAGCGAGGATATCTTCATAAAAAAGCTAACTACAAATTTTCAAACCAGTCTTTGTATTGTAGGACAGCCGTAAATAGTATAACCTCCAATTTGTGGCCAAAACAGGATAAATCCAAGCAAATGTTTTTTCATCCCTGTATTAGCAACACGATTTTTCAAAAATATAGTGACTCCTTTCTACAACATACAATTAATTCTGTATGTCATGCTAACGCCGACGCCTACAACTGCTGGGATCACTAGCAAGAAGGTGCATATGAAAATAGCGAAATTTTATCCGGCCTTCCGTCACAGCAGTTTTTGCTTTCTTCAACTTTCTCCTCGGGGCGTAGTTCTAACGGGGCTCTTGGGTGCATCAGTATCTGTGATCCTTGACTGTACTTGATGCTGTCATGGATGCATATTGCAAATAGCAAAGCAAGTCACTGTGAATACACGGCAGTGTCGGAAATTGTGAAGTTTATATGAAATGTGGATGAGGTGAAAGCAAACTTCCTTGAGGGAAGCCCGTTCTCTTGGCTTTGATCTTTATCTGAGAAAGTTGAGTTCCTAGAAGTAGAATGCTGCAGGAGCTGAGGAGAGAGGATTCTGGAGTCGAGGATTCAGGCGTGTACATCTAGTTAATTTGAGAGCCATTGAAGAGGTCATGAAATTAAAGACGAGGCTTGCATCACTAAAACGGTAGCGGGTAATTAACTAAGAATAGAAAGGAGACTATAAGGAGAGAAAGCAAAGTCATGAGAGTTTATCCTCCCCCTCGTTCTCTCTCTCTCTCTCCCGACAAAGGTTCTTTACGTCTTGTCCAATCTGCTTTGAAACTCTCTTCCGTGTTTCATTTCTCGCTACAATTCAAGGAAACGAAGCTCTGGAAGCTGCCAGTTCTAGAGCTGTGGTGAAAGTAACACGATTGCGTAATTTTTCTAAAAATAAGGTATTTCTATTACTGCTAGTGCTGATACGGCTATAAGTAAGAGGAGACAACTCTCAAGGCTTGATGAGTGTCACTATTTGAGAATGTGTATCTGAAAGAATCTCCAGTGGGGGAAAGGAAGATTTCAATATGCATGATGATGCTGCTGGTATAGCGGAAACAGTATATGGAGAAAGTTGAAAATGAATAGAGAAAGGAGCGTAGATTATTTCAAGTACGCGAAAATGTTGCTGGTTGGAATTGGATGTGATACGAAGAAGAACATATAATTGGTAGACTTGTCTGACAAATCTTGCTAGAATTCAGCTCACGTAGAATTTTTCATTTAGTTTAATGCTCAAGACAATTGGATCTGAGAATCCCTATCTTTCTTTTCTACTTTATCTCCTTCTCGTTCCTTTTCAAACAAGTTCAATTGATATTACGCTACGGCTTCCTCCCTATTCTCCTCCTCGTCAGAAAAATCATTTTCCCACCTCATCCTCCTGTACTTTCTCCACTTTCACCGCTTCAACTTATCCTAAGTCTTCTTCTTAGAACCTTGAAACTGCTCACTATTGTAACAACCCACCTCTTCTGGTATGGTACTAACTACTTATTTTGTATTCCAGGCTGCTATTGTGAAAATTGAAGCCCTCGTAGGTTTCACGGATTTTCCTTATTTATCATTTTCCCCAATACCAGTGAATTTCCAGTGAACTTCCCTAATAGTTCTGAAAATTCACTACATTATAATTTTAGAGGCGGAGTAAACGAATGCGGAAATAAGGTTAAAGTCTTATTGTAATTCAAATGTTTAAAGGAGTGAAGATGTTTTTAGAAGTGGGAACAATAGTGGTGAATCTTTCACCACTTTCACCGTGAAAATCCAAGTACGGGGTAATCACCAAGAGTGGGTTAAAAATGCTTTCTCTTCCACGAACATATGATATGCATATCGCGAGTTAATCAAAAAGCCCGGAAATAATAAAATTAGATTTGGAATGCTTGATAACAATCCACTATTTGAAACTAACGACCAACGGCAACAACTGTTTGTAATACTAATTGTAATGATTTCAGCAAAAATGCCGGTTAAACTCAAGTGAAACATGCATTAGATGCACCCTCAGTTAGTGACTTCATATAAACATCTATGCTTGGATTTTGGAACTCTGAAACTCAATGCCATAGGTGTTAAAAACCTTGGCAGCTCATTTTTGTTTCTAACCTTTTAAAGACGTGTTGATAGTAGAATGAAAGTGATTTATTATGTTATTGAGTAATGCATTGAACTTTTAAAATCACAGCGACTCTGTATATGGTATACCCAACCTCTACCATATCCTTCTGCAGGCACTGATTACATAACAGTAGTTGTAACTGTCAGGATATCCTGAACATGCATACATAGCAATACAGAACCAGGATCCCTGTGAATCTGTGAACAAAGTTACTCTTTCTTTAATTCAGCATAGACGCCATCTACCGTCGCAGAAAGCTGAAATTTCTAAAGCTCTAGAAGAAAGTCGCTCCTTTTACCCGCAGAGGAGTGGTGAAAGTCTCTATTTGCAGCGAGTAGTCCTTTGTATTGCTATGTTATAGCTTTTAATCGAAGGTGCTAATGGAGCTCGTTTGTGTTATTCTCTGCTGATTTAATGACACTTTAAAATGAGCTATAGATTTACTCCAAGCACCTGTTTACGTTCATATGATTCAGTTTCTACATGCCTGCCACGTAATGTATGCGATGACAGTAGTGGGACCTACCTTAGGAAAGAGCGGGCACAGTGTCTAAAATTTAAAACGGCGTTTGTAAAAACTCGAACCTAAGTAATATAAATATTCGCTTATACGCTTTTTGTCGCCCAGCATCATCACGACGCCTTCGAATAATCACATTCCACAGTCTATAAAACATATGCGTGCCATAGGCTTAACATCCTTTTACCTTTGACCTGCACTGCATATAATTAGCAGATCCCCACCTCCTCTTCCCTTACTTGAAATCACATACAGTTCTCTCTAATCTTCCACTTGATACCCGCTCTCAACCTGTTTACGTGTACGTTGCGTGGTTTAGATGTAAAAAATTCCCTGTGTTCAATAGTAATAACGGTTTTTCAAGAATTACAACATCAATGAAAAGCATATTCCGATTATGACTCGAGAAGAACCGCTAAATTTGATTTCTGACGTAACTGATAAAAATGTCATTTTTTCGTCCTGTTTTATAATCTTTAATCTGTGGTTCTCTACACGGAACGCTCCAGAAGACCAGTTACAAGCGTTGGGTTGACAGAGGGAAGCTAGTCCGACTTTCTGTCGCAGAGAGGTCTCTCCCTCTTTGTACTTGATCCATTGCTACCCGGTTCGGCTACCCGGTTCCGCTTTCAGTAGAAAGAGATAATAATCGGGAGATGTTGAGATGCTAAAATTTTATGAGTTTGGAGATTCTTTTTCATCCCGATTCGTCCTCCGCTCCCTTCTTTCGGTTCGCTACTGCTTCTCTTGCTCCTGACTTGTGTTTGTATACATATAGCCGATGAATGCTTTGAGTTTTGTCCTCATCTTTGGTTTCATTCTTTCATTCATGAGCGGTGGTGAATTAACTTTTGGGAAGAAGACTTTTAAGTAAGCCAGCAGTTTTCTCATCTCGAAACTCTTCATCCATTCTTCCTCCCACTTCTCCCATCTCTCCCCCATCCCTCTTCCTCTGTCTGCTTTCTCTGGAGTCTATTCAACTGGTAGAACCCAGCCAAGGTGGTGCTGGCTCATGGGGAAAGTTATCTGGAGACTTTCCAATAGTCACACAGAGGAGCAGATGACTTCTCTTGAGATGTTCTCCGATTATGAAGATGTACGAGGAGAGAAATGAGTCCAAACTTGTTCTCAGCCTGTCTATTTTCTTTTATTCTCTTCGCCTTCAAACTTGGCCCTCCCATCACCCCCATTGACCGACCACCACCCCACACCCACCAGAAACTACAAAGAAGACAGGGCGAGGGAAGAGGGGAAAGATTGAGCTTGCAATCCGGATTTTCGGATGGAATCCCTCAAATATAGGTATCTTTTAATAATTTTCCCAGACTTGGCCCACCGCACCATCCCTTTTGCTTTCTCTTCCCTGATCTATGCTCCTATTCCCCCTCCCCCTCTGACTTTGCCCCCTCATTCTTTGCTCACTCTTAAGCAATTCTGAAGCCTTTAAAGAAGAGGTAACGGAGGGGCATGAAAAGAGGGGGGAGGCGGGTATTCCCACGTCAGATGCCAGAATAGTGCAGAAGAAGACGGTGGTGGAGGTAAAGGTTGACGGTGAAATAACGTGGGAGAAGAAGAATATATACTTGAAGAGAATGGAATGACTCTTCCTGTTCGGTAGCTTGCCGGGCTATAGCTCCTATGATTTATGGCTTTCACTTCTCCGTAGCCACTGTATTTATCATCCTGGCTCGAACCTTTCAATTTCTGGGAAGAAGCCCACAATGTTTGTTTGCCAATATGACGGAACGGGTTGAGGATATGAGTTTCGATTGGGTCTAGCAGAGGCGATTTCGGAGAAAGTCAGATAGCTTGTTGAAAAATTTCCCAACAAAGTGGAATTACTTTCACCCTGTACCTATTGTCCCCTGTACTTTGGGTGACCAGAGTGACCGCTGAGGTCAGAAGTGTCTTGGCCTGGATTTGCTGCCTTTAAGATAGACGGAATGATTGAATGATTCGTCTGTTGGAGAAAGTAAATATTTTCATGGCTCTAGAAAAATATGCATGGATTGAATACTGACTGTTATTTCTGAGTTTGTTTGTCATGTAAAACTGTAAGAGGATCGGGTGTTTAAACGAACCACATGTTGATTAAATTCCTGGTAGGGACTGAAGGAGGGGGAATGAAAAGGACCAAGTTTGGATAAAGTTGGAGAAAAGTGGAGAAAGCACTTGAAAAGTTTCGCATCAAGAAATCAGGGTTGGTACAACAGGAGAACATAAGGAGAAAGCAAGAATATATCGCGATGGTTGGGGCAGTGCTTGTAAAAGTTAAAAAGTAGTGGAGAAAGCATTTAGGAGGAACGAGGATTAAAAAGAGGGAACATGAAGAAGTTATGCGAACAAGGAGAAAGCTTGTACTTCTGCAGGGAAAGTCTAGAGCATTGAAACTGTTTGGAAGGCAGTCCGTTCTTCTTTACAAGGGGAACAAATTGCTAGAAAATATTAAACTACATTGCATTTGTGAAATTTTTTTAAAGTTCTTTTGTTTATTACGCCACATGCCAGTATTGCTGATAGCAAATCTGCAAATATTACGTTCGTTATCATATAATTGTCTAAAAATCGGCGTCCAAACCTCATATTGCACGAAATTGAATTACGATATTTTCTTGCGCTTATTTTAAATCATGGAAACTTTACTTACTAACCGTTAAGTAGGTGACACAAATAAAACATTAAAACATTTAACCATACCCCGCTGTGTCAATCTTCTTCTGGTCTAAAGCTCCAGTAATAGCTAACTCATACTACGAGCGTAACTAAAAGCTTAACTGTAATTGCTGTTATCATTTCTGATTCCAAAGAAGGCCAAGCCCGGGCCCAGCAGACAAGTCCGAGCTTCAGGCCATGGAAATCTACAGCGAGTAGCGGCAGGCATCATGAGGCGCACACGCTTCGAACACTAGAAAGCAGAAGAGGAGAAAGCAGGGAGAAAGGCGGGTGAGACTCAAACGGGGAGTTTAGCGGGCCGAAACTGCAACGGTGGTAAAAGGGAAGAGAGGAAGGTGAAATGGTTCAGTAGGCAGCGTGATCCTGCCAGTGAAAGTTCCCCAGGGTGTTTTGTGTCTCTCTTTCTTCTTTTCCTGCTGACGATTCAAAAAAGAAGCTATTCCTTGGAATCCATCATTTCTACATCCTCCATCTACTACCCAAAGAGACAAACAAGGCGGAAGTTTAATTAACACATCTAACAATTACAGTCTAAAATTTATCAAAGTTACCACCTCCATTAAATTCCCGGAATCAGAGAGAGATTCTTCCCTTCCGGACAGTAATAAATCCTCCACAGATTTCCCACCTTCCTTCCGCGTGGGTGTTTGGAATGTTGACTCTATTTGAAAAATAAGCGTGTTTTACCAATAATTTACATGTTAAATTAGGAGTACGTTGCTCCGACTTGGACAGTAATAAATTTTCTCGCTAACCAAATTCTAGGCTGGGTGAAAGTGTGGAAAAGGATCGGTGAAAGCGGGGAAATGTGCGAGGACATGAATCTAATTTAATCAAGGCGGGTTGCTCTTGTTTGTTGAATAGCGTAGTGGCGAGGAAGATAGGTGTGTGTGTGACAGATGTGGTAGTATTTTACTACTGGCTGCACGGAATTACATGTGTTTTGGTTGGGTGATGACTTTGGGTGAATACTTGATGGTGTGACTTTAAGCAGGCGTTCTTCTTTTGTACAGATTCTACTGTATTTATTGGGGAGAAAGTAATGGAGAAAGTCTGCTAGGAATACTTGGTGCACTCGCTCGTTTGGTCCTACTCTTGGAACTCTGACAGATTCTCCTCTCTTCTGGGATATATATTGTCCTGTCGAATGAATATTCAGTAGCGGAAGAAACTGCTGTTGCTGCTGTTAGTGTGGGAGCCAATATTGGATACATTTGAAATGACCGTGTTGCAGGGTGGACGGATGTAGGCTTCAGAGGCTTGGGGTGGTGGTCATATAAATTTCATGTGGGAATCGGAGAAAGTGCATTGGAATAATCGAGAGAGAGACTGAATTAGCTGGATTGTGGGAAAGTTTGCAAGCTCCCTGGACGGATTTCTATTGACTATGGCGGTGGTGGAGTTGTTGCGGTCAAGCTAATGATGTTTCCCTGGGATATACCCTCTGCGTCGCACTGTTAGTGAAAGCAGTGGTGTAGCACAAAATCTGGTCGCAACCCTATCCAACCCCACATGTTTTACTAAATTAACAGCACATGGAGACAAGGACATTTATTCCTTGTGTGTGCAGGAAAGAACTTTATTCCTCCCCCTGTTTCTAAGCTGGGCGCTTCCACTACCTTGCCTGATACTCTCCAAGGTTAGTAGTTTATAGTGAAAGGTAAGCAAGTACAGGAACGGACCAGGTGAAAGTACACGAAGTGCAAGTATTGCAAGTAATGCGAGAAAGCAAAAAGACTAAGGGCATGAATAGGGGCGAATGATAAAGAAAAAACTTGTACAAGTTACTAACCCCGGCGGGAACTCATTTTTTATTCATTTACCGTGCAAGTCTGCTACAAGCTCGGATTTTAAACCGCGGAGAAAGAAGTAAAAGTAAAAGAAAGCTTGGAAGAGACGGCAGAGGGTTGAAGAAAGTCAAGTTTTCCTTGCATTAAGTTTGCGGCTGCAATTGGACACTAAATCAATGTTGAGGTTCTGAGGGTAGACGTGATGTGAAGTTGGTTACATGATGACTGAATACTAAAGAGGCTCAGGCTGCGGATTTTTTACAATACCTCAACAATAAGGATTTTATCAACATGAAATTATGGGGACAATACGGTGCAGACCGGAGTTGAAGAAAATAATGGTGGTGAACAGATGGTGGTGGAGGGTTTTTATCACCATCGCCATTCTTTGCCAAACCGAGGCCCATAAGAAGCTACACGAAGAAAATGAATCGAAAAAAGGTAAGTTGCATTACAGACAACATTTTAACTTTTTGCGGTTAGTCCAGACTCCAGACGTAGGAGAAAGCATATTGTATTGCAGTTTCAGGATTTCGGTTGTATAAGAAGGGAGTCTTTGCATTCAGGTTCAAGTCTGAAATACACGTGCGAATATTTAAGCTGGAGAAAGTTGGAGAAAGTAAAAAGCCTTAATTTAGAATATCTAAGGATGTTATAAAAGAAAGCTGGTTCAGTATTGTGCAAAAACTGGAGAAAGTACAAAAAGGCTTAAAAACTTCAAAACTAATCCGTTCTTGTCCCTTTAAGCTGTAAAGATTATGTTTTTGGCGTGTGCAAATAAATGAAATTGCAAAGTTTCAGTTTGTAAATATCAAACAGAAATCTGTTCTGACGTTTGATGATAGTGCTAGGAAAGTAGCAGTGTGGGCGTGCATGCGATTTTCCAGCTAGCTCCTTCTCATAGCATGAATGTAGTGAAAGTATCATATTGCCCGGAAACGGGATGCTGATGCTTGTTGACGATGCGTCACATCTCCTGATCATGCAATTTTTTAAAAAAGGTTAGCATTCCTTTCAAAATGTAAAACATTAAATAGTTATGCTACTCGTGCTACATAGTTTGGCAAATGTAAAGCCTTGAAACTAGCAAAACAGCCTACGCAAAAAATTGCATAGATTATATAAATGATGCCTTCGTCTATGCTTCGCTCTATACACAGTCTATAGCTAGCTTGAAATACCGCACAGCACTAAACGTAAGACAAACAGCGGAAAGTCAGCAATGTATATACTATTTTGCACTCGGAGAAAGTACACTAAGAGAAAGTAAGGACTGCTCGAGAGATGTTAAGTGAAATAAAATAACAGTACAGAGCCTATACAGAGTAGCGAAAAGTTGAAATAGCTCGAAGGAGAAATTTAAATTTAGAGGATTTGGCGGAGAAAGGCTGAGGAAGTAATGGAGAAAGCGGACGGAGGAGGATTTGAGCAGACTAATGAATGGAGGTAAAGGAGAGTGGAGGGAAGGTAGGGAACCAACCAAGCTATGGGCTGGGATGAAATGAATACGCAGATGGTTGACTATAGATAAATGCTGAATGTGTTCACGCTAACCTGCATCTTTTTAAGCTGTGTAAATGAGAGGAATGGAAGAAGTAATTAATTTCGCTGACAGAGTAATACTAATTGAGTCATCACAATTCTCAATGTCATCTCCCCGCAATTTACAAAGTGAATTCAACCTTGCTTTCCCTCTCCCTCCTGTCGTCTGAGGAGGGAGCGTTGAAGGCTACAACTTCTCCCCCTGCTTTCCCTCTGACGGAGCTTTGTCAAAGCGATATCTGTCTATGCAGGATCCTTTTATAAATTTCTTTATGGTCATAGTCTTAGAGGAATCCTTTGTAGATATCAGAACGGCAGTCATCGGCCACTATCATTTCTCTTGAGAAAGCCGGGAGAAAGTTTTACGTAGACGTAAGTCGGGAAGATGAGACGAGAAGCTCAAGGGCGTACGGTGCGGAGAAAGTAGGGAGAAAGCAAGCAGATCCGCTTATTTGCTCTTCTACTCGCTCCATGCATCAGCTGGGATGGAGAGCTGAGAATTGTCAAATTATACTGAGAACATAATTGATATTCTCACTTGAATTGATGAAGCATTAATTTATCGAGGACAAATCACTACATGGCCGCCGCTACCGCCAACTGCTGACAGAGTCGTGCGTCGCACTACTGGTATTACTGTACGGAAGGAGAAAGTTCTCGAAAATAATTTTCCCCTATTGAGAAAACTCAAGGAAATGTGTACTAAAATATTATGAGGCTAAATTTGGTTATTCGAAGGCTACTGGGAAAGAAGCGGTGAAATAACGATTTGTTTTGTAGGCTACTGAGGCCATGGAGTTACTGGGATTATGGAGCAGGAGAAAGCACTTGAGATGGTAAAATGTCTGTAAGCAATTATTTGTTTGTAGGTTAAGAGGGGGTAATAACAAGTCGATTTCCGGTGTCGTAGCAACTATTGAGCGGGAAATAAAACGTTATTACCTTTTGTAGTGTATATGCATGGGTCTCACATTTATAATTAAGATGTTGAAGAGAATCCAGGATTTTTGAGCTCATGTTTTCACGTGTGTATAAGTGTGAGGAAATACGCGGAAGTGCTTTCTATATTAAGATATTAATGGGCGGAACAGTTGGAAATGTTTCTAAACTGCGTCGCGTTTTGAAAAAGCAGGCAACTCCTGTATATCCGATTACCATTTTTGGAGTGGTGGACAAGTGCTGCTTGGCTATTAGGATTATCAGAAAAGTAATTTACATAATTGCAACCCTTGTGATGACTTGTTATTGTATTTCCTTTTTGTTTCCCCCTCAAGGGTGTAGGTGCGAGGTGAGAAAGAGGAGAAAGCTTAGGAGTGCGGCGGGTGAAAGTAAGCTGGGAGGCGAGTTTTTAGAGGAGCCTTCATGCATAAAGCTGGGTGGAAAATTTACGGAAATATAAATTGCAGGTGTTTTCAAAGGATGTTGTAGTTGGACTCTAGGGAAATGGAGCATGCGGGAGTGAAAGCGGAAGGGAAAACGCATAGATTGTAGATGGTGACGTTTGTGGAAGGCCTCTACAAGGAAAGCTTGAAATACGGGGGCGCCTGGAATAGCCATACTTAAGCTAGACATCCTTTGGTACAGTACAGAGGAAACCGTGGAGAGTATTTTGTTTCTCCCTCGTGAGGGAGCGAGGGAAGCCATGAATTCAAATTATTGGACCAACCCCATACATGCCACCTTGTAATCTTGTGTAATAACTTACTTAGAAAAGTAATTTTGACACACAAGACTTATTACCATGATTAGGTGGGATGAAGGGACATTTATGCATGGCGAAACAGTATCAATAACGCTAAACGCGAAATACAATTATACCAGGTTACGTATCAAGGAGTACGGAGCTGGTGTGCATAATCCAGTCCAGAATCTGAACAAGTGCCATTAGTTTCTCCAGTGGCTTTGCAAGCATAGCCAGGAGATTATTGGACGTGCAAGGGATTCTGGAAATGTATCACACGGGATTTGTTCCGGTATTTCGTCACTGGTGATTCAGTGGTAGAATGTAGCCTTGAAAGTATATTGCAACTTTTGAAAGCTTTAAACGGTTAGTTTCGGTTTTAGAAATGCGCTAATTTTGAATTTTACGTATAGTTCAGTGGTAACTAAATAGTTCTTCGATTATACGGTACCAAAGATGCCTAAATGTGTTACAGCTATTATGTGTTCAGGTTTTTCATTGGTGGTTCAGTGGTAGAATGGCGGTAAAGTCTGGTATTGATAACCATTACGGGGTTACTGCTTCAAGCCAGTCTGACCCCAACAGATCTGGTTGATTTGCGCACGGTAGCAAATTGCTTATACCGCATATTACCCCTGTGTCAACGACGGAGGTCAGTTCTGAAAGGTCGGGAATGAAATTTCTGAAACGTCTCATGTACAGATGGAAATAGCCGTGACTTCCGTGTCGAAAATTGCTGGAATTAGGATGGACAGGACCGTATACGTACGTTTTGAAGAGATAGACTCGGGGTAATATGGATTGAACTATCTGACTGATGATAAGCTATGGTGGCAGCCAATTTCTTCCTAATGCATCTGTTAGCTTTGAAGATTACCCATGCGAAAAATGATTGGACTTCAGCTATATGTACGCATAGGAGCATACGAGAATAAGTTCGTTAGTATTTCCCATAAGTAGGCAAATACTTGGAAGAAATGACTCGAAATTTATGTGGAACTAATCCAGTTTGCTATACGTGTAAGAGATATGGAATATAATTTGCAATTACAAATCTGGAAGAGAGTGTATATATATCTTGAGGATAATAAAATAATTAGTGGGGTGAAATTTTGGAGAAAGTAGACTTTCACTCTGGCGTATGTTTAACAACACGAAGGACTCTCCCTCCCTCCTCCTACTTGGTTAAGGACTGATGCTTTAGAAGCTTTTTGGCCAACTATGCGGTACATTTGGTTATGCCAGGCGGTGAAGATGGTGACTCAGTTGGAGGGAGATGTGTACTGTATTTCAAGGGAATTCTCCCGCTCTTTGAAGTCCTATTGTTTCTGTCTCTATGGTTGGATAAAGAGTAAGGAGGAAGAAGAAGAAGCTGGTGGGGAAGCGTGGCGACAAAACCTCATTATCTCATTAAGATTCAGGCTTACGCCTTTTACATTGTGGTGGTTGGCAAAATCCCCAGTTCATTCAGGCCATTGTTTTATAGTTTTCTATTAACACGTTGCGCTAGCTTTCTCTTCCACTCGCTTCCCTTATTCCCGCTCCTCTGTTCCGAGTGAGGAAGTCTATGAAATTCACATTTTCATTTCCCATGGAATGAAAAAGGAAGGGATGGGGAAGAGGAGGAAAATATATTGTTATAATGAGGATACGGATGAGCGGTTGGGTGCATTTGGGGAATGTGTAGGCTCATTTGCTCTGGCTACATACAAGCATTGATTGAGGAGGAAGAAAGGAATGGTGGGTGAAGAGAAATGAAGGATATTCTGGAAGCGGGCTTTTTGAAAAGTGTCAAAACTTTAGGGAAAGTTTCAAAGACAAAGGAGCGGAGAAAGTGTAAGGAGAAGATGAAGCTATAGGTAAGGTAAAGAGAAAGTTGGCGGGCTGTGGCCGAGTTTGGAGGCGGGAAAATTGTAATTGATGTCGATAAGAAGTCATTTGCACTTTGAGGGATGACGAGCATTAAAAAAGGATGAAGAAAGATATTATATGGGATTACAATAAAATAATAGCTATCAGCTCCAGATAGGAAATTGTTAGAGACCACAAAAGAGAGAAAGTGGAGAAAAGTTTCTACAATTATCAAATTATATCATCTTCTTCATCACATTAACACCAAAAACTTTTACCACCCTTGAGGTATTTGATTTCTAGACTTGATCCATTAGTCTTTTGAGAACTAGTTGGGGGAGAAAGAGTGGCGATTTTTGCTTTCTCCTCCACAGAACTGAATCCAGCCATAAATTATTTTAATAAAGCTCCTCAAGGTTCGTCCACATAATGCTTTGACACTTATTCTTGTATATACAATGAAATACGCTAGTGAAAGTTCCAGAGGTCACTCTTAGTTCCCCCCAGGACCTTAAGTTTTCTTCAAGGGCCGTTCATAAAGTACTTGAAGCATATTTTCCCTTCACGTTGGTCTAATATCCCTTCGTGAATAATGGTACTGCATGATGTTTCTGGAAGTAGGAAAAACAGCAGTTTGCATATATTATGAGAGAACAATAGAACAGGATTTAGAATTGCTTTACTTGGAAAACTAATCATAGAACTGGAACTCCTGGCAATAGTTGCGAAAACAGGTACAAACACCTGGTCTAGTAGATATTTGTAAGTTATAATCTTTGCTATTTCAGGCCCAAGATTTGACGTCAAACAAGGCACGAATACGGGAAGAGTGTAGGTAATTAGAAGAAACACGAGGGTCGAGTGTATCATATATCATATGTTTCCGCGCACACTTCATAAATCATAATAATTTAATGTAATTCGATTAGGAATAATTTCCGAGTACTGATGTGACTAAGAGTAATTTACCAAAGTTAAAAGAGTAAAAGAAGAGTTTGGCGCTGTGGAACTCACCTAGAATAATTACTCAGTTGGCAGTAGCCGCAAATCCATAAATGCAAAAGTCTATTCTGGGATTGGAGAAAGTTGAGGAGAAAGCAAGGAGAAGACGTAGGGATTAGCAGGGAATGGAAAAGTAAAAGCATGCGAATAAATTCGGATCAAAAGTTGAGTTTTGTTAGTTGTGGAAGAAAGGAGAAAGTGCGGTGAAAGTGTGTAGGAGAAAAGTTTTGAAATTATAGGTTTCATCAAAAAGTTTTCTTGAGAGGACAAAGATGAAGTAAGTTTTAATACACGTTTTGTGCAGTGGTATTATATCCTATGTATCGGCCCTAATAGATGTGTTTCCCAGTCCCCCATCTGGCATGTTTTACCTGTATAATAATGATTATTATGTTGGAGAAAATTGAAAGAAGTCGCTGCTGCTGCTGCATGGATGGATGGATTTAGACCAAAATCTAGTCCACATCTTAATAATAGATGATGGGTAATTGTAGAGATTTGCTTGTTAGCAACTCTGTTTTTCTCAACTCTGTGGCCGGTGGGTTGCTAAGTTGAGAGTTTGTTGTTTGACATTATATGGTTTGGGGAAATGTTTGCCAATTATTGTTATTTCTTCGCGTAATTTATCCAAAGGCTGGGAAAGTGTCCAGCTCCTCTGGAGAAAGTAAGAGCTTTCCCCAGCTCCGGCAATACGGAATCCCAAGGCTGCAAGTAAAGCACTCAGTAAAGTGAGAGCAGCAAATAAGTAATGTGGAAGAGAGTTTTTCATCAAGTCGGAATAGACTTGTAGCGGACTAGAATATTATTGTGTTTAGCGTCGGAATTGTATAAGGGTTGAATTTTATTGTAGAGGAAGAATGGGAAGAGTTTAGTGGATGTATGGGGAGGAAGGTTTGGAGGCGTGAAAGTTTCTCTCACGCAGTCCAGTTAATGTGGCTGGGATTCGGTCATTGTGTTGACCACAAGAGTGCAATTTTCCAGAGGACCAAGTGTTTGTACTACCGGAGAGGATGGAAAATGGCCCTGCTTATGTTTTGTTCGTCACGGTTCCGTGACCATAATTTCAGAATGGCAATTCCTATGACGTCTATTGTGTTCCTCCCATCTTTTCTCCAATTTCTCTATTTTCAGAAACCAAACGCGGTGCTCGCGGTCTCTTTCTCTATCGTCACCCGCTTGCTTTCCCATTTCACTCGTCTCGCTACAATATTTCCCCCATTTAGTACCCTCCATCTTTATCCTTCCGTCCGTTCCACCCTACAATATGCTTTGCAATCTCTTGAGCAGCTTTCTCTTTTTTCATTTTGGCCTAGTGCATACTGCACGAAGGCTAGCACTTCTTACTTTCTCCATGTTGAGAGAGACGAAAACGAAAACGCAGCTCATTCTGTAGCCCGATGTATAAGGTCGTGCAATTTATTCTCATTCATTCGCTTGCTATGTTTGGTCTATTAAAGCGGACCGGGAGCAAGGAGAAAGTTTTTTTAACAACATCTACCACACCATCCTATGACAACTCATTTAACCATGTCAGTCTGTCAACCCTTGAAAACTTTTATACAAACACTGTCATTACACACAATGGCACTGTACGTGACCACTTAACTTACCAACCTTCTATCTACCTGCTAGCAGACTTTCCCCTTCTTCTTCTACAACGTTCGCACACACCTGCCACCTTAATATTGCTTTCACCACAGATAGTACGCGTGGAGGGCCGGGGAGGGAAAGCTGAGTGTGGAGAAAGTCTGGGAGAACCTCGGAGAAAGTTAGAAAAAGGATGTATGGAAGGGATTTAAAATTTTAAAAGCCGCAATCAAAGGATTTATTCTTGATTCCTCCCGGCATGATGACAGGTGGAGAAAAAAATATTACACTGGATTCTTAAGCTACGGAAATGGGATTTCGTGATTATTCTTTCTGTAATGGTGAAAGAGAGAGAAAATCCGGGGGTTGGCCCGGCTTAACTTTGGCCAGGTTAGGGCTCTGAGATTAATTAAATTCTTGAAAGGAATATCTTTCTCTCTTTCCCCTCTCTTCGTCTTAGGAGATTCTTAAGTTATGATGTGTGCTTTCCGGGCTGGAGAAAAGTTAATGCCCTTTGAGTGACGGCCAGCTTTCTCTCCACTTTCTCCTAACCCTTGGTTCATGCTACCGCAATCCTGGATTTATTCTAAATGATCACCGTATCCGTGTCGTACTTTTCTCAACGTCGGATACATCATGTAGAGCTTTTTCTAGAATAAAATTTACATTACCGACTCCTCACTCATGTTAGCCGCATTACCTTCATACGTGCCCCGAGATCTTAGAGAAAGCTCGGTGAAAGTGCGGCTCAGTCCCCAGCTTACCATAACAGATAGATGCGTCAGATAAAGGCTAAAAACCTTGCAGGAAAAAGTGCACGCACGCAGGAGCTTTCCCGCTCAGTTCCAGAATGGTGTGGATTGTCTAAGACCGTAATCATTGTTATATCTGGGCCATAGTGGTGGATGAGACACTCGACTGACTGATCCAATTTAGCTTCATAAATCATTCACAAGTTGCTTGAAGCGATGCATAAAAACTTGCGTCGATAATCTCAAGTTTTAATTATTATAATGGCAGAGTCTGACGCCATTCTGCATTTTTCCTTTGACGGAATGTGCAGTCTGCGTCACTTACGCGGTATTACGCTAAATGGGCGGAGCCAATATTAAGGCGCGGTGTTTGAACCGTTTCTTCAAGTGTAAAACTATATGGAAGAAAGTAGAGTGAAAGTCCCTCCGGGGGACTTTTAGCTCATGCTACGCTAAAGAAGAAAGTAGAGTTAATCTAGCGCCTACAGAGAAATAGCCACTTTGTTAAATTGTAATGTTATCTTCCGTAAAGCATGGCCGTGCCGCACCAGCTCAGCTTTTAGCAAGTCGTCCCACTTATTTGCAATATTTCAAAACTCAAAGTTATTTTAAAGCACTCATGTGGAATAAAATACGGGTTGTGAGAAGTTTGGCCGAACCAAAGGCAGGCTACTCACACAAGCACATGCATTACATCGCTGCATTAAATCCTGAATGAGAGGCGTACGTGTTCCACAAACGGGAACGTACGGTGAAAGTACCCGGGAGTTTCTGGGGAATGGCGGCTGAGCTCAAATTATTATAGAGCTAACAAGGCTCTTTATATGTGTGTAAATACTTGACTAATCTTATCGGTGTGGAATAGGCTATGAATGAAATATGAAGTGATGGAAAGGTTGTTGAGGGTGGCGGGTTATTGCTAAACGCTAGAATTTTCTCCATCCGCTACAACAGACTACTATCCGATAAGTCGGCTTGTGCAAATCAAATCCCAATTTACCTGTCATTACGTAGAAGCCGGGCCAAGAGATTAAAATCCTCCAGGGAAATGGGAATAGAGAGAAACTAATTGCATGTTTGCAGTTTTACTATACGTGCCCTATCTATAATTACTTAGTAATCGGAGGGTAATTTAGCGGGAAATTTACTCTCCAGTATCTGTAGCCGGTCTCTCCGATAAGCTCCCTACGAAGGCAGTACCTGAGCTACACTCGGCTGATTTAAGGCAACTCCTGCCTTAAACCATCCTAGTTTGAGAAATTGGCTTAGGCTAGTATGCTTCCTCTTGTTCAGTGAACAAGTTGATAAATGAAACAAGGGGTGGTTGATCAACTGAACCCAAATAAACTACCGGAAGCGGATAGGAATGAAACTTGCTCCGAAAGTCCACTCAGAAAGGTTGAAAGGGCTGAAGAGACGGAGCATTATGTTACCTAAAATAATGCTTGAGTTAATGTTCTTAATTCACAAAGTTTTTGGGCTGATGAAATACACTGAGAAGTTAGAAATCTGGTAACTTCACGGTGCGACCGCCAGCATTGTGGGAGCGAGCAAAGCGAGCTCTCGTCCTGCGCCTGTAGGAAGAGAACAGTTTAGAGGCAACATTTGTTTAATGTTTACGCTTCTTTTTACGCTGTCTAAATTATAAATTTGATATTCAAGTAAAATTTACAGCCCTTTTAGTACAAGGCTGGAAGATGGGAAACGGGAGCGCGGGGCGAAAGAATTATTTGCATCTCCCTTTAGACTACTTACTCTCTGACATTTTTATTATGATTCAACTCTCCAAATTTTTTGGCATCAAATTAAGTTCAAATATGGCAGATGAGAGGCGTTGGGAAAAGAAGCGACCAAAGTGAATATTGTAGCAAAGAGTAGTAACAGCTGAGCTTCATGTCTGAGTTTATAAAACTTGTCCCACGTATTAGAGGAGCGATGCTAAGAACCAAAGACTCCGATCCCTGGTAGTCTGTAAAATAAGTGTGCTTGTTCCGATGGTGAAAGTAGCTGGAAGAACTTATAGGTTATTCATTTATGCAAGAATACATGTGTGGATGGTGTAAAAAACTTTTGTACAAGAAAATAAAAGGAAGACAACAGAAGGATGGAGAAAGCGGAGAAAGTTAGAAGGGAGCAAGAGGGGCAAGCTTTGGCACTATCCTTGAATTGAGGATAGCATATGGTGCGATGGTAGCGAGTCGAGCGGGTACGGCATATGTGATGCTATAAGGGAGGCAATAATTTAAAGAGAAAGTTGAGAGAAAGTAGCCCTGACCAAAGTGAAGCAGGGGGGTAAGAGCAAAGTATGGGCTGGTGGGAGTTTGTCGGAAGAAGAAGAGGAGGGGAAGAGTAAGTGGTAGAAGGACGTGGAGAACTAAATAATGTTATTGTGTTCCCCTTTCTAATATGCAAAGATTGTAGCTAAATATATTGCGAAACTTTCTCTGGACACCACCATCCACTACTTTGTTTTCTCCTCCTCCTTTCTTCTTCCCCCTTGCATGACCAACTACACTTGAGCTTTGGGGAAAGTAGCTCAATGGGTTCAACTCTGCATTCAGTTAGAGCCATATTCCGCTTTGATTTGGAAATCCGAAACTCCTTCCAGTCAGCACCGCCTCCCTCCAAAACGAAATTGGAGAAAGTAGGAGAAAGCATATAACTCGCTTATTTGCCTAATATTCTAGCGGATATGCAAAAGAGCCGTGCTACTTGACTTGTCATCATTATTATAAATCCTCCCACCAGATACTCCTCCCGGAGGAAATGATATGCTTCATCCTTCCCGGTCTGTAGATCATGCTAGCCTTCCGGGTGCAGCTCTTGTAGTCTTAGTTGTATGCCTTGCCCATGAGGTCTAGATATCCAGCTTAATAAACGATATAATTGCGCACAAATCAATGCAAAATCTGCCATGATTATTATATTGTCTATGCCATCAGTTCAAAAAACGGCGCTCAAATCTTTTAATACACTAACTATTCCGAAATGAACGATTGTCACATGAATTTGGAAACACTGCTTAAATGCAGTCGATATCTTTTGTAGTTTCATTACGAGCGCAATGATATTTAGTAATGGCAAGAATGAAATCAACTGTTGACCAAGTAACGCTTACACTAATTAAGGGGTCACACAATATTATCCCAGCTGCTGAAGAGAAAGTTAGTATCAGAGGTCAAGTGGTCCCCATTTGCTCATGTAAAGGTCAGAATATCCACTCACTTTGTTGTATATATTCAGCAAAGATGAGAGCTGAGAGGAAAACCTTGCAACGGGATGTGTAGAAGAGCTTCTTGAGAATATAAGTTTTCTTTGGTTACTCTAAGTTTTAAAATGAAAAAGAAGCAACAGTAATAAATCGTAAATGTCTAGATGAAAGTTTCTGCATGAGAGGTTCAAAGATGGAGAAAACATAGATGCGAGGTGAAGCTACCGGGGCGGACTTAAGACCCTAGCAGCCTTACAAACCCCAGTGAACTTCCATTCAAAGCTGGGCAACTTGGAGAAAGTAGAGAGAAAGCGGAAAAGTAAAACAGGAAGCGAAAGATGTTGTGCATATAGTGTTAGAAATATGAAAGAGAGAATTGGAGAAAGCTAGCTGTAGGACTCTGACTACATGCTGCTCTTTTATAGCAAGAAGGGGACGAGGACTTTCTCCAAAAAATTTACGGGGAAAGTAGGATCATCATGTGGAGGACCTTGCATTTAGTTTATATGGATGAAGAAGGGGCGAGATAGGGGAAATATATATCCGGAATAAAATCCTCTCTTCCAGAGCCTATACTATATCATCCTTTGGAAGGAGAAAGTAGAAGGAAAACGAAATGAGTTTGCAGAATATTATTTGGGCAGGGCTAATTTTATGAAGAAGGAGTTGCCACTCACGAGTAATGTATGCATAGAAGTTGTGAAAAATGTGCTTAGATCCGTGCTTAACTTTATGGAGGATGAAACAGCTGTGTATTTTTCTTTCTCAACTAGTTATTTGTGAAAGGGGTAAGTTGCTTGGGCGGTTTGCTGGTATCTTTGTCCCGCTTTCTCGGATTATTCTTCCCAGGACCATCTTTTACTCCCACCAAAGCTTCTCTGTCATACCGGAAAAAGCAGAGCAAAACTAAAGTTTTGCATCCCATTTCTTCCAGCTTTCTTTTCAGTGCGCTTCCTCCTTGGGAAATTCCACAGCCGGCAAACTTTTTGGATGGGTGCAAATAAATAGATTGGTAAAAAAGTATACGGCAAATACATGGACAGAGAACTAATACTTAAATTGAATAAATACAAGACTGTTGAGCTACTTACATGCAAACATCACTATACTCCTCCTCCTATAACGTAATAGAAAGCAATAAAATATAACATGGCAGTTGATTAGTAGGCTCGCAGTGAAAAAAGAATGAAATTGTTTAGTTTTTTTTGTAAAATTTTATGCAATTTCTTTTATGACAAAAAATATACGAGTGATGAAAGTTAAAGCGAGAGAAAATTGTTCTGTGTTTACGGGATGCAACTGGTGATAAGATTATAAAAAAAACTTTGCAGATTTCATTTTTATTTATTGCAAACTTTTAAAAAGGGTAAGCATTTGTTTAGGAAATTTAAATTTAAATGTCGCTTACCCTCTTCTTTTTCAATCTACAAATGTGTAATGAGAGAGGAGAGAAACGTTAAAGCGGAGAAAGTGCGGTGCTTGTTGCACAGTGGCAGATGCGGATGGGGGATTCGTAAAAATTTTGGCGGAAGAAAAAGAGAAAGTAGGAAGTGAAAGTAGAGTGAGTAGTAGAGAAATAATAGGAAAACAGTGGGGAATACAGAGAAATAGAGCAAGGACGGGCCGAAATTGGAGAAGAAGGTAATTTGTAGAATTTCAATCATTTATGACAGTTTCGTATTTCTTATTGATTTTTTTCAATTTCCACCCAAACGCCACCTGTCACCAATTCCGGAGATAAATGTTGAAATAATCTTTAATTTGTGATACAAGACAGTTACCGGGAGAAGAGCATAGGACTTGGCCATATATCTTTCCTCCTCTGGATCCTCGGATCATTTATTGTATTTGACATCCAATTTTGAAAGTAGGCGGAAAATTGTTCGCACTTTAGTTACAAACCAATACGAAATAGGGCGGAAGCTCGAGGAGTGAAAGACACCCTTGGTCCTCTGTGTCCACTTCCATTATCCTCTTTGGATTGAAGAGAAAGCTTTGTGCGGAAAAAATTCAATGAGATGTCCTAGAGAAAGCTTTCATGGATGAAAGCGACGGAGAAAGTGTGGAGAAAGCTTATGCAACTGAGGAGAAAGTGGAGAAAGCAAAAATGAGAAAAGAGAATCACTTTGACAAAATCCTAGAATTTTCCAAGTACAAACCCCTGTACTTGTTTGCTCGACAATTTGAGAATACTTTACTCTCTCACTTCCATGAAATTGGCTCACACCTAATGCCTGCCTAGAGCAAAAGAAAATGACAATGCCTTCTGGAGTACAATGCGGGAGGACTTTTATACAAACACGTATAAGTAGAGAGGATTCATACAACTTACCTTTCAGGATTGGCCGTCAGCTTTGGCTCGGTCATGCACAGTGTGCGGAGCTGAGACTGTGAAGAGCAAAAGCCGGGGATAAGATGGATATATCTCTCAGAAAACTGGCCACATCTGCCTTATATTAAATAAAATAAATGATTCGATAAAGGAAAATAGGCTGCTGCCAGGTCTGAAGCTCCCTCCGCCTCAATCTTTCCCTTCATACGTCATGTATCCTAGCCGGAAGTGTAATCTTGGCGGGGAAGCGGCTATTTCTTAAATGTTGACAAAGAAAAATAGGAGGAGGAGATGAGGGGAAAGAAAACCGGCCCTAACCTACGTGCTCCCTCTGCGGTAGTCCGCAGGAGCAGTGTTACACACTTTGAACGATTTAGAAAAACCACACAAACCCTATTTGTACACTGTGCAACTTGCAGTTGACAGTAGTGTGTGTGTGTCTCTGTTTTTCGTGGTCATGTGGGGGAAATCTGAAGACATTTGCTCAAGTACTGTTGAGACTGTATCGTTTGTGGAATCGAGCTCGGAATACTTATTTTGTATTACGCGCTTTCAAGACGACAACTGCATCCGCCCGGAAAATATATAGGGTGACAACAGAAACAGTAATTCAAAACCATGTTTCCACACAAGTGTAAAATATGCAGCCTCACCAAATTTACACTCTGACGCAATGCATCCTCTCATCTTCTGCTCCTTGTTGTCATTCCTTGATGCAATCATGTTCATCCTGTTTGTTCTGCAACCCCGACCGAAAGCACAAACATGTGCACCGAATTTGCTTGGCGGGAATGTAAATTATTCAAAATCTGAATCTTTGCGCTCTGCGAGCATACTCCATATTTGATGCATCTTTGTCGGAATATCCTTTGATATCGTATTCATTTTGTGTAACATTTCCTATAAAAGTAGGATTAAAGCTTGTTTTAGAATATTGATCGCATCAAATGTTGATAAAATTACTGACATAAAGGGTAAAACTAAACATGCAAATGCTAGAAATAATCTAACAGTATATAGCTGTGTGTATCATACAACGATATAATGAATGCACGCTTCATGATATCAGACTTACACAAGTAATAAATTCTCTTTATAAACTGGTCAGCTGTGCCACTCAAAGATCATGCACTTTCTATACTGTAGCCCTATGGAGTTATCCAGGATTTAATTTAAATTTCCCGCTTAAGAATAAACAAACTCTTTGTAGTGAAACCGCGTCAAAGGAATTTTTATATCGGTCATAAAATTTTAATGAAATTCTGCACTTTTAACTTCCTCACCGCCGTCATATCCTTTCCAGCTTTGAAGGGCAGGGTACGTTTCTGTTCCGTGAGCTCCAAGAATGTACCACTGTGCAAGCTTGGAAAGTGGCGGGAAATTAGAATACTCCGTGTAACATTCAGCGTTACCACGGCTTTTGCCACAGGATTCCTGCGGTTTTCTCCGCTGTAAAATGTACACACGTTTCCAACAATAAAATTTGATAAAAAGCCCTATAAGATAGGGTCATTTGTTTGACACATAGGGAAGGGGAGGATGGAGAGAGGGGACTGTGAGGAGAAGAGAGGGCGAGGGTAGCAGAATCCGCTGTGGGAGTAATTTACGTGTATTTGTATTAAGGATATTTGGAAAATTCGGGAGTTTTGTAGCACAGAGTGGGGAGAAGATCAGAGCGTAGGTTAAAGTTCCATCCACCGCTCTCAACTACCGGGAAAGCTCTTGATCTTGGTTTAGTTTTGGTTCAGAGAACCGTTCGCATTTTGGAGGGCAGGGGTATCTCCTCTTCCTTGTTGGTTTCCATAGGTTTACCAACGAAGCTGTTTGCTGGGGGTATATTTGCTATTTTATAAAAACTGGGGACTGGAGGGGAAGAATCCAAATTGATTTATTACTTTCAGATAAAGAGATGCAGACGGAGAGACGTGGAGATGCTCGCTAGGGAATTGCCTCTACAGAAGATGGTGTTCTTGATTATTATCGATACTGAATTTAGTAAGGAGAAAGCTGAACAAGGAGAAGATTTCTACACTCCTTGTAGATGTACCTATACATATTTATTGACTCAGTCAGATCTTGGAGAAAGCAGGGTGAAAGTAAATGATGGCGCGAAAGCCAGAGGATACGGGGTTAAAAAATAAGGAGGAATATTTTAAGGTAAAGTATAATATGGTGGGGGTAAATTGGAGAAGATTGGAATTTTCCGGGTGAAAGCGGTGAAAGCATGTTTAGTTAGGATAGGGTATTGGGAATTGGTTATGAAATTATTTGTGCATGAGCAGAGTCCGTGATAGTTTTGGCTCTCTTAGATAAGCTATTAGCTGTGCGGAAGATGAGGATAATGGTCTACGTATGGTATGTAGTTAAATTTTATTTAGAGAATTTCTTAAAATCAACCATGTTTTCACCTATGGTTAATGCCGAAGCCGTATTATTTCAAAGTGAGATAGTAGAATATTATTCTTGCAAACTCTGCAGAGTCGTGTGTAATATAAATCGGCAATGTAGAGCGCTTGGTCTGCCTCTATCTTTCGAGTGAAATTGTGAAATAACTATAAGATTCGGGTGAAAATTTTAAAAAATTCCACATGACTGAATAGTGATTTTATAAATTTATATGCGAAATATTCATTGAGAGGGATAAGGTTTCGAGTATGAGAGAAAGTAAAAGAGACAGTAAAATAGAGAGGAAGAGAAAGCAAATTTTTGCATCGTTCATGCATGAGTCTGCTCCGAGAACTAGGTAGGTAGTTTGCATGTAAATCTCCGGCTTTTATTTTTATGAATTTATTGGGCTAGAAATGCTTATTTGAATTTCCAATCGTATGTCTAAATAAATTGGAAGATTTCTCCGGAATGCACGAGGCAGGCGGTAGTGCCATGGATACTTATTCAGTTGGCTCCGGACAGGATGGAATGAATTTTGTAAACGGGAAATATCGGGTCCATGAATGTAGATGTGTTGAAGAATATTGAAAATAAGATTACTGAGCTTGGAAGAGAACTGATTCTGAATATAAAATATCCTGGCGAGGGCGGCTGTTAAGATGAGACGATAGAAAAAGAAATGATGGGAAAGCAATATTCTAATGGTGAAAGCATGCTTTCACTTTTCAATGATGTAGAACTTCCCCTTGTGGTAGCATAGCTTCTGGCCTCCCAGCCGTGCCCGGATATTGGCTCTGAACCAAGGATTTTAGATACAGAGAGTCGTTTACACTTTCATGTGGTCAGCTTCTATTTAGGAGTTAAATGATGCACGAGGGAAATGTAAAAATTGATATTGAAATTTATACGTGACGGTATATTTATGCATTGAATTTTCTCCAACAGCACATCATGATTTCATGAAGTGAATGATAAAGATATGCCGCAGATGTACATGTAGTTTGTTAGGGATGAGGATGTTGGAGAGTGATAGCACGGCAAAACTCATGCATGTTTTGCACAAATCAGCAACATTTTACATGTTATCCTCTGATATTTCTCGGTAAATCATTGACAGGTTTTATTTAAATTTTTGAATATTTTACGTGAAAACTTTATTAAATAGCCAAAGGGAAACTGTTTTGAGGAAATAGGGAGGGTGATAAAAGATGAGTGTGGGAGATTTTACTTTAAAGCATAGCTTCTGGCACTGGTCATTCCATGTGAAAGTTTTATAGGAAGGATGGAGAAAGGAGCGGTGAAAATTATTGCCTGCATGTGGTATCTCAGTCCTGCTAGCAAGCAGTAGCGGTCGATCTAAGGTTGGATAAGGGTGGGGCGTTGGCCTTCATTCCTGTAATTTATAACATGATTCAATTTTTTCCAACCATTGACCGAACCGGCTATACGTAAAACCTCAAATGAACGGGTGAGAAAGCGGGTGAAAGCGAAGGAAACTACGGAGTTGATAAAGCATCCGCTTTACTAGCCCCAATCCAAATAGACACTTCATCACGGAAACAGGAGGCTCGTAATAAAAATCTCGGAAAATACCTAAAGTGAAAGCTGGAGAAAGTAGAGAAGAAACTGGGTCGATGGGTTAGCTTAAGTATTGGCTCAAAGAGAAAAGAGAGAATAGAAAGAATGCAGAGAGAAACCACAAAAACGATGCGGAACAGTCTTATCCATCCGTGCTTTCAGCCACTTATCACTGTAACCTGAATTTGTTACCCAGCACAGAGCTTTCCATTCCAGCGTACACTGTATGATAAAAAAGCCATGAACTCGATAGTGAAAATCAAAGAGCAATACAAATTCACAATCTAATTTTTGAAAGTGATTTCTTTAAAGCCTAAGAGAAACTTATGAGCATAATAAAAATGAAACGAGAGCGCGAAATGGGTTTTAAGCCAGATGGAAAAAAAACTTGTGCAGTTTCTTTCAAAATACCACAATATTTGCAATGTGGAGGCACTGAGCAAAGAGCATTGCGAAAGGGGAGCAAAATGCAGGGCTTAATTGTTAAAGATGTGCGAAGCTTACCGCCGATTTAAAAAAATATAATTATTAAAGAAGTTCAATGTATTTAAGGTGTGGAAGTACTGCAGTATGACAATAACCAAATGGTTATGATAAGTCAATCTTAATTAAAACTATGGTACAAACTCGAGTCACACTGCAGTTATGAATTTAAAATATTTATAAGTGGCGCTGATGTTTAAAAAATCTTTCTTACGAAGGCGATTTCATTGCAGGTTTTTATTTCCTTATGACGGGACGCCGTATGTACTTTGGTTATAATTAACGGGTCAAATGACAAAGTGTTGAAGGTCGAAGAGCGAATATAAGTTTTTTCCCGAAATGAGGCTAATTATTAGATAACACATGCAAAAATAACATTTCGCAAATATCCAACTTCTAATAGCTGTCTACATGCATACAAATCAACAACACTTTAGCCCACCCACACAACTACTTCCAAAATGCTTGCAGCACAATGCACACAATCATTGTTTTTAGCCCAACTGTTCATCTATTTAGTGAGACGACGGCGAATAGCTTATGTAAGTTTCCGGTGAAAGTTTACAGCTACTGATTTGAAACGGGAGATAAATTGCTTTCACTCAAGTTGGATTCTATGCTAAAAAAGGCGTGCAATTAGACTTCAAAGCGTTCAAAAATCCAGCTGAGAAATACGACCCAACCTTCCTTCCCACTTATCGCGCCCCGCTTATGCGATCTATGTACGTATGAAGCTATGAGAAAAGATTGCTGGATTATAATTAGGTGAGTTCGCGGGTAATTTCATGGTAACATAAAACCCGGAAAAAAGTGAAAGGGAGCAGTGGGAGCAGGTGGCTCTCGAGGTGATGATAATTTTTACGGCTTAGTCAGCAAATTGGTTATGCAGTTTTAAGTATTTTTCGTGAAATGAGATTGTGTGATGTGAACGATGTAAAAAACAAGTAATCTGTAGAGTAAACCGTGCCCCCTGCTTCATGCTCGACATTCCAGCAGCTAGGCTGCTTGAATATGAGGTTCAACATAACTACTTCACGTATTTTGGCATTCACAAACATTAAACCCGAGAAGTAGAAGGGCAGGGCGGTGGGAACATGTAAGTGTGCGGAGAAAGTAAGTGGAGAAAGTTGTGGGAGGGACGGTGTGTTAGCTCTGATGAAATTGCAAGTTACAAATAAATCCACGCAATCATGAATGTCCATCTCTGCTTGACTGTGATACTTTTTAGAGTAAGTGGTTTTTGGGCAGGTGCAGGTGTGCAGATGGAGGAGAATTGTAGGTTTTTCTCCACTATTTTTCTACCTTTTACATCCAGTTTTATTGTGTTGTCCCGAGTTGTTGTATATGAAACTTGTGTAGAGAAGGATAAAATCCTGCGCGTGTGACATGCAAGCTTAATGCTTAATTGTATTTGATGTAGACTACTACTGTGTAGCATAGAA
The DNA here is from genome assembly GCA_906901655.1 of Sminthurides aquaticus. Taxonomy (NCBI): domain Eukaryota; kingdom Metazoa; phylum Arthropoda; class Collembola; order Symphypleona; family Sminthurididae; genus Sminthurides; species Sminthurides aquaticus. Next base: position 6,737,833 of record CAJQTT010000010.1, read on the forward strand.
TACGAGTGCTTCCTTGTAACTTGTAGTGCTTGGTGAAGTTGTTTGAACACGGTGTTAGCACGGGAGTTTTACACGTTTACTTTCACAACATGCCAACAAGGTTGACTGAAAATACATGGTCTTATGCGAACATGATGTAAGCATAAAGCAGCACGAACCCTATTTGCTCCAGCCTAGCATAGAGAAAGTAAAGGGTGAAGCGGGAGTTGGTATGTTTGAGCTCCCGCGCTTCAGGAACGAGGCGGGTGAAAGCAAGCTAGTTCTACCCAGCAAGAGACTAAGGAATCCAGTAGATTGAGGGGAGGAAGAAGAATGTATGTGTGGGGAAACATTTTTCCTCTTCATCCCATTCCATTACGCAACAAGGGGAGTGAAAGTAAAAGAGAAAGTATGCAGGAGAAAGTAGGACTGTATCCCCTACACTGGATTTTTCTCGTCTACAACCAGGAAAAGCCATGTTATCCCAATGAATTTATGATATGTCCACATATAGAACAGCCTTCCTCACGTTCCACACTCAAGGTTGAGATGCTGTCACCCTGAAAACCGGTTACCCACAAGTTGGAACCAAGAAGCCGGGCGGGAAATTCAAGTTATTACATAGTTTACACTACCCACGGGAGTTTAAAAGTAGACGCATACTGCACACAGTGTCACGCCCGGTTTGTGCAGCAGTGAGAAACACCAATTTGAAGTTTCCAAGAAAACACAAGCTGTAAAACTTGCAACTGTGTGAATGAATACAGAGAAAGTCAAGTCTTCGAGTGTTGACTTGAGAGCGCTCTTACCATCCCTGAGACTGGTTTCGCCTTTATTTAGCATGATGAAATCGATAAGAAAAACATTAAACTTTATTCTCTTGTACATTTATTGCTGACAAGGAGAAAGACTAAGTGCAAGAAGAGGAGAGGGAATACAATTACGGAGAAAAGATAATGGGAGTGAGCAGCTGAGCTTAGCGCTGCTCCTGCGCTCCGAAGCGCTTCCAGATGAGTCACTCGGGACAATGCCTGGAAGTTGCATGCATGGGCGTAAATTATTCCGGTGCGGAAGGAGACATGTGAACCGTGATTGTGGAAGCGAAGGCGTCTTTCTGGATTCTATCATAGATTATTAGCCGTGTTGGGAGTCAGAGAGCGGGATGAAATGGCTTTTTAGAATGTTATGCAAGGGCAGAAGGGGTTTGAGGGAGGGAGGGTGGAGTTGCAGTGAGGAGATGACGGCTAGAAACCAACGCCTGATCCGGTAAAGGGTGCGGGTGATAAATACGTGCGGCGGGGACGGATAGAGTTTAATCTTAAAATCAGTAATTTATTTTCCTATTTACAACAAAACTCCAACAGCTTTATGACTTACTTCATTAGCTCCCGGTTGGGTAAGGAAAAGCGTCCAAAGAATGAGCTGTGTTTCCACTTAATCCTAATCAGGCTCCTCGAAGAGAGTCGGAGAAAGTTTTGAGGAACAATCATGTAGAGAAAGTGAGCTAGCATTTTAGCCTCGTACATTTGCTAGTGTTTTGCAAGTTGACGTTGGCAAATATATGAATGCAAAATAACTTGGAACGAATCATTTGAAGCTTGAAGTTCAGAGAATCGTAATAGAATATTCACCAAAATACTAAATGTCTGCATATACCCTTTGGCACTTCAACAATGTGCAATATCACTAAGTGTTAGAAAACAATTCTTGAACAGAGTAAGCTAATGCGATAAGTAGAAGAATTTGTTTTTACAAGGTAAATGAATGCTTTCATTGACGAATCAATAGGACAAGAGAACTGTAAAGGATTGCAGGAGAAAGTTGACCGCATCCGTATAAATCAGCTTTCACTTTCTTATACAGTGATGAACGAATGTAATTCAAAAAATTAGTATGAAAGTTTTGTTCAAGTAGTGCAGAAGAACAAGAAAACCAACACATGTTAGCGCGGAAACACTTGGCTGTCAAAAAAAGAATACTACAACTCAGAGGCATCGCAATCAAACAAGTCTACAAGGAAAGCTTGTGAAAGTAAAGACTTGCAAAAAACCTACCCCGGTCTAAGTAGAACACCAAAGAAATTACGCAAAACACGAAGATTAATCAAGAATCACGCACAAAATAGGCAACGTCAGAAATAAATACACTCCGAATCCAAGAATTACTCATGGCATCCGGAGAAAGTATGTAATATAAAAGGAAGAGAAACTATAAGAGAAAGCGGTAATACTTTGAATGAAAGCGATTACCGGAAACGAAAACTTTCTAAGAAATCAGAACAAAATGAGTAATACAAGAAAGAAATGAAGAGAAAGTCGGAGAAAGCAAAGAGAGAGTATAATTATTCAAAGTATCCAGAACATATACCTGAACACAGGGAAAATATCCAACAAAATGAACTCATCTTCCCTAGTTGTTATCCACGAGATCTTTTCAAAACTGTCCTGTGATCATCCTTTCGGAACCCTATGCGATTCACGATTCCCAGGTAGTCTGAGTCACACTGAAAACAAAAGCCCAAGAAAATAACAAAGACGGAAAAGCCGACGAGAAGAAAGCATGGAGAAAATCCAAAGGATTTACACACAAATATTATCGCTTGGGTTTGCAACAATAAAACAATTGAGAAGAGTCTTCTCACCACAAGACAAGAAGAGAAAGCGAGTGAAAGTTGGAACAGGAAACAAAATGTAAAGCCGGACGATGAAGCTTTGTTGTAGTTGTTTATCTTAATGAAAATCTCGTTGCAACAGCCACATCAGAGAGAGAAACAAGGCTGAAAAGCAGGCAAGTAAGATGACTTCCACCAGTTTCTGAATTAAGGACTACGAGACAGACAGTCGGGTTACCTCTAGCGTTTTTGTTATACTTTGGGACGATACTAACCGACAAAATCTTTTTGGAAAATATAGGATTCATTGGAGCATGGAAGAGTGTTTGATTTAGATTGCGAGAAACTCTTTTTGGCTCATCCTACACTTAGCCTTGGATGCAATCATATGCTTCTTGGTTTGCATATATTTGGATAAAAGGTAGGAGAAAGTCCATGAAAAATCACACATATTCCTTCCTTTTTAAGACCGATTTTCCTAGTCTCATAGGACAGTAATCGTATGCGCATAAAATGAGATTGTTTATGCCATAGCTGGCTTTGGATTGTCTCGGGCCTATACTCTAGCATGGGAGAGTTTGTATGGAGAAAGCGCTACTTTCTCCATACCAACTTTCACTCATCCAGACTAACTCTAATCCAGGAGGATGCAGGCAGTCTCTCTCGCACACTATAAAAATAATACGAAAAGAAAGAGAGAGAATGGGATGATATTCCTGTGCATGAGAAAAAGAGTTAAGATGACAATCCGATTGGAATTTTTACAATATACAATTTTTATTTCCCAAAAGTATACTACTACCACATCCCATCCCACTTTCCCTACTCTCCTACCTGTTTCCTCTCTCCCAACTCCAGCGCTTAGCTCTTTACCTCTAAAAAACGTTCCAAAGAACGAGGGGATTACCCGGAAAAGGTGCGAGGAGAAAGCGGAATCCTGCGTCACTCTCACTTCCAGCTGTCTTGTCTTCCCAGAATCCGGAAGAAGCTGGATCAGATTCTCAAATCCTATTGGTTCACGTCCATAAAACTCATTTTTGTATTTTCCATGCATATAAAAAAGTTTTGCTCTTTGTCCTGTCGCTCTTCCACCTTCATTCGCTCCCACTACTTTCTCCGCTTTCTCCACTTTTCTCCGAAGGGAAGGGATACACAATCACACGGATTTTAAGCATGGATAGTCAAAGACTGAACAAGATGGATAAGAAGCTACTTCAATATCATGATTGCTTCTCCTTATAAATATCAAACTTTCTCCTCCTCCCAACAGCCAACCGCAAACCCCAGATAAATAATATCAAATAAGGGAATTTGTATTCCACAAGCTCCGTTTCAGACCCGTGTACCCCATCCGACTCAAACATTTTATAAGCAACCTTCTCCCTCCGTATCACACTTAAGGAGAAAGTTGAATTTTTCAATCTCTTTACCTGGTATACATATAAGGTAAGGAGGCCGTTACCTTTCCCTCATCCCGGAATAAAACTCTAGACCTTATCCAATAGATTATTTGCATTAGTCCAATGGAGAAATAAGAGAGATGCATAGAAATAATGATTAGCAAATTCCAGGAATAGTGCTTCACTTGTTTATAAAAATTTTAATTATCAGAGGAGGAAATAAGAGAAAGTAGTGCCGGCTTGAAGAAAAGAGGGTTCTCTTCGAATCGGAGAAAGTACGGGGAATCAAGTGAGATGGAGTTACCTCGAGCTCTGCTTTCACTCAACCTCTTTCTTCTCCTCTTGAACTCGAATTTACCTAAGGAAATTGGGCTCCTATGAGCTCCCGAAGATGTTCTTGTATAAATGGACGCTTGAATGAGTTTTCTAGTTTCATTGCTACGTGCTTACACAAGATTTTACGATCGAGGTCCTTTATGTGCTCTCGGGTAGCTGTAAAGACGGAGTAAGAACAGTTTGGAGACAGTCTAATATTCCCCTCCTTCTAGTCTTTCAATACACGTTTTCCTATTACGGAACCAAATGAGCCAAGTCGCTTCACTTCATGAATCACATGTGTATTCACAAGGTGTCCTTTACGGAAAATCTACTTGGAAAGAGGGGGAAAGAGAGATGTAAAATTCCTTTCAGGCGAACGAAAGTGCAGTCCCAAATGAATTTTTAACTCGTTATTAAACACTGAAATAAGCTGGGAAAGTCTGCGTGGATTCGGGAAAGTGGGAAAGTTGGAACCTGACGGAGATACAGCGTGGTTTATTGGAAGCGAGGGGGTTTTTACCGTGAGTTCTATAGCCTGAAAGCACCATCCTAGTCTTACATTTAATCATCCTTGTAGCCATAAAATATTCTTATGAGATTATCCAACTTGCTCCATTACCCGAGCTCATTATTGGCGGGATGATGAGGAAATGGATTTTTTTCATCACTTCGTCTCTTTGGAATCTATCTAAGAGAAAGCAGGCAAGAAGAAAGCAATTCAGGAATTTGATGAAAGCTGCTTTCTCCGTGAAAATAATTTTGCTGCAATATGTGCTTTAAAATTTGCAAACTGATTACAATTTAGCAAAAATTATCCTGGAGAAAGTGATTTTCATCGGAGAAAGCAACGTCAAGGAGAAAGTTATACAAAAATTAAAATTGTTTTTGCAACCCTAATTGGCTTTTGTATGGCACACTATTTTTCACAAGGACTTAGATGGAAATATTATTATGTTGGGATTCAACAAAAATGAAGTACAAAATCAAGAGGGATATTTTGTAGGAATAATTTGCGGGCATAAATAAAGTATTCTTACGAGTGCAAAGAAATATAAAAATACAGCAGAGAGGCGATGAAAATTTGGAAAAAAAATACAAAGGAATAGCGGGAAGGTTGAAAAGATTTGTGAATTTGAAATCTATTAAAGATGATTGGATGTAGATGCTGCCATGTTTTAGCAGATAGCTGAAAGCTACCGAATTTCTGGTATCAGATCCTGCATTCTCCTTATCCAATCTAAACTTAAATGAGAAGCACAGGAATAACATAACAGCTGTGGAAGAGCTGGCAAAGAGAAAGCATAGTTTTGTAAAAGATTGACTTTGCTTGAGCTTTGTGTGTTTTGTTGGGTGAAGAATTCATTCGAGTTTGGAGGGATTCATTTAAATACGTGAAAGTATTTTGAATTCCAAAACTGCGCTAGTAGGTGAAGAGGTGGTGGAGTTGTAGTAGTGGATTCCAGATTGTAAAAACCATCATCCGGGAGATTTGGTGAATAGCAAGGAAGGATGCATTGAGTTGGATCAATTTGCATCCAGTTTTCAGAGTAAAAGCAAAAAGTTTTGGTTGACAACGAGCCGGGATTTTCTTTTATTTTTATGCTAATACATTGAGAAAAAAGGAGATTTAGAAAAGAGATTTCATGGAAATCAAAAGCTACGATTCAATTTAAATGTTCAGAGTAGAAAGTGGGGGAGTGAGAGAGAGAGAAAGAAAAAAGAGAAAGCAGAGGACAGCGAGAAAGTATATATCTGGATAGATTCACTCATGCGTATTTATCCCGTTTCCTTCCTCATCTTGTTCTACTGATTTCCCTCCTTTATTCTTCTTCTTATGCTTTCTCTGTTTTCTCTCTGTCTTCTGGTTTTCTTACAAGGAAATTCCTGAGACACCACTCTGTTGGAGCTGCTTACTTAGTCTTATTCGTATCCCAGATATCCTTCTCCGATTCTTCTCTTCCGACAGCCGGATCTCCAAAACACTGGCAGACGAGAGAGTGTAAGGTTAGACAGGAATCCTTAGAACCAGGATTTGAATTTCAATGGAAATAATAATGTAGGAAATTTTTGCAATGTTTTCTCCATTCTCAACTTCTTTTCAATTACACTTTCCGCCGAAGACACAGTGTATTGCAAAGTTGGAGGAGATTTTGCCGCAATCCATGCATAGGCCAGGGATTCCAAGTCAAAAACTTAGAAACAATCAAGTTCACATGGGCAGCTCATCTTCTCAGCACAAAGCACACCCGGCAATCAATGGCTGGTGATGCGATCAAGAAATAACTGGAATAGAAAGCAAAACTTTCTCCATCACTTTCACAACAACTTTCTCTTCCTCAATTTCACATCATGTCAGCTTCTAGCTGACATAAAGTCTTATTTAAACGTAGCAGAAATCGGAAATGAATCCCTTAAGTGCAAGCTGACCAAACTTTTACTATTTCTCAATCGCTCCAGTCACATCATTTCACAATTTATTACACTTTTCTTCGACTTCCCAAACCTACACAGAAATATTTTTAATTGGGTCTCTGGGTCGAATCTGTAGAATATATTTTATGGCCGCGAATTTTGCTACCGTTCATAGTAATTGCACTTCCAGTAGTCCATACAACCAGATACCCGTAGACTCTTCGACCTAACTGTTCCTAAGATTAGTTGTACCGCATCAAAATTTCATCAAATGGCGTTTAAATTGTACAGCTGACGTTACCTTCAGTGTATTAATGTTTGAAAAGAAACGCTTTCTGTTTCTACATTAATGAGGGACGGATAAAAAATTGCATGAAAACTGTGTGAAGCGCAGGGAATGTAAAAAACTGTTAGTTCCATCTTGTTCTTTTCATTAAAAGCCTATGAGAAAAAGAGTAAGTAGAGCGTAAAAAGAGCAATTTTAATCTACACGTGTACAACTCATTGCTCTCTGCTATTCGCGGCTCTCTCAAGTATTTCGCGTTGCGGGAAATAGAAATTTATAAACTGGAGAAAACTACTTTCTCCATCCTATTCCTTCTGCTTTATGCACAACCTCACACCACCAAAGCATCATTACTTTCATAGAGTTAGGAGTGCGCGCTTTCTCTTCGTTTTATTTCATTTGTAGGACTGTTTCGATAATTTAAGCCGAGAAAAATAATGAAGCGAGGCGCTTAAATTATATTAATCGACTGCAATTTAAGAGGATTTACTAAATGGTTATGTCTTTTTATTATGTCAACAGTTCCTGTGGACCACGTTGAAGGAGTGGCGGGTCATCGCGTTTCCATGCCATGCGATATACAACCGCGGAGGAGAGACGAGGCAGTGTACATGATCCTATGGTTTCGGGAAGGGGCAGGGAAGCCGTTATACAGGTACTGGAAGCTGCCAACACTGTTTCTCATTGTTTATTATTTGAGGAGACTAACGGGAAATATGCCATCCCCTTCTAAGAGTATGATGGATTGATGGTATCACTGATCTGGTGAAAGGAGGACAGTGGAAGAGAAAGTAGACATTTTGGAACATGATCGGAAAATAACGTGGGGATGGGAGGACGACGGGGGAGAAAGTGGAGAAAGCAGAGGGGAGAAGCAAACAAAGTTGTCTCTGCTTTATTTGGATGAAATGAGATGGAAGATGAATTCTGTTGGTAGTGAACGGAGAGAGTACGGAGAAAGAGTAAGAGAGGAGCTGATTGAGTGAATAGACGTAATGTGATGTGATGTGTAGGGGAATTTACATGAGGAGGACGGAAAATCGCTTAACATAACAACAGCTTTCCCCATCTACGGGGATTTGTGAGGCTAAGCTCCTAGTCCCGCTGGGATGGATTCAGTTAAGTCCGGGATAGTCGGGGAAGGTGTGTATAGAGTAATCCTCTCACATGAAATGGGGTGGGCGGAGGAATTTAGCTGGGAAATTTTCATAGGGAAATGGATAAGCTGACGCTGAGAATGGACTATTATTCCTCCATTATTGTGGGATGGTGTGTGTGTGGGATGGGATAAAATAGGGGCTTGCATGCTCCCGGATGCAAAGTTGGGATTCAAGTTTCGGGGAACTGGGTTTCACGTACATGGACTGAATACTGTATTGCATGATCAGGCTAATTCTATTAGGCTGGCAATATTGTTACTAGATTATTTTAGACAGGGAGGAGATTTAAATAGTCGGTTGGGAAACAATTTAAAGGGAATTACTATGGGCTGGGTAGTTGCATGGGTACTTGTTTCAGCATCATTTTTGACGTCATTTTAATTGTCTCGTGGGAGGAGGGAAAACAGTTATTTGCTACTAATTGTATAGTAATATGATAATTCCTGGATGAGGGTGAAATTCCAAAAGGTGAAAGTACCGGTGAAAGTGGCGGTTAAAGCAACGGTGAAAGCACTAAAAGTGATTTTTCCATGCATTATTGCTAGATACGTATAGATTTCTGCATCATTCTCAAAATATGATGAAAGCTGGAGAAAGTGCTGGTGAAAGCATTTCCATGATATGACCGTGGCTTTTGCAATGGATTCAAAAGACTGAGTACTGAAAAGAGCCCGAGAGTGGTTTGTTGCATTATGGATAGAAATCCTGTCGCAATAATGTATAAACTGCATGGACTCACTGGGGTGTGGTGAAAGTGAAAAGAGAGAATGTTGATGCAGTGCGCCGTACTTGTACTTGCGGAGAATAGAATTGAAAGTGAATAGGATGACTGTCATGTAAAATAGATAGAATATAAATTTACTTTCCGTGTTTTCCAACGTAAGAAGACAATGCTTATGGGTTTATTGAAAAGGGATTCTAAGAATTACGTGGATTATGCTTTAACTTTCACCGTGTCACTCTCTGGCCCGCAGTGGAATAAGATGGATGTAGGAAGGGGACTCGAGTAAGGAAGTGAGAGTATGTTGTCTCATGTTGTTCTTGCCGAGAATAGCCGGCTCTGTGACGGTGTATCCGGATTTGATGGGTGAAAGTGGAAGAGAAAGCAGGGGGAAGGAAGAGAAAGGATGCATGGGATGTGGGTGTGTGTGTGGATTCTCCCGGTTTTCACTCACACTCTAACTGCGGTTGAGCTGTAATCAAAGAGCCTTCGATCTTGATACACGTGAACAAAATTAAATGACATGGTTTTTCCATTAAAAGTCTTCATGTAAACCGCGATCGTATTCATGTGTCAAGTGAAATTGGGAGAGGATCTGCAATCTCTCCACATTTTTACCCGGTAAACCCCACGCTAACGCTAAACCTGGAAAGCCGTGGGTTGGTTGAGCAGGGCGGGATGCAGGAAGGATTTGCTTTCTCTCACTTTCTCCAGGATTTAGGAAACTCGTGAAAAGATCAGACTGTGTACTTTAGGTAAATCTCTGCAAATATTTCAATTTGTGTATACCGCGCCACGGTGAAAGTACCCATGCTTATAACACGGGAAAGGTTAAAGCGCGATTGAAACAGTTTGGCAGGACTTGTGAAAGTGTTCCGTAATTCACATCCACACCGCACTGTTTTCACTCATTTCACCTCCATCCGACATCCATTAGACCCGCGTTTATTCACGGGGTCTGCATGGATTAAAGTAAATGCGGAAAACATTCTACGAGCTTTGCTCTACGCTAGATTCTACGTACGCGGGAATATTTCCTAGAAATCACAATCTTTCATGAATTGATCGCGACACGAAAATGTGTTAAGTGCACATCAGTTCCGGCGGCAATCTTTCTCATAGAGTTTCATGGGAAAATGTTCTTTTGTCAAACAGCTTCCGGCTTATATATTTGTTCTCTCCGACCGTTCTATCCCCAATATAAGAGGACGGAAAAGGCGACAACCAGAATTCAAATCCAGCTACCGGCAATTCGCTGCGCTATATAGTAGTTTGCGGTAAATGCGAAGGAGAAAGCATGATGCTCTAAATATCTGAGCTGTATAAAGGCTATACCACGGTGAAAATCAAATGCTATGAAACGGAAACGAGTGCCAAATTCAGTCGATTTTACGCAATGTATTTGTACATTGTATGGGCGTGGTGGTTTCGGCAGGTGAAAGTTGGGGACGGAAAAATAATCAATGCAATGAGAGAAGAAACTAGGGGAAGTGAAACAATGCTATGGAATGGTTCGAGACAGGAACTTGCTGTTGCGTTGATGGTAGGAACTTTCACCTAAGCTGCGGAATCGAGCGCTTTCTACTTGTACTACTGCTTTCTCCATTCACGGCTTTCTTTTCCATGAATTCACAATCTATGTGCAGATTTCTTAGAATCAGAGCCACCGGAGCTGGAGCTGATGGTTAATTGAATAGAATAAAGCGGGAAGAGGCGGACGCGGGAGAGAATGGCGGAATGGGAACAAGGAATCAGAATACGGCCGGAGCAATTTATTCAATGTGTCATTCCAAGCGTGATTGTGCACTTGCGGGTCTAGTCCTTGCTCGAGTCGACAATGTTACGGGGGAAGGAATCCAATACCTAAGCCAGATCCTATATAACTAAGCCGGAATTAAGTTAGAGCAAGGACATGAAAGGAGAAAGCAGGGAGAAAGCTAGAAGAAAGTCCTAAAATCGGTGGAGCATAGCACCGCCAAGCTTGGTTATAGCCATTCCAGAAACCAGTAAGGAATAATGAACTATGTGATTTTCACATAAATCCATGGAACGATTCCCAATTTCGTGGAAACCTTGTCATCCTCGCCTCACAATAGTATGGACTTGGGGTGAACAAGGCCTTTCACATAATCATTAATTATGCAGCCTCCAGATGCAGTTTTACGACAATAGCAAAAGCCTATTGGTAGTTTATAAGGCATGTGAAAAGCTCAAAGCGAGGATACGCGCAATCGCTGAAAAAGTGCAACCAAAGTGAAAGTACCAGAATTAAACTACTGCAGTAGTACACTGCGACCAGATGGAGAAAGCATGGAAACAATTTACTAACAGAGTTGTAAATCAAGCTGGAACTTTCTCCTGCGTAGGTGTTGTTCAAGGAGTGGCAAAGTAGATATTTGTTGTCGCCCAGACTGGAATGACGTCAAGACTTGATTAAGTGCACGGATGTTTAGCTACATAACAGCCTTAAAAACTCAGACATCTTTCTGTATTTTGTGCGAAAAACGCAAATATTTGCCGGGTTGAGTAATGTAAGTCATGTTTGCCGAACCATGCTACACTAGACTCCACAGAGCTGAAGTTGTTGCAGATGCAAAGTTCAGCAACTTGATTTAAAACAGGAAGTGAAAGTATGCGAATGCTGTGAAGCATTTCTCTGTTTCACCTTTTCCATAAGTTTGAAGTCTTTGACATTTTTTCCAGGAAAGTACATCGTGGGTGGTTGGAATACTTTGAGCTATTGAATTCAGTAGAAATTGTATTTAATATGTCCACTTGTGTAGGATGGACTTATTAAAGGTTCAATCATATTTTTACCCTGCTTTCACCCTGTCTTTCTCCGAAACTTTCACCATCCAATTTGTAATTTGCTATTTTATTTCGCAGAACGTTACGTCTCTCTGTTGCTAACTTTAAAATCTTCTATGAATTACAGTTTTGACGTCCGTGGCCGAAGCATGGTAAAAGCAAAAACTTGGTCATCAGAGCTTGGTTTTGATAAACGCGCCCATTTCGAGCCTTCCACCTTCCCAGCGTATTTGATCGTAGAAAACTTGAAGCTCAGCGACCAGGGTGTATATCGATGTCGAGTGGATTTTCGAAATTCTCCCACCCGGAATTCTCAAGTGAATTTAACTGTCGTTGGTAAGTGGTTTTGAAATTTTTTCATTTTGTTAATGCTGCACATTCTGCGTCATAGAGAAAGCATAGTGCTCAAGGGCTTGAGAGAGTCGTCTGTCATCTGGTCAGAGGAGAAAGTAATTCACTTGTTGTCCAGAGTTCCAGACCGGAGAAAATAAACAAGGGAAGCAAGGTGTCACAAAGGAGCTGTCCTCAGCTGAGTTGTGTGTGTGATCGAGAAATACGCGGGTAAAACTTAAAAGGATTCAGAGCAGGAACACAAGTTGACAGAATAAAAGTGGGCCACTAAATGAACTCTATTATTATATACGAAAAAGAAGCGCAGGAGAATCGCTTCAAGGGACTTTTGAATTTTATTTGATCTTTTTGAGTGGCTTCTTTTCAACTCCCACGGTGAAAGCAGTCCTTTTTGCAAAGGTGTGTGAAGCGTCAACCCGTACAGGCTATTAACTATAAAACTGTAGACATCCTACGTGAAAATTGCCCCAGTTAAGTGATATATCTATGCCCAGAGGGAGTTGAGTCAGGGCTATTGAGCAGCGAAGTCTGTTGTTAAGGGGATGGAAGAAAATAGGCGTTGGAGAAAATTTTGAATTCTTGGGGGTAAATTAAGTTTGGAATTTGTGCTTCAGTTGAGTATTGCTTGCACTAAAACCGCAGGTTTTAGTGGAAGGAAGGCTCAACTGTTAGGCTGTAGCTCGGGAGGGATGTGGAAGATAATAGATGACTCCTGTCAAGATTCCCGTTTGTTTCTTGAAAGACCCGGTGGATTCGCATCCGTCATATGTCATGTCATTCTTGAATTGTGGCCGATCTAAGAAGCGGGAAGACAGACGTTTGATCCTGACTCTCCGGTATACATGTTGAGACATCCAGAGAGCGTCCGCTCCCAACTTTCTCCTACTTTCTCCCGCCCTCATCCCTTCTCATCAAATACTCATGAGAAGAGCTTTTAATTTTCTCTTTTCACCAAATGAAACAAAAGGAATTCATTAAGTGAATTCATATGTGAAGCTGCGGTGGCTCTTCCGTCCTTCACCGCCCCATCCCCTACCCCACTACTAGTCTCGTAAAAGAGTCGTTAACTTTTCACAGAATTACACAACATACGATATGCCATGTTAATACTCTCTTATCTTTTATTTCTGGGAAATTGTAGTGAATCTGTTTCGGGATAAAAGAGAGAAAGCATAAACTAGGGACTTCAATACAAAGGCTGCAAACATCTATGCTTAGCCACTCTGGGAAGAGAAAGCCCGAGAGAAGGAGGGAATTCCCTCTTGACTCCCTCCATTTTCTCTTATTCCATTTCTCTTTTCTTTAAAAAAGAGTCTACACAGATCAGATAAACCGTTGGGATGAGAGCAAAGGATTGCAGAAAGAGAAGAAGAAAAGAGTAGGAGGAATAGGATTCTTTCTTAAATACAATAGGGAGAAAGCAAGTTGGAGAAAGCTGTAGAAAGAAAGCAACCTAGAAAAATTGGAGAAAGTATAGAAAAATTTCAATTTATTTCCACGCTTATATATTACGCAGATTAGTTTCCATCCTTTTTCCAGACATATTGTTCGGGATGTGAGAGGAAGAATAGATTCACGTAAAATTTAAATGGGTAAGCGCTGCATAAAACAGCAGCAGCAGCTAGCATGAAGACCCAGTCTGAGAGCAAGTAGGTCACTCTCGCGTAATACGATGCAGTGCCCGGGGCCTAATAATTTCACTTCTAGGTTATCGAACCGTAAGCAAGAAGAGAGGTCAGAGAATGGAGCAAGTCAAGTGAAAGCAATACGTGACTGCATGCGGCACAGTTATGGAGGAGAAAGCAAATACAATAGGAGAGACTTCGCTGGGGAACTACGCAGTCCAAACCCGAAGCTATATCGCACTTTCTCTGACTCGCAAAAGATAGATATATTTATGCCAAGGCTTGGAGAAGATGAGGACAGGGGGGACAGGAGAAAGGAGTGGCTTTTATAGGCTAAGAGAAACATGTAAGCAGCGGCTGGGGTGGGAGTAAGGATTTACTGGGACGTGGTGTGGAGTTACTTGAGGAAAGATTGATTATTCTTTATTTAAAAGGGAGGAAAGTGAAACAGAGATTATTATTCAACTTACTCTCGGATTTGACATGATGCAGAAGAGGATGAGATGGAAATGCATTTAATTTGTTTCACTTCAGAGGGATGATAAATGCGGAATCGGAGCAGGTTCTCCACATCTTCCCGGCGCTAAAGCATGAAGCATAGATAGAAACACATATGAGCGAGAAATAGCCGAGAATTTTGAAGCTTAACTGCAAAAGAAGAGGGGAGGCTAGCAGGTGGAATTAATTTGGGGGAAAGTTTCATCAAACGATGAATCTCGTAGAACACGGATTGATTAAACCGATGCTGCTTGCTTTCACCGTGAGGAAACATAACCGCAACGTGGTTTCCCGCACCTTTTTTCATACCTTAGCCATTCTGAACCAAAATATACCTGCAATGTGAAAAATTATTCAAGCTCCACTACTTCTACAAAGTGGTTGGTGAAAGCAAAGGAAAGTCACCCAACGTACACTCTACAACTTAGCTCTGCTTCAGCTTGTAGGAGAAAGTCCTCATGTGCATACAACCGACAGTCTGGTTGTCGGCTTTTACGGAATAGTTTAAAGGGGGTTAAAGTGGAGGAGAGAAGTAGAGAGAAAGAGGGAAATTTAAAAGTGGAGAAAGCACATCAAAAGATTACACATTTCCATACATTTCAAAAGAATCACCAAGGGAAATCTCCACTTTCACTTTTATACCGATTCTGTAATCATCATCGTTTACTCACATCTATCATTATTTCTTCCTCTCATAGGAATCATTAACGTTCACTTTCTCCAACGCACTTCCCCGCCCCCTTCCAAATAGGTCTCTGGCAATAAAGTCTCTAGAGACACACGCGCTCACTTTAAATACTATTCAATCTTCCCGCTTTCACCTACATGAAATCAACGGCGCAACAAACAAGCTCAGCACGCCAAATTTGCTATACATGTAGTATTTAAAAATCTTCGTATTCATACCGCTCTTTACTGGATGCAAATCCTCCTGGCCCACTCATTTTTAAAACTTACAGCTTGTGTCGGCGGCAAGTATGAATGAAGCTGACTTTTTTTATTTAACTCACTACATGATGCAAAGCGGAGGCTATTTACAATTAGTTTCAGAGTCAGAGGGGGTGACATGAATGGAAAAACATGTTTACTCTAAAATACAAAGCGGGTAGAAAGAGGGGGGAGGAAGAAAAAATGTCCTTGTAATTTGCTCCTATTACATCAAAGAATAGTAAATATGGGGAGTTGAAGGGTAAAGAGGGAGGAGGACATGTTTGGCGGAGAAAGTAAATTAAGTGGGCAATTTCCTTTATGTCAACAGCGCCACCCTCTACGCCCGTAATTTACGATGGATCTGGAACGGAGATTATGTCCACCATCGGACCCTATATCGAAGGATCTGATGTCTTGCTTACTTGTCGCGTTAGTGGAGGTAAGTCATTGTGTGTGAAAACTTGTTTAAATTACCCTCCACCGATATCCAGCAATAAATTATTGAAGCATTGATTGATAACACGATCATGGAAATTTATGCTACTTCATTGCGGTGAAAGCAAGTGAAAGTGGAGAAAGCAAACAAATTTATGTTTCTATAGACTTTCTCTTTATATTGGCCTGTTGTTGTTTTCTTCTTTTAGGTAAACCAGAACCAACTGTACTTTGGTACGTGAACGGGATGGTTGAGGATTCAACCTACCACATGGATCGCTACGGAGAAGTTATAAATGAAATGCTTTTTCGAGGACTTTCCCGATCTCATTTGAATTCAAACTTCTCCTGTAAAGCCAATAACACGAAGCTTATTCCAGCCGTAGAGAAGACTGTCTTCCTAGAATTAAACCGTGAGTATTACTTTTGCTGTATGCATGCTTCTAACATAATCTTATTCCATCCTGAAGATGAAAACTTAGTTGAATCACCAGGCAATATGACTTGAAGAGAGGAGGTAACCCCCTCTGTATTTTGGAGAAAGTGGTTTAATTAACATGTAATTGCTCGCTATTAACGTGACAATTCAGTGAAGAGGAGGAAGGTGGAGAAGTCTGCCACGCGATAATTCCCTTGTGAACTACCTCATTAGCTGAATTTGAAATTCGGGGTGATTGTAGGGAACGATAAGCGATAAAGTAGATAACAGCACCCCCACACTCACTGCCTTTTGTATGTCTACAGAATTAATTTAGCCGGGATGAATGGGGATCGGGATTGATGGGGTTCGGCGCCGGCATAATACAAGCCCGCCAGGCCTATTAGCAGTAAACACAGAAATCAGTAATCACACGGAGCCAGATGTAGAGCAATGGAGAGAGAGGGGGAGAAGAGAGGTAAACCGCAGAGTGTGCAGGTGGGCTCTGCGTAAGAATAATGTCCATAAATTGAGTGAGGTAAAAGCCGTAAGCTGAAGCCGAAGCTGGCTTATTTAGTGGAGTAACAGAATAGAGGAAGGCGTGGGGGAAAGTATGGAGAAAGTTAGTGAAAGCAGAGAATGTATAGAGGAGAGAGATTGTTCCTCTAGTTTATATGGATGGCCCTCCAAGTGGCGGACGGATGGTGGTTGAGGAGAGTGTTTGGAGATTTACATAAACTAACTCTACTTCAGAGGGGATGAGAGGAGTAATCAGCATAAAAAACGTTTTAAAAACTCTTGAAACCGCCGGAATAAATTGGAGGTTAACATCATTTTGCCTAAAGGAACAATAAATCCAACCTTAAAACTACCCGGGCATCAAGTCGTGCTCCAGCTTTGTCTTGTTTGAACCTTTACGTTTTCCAGGCTGGGAAGTGGGAGGTAGGAGATTTTGAAAATTCATTCAACATGTTGTGTGTTCGGGAATCCAGTTTATTTTCCTACAGAATTTGCATTACAAAGATACCATCTAAAATTGAACCGTTTGAAAACCGTTTCGCCATTTAATCTTGGTCAGTTCAAGGAAACGGATTTCGCGGGTTTGACATAAACAAATATCTGTTACACGTGTGTATAGTATATGCCCTCCAGCACTTGTACTTCCAGGTAGTGCTAGGAAAGATTGTAAAATGATGAGCAAAATCGGTATCGGATAGTAGTTCAGCTAGGAGAAGGAGGGAAATTTGAAAGGGGTTAGTTCTACGGCTATGCACGTATCGTTGCTTACTCCGCGAGAGCTTGAAAAAGTACAGTTTTAACTGCATTGAAGCTAGGTTTGAAAATCACGCGCCTACATAATGCTCTCATTGGCGCTAAATACAAAACCAGGCGGCTAGTACTGATTATATAGGTTGCGAACTGACCTACGAAACTCATTAGAATCTTCATATAGACAGAAGTTGTCATAAAAACTGCGGTTGCATTTTAAAGGGGAGAAAGTGCGCATTAAGGGAAGAATACAGTAGCTTTTAATGGGAAGTGGTGGGAGAAAGCAATTAATTTGATAGTAGACAAAGTAGTGAGGATGTGGAAGCATGAAGCATGGGAGAAGAGTGGGCGAGGTGAAGATCATGGAATAGAGTAATGATGGGCCAGGAAGGTCCATTTGAGGAGGTCGGAGAGAAAGTGGACATTAGAAAGGAAATAACATCCTTGAATGACACGGGGGATAATTAAAGTCTGCTTACCTCCTTGCACTCAATCCACGTCCGAGAGCGTGTCCATTGTCTGCCCTGTACATCCATACCAAATAAGAGTGACGTGACGGAGTGAAAGCGGAGAAAGTAGAGATAATGCGTATAGAGTGGAAGGGGAATCCAATGAAAGTCCGTCTATATGTAGCCTAGAAAAGAATGGCTGAGAGCGGAAGTGGGACACGGAAAAGGAAGCCTTACGCCTCCCCTCTGCGGTTTGATGAGTTTGAGCAATGTTATCTAAGGAGGATAGATCAGCTATCCTATTTAGGAACATATTTTATCATATGGACAAAGAAAACATGTGCTGCAAAAGTGAGCACGGACGAAGACTGTGGTTTTGCTTGGGGTCGCACTGATGGTTATTATGTAATGACTGTTGATAAATTAGATGGAATTACAAAAGATGTGTTGGGAGGTAGTAATTTTTCACTTGGTTGTTCCCATCCAGGATGGGTTTCATTATTCTCCCTCTTTATTAGTTGCAATCCATAACTCTTTTATCTGGGAATGAAGTCCTGAACAAAAGGTAATCAGGGTAATAATTATCGTCTCTCGAGTAAATTACACTGGGTGGAGAAACCCCCCGCCTCTGGTCACTCATCCCCCGTCGGCTAACCTCATTATTGCACGAAATCACATGCCCTCACTCCGTAGCCCTTAATGTACCCTAATGTGCTACCTTTCTATGTACTTTCAGTGAAACCTTTATATGTCCGCATAAGACAAAAGAACCCAGAAAAAACCATTGCTGGACAAGAATACCGCATCACTTGTGAAACTGCAGGATCCAAACCACCGGCGAAGTTGCGGTGGTACAAAGGCGGATATGAGATAACTCAAGTTACGTCACAGGTGAGCGAAATGATCCGGTTTCTCTTACGTCAGTTAATGTTCCTTATTAAAAGAAAAAGTCTTGGAAATGTCCACCGAGTTTATTAATAGCGGGAAATTGAATATTTGAAATAACAGCATGAATATGAATCAATGAAAAAACAATGCATGAAATGAATTGGTAGCAATTGGATTCTTGAGAAAATTCATTATTTAAATTTCTCGGAAAGTTCATAATCTAAATTCGTTGGAAAATTCAAAATAAAGCTGCGTGGCTGCCGGAGACTCGTTCATGAAAACTCTGCAGAAACAAATCGTTGAAAATGCTTGGCTCACAATTTTTCGTCAAAATTTCCCGCCATGTATCAAATTCCAATTTCCCACCAAGTATTAAATTCAAATTTCCCGCTATATTTTAAATTCGATTTTCGCGCCATATTAATTTCAAATGGTCAGATTCAATTATTCAAATTTGATTATTCCAATCCAAACAATTGAATTCAATCAAGTGAATTGAAATATTCCAAAAACAATTATCAAAAATAAAATTATTAAATTCAAATAATTAAATTCAACATTCAAAAAGCATTCAAATTTTATTATTTTTTGAACTTGATTGCTCAGTTTTAATTGTTTGAATTTGAATATTTGAATTCAAATTTTTGAGTTTAATTGCTTAAATTTAATTGTTTGAATTTGAATATTTGAATTTGAATATTTGAATTTGAATATTTGAATTTGAATATTAGAATTTGAATTTTTGAATTTGAATTTTTGAATTTAAATTTTTGAATTCAACTTTTTGAATTCAACTTTTTGAATTTAAATTTTTGTTTAATTCAATTTTTTTGAATTCAATTTTTGAAGTGCTATAAGTTTTTGGCGCTGACGCTTACTTCACTCAAAAACCTGAATTTTTATTGATTTACATTGCTGCAATTATTTATATTCTGAATAGATGGGAGTATATTTACCAGAATTTTACAAGAAATACAGTGATGCAATTGGTTTTTGCCGCTCACGTTCCTAGATCCAGATATGGAGCAAAGAGACTTCAAAATTATCAAGATGAAAAATCGATGATATTTTGATTTTTGGATAAAGCTACGCGGCTGTACAGACAAACTTTCTGTTGTGTGATTAAGATCAGTTTAAGTGTAAGACCTTCGTCAATTCCTGAAACGCACATGTTTGCAGCCGGAATTTCTCAAAAATAACTAAAACTCCCGGGTAGGAGAGAAGAAGGTGGGAGACTCAAAAAGTAAGAGAAAATGAGTGGAGGAAGATTGATTGGTTAGAAATTTGTTTAAAGAGAAAATTGATAGGAGGCTGTGAGAGGACGGCTTTATTACCGTGTTCCCTTGTCTGTTTCTTGATCCGGGAAGTCGGGATCTGTTTGCCTAGTATATGAATACGAAGGGGAAGTCAACGGGGGGTTGGAAAAATGAAAGATTGGAGGAACAAACGTTTTTCATGCATGTCAAATACTACCCGGGTAAAATTTAGGCGTCGGGATCTAGGCGCAGACACAGGCAAAGTCAGGGCTCTCTTTACTCCAAGCTCCCGTTTATTTTTCTAACCCAGCAAAATATTCAGACAGTTTCTGGCATCTAGGGGAAACCCTCCTGGTTCTCATTCTGATCCCGACTAATAACACAGGGGGAAGATGCAGCTCGACGGGCCGATGCTGAATTTATAGAATGTCAAGAGGATGGCACTGGAAAACTTTCAAGTGATAAAATATGATTTATGAAGGGAATATCTGATGGAATGCATTACCTAGGCAAAGAATGTCTCTACAACAAAGAAAAAAGCAGCCCGAGTAAAAAATCTTAGATGCAGCAGAGGCTAACAATTCTCTCCCTCAGCTCTATCCTATCTTTTGATCGAGAATTCAAAATTGCGATATTAAAAATCATTATTATTGGCTTCACTCTGAATACTTCCCCGTAACTGAACATGAGCATATACAAACATTTTCGTTGGAAACCTTTTTACTGAATAGAAATTCCTCGAAGCTTAGTTTCTCATTGGTATTGATGTCAATATCTGAGTGAGCATGCAATGTCCCTATAGTCCCGCACTGCTGGATGGATCCCGAGAAAGCGAAGATGTCAAAGGGTAAACTAGATTTGATTTCACGTATCTACATATTCCAGGCATCCTTGCAGCCAAAAATCTTAAATCATTCAGAGACGAGTAAAAGACCCAAGAGAATATTACATGAAGAGCATGCAATTACCCTTGAACTTCCCGGGGATATGTCCACGTCAAATTAAAATTCAAACTCTTTACCTGCCTGCATGCAAAAACCACTTAGAATGTGAACATGCAATGTTGTTCTTTGGAGAATTGCTTCAAATATCTTTACTTTCTCTTCCACGGTAGCAGCTGACAGCAAACGTGGGAGACTGTCAGAAACGCGATGCTTTCTCCGAGTAATCATATTGTAGGAATAAAGCGACGGAATGCGCGACTAAGGAAGTCGAAATTGTTCAATTACTTCCGGTTCATAAAATTCAAGACTTTGGAAATTCAAGAATATTACTTTTTAGTAGGCTAAGAAATGTGTGACGAATGTGCTATTAAATTTTAAGGGAAAACGGAACTAGGTTCGCTACACGATTCCGCGGTTTTGTGACTTGTATTCCATTTGGTATTTCGGTACTTTCTCCTATTGCCCTTGAACCCATGGCGGCGCGTGCGACGGAGGAACACATCTACCGGAATCACTAAGATAAAATACTCAAAGAGAAATATTTATCAGGAATTACTAAGCAGAATCGCGAGATAGAACAGGTAGAACTAAAAGAGAAAGCGGTGAAAGTATTTCGAAAACAAATGGAAAGAGTAGATGCTTAGAGTTTAGTTTTTACGGAAACTGTATGTGGTCCTTAGCTGTATTGAACCTTGGTTTGGGTGTGTAGAATTTTTAAAAGAATTCATCCACTTTCATTATTTAAAACGAGAGGGAAAGCCTTTGTAAACACCTTCTTGTGACAGCTCGTATTTATTATTCAAGGAAACATACTTTGTTTCCCTTCCGCTCCTACTGTTTTTCAAAAGAAAGCTTTCACCACTCACCGCTTTTTCTCCACTTTTTCTATTATTTGAAAACAGGAATAATGCAGACGGCACACCGATTTTGATTTATTTTTACAACACGTTCTTGTATTACATCCGGAAGGATGAATGTGCAACGTTTCCCGGAAGTAGCCGGAGATTCCGGATAACCTCTTCAGAAGTGGTATAACAAGTTGCTCGATAAGCATTGAGAAATACACAGGTACATATATTTGCAATTTGATAATAGAGTTGCATGGACGGAAGTGAAAGTCGAGGTGAAAGTAGTTGTAGGGCCTGGCCTGGCACTTGTTCCCAAGAATTCTTTCATATCCCCATGTTCTGCGATATTGTTTTAGCAAGAGTTGTCGTGATAGCATAATTTGTATACACTGTGTTTACTCATTGAATTTAATTTTAGTTCAATACTTATCCTATTGAACCACATGTGCAGAAAAGATTTTAAATCAGAATTTGATTTGCAATCGAATAAATATTTACGCAATTAGGTGTTCTGTGTAAACTATTGCTATAATATCGCGCTTCTTATGTGATGAACTGTTGTTATAATGGGAAGAAACTAATACTAGGCATCTTTCTATTCACAGGAACTTGACGACGGGAACAAAACTGTGAGCTCATTCATATTTGTTCCCACACCAGGAGATAACGGGGCTTCCATAACATGTCGTGCGGAGAATCCCTGGCTGAATCGATCCCAAAACCATATTTTAGAAGAGGTTTGGAATCTGAACGTCGTATGTAAGTTGCGTTTGAATTTATAAATCCGCGGAGAAAATCACTTTCTCCGCGTTATTCTTCCATTGACCGATATTTGTAACTTTTCGAATTGGAACGCTAAGACCCGGGTAGTTGAAGTTTTCCCAAGATGGGAATCTTGGTCGACCAGGTTTGTGGAGGATTTTGGAAGAATACAGAAAACACCTGAGAGGGATGAAAAGATTGGATGGGAAGTTTGGTTAGTGGTCCGGGATTTAATGTAATGTGAGAGTGTAATGAGAAAGCGTGGTGAGATTGTGACACTCTTTGTGTCGGAGAAAGCGAGTGAAAGTAGAGTATGGGAAATGCGTGTGAGTGTGATGTGCGTGAGAAAGGGAATTTCACATTGAAATCGTGGTTAGGATGAGCTCCCTTCAGCGGTTTGTTAGCCTGGAGGATTTGTTAAAAGAGTTCTCTTAGTCTTTTGAGGCGTGGAATATGTTCAGAAGTGAGCATATTTTATAGGAATGTTTATCTGTCTCAGCCACTGGCCCACCTCGTGGCAGTAGGGGAAGAAGCAACTCATGTTTTCCTAGAAGGTGTGAAAAGAGAAAGCTGCGTAGGTTTGTTGGAGAAAGCGTAGGAATGCTAGAAAATGCTTGATGGAACTTCTTGAGGATGGAGAAAAAATGTAATGCAATTGCAAGAGCAATGAATAATGAATGAGGGAAAAGAGAATTTCTTAGCTGTCTTCTAGAAGCCCAGGATAATGTGGATAAGTTTTCCCAAATGGAATTTTTTAACGCTTTCTTTTCTTCTCAGGAGAAAGTAGGGAGTGAAAGCGGGCGAAATTTTCCCTTGCTCTCCTTTCTGTATTTCTGTGATTTCAGGCAGCTTGTCTAGCTCCGCTCTACCTGTGATTCGCGCACCCATATCCTTTGATTCGCACGTGACTAGGAAAATATGTAGTATAGTTCAAATGGGGCTTGTACATAGCTTTTATAGCACCTCCAAAGGCGGTTCTTCAAGTTCAGTCACGGGTATGGCGGAGGAAAGAAATGGGATACAGCGGATGAGGCTGGGTAATAGGTGAAAGCGGGAGAAAGTTAAAGGGAAGGCGGAGATTGGCCCTCAGTCATTCGTGACTTATATTTCCTGATGAGGGTCAAACGTTGATTTTCTTCTTCTTCTCGCTGTCATCACTTTCTCCTGCTTTCTCTTAAAAGGTATAATTTAGACGCAGGGCGTGAAGTAGTACTCGAAAACTCCAAGACTGAGGGAATGATTGATTCTTGTGGATCGTGAGTTTTATGAGATATTTTTCTGCTACCAGAATAATAATAGTCTAATAACTATAATAATAATAATGGCATGGGCAAGGGAATCAATTCTTTTTCTCTCCTTTCACTCCTTTCTCTTCTTTCACTTCCCTGAAAATTCCTTTTCAGCTCTTCTCCGTCTTACACTTTGATCAAGCATCTATTCTCCGAGATTCTTCAAGACAGCTAAACGACTCAAAGTAGGCCGAAGAAAGACTAAATTTAAGCGAGAGGATCGATCTTTCCTTGATGGACACAAGAAGCTTAGAATTTACTCCGCTTAGACCAGAGTAACCATAGGACAGAGCGGGAAAGAAATAAACTTCAGAGAAAGTGGAGAAAGCAAGATGAGAAAACGTGGAAAGGAGAAAGCCGGAGAAAGTGTGGATAGCTAGGAAAAAGTATTTATACAGAGTTTGGAGACCGGTCCACGGTATAAGATGATTTTGAGGAAGGCAAACAAGAGTTGCATGGGATTGCTTTAAATTGTAGGCAATCTCCAAGGAGTAGCGAATTTACGGAGACTGTTTACACAAGACTCGAGGAGACAGATTGAAATGAGCCTTTGTAATATTACACACTGACGAAGTAATTAGCTCGCTTCTCAGAATCTTAAGGATTTATTTACAATTTAATTCAAGTATTACTTTCACCGTTCCTTTCTCCAAGAAAAAGATGCTAGAGTGAGAAAGGCCAAAGGAGCCCTGAGAACAAAACGCGCCGAAATATAAAATGACAGGACCGGGTCAGTAGTCTGTATCCATGAATCTTTCTTTTATAATTTTACTTCCTAAGGAACCACTATTTCCGTTTATTTTTTCTGTTTAATAACAGCAGTACAGACTCTGCAAAACAATTTTCAGCATATATATTTGTTCCAAGGTTTAGAATATATCTGCGCGTACTCAATCAAAAGGCATGAATTAGTTATCTCATACACAAATTAGATATCCAGATTAAGCAATGTTTTCTTACGTCATTATTCATTCATAGCCTCCTAGCGAGAATGCAAAGCGAAAGTAGTGCTGATAGCAAGCGCTTTCTCTTCGAAAACCTATGTCCTGTCAGCAGAGTATTCGTACCAAGTGAATTCTATAAAAATTGACCTGAACCACATCCAAATTATAGAAATGATGAAAAAATGTACTGCATACCTCAAAAGCTATGCAGACGCACCCTACACAGCTTAGGGTATAGCGCATTCATGTAGAGAAAGCAACGGATAAACTCTTGGGCAGCTTAGTTTAGGTTGACAAAATAAATGTGATTTGAGATGTTTCCCGTTGTCGACCACAAGTCATCGCAAATTAGAGCCCTCGACGACAGAAAGGAGAAAGTTAAAAAGAGATGGCCGACTTTCTCCTGATTTCTTTTCTTTAAAATACAGGGTTTCAATGCAGAAAGAAGGAGCTATCCTATCAATCCCCACATTTGATATTCTCCCCACGTCTTCCACTCCCATTAGCTTTCTTTGAAGAAATCATGTGATTTAAAAGTTAAGACAATGTTAAAAAATTTGACAGTTGATTTATCATGTATGTAGTTTAGTTCTTTCTCCTTCAACTTTCGACGTTTTTAGGCAGGTGACTAACCGCAGTTATTGGAATTAGTGTCTACCTTTCAGCGTTTTTTGTATTGTTGGAGAGTAAGCGCGTAAAGTTTTGGATTCTTATGACAATCATAGTTTTATACTTAGTTTCCATGACGTTCTTAGAAATAAAGCTTTCTCCGACTTTCTCTTTATGTTATTTCTGTGAGCGAGGGCTTGAACTGTAGAAGGAAGGGGGAGGACGGGAGGAGAAGAAACAAGGTTGAAAATTGTCACGAGAATTGGGGAATTGGACGTGTGTAATTATTTTGCTTGGTTCTGTGTAGAATCTAAACCCAGTCGGGATTCGGGGAGGAGGCAGGCGTGGGGAGGAGTTTCTTGTTCTTGTTTGCTGGTAGCTTACAAAGTTGTATTTTGAATTACCCGGGGACTTGTATCGGTTGATGGAAGGAAGATACTGGATGGGTGTGTATGTTAGATTCATGGACGAAGGGGTTGAGCAGGTTTGCAAAGGAAGGAGACTAAAGGAGATGGTAGAATTGAGTGAGACAGAGGGAATAAAATCCGCTTTGTCAATTCTATGTGTGTTTCATTGTAAACAAAGGCTCTTCTTCTTCAAAGACGTTCACCACTAAATAAATATTTGATTTTCCTCTTCAGATGCTCCAGAGGTTAAACTTTCTTTGGGCAGTACCCTCAACCCCATGGAAATCAAAGAAGGGACTGATGTCTACTTTGAATGCAAAATCCAAGCCAACCCGAAAACATCGAAATTAGTCTGGCTTTTCAACGTAAGTATTATTCTTCTCCCTCCCTTGCTTTCTCTTTACTTAATTAGCTCCTCTCATGTTGGAGGACAGAGTGTGGGTGGACCTCGCATATTTTTACATGATTCCGGGAACACTTAATGCAGATTTTTGGAAGAAACAAGAGGCTTTTGTATGGAAAAATCCTCCTTAATTATTTCAACCAAGGGTCCTTGAGCAATTAAAGAGCCTCTAGAGAGGGAAACTCGAAATAAAAATGGATACGCAGAGTGGTGATTGTTGAGTGGATCCGAGAATGGTACGCCCTTCATGGGGGTTGATGTGGAGAAAGTATGAAATGAAAGAGCATCGGAGAAAGTAAAAAGTGAAAGCAGAGAAAGCATGACGAGAAATATAGAGAACGTATAATATGTAGAAAGTAACTTTTGAAGACTGGGGTAGTAAAGTTCTAAAGTTGAGAAATGGAGGAAGCGGTGAAAGCACTGAATAAGGGAACTATAGCAATTTGCTTTGCTGCCCAAAAAGAGTCCATCTCGTTGTAGATGGATACAGCGGGCTAAATCGAATCCCTCTGGTTCGACTATAACGAAAATTAAGAGACAAGTTCAACGACTCTAAAACCCTAGTGTCCAATAGGCTTCAAATTATTATTGTTATTATTCGCTGCGTTCCAGAATTCAAGATATATCCGAATGCGGGTCGTTTCAAAATCATGCCCCAATGCTTTCTCCCACAGCTGCTTTCTCCTTGTACTTTATGCAATAGCTGAGAAGCCTAATTGTAACACATTGTTCATTCCGCTAAATAAATTAGGACTAATACCCCTCCTCCATATAATCCAAGGAGTGAAAGTACTAAATTCAAATTAGGCACCGCTATAGCAGTGTTATATAAGCGTTAGTCTAGGGATAAATACGCCTTGAAATAATAGGTGCGGAGCTATTTGGGGCCAGCTTTATTAAGAGTGGACAGTTTATTATTCAAGTTGATCAATTTGGTCTAATTAGACACGTAACATTCTGGATAGTTTATACGAAAGCAATAGCAATAGCAATCTACTTGCATTGATACATGCATCGAGAAAAGTTGGAGAAAGTAGTGTAAGGTTTCGGGTGCGAGCTTCAGCGTTCGACGAGATTTTGAGCGGGCGTTTACGAGTAAATACACTATTTAAAAGCCCTCCATAATCGAGTTATAAGTATGAAAGATAATAATTGGAATTGATTGGCATTAATCGATAGAAGATAACAATAATTGTGTTGATAGATCAGTAGTAGTCTACTACTAGTAGATATCGGATTGAGCGAGGTGTCATTGCTAATTAAATACAATTTCGCAATGGAGCAATCCAATTTACTGTAATTGTTTTGAACTACTGCGAGCAGGCGGTTTCAGTGATCAATCATTCAAGACGAATACTCCAGTATGATTGAAATTAACTATTCTCAGAAGCAAAAGTTATATCTGTATACTTCAATTTTGAAATCAATCATCATGTTAACTGGAAGTCAACAATTTTAAATGATAGTTTAATTTCAGGGCATTCAAAACTAACGCAGCGCACTGGTCAAAGGTAAAATAAATAAACGTTATCGTTTATTCCATGCATATCAATTTCGAAAAGCAAGTAACTCGATTGTGTAAATGCCTGAATTGAGCTCAGGAACTCGTAATATTTTGCTGAAATCGATTTGTATTGCTATAAAGAATCGGAAATAGATCAAACCACAGGTCACTAACAGCTTTCACCGGTGAAAGTAGGGTTACCGTTCTGCGAAAAGCTTACGTCCATAGGAACGTAAGAGGATGCTTTGATAAGAATAATTCTAGACTTTTAGCTGGATATCCTGGAAGGATTTGCGGCATCAAAGGGATTTGGATAGGAAGGAATTGTTTCCCGTGAAAGTTGATCCCTGGTATCCTTAGCGTAAGGTTAAATCTTTTATCGAAACTTTTTCGCGGAAAATTTTACTCGCACGTGATTCAGCCACCTTGTTCAGAAGTAGGTAAGTTTGACCGGAGAGGGCAGAGATAAGAGGTGAAAGTGGAGAAAGTTACAAAGGTTATGGCGAACGTGCTACCGGAAGAGTACTTTGTTCTTAGCCAATGCTGCAATCCTCTCAAACGGATACATGTATGAGTACATGGGCGTTACTTTAGTGGTATTTTCGCGATGTTCGCATCGCAAGCACGGGCTACAGATAGCTGCATACCTGGATAAATGGCGAAGATGTTTGGGAGAAAGTAAATAGTATACGTATGAGGGAAAGGAGACTGAAGAAGTGTGAGTAAATTAAGGGGGAGAGATAGATGTAAGGGAGTATTAGGTGGGAATGTAGGGCCCTATGGTTCTTGGGTATTCTTAGAAGTAGCTATTATCATCAGCGAATGTTGAAATGGTTGGCAAGAAAAAAGAATTGAGGGCAGGGTTGGTGAGAAGTGGGAATCGGTTCTGAAGCTTATTGGTTCGGCCCGTATTAGTCCGAGGCTATTTTCTCGGAGTTGTTCACACGGGTAGGGGAGTAAAGAGCGTGAAACACCTTAACGGCCAATTAATTCAGAGTTTATGGGCCCGTTAGTCAGGTTTTAAGTTGGACAAGAGATAATTTTTCCTTGCATCCCGATCATGTGATGGACGAGCTCTGAGCGAAGCTGAGGAGAAAGGAGAAAGAAGGAGTAGATGGAGAAAGCAGTCCAACTCCTTGGGGAAGGACGTGGGAAATGGGTAAAATTCTCATTTACTTTCTCCTCCGCTTTTTTTCGACCGTCCCTGTTGCTATCCACAACTAGTCGTACTTTCTCTTTAGTTGGGTTTTTTTCGAGAGCGTAGTTTTTTACTTGCAACTTGTCCTCCTGTGTCCCGTTTCTGTAAAAAGTTTTCAAATAATTTCAAAGTTGGGTTGATGTGTGCGGGAAAAGTTATAGATTGAATGACCAAATTGGGAGATGCTTCCCTCCAGAACACGTACAATAACGAAATAAACTCTCACCTTTTGGTTATCAAGGAAAGTTGGAGGGAATCAAATACTTTGGGGTGTGAGGTGAAAGTAATTTCTGAAACGGAATGACTTCCCTGTCCTTTCTCTTCTCTCCTCTTCCCAACGGCTGGAGAAAGCAAGCAGACATGGAAGAAAGCAACTGGTTATCCGAAAATTGTGTGAGATGGTGCTAAGGCTAGAACAGTATAAAATATTAATTCTGTAGAGATTCCCGCCCTATCTTTGAAATTTATATTTTTTACCATGCTATTCTTTGAAGAAGGCCAGATTTTTTAATACCATTTATGAATCACGTGATTCCCAAGTCTAAATCTTACATGTCAGAGCTCGAATAAGGGGAAGTGACTTAAAAGGGTAGAGGGACGAGAGAATGAGCAGGAATAGCGTGAAGGTAGAGTAGAAAGTAGCTAAAACTAATTCTCTTCAGATCATCACCAGAAGGATTCCCGTAGTTCAAATCAGTCCATGTACAACCCAAGACGGTAATTGAAAGTGAGCTTGAAGAGAAAGTGAGAGAGAAAGGAGGAGAAAGGAGTGAATGATGTATGGATTGAACCCAACCTAGCTAGGGAAGCAGTACAAAAATAAGGGGAAAGCGAGGAGGGTGCGAACCTCAGAGAAGCAGCTTTCATGGGGGATAAAAGCAGTTCTGCTAATGAGATGGCTGATATAAGGCAAGCTAACAGTACGGCGATGAAACGACAGGGTAAGGGCAAGAATAGCTGGCACCGTACTTTACAGAGGTTGGTTAGAATGAGACAGACTGTAGGAGATTTGTGGGCGTGTGGTTCTGTGTGCAACTACTAATTTCCAAAGTCAGCAAAACAGAGGAAGGCGGGTATTTTTTGTAGTGTCAGAAAAAAGCTTATTTCGGCCCTAAGGCTGATTTCATCATTTTTAAGATTAGTATAGGGGAAGGGCAAGCTTTTTGTTACAAAGAGATGCAGCTGTAGCACAAAATGCAGTGGCATGATTTACCACGTTACCCACGTGAAAATCCATGCTATCTGCAAGCCTTCAACACCAACCGCAAGCTTGGAATACAGGGCCGAAGGTTTAAAAGTTGAGGGTTATCAGCACGGACCAGGTTGGAGAAAGTCAGATGCTATCTATAGATATAGGGAAGTGCAGGGAATTTTAAAAGTTTTGACGATTTTCAAAGGCATCCCTGAGGTCAAGTGCGGCGTAGAAAGTAACAAGCGACTATATACTGGCTGCAAGATAAAGTGAAAGCAGGTCAGAGTGAATAGTGAAAATAAAATTTTATGCATTCCATTGTGTCTATCAAAAGTTGTAGTTGCAAGGTTTGCGGTGAAAGTTACTTTCACCTTGTGTGGGTAAAGCAAGTACAGTTTTGCGCGTTCAGCAAGGCGTTAGATTCCAGAGTTATTATTCTTCTGTGTCAACTGAAAATACTGTAAAAGCAAAGAGTAGGTCGTCAGAACGTGTATTGTACCTTTATGGTTGGTTGGCTGTATTTTTTCAAGATAACCTTGAAAAATAAAATGAGCATTCCCAAACGAATATTTTTTTTGTAGCGGATGGGAACTTGAAAATCCGTGGGGGATTGGGTATTGTACTCGACTGGAAGATTGGCGGACCACAGGCGTGGGAAATACAAAATGAATTTGAAAGAAATGAGATGAGGTTTGTTTTTTGTCTCCTGAGAAATCGAGAAAAGATTTTCTCGATTGTGTCGGGCTTCTCTGATTTCTCGCTTTGCTTTTCAATAGTGCTTGTTCCAGAGATAGGGCTTACAGCGCTGCTCTGTTCAACACAGTGAAATTATGGGTGGTGTCAGGGTTGTGCCTGGAATTCAAAGATGAAAGCAGAGGGAATCAAACGGAATCGTAAATGAATTGAATACAGTAGTTTGGAGAAGACTGGAATTCTTTAGATTAAAATTTGATATATATTCAGCCTGTGAACGGGTTGAATGCAGGTGGGTGAAGCGATGCGCGAATTTTTTATAGGGATATTTATTTTTAGTAGTTCGCTAAGTAGGATTTTTAAAATTGGAATTTTTTATTGATTGTCAGTCAGTCAATAATTTATTAACTGACGCGTGTAAACAAAATTGAAGAAGAAATTATAATTTGGTTCTTCTATTACAAGGTGTTTGCATCGAGAATAAGATCCAATAGTTATCTATTGTAAATGGCAGTAGTTAACAAATCACTGGAATTTTTTATTGGATATTCTAAAGCTGAATTTCAAATATTAGTGAAATATGGAAAATTTGAAGATAAACGATCAAGTACATCTAATTTGCAGATGACTTGGGGGTTTGTGTGGAATTGAAGGTAAGAATAGAAGATTGAAGGGATGCATGTGTAGCTTTTGTGAGAGCGTATGTGCGCTTGAAGTTTTCCGTAACTAGGAGCAATTTATTCCGTGTCGATGTTCCGACAGGTTAATGAAACTGTAGTTACATGTATAGGAGTGAACTGAGGAGAAAGTGAGTGAAAGGAGGAAACAGGATCGAGTGTAGGTATGAGGGAATATCTTCAATCTGTTCCTTGTTGAGTAAAATCCTTTAACCTATTCCTTTCCAAACGAGGAGAAAGCATGGAGGAAGTATGGTGAAAGTATGGAGAAAGCAGTATGCATTCTTAAATCCTTGAATTTTCCATATTCCAAAAATCGTAGGTATGGAATGATGCTAAACTCAAAACGATTTGTACCCTTACAAGTTAAAATTATAAAAGGTTAACGTTTGTATAACTTTCTCTCTTTACTTTCTCTTGATTTTTTCGTTAAAACTTCCTTTACATACAGGGAACACATGATATTTTTCCTGATTTACCCCTCTTGCCCTTACTCCCAATCTTAAAACTTTTGTGGAGCTTCTCTTGCTTTCACCCGAGAGTTTATATCTTGCTCCGGATTTTACTCATGTCTTCTTCAGTCGGTTCTTTAATTTATCCACGCTTTACACAAGCTTTCTTCCGACTTTCACCTTACTTCGAATTCTGTTAGACTTACCAGACACACACTACTTTTTCCCACTACTGTATGGAGCGTTCCTCAGAGCTTAGTACTTGTATCTTCCGTCTTTGCTCTACGCATTACATCAGTAGCATGAAAATGTCAGTTGCATTCCGAGAATTTCTTTTCCCGAGTCGGATAGTATCCTGTTTTCTTTTTAATTTTTTTATATTTCGTCACGCCGTCCTGATTTGTTCGTTTCATCTTGAAAATTGCTCTCTTTGATCAGTACAGGAGGGATGGATCAACGTTGGATGGGACGATTTTTTTTTAATTTAATTCAGGCCTTTATTTAATCAAATCTGCATCATATAAGTTACATCCAAACCTTTACACTCTTAATTTAAACCTTAGAGTTTAATGTTTATACCGCCTATATATATAATATGTTTATACCACCTATGTTTATACCATAAAAATATATAATTATATGTTTATGTGTGTTTGTTGGATGGGACGAGACGGTATATGATGAGGAAAAAATAGAAAATAATTTTTAAACTGGCAGGGAACCTTATTTTATCAAGTTCCGAACGTTTTTATCATAAACTGGAAAAATATTTAAGTTGAATTGTAGAAAACAGCTACTGAGGGATTCGAAATGACAGCCTTCCAGAGAGGATTCAAGCTACCCATGTGACCATTCAAGGGTACAGAAAGTGCCAGTCGCAGACGAGCTACATAAAGGTCAGCTGTCACTCATAGATATTCAGGTAGGCAGACAGAGCTTTCGAGCACCCGCTTAGATTTGTAGGTTTGAAAGTACTAGGCTTTGAGGAATTTAGTTTCCTGGAGTTTTAAAAGACGCGGTTAATCCAGCGGCAATAAAATAGAAAATTTTGTAATGCTTTCAAAGAGCGCGCATTATTCAATTTTTCAAAAGGAGTTTCCTCCAGCCGAAAAGGGAAGTAGTCATGGTAATGTTGATAAATGATAAGAATGTGTTATTTTGAGACGGTGGCGGCGGAGAAAGCTGGAGAAAGGAGCAGAGAAAGAAAAAGAGAAAGTCAAGGGCGGGAGATAGATGACGGGGATGTATTAGAAAGGAAGTTGTGAGGAGGAATCTGGGAGTCTCACCTTTGAAGGAGGTTATACTGGTTATGAATCTTGTAAAACGGAGTTCCAAAGGGAGGCGACCTTTTGGCTCATGCATGATTTTTCCATTTGCTCTCAAATGTTTCTTCTTCTCTCACAATCCCTTCCTCTTTATTGATTTCAAAGAAAATGTATTTTTAATGGTCTTTCTGAGGGTCATTTTCTCTCTATTTTTTCATGCTCTTCCATCTTCACGCTTCTCCAAAATGGTCCAACCTTAGCATTGACTTGGAGTCCCAAAAAGTTGGGGGAAAAGAGGCCAGACTTTTCTACCAGACCAAGCAGTTAACCTTTGGACTCGTTCACAAATCTTTTGCAATTTTATGAGTTGTCGCTATCTGAGGAAATTATTGTTTCAAGAACTAGAGATGAAGTTACTTTCTCCATTAGCGTCAGAGATGAAATGAATTTTTTATTGGTGAAAGTATCAGAGCTGAGCGGCGGTAAATTATTAAAAGGGTTATGTATCAAAATTCTTGGTCTCTTTCGCCTTTGCGGATCGTGATTTATTCTCACCTGTGTCCGAATTACCTCAGAACGT
The DNA here is from genome assembly GCA_906901655.1 of Sminthurides aquaticus. Taxonomy (NCBI): domain Eukaryota; kingdom Metazoa; phylum Arthropoda; class Collembola; order Symphypleona; family Sminthurididae; genus Sminthurides; species Sminthurides aquaticus. The sequence goes on from CAJQTT010000010.1 coordinate 6,771,414, forward strand.
AATTAATCCCTGGGACGTGCTGCGAGTGAGAGATCGGAGTCACTGAATGGTTTAAGCGATCTCAATTGACCTTTTTTCCTGGTCTCATGAACGGAATGTTTGGGAAATAAGCTCAATCAATCACAAAAGAAAGCTTGGGGAAGAGTGTAGCAAAGTATGATTGGATAATCGAAGGAAAGCGGCCAGGAACCGTGTGGATCTGTGGAGGAGAAAGTGGAGAAAGGATAGATCGCTGGGTTCAATGACGGGAATCGTTTCGGTATTTACTACAAAGTTTGATCCTACGTGTTCTTCCATTTATTTTGTTAATAAGAAGTGAGGTGAAAGTGAATGCGCTGCCCAACGGGAGAGGAAGGAAACTAGCCGGGATAATAATGACCTGAGAAAGCACTGGAGAAAGGAGAGGAAGAAAGCATTGAGGATAGGACAAAGAAAATTGTGGAAGAATCAGATGCTTTCTTATGCAGGCTGAGTAAATCCAAGGGTCTGTAAACATAATAGACGTGAATGGGAGGAACGGGACTAGTAGAAGAATTCCCGGTTCGGGTATTGACTGAAATACCGGGTAATAGAGCGGAGGAGAAAGGAATTTATGCGGTCGGAAGAAATTCAAGTGTAGAGACATTGTGACAATTTAGTGTGAAAAGTCCTGTCGTGGGTATGGTGTAGTATCGATCCAAGGCGTTAGCCAAGTGCGGGTGAAAGTAGGAAGAAAGTATTGGTGAAAGTTGGAGAAAGTACGGGTTTAAGGATTGACGAAATAGTTCCTAGTTTAGGTTGGATCCAGGGTGGAGATGAAGCATGTATGGAAAAAAGGCCAGAGTGAAAATAGGAGTGAAAGCAATGAGAGTAAATGTTTTTGTATGTTTCAATAAACCAAGTCATGAAACTCTAGGAGGTAATTGGGAAAGCTGTTATTCCTGATGTATGAAAATTCATTGATTTCCAATTGAGAATTGAAATACTTAGAGTGAAAGTCTTTTCTGAATCAAGGCAAGGTGTGTGAGACTAAACACTGAGTGTATTAGTCACTTCTTGAAGCTATTAAATGATATTTGTAATATTCTACTATGACCACTTTATCTTTAACAATTCTTGTCCAATATATGCGGGATTATGAAGTAAAAGTTTTGAAATATAGGCGGGAATGGTCAGATTGCTAGCAGGAGAAAGCACTTCATTGAAGACGTATACAGTTTTATTTACACCACGAACCTCTTTCTAAGAGGCGGTTGCGTAACACTCGTGAAAGAGTTCATAAATACGTTGCTAAACAACTCGAGTATGAAAATTAAAGGGAATGTGAATTGAATGTGGAGAGCGGTCCATATTTCTGTCAGAGGTTTCCCGTACCCAACGCAACCCCCGAGTCCCGGAATCATGTGGAGCGTGCAGTCCGTACGTAGGTCTGCGAAGCAAATGCGTATTCGCAAAGCAATATATTCACAAATGGTGCATGAGGTCACATGAATTTTACATGGGATTTTGAATATTTCCGGAGAAGGAAAAAAACGACACTGTAAAAGTAAAAAAGCGGAATTAATTTTCAACTTTCTTTCTTCCTCTTCCTTTCTTGACAGGGTGATGAATTGAAGCATAATGTGGAGGGGCGCATAATAATGAGCAACCAGAGTCTCGTCCTACAAGGAATTAACCGGAAGGCGACAGGAAATTATACTTGTATTGCTACAAATGCCGAAGGCTCAACCCATAGCAATGCTGTCTTCCTCAGCGTCATGTGTAAGTACTCTTCGCTTAATTTTACCATTCATTCCGTTCTTGCTTTCACCATGCTTTCACTGCTTTTACCAATGCGAGGTAAGCATTGTATATATGCGTCTAGCTCTAGTCATGCTTATATGCATAACCGAACTTATGTAGTCACACAAAATTAGCAATCCTTGTGAGGGCTAATCGAGAATTCTCAAATGTAGTATGTCGCCGATGTACATTTTGAGTGATTTTCAATTCTAAAACCGTATAAACGTAAGATCTGGGCCGGATTTTAAAATTTTTGTCGGCATTCTATTTAATTCTTTGCTCCAATTTGGTTCTGCAAATGAATTATAACCAGATGCACATGTATGCAGTGGCTTATAGTTTTACCCAAAGCTAAGCTAAAAGACCTCTTTGAAGTTACAACATTTGTACCTTTGGCAGTGACTGGATTTTCTCATTCCCAACTCGACGTAACACATGACTCCCTAGGTGGGATTTAGCATATGTGAATACATTAAAATACGTGCCAGAGAGAGAAACATAATCTAATTCCGAGCTCATGTCTAATTTGTAGTTATTAGCTGTGAAGCTCATAAAACGTGTGGAGCGTGATTAGAATATTGTGACACGAGATATATGCTCCTTCAGCTACCTTGTTACATTTGTATTCATAACGAGAGCTTGATTAGAGGAAAATTATGGCTTGGACGACCTGTATGAATCCTGAGTTGACGTCTCTTTTACTAAGAGCAAAGGAGTTAAAGTTTTTAAAGAGAGGGAGAGAGAAAGCGCGAAAAGTTTTACACAAGCCACAACTAAATCCATCCTAAACCACCTTTCTCCAACTGAAGCCATGTAAAATTAATTCTTACTTTCACTGGAGACAAAATTCATGACTTTCTCTTTGGGAAACTAAAAATATTTACTGAATACCTCAATTAGCTTATCCTACGTGTATATTCATGGTTACATATCAAAAATGTCAAAGTAATACGGTAGTGCATTAACAGACTTCACAGTGAAAGTAAAGGAGAAAGCTATTTCAAGATTTCCAGCTAGCGATTGATTGTATATTTCGTAGAAATAGAATTGATTTTTTATTTGTTTCCTGGCTGGAAGTCTGATCTGGTATGCTTGTAATGAAAAAAAATCTAGGCCGCCAAATAATAAAGCCCGGAGAAAGTAAAATAATACTTGTATGTACTTCTATTTTTTCAGATACACCTGTCTGTCTCATAGATTCGGGTGTGACAGTAGGAGCAGCGAAAGGTGAAACGATTGCATTACGATGTGCTGTAGAAGCAAATCCAACGGCATTCCGATTTGATTGGGAATTTCACGGAGCTGGAGAAAACATTGATGTAGTTCCAGATGGAAGAGTGGCTTCTCAAGGGGATCTAAGCAGATTCTTCCACACGCCGAATTCGGATGCAGAATTCGGCACATTTCTCTGCTGGGGAAGCAATGATATTGGACGACAAGTGCAACCCTGTGTCTTTCATGTCGTGGCTGCAGGTTTGTTTCTTGAAATTTTACGACTAGATTCCTTCAGCGCTTTCTAACGCCCCAGCAACAGCAATCGACTTTCTCTCACTCTAAACCGACCTTGAACAACCAAGCTATAAACCAAGAATCTCTTTGTTCATCTTGTTTACTTTTAAATTTATGCTCCCGCAAGTACAATCAAGGGTGCAATTTTTCCCCAGCTTCTTCTTTATTTCCCAGCAATTTACAGCGACGTATCGGGCTTTCTCCAAGCTTTACCTTGGATCCACTACTGCCTAGCAATGTCTTCTATCTTTTTTTTGCGAGTGCATGCCAAATGCGACTGAAAGTATTGTTTCAGTCAGTGTGCATATATTTGCAGACTGCACTGCGTTTTATGTTCCGTGGAGAAAGTCTCGGAGAAAGTTATAATTCCACCAGCATATTAAATTACAATTTGATTGGACAAGTTTATGTGTACAAAGGACTTGAATTTTTCTACTACACAAGAAGATGATAAATTGACTACAGCTTTTGTTTATATCCTTCAACGGCATTGTTTAAGCTTCTTTTGATGAAATTCCCAGAACTTGATGAACAAATTTCTTCTAAATCCGATATGCACGCAGAGCGGACTTTCTCTTAAAGGAAGCCTTTCATCAGAGTGTACCTATGTAGCTGTATATTTGTCTTCGAAATCGGCATGGAACTTGTCAAGACTTTCTCTTGACTTTCTCCATATTTCCAGTTATTTGCTTTCTTTCCTGGAAGATTTGATTAAATATATGAAACATGGATTTTGTTGGAAATAAGCAATAAGGTAGAATGCGGAAGATCAGAAAAGGTACTTGGAAAACAGGAGAAAGTAATAAATACCGCGCTGGACAAAATTAAGTTATAAAATGAAGGACAAAATTTCTAAGAAAGACTAAAAATACACAAGCAATAAGTACTGAAAACAGGATAGGAGAAAGTCGTATGCGTCACCGGGTAAATTCAGGAGGAAGTAGAGAAATACCGTTAGGTCTAAAATATAGTTGGAGAATTCAGGATAAAGCCGTGGAGTAGGTTGAAAAATGCCGGAGAAAGTCGGAGAAAGCATATGAAAAAATACCAGGGAAAGCTTGAAGCGTGGAATCTTACACTATAGAGTTGCTTCGTAATGATGAATGATGTTCACTGACATATTACCTCCTTGTGTTGAATTTAGTGAAGCCACACATTTTGGAGAACTGCACTGTAATGAATCAGTCAATGACGATGATTCATGTGGAATGTAACGCGGTACGGGAGCTTCCTACGATTCCCAATCAGCCAATAATGCGGATAATGAATGGAGATACCGAGGATTCTCATCAAGATCCCACTCTGAATGGTCTCTTCCGGGAGTTCTACGTAATGGAAGTATGGGATTTGAAAAACCGGTCTCTCCGTCGCAACCTCACCGCAGAAACTCCAAACTTCATGCTCAAAGGTCTCTTGCCCGGATCATGGCTCCGACTTATCCTCTACGCGGCCAACTCTCACGGAAAATCCGACTCTGTCATCATCGAGACAGTCATTCCTAGTGATCCTGCGAAAATTACCTCAGGTGAGGAGAAAGCTTTTAGTGTATTTTATTTTCCCGGAACCTTTCCTCCATCATCTTCCCGGGTCTCTAAGGGATTCAAACCTTCAGAACTTACGCGCTTTCAATCCACCACCACCGCCGCCAAGAAGACACTCTACTAAACATGCACCTCAGGTCTTAGCTATAGTTAAAACTTAGGGCTGGCCATGAAATATACCGAGAGTGGGAGTTAGTGAAAGTATGTGGTCGTGCTATGAAGAATTTTGTTTTCTCTACCTCAGAGTTTTTTGAAAAGCCGGTAACATATTTTCCAACCAAGTTTATAATTTAACCGCCTCTGCTTTCTCCGTGACTTTTTCCCTCCTTCTTTCTATTTAACCCCGGTCTTCTTCCCTTCTCTACGACATTGACATTCATCATTAGTCACTATTAGATGAAGAGAAAACAAAAGTTTCCTTATCTCTTTAAAGAATTAATTGGCCCCGAAAAGAACAGGGAAAAGCAGAAGCGAAGCGGATGCCAAAGGATTGGGGAGCAACTCTTACTTTCTCCCCTCGTAACTTGCGGTAGAGAAAGCTATAGCTTTCTCTCCCTCTCTAAATGCAGAGCTTGATTCCTGCACTTGGGGAAAGAAAAATAATGACTTTGGTCTCATTAACGGGAAGCAGAGTGGCCAGAGATGCAGGGCTGAATGATATAATTTGCTCAATACACCCACTATAGTCGTAATCCTAACATCGTAGATAGAGGTGATGCAGAAAATACAGAGAAAGGCAATAGAGGGCCATATTTAGTTTTGAAAAGATGACTCCTCATTTACATTCACTTAATTTTTCTTCTTAGGATTTTCTACTAATTTACCCCAGCCAGCATATGCTTTCTCCATGAGTATTTTTCCCTCAACCTCCTGGGATATTTACTGAATCTCCTGTTCGGGCTATATAAACGTACAAAATATGTAAAAGGGTGAAAAAATGCATACATATAGGATATACAAAAGGGTGAAAGCTATACGTAAGTTGAAGAAAATTCAGCTTGCATAAAAGTGAAAGCTGGAGAAAGCAGAAAAGATGCAGAGAAGCTAAAGGGCTAGGTTCAAGAGGAGGGATGAGGAAGAAAAGCTGTGAAGAGAAATAAACTTTTACACAAAGAACAAGGTTACAAAGAGGATTGAGAAAGTGCGAGGGGAAAGTGAGAGAAAAATTGGGACCGAAAGAAACTATATGGATGGTCTGCTACCCGGATTGCGGGCACGAACGTGAACGAGCTTCGGTTTAGGAAGAATAAGAGGGGAAAGGGTGAAAGTTTTGCTGATTTTAGTTATGGGAAAGCTTCTGTATTCCTGTATGATGTGGACAAATAGGGAGAGGTGATACATGTGGAGAAAATCCTACTCAACTTGTCTAAACTATTTTCACAGTCAGTTAAAGTTTTCCCCTCCATTATTTGCATTTACGGGATCGCTTTGTATGCGTACAATGTCTGCGAGGAACATACTATTTAGGAGAGTGATATGCCGTTGCTATGATGCCAGAGCAGAGTGATGCACTCCCATCCAAAGCTACACGAAAGAGGAAGGAGAAAATCCCAACTTGTAAACCGTCTTACACGTGACAAAGACTTGCCTGCAAAATTTAATTCGAAGTGTAGCAGGAAGTGAAAGTTTTAGTAGGATTGAACTTGTCGCTTGGATGCAACTACGATGTCCTTTGGACTATGATCTTTTCCATGAACTGTCGGTCAAACGGATGGATGAAAGTGCGTCACGCAGTTGAAGTTAATGCCCAGGAATTTAAAATCCTGTAAATGTTTAGCAGATCTGAGCTTCTTAACTGAAATTTTAAAAATTAAGCGTGCTTCAATTATGTAAGCTGATGCTCTAGTCAAAGTAATTACCCAACGCAATAGATATACTTAAGCTTATCATCTTACTACATAGCTCAGTGATATATTCATTAAAATGCTTTGAAAATATTCAACTCCTAGTAAGAACGACTCTCACGCTCCAATGAATAAGTCGTATGACTTTCTCTCAGTGAAACTAAAGGTGAAAGTTTGTGCAATTATTATCTCTAAAAAATTTCCATTTGCGGAAACTCCCTTGGGATAAAGGATTTGGATGAGCTTCCTCGCATGAAGAGGTGAGAGAAAGCGGGTGAAAGTGCCAAGACAGTGGAGAAAGTTTCTATAAGATTCCCGAGCCAAGGGATACAAAACTCGGAGGCAGTCAGGTAGAAAAATAGGGCGTATATATAGTATAAACAAAGTTTAATGGGATTTGAGTATCAAGTTTTGTAAAATGGGGACCAGTAAAGTCAAAACGAGACTGAAAAGAAATGTTTCCCAAGAAGAATAGAAGATTTAATGTTGATTTTGATAATTCTTCAGAGACCCGAAAGTTATTTCCCGCTGTTGGTATTTTTGCGGGAAGGAGATGGAAATTATGTGGGAGGGTTCCTCGAGGAGGAGGGAGCTGTAATGTTTAATTTAATTTAAGCAAATAGTTCTCTCCATTATTAAAAAGAGATGCAGGAGTAGATGAATATTAGGGAGGGCGGGGCGCGAAAGAAAGAGCATCAACAAGCTGGTGGGAATTTTACTTTCTCCGCCACTTTCACCATCTGCCCCTCGCCTCTCATCTACCCCATGACCACGCACTGTCTCTTTTAGTATTTAGCTTAAGTTTCTACGCTGTTGGTGGGAATGAATTTGATATGAATTTTATGAAAATAGGGGGAAAAGACAAAAGGAAAGTGGGAATTGTGTGGAGAGGAAACGAGGATGACTGTGTTGGTGGGCTGAGTGTCGTGGGATGTGAAATATGAAGTATTTTTGAATGGCTAAGGAAACACGGTAAATCCATTCAAGAAATTATTTTCTTTTCAAAGCAAGTAAAGTCAAGGTTTTATGAGTCACTTGTTCATATGAAATTTATGAGCCTATATATTTCAAACATTAGCTTCCATTGGGAAGTAGTGAAGACGGAGAAAGGAGGAGGGGAAAGAGCGGTAGCGAGCGGGAGTTCTTGGGATGCTTGGATTGAGAGAAAGGCCAAGTTACTTATAAGAAAAAGCGGCGGACTTTCTCTCTTCTTCCAAGAAGAAAGTCTTTTTGCCTTCCCTGTCTCACAGTTGGCTTCTTTTCTCTCAGCGGTTAGCTGAGACCTTTGCTGCTTTCTCCTTCCTGGAGAGAAGAATTAACAGATAGCTGTATAGAACTTGGGTCGAGAAAAAAGTACAGGGCATGGAACTAAAACTGAGAGCTACTTGCATTCAGGGTTGGCTAAAGGCAGCAGAGTGAAAGTGGAGAGAGGATGAATGTAAGAATTTCCTGGAGCTTCTGTAAAAGTGTGGTAGTTGACATCTAAATGTGTTCTGGAAGAAGTTTATGTAGTTTCTTCCCGGCTTTCTCTCTCCCTCTAGTCTCAATAATGTCATCTTCCTCATAAAACCCCCGCCACCCTACATATGCTTAGATCCAGTAAATGTTAGCATAAACTATTTTATGAATCTACACAGGGTAGATGAACACAACTTAGCCTCTCGGCTTTTAAAAGGTATTTATACCTAGTTCACCGAGTAGTCCGCTCCGCTCTGCAAGTCGGCCTCAGTAATCTTTACAGGAGAAAGTGATATATAATCGGTACAAACTTTCTCCTTGTTTGCAAAGTAAAAGCTGCACAGGGCAAAGCTATACGGAAGAGTTAAGGGTACAAGAATATCTTGCGTTTTCCTGACATCTTTGGTTGTGTCTTCTTGTTTTCGTTATAAAAAACTCTCCCATATAGTTCTCTGCTTTCAGGGTAATTGAAAAATAATGCCCGGTTTTCACTCATACTTGGCAACTTTATGCATTCAACTTTTTTTTAAAAAAAGAAGGTTGTTCTTAGAGATTAAGCAGTAGGATTTATTTTAGGGTATATTTTATGCGTAATCTGAAAACTAAATTATTCCGGAAGATACGGAGAAGTAAGTACGAGTTTGGTAATTTTAAGGGCCGTACACATCTTACACTCAAACAATTATTTTCACAATTAAGGCAAATCAAACATGGTTTCAAAGACTGTGCGAATTTAGCCTGTAGTAGCCTTTCTCAAAAACTAAAGCTCAATCGTAGAAGTTGCACAATGAATTCATTAACTCGGAAATTAATTGAGCCCGCGTGTGCATCTACCGGTATGCACTACCCGCAAGATGGCTTGTGTCCCAGCTAAAATGAAATTATGGTCCTAAGAGGAGAAGGAACCGATGAATTGGTTTTTGGACATCTTCTTTCTGAAGTTCCCTCTGGTGAAAATTAAATATAACATAAGTCTGTATGTATTTGTTGCTTTGTAGTCTATAGTTTCTCCAGAGGGGGGGGAGTATTCCCCCGGCAGGGCTAAGTGTCATTCATCGAGTATAGGAGGATAGATGATTTGAGGATGCGTGCATATACCAGGGTTGCGTATAAAAAGAGAAACAGCCTTTGGATGGATCAGTTGGATTGTGGTGTGGGCCCGTGTGAATTGAATTTGTCTTGTTTGATGGGAATGAGAAAGAAAAAGAGAGGTGGAGGAAGGGAAATACAGTGGAGTGCAGTTGAGCCTATAGGTGCAGTCCATTTATTAAGAGAAGGGGGAAGATGAAGAAGCTTGTTTTCTTTTCTCGATTCCCAAGGGGACTTTATTATTTTCTCCATAAAATGAGCTTCACATGGAGATGAAATACATTATTGTGGGATCATCAGAACGACATGGCTTTATTTTGTTTTCTCTATTGTTCCCAGCCGTACTTCTCTTTAGAACCAACTAATCAAGACATAAATAATATTTACTCGTCGAGGGATGTCTCTAAAGTAGATGGCGCTCCGACACAGTACGAGACATAATTTAGTGTTGATGGTGGTGCAAACGTCATCGTTATTTTAGAGTCATAATATTGATGGCATGCTGATAAGTAGCGCCTGCTCTGTTCGCACAAATTGATGAAATAACATCGCGATATGTTCCTGATGGATAATATCGCCCGAGGGCTGAAAACATCACTTTAGTCGATAATGCACAGAGCGGAGCGTGTTCAGCTAAAGTACGAAAAAGGGAAATACAAGATTCAGAGGAATCCTTCAATTTTTTCATCGGGATTGGTCATGGCTGATGTGAGCGTCAATCATAAATGACGAGAGAGTATCTATCAATCTGAACCATGACTGTTAGCATTAGGGCTAACATGGAGGGTATGGCTGGGAGGAGATTAGAAAAATGTTTGCACTATCCCTCTTTTGTGAATGATGAAAGCAATTACGTGTTAGCAGGACTACTTTGTTGGACGAGTTAATGACTATGAAAAAATTCCTTACAGAAAATGATATCTGTAAATAAAAAGCAGGGTATCCGATAGAAAGTGAGGGCTCGATTTATCCTCACCCTCGCAGTTCTAGAAAGATTGATATTTTTATGAAATAGGATTGAATCCTACTACTTGCTCCTCCCTCCGGTGCTTTCACTCTCTCACTGATTCTCTTATTCATTGTATAGAAAGAAAGAAAGAAGCGTATAAGCTTACCACAGCTCTTTACACTCGAGTGTGATGAATCCTCTTAGGTTTCACCCCTAGTGCCTTTGAAGATAGGTGTGAAGTTAGGGAATTGACGGTTTTCAAATAGAAAAATGTATTCTTTGTGGTATTAAATGCATGCTTTTGGCTGCTGACTGGGTGGGCTGGCGTATTACGCGTTTCGTATTGATGAAAGTATACGTGAAGTGAGTGAATTAGTGTGCTGGGAAAGCGGGATGGTTCGAAAAGTGAGATTGTGATAAATACTTGCTGAATGTCAGACTTCTACACACAGGGCCATTCATCATTGACACATATAGGAATTTTCTAAGGCTATTAGTTTTGTCTGAAGCCGTACAAGGAGTGCATGGGGGATAGAAGAGGAGAATGAGAGCCCTCTTTGTCGGATTGCAAGGGGAGCAGAGGAGAATTTTGCTTCTCCCTCTCAAATAATTATGTAGGAGACATGAAAAGGAAGTGGTAGAGGTAGAAGAAGGGCGTGAATGAATCAAGAATCATTCAATGATTTCCTCTCCCCTTCTCTCTACAAAAGAGGATGGAGACACTGTGGGGGAGAATCTAATCTGCGTCCTATAAATACATTCCCTTTAAATTGGGAGCTGACTGCTCCATCAGGTATGTATCTGTTGAACTTGGACGCCGAATTAGACAGTTTGCTGTAGGTACTTAAACGAGAAATTGACACAGCTATGCTATATAACAGAACGTAGTTTGTGAACAGATCCTACTTGAAAGATTGAAACCATTGCGGTTCACGGTTTGTGGTTTGCTTTTACCCAGCCGCTGAGAATGGTTCCATAAAACCAGAGATGTACGACTACTATACGAGCTGAGAAGGAGCAGAACATGAGGAGAAAGCAGAAGAGAAAGCAGTGATTGTGATAGCATTGATGATTGGACTCGTTTTGAATTTGAATGGGATTTGGTTCACCTCTCGCAGAAGCGGCAAAATATCGTGACCTCTCCAACTCACCCGATTTCAACTTTGACCTAGAATACCAGTACAATAGAAGATTTTCAGCAAGGCCATAAGCAATGTAAACTGGGTATTACAGTGTTGAAAGCGAGTGAAAGCACATTTTTTGGCGTACATTGGACAAAAATGAGGGAATGCACGGAAGGAGAGGAAACGCATATTGCTTTGTTACTGGTACCCTGTGGAGTAACGATTTTTGATACAACCTACCATTGACGCTGTGGGGAAAGCTCTTGGAGAGAAAGCAAAACGATATTGAGAGCATCTTGAGGGAATCAGAATGGATTTTCTCCGTTGGAGAAAGCTTGAATCATGATCCCATTTTGATAAATTTAGTTGAAAACTCTGATGGATTAAGTAGGCAAGGAGGGAGCCAAGGAGCCAGCTGATGATCAAAAGTGTAGGCTCTTTGAGGTTATTTTGTGTGGGGAGCAGGTGGATGGGCGGGGTGGGAAGAAGGATCTATTGAAAAAGATTTTTATTCCAAAAGAAAGCTGGCCGCTCCTTCCTCCTTTTTCTGGTTTCGTCTTCCAGTTATTTCTTCCATATGGGATATCAGTCCCTGCTTCCTTGGTCTCTTTTGCTTTGGCTGGAAGAAGGAGCAACTAGGTCGGCAGGGAAGGGGATTCTGACGGGCTACAAATCCTTTCATGTTCTTTCAAAATGTTTCACTCCAGTGCATTACTCTGGTGAAATTTCAAGAGAAAACTAGACCACATGGGCTTTTAGCTTCTTCTCTTTCTATACTTTGGAGAATACAAGGAGATTTGGAGGAGAAATAAGCGAGTTCAAAGGAGAAGAAAGTAAATTTTACCTACTTTCTCCAAGAATTGACTCAAATGTCCTAACCGTCGACCTAACTAGCCGTCGACGTAGCGGGCTTTAGGTAACTTAAGCTAACATTCAAAATGCTTGGATGACTACCGACTAGCATAAACTGACTACCTTAGTTTTCCCGTTGCCTTACTTGCTGAGTTTTTTAAAATGTAGAGCAAGCAAATCTTCGAGAAAAGGGTGAAATCTAAGGTAAAATATTCAAAGGACAAGAAAAGTTTTATGTAAAGATTGTGAAAAAATTAATAGAGACTTTTTTCCTCAAAGAAAATAATATTCGCAAACGCGAGTTCCTTGATTTGTCCCATGTTCTCGGAAAATACTGTTTCACGGCTATGGTTTCGTCTTCCGTTTCTCCTCCTTCATCTCCAGCTTTTTCTTATACTGTATTGGCCTTGAAGCCATGGAGAGACGAGTGAACCAAGATGGCTAACGGTGAAATGCGGGGAAAGCGGCGAGGCTAGTTCGAAAATAAGTTACGACAGTCTGGCTTCGTAATCGGTTAGTGAGCGAAGAAGAAAATCGAATGCGGAATAAACTTTCTTTGAGATATTAAGTGAAAGCTTTAGGAAAAGATGGAGCAAATCTGTGAAGCTGAACGTCAATTAGTAATTGCCGAATACCAGGAGACAGCACATAAGAAAGCTGAAATGCAACACGATATACAGTTGGAAAAAGTTTATGAAATGTTAGTTTTGGAGCTTCATGTAGAAAAGCACCGAACAGAGACAACCAGAGCCACTACACGAAAAAAAAATCAAATTTATTGGATCCAAATCCTGGAGCAGATTTCATACTAAAATTTGCTACAACGAACAAAAAAACTAAAAGAGAAAGCATGCAATTTTATTCACGTTTTTAATAACTAAAGAACAGATTTCCAGTAAAATTTTTGTATTGAAATCTGGCAGGGACCTCAAATCAGACTATCACTTGATTTCTACGGTAATATAGGATGAAGTGAAGTAGACATACCCAGGTGGCGCTTTGACGTCACCGTAATTTCTGCTTACGTGTCAACCCAAGTACTTGATTGTCTGTTGTATTCTACAAGGGATAGAGACGGAAATGAAGGATTTTCCTATCTGGACTGTCTGGATGGAAAGAACAAAGAGATGGAATCGTTGATATATTTATAACGAAAGCTATCCTCGAATTGGATGGAATTAAAACTCAAAGAAGAAGAAGAGTCTCCAGGATGGAAAAGTGGGCGGAAGGGGCGAAGAGATACCAGAACAGGCTGTCTTTCTCTTCATCCCTATCCGGGGCGGGAGAGAACAAGGAAGTGAAAGCAGGAGAAAGTAATGTGTGTGGAAGAATTGGGAATGGGAAATTAGGGAGGAAGGAGAAAAAGAGAAAGTTGTCTAGGGTGCGGTGGGAGAAAGAGAAGAGAGCGAAGCTCTCTTCTTCTCTCATTCCTTTTGCTTTGTTGTGTTTTTCTCTCAAAGGATTTTGTGTGGAAGCATTAAATCTCTCTTTTTTCTGGGGAATCATTGTGGAGGGAAAAGGGATGATGGCGTTTCCCTTGCTCCTTCAATGTCTCTCATCTATTTTCACCCTGGAAGCTCACTCCCTTTCTATTCCTACTGTCCCGTCCTTCACTCCGGCCGTCATTCCAACAATTCAGGAGTATCCAAGGACAGATGGAAAAACTATGGATGAATGTCTACGCAATCTTTATTGTGAGAAGCAAGGCTACGTAGATTCTGAAACAAGGGGCAGGATAAAGCTCACTGACTCTTCCCTCCTCTTAGGTGCATTAAGTAGAATCATGGAGAAACGGGAGGCTTTCTCCTAGTCCGCTACCGTATCTGCTCTTCATCTCTGTCTCTTCGCATCTCACAGCTTATTTTGTTTTGTTTGATTCCACAAACCTTTTTACATAGGAATGGATCCAAGGAGGGTTTTGGAGTTGTGTGTAGCTAGACTTTGCACTTGTAAAATGGACTATAAAAGAAGGGGAAAGCGGATGAGGAGAGGTGGAGAAAGTACCGAGAATAGATAGGGCGTAAAAGAAAGTAGAAAAAGGATGAGATAGAGAGAGTACAGCTTTGAGGGATACACAAACACTCTTCTCTTTTTGTCCTTCTCTCCCTGCCTATCCCTGTATCCAATTGATGAGTTTTGCTTTCACTCATCCTCCTGATGCTCATATCAGTGTCGGAGTGAACTACTAGCTAAGTGCGCACAATGGCCAAATAAGAGTAATTGCTTTTCACCAGGAACCACAAAGAGAAAGCTAGAAAAATACTCAAAGACTTAACAACTCCTTCTCCACTCCATCCCTAGTCCATAGTTTCTCTTTTCTCTGCGCCTGACATTGGGCTGCTTGCGTCTCCTTGGACTTGAACGTACTTTCTCCTTTCACTCAAGGGTTTTACGCCTTAGGAGGTATTACGTTAGTTAATAGGGAAAGTATTGGATTTAAAACCTATTAGGGCGTAACTGATGATAGAAGTAATTATAGATGTGAGCTTGCTTGAAGGACCAATCAAAAACTGGCTTCACTAATCAGTAACTAGACTTGCTTAACTCAGACCAATGGGATTTTTTTTCTTGTGTGATCTAACAAAACGGCGTCATACCCTCTTAAAAAGTTTTCATTATGTTTGGACAACACCACTACTCGAAATTTTAATGGCTAAAGAAGCATATGTTTTAGTAATTTTAGTAATGTATTTTGTGTACTTTATTCTATGAAAAATTTCAGTAGTGCAATTTAAAAACGGGAGAATGAATGAACATTGCAAAATTCTTGTACCTTGTACTTTAAAAGTAGCTTCAGCTTTCTCCACAATTTACTATTTTACTTCATAATTTTAATGGAAACGTAAAGAAGAGATGCGTATATTTGAATGTGTAATTGGATAGGCGTACAAGGCTATCGAGTTTTGGTTACAAAGGCTAATGAAAACAGGCTATGAAAACAAGATGGCTAGTAAAACTACTGAAGACGAGGAAGAGAAAGCAAGCAGAAGAGAAAGGATGAAGTGGCGAGCAAGTTCCTGAAGCTATTAAGGCTATAAATGGCCACCACTACTTCGGCACGCTGTGCGGAGAGAGTGAAATTTGCTTGAGGGGATTCACACGATTTGTCTAGTTGTTTTAAAAGGTGTTTTTGCTACGTAATCTCGTGAAAATAGGGGAAGAAAGGCTGTCTGTTTTGAGATTTATGAGTGTTTACTCAGTGCGGTATTGATTTTCTGGGAGAAAAAGATAATACAAGGAAGGGCAATGGGGGATCTTGGTAAACAATGAATGAGGAAGGGGAGGGGTGTGAGACAGACAGGGGAGTGAGAAGACAAGAAGGAAGAGAGACGGCGGATATGGGAGCGGTGAAAGCTGGTGAAAGCTCATCGGAAAGGTCGAGCGGAAGAGGGGCGGTGTGGATGGATGGTGGGACGGATGCCTGATTTTCGGTCTAAATGGGATTTTTAGAAAATTCCGGCATGATCCTTCCGTATAATGAAACTTCCGGATGTGCAGGAGGAGGGAGAGCGGAGAGGTGTAAATGTGAAATTAAATTAGAATCCTTTTTAATAGAGAGAATTGAAATGGGCAGGTACAGTGTAAGGCTGATATGGTTACGTTTAACGACCGAGTTGCGGAGAGTGAGCAGGCTTGCATCGGGAATCAATGCATGGAACAGAGTAAAGAGAAAGCAAGTTGGAGAAAGTCAGTTTGTCTAGTATCGATGCTTCCCAAGGAGCATTAGGCACGAAATTCATTGATGGGACAGGGTAGGAAGTTAAGCTTGAAATTTGGAAATGAAATTGTCGAATGTCCTGTGTATTAAATAAAGGGTGGTCATTGGGAGTTTGTATTCGCAAGAGATTTGCTAAGCCGTTGGGTAATTGAATTTGGAAACTACCGCTGTTGAGCCGACCTTCTATTCCAGACCGAGATCGGTCTTTGCTTTCTCCATCCGTTTGGTTGGTTGGCTACCCGGGTTTTTGTGGGTATTTAAAGGATTTTAGAGAGAGAAGAGAACTTGGGCGGATATCGTAGAGATCGAAGCTCGGAATCAAGGGCTGTGTAGATTGAAGGGACTTGGAGAATTTGGAGAAAGTGGAAAAGAGAAAGCTGTAGCAGGATTGGTAGGACAGGCCAAAGAGGAGGTAAGGCTTGGTTGAGACTGTAGTGAAAAGTGTAAAATAAGAGAGAAATAGAGGTGAATAAGGTTGCTAGCTGGCTCTATTTATGTGGATCATCTCATGAATGAATGGTGTATTATTGCTTCCTTCCTATAGTTGCTCCTTGATATTGGTTGGTGAATTTCGGCTGAATTTAGAGACCGGAGTGATTAAATTTCAGCTCACGTTTTTCATGAAGCTGATCTTTAGGAAGTGAGTTTCTTTGAAATTAATTCCTGAACGACAATGAGTACACATTTACAGTTAATGTAGGATGTCGAGGAGAAAGTGATGATGCTCCTGGGCTCTTCTCTGTTTCCCTTCTTCTCCTCGAAGAAGATTGAGCTCAAGGGTTAAAAGAAGACGAAGCAGGAGACGAGGTATTGCGAACTAGGGAGGAATTTTCAAATAGTCTTGGAATTCGGTTCCGAGTTTGTTGTACAATCCATGAACAATTTCACTACGGCCCCTTCTCTGCTTTCACCGGCTTGTCTCTCTCATGAACTCGGGCATTACATTTGTAACAGCTAATAGTCAACCCTAGAAGTTAGAAGACAATACATGCATTTACAAATACGTATAGCACTTTTCTTAATTTTCTTTAGTCAAATTCTGTATTCAAGAGTGTTACACATTTTTACAGCATCACTCTCGTTCCCTCTCGGTTTTTATTTTTCATCTTCTGCTATTCCTTCATCCCGTACATTCTTCCTCCCCGGTCAGATACTTAGGCAGGGTTGGTCCGTGCCACTAGAAACCACTTTGATCTCCTCATTTATATGGGCGGGAGGATTTAAAAAAGAGAACATTAAAAAGTAAGTACATGACGGAACCAGGAATGAATAAGTTTTTTCTGAGCAATGTTCCACAATATACTGACTATTGAAAGCTTGTTGCTGGAAATTAAAAAACCGGGTTCAAGAGGAACATAAGTTTTGGTTAAGGAGGTACATCTAGTAAGGGTAAAACGTGCCAGCCGGCTGGACTGAAGCACCAAACTAAAATGTATAGGATGAAATTATGTAAGGTATGAATATTAAGATAAGCGGGTATTTCGAAATTGTTTGAAAAATTCGAGCAAAGCTGATATTTCCGGATTTAACTTTCTCCTCCGGAACTTACTTTCTTTGAATTACTTAAAAGGAGCTGAAGCCAAAGTAAAATTGGTAAAATCAATAAAGCAATTTTATAGTCAAGGTGAAAGTGGTGAAAGGAGGAGGTAAAGCGAAAGTAGAGGCTAAAGAGCATCACAGCTCAGTACAAGCATGCTGATCCTTGTGTACACTACACGCTATGACCACACGTGTCTTTCGTCTTGGGACGAAGCTTTTGCAGGAATGATGAAAGCAGGTTTTTTATGCAAGCAAAGCGGAAGGGTTACAAAATGCACGGAAGTGCAACACGAAATAAGAAAAAAATCCGAATTTTATTTAACCTTCAAAAGCAGGCAAGAAAAAATCTACCTGCTTCGGTTGCTAGTGTTAGTTTGAGAGGAGAAAGTCTCCTTTAGGGAAAAGACTGATTCGTACATCGGTTTCGGATGGTTCTGAGAGACTACCCGGCATTCGGTGAGGGTGGTGAGTGAGTGGAAAGCGGTATGTGGATTCTGCTGGCGGGTAAATTTTATTTTGAAAGCGCGTAAATCTACTCAATGGATTCGCAATGTTTTTTAGGACATGATTAGGGCGGTGGTGGAAAAAAGGTTCAGGGAATTTAGTCGGGTGGGGTGAAAATATACTCAAGGGTGGCCTTCCGGCCAGTAATATGTAGAGGAAGGTTGCATGCATATGTTTTCCTTTCTAGAAGAGAGACGGAAAGGAAAATACATGAGTATACGCATACAGTGGGAGCTGATAATGCAGTGCCCGGGTATTTGAGAGAAAGAATACCGGGAGAGTTTTTTCCCCTTCTGAAGAATCCCATGATGTGTGGAGGAAAGGGCCGGGTAACTACCCGGGTATGAGGGGAGAGGAGGGGATCGTTAAAAAAAAGATGCAATTTAAACTGATTGGATTGATAGGAGGAAGTGTGGGCCAAATGGAGCTATTTCCCTTCGTGGCATTGGGTGTCGGGACTGCTTGTGTTGGAACGCTGATAGTCTTCATACTGGCACTCGTTCTCAGATCTAAAATGTGCACCAACCCCGGTGGAGGAAGAGAGAGAATACCCGGATCAAATGTTCCCAACGGGAATGGGGACTCGGGTCACGGAAACGCTAACAATTCTCATACAATCGTCGAGAAATCTGGATCCGTTATGCGAATTCAAGGGTCAGGAAATCCAATGACCAATAATTCTACACACGTGTCAAATTACCGTGGAGTTCCTAATGTCAAGCATGAAATCAACTCCGTGCCCGGATCTGCCAACCAGCCCAACAAGCCCAGCCACATCAGTAATGCTGCCAACCCTGATATTATTCCTGGTGCCAATAATTTTTCAAGTAATTCACTCGGTAAGTTTACCTTTTTTTATGATCTCTGGGTTAATTCCTGTGGTGAATTAGGTCAGACATTCGGCACGAGTCCAAAGCTAATTTAAATCAAATAAAAGATTATGTGACATTTAACAGTGCTTTTACAATTTACTTACTGTAAGCTACGAATCCATTGTAAAAGATCGGCGTGACCTTTTGACCTCGTCACGTTTTAACACAATTCAATCAGTTTTACAAATAGTTTTAACCCGAAACTTAATTTCTGTCAACTTAACCTCATAAAAAGCCATTTTTAAAATCCGGGCATTATGTTACCCGCTCCTCGGTTTTTTATCTTTTTTCATTATTATTATTTTTTTTACAATTCATCATTAGCGAACGTTGACAAACGGATGTGCACTTTTATTAGCCGGGTAACACGTTTCGGGATCAGATTGCAAAACGGCTAATTTTTTACAATGTTCAACAGATTTCAAAGACGAGAATGGAACTCTGAAGCGGCACAACCGGAGCCGTATGATCCCATCCGACCCCAGTGAAACAAAACCCCTTATAGCAGACTCATACCCGTCGGATCCCCTGCGGAAGATGATGCAAATAGAGTACGAGGCAGAGCACGGCGGCGGCGGGGATTACTACAGACCGGAAACGGGGAACGGTACCCTCCCAAAGCGTCAGCTCCCCATGATACCCGGGCATCAAAAGTCCAGCATGCCCCAGATATTCCATAATAATTTTCAACATGTAAATAAGAATGACTATAACACTATCTACATTAGAGATAAATTATTACTTGATAGCGACATACCAGAAAGCTGTGTTTAAAATGAATTAAACCAGGCGAATACCTCTTCCTCATTTTCATTTTGGTCGTAACAACTAGTAGACTAAAATTCCACCATGTAGTTAATTAATTACATAATCAATCAAAATCAAACTGTCCGACACCGTATACAGATTTCTCGGAGACAATATAGAAGATTTGTACAGGATTATAACAGGATGATTAAATTGCTAATTAGCAATAAGTTATACTCGTAAGTAAATACACTCTAGATATAGCATAAATTATAAAAATAATTATGTATTTTTAATGTGGCTTTGGCGCAAATTTATTTCAATTGATTCCCCCTCCCTCTTAAAGTAACAAGGCAAACGGACAA
The DNA here is from genome assembly GCA_906901655.1 of Sminthurides aquaticus. Classification (NCBI taxonomy): domain Eukaryota; kingdom Metazoa; phylum Arthropoda; class Collembola; order Symphypleona; family Sminthurididae; genus Sminthurides; species Sminthurides aquaticus. The sequence goes on from CAJQTT010000010.1 coordinate 6,791,286, forward strand.
ACGAAGACAGTGGAGGTTATAATTGAAACCGTGCTGTTGCTATTAATCGCAAATTAATTACAATCAGCAGCTTAAAAAACAAACGGGAGAAAGTACGGATCATGAACTGGAGAAAAAATCATAAAAAAAGGAAGAGAGCATAAAGGAATTTATTTTATTCTTTCAATCTTGTTCGTGGAGCTTGTGGTTCTTCTATTTCGTGTGGTGTGGACTACGATTTAATTTTATAACTTTGATATAAACAATAAATTATATCCAGTCTGGATCGTGCTCTCTAAACTTTTATTATCAGCTTGTACGTGCATGTGCGTGTTAAGTTACAAAATCAGATTGTATAAGTTTTGTCCAGCTGAGAAAATAAATGGAACTGGAAAAAGAATTAATTGAATTTCCCCCTAGTTATTTTTACTTAATCCTCTATAGATTCAACCGTTTCCATTGGATACTGGATCTGAATCCTGGATCTGTCGGTATCGCTGGGATCTGCTTTCTCCTAACAAATCAAGGTAAGCAATCAGGTACTGAAGAGACTGTAGTAGAACAGGACTAGTTTCTGCAGATCGGTTAGCAAGTATGACGAGATATTGGACCAATAACTTTCACACGCAATCTACAGTCTACACAATAAATAGAAATTGTTAGCTTTGAAAAATCCACGGGGACAATTGCCTTTAAAAAGATTTCCAAAGCTCATCTTCTCTAAGCATTCCATCCCTCATCGCCAACCGAACTTGACTCACAACTCATCGACTGGAAGCTTACAGAGAGGAAGGAGAAAGCGTTGCTGGAGAAAGCTGTGCTTCCAGAGAATTCAGGAGGGAATTGATCATAATAAAGTTGTTGAGCTCCTGCACAACAAGTTGTGTGTGTGATAACAGCATTTTCCCTCTTGCTTTCTCCATTTACTCCCATTTTGTTCCCCTATGTTTCCATGTTTCCAAAAAATAAATTTGCTCTGGATTCATCCCTCTTGTATAAGCTAGAAGAAGCAGATGTCCGGATATACAGTAGGCAACTATATTTTTCCTGAAATACCCGGATAACAAATACAACATTGTTATATTGCAACTGGAGGGCAAACACAAACTAGAATGTCAGCTGAGGTGTGTTTTGGAGAAAAAGAATAGAGAAACGATTATCCTTTTCTATCCGACATTTATAGGGGAGCGGGAAATAAAATTGGTTCATATGTGCCTACTAAAGAAAATCCTTGTAAGCTTCATGAGTTTCCCTATAGCTCTCTCTCTCATAAAACTAGGATGATGGATAAAAGACGGCGGAGCATAGAGCCGAAGCAAGAGGATGAGCTTGAGACAGAAGTGCAAGTATGCACGCTGCATGGTCGGAGAAAGCACGGAGAAAGCAGGGGAAATCGCCTTTTCTTCTTTCATCCCCTCTAATCTTAAGAATCATCATCATAGTAGATTCCCCAATCCTCTGTTTGTCTCTGTGTCTGGTGTGTGACACGCACTGCACGACACACGAGAGTAAAAGGGTGAAGAAATTGTATCTTGAGTCTCTGTCTTCGCTCTTCTGAGCTGTTGTACATGATGGGAAACGTTTACCACTTGAGGATGACGCTTCTGGAGGAAAATATTACCTTGTTGAGAAGATTCACCTTTTCATCCCTTCCACTTTCACCGAGGCTTACAACATCATCTTCTCAAAATACAAGAGAATCAAATCATATAGAAACAAAGCCGTCTTTATTTCTTTTACGCTTATAAATTCATACGATCCTCTCAAGGGCTCCTCCCGGAATCTACGTCTAATGCATACCGATTTTGGAGACGGGGAGCCGTATGAAGTGGAAAATATCACGGGAGAAAGCAGGAGTAAAAGTAAGGTGGAAATTACAATGAGTTTCTTCCCACTTTTCCCTTCTAAGTGATCTTCTTTGGGGATTTCAGGATCATGAGCTCTCGGCTTCTGTAAAACGAACAACTCACTGAGGTATACACATTTTTGAAATTGAAAAACTTTCCCATCTACCAAGAGAGAGAGAGAGTGGCAATTTCAGATTGAGCGCTACAAATTTCCACTATCCTCTCGATAGAGATCACGGAGCCTGAAGAAGGTTGAGTGCAGCAGGTGGAACACACAAAGGGTGAAAGTCAAGGAGGATGTGGGGATTTGCACATATGTATAAGCGTATATTATTAGGTTAAATGCCCGGGTGTTAGAGAACAAGAGGTTTTAGAAAGGCTAGGGCAAGAACAAAGGAATCACCGTCCGGAAGATGAAAAGCATGATATTTCGGGGTGAGAAATTTTATTTCAAATGTTTAGGTTGGTAGCTGTTATAATCCAGGAAATTGAGCAATTTAGAATATAAATAAATAAAAATTTGCGGCAGATAAAAAATTCGCGAATTCGGGAAAGAATGCGAAAATCAAAAAAGGGAGACAACTGGATTGGCGGGTAGTTTTAAAACTCTGCCAAATTTTAGGCAGGTTTTTTTTCGTATCCTTTCAGTTGTGGTAGCAGAAGGCAGCAGAGGAGTAACCTACCCGGATTTATCTTAAAGATTGTGAGGTTGGAGAAAGAGTATTCAGGATAGCGGAATACGAAAAATGCGCAAGGTCACAGCGGTAAAATGGGATTCAAGCAAGGAGAAAGTAAACGGGTATACGTTTGACAAAATAACATTTCACCAGATTTCTGGAAGCGGAAAGGGAGGAGGATAAAGTAAAAGGTACGGGAAGCAGAGAGAGATGCAACTGATAAAAAAGATGGAGAAAGTGAAGTGAAGGGAAGAAAAATGCATCCACAGCTAAATTATATTAGAGTCATGGGATAATACGCTGAAAGAAATAGGAAATGGATTTCCCAATCCTTAACTAACCGAGATAGATCCGGGTGGAGAAAGTTGGTGAAAGCAAGGAGGGTCGGAGGAGGGATACAGAGAAAGAGGAAATATCATCCCTGATGACTCACAAGCGGCACATGATTTCTTCAAATCCGGCACAATGCCACAATTCAAAGCGTTTTTACCAATAACCCTCCTCCACTCACAGCCTCTTCTCTTCTAGACTCATCTCATGTGGAAATGACAAAGACTTTTTTGACATTATCAGCTCGTTTAACATGTTGAAAGCGGCGTAAGTCTCAAGAGCCCCCAGTTCTCCCCCCTTTACCACAAGAAACTGAAGGGAAAACCAGGAAAATGACTTACACAAGGACAGAAAGATGCGGAACGCCAACGCCCACATCATCCCTCAAGAAGATACTAAAAGGTGGTAACGAAACGGAGTAAACGACCCCGCCGTGTACTACTCTTCTCCTGTACATGCTGAGAGATGCAATTTAAGATAATGGTATGACACTTGGTCCAATTTCCCTCAAAGATTTACTTTGTGTGGTAACGAGAATCTTCCTCGACAGCTTCTCCATCCACCAAAATCCTCATCCAATTTCAACGCTTCAGTTGACCTGTCAAAATTTTGATTTGAATGCATTTTTCAAAATTTAGTGCTCTGTCGAAAACCTGACGGAGTGTTTTTTCAGCGCTAGACGCACTAATATTCATATTGAGTCATTTCTACGCCGCTCCTTGGTATTTTAGCATTGATTGTGGTTTTTAGGAAAAGTTGTAAGGGTTTCCATTGGGTTGTCGTCATCATTTAACATCATTCGGTTTATAGGTATATTGTAAACATAATTAATGTTAACAGAGTCGCAAGTTATGTCACAGGTGTAAAATGGTTTCAATTACTCGGCCACAACGTTTCAGAAGAGAAACCATAATGGTTCTGCGGTTTTCCAGTTCAAAGAACCAGTGGTTAAGGTACGAAGGAGCATTGGTTATCAAAAAAATTTGTTAAATCCGGTATCATAGATTTATTTACCGTAAAACCGACGATAAATGTCAGTTAGTGATGATTTAGTATGTTATATTTAGCCTAGCATATGCGAATCCGGTCCAGGACTGGCAGTCCTGTCCTTGGCGGTCAGCACACAATTCATAAAATTCGTGAAAGAAAGTCTGTGTATAAATGCGGAATTTTTTACTCAATCTACATTCACTCATCTAAGATTGATTCTTTAATCAAGTCTCTCCATCCTGTTCCAGTCTCTGTTTGAGCTCCCTGGGCGATTCATCATCATGAACCCAAAACTAATTGCTTTATTCTTAGCTGCATCTTGTGCAGCTTTGCCTGTTATTGACCAAGGTAAGAAGAAGGAATTAATTATATTTTAAATTAAAAAAATGCCAAGAATTTTTTAACGATATTTTTAAAATACTTATATTTTATTTACAGATGAGGAAGGACGTCTGGACAATATTGACGAACGTGGACCTTATTTCGAGGGTGACATCATGCTTACTGACGAAGAGCAACAAGAGGGAAAAGCTGGAGTTAAAGATTCAAGATTAAGGTGGCCAAGCAACACTGTCGTTTATTCAATCAGCTCTTCTTTCAGTAAGTAATAGACGTTTGTAAAACCACGTTTTTTATTTAAGCGATGTTTAAAACTGCAGCGTTTTTATAAGATGTAAGTTTTCAGTTCTTCAGTTCTTCAGATGAAGCGATCCCTTGAGTTTGAATTATTTTCTCTTGCAGGTAGCTCCGATAGGAAAGTAATCGATGATGCCCTCAAGGAGATCTCTTCTAAAACTTGCATCAAGTTCAGACAACGCTCTGGCTCTGAACGGGATTACGTCAATGTAATCAACAGCAAACAGGGATGCTACTCCAGCGTAGGAAGAACTGGCGGAGCTCAAGAGTTGAATTTGGGTAGAGGATGTGTCCAAAAAGGTGTGGTTGCACATGAGTTTATCCATGCCATTGGTTTCCATCACGAACAAAGCCGAACGGACAGAGATGACTTTGTAACCATCAATTATGATAATATCGAAGGAGGTAAGTGCCAGAATTACTGATTATTTCTGATTTAGAATTTAAAAAACGTAAGAAAAATTTGGCAAAATATTAATTTTACCGTTGTTTGCTGTATGAAATGCAGGTAGGAAAAACAATAACTTTGGCAAATATACTTCCAACCAAGTTGATCCCTTCGGAGTTACCTATGATTACGGGAGCATCATGCACTACAGTGCATACGCTTTTGCAAAGAACAAGAGGGAGAGAACCATCATTGTGAAACAGAGTGGAGCAACCATTGGACAACGGAATGGAATTAGTGCGAAAGATGCTCAGAAAATCAAGAATATGTACAAGTGCTAAGTTCGCTTGAATTAATTCGTTGATGTCTTACGCATTTTAATGACTACTTGAATTTTTTTCTTGTTTCGATACGATGCATGGCAATAAAGGTGATTATGACTAACTAACGATATCTACAGCTTTATTTATTGTAACTATCTACTATTTATGAAACTCTATAACAAGTAGAAATTGAAAATTTCCCGCAAAACGTCTATTTCAAATGTGGATGAAATCAATTTTTTTATTTTGACATTCAAATTTGAAATATTTGGCAGGAAATTCAAACTTTAAATTTAAAATTTTTGGCAGGAAATTCAAATTTTAAATTTGAAATCTTTGGCAGGAAATTCAAACTTTTGAAATATTTTGCAGAAAATCAAATTTTAAATTCAAATTCATAGGATGAAATTCGTATTTTTAAATTAGCAAAATTAGTCTATCTTTTTTCAGGTCTTCCAATTCCAATTCATTCTTTTCTGGGTTCTTATGACCCAGACCTGCATCTGCAACTTATGGTTGTCGTATGAATTTCATTCCCCCAAAGCTTCTCTTCACTCTGTTATAACTAAGATCGACTCCTGCAGTAAAGTTTATGGAGAAAGAATATCCAAGAAACACTCTGAGACAAGTGTATTGCTTTCTCTAGATTTGAACAATGCGCTGCCTCTCTCAGTTTGTAGCACACGGAATTTGAATTTAATGCTATTAATGGCCACTTGTTCCTGTTGTTGTCCTGAAAATGAGCCATTCCTTCCCTTGAATAGGCACTAAGAGTCATGGAGATTTGAGTCGCACTTGAAAATAATTGGTTCTTAATGTAAACCCCTGGAAGTTTTATTGAGTTGAGATTGCATATAGTATTCAGCATGAATCTTTTGGGCAGATGCTATGAGTCTCGATCCCTTCTCCTTTTCATGCCCACTTGACTTCCTAAGCAGTGTAGAGTACTTAAAATGCTACAAATCCTACCAATCTAATACTAAAGAAATAAAGCATTGAAAATAATTCTAATGAATCATAAAATAAAAACAAATTATATAAAATCGGGGAAGCAGGAAAGTAAAATAAAGAGATTGTTCATATTTAACAGAAATACGTAAATCATTAATAGTTTGACGTGTATAATGCTTTCCAGAAACTGTATTTGCTCCGTGGAGCAAACTATGAAGAGTCGTGGAGGAAAGCAGAATAAAAGTTTTGAACGGACTTTCTCCTCACAGAATTAAGAAAGCTATGGAAAATGAATGGTTGATGGCGCCACTGGCTTCGTACTGTGATTCATGATGCTACTTTAGCAAAGGTTTCCCAAGGCTCCTCAAGTGGTTATTCATGGAAAGGACTCAGCTTTAAGCTTATTTAATTATAATATATAATTTATTGATCTGACGTCGATTCAGCCGCAGCTCATACAACGTATGTGTCAAATTACATCAGTACCTCGCGCTTACAGTTATTTTCCTTTTCTTCATTTGTACCTTAGATTACTTCATTATAGAACATGGTTCTGTATCTTATGAATACGTTACAATATTTATACAAGTTTAGAGCATTACTGGGATTTGTTAGCCATTGGGCAATTGTCGTCGGAAAATCTTCTTCTTCTTGGTTTACTGTACATATTTCACCGATATACTTGTTTCTCAGACTTATGAACTGCCTACATCTCATTATAACATGTCTCAGGTCCTCATTATAACATGTCTCAGGTCCTAGCTTATTTAATTAATTAAGTTACCAACTAATTAAAGCTCTGTCAAGGAGAAAGCTGGAATCATAGATAAACAGAGTAACTCCCCTTTTCATGCAAGTCGAAAAAGGTAACTAAGCTTCTTCATCGACCGCAAGCCTATTATTGGTAACGGTCAACGATTTCATCGTTAGCTTGCTGTTATACTGCATTATACTGCTTCGTTGTGCCGTATCCTTTTGTAGGAAATTTTTGTATAGGTCGCAAACGGAATAAGCGCATGGAAGCTTCAATCTTGACTGTTTTTGAACATCTCTCAATATTTGAACAGGGGCAAATGTTGGCGCCACAACCGGCAATTTCTTTGCCTAATGTACATAGCGCAGCTCATGCCGAGGATATACAGCTTGCATCCCGCATTTCTTACGTCTCACCTAACCCAGTGTCCAGCCCTCGCTGTAATTAGAAAGTTTCATGGAAGCCCGCTAGGATGCATTTAGCGTTCAACGGAAATCAAATTACCTGTAGCTTCAACCCCGGAGAGGAAAGCGGAAGACGCAACTTTCACCGTCGGAAGCTAACACCAGGAGGAGAGGCTATTACGCTACATTATCTTACGTAATTACGTCATAGATTACTAAAGAGGTTGGAACGTTTTGAAGCCACAAATACATTTTGTTATAAGAGACTAGAGTATAAACTAATTATAATGAATACATCTTAATTTTGTTAATTTTCTCCACAACAAGCTTCTCCTCCGTCCGAAATTTCTTGTACATATTCCGAGAAGCACTGCATTTGCTTAGGCTCGGAGAAAGAAAATTGTTCCACATTACAACAAGAGAATATCCTAGAAGACTCCGCTCCTGGCTTCATTCCACTAACTATCCATACAAGAGAGAATTTCTAATTCGGTTAAGCTAAGTTTTAATTTTAATTTCATTCTTCCTCCACTTTTAATATGTGTGTAGGCAGACTTTCGCAGAATCCAATTTAACATGCTTCTTACACACTTGCAACGCTGCGGTAAAAGTAGCCGAGCGGAGCATCACAAGAGCAACCGTCCGGTATCATTGATGCAGCAAATAAATATCTTTTCGCATATTTTTTAGCAAGTTAAATTGAACCAATGCCGTGTTTCCATTCGCAATTAGCAAAATACTCCAACCGAAACTAATTTACTTGTGGATGCAATGCAAATCCCATTAGAAATAAACGGAACAAGATACACAAACCCCACTCGTTGAGTCAATGAGCAAAGGAGGAGAAAGAAAATTGTAGTGCAGCAGTCGGCTTTGATAATTGCAACTTTTTGCCGGAATACTCTAACGGCAACTCTTTGAGGCTGTAATTTTAGTTTCTGATTCCATTCCTGGGAGATAAAGGAATGCGTCGCAGTAATAGCGGAGGAATTGAGTGAGTTCGATTGCATTGTATGTTTAGAAGGTTCACTGTGTGCATACAATGGAACTAAAAAGAGGAAATAGAAGAAAGGGGATATGAGGAGTCGTTAAAGGAGAGGAAGAGAAAGTCTTGGAAGGAGATATGATGTGGAGTAGAATCTAATGAAGCATTTGGGCCGGTGAGATAAGTCGCTTTCGGTCTTGCTTTCTCTTTCGGTAATTTCCACTTGCTTTTCACTCTCTTCTTTCTCTAGCTTTCTCTAGCTTTCTCTGTCTCTTCTTTGACTATTCTTCCCAATCATGTGCTACGCTATGCTAGTACACACCCTTTGTGAAAGTAAAAAAATCGCATCTTGATAATGTGTATTGCCTGGTCGGTCTCATCTCACCAGACTTATGTCAACCATATTTTTTTCGTCCCTCGAATCAACCTCCTCCTGCATCGGTATCTTACTAGTTTTCTTATATTTCTTTCTACGTTTACGTAACCTTTACGAGTCTATGTTTTTGCAACATGATCTGTTCAAGCATTATCCTTGGAAGCTTTGTCCCTTTCCTCGCCTGATCTTCTGTCCTACTGTGTGTACCTACTATTTCCTGCATAAATGGATGGAAAAGAACTCGCTTTCTCCTGGAAGACAAACAGGTAGAGGAAGACGGTGGGGAGAGGAGAAAGATGAGACGTTTCAAAATTCTCTTCGCTTTCTCCTTCCACCTTTGATAAGATCCATCCATCCGGCATTGCTCACCACAAGTGAAATACTCTTGGGCTTTCTCTATGTTGAGCGATTTCCCATGTTGTCAGCATACCAAACCGGAAAGAATTCCTCTAAAACATTCCACATGAGTGATTGAGCCTACCTGAAATTTAGCAATGGGTTGACCGGTGGTCAAAAGGAATCCTGCGCTTCCGAAAATACTTGCATTCATTGGAATTCATACTGAAACTGTATTTAGTCGTTCCTTAGCGTACGTATGTTGTTTTCGGTATTCATATACGTAACAATAACTGTTGCGCAAGCTGAGAGTATAGAGAAAGTATATGGGTGAAAACCTGAGGACAAATAGAAGTAGCGTAACTACGGTCAAGATTGAACGCAACTAATTACGAATGCTTCATGAAAGTTGAAGCCAAAATTCAATGATAATGTGCAAAGAAGTATTGTGATTTTATTATTTCACACAGGTGGTTGGTGGTTCAATAATTAGCCTTGAATGATTAAATGACACACCTAAAGCAGATAACACTGATTTGAGAAACTACATAATAACTAAAGTAGACAATTGTGAATATCATGAGAAAAGATTTTAGTTTTCAAATAGAAGAGAAATAATAATGTGTATATTAAATTCCGAATGGTCCAAGCCTGAATAGAATCCTGGTTGACCAGTCTATTCCGGTGCTAAACTTCACAATCAGTACTAGTACATGTCGAGTAGCTGCTACATTGGCTATCCCTTGAACACGGAATTTTATTTTCATATCCGTAACCGCCGCTTGATGCAAAGCACCTGAGTACAAAAATTATGACATTAATCAAATTGTTTCATTCATTTTTGCTGAATTGACAAATTTTTATCATCAATAAATGTGCTTCAAGTCGGGGCTAAAAGCATACAACTGGTATATTAATTGAATCTGCAATATTAACTTACACTCCTCGCTGACTCCCTGACCAACAGTCGGTAATGCAGTAGCCATCATACAGGCTACCACACCATCTCCTTGCAGATCCCTTAAAGGTTAAAATGATTTTAGTATTTTAATAAATAAAATTCTTTAAGCTTCTATTAAGCTATCTAACCAAAAGGTATATAAAAACAGGTACTTACTTGGTCGGCTACAGCAGCCACCATTAGTGCGACGCAAATGAGCACAAGTAATTGTTGATAGTGGAGGAGTTGACCGCATGGTGCGTGGCGAGTGGTGCAAATGTTTATGCGCTTGTTATGCATACTTAACGTGCATGGTAAAGCGTATAATATTTATACGGTAGCATGCGTATAAAAGCTGGATAAAGAATGCAGCATACGGTCTTGCATTTTTCGGGCCGTATAAAATGCACAGAAAAAGTGGAGTACATCGTCTCGGTGTAAACGTGCGATAGGGGTACGCAACCATTGCGGTATTTAGATAATGACTGCTGTTCGGGCCGTTCCTAGCTGTGTACACCATTCTGCCTCCTGAATTATTACTTGTTCACCCTGCTTTGCAGTTAGTTTTAGTTATTGTAAAGGAGCTGCCCGTTGGTTAACAAACGGCGTTGGCGTAGTTTTAGTTACATTCCGAACTTAACTTTTGATGCGTTTTAGATACTTTGCTAAAGTTTTGTTTCCTTTTCTACGGCCACAGCAGGGTCACAATTAGAATTGGGACGGCCCAATTTTGATGCATTTATATAATTAACGAAATCTTTGTTTCCTTTTCTACGTCCACAGCAGGGTCACAATGAGAATTGGGACGGCCCAATTTTGATGCATTTATATAATTAACGAAATCTTTGTTTCCTTTTCTACGGCCACAGCAGGGTCACAATGAGAATTGGGACGGCCCTATTTTGATGCATTTTAGAAAATTCATTAAATTTTTGTTTCCTTTTCTACGGCCACAGCAGGGTCACAATGAGAATTGGGACGGCCCAATTTTGATGCATTTATATAATTAACGAAATCTTTGTTTCCTTTTCTACGTCCACAGCAGGGTCACAATGAGAATTGGGACGGCCCAATTTAATTGCATTTTAGATAATTTTAAAGTTACTTTGATTCTTCTTGTGCCTTTTAACTTTTAGGGACAGATTTTTCACTAAATTGGGCCGTCCCAATTCATTATTCGCAATCGAAGGCCTCGAGATAAGCTTCCCTTAGACTACGTCTCGGTCCAGCTAAAAATGAAATAGCGAAGATACTCAAAAATATCTATAGTTTAGATGACTTTACTTGTTAAAGCACAAGAAGGATGAAGGCGACTGATGTTGACTGCTCGGGTTGGAAATGGAACTCCTTTTATACGATCCGTAGTCCTTGTTTTTTCTGAGAGCGCGGCGCTTAGCATTTTTCAATTTGCAAGATGAACAAGTACAAGATGGATTACGGTCCAGAGGAATCATACAGAGAAAACACGATCTCTAACTTCTCCTCTAACTCTCTCCCTGTTTCCTAGGAAGTTGTATGTAGATTATGCTAATTTAAATTGAATCAATTTAATCCCCACGTAAGCATACCTCTGATGCGATTCCGTGGAATCCAAGCTAAGAAAGAGGTGGTATGATTAAGGTCACTCCCGTTGAATCTTTTCATTCCATCCAAATTCAATCCCACGATTTCTACCTACCCCTCATACAACTTTCTTCAACTTTGCTCTATCATTGAAGTTCCAATGTTTTCGAAAATATTCTAATGCCACATATTCCTAGGATATCCTGGATGAGAATACTGAAGCTTCTTTCATCCGCGCTTCTCATAGCTGCGGTCAATAGGCTATGGTACATGGAATTCCCCTGAAGTGGGAGGGACGAACGAATAACTGTTCAAGGAGAGCAGTGCTAATCATCATGAACACTCATGAACTAAAAGCTTTATTTCGTGATATGAATCGCATCATCATGTGAGTCCTGCATGACAAGAAGTGAGGCAAAGTTTAGTACATTGTAAATCCTGTCTCCTCTGTACTCTGGAAGCCTGCAAGAAGAGTGTGTTACAGTTTAATAATCAAACGTAATGCACTCTATATATTTGAGCGCGTTCATTTCACCGAGATCAACTGTACAGCGTACTATCTCATATGGAGCGTGAATGTTTTTTGGCGTAGAGTTGAACAATAACTTGAGGGTGGGTAATAGGGAGTAGAGAGGATATGGATGATTTCGGGCGAGTACCATGTATATGACAGTCCCACCTTTTTTCTCAAAGCATTTGGAGAAAGTGGTGAAAGTAATTTTTCTTCAAATCCTTTCCAAAGCCCAGAACCAAGGAGAAATTGAGTGGCAGCAGCTAGGAGAAAGGAGTGAAAGCAAAATTATGGAAAATCTAATATACTAAATAAAGTTGCAAATAGTTTTCACTAGCTTCATTTCCATAATAATGTTTTCCCTTGCAACAAGGTATTTCCTCAAGAGAAAATTTTCATGATAATCGCAAGGTTTTTTCGCACAACATTTTGCAAATTAAATCCATTTATAGCATAAGGAATAATAAGTTTGCTATTGTTTTTTATGACCGGGAGAAAGTGTGTCAGTTTATTAGTGTTTCCGCAGGCGTTGACTAAGATTATGGGATGAAATTCTATGAATATGAAATACAGGATTAAATTTGTTTTTTATGTTTGTCCCTCCTTTGGCGGAAGATGCAAAAAATGTTGAGCAGAGGTCCAATCCGCGAGCTTGGTGCTATTCAAATTATTTTCAGAAATCCTTGAGGAAAACATGCATTTTACATTAGATGACACAGTCGCCAGAGGGCTTTACCAGGTAAGTCTACGGGTTTTTGGTTTTCACTCCGTGTGACAATCTCTCTCTCTCGGGCTTTGGCCAAAATGGAAGCTGTTCAATCTTGCAATGAGCGTCTACTTTCTCCATGCTTTCTAGTGTATGGAAGTTGAGTCACATCGTCGTCAAGTTTTTCTGGAGAATCTCGGTTCACACTTTACCAGGTTGTGTGTATAGCTGGAACAGGTACAGAGTTGCAGTTTGGGCTGTTGCCCAAAACGAGGCTGCTGCTGAGATTAGATGGATAATTTATTGGTTTTTTGTTGCCGTTAAATTTTAGAGGAAAAATGTTTTGATTAGGATAGGCAAGGAAGGGGCTTGTTGTGTTGGATTAATTTAGTTGGTGCGGACATTTATTTCTTCGTGGCATTTATAAGTCATAGCATGGAAGATGTCGGAAGGATGAGGGAGATTTTGAGAGAAAGCAAGGTTAGGAGAGATAATGTGGCCATAAACAAGGAGGAAAGCCATTAAGTAAAACCTACTACTAATATTATTGCAAACGAGGTGGGTGATACAATATTTATAGGAGGGAAGGAGTCAACCTCGGAAAAGCGCGGACAAATCCTGTATGTGATTAAATACCCGGGTAGTATCACCTACACACATTCGGCTTAGCTGGAGGAACGTTAACAAGGCGGGGGAAGCACGACTTTGATAGAAAAAGAGGCGGTGAGGCGGTAAACACTCCGTGTATGTACACACAAATACCAGGGTGTCTAAATAAAATAGAATCTACACATGAGTAAGGAGCAAATGGTGTGGATTGAGATTAGAACGTTTAGTGTTATGTCCTCTTTTTATGCCATGCACAGAATGAGACTTTTATGACGTTGGGAATGTGCATTCCCTGATTAAGATTGCGCTTTCCCTTCTTTCTCCTATTCTTCATAGCTCCGCCTCCTGGGAGACCTGGAGGGAAGAGTTGCAGCTAATGTTGTGTAAACTAACAATAGTTAACTCTAACTCCAAACGAATAATATGCCTCGTAGCGGAAACGTAATGAAACCGTGTTAACTACAAGAAAACAAGCGTAATATAACGACAGCTTTCTCCATACAGATTGTACAATTGTTGATGTTATTATCTATGTACACTTTATGGTTTCAGTCCGCTCATTTTACATACATATTATTGTCCATGTAACATTGTCCAGTTTCGTAATACCCTCAGGCAAGTGACGTAAGATTATGTAACATGTCCCATTGAGTTCGTGAAAAGCTATGCGGTTATTGTAATGTTCTTGAAATTATCCTGCTGGAACATTGAAAAAACTTGAGAATAGAATGGATTGTCATTTATGACGTTGAAAAAAATATTTCAGTTTGTAAAATCAGAGTAGAAGTTTAGAAGCAAAGAAAAACAGATCGAAAAATCTATGTAATCTCCTTGGAGCATATTTTTAAAAAATCTTAAAAGAGAAAGCATTAGAGAAAATTAGATAGAGCATGAGAAATAGAAGCTGACAAACCATCGAGTAAGCTAACAGAAGTAAGTAAAACTCCTGAGGTAATAAGATAACGGGAATTTGGAAATCGATACGATAAATTTAAGATGTAAATGAGATCGTTCATGTTAAACTATACTACAGTATTTTTCCCTTGTTTGAATGTGGTTTTGCTCCCGAATGGACCGGAACAACTTCAAGTATTTTGACGAAACGTTTGTTTTGGAATAATAAGTTTCCTCACAGTTCAAGGAAAGTATAAGTCGGGTGAAAGCAAGACAGCATCAAAACAGTCTGTCACGTTCACTTTCCTCAGGTGAAAGCAACTCTTGTAAAATAAAAGTAGGTTGTATTCAAATATCCTGCTTTAAATTCAAACAGTGATTCCTGAAGCTCAATAGCTATTGACAAGAATGGGAATTGGGGGCTCTTTTTCCATGGCGGAAGAAGGTAAGACGGAGGAGAAAAGAAACTGCTTTCTTAACCTCCTTCTTTGAAGGCAAAGGCTGGAGACAAGGGGTGAAAGTCAAAAGCGGGACGTAGAAAGGCTAGCAAATACTTGAGGGAATAGAGATGATCGTGTTTCCTCGACGTTAAATTTCTCTTGGTGAACAACAATTGTCCTTTTAATGTAGACAAGGGCTGCTGCGCGGAATACTAAAACTGTAGTTAGGAACTTGTAAAGTAGGTGCTGCGGACAATGTGGATTATGATGTACATTGCTAATACTGGAGTTGTATCAAATTACGGGAGGAAGTAACAGAGGAGCACAAGGGGAGAAGAGGGCTGATAAGGTGGGACTTTATGGAAATGTTCGACAGGATTTTCCTTACGCGGATCATAGAAGAGAGAAAGGAAGAGGAGATGAGGCTTAACTGCTTGCTTTCTCCAATCTCCTGTAATGTAATAATGTAAGTGTATTTGAATGCAAATTCCTCACGCACTAAACCTTTTGCAAACTAATGGAAGAATGTACTGTGGAACTTGTACGTTTATGTAGGAGGATCTCGAACTCTGATCGAAACTTTCCTTATGCGTTGAACAAGCAAGTTCCAGACTGTGAGAGAAAGCGGTGAAAGCGGACCGATCCAGAACAAGAAGATTATAATAATAAAGGGATTTAATATAATGTACAATGATTCGACGAAGATGAAGTAAATTAGTGCAGTTCATAATCTCTACACCCATTATCGTATTTTATGGAAGAATGCTTAAAGACATTAAGAAGTAGCTTATACATTACGATTTAAAAGCTCGAGGATCCACAAAAAATTACGTGTACATGAAAATCAATTTCTAAAATGAACATGGTTCTGAATTAATTATTTGATGCTTGCGTCCGGTGAAAACCTCCGGTAAGTTTTCAAGTAGCTTATGGCTTCTCAATTAGGTAAAAGACAAAATTAGTCGAGGTTCCGGTTGATTTTGAATACATGCTTCTACATAAGGTAAGTTGGAAGTAAAAGTAACTTAAATCTATTGCCAAGGTTTATAAAGCTAGACTAAATTAATAAGATAATGTCAATCAAGTGGTATTGTGCACAAAGGTTATTTTATTTTATTATTTAAAGCATAATAACCACATCATTTAAAAAGAAAAGTGTTTGTGTTGGATTACTCTAGACTGGGACCGTAAATCACAGGAGGAAAATTTTAAGTATTTAAAAGACATGAGGCAAGACAAGCATCGTGGAAAGGAAATAAATAGCAAGATGTAACTAACATGAAGAAAACTTATTGAAAGAAGATGAAGTGTATAACCACTGGTCCAAGCGACAGACTTGAAGCGTAAATTCTTCTTCCTGCCCGCTCAATTATAACCATACCAACAATTTCTACGGCAGTTTAATCTACCACGGCAGTCCGAATCCGATGAGCATCGACTCTCAGCTCCGCCGATACTTCCTCGTGTTGCTTCACACCTGATTAGTACAGAAAACAAATTGAAAGCATTAGTTTCCTCTAAATCTTGTAGCGTGCGGCAATGTTTGATATTTCCGTGCATTTTCTTTATGTTGTATGTACAAGTATCTTCATTCGCAAATACCAACTTACACTCCACCACTTCCGCAATTCATGTAGCACACCTTATAACTGCTTGAACACCATTGCTCAGAAAATCCCTGAAGATAAAAAAAATGAAAATGTTTGATTAACGACATGTTCAACATTTAACAGTTTCCACTTGAAGTGGTGTAATGCCACAAAGTACTTACTTCGCTTGCCATACCAGCCACCAATATGGCGACGCAAATGAGTACAAGTAATTTTCCCATGTTGAACTCCGTGCTTTCTCTGATACGGACCGACCCAAAAAAACGGTTTTGAGAGTTGTGTTTTTAAAGTTTTTTAGGCGCAAAACTGCGTTTTGAAATGATTTTTCTTCTTGTTGAAGAAGTGAAGCAAGGAATTTGACTGATGTTCTCTGCTAAAGTTCCAGCTCCTTTTATACCTCAGAGAATGACTTCTGAATATCATTGCTTATAATTCTCTCCACAGTCAAAACAATGAAGCAACGCTGGCGTTTAAAAGAAATTACATACAGTTATTTCCTCCTCTTAGCTCTCCGTTCGTAGGAAGTTTGCAGAAATACAAGTTTTAACTGGAACGAACCAATTATACGCCATATTAATCCCATCCCGGTGACGGGATTCCTTGGAACGAACACTGACCAAGAATAGCGGTACTTCTCTCATCAAGGTTTAACATCCGCTTCACTTTTCCATTTTAAAAGCAAGTATTGCTCTTTGAATCAAATCATTTTGCGAAGATGCTCTCTTGCGTCTTTGATGCTTCCAGCCAGGAGATACTAGAAGGCAGAGTGAACTGTATTTATGTTCTTTCGAGATAATTCGCTGGGATCAAGAGGTTAGACTTCCCAAGAAGCCAGAACCAGAATAAGTGTGAGGATTCTAGTGAATGAATCATTCTCAATCATAATAAATCAGCGTGTTGCTTCTTTGTAGCTGAATTGCTGAGTTCGAGGCAAACGTTGTGAAAAGCCGCTTATTATTTTACAAGTCTACATGTATGCATTAGTTGCGCCATTATATTTTTTATTCCCATCTTTATACGAACCAAGCCGTACCAATTGAAACAGCGTCATTCCTCCAGCTCACTCCCAAGCTAAATAATCTCGTAGTAAGAATATTTGTAATTACCACCCTTCCCTCTGTACTCAGGACTTACGTGCAAGTGATGATGTAATGCCTGCCTATTTGTGCAAACCTTATTTGATTACCTCAAATGTATTCGCATCGAATTCTTGAGACTTTCGATACGCTTGAGCATGCCGTTTTTTTATGATTTCTTCCAGTATACCACAGTAAACAGAAGTGGTTAGGCTTGTAGGAAACCAAAATTATAATTAATACTGCATCCAAACGGACTGATTTTACCTCACCGTTAGTTTTCTTATCCTCTTGCAAACCAAAGCTACTCAATTTCCTGCTGCAATTTCCAATACTAAAGACGTTCCATGTATGGGAATCTCCTACCCCAATGCAAAAGATCATTTAAACAATGAACTGATTGTTTCCAATTCATAAAATCCTGAACTAGCTCTACCATAACGGGATAAGCTAGAGTTTAAATCGGTTAACCTCAGTACAGAATTCCTGGTTAATATTTTTGTTACTGACATTCATTCACTGCAACCAGGATGGTGCCCAGGAACTTCAGGCTAAAACTGGTTCGTTTCAGTTGAAAGTGCGTCGCATTTAAAACTTACTAAGAAAAGAAACAGGAGTTCAGGAAGAAGAAGAGGAGGAAGACAACTGTTCTATGACTTGTTGTTATAAACGCTCCAGTTTTGCGTCTTCATCTTTAATGTAAAATTTTAGAAAAATTATGAAGGGCTCCTGATATAGTCAAACGGGTCCGGGAGCGTCGCAACCACACACGTGACCCGTCATGACAACTTCCACATCCTTTTTTCATCACAGTCCCTACGACATATTTTAGCTTCAGTTCTATGAAGTAACTTTTCTTCTTCCTATAATTTTTTCCTTGCAACTCTCTTCTCAATATTACCCTCGTTTCCTTGCATTTCATGTACTGTAAAAGTTCTCTAGACGTGCGGAGTAGCAGGATAAAAACTGTAAAGGTTTTAGGGTGTAAGCTGATATTTTTACCACCGTGTTTATATGCGTTCAAGGGATGCTGTACGGAAGATAATATAAATCTTTATTTAGCGGAATCCTGGATTTAGATTTGACAAATGTTTATAGAGACTCTTAAAGCGTAGGTTGGTTGTAGAATCTGCGGAGCTAGATTTCAAGTCTAGAATCTAGCTGGCCTAGGGATAAATAGAGACAAGAGAGGAAGGAGAGACAGTCGGTGGTTTCGTTAGATAATTCAATGCTTCACCCTCTACCTTCTTCAGAGCTATTCGCACAGGCTACCTTGAAATCTGCAGTGTGATGCATAGCAAGTTTCCCAGCCTTCGGTAAGCACGGGAAGTAAAGTCAGTAGGAAAGCAGCTTGTGGATCTGGCTGTATGAGAAAATACTACCTGCATCAACGAATAGATTATCCCGTCAAATTAAATTGAAATGAGTCATGTGAGTAAGCTAAAGAGAATTGATTTAACTTGGATCAGAGTTGGAAGCACCTTGTTATGTCATATGAACAAGAGTAGGATTTATTAGAGGAAAAGAAGACAATTTATTATTTCCCTGTTTTAAGTTAAATATCAGTCTCATACACACACATGATGCACATGAAGGCGGACAAGTTCAAGTCGACTGACAGCCACAATCCTTTATGCACATGAGAAAGTTTAAGAGAGATATTGTAAAACAAAAACTATACAAACTGAGAGAGAAAACTATGCAACATTAAATAATATGTGCTTTCAAATAAAATGCGGGAAATGATTTGAGCGACAGAGAAAAACGAAGGATGTTGCTATATCCTCATAGTGAAAGTTGGGAGAAAGTAAAAATGACGGGGAAAGCGGAGAAAGTAAGACTGAGCTGTGAGTTCGTGGAAGCTAGACGATTACTCCGGGATGTCAATCATCAAAGATATAAATGTCGTTTTTAGGGATGACAGATGCCATAAATCGGGATCCAGCCTGAGAATACAATTTGATCATCATCTTTTCCCTTGCTTCGCAGAACTCTCAATCTATTTAAATCCATAGGAAATTGTCTCCCCAAGAAAATGGGATTCTCTTTTAAGCTTGGTAAATTTTGAATATTCTACAAAGATATTCTGATCCTCGTTAAATTCTGCTCCTGAGCCTGAGGCTAAGCTGGAATCTTCAAACTGTAGCTACAGCTTTCTCCAACGCATTTTTCATATCAAACACCACTTCATATTTAAATTGGTCGTAATAAGCGCGGGTTTATGGATAAGCTCCAATCCAATAAGGAATCTAGAGTTTTAAAAGAGGATGAATTTGGGAAGTATGAAGGAAATTTATTATTATACTTTTATGCCTTCGGCGCACTTTCTCCATACAGAGCCTCGTCAAATTCAGTAATTTATATTAGTTTCATATAACTAGAATCCTCGTGGTGAAGATTAGGAAATATCAGAGCACCTATTTCAAATACCTATACTCAATCTAGTCTCATCTGTATATTTTCTTAGCGCTTACTTTCATTGGCACTATAAAACGCACAGATTCCAAGAATCCAGAGGGAGAAAGTGCGAAGAGAAAGTACATCACCGAATAACAAATTGGATATGATGCCCAGTAAATAAGAAGAGATGAACCCGGAAAAATACTACCGAAAGAGAATTAAATTCAAAGAGAAACGACTCTTTTAGATGTTGAATCAGAGCAAGAACGGGAAAAGAGGGTGGGGTTCCCGGAAGGGAAGCAATGAATAATTTTTAAAGGATGCGCTACAAATATTATCGACAATAAAGATGCTAAACAATTTGACATTAGAATAGAGTATCTGGGAGTTTACAGCTGTGTGGCCATTTCCTTAGGGAATACAAATGTGTTGAAGGGAGAAAATATATAGTTTAGGGTGGCTGTCTAGATTCTAGATCTCTGTAATCTCTTCTTTTCTTCCGACACTACCACAAACCATAAGATCCTTCTTGTCCCCCTCTTTCTTATACAACACAACAGAACCGCAGATTTCAGATGCCACTAGCGAGGGACAAAGGGAAAGCTTGTGGAGAAAGCAGGGAGTGAAAGCATGGGAAATGTGGACATGTGTATCTCCATCCCTTCCGCACATAATTCCTCCTCCCCTCGACACTACCACCCATAGAGATTAATGCTTTCCCTATAGATTTGGGACAAGAAGAGAAATGTGCATCCCTTGCCAAAAGTGTCGCCAGATTCTCCACAGTCTTGGGCTTCATTCTCCTGCTGGAGAATATGCCGATTTTTAGTCCTTCTTCTTGTACAAGCTACCCCAGACTCTGGGACGAAGGATTCTTTTGCAGCGGGTTGGTCCTAGGAGCTGTGTTGTATGTTCAAGAGTACAAAGAAACAATGCAGGAAGATGGCGACACGATTTACGCCAGTTTCTCTTCGTATATTTGGATACAACAGTAGGAGGTTGATGCCAAGCGCTGTAACGAATAGAAGCGACTAGCGCCAGAAAGAGAAAAAGTGAAAGTTCTGAGAGACTGAACGGCACGGAGAAAGTTGAAAGTGTAGCTGGATGTCGGCAAAGTGAGACTGGGGCATAAGATTAGGGGGCGAACAAATGCCTTTTCTTCTCGGAGAAAGTCTCTAGTAAATAACGAGGGAAAGCAAAGTTATCTGACGGCTTCTATAGCCGATTTGACGCTCAATGATCCATAACCAAAAGATATCACTCTCCTCCACTCTTCAATGTCTCTATTTACACTTTGGATAAGCTACACTCAATTTTATCCTGTACACATAAAAATAATGCTCCGCTATCACCTCCTCCTTTCTCCGCTAGTGCTAATGTCAAAACAGACGACGTCACTCATTGGATCTGGCCAAAGGCCCAAAGACAAGCTTATATACGCTGTCCACGGCGATCTCTACATTTAATCAACATGTTTAAACTCCTGCGGCAAACTCATACCTTACGTTACTGACTATTGTTACTACAATTGCGTGTTCGCGGCTCTTAACTTGTTCCAACATCCTTGGTTTAAATGCGGTATGAAAATTTTTCTTAGTTGCTTTTGAAAACTTGAAGCTTTCGCCAACACGTGTACACACAAAGTTTTGTTCATGATAGAGGCTTGTTTCAGTTTTGCACATATGTTTAAATGGATTCTCCTTAAAATAGTACATGCAAGTGGTGGGTTAAGTTGTTGTGGTCACAGAAAGCTCAACACCTTTTAGTGGACTACAAGGTATTTCAATCGGCGGAGCAGAAAATTAGAAAATTTCCGTAGCTTGCGCAGTAATAGCATAGGCAATTTCAGACCTATGCTTGGTTAGCAGATGGTGTGATGATGAAATTCACACCACGTTTTTCTCTTGAGATGGGCTATTAACCCGATCTGCAAAGATTCGACCTTTATCCGCGATTTAAATGGTGCGTATTTGCTGGGATTATTGGCCGCATAATAATTGCGTAACAAGGCATCGGTTTCGCCTACATTTAGATGATAGCGTTCTACGTATATTAGCTACAGCTTTTATGCGGCTTTTACACAGTACTTGATGCATGCTTTACCCTGCTACTGCATACATATAATTTAGCTTGTGTATTATTTTGCATCCATTTACATATTTTCGCATCAGTTACATTAATTTACACAAAGATTTTAACAAATCTTAACGCACACTGTTAATTATAAATGCACTGAAGGGCATAAATATTAAGGTGTATTTCCGTAGCATGCGTTTATCTTACCGCACTGTGTTCTACCATAGCGATGGATAGAATGTATATGTTTTTGAAAACGTACATTCTATCTACCGCTACGACAAAACCAGTACGGAAAAATTAACGCATTCTATGAAAAATCGGCTTAAATGGTGCAGATATTGAACTCCTGTAGAATGGAAAATACAAAAACTGCTGGAAATATTTGTGGAATGATTAAAGGTTTGTTAATTTGAATCTCCATCGCAACACATACGCCTATCAACCTAGACTAAACTGACCCTACCTAAACTACCTAATCCGTAAATGTACGATTGAGACTCACAATTTACAAAACTAAAAACAATCCACAAATATTAAATTGCAACTTTGAGCACTTACAAATTTAATTTTAGAATTTAACTTCAGGGAATTAGCACCGCTCAACTGACACACCACTCCGTCTTACTGCTGTGTCCCTGGTGGGAGAATAAGAGAACTGGGAGCAAGCACATGGTTCTGAGCTTTTATGCAGTATGAAGCTAATATTAATCGTAGAATATATGCGTGCAGTCGTCGAAAATATACCAGATTTAGACGGCGCGCAAGTTCTAGAAATTTTACACGATCTGGGTAATCGAATAGCTGTAGAATAACAGCGAACTATCGTGTACATATTCCTGCAGCGTCTATTACTCGCATAAATTGCGCGTTCCATGGTCTCCGAGTAAACCTTCTTTTGGATACGCAAAATATTCGTGAATTCGATAAAAATTGCAGACCGGGAAAGTTTGCAACTAATAGTTATTTGGTTAAACATGGTCAAATATTGGAATAAGCAAGCAACATGATGATAATTACTACTGCGATTACTCTTGTCAATTAAATACTTGCTCTAAATATTACCGGTAACAGTGTAGAATTTAAACTGTAATAAACTGTTCTGTTAGTCGTTAGTTTCACCTGTACACACACATTGGTTACAAACGTTTGCATTAGTATCATAATTAAGTAGTAATGCCTGAGATGGAATCCTAACAACTTCTGCCTTTTACATTAGAATCTAGTCAATTTGGTGACCGCAAAATATGCCCATTTAAATTTTAATGACAAATTAAACATAAATAAAATTCGGTAATTTAAGCACTGGTGAAGTTTAATTGCCAATATAATTTAAATTTTGTATCACCTATATATGCATATCAAAATAATTAGTAGGAGCTGAAATGCAATTCAAGCCAATAAAATGATCATTTTGTGGTAAAAAAAGAATCCCTGTCTTGGTATAAAACCTCCGCCCGAGCTACAATTGATATCACACTCATACCGAACACACCTCGACATCTTGTTGAATCAAACGTTTCCGCGAAAATTCATCATGGATTTCAAACTTGTACTCGTCTGTAGCATTATTGCTTTCTCCGCCTCAGCTCCTGTCGATCATCCAGAAGAGACTCTCGGTGTGTACTTTGCTTACTTACTCATCCACAATAGTCCTCATACCCCCTACCTTAAATTTGCAAACCGTGCTGGAGCAACCACAGTTATCAATATTTAGTTTCTAACTTTTAACATTAGAACCCCTTTTTCGCTGAATCTGATGGTATTTCTCATTTGCTACCAAGTTGGTCCAGTGAGAACTAACAGCTGCGTAAAGTAAGTAATCTCGAAATCCAGGCGGTCATAAGTCTACATACCCTTGGCATTTAACTTAAAAAACTAATTGTATAGGCTAATTAAAATTAAAATAACTAAAACAGTAGTTAAATGCAACCCTTCTGACCCGTTAACTAAAGAACAGATGCCTTGGTTGACGAGGTTTCTGGAAAGGTTGGGTCGTAGTAATAGACTTTTCCCCATTTATTAGTATGGGATTGCTTAGCATTATTAAACTTTACAGCTAGTAGTAATTAACTCTTAACGATTTATTGAGCCAACCTCACTGAGTCTAAATGTAGAAAAGCTGGGCTTAGTTTAAGTTAGTTCTCACTGGACCAACTTGGTAGCAAATGAGAAATACCACCAGATTCAGCGAAAAAGGCTGTATCTAATGTTAAAAGTTAGAGACTAAATATTGATAACTGTGGTTCCTCCAGCACGGTTTGCAAATTTAAGGTAGGGGATATGAGGACTATTGTGGATGAGTGTATAAAATATTTAGTTATGCATTTTTATAATTTTGTTTTCATTTGCAGGATTATCTGCTCCAGTGGCTTACAAATCCGCTCCAGTGGCTTACGAATCCGCTCCAGTGGCTTACGAATCCGCTCCAGTGGCTTACGAATCCGCTCCAGTGGCTTACGAATCCGCTCCAGTGGCTTACGAATCCGCTCCAGTGGCTTACGAATCCGCTCCAGTGGCTTACGAATCCGCTCCAGTGGCTTACGAATCCGCTCCAGTGGCTTACGAATCCGCTCCAGTGGCCTACAAATCCGCTCCAGTGGCTTACAAATCCGCTCCAGTGGTTTACGAATCCGCTCCAGTGGCTTACAAATCCGCTCCAGTGGCTTACAAATCCGCTCCAGTGGCTTACGAATCCGCTCCAGTGGCTTACGAATCCGCTCCAGTGGCTTACGAATCCGCTCCAGTGGCTTACGAATCCGCTCCAGTGGCCTACAAATCCGCTCCAGTGGCTTACAAATCCGCTCCAGTGGTTTACGAATCCGCTCCAGTGGCTTACAAATCCGCTCCAGTGGCTTACAAATCCGCTCCAGTGGCTTACAAATCCGCTCCAGTGGCTTACAAATCCGCTCCAGTGGCTTACAAATCCGCTCCAGTGGCTTACAAATCCGCTCCAGTGGCTTACAAATCCGCTCCAGTGGCTTACAAATCCGCTCCAGTGGCTTACAAATCTGCTCCAGTGGCTTACAAATCCGCTCCAGTGGCTTACAAATCTGCTCCAGTGGCTTTCGAATCCGCTCCAGTGGCTTACCAACAACCTAATCCTGAGGAACCCGGTTATTAATTGGCGTAGCCATTTCTAGAGTTCCATGTTTTCTGTCTGTCGGTCTGTCTGTCTGTTGGTCTGTTCGAAAGATAACTCACGAAAAACTGGCACAGATTTGCATGAGAATTAACATACATGTCAATAAATTACCGAGAACCATGCCTATTGATTTTCAGAATTTTATATTTATTATTTTGAGAGTTATGGATAATTAAAGACGCAGTCAGTAATCATCACATACATAATTTACATGTAATGTGCATACATTCCAGTCACAAGCGCAGCTGCACGCTCAGCAGGCAGAGAGTGGAAAAGAGAAAGGGAAGTAGCGCACAAGCACACAGTCCCCCGTAGCTAGGGAGTGGAACAAAATTCAAAAGAAATCTGGTATTTACAAGCAAGAGGTCGTGTGACATAATGGTATCAGTGCGTAATAATAAAAGGGAGGACGGGGTATCGCACACCGGTTAACGCAATACTTTTGTAGATTTTTAATCATAGAGTTTAATCTGGTCATAGAGTTTCCACCCTAAAGTATTTATGTTTTATATGGGGCGATTAGTAAATTCTATTTTTGGCAGGTGGTTATATTTCCCTTTTATAATACATTTTCTTTAAGGGTCTGTAATCGTTTTTTAACGTGATTGTTTAATGTTTCAATGATTTACAAATTTGGCAACTACAGATTTAGCTGTAGAGTTTTCGAGGAAACCTAACTAATTTGAAAATTGGTCGTTGAGTTTTCACGATATAGTATTTGTGTTCAGTATGGGGGAATTAGAGAATTCCTTTTGAATTGAAGTAGTTACGGTTGCCGTTACCCTATATCTCTTTCAAAAGACTGTCACAGGTTTTAAAGTGGTTGTATGACGTGGAAATGATTTACAAATTTGTCTTATACAGATTTGGCTGTAGGACTTTGGAGCAAACCTAGCTGCGTTTATGATAATCCTTTTTCCAATTAAATTTTGTCCAAATCTGCGCCAATTCTGTATTCGGTTACCCGTTTATTTTGAAGGTGATATGGTTCTTGATGAAAACGACTTGGCAATGCTTAAATCCGGAATCGAAGCTGCCAAGTATCGGTGGCCTGCAAAAACTGTATCCTACAGAATCAGCGAAAGTTTCGGTAAGAAAGCCTGAGACATGTGCATATTTTTATTAGCTACGCCGGTACACAGAGGTAGATATATTTCATTGTAACACTAACTTTAATTTTCGCTTGAGGTTACAGATGAAGAACAAGTTAGCAAAATCAAGGCTGCAGCGAAAGAAATAACTTCAAAAACGTGCATGAAGTTCAAGGAGATTAGCGAAGACGACAATGTAACAGGCTACATCCTGGTTATTAATGAAGAGAAAGGCTGCTTTTCCAACGTCGGCTACCAGGGAAAAGAGGAACTTCTCAATTTGGCAGCAGGCTGCTTCGGGAACGGAATTGGAACCCTTACACATGAATGCGTTTATGCCATTGGCTAATTGGCTACCATCATTAGCAAAGCCGAACAGACAGAGATGACTATGTGATGATTAAGTTCGAAAACATCTTACCAGGTATGCGGAAGTGAAGCCCTAATTTAGAGGTGATGGAAGTGGTTTTCGATTCATGCAGCCAGAATTATATTTTTCAACTGTCCCTCTATAGGAAGAGAAGGTAATTTCAAAAAATACGACGCCACCTATTTTGATCCCTTCGGTGTGTCATACGATTACGGGAGTCTTATGCACTATTCAAAAGCTGCTTTCACCAAAAACAAGTTGGACAGCATCGTCCCGAAACAAAAGGGTGTTACCATTGGTCAACGTACTGGACTCAGTGCGAAGGATGTCCAGAAACTCAAGAACATGTACAAGTGCTAGATAGTTGGAGCGTGTGATGTCTCTTAAATCTACTCTAGAGTTCTATGGATGGTGTGCTGAAGATAGCAGACTTTGCCTTGTGAGAGGGTTTTGTTGTAGAAGCTTAACTGGAGCTCTTTATTCCTCAAAATCCTAACTCTAATTAACTTCAATTGAAGGCGTGCTCGCCTACGTACTAGGCTCGCACAGAGCTAAATCTACAATATTGCTCCTCCGAGCCGCTTCAATCCCAAGCGCTCCTCTCCCTCTTCTACCCAAGGGTATCTACACGTTACATTTAACTCCCCCTCAAACTTCGAAGCGTCTCGCGAGATAATTAACATTAAACATACCCATAGTTAAAGTAATTCAAGCTATAAATACATCTAACATCATATATAACACAATAAGCCTGGTACGACAAAAAGTTAGCTAAACATAACATAGTATAAGCATCATAACCACCAACGCATCATAACCATAAAGCCATCATACTCAATTCAATCCTAATTGCAATTAAATGTTAAATTAACATACACACAAGCTTGACCTCATGACCACACGCGACATCATAGCATCTCATCAACATGATTCAACCACAAGCATAACAATATGTTAACAAACATAAGGAGAAACTCAAATATATATACACCCTGACATTATTTCAGTGACAAATCTTTCATATTCTTGACCGATGCTCTTAACATCTCTCGAGCCCTTCGATTCCGCTTATACGGTCTCTGCTTATTACAATTCTTGACCAAATGCGGTCCCTGACACCGAAAACAAGGCTTAATTATGGGAATAATTATAGAGGGATGTACATTAAACAAAGCTGGAATTGCTGGAATAGGGAGATCGATGTCTTTGGTTCCGTCGAAAACGTCGATTCTAACCGTAGTGTCTGGCTCAGTTGAATCCGGAGGCGTTACAGCTGGAATCTCGCCATCCTCCAGATTATCCGAAAGCTTAGGAATCCGATATTTAGCAAAAGCGGCTCTCATCCGTTCATAATCCATCACAGCTGGTACAGTGCAATTCGGTTTAATACAAGACCTATCCTTAGCCTCTACACGTACTTTTCCCATCTGCATATTTACATTATACTTGACAAAATTAAATAATTAACTTCCAACCCAAGCCAAAGAAAGAATTTCATCCCATAAGACTCATGCAAAAAGTTCTCTCGTCACCGCTGACCTAAGAATACCACCAAGAACCTTTGAAACAACTTTCAAACCATCAAACCCGTATCTATTAGGCGGCCTCCTTTCCCTACTTCCTCTACGAACATGTACTCCTACTTCACTAATCGACTCCACTTCTGAGCTTGTCGAACTAGCAAACATCGGCACTGACACATCAGCAAGACGCGGGGATTCTCCTGATGCATCACTCTTACTATTATCCTCTTCCCTATTTACATCCTCTTCATTAATGATCTCCTCCTCTTCGTTAATAATCTCCTCCTCTTCGTTAATAATCTCCTCCTCTTCGTTAATAATCTCCTCCTCTTCAATTATAATCTCCTCCTCTTCATTAAATATAATCTCCTCCTCTTCATTTATAATCTCCTCCTCACCTGACTGCTCATTAAAACTATTGCTATTAGCATTACTGCTACTACGTAAACTCTCACCTGAGCTCTGTTCTCCGGAATGAACAGACTCATTACTATCACTATTACTTGACATAGAAGCTGAATTAGAAAAAGTCCCACTCGAACTATATACATCCGACTCGCTTCGCTCGCTTTCAGCACTAGCTTCCTCTGACTCGCTTCGCTCGCTTTCAGCACTAGCTCCCTCTGACTCGCTTCGCTCGCTCTCAGACTTTTGCTCGGTACCAGAGCTAACTTCTGATTGTATAACCTCTAAATCCTCAATAACCTCTAGATTTAAGTCCTCGGAATCTGCTGCAGCTAACTCCTCATGACTAATTAAGCTTTTTGTTAGACTACTCTCCAAAATCTCAGAGTTCATGACGCTCTGGGAATCAATAGATTCATCTAACTGCTCTAAACTGATTTCTGCATAGTATTTCTTTAAGTTATTACCATGAGCACGAACATACTCATTAGGATTAGATATTCTACCCTCTCTCATGTCCTTCAAATAATAAACATTTGGAACTGGATTACTTTCTATTATATACGGACCTCTGTACCTCCTTAAAAACTTGGATACCTGTCCTGGCTGTCTTTCATTAGTTATATGTAAGACTTGCTCACCAACATTAAATACTGGATACTTGTGACTAGCATCAAATTTAAGCTTTTGTTCTAACTGGTATTTACATGTATTTTCTCTAGCATTAGCCCTAGTCTCCCATAACCTATATGCTTGTTGCATTGGACTCTCTAATGGCGCGGAATCAGTAATAACTGGGAATTGTACATCAACTTTTAGGAAAGGCTCTTTACCATACAGTAAATAATACGGAGAATATTTAGTGACAGAATTAACAGTGGTATTTAAATTAAAGCAAACCTGAGGCATGAGCTTATCCCAATTCGTATGATTCTCATTTACAATTTTACCTATTGCTCTCTTAATACTATCATTAGTTCTCTCACATACACCGTTGCTATTAGGATGTAAAGGTGAAGTATGTACAACTTGAATACCCTCCTGAGATAAGAATGACAAGAAATCATTGCTACAAAAATGTGAACCATTATCAACTACAAGAATCCTACAGTAACCATGTTTTTCTAACAAGCATTTCTTCAACCCAGCTATTGCACAATCTGTAGTTTCAGCTTTACATGGAAATATCTCCGTCCACCTCGTAGCATGATCGACTAAAACCAACGCTGCAGTATTTCCCCTCTGTGTCCTAGGATACGTTCCTTGAAAGTCAATAGCAACTCTATAAAAAGGTTCAATAGGCGGAGGAATAGGACGATAAGGAGCAGGTGTACCTGTATTATCCCTATTGAAAAATTGACAAGTTTGACAATGTAGTATATACTTCCTAACATCCTTGTACATTCCCTTCCATGTAAACCTCTCCCTCATTAGATTCCAAGTTTTGTGGAAACCTTGATGACTACTACATTCTTCGTGTACCGATTTAAATACCCTGTAACGTAACTCTCTTGGTATACATAATAACCATAATCTACCATTCTCATTGAAATTAGCCTTATATAAAATGTTGTTAATTAAAGCATAATCTGACGCTACATGATTATCAACTAGGATTTCTTCGTCTCTCTCTGCATGTTTGACTCGGTCTATTATCTTACATAGTTCTGGATCTTTTCTCTGCAATTGACCAAATCCACAGTTTTCCCATTCTCTACTCAAGGCTAACGCTGGTTCATCACCTAACTGATTTACATTATCGATAAACTCAAGTCCACTCATTTTTACAACACAACTTATTGACTTTTGACTTCCTTCTTGTACAAAAATACAAGACATTGGTAAAGGAGCTCTGCTTAACGCGTCAGGTACTGTATGTAAACTACCCTTATTATACTTAACCTCGAAGTCGTAAGCTTGCAGTTTCAACGCCCACCTTGCGAGTCTTGAATCCGGATCTTTCAAATTAAGTAAATATGTTAAGCTATTGTGGTCTGTATGGATAACAAAGTGTTTTCCCCATATATATGGTCTAAATTGAGTTATTCCGAACAGGCAACTGAGACATTCCCTCTCCGAGACGCTGTAGTTCCGTTCTGCCTTAGTTAAAGTCCTGGAAGCATACGCAATAACTCGAGACACACCATTCTGCATCTGAGTAACGACACATCCCAGCCCGTACCCACTACTATCAGCCCATATTTCGGTCGGAGCATCCTCCATTGGGAACCCCAATATAGGTGCAGTAATGAGTCGTAACTTAAGAGCATCAAACGCCTTCTGCTCATCAGAACCCCAACTAAATAGAACATCCTTCTTCAACAAATTATTTAAATGACGGCTTACGTCACTAAAACGGAATATAAATCTACGATAATACGAACACAGACCAAGGAATGACTTAACATCTCTTACACATTTCGGTACAGGAAACTCACTAACTGCTTTTAACTTATTTGGATCCGGTTTCAATCCCTCTTGAGAAACTAAATAACCCAGGTACTCGAGCTCTCTAAAAGCAAACTTACACTTTGAAGGTTTCATTTTTAAATCTGCTGACGACAATCTATTTAAAACAATATCCAACCTTTCGCAGAGTTCCTCAAATGTCCTTCCAAAAACCACAATATCATCGCAATAGCAAAGTACTATCTGCCACTTTAATGATTTGAGAATTTTATCTAAAGTGTGTTGAAAAACTGAGCTGCTTGATGTAAATCCCATAGGCATATAATTCCACTCATATTTCCCATCAGGAGTTATAAAAGCTGTCTTATGCCTATCTGCTTCTCTAACTGGAATTTGCCAATATCCTACCCTAGCATCCATCGAAACAAAATACGACATACCTCCTAGCCGATCAATTGCATCAGATACTCTAGGCAAAGGATATATATATCGCCTACATTGTAAATTTAATTTACGAAAATCACAGGTCAGGCGAAAACTTCCGTCTTTCTTAGGCTGTAATACAACTGGAGAAGCATAGGGACTATCTGATTCTGATATTAGACCATTCTGCAAGTTTTCATCACAAATACCCTGAATAATTTTCCTTTCCTGGAAAGATGTACGATAAGCAGCACTAACAACTGGAGGAGAACCATCGGTTTCGATTTTACACTCTGCATCCTTCACCCTACCTAATTCCTTGTTACTAAAAGCGAACGCATTCCGATTCCTTTGAATAATTTCCCTTAGTTTATATAATTCGCCTTGCGTAAGCTCTGGATTAAACTTGAACACTTCCCATTGTTCTGGCGTAAGGATGGAACTGTTGTACTTTTTCCTAGCTATAGTCTCATCTACTTCTTCTCCTGTCTCTGTGACTTGCTCATATTTGGCTATCTTTCTTAAAGCTGGAAGCCTTTGAGGAAAATCAGTAAAATTCGAGACAAAAATCGTACCCCTGCCTTTCTTTAAGCTGATTATCGAGTTGGAGAATTTAACTCCGAAACGCTCTTCGTTCTTCCTATCAGGCTCTATTAGAACATCACCTGAATAATTATTGTCGGTACGTAAATGTAAAGCTCTCATCGACCAAGCCGGGACGACAACAGGTCGGATGGTATGAGCTAAACCTGACGTTTGACATTTAAAACCTTGACTTGACTCAGACCCACATTCTACTATTACCGAAGGAGCTGTTATTACAATTTCAGGTACACATTGCTTAATCTTAGGAGTTGGGACTGGCTGATCAGGATAAACATAGGAAGCCTTTGAACTTGGTCCAGGTAAATTAATATCAGGATAAGGAGTAGCATCCAAGTTCAATTCAGGTAAATTAGGAATTGGAAAATAAGTAGCTTTAGGATTTGCATTCTTTTCGCTTGGACAACTTAACTCTTTGTTCTGTTCCTTAATGCGCTCTACCTGTACATATTCTATGACGTTTGGAAACTTAATACTTAAATCCCCACAATCTAGTTGACATTTAAACTTGTGTAGGAAATCCATCCCTATAACCAAGCAGCTAGTTATATCTGGAATTACATAAAAGCTAAATGTTTTTGCTACCCCAGAAATTTCAACACCTAACTCCACTTGTCTATCTATCGTATATAATTGTTCTGCGTTGATAGACATAACCACCTGGATTGGCTCAACAATTCTAATCTTCCCCTTAAATCCTATACTTGATATTACAGTGGGAGAGACAGCTGATATAGCTGCTCCTGTATCAATTAAAGCTTTGATATTATGATGCTTATTCACCTTGACGATCTGATCAAACTGAATAATTCCCTCTGGCTGATTGACACTTACTTCCCCGCTAACAGAAAAATTCGACAATAACCTTATTGTTGGAATCGTGGACTCTAAATCTGTTTTCCTTGAATATACGGACGCATCATCATATGCTCCAACTAAACTTATGTTTTCATCTGAACCTGTGTAACTACCGTCATAGTTCAACACGTTATAGCTTTTACCAAAATTATCCTTATAATTAGGATCTAATAAATGAATAGGATTTTCATCCTCTAATACAATACTGCTTGGAGTTTTTCTCCCTCTTACACTTCCCTTCCTACTGCTATTATAAACAACTAATGGTAATTTAATATTACCATTTAAATAATCATCATCCTCTCCTTGTCTCTCATCGAATTTACGTTTACCGAGTGCCCGCACACCCGGCAAACTTAGTTTCCCTGGTTTAGACTCCTAGAATTTTCTCCTCTAATCGGTGTTTGTTCAGCCCTAGAATTACTTCCATTCTGATTTGCATTGCTGCCTGAATTACCATTTGGCTGAGCTGTTTGACCCGATCTAAAAGTCCTTTGAGGGATTTCCCTTCCTTCATCTCTGGCTAATTGATGGCAGAATCGCCTGACATGATTTGGTCTGGAACAATAACTACAGACTCTTCTACCTTCACTATCAACCATATTTCTTAACTGATCAAGTGAAAGGTGTTGGGCTTGAGGTTGACTGGAATTCTGAACATTAGAGACGGCTGCTCTGTCCGCATTAACTTGCCTACCTGAGTTAACATAACTCCTGTTTGATGCTAATTGTTGCGTGGCAATAGCTTCTTCAACTTTACTTTTTCCCAAGCCTATGTTAATATGCTTTCTCAAAGCCTCCTCAAAACTTTCTACAGTTAAGAATGTTCCACTTGATAAAATCTGTCTCATCGGCTGTGGTAGCCCTAATAAGAGATGCTCAACTATCTTGTTAATTTCCATTCTAGGATTAATCAAATGTATAATGGCTCTTTTCTCTGCCAC
Source organism: Sminthurides aquaticus (assembly GCA_906901655.1). Classification (NCBI taxonomy): domain Eukaryota; kingdom Metazoa; phylum Arthropoda; class Collembola; order Symphypleona; family Sminthurididae; genus Sminthurides; species Sminthurides aquaticus. The sequence goes on from CAJQTT010000010.1 coordinate 6,824,858, forward strand.
GTACGCCTTGGGATCATTACCTAATTTAAAAGTTAAATTAGCATTGCGTAGCTTACTTTGCTCCTTGATTGACTGCTGACTAAAAAAAGCCTGAAAACTAACTTGCACAGCGGTCCATACAGCAAGCTTTGCTTCTTCTCCTACCTCTTCATTAATTTCAGCAATAATACCTGCACGCTTAGGAGCCCACCATAATGCTGGTATATCTATGAGGAATCTATCTAAGTTTGTAACTACCCACGTAGAATCTAGACCATACGTAGTCAAATCAGCATTCAAATACCCTAACCATTCTGCACTACTAGAGTTCCCATCGTATTTACGAATTGAATTGACTATAGTATTCCTAGCCACTGGAGAATTATTTTGATTGACCGCTAAAGCTATGCCTAACTCTTGGATTAAAGCTCTGACTGCCTCTGCGTCCATTGTACTGACTCAGTTATAGCTTATGTAAATTGAAAATTTTACCTTCCCAGGTATTCTAATTACTTGGATGGACTGAACTCACGACTATTCACCTTTTCCCTAAAAACCCAAACTTTGAATAACAACTGCTCCTACTTAAATTTGCCTAAAGTGTGTGTATATATATACCTCTACTCGTAACTTTTCTCTGACCTTGGCTTAACTTTGAGATACTTTAAGGCGAAACAGAAAAATAAACCTTCGAAGCCTATCGATGTGAGACTTTACAGGTAAAAGGGTGCTCATTTACATAAATGTGGGAGGGTAATTTTTAGGAACAAACGTAGATTTTGGAATTTCGGCAGCAACGCCAGTGGTAAAATCCTAATGATTTTGTCGCCGAAGAATCTTGACTGAAGAGTAGAAAGTTGAGAAGAAAGATGATAGAATATTCCCCAAAAACCGAAGATCCGTAACTCCACCGAAATACGTCGAATACGACGAATACTAGGGAACAAAACCAAAATTCTCCTCAAAACGTGAAAAGGTACATACGTTAACCCAAAATATTTAAAAAGTTTAATTTACGATACTGATGAGCCTTCAATTGCACTGTAATTATGATGATGGACTGCTGACGGAGTTATTATTGGAAATCCCAGAGCGGACCTGCTCGATAATAATTAACTCAAATTGTGGTGCCCCGTAAACTAGAATTCACTGGTGTACGTCTGCCGGAGTTATTATTGGAAATCCCAGAGCGGCCCTGCTCGATAATAATTAACTCAATGTGTGATGCCTCGTACAATTGGAACTGGCTGTTGGATTGAAATTAGAAATCAATTATAAGGTTCACCGAATAAATTAAATATCTCTCCTTCCCAATAATTTATCCTTCTCTCCTGCTCCTCTGAAATAATTACATTCCTCTGGCATAAATAAAGTTTCCTCCTATCACGAATGCAGCTAGAAATAATTTAATTAAATGTACAAAAACCTGTCTAGTTGTGATTTAAACAACTAGTTTACCAATCCCCTTAGCACTTTAAAGTTGATGTTGAAATGTTGATGAACACGGGTAAAGTTTCCTTGCCGCACCTTAAATGTGATGTCTCTTAAATCTACTCTAGAGTTCTATGGATGGTGTGCTGAAGATAGCAGACTTTGCCTTGTGAGAGGGTTTTGTTGTAGAAGCTTAACTGGAGCTCTTTATTCCTCAAAATCCTAACTCTAATTAACTTCAATTGAAGGCGTGCTCGCCTACGTACTAGGCTCGCACAGAGCTAAATCTACAATATTGCTCCTCCGAGCCGCTTCAATCCCAAGCGCTCCTCTCCCTCTTCTACCCAAGGGTATCTACACGTTACAAGCGGATCCTGAGAAATCTACAATTCTAAAACGTAGAGCCGGGGGCGTGGCGAACGGTATTACTTTTCTAGCCTTCCAACTCTTCTTTTGAATTACCTTGTACTCCTTCCTTCGCCTTTACTGAGTAAAAGCAAATAAATCTTGTTGCATGCATCAAAAGCAACGTATATATCGCTGCATTTGCCATCGAGTACGAAAATTTTAACAAGAGGAAATTAAAGAGCATCAAGTTGCAGAGGTTATAGATTTAAAATCCAATATAATTAAAAAATGTCGGCTATTTCAGTAAATTATGTGCAAGAAAAACTTTAGCAATACTCAGGTATTCCGCCAAATGCAACCCAATTTACCGACGTGTTTGGAGAAGAGTACATTGTGCAGAGACCAGCGGGAGAAATTAATGGCAAGATCAACACAAGTGGTTGAAATTAAAATCCGCGAAATACAGACAACAAGAACAATCGAGTAACCTGTGGATGACTCCCTCCTCAACAAGGCTGTCTAGTAACATTTCCGTTGCCAACTTTCACACATGTGCGAACTGGAAGCTAAACATGCAATATAGTAATTATCTATAGCTTGAATATGTGGGAGCATTGTTTGCAATATAAAGTTGCTGGTGCGCAAGCAGGTTGCTCATCAGACTAGAATCTCCTTCATAATTTCAACTTTTCTCGCATGATTTCCGTTTTTTGGGCTCTCTTACATTCCATGTTTAGTATTCATCAAGGCATTTCTGTGCATAAGTTAATATTCTCTCATCAGTCACATGGCTTTGTTTCTTATAACGTTTGTATACAATCACAACAGTATCACTATTCCATTTTAAAGTTGTATTTAGTTCGTTTATTTTAAATTTTTGATGTGTAGTTATATTAATAAAATGCGAAAGTGTGTGAAATAGTTTTCACTAGTTAGTTGTCATGGCTTTCGTATTAGTATATATTTAGCAATCAAACTTATCGATCATACAACTACTTTTGCGGGTATTTCTTGTAAACTTTGTACTGTAATCAACCACGACAGACGGATTTTCCTTTGCCTGTGGCCGTAAATCACATGCATTCTAAGCTGTGTGTATTATTACTCTTCAACCTATATTAAAGCCATTCGTAGGAGTTGGATTTAAATTCAAGCTGATAGATTATTTTCTCGTAAAAACCGAAGATAATTGTTGGTATAAAATCTCCGACCGAGCTACAATATCCATCATACTCATTGTACAACTCAAGGCTCCTGTAGGTCTTCACCTTGTTGAATAGTGCATGTTTCAGGGGAAAATTCATCATGGATTTAAAATTGCTACTCATCTGTAGCATCATTGCTTTCTCCGCCTCCGCTCCTCTCGAACCGTCTGAGCAAGAAGACGACCCCGGTACGTGTGCACGTTGCGAAACTCCTAGAATTAATTTTATTTAAGGAAATAAATTTTACTAATTTTGTTTTTATTTATGGGAGAATCGCCTCCAGTCACTGACGATGAGCAATCCAATCCAGAGGAAGCCGGTTATTTTCAAGGTGATATAGTTCTTGAAGAAAACGAAGATCCTGAGACGAGAGCCGGAATCATAGGGGACAAGTATCGGTGGCCTGAAAACACTGTATCTTACAGAATCAGTGACACTTTCGGTACACCAGACACGTACATATTTTTATTAGCTACACCAGATTACTTACACACATGTATGTTCCATTGTAAAACTAACTTGACTTTGGCGTGAGGTTACAGATGAGGAGCAACTTAAAAACATCAAGGCTGGAATCGAAGAAATAGCTTCAAAAACGTGCATCAAGTTTAAGGAGATTAGCCCGGAAGACGATGTGAAAGGATACGTCCTAGTTAACAATAAAAAACCTGGCTGCTTTTCCAACGTCGGCTATCACGGAAAAGAGCAAATTCTCAATTTGGAAAAGGGATGCTTCAGGGCCGGAACTGGAACCGTTGTCCACGAATTTGTTCATGCCATTGGCTACTTTCATGAACAAAGCCGAATAGATAGAGATGACTATGTGACGATCAAGTTGGAAAACATCGTACCAGGTATGCGGACGTGAGGCACTATTTAAGAGGTGGCATTTAGGAAGTGGTTTTTAGATTCATGAGGCCAAAATTAATTTATTCAATCGTCCCTCTGCAGGAATGGAACGTAATTTCAAAAAGCTCGATTCCGATCCCTTCGGTGTGCCATACGATTACGGAAGTGTTATGCACTATGGAAGAAATTATTTCACCAAAAATAAGTTGGACACCATCGTCCCAAAAGAAGAGAATGTCACTATTGGTCAACGTGTCGGCCTCAGTGAGAAGGATGTCCAGAAACTCAACAACATGTACAACTGCTAGGTATTGTTAGAGTGGATCTTGATAGATCGGCAGTGGTAAAACACACAGGGAACGTTCGCTTATAACGTTAGCAGAATCACCACTGTTTTATCTATCTCCCTCCATCGTTATCATATGTACACGATATGCGATAGGGGCTCAAATCAATCATACTCCCCTCTGCTAACGTTATATGCGAATGGTCCCGCAGAGCAAACTGCAGGATGAGTATGAGTGGAGGCTGTTGCAAACGTTATTACTTTTCAAGCATCCCATCTCTTCTTTTGAATTCCTTGTACATTATCCTTCGCCATTACTGAATAAAAGTAAATAAATCTTCTTCCATGCATCTAAATCAACGTATGCATCATTGCATCCTTAATCGAGTCCAAAAATAAAAGATGGTTGAAACTAAAGCGCATCAAGTATCAGAGGTTACAGGTTTAAATTAAATGAGTAAAGTGTGTATGAAATGACTGTTTTGGTGAGTTTCACATCCAGAAGTGGCTGCGGTACTAAATGACATTCTAGAATAATCCATGAATCGTAAAAATTATTCGCGATTTTAAATTTACAGCTAATCCCTTAAGACTTAATGGCCACAGGAAGCTGACGCAGTTGGAATAGAGACTGTTTACTCTTACCTGTAACTACTAAAATGGCGATCTCTTGCTATAAACCACTTGTTTCTGAAACAGCTCTACAGTAACTGAGTGTCGCCAATTAAATTAATGTCCTTGCATAGTATAGCTTTACCATCGCTTTAACTTATTACAGAATGTTCTTGGAACTTATTCGCTAATAAGGTGCATGACAAAGTCAGGGGGAAAACAATAGTTTTCCGGTGGTTGAACGAATGATTGCACCTATTCAAACATACTCTGTAACAACCTTTACATCGCAGCATCTGAAAATACGTCAATTAATTTGTGGTTAATGCGACGCACAGGCTTTGGAGTTCCAAGTATTTGGACTTGTTATAGGATATCGCACAGTTTAGAATCTAACGATAATCGCTAAGAGAACCTGTAACGAATAATGCCGCATTTCACTATTCTACTAACAATTAGACAATTAATTTTACGCTCAAGCGGAAAAATGTCAGTTTATTCCGGATTGTTGATGACTACGTGTGTACTACAGCTTCTGTGTAAATAACATATTTTCCGTACTCCTCCTTGGTAATTTTTAATCGCGTATTCAAACAAAAGATCTTCATAAAAGCGTCCGCCTTCCATTAGCTTTCATTCAGTTGTTGTTTGTTGTATTATCGATTACGGTTGTACGCTTGCTTATTCTCTGATCCGTCTTCTAGTCTTTTCATGATGAATTCAAAACTTTTAGCCTTATTTTTGGCTACAACCTGCGTAGTAGCTTTGCCGTTAGTTGATCAAGGTAAGCAATGCGGGATTTCGTTCACAGAGATTCAACACTTAACTACATGATTGACCGTCTGAATCTCTTGAAATAGCAAGGGTTTTTCGAAATTTGCAATACCGAACCGGTTTTAGCTACTTCTAACAGTATCTGTTTGAAATTCTAGATGTAGAGGGACGCCTCGACAATATCGACGAGCGCGGACCTTACATCGAAGGCGATATGATCTTCAAAGATACAGGAGTTGAGGGAAAAGCTGGAGTTAAAGATACAAGATACAGGTGGCCTTCTAACACAGTCGTATACAGATTCGGCTCTACTTTCAGTAAGTAAATTACAATTAATAACTGACGTTACAATTTAAATGAGATTAGTTTTTAGTTTACAACCAATGCCTTATCTTATCTTCAAAGGCAGCGCTGACAGACGAACGATTACGGATGCCATGAACGAAATCTCTTCCAAGACTTGCATAAAGTTCAGACAACGCTCTGGCTCTGAACGGGATTACGTCAACGTAATCAATAGCAAAGAGGGATGCTACTCCTACATAGGGAAAGTAGGCGGAGCACAGGAGCTGAACCTTGCAAATGGATGTGTCCAGAAAGGTGTAGTTGCCCACGAGTTCATCCATGCTATTGGATTTGTCCACGAGCAAAGCCGAACGGACAGAGATGATTTTGTGACCATCAATTATGACAACATCCAAGAAGGTAATCGTCGAAAATTAAATTAACGTTTCATGTGGGTAGCTTTTCCCTCCCCCCTGACTATTTACTACACATGGTTAATCAATTGACCAGTGCTGTGGCGTCATAACGATGATTATTTGATGGATACGATTCCAGGTAAAAATAACACAAACTTTGACAAGTATGATTCTCAAACTATTGACCCCTTCGGAGTGACGTATGATTATGGGAGCGTCATGCACTACAGCGCATACGCGTTTGCTAAGAACACGCAAGAGAGAACCATCATTGTGAAGCAAGAGGGTGCAAGGATTGGGCAACGAGATGGACTGAGTGCCAAAGATGCTCAGAAAATTAAGAACATGTATAAGTGTGCCTAATCAAGGAATTAATTAACGTATACTTCTTTAGAAAGAGCTATAAATATAGCCTTCTTTTGTTGGTTTTAGTTCCTTAAACACCAGAATAAAAGCGCAGCTTGCAGTTCTAAAAATACATTTTAGAGGGCACCGACTTTCATTTTTTACTTGTTCATACTGCAAACCTGATGGAGTAGGGTTTAGTAGAGTAGTATTTTTAAAAGCATGCGTTAGATGAGTCGCTTTGGAACCTTTTATGATGACACACTAGCATGTTTGCGACTGACGGTAACGGAGGATAGATTTGAACTCCAGTAAACAGGATTTAGACTAAAGTATCTGTTTTTAAAGGCTATATCTTCCGGATTATGACATTTCCAATGACTTTTTTAATGAATGGCACACCAAAAATGATTTTTTAACTGTCTTAGTAATAGGTAATTTCCAAGAGTACATGGCATCGCATCGCAAGTAGTTCATGATCCATTTGGTGTGTCATAGGATTATGGGATAGTACTTTACATTATGCGAAGAAGTATTTCGATAAAAACGACATGGTCACCATCGTCCCGACAAGGGAGGTGCCCACGATTGGTCAACGGTGAAGAAACAGCGCGAACGATGAGAGGATGACATAACAGCACGTGTTAGATGTTGACAGATCCAGAGCACGGACACAGGGTAGGGGGCGTTGCAAGCGTAACTGCTGGTTATACGCTTTCCTTTCCACAAACTGTCAAGTGCTTATGCTTGGAAGGACTTCCTGAACTGCCTTTAATAACGTTTGTCCACAAGTCAGAGAAAATATATTTTTGCGGTGGTTTAAAATGATGTTATCGCTTATGCAACAAATTGATGATATTTCAGTGTGAGTATTGAATATAGTCACTACACGATGAGCAATTAGAGCATTTCTTTGACTTCCAGACGGTAAAATGCCAGTCGATGGTGATATATGATCATCTGTGTATTGTTTGTCTGAAAATATGCTCATCCATCACCTGGTCCCCATCTGGTGATTTGAAGACGTCAAATAAAATGCCTTCATAAAAGCATCCATGTTTCTTTAGCTTTCATTCAGTCGTTTTCGTTTGCTGTATTCTCCATTACGGTTGTATCCTCATTCTTGAATCGAGTTGATGATGGACTCGAAACTATTAGCCTTATTTTTGGCGACATGCTACTGCGTAGTAGCTTCGCCTTTACTTGATCAAGGTTAGGATTCGGGATGGATTCCATCCACATTTTATATTCAACATTAACATGTAACCAGTCTGCTGGTACACCAGGGTCGTCAAAAATGTTTGATTTATTTGCTGGAGCTTGTCACAACAGTTAAGTTTTGAAATTCTAGATGCGGAGGGACGCCTGGACAATATTGATGAGCGTGGGCCCTATTTCGAAGGTGATATTATCTTGAATGAAACAGACGCAGAGGGCAAAGCTGGAATTAAAGATGCACGATACAGGTGGCCGAATAATACAGTTGTTTACACAATCAGCTCTTCTTTCAGTAAGTAACTATAATTTAGCTGACATAATTGCAAATTTAAGGCGAGAATTTTTAATTAACAATTTTATAATTTTTCATCATTAAAGGCAGATCTGACAGACAAACGATTACGGATGCCATGAACGAAATCTCTTCCAAGACTTGCATCAAGTTCAGGACACGCTCTGGAAGTGAACGCGCTTACGTCAATGTTATCAACAGCAAACAGGGATGCTACTCCAGCGTAGGAAGAACTGGCGGAGCTCAGGAACTGAACCTTGCCAGAGGATGTGTCCAGAAAGGTGTAGTTGCCCACGAGTTCATCCATGCTATTGGTTTTTTCCACGAGCAAAGTCGAACTGACAGAGATGATTTCGTGACAATTAATTATGACAACATCCAAGGAGGTAATGGCGAAATTTTTGCAGCGCTTGCCACGTTGAAAGCGCAGTATTTAGCTCCAACTTCCGACCTGTGTTGGGATTGATATGGTGCTAAAGCTATACTTATCTTCTGTTATTCCAGGTAAAAACAATAGAAACTTTGACAAGTACAGTTCCAGCAGAATTGACCCGTTTGGAGTGACGTATGATTACGGAAGCGTCATGCATTACAGCGCGTACGCTTTCGCTGTTGACCGAACTCAGAGAACCATCATTGTTAAGACGGAGGGTGCAAGGATTGGGCAAAGAACTGGGCTTAGTGACAAAGATGCTCAGAAAATTAAGAACATGTACAAGTGTGCCTAATGTAAGAATTAATCACAGTTGCTGCTGGTTTTGAAACAGTTATACATGTAGCAGGTTTTGCTGGCTTGAGTTTCTCAAAAACAATAAAAGCGCATGTGCAAATAATATCATTCCATCAATTTATAACTTGATTTCATATTCCTCATGTAATAGCTGCTTTTGTGAAGTCGTTTTTTTATTTCTTATGATTCTTTGCTGTTTCTAAGATTTTGAAACGTTTTAGAACGTATTTGAGAAAACTGTCTGTTGAAGACGACTATGCATAATACAAATAAGAGCTTTGCATTCCCATGACATTAGGTCATGCAAATACTGTGAATCGAATGAAAAAATTTACAAGTTCAGGAAGAAGCCATTGTTAAACGCGACAATGAATGAAAAATCTGGCGTTTTGGCCGTGATCAGAATTTTTAATGCATTAAATTCGGAGGCAGGTGTACGAATAATCTTCTCTGAAGGATAACTAGTAAAACTCAAGTTCAAGTCTAAACGGATGCAATATAAAATTGAATAGAGAGCAAGCAATTATTCAGTGCGTTGCGGAAACTAACAACTTGACACAAAAAATTAGCATTCAAATATTTCGATTTTTTTAATTTTAGAATTACACACTTTACCAGCGAAATCTGATATTAAGCTGTTTATTTAGGCGGAATAACTTTTAACTCTATAAGAAAGTACTTCCGCATTGAGTACTTTCAGATCTCAGCAAATTTCATCTGAAGTCTAATTCACCTGGTAATTTACATGATAGTAGGAATCTTCGACCGGCCTTGGAGAAGCTAACTGCGAAACAGGATATCCATCCATTCTTTACGCGATCGTGGTCGCCTTTCCTGAAAAGCTTCTGTTGTAATTCACGTAGAAGTAGTTTGTTTTAGAAACATGTGCTCAATCTATAAGCCCATTGACTTCAATAATTTAGATGACAACCGAATATTATCAGAAATTCCTCCAAATAAAAGTTCAGAGTCCAAATTGACTGCATTTAGGTCACCTTACATAACTTCAGACAGACCGACAGACTCTTATGGTGAGGTGTGTCCTGCACATCTGTCGGGTTGATGAAACAGGATCTGCATTCATCTTTGAATTTCCTAAATTATTGGACTACAAATATGTACTACCGTCACTGCTGGAAACAATTATCAGAAGCATTTGTAAAATATGGCGTCTTTCATTTAACGTCCATGAAACAATCAAGTAAAAACACCTGCTCAAACTATTATTCAGGTGCTGCTTGAGGGGTTAAATGTCGCATTATGATTAAAAATTCCAGCAAAGTTAGCTATAGGTTTTAATATTTAATATGTAGTGCCCTCGAAGAGGACAATAGGACATCCGTGTATTTACACATTTGAAAGTGAAGGATGAAGATTTAGCTCGCTTTGTAAAAATGTCCTCTGGATGCGCAAGCAAGGGCAAACCAACTTATGTTTTCCCCAGAATTCGCATAAGCGTTTTATTGTAAATTTAATATGCAATTTAAATTATAAACATATACCAAGTAAAAGTTAAACCTGGCTGGGGGAAGCTTCAGTATTATTAATGGACGCAGTTACTGCTTCAAACTCCTCGGGAATGAGTTACTTTTCTTGCGAACTAAAACGTTCTGCAACCTAAACACCATCATGTATCTAATAATTCCAGCTGTATTGCTATTGCTGATAGCATCTTCTTGTACGGGATTACCATTGGAGCAGGAAGAGCGGGAAGGTAGAATTTTTTTGCGATCCATGTTTATTATTTGTGACACAATAAAATTCCTATTAAAGAATGGAAATTAATTTAAAATTCCAGTTTTTATTGACGACAATACCGGCCGTCTTGACAATATTGACGAGCGTGGACCGTACTTTGAAGGAGATATTGTTCTGGACGAAGGGCAAGAGCAAGAATCAAGGGCTGGAATTAAAGATACCAGTAAAAGATGGCCGGGCAATACTGTCGTTTACACAATCAGTCCACGCTTCAGTAAGCACAAAATTTACAGGATTACTCATAAAATTATCCGATTGAAAAGAGAAAAACAAATTTTTTTTTAAATACAGGTAGTTCTGAGAGGCAAACAATCCAGGAAGCTATGACTGAAATCTCTTTAAAGACTTGCATAAAATTCAGACAAAGATCTGGATCTGAACGTGCTTACGTAAATGTGATTAACAGCAACTCGGGATGCTATTCCTCCGTGGGTCGAACCGGTGGAGCCCAAAATTTAAATCTTGGAAGAGGATGTGTGCGTAAAGGAGTAGTTGAACATGAATTCATCCATGCCATTGGGTTTTATCATGAACAAGCACGAACGGACCGGGATGACTATGTAACAATTAACTACGCTAACGTTCAAGGGGGTAAGTTGTGCGCTTAACGCTTTTATAAGTAAAGTAAACGCAGCTAGAGTTCAAGAGAAAAGTAGGAGAAAGTTATACGAGGAATCTTTGAAGAAAGTTATAATGCCATTTTGTTTCAGGTCGTGCAAACGGAAACTTTGCAAAATATGGTTCAAACAGAATTGACCCTTTTGGAGTGACCTATGATTACGGCAGCGTCATGCATTACAGTGCTTACGCTTTCGCTGTAGTTCCCGTAGTGAGAACAATTATTGTGAAGCAAAATGGTGCACAGATTGGGCAGCGAAATGGACTTAGCGCTAAAGATGCACAGAAAATTAAAAATATGTACAGATGCTAAGATAAATATAATTTAAAATCTAGATTAAGAAATGAATTAATTTTATTTTAAAAAGTTTCTACGATAAATGTATGTAATTCAATTCTTAATTAACTTTACCGGATTGTATAAACTTTGAAAGTAGAATGCAGCAATGCATCAAGGATTATTCGCGATTATTACCTTATACCAAGCAAACTGGGCCTCAAAGGGGTTCAAAGCAGGCTACGTTAACTTCCATTTCAAACCCGCTGAAGGGTGTTACATAATCTTGAATCCCAGGTACATGCCAAATGGAATTGAGTTGGGTGTATAGCAATAGATACGTAGATGTCCCCATCGTAGCTTAGACACGCGGTAAGTAAAACGTAAACCGCTTAGACAACGTATACATGTAGGAAACTCACGTTTGTTATTATTGGATGAGCTTCGACAGAACTAATGCGTAGATGGCGCTGAAATCGGATCAAGTGCTATTATGATGTGAAAACGTAATATACTTGGTGGATAACATGAAAGGATGAGAAAAGTTTACAATAAAGCTGGACAAAACTTACATAAGTAGGAGGAAATAATGGTCGACATTTAAAAGATTTTCCCCGTCATACTCAATTTGGGAGCATATCAATAATCCGCCTTTCACTGCTGTACATAACTTTCTCCTTTCACCCACCGCTCTCACGTGCATGACGACGATGGCTCTTTGAATGCATCCCTGCCCCTGCTAAATCCAGAACCCCATGGGATAATATATGCATACACTTTCACTGCTTTCACCCTAGACCGCTCTCCTCTTTCAAAGTAAGCTTTGCTCAGCGTGGCATGCAGACTTTGGCAAGGAGAAAGTTGGGGACGAATGAGATGCAGCGCTTCAGGGTTGGATCAGAACTGTATATTGCACATTCGCAAAATCTTTACAAATACTTTCACCTTGTGCTCAGCTTAATATGATTTCCCCGAAAGCGGAACAGAAGAGCAGATCAAGTGGTAAGCAGATGAAAAACCTGGACAGAATTTGCTCCAGTTGTACTATATTCGGTATAGACTAGTAGAATTTTTGTATCACAGTTTTTCTAGAAATGTTGGAAGGATGCAATCATACTACGTTGATGGAAACTACATGTATATTTTTAAAGATTCTCGTTCTCAGGTAAATACAGTCTACTACAGGACAAGGAGGAGAAAGCGCAGGGTGAAAGTTGATTCTACGACCTGCTCCTGTTCTAGATTGTGTTGCTCCTCTTTATTCGGGAGGTTATAATCGAGAAATATTTTGGGTGAAAGGCATATGCATAGCTCTCCTGCCTTCAAAAAGATGGTAAGAAGAGATGAATGTAAAATTCTCGGTGAAAGTTCTTCTTCCTCCATCTCCCACCCGCTTTCTCCGCAACAAGAATAGGAAAGCTTGTGAGAGGAGAAAAATTTCTTTTCAATTCTATAAACGTGTATAACTCTCTTTTCATCATCTTGTATCGGCAAAGAAATTCAAAATTCAATTTTCTAAACGTCCCATAGGGAGGACAGTATTTTAAAAAATCTGGATTCATATTTTCCTTGGCTCCTTTCTCCGTCTGCTTTCACCCTTGCCTTGCTACTACTCCTTCTTCTTCTCTGTGGTTGCTTTTCCTTTGCCTTATTCTTACTTCTTCCTATGCCCTATTCATCGTATTTCTATCCTTGCCTGGATCTCTTTTAATCCACAATTTCTTTCATTCACCTCCTCATTCCAATCGTCACAAGAGAAGCAACCGTCTTGGATTATTATGCATATCCAAATGCAGTGTATGAGTACTTGAAATGGACCAACCTTTCCTGCTCTGCTTACTAGTATATTTGAATATATTCGAATATTTTCTATTCATCCTGATTTCTTTCTATAATTCTTGTTAATATTCAATTTTCTTTCCGCTTTCTTCTCAAATTACTTGAGCTCCTAGCAATTCCGATTTTATATAAATACCCAAGACAAAATCAGAAAATATGAAAGGCGTTTGCGTTTGAGAAATGTTTTTCATTTAGTTGGACGTAATTGGAAAATCTGAAGACGACGTGATTTAATATTTTTGTAATAAAAGTTATAGCGGGTAAACATTTCGCAGGTTTTTGCGCATGCTGCCGTTCTATTTTTGAAACAATTAACAGACAAAAATATTTTCGCAATTGCAGTTTTTATGCTAAATTCACTGGCTTTTCCAACAGATTCAATAAAATATGCTGAAAAATATTACCGGGATCGATGATCGTTTTACTCGTAAATGCTATTTTTAAAAAATTGTAATTGTCAATGGCAACATTAAATGGTTTGTTGTTTCATCAATAATGCTTGAAATCAAAAAAATATTCAAAATTCCATGCTTCTTTTAAATCAGAATGCATTCTTAGTCTAGCTCTTTAATACTTTAAAGTAACTAAATTTTTTAGTGAATTTAATTCCATTAAATTTTTAGTTTTAAGGCATATCCTGTAATTACTTTGATTCGTAAGTTAATCACATGAAATTGGAATTCAGCCCTCAGTAAATTGATAAGGAGCAGAATTTATTCCAATTATTTAAATTCAAAATTTCAATTCATTAAAATATCACAGGTATATGAAAAACGTAGCTTGCAAGAAAACAAAGCTATAAGATAAAATTATACATAAAATTATCATTGTTATTATGTAAAGATAAATTTTGCATATAGACTTGGGCATCTGCCTAAACGATCTTAAATAACGAAATCAAATGAATCATATATTAATTGGAATTTCCCCTATTTTTTAACCTAAGGAATACAATTAAATTACTGTTGAATAGCAAGAAAAATTATGGCACAAGGTGGCGTTGGATTTGGAGGGATTGCTAATCCTCCATGGTACGCGGACCACGTTGCAAGATGGGGTCAAGACTCGTCCTCAACGGATCCAAGCCAGTGGCATGAAATGGATTTTGATTTTTGTTGGGTCGAGAGCCCTGGTTGCGAGGATCACCCGCCAACTCGAGAGATGTGCAGGGCAAAGACTGAGGAAATCTACAATGATATCTTAACGGATCCTGTAACTAAACTGAGTCGCGGAGATCGAGAAGGCTGGCGTGGTGATCTTCAAGAAAAAGCCGTTCGTCTAACCTGCAATCAGATCTGCAATTTTCACAAGGATACCGGTAGAATCTCAGGTCCATGGTCGAACGCTTTTCGACTTGAGCGGGGACGTAACCCGTACTCTTATGACCAAAGCAACTGGAGTCCAATGCGTTTTGACAAATGCTGGATGCGTCACCCGGATTGCAGCAGCGATCCAAGGATCCGAAAAGAGTGTAGAAAGCTAACGAAACAAAAGTGGCGTCGTATGTTAGATATGGATGATTTCAAAGAGTTTTCCGATATTTACAAACTAAGAAAAAATGACAGCCCGGAGAAAAGAGCTTTCATGCATGTCACCGCGGATCTCGCGAATTTTCATAGTAGGAATTCCTTGCACAAACGCGCTATGGGAATACCTGCCCGACTACCCCCACGCCAACACCCGACGTACCAGGTCACAACACTCAAGGACGGCAACTATCATGTCACAACGCATTTGCCGAATCGAGTACAGCTCGCCTCCGCACGTCGTCCCTTGCCCAGGAATTGGGTAGAGGATTCAGCTGATGATGAGCGCGATTATCCTGAACCGGACCTTAAGTATCCACCCCAGTACCCTTGGCCGGCTCGGCGAGCTATCGCTCCTCGTTGTGCGATTCTTTGAAGCCCTTGGTTGTGTATCAAAATTAATTGCAACGAATTGCTTTAATATTAAATTTTAGTGTGAAAGCATACTAAAAACTGTAATTCCGCTCCCGCCCAAAATTCAAACATCAAAAATTAAAAGTTGTAACTGTCTGAATCTTGCTTTGAAGTTGTTGAAAGCAACAGCTGCTTTCTTCCATTCCTATATGTAGCTGCTGGAGAGAAAGTTGTAGTCATTGACTGCAAGAATGAAATACGTCGTTGCACATAGTTGGACTAGCTAGATTCAAGAACTAAATCAGAAGATAGACAAGAGGATTTGCCGCTGGTCAAGCTTTGAGAAGCGCGGTAATAATAATTCTTTGAGCAAAATGCTTCATGTTCATCGTGCCCTGAGAGATGGGAGCGGGAGAAGAGTAAATCTTTTGTAATCTGTTTGCGAAACGGATTTTGGCATCAACTATTTCAGAGTATATTAAATTTCAATCAATAAAATGCCAAAGCTATTTAGCAGCATAGCTTAATAATTGAAGGAGAAAAATCATCGTGACCGTCGGCCTCAACCTTTGAAGACTGAAGCTTCTAAGAAGCATCAGTAATTTGATTCAGTCCCGTGAAAGTCAAGGAATAGTGCAAAGTGAAATATGAGACTCAAGAAAGCTGCACGCGCTGTAATTGATATAGGGAGGGGCTAAAAATGTGTCGACATTGAATTCATCCCTTCTTCTTGCTTCTTGTTTCATATATTCTAGACTGTGCCGTCTTACCACTGGAAAGTTTAGTGTAGAAGAGAAGATGCTGGTCAAGACTATAATTAAAACAGAGCCATAGAATAGAGCTCGGAGTAAGGCGAGAACTCAAGAAGGTTTCGTGCATGTTGTCCGTTGTGTGTGTTGAAAGGATTTATTTCCAGGCGGCAGACAATTTTTCAACATGGATCAGACTTAGTGTCAATAGGGCACAGGCAAACAAAGATAGTGAAAAATTAAACAGGCTGTTGCTTTCTCCTTTCAGTTATCACTCTCTTCCTCGTCCCACATTTTCACTCGACTCTACACATGAGTCTCTTGCATGAAGCTCTTTTCCTTTCGGACTGTGATAGAATGAGAAAAGCACTGCATATTAAAGAGAGTTGGCAGTCAATTGTATGATAGATTCCTTTTAGTCCCAGAAATTCTACACAGAATGTATGTATTTTCTAGGGTGTGACGAGTTTTGCTTAGAATATATACATTTAAAATCCCTAGAGTTGAAGGGTAGAGGGCGCTGAACTTACATTTGTCTCCAAGTAAGTACGCCGCCATCTAGTGAGCCGCCACTATAACGTCACAACGCTTTTCAAACAGCATTCCCCTATTCATGCAGTAAAATACGAAATTACGAATTCCATGGGGAATTAACAGTAATAATCTTCCAATTAAGTTCCATTCATGCAGCCAGAATCTGGCTGCATGAAGGGAATTGGTTGTAAAGGCTGTTAGTGGACGGGAAACTAGTTAAAGCTGACGCCTTTATGAAAAGCAATGTTGCATATTTATGTACATTAAATTGCATATTCAACTCAATTAAAGTAGCTTTCGAAATAGATACTAGAGAGAGTATATTCTCAGACCAATGCTAAGCATGTGTAAGAGATTTAATTCTTATTCTATCAAATCTTGATTAAGTATACCTTTTGACATGGTAACTAAATAAGTTTACAAAAGACTTGATTAAAACGATGCATTTCATGTCTCAAAGAAGCTTCCATGTCTGACTGCTACTTTACAATTCACTGCTTTATCGCTCACTCACAAGGTTACTCTTACGGATTTAGTGAGCGAAAGATGCAAAGTTGGGACAGTGCTGTGAAAAAGTCATTGGAAATTCCAATTTGGAATTTGAATTTAAAGGATGGTAAATAATTATAATGTATTTTACTAACGCTAGCTAAAAACTGGATTTTGGATTTTTCCTGGATGTGATTTTAGCATATTTTTAATTTAAATAATTCTTAGTCCAGAAAAGGTGAGATGTCTCTGCAGTCGAATTTTAAAGCAGTGGATTCAAGTGGTTCGATACGAGCCAAGACTGTAATTGTTAATGTTGGAGCATCAGATCGAGAAAATTGGAGGTAAAATAATTAATGCCTCATTAGCTTAATATTTTTACTACTCTTAGATGCTTGTTTATATTTCTACAAATATTTTTCTATAGAGTTTAATATTTAAAAGTCTAGTAATTTTTCCATATTAATTTTTTGTAAATTACCTCTTGTAATCCCGTCTACTTGTCGACCAGACATTCTGACGTCTCCAAAAGCTCCCAAAGAGAAGCTACCAAGACGACAGCTATACCTGTCAAACTTCCAGGAGGACCAAACAAATCTCAGCAGTCAAAAACGAAAAAGAATCCAACAAACAACCGAAATTCCTTGGTCACAGTCACCACTCCTCCTGATTCCTCCACACCCCCTCTCTTAAAATCTCAAGCATTGGTAGGAACTCAAAAACGGAACAATACGGCGACAATCCAAAATCCTAAGGTTATATTCAAAGATAGCCCAGGAGATAGGAATAATACTCGGAATACAACTGGCCGTGGCCGTGGATCTAAAACCGGTAAAAGCGGACAGGAGGATGGAAATTTCTCCGAACCGGACAACAACGCTTGCAATATTTCTTGATTATTTGCAGTCTTAAATAGCTATTTGAAACTGCGGCTTTAGGTGAATTGGTTTAAATGCCATGCAACCGAAACTTATCCTGGCAGGATGTCTAAAACATTTCCTCAGCCTTTTGTTCATTTAGAATTAAATTAATTCTCAAAAGCAGATAATCTCTCAATCTGCATATATGTAGCAAATATGGATTCAAATTGTATCCTTCCGCCCGTCTATTCTAAAATTATTATGAAATATCAAAATAAATAGTTGCATCATACTTTGATTCGTTTCCGTTATTCTCACACCCCTTCCAATCTCAGCAAAGTATCCCGCAAAGAGGGAAGTTCATCCACGACTGTACGAATTCCCCGCTACTATTGACCACGTAATAAGCTCGATAGTTGCTACTGAGAAATAGAATATACAGATTACAGAAGAATTAATCAGCATCCTCTAATAATGTCAGAGTTCTAATAACGCAAACCCCGTAACACATAATCACAATTCGACACCGCATTCGGTTTTGCCTGTGACCGCCAACCAAATCTCTCTCTCTGGTATTACGTTTTAAAAAATACATGATCTGGCTGGCGGAATGACGAACGTTATTGTATACACCTGGGATCTCACACAAGCAAAGCCTGAAGCTGGCCAAGGTAAGTAATAACTATAACGAATTTACACTGTTGCAGTCACATTTTCTCCATATATTTTTATTCCTTTGTGGTTGGTCTGTAAGCAATCGGAGCTAGTAATTTGTTGATTTGTTTATTAATTTATTATTTACTTTATTTTATTTACAGGTTCTAATCCTGGAGAAGGAGGAATAGGAGAGAAAGAATGCAATTTGAAGCAGGCTGGAATCTACGTTTTCGATTTCCTCTGGGAATTTTGTCCAAAGGGTGTTGTTTCCAAGAGATTTGTGGACCAATCTGCCATAGTTTCAGCCTTCAAAGTTGTCGGTTCACCTCTAATACAGCATTTAGGAACTACAAGAGTGACTAAAGCTCAGTTTAGAAAATGGGTGGCCAAATCCGTTGATAGAAAGCAAGTACCCTGGCTCAAAATAAGAGAAAGTCTTGAATTTTCAATGTAACTTTTACTAGCAGAAAATCCAGTTATGAAGTTGGAGTTTTTAATAATCTAATTTTAAAATATGGACAGAGGAACGCTGCATTATCGATGCACTCAAAGTTTTTAAAAATTAAACATAGAAGGTTTATTGTTCCAGGTGTGTGGGTTACGACATCGTTACGAAGAATAGTATGCACTGGGCAATTGAAGCAACAGGATTTTTGGGGGTGGAGCCAGAACCAGCTTGGACAAAGTCTCTGGATTGGATAGGTGAAAAGTATGGAAGAATAATTATTTTCTCTTACTTTTGTCTCCTCGGGAAAAATTCTTTCCACTTAAGTTGCGAATCACATGTTTGTCCGTGTACTAATGCTCGTACTCGTACGTACATTTATGATTTTACAGTACAGATCTAGCTAAACTGGAATATGATCTCGTAGTAGATGCTATTATCACAGAGGATTTAGAGCAAATCCGCAAAGCCAAGGATAACGATCTCAAAGAGGATATAGACAAGGAGCAAGCTCATTGTAGATGCATCGTTTCTTGAGAATGTGAATGTAAATGTTTGCGAATACGATGCTGTCTGTAATTTCTACCGAAATCCCTTGTGTGTGCTACTAGAGATTAGCTTTACAGTAAAGCTTTAGCCTTGCCAGGAAGCGTTTATGGTTGGAAATCAACTAGAATAATCCATCGAGTCATAGTGTGTCATGTTTTTGCGAATTACGAATCATGCTTTGATTAACTCTAATAATTTATGGTTCGAGGAATAATCCCGTGATTATTTTTATTCTTAAGGGATTTTTTGAATTAAAGCATCTCAGTCAATCTCGAGTCACTGCCTCTTATTCCTTTATTCGTCACTGCTGCTGACACATATACCATATAAATGACTATGACGCATTACTGGCAGATTTGACGGAGATCATGTGGTAGCACCAACTGATAACGGCTTGGATTTCAAACTAGTTTAAGCGTAGTCTACCGTTATCAAGCATCAAAATGAAATAAAAGTTATATAAGTTGGAATAACTAACTTCCGGAATTGCTAATAATAGTGACTGAAGGGCTGATATGATGATTTAGACGAACATGCGCAAGCTAAGCCAGAGATACAAGACGTAATGATTTGTTCCATGAATTATGATTAGTAATTGTCTGAACTTGTAACTTGTCTATAACAAAGGATTGGAGTAGGAAGCATTCGAGAGCGACATGTATTCTTTTTTAGACAGCTTTTAAACAGTCATGATGGCGGACGTTGTAGCTTATTCTTGGGATGTTACCAAATTGAAGAAGGAAGCGGTTGGAAGTAAATTGCACAAAAATAATATTTACATTTTAATTTGGAAACTTTCCCATGCTATTGCCACATTAAGCTTAAACTATGGAACTTGTTAATCGTCTTTGTCTGAGTTCAAGGTAATTGCTTAGAAGTTATAAAGCCGAACTTAATAATTTTTTGAATTTGGGTGCAGGTTCCAGCAATGATACAGAGCCTTTAGTTGCTACAGACGACGCTGGTGGTAAACTGAAACATGTGGGAATACATGTTTTTGGGCACTTTTGGGAATTTTCTCCGAGTCAGGGTATCGTTGCGTCAAAATTTAAAGATGGAAAGGAAATCGCATCAACGTTTAAACCTTGCGGACAAGCCGTAGTATCTCCCTTAGGTACAACAACTCTTGCGGAAGGTGACTGGAAAGAATGGGTTGACAGGTCCGTGGATAGATTCATGTAAGTAGCTAACTGTAATTACTACCATCAGTCATTTTGGAGAGCGTAGTTAGTAAGAGTGACGTCCATAATTTGAATTGTACTCCTTGTTCCAGGCCAATGGATTATGACATCGTCGAGAAGAATAGTGTGCACTGGGCAACGGAAGCTGCTGGAGCATTGCGAGTCCAGCCTGATGTAGCTTGGAAGGAGATGTTGGAATGGATTAGCGCAAAGTAAGTTAAACTTTTCAGGTTCTTTTCTTTCTGCATGACTTTATTGTGGAGGAATTCAATACGTTTCATCAATTGCTTTTGCAGCCAAGAGGCTGCAAAGAGGGAATTTGATGCTGCTGTTACTGCTCTTGTTGACGAGCCGGTAGTATCAGCAGAAAAAGCAAAGAAAAACGACAAATGTGTGGTAATGTAACGTAAATTTGTGGAAGATTCCATATTTCATTCCTTGTTTTTATGACACTGTTGCTTTGTTTGCAATACTGAATAAAACGAAACATGTTGGGCTACTAGAAAACGTTTTAAGCTGGGATTCAAATTCAATTTTTTGTAATTGTTGCGTACAGTAAATTGAACAATCTATCAAGCAAAACTTGCTGAGATTTTAACCAAGGTATTTTGAAATTTTCAAGGTTCTATAGTAGTTTTTAATGAGGAAATACCAGAGACTATAAAATAAATGGCAGAATTCACGCTGAGAATTTCAATTTCATTATGTAATTCATAATTAGAGCCTCTCACCTGTCCTGTGGTTCAATTAAATCAATAAATTCCTTGCAGTTCATATTATATAAGTTACGTTACGTTTTACCTGGCAGCATGATGTTGTTTACGTGAGGTTCGTTACGTTCGTGTAGAGTTTTGTCCTTATTAATTAATTGCGTGTAATTGTATAAATATAATAAATATCTGAAAAGGAACAATTACTTTATCTCCAGCGCCAAGAGGAATTAGGTTTTGTAAGGCTATCTGGTTTTTGATTCGGATTCAACTTTTGCAAAATCAAGGTTGTTTCCATCTTATTAACCACAAAGCAAAGTGATTATACATAAGTTTTTAATTCACTTCCAAAACAGAACATCTTTCATGCTACCCAAATAAAAATAAATGACTTTGACCCATAACAAGCTCCTATCTTGAAGTTTTTGTGAAGGATTATCTTTTCCAGTGAACGTTCATACAAACTCTTACTTCAAGAATACTGGCCGCATAGGATTGCAGTAAGTAAGACAGATAATTATTGCGGATTTTGAACGCGTAGAAGAGACTAATAGTCGTTTATGGAAAGCAGGAGCGGTGAGCTTAAAATTCAAGACAATGTCTTCTTGTTGAAGCGGATAAATGAATTACTGTCGAGAAATAATGCGCGTAATAAAGTAACGTTCTTTCACACAGAAAGTATTCACACTTTTTCTGAGCAGTTGCTCTTTTAGTTTCCAAGGTTATATGATGCACAAAGGGTTTTTGTTCTTCAGCGTTGCCAAAGCTGTCTTGGACGGATTAAGTGACTGGATTACATCAGGACAGTAATCATCACTACCGTGAGGCAACCTGAGACGAAAGGCAAGGAACAGCGATCTAAAAAGTTTGAAACTGCGTTAAGTTCAAGTGCATATTATATGCGTGAGAAATTGATTTATTGCATCATTCCTCTTTATAGGTAATTAGTAAATGCAATCACAATATATACCTGCCGTCAACCTAAACTAACTTTTATACAATTTTAAAAAGCGGGTATACAATTTTTTATCCAGACAATAAAATACAAGTGGAATAAGATTCTTCCAGGAATAGACGTGTGTCCAAACGTATGAACGTACAATGAAGATGGCAGCATTTCACTATACATCTGTCCTGTCCTTGGTCATAGTTTTCGCAGTCATCATGATCAGAGGGGACCTTGACTTTCAAAAACTCCGCGATGCGTCCAGCCTTGACTTTTTGCAACCGTCACTAAAGATTCAAGGACACCAAACCGCCACTGACTCTGGAATCAAGTTTCCCGAACTTTCTCCCCGGCGACCCAGACCAAGGCCACGGCGCGCGGCTTATAAGCACCCAGGATGCGTGATAACTATTGATGACCGGGAAGCAAATGCGCTTAGCACAATGTTAAAGGGCCTGATGTCTATTTTCACTCAAAAACCTGAAGCAGTAACAGAGACAATGGACTCGGATAACGAAATCCGTTACAGCTGTGACGATGGTGTTTCAAATGTGAAAGCTTCCATCTGGTTAATCCTGAATCGACTCTGGCTAGCCTCGTCCTGTCAGTATCAAAATGAAGAAGAATTCCAACAAGCGCGCCGACAGGTGGAGCGGGAGGGTAAAAAAGTAAGCAGGATTCTGTACAATGTGGATGTTAAAATTCCGGAAGGGTCAATTCTGGTGGACACTTACGCGAGTACCGTGAAGGAGGTGGAGACTCTATTGGAAGACGCTGTAGAAACAATGGATCGCGTGCACAAAGCGCGACAGTGCAACTCTGTGAACGTCAAGCAAGTAACGCAAGTCTTTGAAGTTGGTATGGAAGAAATCCTCTCGCTGAAGAAAGTCATGGAGGCGCAGAGAAAACAAACGGACGAAGCGCTGGAAGCCCTGGCAGCGCAGAGGGAAGAAACCAAGAAAGCGCTTGAAGAAGTCGAGTCCCAGAAGAGAGAAACGGCTGCTGCGCTAGCAGTGTGTGCAAATCAAAAATCTGAGATGGAGGATGCTTTGAAAGCGTTAAAGTCACAAACAGAGCGCTCAATGCAGGACCAAGCGAACCTGATTGACTTCAGGAACGGAACTGAAAGAGTGATCGCTGAAGTGAAAAAACTTACTGCAAAGCATGAATCGCGTTTGGATGCATTGGAAACTTATTCCTTGTCTTCCTTAACTGAGAAATGGCCAGATGCAATTCGGAACCAGAAAACTGACGAAATCATGAGCTGGGCTAATCATCCAATCAAATCGGCGTTCTTGGAGGACCAAATTCAGCCAATCCTGTCTGAAGCCTATTCCAATGATACGCAGAACATGGACGCCATCTTGGAACTTCTTGCGAAGCTGCCCCAAAAGCTTGCACAAAGAGCTCAAGAGGGGCTAATATTTTCCGAAGCACACATAACTCAATGGGCAGTGAAGAAAATCGAGGATGGACACGGAGAAGATGTCATTCGTCTTGGAGGAATTCTGAAGCCGCCTTCATTCATCCTGGAGGATCAGATTCCAATTTTTGTAACCGCATCCCACTCAAACAACAGTGGGAACACGGACGTGGTCTTGGCTTTCATGGACAAACTACCCACGCAATCCACTGCGCTATCTGCATACAAAGCTTTGTTTGCCGCAGTGAACCACGAGAAAGACGGGAAAGACTCAGTGCGAGTGATCTACAAGATGCATGAAAACGCGATGAAGTTCAAGGAAACTTCAAGAAGCAGTGAACCTTCCTTTCGCAGCTTCCTTGCAGACCACGTTCACCCTGGATTCCTCAAACTCATCGCAGGGGAATTCTTCAATTTGCATAGTTTGGGTTTCGGTTATGTCTACCTTCATTCGAATCCAATGAATGCAAACATCCTTGAACATGCAGCAATCCTCAGAAACTCGACTGCTTCGGATAGAAGAGAAGCGAAATGGCTTTGGCAGATCCTCCCAATTCCAGGACAGGACGGTAAAGTCTTTCACATTCGCAATAAACTTAATTCCGAAAAACCGCTTTCTGCAACAGAAGATGACCATCTTCAACTGATACCCAGTAGTGCACTTCCCATCGTTCGACAACCAAAAGCTGGATTTACCTTTTCTACTAATTTAGTTTTGAACATGTGGAATGTTAATCACGATGCATATTACAAGGGCAATGGTGAATCGTCGTCATTTGGAAAAAAGCTCCAAATGTCTACCGTAAATTGGGGCTGGCGAGCAGACTTTACTTGATTCATATGTAAGTTCACAACATCGGTTTTCCCTTAAAGACCTATACAGACTAGGGTGCATTGCGTCACAAATTCATTCACGTGAAACAGCTCCTGTATTCTATTATTCACAGCAAAAGAAATCAAACAAGCATCCCAGTATAAACCCCTGAATAAAGAAACGATCTAATAAACCTTTTATTTTGTATTTTTGCACCAAGCAGAGGCGTGACCCTCAGAATCCGTTGTGCAGCAGACATTTGCTCATGATGGTCACCTCCTATCTTTTGATACCATGATCTTTTTATGATCGTCATTAAATTTACAGCTGATATAGCGGATACGGCAGCTGTTTAATTTGAGGTTTCCATCTAATATCTTTTGTTGACATTCTTTTGCAAAGCTGACAGCATAGAATATTCTGCTCTGTAATAAATAATATGTGTTCCTTGTTTAGTTGTAGTAAGCTAATAAACCTAAACTGTTTTCAATAGTTTCCAACACGAATTTAAGTCAGCGGTTTACCAACCTCGAACAGGAGGAGTGGAAACGCAGGTGTTGAAATAGGTGCAAGAGAAGGTTGTGATTATTGCAAATAGTGCAAGCATAACATAATGCCATCCAATTGTAGAGTTAGTGCTTACAGCTGGAGTGTTACTACGAAAAAGAAATCCAAAGGTAAGTCGTCTCGTGCTGGTAACCAGAAAGTTTTGCAGTTTTTAAAATTCAATGCTGTAATCCAAGAATTAGTATGAAATACTTTTTAAATACTTATTACTATTAATTCTAACCGGTTATTGTGATTAATGCAGACTAATATTTGAATCCTGTAGATTCTTATGAAAATGACATTTACCGGGCCATGGGCCCACTACAGGATCTAGAACATGTCGCCCTCTATGTTTTCGGCAGGGTTTATGAATACAGCGCTTTAGGAATCCGTATCACAAGGATAAGCTCAAAGTCTCAAGTGAACTCACAATGTGTCCCATCAACGGAACCCACAGAAATTAACGACTTGGGTGACGCTATGATTTCTCCCACAGAATTTGAGGAATGGGTTCAAGAATCCAGCAATGAGTTTAGGTAAGTCCTCACCAGATGGCAAAGTTTGGAGTTGTCAGGAATATAATAAATAATTGTCACAGCAATGTAGTAAATTAGTAAAGCAATCAGGATTCATGCGCCGTTGTATTGTTTTTCAAAGCCAAGAAACATTTGACCTGGCGGAACGAAATTGTGTGACATGGGCAGCGATGGCCGCTAAAACTTTAGGAGTGCGTCCTGACCCCATCTGGCGGGAAATTCAACGATACGTCGAACGCAAGTAATAACTAATATAAATCGTTTAAAAATACAGAAAGCAATTTAAAATTTAAATAAATTATAACAGTAACCTAATTGCAATTCTTGCAACCCCAATTAGCCAAGAAACGCTTCAGCACTTACCCTACGTGTCACCTGGTGAGTCGTCACGCAACGACTGGATCCGAAATACCGGAAGGGAGAATAATGCTTTAAGTACTCAGAGAGCGTGCTGTACACAAATGTAATTATGCGGATATTATACAGATTTACTTCCTGTTCATTAAAAAAGACATGTGGAATCGGTTTTGTAATACCCGGGCGTTTCTCTCAAAATGTGTGATTTGATAATCTGTCATTACGATGCCGAAATAAAATTATTTTAGTCATTCTATATGCAGTTTTTAAATTTTAAAGTGTTGTCAGGATATCGAATCAATGAAAATTGAACCAATTAAAACATTTAACAGGTTCTGCCGCAGCTGATGCATCATGGCATTGAAAATCATGCAACGTCTATAAGGAACAAAACTGACCAAAGTTCAATTTTTTATCTGCAGGGAAAGCAGCAGAAAGACCTTTTTTATACTGTTTTTGAATTATCTTCATGAAATATAAATTGTGGACCTGATTCTAGGTAGTTGTGAGACCCTTCAAAGTCTTTTACTTTACTTTAATTCTACTCTACTCACTTTAATACTAAATGGTCCGCGTGAGGATCACATGGAGAAAGATTTTATTCAGCAGAAGAGGAACAGCCATAGAGAAGCCTTTATAACGGGCAGAAGACCTGGTTTCGCGGATTCATGAGCCAAAAGCCTGTATAGAGTTCACAAGATAATAATAATGATACTCATTCCAATTCCAGTTGTATGATTGTCTCTGCCAGATGCTCTTCTTTCTTGGCCCTAGATATTCTTTTATCCCGGGCGGGAGCCAGAGGCTCATGACTTGTTCACACTTGGAAAATAGAGAGAGAAAGAGGGAGACAATATTGAATTGGATTGTATTTTTATTGGAATCCTTGTCATTCCTCTCGAGAGCCAAGAATTCCAATGTACATGCTCTGAATTCCAGATCCCGCTCTGGCCTACCCACGCTTTAAGCTGCCTGGACTCGGTAGATACCAGAGTTGATTCGGAAGTCTTCCAGAAATTCTCAAAACAGCTAACCACCATTCCACCACTAGGACTGCAGGGTGGGGAGTATATGTACTCTCTCAATTTCATACACTTACGCTCAAACTTGGAAGACCACACATAGCTTTACTGGAATAAGATGCTTTCTCCAACTTTCACCACACCATTTTCAAGGGGCGTACGTATATGTTTCTTCGTTCACCCTCCCATGCACGTTCACTCCTTTAACTTTCCATGTATATCAAATTACGGAAGTGGGTGAAAGTAAAACTAAACTACACGTCGCCCACCTTCCCACACCTCTCCTTCTCCTTATTAAGCCACTACTCTTCTATACTTTTGCCTCTCTCTCTGTACTAACATCCAACTTGTTACTAGTTTCTGTTCCTCGAATCTGGAGCCACACTTGTACACTTTCACCAACTTTCTCCACTTGTTGTTGGTCAACAAGTGCAAAGAACAAGTTTTGTGTGGTTTACCAAAACAATTCCACTCTTAAACCCAAGGGGAAATGGGACAAATTTCTGGGAATTCCAAAACTGAAATTTCAAACTTACAAATTTAATAGTATCGTAAACTACCCTCCGCAAACAAGACGCTTTTGAACTCATGGATACATGTACCCTAGTTTATTGTTGTTCCGCGGTTGCTCAGAGTTTGCATGCAGGCCGGGAAAAACAGCTTTGGTGTGGCCAGTGGACAAACCCGAAACGATTCCATTAAGGTGACCGTTAACTGGAGAAGACTGAATGAAATATATGAGGTAGGGGACGGAGGGTGAAAGCAAGGCGGACATTACAATGCAACGTGGAGTCCCTCTGCTCAAGTTTCTATTTATCTGGTTAACAGTTTAGTCAACGGGTATAAGTTCACGGGTAAAACAAAGAAAACCTAGAGAACATACCAACGAAGCCCAACAGTTAGTGTAACCAGTCAGGGTCAGGAGGAGTTTAGACCCGATGCTAGTGTGCACTGCAGGTAATGGAACCGGGTACGATTACTTTGACTTGCTCTAAGTTCTGTGATGGGGTGAGATGGAGGGTGAAAGTAGCAAGTAAATGGCGCGGGGGGGTAGCAAGCACAGTTAGCGAGGGAAAAAAGTTCTCATGGGTATCTCAAAGCTGGTGAAAGCGGTGAAAGGAGAAGTTCAAAGAGTATTCTTTGTGCAGGACACGTGCGAAATATTCTCCACGCTCTCATGCATCCTCGTTAATACCTTTTAAAAGAAACTCGAGAAAATTCACTCAATTTTCTTTCCCAACTGTAATACGAAACCTCTTAATGAAATGCCCCCGAAAGAACAATTTATTGAACCTACTTTTCTACAAGGTTACGGAGGGTAAGATATGAGAAACTTGTAACTGCTCGGAGACACAGAGTGCGATAATAGGTTGGTGTGAAAAATAAGGGTTTGGAGCAATTAAATTTTCTAGTTCTCTGTTTCTTTTCTTTTCTTAACCGATAAAAATCCAATCTGTTCAAATCAACATCGTCTACAAGATTAGTTATGTGCACATCTGCATGCAGCGCTTTTTTGTGCATAAGAAGCTCAAACCAACTAAAACTGCTTCAATTGCTTAGCAACAAGTTATAATCCCTTCATTTAGGCACACTTGTACATGCTATTAATTTTCTGAGCATCTTTGGCACTAAGTCCATTTCGTTACCCAATGGTTGCTCCACTCTGTTTCACAATGTTGGTTTTCTTGGTTGGGTAGACAGCAAAAGCATACAAACTGTAGTGCATGAGGCTCCCGTAATCATACGTCACTCCGAACGGATCAACTTCGTTAGAATTAGAATTATACTTGTAAAAGTTGTTATTATTAACAACATGCAATCATACTCATATCTATTAATCATCAAATTCATAAACGGTCGTTGGGAGTCCCAACTTGGGACGAACCAAATAGTTTCGATGAACGAAGTACGACCAAAGAACTAGGAGATTCCACAGTACCACCAATTATGAATAGTTACGTTAATTTTCGACGATTACCTCCTGGGATGTTGTCATAATTGATGGTTACAAAATCATCTCTGTCCGTTCGACTTTTTTCGTGGTAAAATCCAATAGCATGGATTAACTCGTGGGCAACCACACCCAGCTATCTCCCGTCAAGGTTCAGTTGCTGAGCAAATCCGAGGTTCCCAACATACGAGTAACATCCGGATTGACTATTGATTATATTGACGTAAGCACTGTCAGATGCAGATGAGCGTTCTCTGAACTTGACGCAAGTCCTGGAAGAGATTTCCTTCATGGCGTTCGCAATTATTTGTCGATGAGAGCTGCCTTTGAAGATGGAATTGCTTGGTAACTAATAAGCTCTCATTTAAATTTCTGTGCCAATTAATTAATTAATATTTACTTACTACTGAAATAGGAGCCGAATGAGTATACGACTGTGTTAGATGGCCACCTGTATCTTGTGTCCTTAAGTCCAGATTTGCCCTCAACTTCTGCATCGCTCAAGATAATATCGTCTTCGAAATGAGGTCCGCGCTCGTCGATATTATCTAGCCGTCCCTTAACATCTGGATGGTTAAAGTAATATCCAAAATAGATGTTATAAGCTCCAGGCAAGACATTAGGTGAAAGTTTTGCCTCGAATTGTGTAGTTTTTTGTATGATTAATTTCTCATTAAAATTTAAATGAGTATATTTTGCGGTCGCGTAGTTTTTAGCTGACTAGATTCAATGTAAAAAGCAGAATGTGTTAGGATTCCAAATCAGGGAGTGCTAGTTAATTATGATAGAAATAAAAAAGTTTTTAAAATTCAAGGAAATCAAGTGGTTAGCTTCATCTGTGTGAACCTCAGTATTGCTAACGCTTTTTTGCCCATAATTCATTAAAATAGCCGATGCATACATGTTTTAATTATATTGAATTTTAAATCTATGACCTCTGCAACTTGATGCTCTTTAGTTTCCTCTTGTGCAAATTTATAATTTTCACGGCAAAAAGTTGTTTGTGGCGTTTTCATGTTGTGACCTTTTGAAATGGTGACCTTTTCAAGTATGGCCTTTTCAAATGTGGCCTTTTAGAGGGAATCCGTAATATACGTTGCTTTTGATGCATGCAATAAGATTTATTTGCTATTACTCAGTAAAGCCGAATGAAGGAGTACAAGGTTATTCAAAAGTAGAGTTGGAAGGCTTGAAAAGTAATAACGTTCGCCACGCCCCGGCTCTACCTTTAAGAACTGTAGTTCTCTCAGAATCCGCTCCAACTATCTAGCACTTGTACATGTTGTTGAGTTTCTGGACATCCTTCTCACTGAGTCCAGTACGTTGACCAATGGTAACACCCTCCTGTTTTGGGAGGATGGTGTCCAATCCATTTTTGGTGAAAGCAGTATTTGAATAGTGCATAAGACTCCCATAATCGTATGAGACACCGAAGGGATCAACATAGGTGGCGTCGTACTTTTTGAAATTACCTTCTTTTCCTGCAGAGGGACAGTTGAAAAATTAAAATTTGGCCTCAAGAATCTATATACCTCTTACCACTTCCATCACCTCTAGGGCTTCACGTCCGCATACCTGGTTTAATGTTTTGGAACTCGATCGTCACATAGTCATCTCTATCTGTTCGGCTTTGCTCATGATGGTAGCCAATGGCATGAACGAATTCGTGTGCAATGGTTCCAATTCCGTTCCTGAAGCAGCCTTCTGCCAAATTGAGAATTTGCTTTCGTCCCCGGTAGCCGACTTTGGAAAAGCAGCCACTTTTTTTATTGTTAACCAGGATGTAGCCTTTCACATCATCTTCCTCGCTAATCTCCTTGAACTTGATGCACGTTTTTGAAGTTATTTCTTTGATTGCAGCATTGATGACTTCAACTTGGTCTTCATCTGTAACCTCAACCCAAAATTCAAGTTAGTGTTACAATGAAATACATCTATCTCTGTGTACCGGAGTAGCTACTAAAAATATGCACATGTCTCAGGCTTTCGTACTGAAACTTTCGCTGATTCTGTAGGATACAGTATTTGCAGGCCACCGATACTTGGCAGCTTTGATTCCGGATTTAAGCATTGCCAATTCGTTTTCATCAAGAACCATATCGCCTTCAAAATAACCGGCCTCCTCAGGATTAGGTTGTTGGTAAGCCGCTTCCGCGGATAATCCTGCAAATGAAAACAAAATTATCAAAATGCACTAGCTAAAAATAAAAGAACTTTTATAATAAGCAAAGAACACACCGAGAGTCTCTACTTGCTGATCGACAGGAGCTGAGGCGGAGAAAGCAATGATGCTACAGACGAGTACAAGTTTCAAATCCATGATGAATTTTCGTTGAAACGAATGATTCAACAAGATCTCGAGATGTGTTCGGTATGAGTGTGATATCAACTGTAGCTCGGGCGGAGGTTTTATACGAAAAAGTAAATTCTTTTTTTACCACAAAACGATCATTTTATCCGCTTGAATTGCAATTAAACTCTTACTAAGTATTTTAATATAGGTGATAAAAATTTAAATTGGCAAATACATTGGCAATTAAACTTCATCAGTGCTTAAATTACCGAATTTTATTTATGTTTAACTTGTCATTAAAATTTAAATGAGCATATTTTGTGGTCGCCAAGTTGACTACATTCTAATGTAAAAGGCAGAAGTTGGTGGGATCCCATCTCAGGTATTGCTACTTAATTATGATACTAATGCAAAACTTAGTAACCAATGTGTGCGAACAGATGAAGCTACCCATAACTAGAATCAGTTGCATCTCAATTTCCTCTGAAGTTACAGGACGGATGGCACACAGAGTAATTTCTGAGAGCATTCACCGATTAAACAAAGTAAAATTTTAATTAATATTGACCGTTCAACTTTCAACTCAACGCTTGTGGGATGATTACAAAACCTGTAGAAATTTTAATTAAACAGGGGATTAGGTTAGACGAGTACAAGTAAAATGCAGCAGTTGCGTTGGCTTAAGTTGAACCTTGGAAGTGTAAAAGCTTTAGTTTTTATCCTAACGGCAACGCCAGCCTTGTGAGTTTAGTGGGGTAAGTAAGGGTGAAAGTGGAGAGAAAAGACATTGAAAACTGTTTTGCATTTTATCAAGTTGATTCCACTTGTTAGCTCCCTGGCTGCTTCCGAATTTCCGAATCGGTTCAGCCTGTACTTGGGTAGCCCTAATAGTGCCACTCTTCGCGTCCCGAGTAAGTAAGGGAGTGTCAGCGTTGACGCTCCGTGTTCACATCATCACAGGGAGGGGATGGCAGAGGAGCCTATTTAGTGGTTCCAGTTTCAAGGAGTAAGAGGACTTTGATGAGTTTAAATTCCCCTTGCCCCAGGTACTAATACCCGGGTAGATGAATTTGAGTGGGCCACTTAAAAGCACTTGGACTCTCTGCGAACTTCTATTTTCGGAGGAAGACGTACATGAGAAAAGTTTTGCTACCCTGGGAAGCTTAAGTACTTACGTGCGAGAGAAAAGGGATACTTGTGGAGAAAAGGAAAGGATGCAGGGTTGTCTTCTCTCACCCGGCTAGAGCTACCTTTCAGACGGTAGACAAGTTAGGAAGAGAAGAGGGGATTGCTCCCCGATCTGCTTGCTTTCTCCATGAATCGTTTCTATCTATAGAATCTAGAAAAGCTACCTTTCACTATATATAGTGTTCCTCAAAGCTAACAAGCCCAATCAGCAACTCAATTCTGGAGAAGATTCTTTCCGTCCTCCACGACTCTCTCCCCCTCTTAGTCTTGTCCCCAGTACTTTCACTACTTTCACCCATCGGACCCGCTAATAGTTTCCCTATAACTTACAATGAGATTGAAAGGACAAGTTTTCTCAGGAGCCACACCACCACCACACACTACTCATCTTCTCCACCTCTCACTTACTTTCACTTCCTTCACTCTCCCCCCCCTCTCTCTTATGCACTCTCTTAGCAGTCAAGGAAGTAATCATGTGATGCCCGGCAAGGAAAAAGGAGCAACGGGTAACTAACTATAGTCAACCCTCAGAGTTGCCTCTACAGCTTCTTTACTTTCATCCACCCAGCAGCAACGTAAGGGTGCCGAGAGAAACAAGAGAAAGGTAGTAGAAAGTTAAGAGACTTTCTACCAACCCCTCTGAGTCTCACTTTCACCCACTCTCTCTCTCTCTCTGCCTATTAGTTTTCTTACTTCATCCTCCTACAACTTGACACTGTGGGTTGGTGGAAGCGGGCTATTACTCGAGTTTTAAGAGCTACTCCATTTCTCCATCCATTACAGTCCTGTATACGAGGAGGGGATTGTAATTGTGGCCAACACTTGAACTTTCTCCACTCTCACCTCACTGCTTTTCAATACTTTAATTGGTTTTTCCAATCAGTCAGCCAGCCATCCAGCTCCGGCTGTTAAACCGACTGTGAGAAGATTTCCTCTGTCAATGGCTACCCCCCAGCTGCATGTAAGCTGTAAATGATGACCTTCGGCAAAGTTTCAGCTTGACTGATAGGCAGTAAGAAAGCCTGCCGAACAAATGACAAACAAAGCGGAGAAAGTATGAAGAGTAAGGATTAGGGAGAGAAGGAGAAAGCAGGAAAAGAAAGTAAATGAGAAATCGAAAATACGAGACGGGAAATAAGTAAAAGTTTCCCTAGGAATAATGGAGATATTTCTGCGTGAATATTCATGAAGATGAGAAAGGAGGGGATGAGAAGATGAGAATCTTCTGACTTGAGGATGAAGAAGATCAAGTCAAGGAGAAGTAAAGTTCAAGTCTTGTGATTTTGGCAAAAATATATAGGAAACGGGTGGAGAAAGCAAGGAGAAAGGCGAGGAAACATCCCGGGGAAAGTTACTGAAATTCTGGATGAATCCAGAGAAAGCAGTTCCCGGGATTGCTCTGAGGGGTTAGTGGAGTACATTAACGTTGGGAGGGTGGGCGAGAGTATTGAGGAGATCGGGACAATCTTTTTTCAAGATTAGAAATCACAATATCGATACGCACGAAAAAATGGCCGTTATGCAAGAATGAATGAGGATGGAGAATAGAGAGTGAGAATGTGAATTTTTTACAGACCTTACTGCATCTAACAATTTCTAGTCGGCTGCGCAATTATATGCGAATGTAAGAGAGGAACTAGTGGAGGAAAATGTACAAGAATGAGAAGAGTCTGGTCTGGAGAAAGTGGAGAAAGCTGGGAGGAAGGAAATATACAGAGGCGTCTTCTGAGAAACTAGCACTGAAGAAGGCGTAAGAGGAAGACGAAAGTCCTGATATGATATAAGTACAGTTGTGTATACATGTAGAAGTGTGTGGAGAAAGTAAAGAGAAAAAATGCTTTGAATTTTTATCTATTGTTCGAGTGGATGAGATTCCTCGGGTTTCTTACCCGCTTTGATTTTGGCTGGATGCCTTGTTCTAGTCAAGATAGTGGGGGGAAGCGGAAATATCGGGAAGATGCTCCTGCCCTCCTTTTGTGGAGAGGGGAATCGATCAAGCTCAGTCCCTTCCTGGAGTGTCAACGATAAATCACTGGCACTTTTCAAAGAATATCGATAACAAGCCTAGAACAGAAAACATGTGCTAAGTAGACAAACCATTGGAATCTTACAAATAGATGTGTAGGGAAAAGGGCAATATCTAAACGTTCTAAGAGTCGAACTACACTAGCAAGCAGATCAGCTATGCCCTCTGTGAGCGAAGCAGAAGCTGTGATTTTGCCTGCACTGGAATTACTTAGATAGACGGAAAACTATATGAGTTCCTTCCAATCCTGTACTTTCTGGGAAAAAGATGGATAACATCTTAGAGAGAGGAAATTAATAGACTAGTAAATAGAAGAATATTAAATGTGTTATGGAGAGGAAGCTCTAGAGAACACATGTAATTATTAACTGCATTTTATTTCCGAAACCTCTAAAGAATGGGTTGACTTAGATTCTTTTTTCGGGAGATCCTATAAGTGCAGATCAACGATCGATTTGCTAGTAAGAAGGACATCTATTCCTGTCACAGACCTGCCAAATTCGTTATCTGATTTATCATCGATACAGCGTGTAGTCTAGAGTTAATCCATATTCATAGAGGAGAATCATGGAAAACTTGTATTGCAGAGGGAGCAGAAGTAAACAAAGGGTCGCAGGAATGAATAGAAGAAAGTTTCTTGGTAAATTTAGGACAAAAGAAGTTCCACTGCATAATGCCTGAGTTGCGTTAAAACAGTATTCACAAAAGTTTTCGACGATGCAAAAATTCAAAGTAATAGAAATGTTGAAATCAAACTTCCGATGCATCCTTCAGAAGGGTAAACCTTGTAAATCGTTCAATGCTTATAGGAAGTCTGGAGCTGTAAAATGTCATAAATTAAAATTACAAGGAATAATTTGGATATTGCAAAGAATAACAAAAATATAATGGGGACAATGAGAAGCACCAATAAATTGCTTACTTGGTTTGGTAGCTTCTTCAGCTGCGTTCGTGGTTTCTTCTGTGGTTGCTTTTGTGAAGTTAACGTAACCTGCCCTGTGGCTTAAAATAAGAAAGAAACAACTTTTTTTTTCTTCTGAAAACTTGCACAACAACGGGAAAACTAGGAACTTGAAGACTATGCCTTTGCTAAACTTTTTAAATCCAATGTGACAAACTTTTTTCTCCCTGGATTACTGACAGGTGCTTCCGGTAAAAACCTAAGGGGTCTTATTATTAGAAACTCATTCTACAAAGATTTACCCTACTACAAGTTAATAGTCGATTCCGTCAACCCCCGGAAGATTAAGTTTTAGGCATGCAGGAAAGTAAACTGATAGCTATACCAGATCATAGTACATAATTGTTCCACTGAAAAGTTTTAGAAGGCTGTAGTTATTTGTTTCGTACCACAGAGTGAATATGGTTACACAACTGCTCTAACGAAGGTAGTTATTTTTCAAGAAGCAATATTTCGCTGCGTATGACATAACCTTAATTTGAGTACAATACGTTCCTGACGTTTCCAATTTGTTAGAGTTAATGAATTTCCTGCATTCGACAATGCTTACATCAAGAATATAAAGCGTACAGCGTACTGAGCGTACTACAAAAACTGAATAGGACGAACACATTATTAAATCAGAACAAAGTTAACAGATTCTGTTTAAAAAATAAATTCTACGTACGCTGGCTTTAGCGCAGATCAACTCGTGCTTAAGTCACGACTAAGAATATTAGATCATGTTCCTGTTTAACAGAATAGCCAGCTTATGATTCAAATTCTGGATAACTTCGTCCTCCAACTGTTCTAGAATAAGGGGATACATTTTCCTTAATGAGAACTAACACCACTGACTTCGTACGAGGCAATCTGAGAAGATGAACGGTTTTCATCACCATTCTGCGATTCTTCAAAATTAGTATCGAAGTCTTCAAAATGAACGTGTTTTGGAGGCGGCATCGGTGGTAAGTTCTGGACGGAGCAGGCTAAAGGCTGGGTTTTGAAGAATTCGTCTTCCAATGCCTGCAACAATTATTCATTGTTTTAGACGTAAATACTCCTAGACTTGAGGATGTTTAAATGAAGTTTTAAAGGAAAGTAGGAAGGTTACAGCTTTTGCAGGAATACGTTTGCCTGAGTCATATAATAAAAATTTTGCGACGAAATCCGTGCCACCAGGTACATCTGAAGGCACCAATGTTTCCAATGGAATTGGTTCCATTGTTACAAATGAGATCTTGTTATAATCCGGTAACTCCGTTCTACCAGGCCATACTGATTCGTCCGGAGTTCCGAGACTTCGGATCACTTTGTAAAGCTGGTCGATATCATTTTCGCCCTGAAAATAATAGTCGTTTTCATTTAAAATCAGTTAGCAGCTGGATAACCCAACATCTTACACTGATTTTAAACTTACAGGAAAAATCGGTTTTCCTTTTAGCATCTCGGCAACAATACAGCCTGCTGCCCAAATGTCCACCCCCTCATTGTAATATCTCGCACCGTACAATAGTTCCGGGGATCTGTACCATCTCGTAGCCACTTGATGAGAGTATGCAGTTTTACCCACTTCTTCTTCTAAGAAAAGTCTGCACAGACCGAAGTCACCGATTTTTAAAACTTTATGCTGAGAAATCAAGAGATTTGCGGGCTTGAGATCCTATAAAGACAGTCAGAAGGTTAATCACTGACTTTCTGGAAAGTTAACGTTTTACATGGTTATGATTTTATTAGGTAGACAAGCTTACCCTGTGCATAATCCGGTTCTGATGCAAGTAACGTAGTCCTTTGAGTAGCATTAACACATAACATTTAACCTGGCTTCCGTTTAATTTATAAGTATTCAAGATTTCCCATAAGTTTGACGGCATGAACTCGAATACCATAACAAAGCTCAATCCTTGTGGAAACACGTCAATCAGATGAACAATGTGCTCATGTTCGATACACTGCAACGCCTTAATTTCTCGAATAACTGCAATCGGAAGGCCATCATCAGTGACTTTCTTCAGGGCAACCTTCTTCAAAGCCACTATTTCACTGTTCACCGTATTACGCGCTTTCAGCACAATTCCATGCGCTCCTTCGCCTACCGGTCCGATAACTTGATAACGATTCATATTTACTGACGCAGATGCTGGTGATAACTGTTACCTGAAATTATCTGAGAAGCAATCAAGCACTGATTAAATATACAACAACATATTTTTCTAGCTCCAAATCCTGTCACTTGACAATATACCAGTTTAAATTACCTGTAAAACTTGGACATGTACCAATCCGGGCCTTGTGGTGACACAAAAGGCGAATACATAATAGAATAAAGTTATTTTACTTTATATATGTGAATGATTAGTGATTAGTCAATCAAGACATGAAGTATATGAGATGAAGTTCATGATTATGACATTTCGTTTCCACGTGAGTCCGAATCACAACATTAGGTTTGAATTACGCGCGGATTCTTACCGCAAGTTTTGAAATACATGTGCGTGCAATTCAATGCATCCTTCCGAACCGAACCTCTAAATCGACACGTGAGGCTTAAATGTTTAACACACTTCACAATTAAAGTACGATATTCAGCGGCTCTGAAAATTTGAGAAAAGGTAACTAATTATATTCTCATTTGTTTAATCTAAATAGCTTCTAGCATTTACTTACTGTGAGGATTGGATTGTGAATTTGATTTCAGAATATGCAAATATGTGAACGTATTTTTATTTTGACGCAGATTTTTGTCGGAATGAGAGGTAAAGGCAAGCCTAGAGGTAGAGGTCGTGGAGGGGGAGGAGGGGGGTCATCCAGAGGCGGTTTTGGTAAAAATAACTTAAGCCGCAAACAAATCACGCATTTGCAACAGTTTGGAGAAGCACATCCAAGCGAGGAGTTAGACAACGATGAATTTGGTCCATCAAGTTCAAAGAAATTTAAAGGAAAATTCAGTGGCGGGGATGATCGGTTTGCTCCCAAGTTCCGAAATCCGGTTCCTTCCAGTTCAGAATCTGATGAAAGCGAAGAAGAGGCTACGCCTTACGGAGAACTACTGACATTAGTTAACGGGAAGAAAACCAAAAAAGTTGAAATCCTGAGCAGTGATGAGGAATCAAGCGAAGATGAAGAGAAAGAAGAAGCGGTGGAATCAGGAGATTCTCTGTCTGATGATAACGGAAGTGGAGAAGATTATGTAACCGCCGAAGAGAAATCCGATGATGAAATCGATGATATTTCAGCCCAAAATATTGATGAAAATCCAGCGAAGCAGGAGGTAGAGGACGATGAGGATCATAATGATGCTGATGACGACGGACCTGGAGAAAATGTTATTCTGGAAGAAGAACTAGATCCAGAAGCAAGCGTAAGCTGCAGTGCTTGATTTTGTATAAAATTAAATGTTCCTGCCGTAAGTATGCAGCTTTTGGTTGGTGTTACATTGATTTATGTTTTTGTATTATACAGGATGATTTCGGGAACGGAGGAAAGTGTGTAGATCCGTTTGTACTTCACTTTGAACAAATTTTACCAGAAGGGTTCGTGGAGAAAATAAAAGCCGGTGGGAAATTGTATGAAGTTCAAGTAAAAGGTGAATATCCTGTTCTTGAACAGTATCAGTTTCTTGGTGTATCACCCACTGTTGAATCTTCAAAGGGAAAAGAAGTTTGTCAGTTGGACGGTTATGTCAGATCGACGGTCGAAATTCCCGGACCCCCAGTACCGCCTAAGGCAGGGGGCATAACTGTTGATGATTTGAACCTCAAGTCACAGTTTAAATCAAGAATCGGGATCGCTAATCAGGTAATAATTTGGAGATACGACTGCTAAAAACAATCCAGTTGGTAGAGAATCTTATAATATTCGTGTTGTTGAACTTGAAGTGTTTACTAAAGCATATTATTACGCGGTCTCGTAGTATTGTTTGGATCAGGAACTTTGCAAGGGACCGATTACGCCATTGCAAGGAGAACTGCTGTCCTTACTTACACAATACAGGGATGTATGCTTTCCGGAAAGGAATTTTGACAACGCTGAATCAATTAGAGTGGTAATCCTAGTTTCATCTTTGATAATTATAAAGTAACGAGAAAAAGATCTCAACGTTTCATGTAATTTTTAGGCATACTGTATTCACGCTGTAAACCATGTGATGAAGACTAGGACAAGAATTTTGCATCATAATGCAAAACTAAGTTCTAAACTTGATGTACCTGAAGAGTATCGTGATCAAAGCTTTGTCCGGCCCAAGGTGTTGATAGTACTTCCATTTAGGGAAAGTGCCTTACGGTGAGTTTTGACTTTATAGAAATTCAGTATTGGTAATATTGCGTAGGAATAGGAACATAAATTAGTTGTAAGTTCTGATTTTCTTACAGGGTTGTGAAGACGCTAATAAGCCTATTCTTTGAAACTGAGAAAGGGAATGTAGTAAACAAGAAGCGATTTGTCGCTGAATACGGTGGGGAGACCTTGTTCATGCCAAAGACAAATCCAAAACCA
Source organism: Sminthurides aquaticus (assembly GCA_906901655.1). Taxonomy (NCBI): domain Eukaryota; kingdom Metazoa; phylum Arthropoda; class Collembola; order Symphypleona; family Sminthurididae; genus Sminthurides; species Sminthurides aquaticus. The sequence goes on from CAJQTT010000010.1 coordinate 6,864,716, forward strand.
GAAGATTATATGAAAACTTTTGCTGGAAACGTGGATGATAATTTTCGAATAGGTATTTCCATCACGAAGAAATCTATGAAGGTAATTGTATTATTTAACCCAAATCATTCTCGTTATGAGGTTGAGTATAGTGTAGTAGCTCTGAAGAAATATAACTTAAGTTTATAACTTCTAATTTCTAGCTATTCTCCGATTTCTACTCCTCGGATATTATTATCGCCTCACCACTGGGTCTCAGGTTGATTATTGGCGCAGAAGGAGAAAGGTTTGTATTAATTGATCTGAAAACTAATATGGAGGATGCGATTGCTGCAACATCAATAGATCAAAGGATTACAATTAGTTTTTGTTTTTAGCGGCCGGGATTACGACTTTCTATCTTCTATTGAAGTAGCCATTTTAGATCAAACTGATATTTTCTACATGCAGGTACGCACTATGCGTTGTATGACCAGCTGATGACCAGAAAATACTCAAGTCGAATGCTTCAAGAAATATTCATTTGTTGTATTCAAACATGATTTCGCTCTTGTTTACAGAGTTGGGATCACGTATTACACCTGTTCCGTCATTTGCATCTTAAACCTGTCGCCACGCATGGAACAGATTTCAGTCGTATTCGTCCTTGGGCGCTAGACGATCTTAGCAAATATTATTGTCAAACCATAGCTTTCAGCTCCATACATTTCCCAGAGCTGAATGCACTATTTTCACGCTACTGCAAAAATTATGCTGGACTGGTTAAGTTTGTTAATCCAATTGGCAGAGGTAGCATTTGTCATGTTACTGCCCAACTTCCACAAGTAAGCCACATTACTAACTGATTAATCGATTCAATGACTTAATAAATGTATAACTAAGAATAATGAATGAAACTTATTCCAGGTGTACCAAAAGTTTCCATGCCAGTCACTTGCAGAAACCCACGACTCACGTTTCCAGTTTTTCTTAAAAAAGATATTGCCTAACTTTTCCGGAAAGCTGATGTCACATACTTTAATATTTGTTCCATCTTACTTTGACTTTGTACGCATAAGGAATCATTTCAAACGAGAAGATGTCAGCTTTGTACAAATTTGCGAGTACACCAAGGTAACACTTTTTATTCTGTCGTCTCGGTTCTGCTCACATGAGCTCAAGTCAATGGCCACAATATGGAATTTTATGCCTTGATTTGTAATTTCAGGATAAGAAAATAGCTCGAGCAAGAGATCTCTTCTTCCACAACTTAAATCACTTTATGCTTTATACGGAACGAGCCATGTTTTTTAGGAGACTTCGACTAAAGGGAATTGGACACATAATATTTTATCAGCTTCCACAAAACCCACAGTTGTACTCTGAATTGTGCAATTTGATGCAGGTACTCATTTAAGTCAATGATTTACCGATTTACGATCAGGATTTGGAATTATTTTAAATGTTGAAATTTTGTCAATCATATTTCCTTATCACGATGAAATTACAGCTACAATTATTTCTATTACAGGAAGACTATCAGAGCAAAAGAGTAAAGGTACGAAAAAACGCCAGTGTGACAACAATCTACTGTAAATATGACGCTCCGAGACTGGCAGCCGTTGTGGGGTCGGAGCGAGCCAAGCACATGCTTAGTTCAGATAAAGATGTTTATGCGTTTGTAACTGGACAATTGTGATCCGTCTTATTCATTGTTTGTATGGACGTTTTTAAGTTATTGAAATGCCTATTAGAAGTGCACCAAATTACAATCGCCACTGATCCAACCATGTAAAATAGTTATTCGGACATTCGGAGTAGTATAAAAGATAATGGGATGAAAGCAGTTAAGGTAATATTTTTTTACAAACTGAAGTTCAAATCGTTAATTTAAAAAAAACTGTTTATACAAATGCCAGGAATACATGAAATAAGTTTTGGCAGTTAAATGACATTCATCTTTGAGTTGGAGAATAGCTCTTTTAAAGTAAATCGAATTTTGGGGAATATTAAAAATTGGGATGCTAGCTCTATGCGAAAAAATATCTACACGGAAAGATGTGTCTGTGCTGCATGTTGTTAATTCAAAATAAACTTCCGCTTTTTACTTCAAGTAATAACATTTTATAGTCATTTCTGTTTTACTCGGTTCTTATGAGCACTTTTCGAATACCAAATCAGTAATTGGGCGTTCGATAATAGATAATTTTTAGGTTGCCAGCTCGTGCGAGTAGATGTTAGCTCAGTGTTCACAGTATATTCAGGCGATTAAACGTGAGCGACTTATTACAATTACGTGGAAAATGATTTATTGGCACCTTCTGCCTCTCTGATTTGCATTGTGGATAATGTAAAACCTCAATAGCTCGGTACTATGAAACGGATTCTTCCTCGCATTTCTTCAAGTTATTTAAATACCACTGATGATCTTCACCAGCTGCCGTCGCCAATATTCCACCCTCGTTCGGAAACTGTACCTGCAATAGACAATTTTCTCACTATTGTTTCAATTGCGCATCAATTTGAACAATCCGGAGTTTCGCATTAATACAGTTCAATAAATTTTACATATGCTTAAATCAATTAACTTTTTACATTCTTATCATAAGAGTAGTGACCACCGGACATATCTGTCATAGTTCCACCAACAGCAGCTAATATCGCTTCCGGAGCGCATGAATCCCATTTTTTGCAACCCGCGCTAGCAAATACGTAAGCATTTGCTCTTCCTTCCATTATTAACAGTGTCTAATGTAATAAAAAAATTCAAGAATTATTCCCCAATTACGATAGAAAAGTCGAACAAAGATCTTGTAGCTTTTATAATTCGTTCATACCTTGTATCCAGCACCTCCTACACGGAGGATTTTGTCAGGTGAAAGACAAGCCAAGGCCCGCTCGACTTTGGGGTTAGAATGTGATCTTGTTGTGGTTACAACACGTTTAGATGTAGGAGCAGGAAGAGCATTAAATCCACCGAAACCTACGCCGGGAATCCCCCATAGTGTCCTTCCAGTAATTTTGTTTGAGGAACTGTCCAGAAAAAATGGTTGACCAATTACTCCGGCTACAGATTTGCCACCGACAGCAAATCCTACCAAGACTGTCACACCTTCCGTGACTCCTTCAAAATTATAAAAGGCAATCATTTACAAGTGCCGTCAAGTTCAAAATAATTTCATCACAGGTGTTTTAAATAAAGTAAATGTTGCTTTTTAGGCAAAGCCTTGAAAAAGTTCAAATGCACACGCACCTTTAGTAAATTCAGCTGTTCCGTCCAGGGGATCGATCCATATGACGACCTGTAAATTCAAATTATATTTATAATTAGCAGGCTAACGGACTTTACGCTTCTGAAAAATAAATTAACAACGTTCAACGTTACCTCATCTTCAGTAATTGACTCTAAATTCGATGGAACAGCGCCTGAAAGTATGGATTCCGGTACACGAGTAGTTCCAACATCTGCTCCCAAATACTGTTCAAACTCTTCGGCAACATCCTCTCCTTCTTCTCCGATAATTGACGCTTTGGGGAATAATTCCGACAATCGCTTTGTTATAAACGTTTGAGCCGCTCTGTCAGCCTTGGTTTGAAAATCGTTTGTTCCCTGTGAGTAAAGTAAACAAAGTTGAAATATTACTGATTCCCTATTCTCTTTTAAGACAGCGCAGCGCCACAATACGGAGATTAATTTTAGTACACTCACTTTATCGACAACGTCTAGTTGACCGGACTGCATGACCTGTCGGACAATCGATTGCGAAGTTGTGACGATTTCGCAAGCTTCATCTACCATTCTGTAGAGAAGTGGAATGTTTGTTCGTGTTGTGCACGCCATTGTTGCAAATAATCTGATCATGGGAATGAATTCAAGCGGTCTATTTGTCACTTTCCTACAGGGTCACAACTGCGCGGCAAGAATACAGTAGCCTGTGTTTTCAGGTACCAATTGGTAAACGCATATCAATGAGTGTGCTTCATTGGACTTTCTCTTTTAAGGAAACAATTGTAGAAGTAACAGGGGGTCCCGAGCTTTAATCAACTGTTCCGCCTGAAAAGATATGTGACTTGAATTTGGAGCGGTGGGGGACTACCTTGCTATAGGGCGGTTGTGTGAGCATTTCAGAGTGACTTCAATGGATTTGAAGCTAGCTAGCATTGGGATTCGCGTTATAAATTTGTCCCAAGGAAAAACTCTTTGAGATATGCAGTTACCATTGAACACAGCTAAATGAGTTTCCTTGAATCAAACCCATAGCATATGCTACAAACACAGAGTGGTACCGTTGCAAATTACAATTTTTATTCTCTTCATTGACCAGCTCGCGATTATATCTTCATAGCATCATTCCCGTAACACAATTCTGTATCACAACTAAGCATTAGGTGTTCAAATATCTTTCTGGTCGAAAGCATTCTGAATGCCAACGAATGCTGAATGTAATCCGAGTCTAGTGATTCAGCATTCTAACCTACACGCAACACCTTTGAAATATGTTTGGGGGAACATTCACTGAGAGTTAACTAGATACTTGGCGAGTCTACTCCATAGCAGATAATCGCGCCTGGTATGAAAAACTTTTACACCAGCTTATTAATACTGGTCCTTCTTTCAAATTCACGAAACTACGCGAGCGATTTTTCAAAAGTAGAGATCGAACTTAATATTAAGGCACTAATGATATCATCATTGGCATATTTTCGTCTCAAAAGTATGACAAAATGGATCCTTCTGGAACCTTACTATCTAGGAATGAAAAACTCTTTGACATCTTCCGTATTAAAAATCGTATCCGTTCTTGGGAGCAGACGCATTCAGTTCAAATGTTCCATCTTCATTCACATCCGGAACTATGTCGGCATCCTCGGTGTTCTGGAAATAGATTCACAGATTATTGCAAGAATTTTCTATTTTATCCCAAGTAATACAGCAAAGAGAATTTTAACTCCCAGTATCTAAGACACAGAAAATGTAATACTACTTACATCCGAGAAATACATGTCGACAATGTTGTATGCTTTTTCGTAAACCGTTGTGTTCTCGTGATTCTGCAGTTGCTCAATCTTGTCTAGTCCTCCGCATTCTTCTACTGCCACAGCGACTTTCTCTAACTGTCCAAGCTCATTCGCGGCCTGAAACAACGAGAAATATTCGTCAATATATGATAGCAGATATGATCCACATCAAGAAGATATGTCCAACCAAAACCTTTTTTAACATTTGTTGCAAATACCTTTAACATATTCTCGATTCCATCAAGAATGACGACTACTGTCTTCCAATCTCGAATCGATAATAATTCACAGAAAGCTTGAATCATGCCATGGTTTCCAAGATAAACTAAGTGCTCCACGGAACCTCCAGAAGTGATGTTAGTAATGGCCCATACAGCTTCCTTCTGAGCTCGAAGATCGCCCTGCAATAAAAATGGAAGTTACCGATTAATAATTATAATTGATATTATAAACGTAACTATATTATTGTCAATTCAAATCATTCAATCTTTCTCTTACCTTCTTGAGAACCTCTACGAGATAAGGGACAATCCCAGATTGGACGACCATATTGACTTGCTCCAAACTTCCTGCAGCAATATTAGAAACGGTCCAGGCTGCCTCTTTAATTATATTAGGTTTATTCTGATAGTTTTTGAACAAGTCCATCAAGGCGGGAAGCACTCCAGCTTTAAGGACAGCATGAGTCTGGAAACACACGTTTACATAATTTTAGTGAATATTTCATGCATAAATGCTAATCAAAACCGTAACTTCATGTCAAAATGTTCGTGCAAATACCTGAGAATCATTTCCAGTAACTATGTTTCCGACTGCCCTCAAGCAGGGAGTGATAATAGGAATGGCTGTGTGTTTTAATAGCTTAACCAAACGCGGGACAACTCCAGCTTTGACCACCTCTTCAATTTTGTCATTTGACCCATCGCTCAAATACGAAAGAGCCCAGCAAGCATCAGCTATAATGAAAACCGTTTGCTTATCATACAACCCTTTTTACATACATGCGACAATGCATGTAACTCCATTAGCCACTTACCAATAACTTCCGTATCACCCTCGTTGATGAGATGAGCTAAAGCGGGCAAGCATTCACGTGTAGCCTCAATAGGAGGAGGAGGATTCTTAGTCCGGCACAAGTTCGACAAAGTCCAGGCCACATTACGCAAAAACGTAGACTGAAAAGATAAATTGAATGTTTAATTACTGTCACAATTTATGTAAAACTTGTTTTAAATGTAAATCCAGGGATTCTAATACTCACCGTAACATCAGTCTTCCTAGCCAAGTGACAGAGAGGTGACACGATACCCGCTTTTATGACATTATCCCGTTGGATCGGCCCATCACCAGCAATATTACCCAAGGCCCAGGTAGCCTGTTCTGCAATATGAGCTAGCGGGGAATTCAACATCAAGATGAACGGCTGAATAGCTCCAGCCTGAACCACAACTTCAGTTTGGACGGAAGTTCCCGAAGCGATGTTGGTAAGCACCCACGCAGCTTCAAACTGGAGATCAGGATAATCAGTTCGGTACAGGAATTCCACACATCTCGGAACAATGCCAGCGTTGATGATTGTTTCAATGGGAGGATTCCGCTCCCGGCTAAGAACCTTCCGGGCAGTTTGAGCTCCCAAAAACTGCTGCTCTGGTACATTGCTAAAAAATTCAAATAATAATTAAATTATATTAGCATCATAACCAAATCCGCCAAAGCTCTACTTTTCATAAATGTATTATAAGAATCTTTAGACAAACCTAAATAAATCTTCAATAATCTTTCGCTGGAGATCTTCATTCAAAGCAACAGGTACGTGATCATGGTCATCTTTGACAGGGGAAATAAAGCTATCCACTTCATCGTTCCCAACATTACGCCTCTTGGCCAATTGATCATCTTTCTTGGTCTTCCGCAATTCCAAGCTAGTTTCAACCCTCCTTCTCCGCATCTCGCTGGAGTCCTTTCCCATATTCTTAAACTTCCTCATACGATCCGACGACATTTTGAATACTGGGTTTCAAAACTCAAATAGTTTACACAGAAAGCTGCAAAAACAAAAAAGAGATTCTTATTAATGACTCTCTTACACGACTGTCAATTACAGCACTTTACAATACACCAAATGCAATACGCTTCCTACAGTTTCCGTCACGTCCTCCTTCCTATCTTTCCCGTACTCTCTTCATCTACTAGTCAACCACAGCACTTGAAATAGCGTGGTCTCATCTTTCAACAACCTTAAAATAAGCTAATTATCCTAAGCCTTGGTTATATTTCGCAAATGAACCTGCTAGCAGCGAGCAAACATTTCCGCTCGATCACTCCCATCGTTAGCTTTACTAAGCTAGCATCTACAATATTTACTGCCAGGTGATGTCATATATACAGTATATACTTGAGATACTTCAGCCTACAAATCTCTTGGCCATGCTAATTCCTCTACGTTTGCATACGTTGCAAATCCTAGTTAATAATTGCGCTAGGTAGTGAAAGGTACGACATCTTCTCCCCTTGCTCAAGTATCTGCGGATAAATTCTGAAACCTACTAAAGCAATCCGCTGCAAAAAGGTTACCAAGTAGACAACCCACCATGAACTAGGCACTACGTGTCAATCCACGGACAACAGTTAAATATAAATCCTGGAACAGTCTCCACTTGACCGCAACTTGATCAAAACCACTCAATAAATTGATGATACATAATAAGCCCAGATACGTTCATAAGCTGCCGCGCGGACTTATCAAACTTAAATTACTTAATTTCCTCCATAGCAGCGCAGCTACTACTACAAGAAAAACGAAATGACATTTAACGCAAATTTTGCATTGCCTTCAAAATTATGAAACAAAACAACACGCCACCTAAATGTTAATGACAACTCCACAATAATATACTTTCCAAGTACTTTAAATTAAGTATTGTATAAAAGATTAAATTAAACTCACAATCAAACTACGTGTATTCTTCTCTACCGTTGAAAATAACTGGCTATCCGAACGGGGATGACCTTCGGTGAGTACAGTGTAGCGATGGAATGGAATAACCAAGGCTAACGAATAAACAAAATTCTCGGTTAACGTTAGAATAATATCGACGAAATAAACCAGAAAATTGGCTGTTAACGACGGGTTTACCGTTACAAAAGTAAAAGCACGAGTAAAAGTCCGTTAAACTGCACCGGCTCTAAGCTTCAGCTTCAACAAAAGTCCTGCTGCAGAGTTAAAGAACGAGTGGCGGTTAAAAAAGTTTCATAGCTCTTCATCGTCCTATTGCACCTTTTCTTTAGCCGGGTTCAATAAATCCTATGTTAAAGCATAAGATCTTGAAGAGTGGAGATCGTTTCCCTCTCTCATGCCAGAGAGAAGCAGAGAGGTTCCGACTGAAAGGTTTTAAAGCATAAGAAATGCATGGTGAAGAGTGACCTATTACGTCTCCTGACTGACGAAAAAGTCATTGAAATTATTGGAAGAGATGAAAAGAATAGTCATTGAAAACTTTCAGGATTCCGCGGGCAACGTTCCCGCGGATGTCAAGTTTTTATTCCATGTGATGGCGGAATCATGAACTATAAAAGAATTTGTGTGTCAATTTATTATCTTAAGATTTTTTTTTAATTTAATTCAGGCCTTTATTTAATCAATTCTGCATCATATAAGTTACATCCAAACCTTTACACTCTTAATTTATTATCTTAAGAAACGTTACGATTTTAAGTTCTAGAGGTTCTAGTGAATTGAAATGCTAACGAAGCTTATAGCGGAGCTAGTTAGCAAATAGTTGGATGCATTTTTGACTTGAAACTCAAGCTATTGCTATATTTATTTTATTTCATTTCCAGCGTTGTTACATTTTAACTTCTACAAACGTCTAACCATCATTGATCATTTTGTGATATTTATGTGTTTTAAACTAATGCGCTTGCAGATCCTCCCAACTTTCAAGCTAACAGATCCTGTTATTTTCCTTGCAGATCCCATCATTGAGCTTGCAGATCCCATCATTGAGCTTGCAGATCCCATCATTGAGCTTGCAGATCCCATCATTGAGCTTGCAGATCCCATCATTGAGCTTGGAGATTCTGTTATTTCACTTGCAGATCCCGTCGTTGAAAACGCAGATCCGGTTATCCGGTTCGATAATGTTAAATCTGCCAGCTCAATGACGGGATCTGCAAGCTAAATGACGGGATCTGCAAGCTCAATGATGGGATCTGCAAGGAAAATAACAGGACCTGCAAGCTGAATGACAGGATCTGTTAGCTTGAAAGTTGGGAGGATCTGCAAGCGCATTAGTTTAAAACACATAAATAATCTATCACAACAAGTCCTTTTTGGTAAGTATCCCACCTGAAAAACCATTTGTTCAAGTTATAATGTGTCAGCCGGAAAGTTAACGTATATTTAATGACAATTGACACCTCATCCATACAATTGCCAACTTAATACAATCGGTAAGATTATTGTTCTTAACCTTATATATAGATCGCGTCCATATCCAACTTGTAATCATTATGTTCATTTAATGTAGGGTTGATGTTGTCGAGATTGTCTTGGAGGAATTAAAAACGTACTACGAAGCTAAAGATTGCTTGCGAATTGAGTTGTTAAACTAAAATGGAGAAACTACGACAAACCGTGACCAAGACGTTTCGTCTAAATGGATATTCAATTCAAAGGTATAGAAATGGATAGCTACATTCGTTTATACTGACTGTTAGCTCTGTAGACCATGAAAGAGTCGAATGCCGTGCTAATGATGACTTTGCGTTACAGTGAAGCGGCAACCTATCTTTGCGGAATCCTTGAGCCTATTGGAGAAGATAATCAGCGTTTAATTTGGCTGGATAAGATTATAGACAAGGTTCAGAAACAACCGTTGACTAACTCGTTGATTAAACGGGAAATTGTTGAACAAGCTGTCAAGGTGAGAATTTTTGTGCCTCCGATTGTATTGGGATTCACTGGTAAGGTTAGGAGTTTATGTTTGTCTCACAAATTTAATTTTTAAATTTAGGAATGTGGTAAAGGGGATGATTTCGAACCGAAAGATATAATGGCTTTCTTGAATGCTTTTGATTTTCCTCAACTGGATTATGATAGAACTAGAAGCAAGTTTATTCAGTCTGAACACCACAATGCTCTTATTACTGCTGCTGTGAATAAGCCACAGTTGTTTCAAAATAGGTAATGTCTATTTGTCAGGGTGCTGATACAGTTTATGCAAAGTCATGTTGGGAAGAAATTACTTAATTGAAACTTGTGCAGGTACACGTTGTTGATGCAGAGGACATTGCACCACAAACTATTTGCACCAACTGGAATGGGACTGGATGGAGAGAATAAGACGACATTTGATTTGAAAGTTATTGAATATCTAGCGGGTTGTACGTCTAAAGTTGGAGATATTATTGTGCTCGGGATGATTACGCAGCTGAAAGAAGGAAAATATTATTTGGAGGATCCCACAGGGTCCGTTCAAATGGACCTGAGTGCCACTAAGTTCCATCACGGCTTGTTTACCGAGAATTGCTTTGTGCTAGCAGAAGGAACGTATGATGATGGAATATTTTATGCAAACACTATCGGCTTGCCACCCCCGGAATCTGCGAAAGCTACGAGGTGAGATGAGCAATTTGCAATAATAAATAATTGCAAGAACCATTGTAGGCTAACTTTATTAATGTTTACAGATCTTACTACGTGAATACCGACTTTTTTGGAGCCAGGAGTAACCTTAACCGCCAGAGATTGCTGCAGATAGAGGCAGAAAATGAAGAAGCTATGTTTCTCTTTCTCGCAGAAGTTCATTTGGACAATAAAACTGTAAGAATTTTAGACTAGAAAGTCCTGCACCAAAACTTGTCAAGGACCGAGAATGCTGTTGCTTAACCTTATATTTTCATGTAGGTTCGTGACAAACTTCGTGCGCTTCTAAGCGGATACGAAGACTCCCCACCCGTAGCCATCGTTTTGATGGGTAACTTTTTGTCGCAACCTCATGGTGTCCAGTCTTGCTTAGATCTTAGAAAAGCGTTTCAAGACCTGGCGGATATTATCATCGAATTCCCGAACCTTGCTAAAAATTCCAAGTTTGTTATGATTCCTGGACCGGGTGATCCTGGATTTGTAAATATCCTACCTAGGTAAGCTAAGCATGTAAACACAGTATTTTGAAACCCTGGAATGCATATTGTTTACTAACATAGTTGCTTGTTTTATAGACCACCCTTTGCCGACGTAATGGTGGAGTATTTGAAGGAGAAAGTCCCGAACACTGTGTTCATGTCAAATCCTTGTCGAATTCGTTATTGTACAAAGGAAATCATAGTATTCAGAGAAGACGTAATGGCTAAAATGTGTAGAAATTCTATTTATTTCCCCACAACTGGCAACGTTCCAACTCATGTAAGTTAATAATGAATGTTTTGTAAGCTATGTGGTTTTTAAGACTGAATCTGTCGCATAGAAAATCGTGGAATATTCTTGAAATTGTAGTTTGTGAAAACGCTGATCGGACAAGCTCACCTCTGCCCGCTACCCCTTCATGTGTGTCCTATCTACTGGAGTTACGATCATTCTCTGACGCTGTATCCTCTCCCAGATTTAGTCGTGATTGGGGATAGATGTGATCCGTTTACTGAAAATGTTGTTGACAATGATGAAAACCAAGGTGTTCTGTTCGTAAACCCGGTAAGCGTGTCTATCAGTTATTAGCGCAAGTAACAAAAGAATTTCAAGGATTCCCGTTTCAGTGATAATTTTTAAATGCTTCAGGGTTCATTCGTCAAAACGGAGTTCTCTTTCAAAGCCTACTCTCCATTTGAAAATAAAGTGGATGACTGTCAATTACCAGCCGATGATGAATAGCTTGATCCTATTATAATTTGCAAGTTACGAATATGGAAGTTTTCGCTACACGCATTTTTCCAACCGGTATTCCCAAGATATTATTGATAGTCTAAGTTTTTAATGATCCGACTACAGCGATTTTAAAATTCTAAAAATAAACTTGCATCGTTACACTATCTTCACATAGCTGCGGACGAGGAAGTTGCTTGAACACAGTCTTCAGAGAAACCTGGCGCAGACACTTCGTATAAGTTGTTTGCCAGTATGCTAATTTCTTCAGCTGCCTCAGAGTGCACAAGGAACTGGGTGGGTATAGCTTCACATCCTAGCTGAGCTCCTAAGATTGACCCAGCCATGCATGCAATTGTATCCGTGTCGCCCCCCAAAGAAATTGCATAGTGAATGCAACGGTGAAATTTGCAGTCCGTCTAATACAAACAAAACATGTTTCCACTATATAGTTCATGAACTTGAGGAGTTAAATGTAAGCACTTTTGATTCAAGCCCTTACCTCGATTCCTGGAATAGGTTTTTGTGCGACTAGAGCACAGTAAATGGAAGTAGCAACAGAATTTAAAGCAGAAACATGAACTCCCAATTTGTTATGAATGTTTTCTATCGTAGGAGTCTCTTTCAAGTCCAAAAAGTCTTTCACCAAAATCAGTTTCTTCGTAAATGATTTCTCTTTATCCAAAGGGTCTTTGGGATCATCGTCTTTTTCCACCTCTTTCATTAGCTCGATCAGGTCATCAGCAAATTGCCTCGAGTCCAGTTCACCGGATGAAGATTCGAAGGCCTTCCGAATGGCTAACGCTTGTAAAATCGCACCACGATAGCCCCATTTACTGCTGTGCGTAATTTCAGAAGACTCTTTGACCAGGTTTATTAGATACTGAATGTCATCTGGTTTCCTATGTGTGGCAAATATGGCTACGGGAGCAACCCTCATAGCGGCTCCGTTTCCGTAAGAACCAAGTCCTTTAAACTGCTCTTTTGCTGGTCCATAGGGATTTTCAAAGTTTTCTTTACGCAATTTGAAGAAGACATCGTGAATTGCTGATCCGTAACCTCGCTTTGGCTCTGTAAAATATTCATATGTGAACCTAAGGGAAAACAGAGAAGTTAAACGGTAAGGAATACATTTATGAACAATACTAACAGGTTGAGTTGTCCATAAAAATATGAATATTAATTATGACCTTTTCGCCATATCCTTAGGGCTATATCCCTTGTTGGCTACCAGGGATTCCGCTGCAACTTTGGCCATTGCTGTATCGTCCGTGTATGGCTTGAAAGGAACTGCAGAGGAAAAGGCATGCAATAATCAATTGTGAGAATGGTTAATTTAGATTGATCTGACATGAGTGTGCAACTGGTAATTCAGCCGAGCTAGAGTTGACAAGCTCAGTTGAGAATTTTATTCGACGAAACTTACCGACTATACGGGGATCCAAAATTTGTTCAAAATATTTTTTTAAATGAATGGCCAATATTTTTGCTTCTCCTTCGAAGGGTGCTCCAAGGCAATCTCCCACCAAACCACCAAGTAAGCTACCTTTAAATTTATTTAACAAGCATTGCGAAGCCATTCTGACAATTCAATTTCTGTTTGAGAAAACAGTGTGTAAATTGCAAAATTCCCCGTCTCTAGCTTAACGATCAATAGGTAACAACTACAGTAAAGTCAGTTTTCTTAAAAACTACTTAACAACAGTGTAACTAATAACAGTATTAGCTACAGTATATTTTCGTCATGAAACGTCCAAACTTAATTACATAGTTAGAATTACGCGATTAAAATATCGCGAATTATAACGGGTGTGTAATTGCGAAGTTTTATGTGCATTGAGCGATTTTCGTTTTCGCTTCTTTTGAACGCGTTCCCGCTAAAACCCAAGGAGAAATACTCTCAAGAAAAACTTTCTCCGTGAGGGGAAAATCTCACTATTTCGTTCATTCTCTTGTAAAAATCAAATCCTCTAGCTCTAAAACGTTTGCACTTGAACATTACGCGGAAATTATTTGAGTAATTGTGACATTTTAATGCATAGTAATCAGGTACGAGGCAAGCAGCCAAGATTTGTACAACCGAGAGTATCGAGATATTGCACTACGTTGTTCTTACAAGTTTGTTGTATCGTGTATATCATAACTTTGAACTCGCAGACTCCAGTAAAGAAGTTTAGGAACCGAGTATGACTAGTTTGCATGTAGGACAATTAACGAATGAATAATATACCAAGTATTAAAATACTATTCCCTCTGAAAACTGCTTGCACTAAAATCACAATTATGATAAGAATTTCAGGCATAATTTCGTTTTACGTTTCTCCTCCTTATTTGCCATCACCAAAAGATATTTTGACGAATACTAATGCCCACCGTGCGATTTCAGAATGTCGTATTTGAGGAACTACATTTCCATGAATTCATTGACTCCAAAAACCGAATGATTAGAGATAATGAACGTTTTCTCAACCAATCTTCCAGCCACGGCACTCAAGGTGCAGATGCTTGATAAAGCTCCTCTGCTATCCTACCGATTCTTTCAGAAGCTTCAGAACGGATCAGAAATTGGGACGGTATCGCTTTCCAACCCAATTGTGCTCCAATAATATACCCTGCCATGCATGCGATTGTATCCGTATCGCCTCCCAAAGACACTGCGTATTGTATACATCGATGGAATTTGCAATCCGTTTGAAAGAAAAACCAAGAGAGGATCGTCCGCTCCAGTTTTTGAGAGGCACAAGGGTAACCGACCTGTGTAACCAAAATTCGAAATAATTTAATGACTTTTAGACTACTTGTTTATTTCAAATGTAATTAACGTTCTAGTTTTCTTACCTCGATAGCGTGAAGCGGTTTTTGTGAAGCCAATGCACAGTAAATTGCCGTTACAACAGAGTCTGGTGCTTTAACGCCAACTTTGAGTTTCTTCTGGATGTTATCCACCGTAGGCTCTTCTCTCCCTTCAAGGAAATCCTTCATGACTAATAACCTGTGTACGTAAGAGTTTTCAGAATCAGATGGATTCTCTGGATTATCCTCTCTCTCAATTTCCCTCATGTGCTCAATTAGCTCATCTGCAAATTCTGATGTATCCATTTCCCCTGTTTTGAATTTCAAAGCTCGTCTTATGGCCAAAGCAAGGAGTATAGCTCCTCGATAACCCCATTTATTTGCGTGAGTAATTTCAGAAGACTGCTGCACTAGCTTGATGAGGTATTTAAGATCATCTGGCTTTTTGTGACAAGCAAATAAAACAACGGGGGCGACCCTCATTGCAGCTCCGTTTCCAGATGAGCCTTCACCTCCGAATTGCTCCCTTGCAGGCCTGTAGGGATCTTCATAGTCGCTTTCCTTGAGTTTCTTGAAAATTATGGGCATAGAAGATCTATAGTGACGTTGGGGGCCTTTGGTAAAGTAGGCGGTAACGAATCTGTGGAAAATGGAATTTTAAATGTAAACGTTCAGAGATTAAAGTTCACTTTAAGTGCAACATTGGCTTGATTCAACTTGACAGACTGTTGCAGTAAAATAGGGAAAAAACATTTGCTTACCTCTTTGCTAAATCTTCTGGATTGTATCCCTTGTTGGCAATTAATGACTCTGCTGTAGCTTTAGCCATATCTGTATCATCAGTGTAACCGTGTGGAGGTTCTTGCATAGGAAAAAGGAATAGAATAATATTTTCAATGGATTTAATCTTACATTTTTTGTATATTTTCCTTCAGCTTGCAGCTTGTATTCAAAAGATGCAAAATTGCTAAAAATTTACCATTTTTAGGAGGTTTTGGATCCAACACCTTTTGGAAGTATATGCTAAGTTGTATAGCATCCGGCTGGGTTGCTGTGTCGTTTTCGTAAGGAGCTCCCATGCAATCACCAACTAAGCCTCCGAGTAAACTTCCTTTAAATTTACCTAGCAGGGATTGTGAAGCCATTGCAGATTTTCGCAAGTGCAATTGTAATGACACTTATACAGTATGCGAAATCTGATCAAGATCATTCCTGAAAAAAGTAATGATAGGAAATTGCTTATTGGGAAAATCAAATGGATGGAATCTACTGAAGACGGAGATTGGAAAGCAATGCTGGAACTAATAGGCGTGGCCTTTTTTGACAGCTATTCCCCTATAAATATTATTGTGAGAAGCAGGGATTTTTGGTGATTTTGTCAAAGCGAGCTTCCCGCTTTGCTGGAAAGGCGGGTAGGAAGGACGCAAGCGCCCTGGTTCCAGTTCCCAAGATACCCAGACCGGGGAAAGCGATAGGGTAGTGTCAAGTTTGGGGCATGCTGGAGAATTCGTTTTTGGATTCAATGGATCCGTGACATTTTAATTTATTCTTCGTAGCTTATCTGTAACGAACAGGCAGAATGAAACGCTTAATTTACAGCACTGCAGCCTAAAGCAACACTTGTGAGCACACTAAACTTTGTATTTTCTTTTTTTGTTCTAAGACTCTAAGCAGCCACTTTTGAGAGAAAGGAACAGTGCCTGGTACATGGGGAAAGCGATTCCCTTCGATAATGTAGTGTACTTTCACAGTCTCATCTTTCCCACCGTAGACGTCAACGTCAAATGTAAAGTAAACAGAAACGGTTGCGGATGGAACGGGTTTTTCTTTCGTGGGAACTGAAAATATAACTTGGAAAATAAACTTGTTTCGGTAACATCCTGGCATCGATTGAAGGAACTGAATATGAAAACACCAGGGCGATTGGATTTTCCAGCACTTTTGTACGTATTCTTCAATCTTCTTTTCTGCATTCAGAACTGTAAACTCTGAATTAGTGGGCCAGAGTACGTTATGCTTGTCTACTATGATTCCTCGTAGCTTGCCGTATGTTTGATCAAGATCGCTGAAATCCAACTGTGTGTCGACATCTCGTTTTGACAAACTGGCATTCGCCTGTTTTAATTCGCCTAATTCTACTGGAGACAAAGCCGGAACATCTGAATGCCCCAATGTGACACGCTGGAAGTCTTGAATGTCTACTCCAGTAATTTCCTCATAACTTTCTCCTTGCGTCTCTCCGTAATATCCTTTCTGAGAGCTTTCGTAAAATTCTCCAGGGATTTCTGCATAGCTTTCTTCGGAGTTCCCTTCATTATTGGCAAGATTATTTTGTTCATAGCTGCTACGGTTTGACGAGCCTTAAATTAGAATTAAAAGTATCAATTTTCCCGTCAAATCTGCGGAGATAAACCCGAAGAGAGTTTCCAAGCAGTTCAAATTAACATAAATAAACTTTTCATCGATGTACCATTGATCGGTCGCAAGTTGGATTCCAGTTGAGAGGCTCCATCGAAATACTCCCTATGTCCATCTTCCCCAACTAGCTCTGATAAAGTTTCTGATGACCCTAGTCTTTCTCTTTCCTCAGTTGAATCATAGTCAAAGGGCATAGACATGGACGCATTTACATCTTCTTCGTTTCTGCTGGAGGCTGACATACTTCTGGATTTTCTATAAATTAGACCTCATCAGTTCATGACTCGCCGCGCCCTAAAAGTACTGCAATTGTATCTGGCGGCAGACACTGGCTAATTTTCTTAGAAGGAGCGTTTCCAGGACGATACGATTTACTCCGTGGTTCCTACATAACGAGGATTGTTACACGTGCATGTGTCTGCTGCTGACCCATCGCTGCCAAGATTTTCTGATTCTGTTGGTGTGACCCCATCGTTGTCATTTAGGCCTCTTTTCCAGGCAATGCAAAGTGCGATGGTTGCCACAAAGCAACAAAGTGCAGCTAGTATCGTAAAAATCTTGGGGAAAACACATTTGTCACGCTCTATGGAAGTTTAAAAGCAGCAAATACTAGTTTTACCATTTGCTGAAAGCTTAACTTACAGCGTCACAAACAAAAAAGGTGAAGAGGGGGCAGGCGTTGGATTCGTCTCTCGCCACTCTGGCGTCAGTATCCATATCCTTTGAATCACCTTCACACGATCTAAGAGCCGAATATCCCTCGCTGTGGTTCCCCGAATTTGAACTTCCGAAACTCGTGTAAAGAGCTTGAACTTGCAGATATGTCAAGATATCTATCATCACTGCTATAAGTGCTACTATGCCCACAAGGAGGTGCCAAAATCCTTTCTGAAATTTGAAACTAAAGCACTTAAGAGAATGAAAGCCTTTCAAAAATACGTGTAACCAAAAATAACAAATATCTGCATGTTACCTCATGACACGGTGGTGTACAGTAATTGCATTTCATAGCACCGGTTATTATCAACGGGATCAATTCTGCTAGGACTAGGAATACCAAAACCACAAGAAGTATGCTTGTTTGCGGTAAGGGCCAACGTAAAAAGGTTTCAACACTTTTAGAATACGGGAGTTCTCGAGCATAGTGACCATCCCATAATCCACCAGGATAAACTTCAATCCAATTAATGCTGCTTTTGCTGTACACATCCTGTAAAACTGGGAAGAAAACCTCATGGCGCTTTTCAGCAACGTTCAAGTACCACATTCGATCATGATGGTACCTGTAGCCGTAAAGACATAAGGCAACAACGGCGAATACCTGAAAAAATCGATACGTTTTCTTACTCAATTTTAACCCATCTAACTTTGACATTATTATTATGAATATGTAAAGTACGCTGACATACTCACCAAAGCAAGGCTTTGAAAAACCAAAGCAACACCATTGTACCTCATTGTGTCAATACGTAATCATCGTTGTAGGCAGATTGATATTCGATAAAAGTAAGCGCTAGTGTAGTACATTAAGCGCCGGATTTGAAGAGATTCTTGCAGAATTGGCTTGAAGAAGAAATGTTTAATCGAAGCAATTTGCGGCAGTAGATCAGAGTTAAATAAATTCGACGAAAACTTTTACATGAACACCAAAGAACTAACATATTTAGCGCACAAACTTTACGGTCACCATGAGAATCCACATTCAATCAGTATATTCAAACTTTTTTAGTATCGTGATCGTGAGTTCCTGAGTTATATCAAATTATAAACTTAGAAACAAAGAAAATAATAATTGAAACTGGATGAGTCCTGTGTGAATACTTTAACACTGTGAAACGGCAAGAAGATAAACTGGTACTATTTAGCCCGGATGTTTTTTCCAGAGAATTATGAAACTGGGATTAATCTCTATTCGGCCTTCGATGCAATCTTGGCAGCGTTTTTGAATGACGTAGACGTAGACGTAATGCACCTAGCCGAGAATATCTAGACCTTCTCTTTGTTTTATAGTTTGACATAAACGCATGGTGCATTCCTCCTATGACCCCAACTGCACTAGCCGCCGCCCTCACTTGTTCTCTTCGTTTAAATTCTTGTGCCAGAAACGAGGACTGTAAAGGTGTAACGTATGTGTTTGGTAAGGCCACGGAACTTCTGGTATACGTTCTGGACGTTGAAAGAAAACTTTGCCGAACTTTTCTATCTGCCTCTTCTTCATTAACATCATCTGACTCATTCGAAGTCCTTTTTCTATTTTCCAAGAACTCAACGACGACGCTGGAAACACTTTCTGAAGGAACAAGCGATGCAATACAGAGTACAGGGTAATTACACTGTGCAAAATTGTATGGTTCATGCAATTCTAAAGAAACACAATAGCTTACTTATTCTGGATGCTTCCTTTATATAATTGACGGTACTACGTAGATGGTATATTGGGTTCCATACACTCCTGCTATAAGGGCACAAATTTGCTTTTCGTCTTTCCAGTACTAGCTTCACCCACAAGTAAAAATACTTTGCTGTCAGAAATTCTCGCCTATTGAAGGCCTGAATCTTCTTACGCCGTACTAAATTACGTGAAAGTGAGTATTAAGTGCTTTGATGATTAATAGATGGATTCACGGTAGTAAAAAGGAAGCAAAAATGCTGTGCGTACTTCGTCCGTCAAGTTTGGAAGTTTTCAATGCTTCATTAAACCTTTTTTCTGCTCTTGCGTCGTGCTGATCCTGTAAAGCTTTCTGAGCATCTGCTTCAATCTGCACCTGCCGTTCCTGAAGTGAAATAAGTGTAAGTTATTTTGCAATGAATAATGGATAACAATGGTAATGTGCTGGAAGTAACTGCAGGGGTATCTAAGGCTTATATCCTTACCTCCTCCATAAACTTTTTGTGTAGCCAAAAATTTGCCTAAAAAGTTAAGAAGAAATAGAAATAGTGTAAAACTGCTATGAGTGCTGGCAATTTGATGAAAATATAAAGCATAAATGCTATCAGAGAAATACATTCACTAAAATCATTTAGTTTAACGCACATAAAAGCTCTGCGCCTCCTGTTTCTCCAGCTGATTCGTTTCCAACCTCCTCCGTGCGACAATCTCTTTCAGGGTCATGTAAGTATTAATCATGTGGATTCGTTCCTGCTGTTCCATACGGGCTCGTTTAATTATTTCTTTGTGTCGTTCGGCCCTAGCAGTTGTCACCATGAGTGCATCCAGTTTCTTCTGCATTTTCAGCCCCAAAGCATGATGACAAGCAGCGTCACGCTTATCCTGTTTATATACGTACCTGATATGAGAGACATGAACCATCACTGCTGTTGCCATCGCTTCATTGTTCCACTAATCCGATATCGAATGAAGATATGTGTTCTTAAAAACTTACTCTTGACTCCGCTGAATTTGAAGCATTTTTTGGTTTTCCATTGCTCTGGTACGTCTATCAACCAACCGCGTACATTCCAGTCTCTGTTGTACTTGTACACCATACTCTTCCAACTTTCGTTTAATATTACATTCAACTTGTAACCGAATATCCTGAAAACGGAGAAATAAAGGTAAGCATCTGAACACAAAGCATAATATTTCAATTTCATGCGTATTTAAGTCATACATCTTGCTTAATATAGTTATCCAAACACTGATCGCTGAATGTCTTCAAATATGTTCGATAATTGTTAAATTCTTTTAAACTACACACAACTTTTCCGTCCTTGGATATTAATCCTTGGCGCAATAGAATTTTTCGTACGCTAGGTTTTAGCAAATAACTACGGGCATGTGGATCATGGAGGCTGTTGTAGGATTCTGCTAATCCACTGTACTCTGACGAAGTCAAGTGTCGTAGACTGAAATCGCTTCCTCTTTTTTTCAGCTGGAAGTAAAGAAACTAAAGTAATTACATTTTCTTTGTTTCCGAAGAGTGAAAATTAAATTTTTCAAAGTCTCGAAGCCTGCCGACAGTTTATGTATTTAATAAGCAATGTAGATGCAAAACTTACATTCTGCCCTAGTTTTCCTCTTGACAAAACAACTGTATCGGAAGCAACTGGCAGAAGGGGGAGTTTTTGATCCAGTGACCATTCTCCCCATCGTGGTAGACTATTCTCTGGTAACGCTAACTTAGTAATAGGGACTTTCTGCCGTAGTCTCTGAACTTGACTTTCGGAGAAGAATGCCAAACTATTCTTCAAAACATTAAGAATGATTTTTGTGAGTCTTGTAGGCAATGTAAAGTAATCAAAAGTAAATGTCAAGGTTACCGAAGTTTAGAAGGGACTAAAGCTGCTGGCGAAGAATCTTCGTGAAGACAATGAAGAGTAACAGGGACAGGGGCTTTCAGAGGTGCAAGCTCTTTGGATGTTGGTTTGCTGTAGTTTTTTGATAACAACAACGGATCACGCCTGGGAATCGAAGTTCGGGGATTCTCTTTTGTTTTAACTGTATTTTCGTAGGTCTTCTTTGACACTTCTTTGGATGTTTTCGAAATGCTATACGGCTGAGATTTGTAATATTTGGATGAAGACTTCCTGCGTGCCGTTTGAGTTTCTTGGTTTTTGGTCTTGTAAGCAGACAGCAGATTACTCATAGTCCTAATGGCTTTACATTAATTACAATCTTCATCTCGGTGTCGAGATGACGCTTAAAGATGTCTCTAAGTTATTTGCTCACTGCAAAAAGCAGTACAACACGCAGTGTAGAAAAAATACCCAACAAAATTCGGATAAACAAAAAGCCCGACAAAAATAAAAATAAATAAAATTTAACTGCTTTTACATTTCTTTCACGCAAATATCAACATGTATTTAAAAAAACAACAGTCAGTGTTTGCAGTACCGCCGGTTCACAAAATAAACCTGCTTAAGCTGGAAACCAAGGTTACATCCATTGCTAAAAATATCGGGTCATTTTTCAATTCTGTACATGGCAGACCTAAACTACAGTACATTTACAATATTTAAATTTAAATACTCAGTCCCTCATGTTGGGCTTGACTGCTGCTCACTGCTAAATTAAGTTGCGGAAGATGCATAATCTATCATCTATCTAAAACAAGTATAGCAGTACCTAGTAGGTCATCTAAGATTCTTGTTTTGATGGCATTTTAGTTGCTACGGAATAAATCATTGACCACTTCATTCAAAAAGTTTAACGTACGTTCCCAACCAATGGAACGTATTTGATCCCGTTCGTATTCAATTTCATACACTTCTGCTTCTCGCCATCAGACTCACTACTAGAAGAATCATCATTAATTTCAACGTTTTGAAACGCCCGCGTTGTTTGGACGAGCGGCTTGCCTCGCAAAGATAGGTCCAATCGTTTAGGCCTGAAACATAGGAGTTCTAATTTCATTTGACGATTTTTGAAGCTTCGCGTTTATTTACAACCGAGGGTTTTCACGCTCAGAAAAAAACTGTTGTTAGACTGTTACTTCTGATTTAGTCGGCGACGTGCGTTGTTGCCTCCTTCAGTACCATTGACAGGTTTTTTCAACCGGGTTGATAACTGTGCTGAAAATCCTTGAGCACCTTCCATTACGCGGTTGCTTTCTTGGTAACGTGAGTTACTTCGCAACTGCTAACATTCAAAATAAAAGTTGATGTCGGCGCAATACATACCTACCTTTTAAATCAGCAGTAAAAAAGACGACCATAAAACCATGACCCTACCTGCGGGATATCCATTGGAGTGTAATCTTCCAGTGAGTCCAATCCGAGTGCCTTTGGTTTTTGAACTATTGATTCTGAGTTAGCTTTTGCAGCTGTATTTAACAATGTCCCGGCAGACTCGTCAAGAGGTACTGTTTCGAGAGGCGCAGATGCGTGCTCAGTACCCTGCTCACCAATTTTAGGAAGCGCCAAACTTCCAGGCATACTGTATATCTGTCGTAAAGCAGCTTCCGTTTTGTAGGTTCCTACTCTAAACCGTTTCTACAAATATGAAATTCGAAGCATGGAATCAAAGTTTACGTAGACGGGAATGACAAATCAATATCATTTGCAGATACTAAATTATACCCTAAGGCAGAACGGTAATGGCCGTTGGATCCCATTTCTGAATTCTAGAGGTGTACCGGCGGGTATTATACGAGCACTTGACGACACTTTAGCATCCCTAGGCATAATGTTGGCGTATAAGTTGACAGGAGTCGGAGCAAGTGCAGCTCTTTTGAAATCACTTCCGTCCTTAAGATGTGAGACAAATTCATTTCTCAAGATGTCACTCTCAAGCTAAACACAACTCGACATAGATGTTTTCTCTGCAGGATCATAACTAACCTCAGAAGAATCAGTTCGATTTTCATCATTACGATCCAGTAAAAAAGTCACATGGCGTCGTGGGTTAGCGGTCTTACGTCTCTGTGATCCTTGAGTGGCAAACATATTTTGGCTTACAGCAGTACCAGGTATTTCATCGCAACTTTCGTCTAACAAATAGCATGATCATTAGCAGAAATGCCATCTACCTCTACCAAAAATAGTTGAAAACTTTAAAATGTTTCATTATGTCAAATCACCCGAGTCGTCATTGCCATCTTGATTGCTGTATGCTAATTTCAGATTAATGGTATTCGATTTGTTTTGCAGAACATCTACAACCAAGTTGGTAACAGGCACACTATCTTCATAGGGAGTGCATCCGTTGGTAGCCTTCTGCTTTTCAATAGCTCCGCAGGTGTTGCAAACTGCAATGCCGTCATCGGTCTGGGTTGCCTTGTCTTCTACAAGACATTTTCCTTGAAGCTTAACTTCCTCGGCGATTTCTCGTTTCACTTTCTCGTATTCACCTGAAATTACCCAACTGCATTTATATTTCTATTCCCGTAGCAAATATTTATAGTACATACAGATAATTCAGAACTGACTAATAGGTACCTTTAATCTTTTTCAAGATTGTAATGCACTTGCTGACAGTCTCATGATCCTTTCTACGTTGCATCAAATGTTGGACCAGTTTTGCAATAGTTGTTTGTTTCCCACTCTCCAGTTCGTCATGGACTTTTTTGTTTCTCTCTTCTATCAACTGATACTAGAGAAAATCAAAGAAAATATCTGATTCAAAGATAAGCACAATAATTGTAAAGGAGGTGCCATAGTACAAAAATAGCTCAATCATTATAATTATTTCAAAGAATGCAGCACTATCGAGCGTTTTACTACATACTTGTTGACAAGATCTCTTAGTATGTTAGTATGTGATTACTGAAATAAGAGTGATTAGTACTCACATTAGCCAACTAATTCATTTAGACGAAGTAGCTTAGAAATGGGAATGAACATGCTTACAGTTTTCAGAAGGGCGATGGATTCTTCCAAGTTCATTTCAAAATGCTGAATAATGTTATCTCCTGAGGTTTTCGGTGGGCGAATCTCAACCTTAGATGTTCTCCCATTTGAAGATTTAACGATGGTTATCTCCGCACTATTCTTCGCAGCAGAACCCGATGAGGCTTCAATTTTATCCATCGTAAATGTTTAATGTTCAAAGACATATACACGAAGTCACCACAGCAGTTTGTAAGCTCTTTTGAAGTTTCCAGTAACCAAACACTCTTACCCCTTCAAGTCGCAGCGTTAATGCTAACAATATTTGAAGAATAAATTCAGATTCGATTGCAATTAGTATCACTTTGATGATTAATTTAAGCGAAAACACGCAGTAAAACTACACGAGATCCACCATTGACATCGTTCCACTGTTAATAAACAGTTAGGAGAAAACGAAGAAAATGGAGAACGACGCAAAGTGCCGCCAAAAATGTCTGCCTGTCCCTCCGTCACCCCAATGCAATGGAATGGCAAATAGCAGTACCATCTATGAGAGAATGGTATGAGTTTAGCCTTCCATTTTTGTCAATCAGCTGCTTCGCTCGTCTTTCCACAAGAACGATAATAGACATTCAGAGGAGAATCCGCCTTTACTTACCGTTTGTTATTTTAACCGTTATTAGATTTTAATCGATAATTAAATTAACCATGTTATAGAGTATATTATTAAACTCCACTTATTTTTTTGAATAAATTGACACAGTATGGTTTTTATTTTCCTAATTTCAGGTGAAGTTGCTGGATTTTTGTCCACATGGAGCAACAGAATTTTCATGTGAAGCTATAACGGGTTTGTAACCCCTTGTTTCTTAATTGTAATGATTTAGAAATCTACACCAAGTGTCTAGTAAAGTAAGCGGTTTAAACTTCTTGCAAGTTTCTTGAAACTTAGTTTTTATTCCTGTGTTTTGGTTCATGTTCTTGATGTTACGTCGGAGACGGCTGATTTCGCTATGAAGAAAGTTTGCAGTTCTAAAAAGGATTTTGATTCTTTATTTGAGACATGGAATCGCCTGGACTTTATCGACCGGCACCCATAATTGGCCTCCGGGTCAGAAAAGAAGATAGAGGTAAGCAGATAAAATAAGTCAAGTTACACGAAGAAAGATGTATGAATTTTCAATAAAATGGTCGTCATTAATTTCAGCTATGAGACTGGATAATTTTGATATGTTCAATGAACATGGGATGAAGGTCCATGGAAGTTGCTAGACGTAGACTGGGCGTCTGGTATGAGACTATGAGGGCTGTCATTGTCATTTTACGCCGGAAGAATAATGGTAGGAGATTGACCACCGGAGCTGAGGGTAATTTATTCTAATGTTGGTATTTGAAAATAGGCGATGGGCTCTGAGGATCCACACGGTTCTCAAGTCAAGGAACAAAGAGGAATGAATAATGGCTTGTAATCTACACGTATGCATCAATGTCAGGTTGGAGTGCTGCTTTGAGGCATGAGGAAGTGGTGATGTGTATATTGCAAGTTTATGTTACGCCTAAGAGAATTTGTTATTATGAATAATGTTAGAGTGGATGAAGTCCTGGTAATTTTCTAATGGGATGATAATGTTGGGTGCTTGCAGGAGACTACTGAACTGACTATGAGCCGTTTGCAGTAGCACCTTTATGTGAAATCGATTAAAGTCCATCAACGAACCTGCACGAGCTTCTGTGAAGTGAAAATGAAGAACTTCTAAAGAACACAGCAAGACATGCTACAGTTGGATTGGAAGTAGCAATTTGGGAATAGAAAGCTCCCGGGTTGATTTTAGAGAAACTTGCTAATAAAATTATTACAAGCAAGCGGGGTGGATAAGGATGTCAGATGAGTTCACCGAAAGGATAGCTGAAGTGATGTATATGTTGGCTGTCGGAAAGGATTATGAGATTTGGATATGATATGAAGATTACAAGTGGACTCAACTGACTGAGAGTTGTAGGCTGACTTGGGAAAATCAAGGAAGGTAATAGAATTAAGAAGGAGTGTTGGTGGTTACTGGATGTACATGTGCATATAAATAGTACGCTTATAATTCCCTTCGCGGTTTTAGTGTACCGTTATCAAGCGAGCTGAAAATAGGTTTAAAATGGGTCTTGGTAATCGACAATCTTAATGTCAGGAGCTTTTAGGAATACATGGACTGTGAAGGAATAAGGGAGTGCTGGGTTGACTGAGCTGTGTACTTGAGAAGTTGGCGGTGAGAAGGTTGAGGATTGCTTTGATTTTTGCGATATGACCCCAAAGGATTGGAATGTGACTTCTAGATAGGAAGAGAGAATGGCGCATTTGACTTTCTTGTAACCGAAAGTTAGCTGTTGTGATGCACCTGCATAGTTTCCTCCTCCGCCTCTTTATGGCTGGTTGTTGTGTGCGTTTGATGTTGATGCGAGAAGTTGTTAGTAGATGAGGAAATTATGTGGGCTTTCGTATTGTTCATGAGCCCACGTGAAATAATTATATTGTTAATTTCCTTTCATCAAAAACAACCTTCTTAGGTGGTATCGATCCCACACCTTTGCTCGAACCCCGCACTTATTCCCTTGCAATTAACGAGATTAACTGCTTTTTTTCCGACAGCCGCTTGTTGAGTGACTGACTCGTTGCTTTGGCAGCTTTCATGTCCTACAAGCTTGACTTTGTCAAAGAGGATGATAATTCGAAGAGAGAAGGCATATTAAGTTGAGGACAAGGAGGATAGGGATAAACGCTTTACGCAGTTAATGAGATAAGGCTATAGTAATTTGGTGCATGACCTTGGTCCTGTGGTTCCTAAAATAGGGCCCGTGTGGCGTAAATTGGCCTAATTTTTTATCAGCATGTAAGTTGTCATGTGTGACATGTTACCCCGCTCCCGTTCCTCTTTATGTGATTTCAATGCAAGGATTTGTAGCTTCCTAACATCCTTCTCAAATATTATTTACGCCATGGCTAGTAGACCGAAAACTAATGTA
Source organism: Sminthurides aquaticus (assembly GCA_906901655.1). NCBI lineage: Eukaryota > Metazoa > Arthropoda > Collembola > Symphypleona > Sminthurididae > Sminthurides > Sminthurides aquaticus. The sequence goes on from CAJQTT010000010.1 coordinate 6,892,044, forward strand.
ATATTATCGATGTTCTAATGTAAAGTACTGTTGCTTCCACGGGAATGGATCATCATCTTGACGTGATAGTTGCAGAGATTTTGGAAATGGGATAATGTTAAATTGCAAAATTTTTGTTGGTATTGCAGATGAAACCGTTGCCTACATGCAACGGACAGGATTAACAATTTATGGCAGATGTCTGACCTCCGTGTGTAGTGTACCTGCCTGCTCAACCAGATCAACGTGCTACGGCCTCCTCGGTATGCTACAAATAGCGGAATAATGCCAAGAGGCATAATAAATGCTGAAGTAACCATCGTCGGTATTATTTGCGTAAAAGTTTTATTCTCAAACATTCAAGAGTATGTACTTAGATTCCCGTGAAGAGCCTTTAGAGCAAGTGATGCAAATCATGACATGCCCAACTTGCTCAGAAACATTGGAAACGAATTTTTCTTCTCAAATATTTTGCAACCTGCGTTTGTTAGACATGACTCTCTATGTGGATATTAAAGGAATTCCCCCCTCCCTCACCTTCTTGTTCTGCTGTAAAGCAAGTTTATCAAGCTTTTCGATTTTTTTCCCAATGACGTCCGTTAAAAATCTTGCAGAATAAGAGAGATTCTGATTATTTAGGAATGCGAGCATTTTATGTGTTGCAGTATTGAACCATCTAAATGGGAAATCAAGTTAATTTCAAATCCCAATAGTTCTGTATGGCCTCAGGGATAAAAAATGATGACTTTTATATGCACTTGATTACTCACGAAATGTCTTTGATTGTTTTCTAGGGAAACACGCATTTGTAGAAATGATCTCGACCCTGGAATGAACGGAAGCTGGCTTTTGCCGGAAACAAGCGCTTTGGTTGTTTCAGTATATAACGTTTCATGGAGGTCTTTGGATACATTGTTGTGTGTGACCTACCGGTTTGGATTCACGTCGCCTCTGATCTGAGCTTAGCCAGTGAAAGGCAACAGACAAGTAAGCTAGTCTTTTTGCCAGAAGCGCCGGCTGGTAATGTGCTAAATATGTGAAGCGTAAATACGAGTCTGCGAGAGTGAATGATGGTGACCTTTGTTCTCTGTTTGTATAGGTGGTTATCGTGAGAAGTTAATGTGAGCAAGAAGAATTGATTTTCTTTGCGGGCTGGATGCAACTTTGAAGCACACCACCACCTTTTCTTTCGATTCCGACCGGCGAGATTGTTGTCGCGCTAATAAGAGCAAATCGGCGGAATGGGAAAGGATTTGAAAAGTGTTGGTGAAATGTTTTGTCATGCTTTTACCTGGATCACGCCGTAAAAATGCGGCGCTCGAGCCAATGAAAGGACGGGAGGACGAGGGAAATGAATGAAACGTTGGGGATGGATTAATTGTGAATGCAGCGTGGAAGGAATGAGGAAGGATTACAACTTAGTGGCTGAATGAGTGCGCGAAAAGGTAATGGTTGAATGTTGAGAAAATTTACGTTTTGTGGTGGTTTAGCTTCTTTGAATTGAAAATTGTTTTGTCTCTTTTCAAGTAAATTATGGGTTTAATTGCAAGCGTGTTAACCGCATCTGGTAGCTTGGAGAAGATAGATTTCCTCCTTAACCATAAGTGGTGGTTAGGTTCATCCATTTTTTAAAGGCATGTATTTAAGGACGAATGTGTGTCAACGGTTGGAGGTGGTGAAGAATGACAGAGATTGGGAGAGGAAGAGAGAAACGGATGGACTAACTGAGGAAAGATTGTGGACTTGCATGTGTAATGATGATGGTATTCGCCGCCGTCGCACATTATTGGTTAGCATCTTGGCCGCGGAGCTACGGGCGACACAAAAGAATTTAGAAAGTTTCGAATTATAATTTTCAATCACCTGTAACTAACAGATCCCTGTGCCTGCACTCTGGCCAGACAGCCAGCTATGTATACGATACCTTGAAGGAACAATGCATAGGCTTGGCTATCTTTTGGGATATAAGGTGGGCCAAATAGAGACGGATAGAGTGAATGTGCATTAGGTGTCCAAGTCCAAGTGATTGTTGCCGTCTTTCTCTCTTTCTCTCCCCGTATTGTTGGTTGTATAACTCATAGGAAGAAATACAGGGAAGGGATAGTAGTAGCTTAAGACACGAAAGACGAGGAAGAGACTTGGGAGGAATACATACTTGTTTAAGATGCAAACGAGGATATGCACTTAATTTCCTGACCGTTCGTTCACTTTTGAATATCCACTGGGATGGCCAAGACTTATGTTGGATGGCGTAAAGGAAGACGGGGGTCTTCTATCTGTTGTATGGTGAGGAAGAAATCTGTGAATGAATTGAGAGGCTAGGGCAGCATCTCAATCTTAAAGCTTTAACTTGATTGAAGACATGTAGTTTAAATGAAAGTATGGAGTGGCCCAGAGAAGAGAAGAGAGAAGAAGAAAGAGAGTGGAAGAGTTTGTGAGCGGAGGAGAGAGATCCTCAGGTAAGTTGGTGGTACACGTCTTTTAACATAAGATTATATGGAGGCGCTGGGGGAAAAGGGATGAGCAGATGTGTTATTTAGTTGACCTCGAGAAAGGAATTTTGCCTGAGGGAATCCTCCATCAAATATTTTATTGGGCTTAACACTCTGCTTACTATCATCCCAGGATGTCTTCAGTACAAGATTTTGACGGTCTGTAGCGCTTACAGATCTCTCCGCACTCCCTTTTCCGTTTTGTCATTACAATTGATTTTTAATTATTTTGTGTGGATTTCTGTGCACAGATGGATGTACTAAACTGAAAGGCAAATAATCAGTGGGCCCTTTGTCTCTCTCCATCTATTAGAACCTAGAAAGTTTGACTCAGTTTGGCGGATCTCTCCGTCCTGCCGCTTAGGCTACTGGTCTTTCCCTGTCAAATGTTCTCCTTCTGATTTTATCGTTTTGTACTACCACACACCGACATCTTTACACTCCAGCAAGAGGAAGTTTTAGTTTACAGTTTTGCTCAAGTTTTTTAGCTCTGTGAATACATTCTCTACGCCTATTAATTATCAGACTCCAAACATCAGGATCCCTGACGTACGGTTCTTAAAAGTTTATTTTTTCCCTAATGACGGTACATTTACTAAGTGATGGTGAAATTAACATCTTGGTTTTTGTTTTTAGATCCAGGGAATCCCTTCAGCATTTGCCTATGAGAATGTTTAAGATGCCTTCGGAAACGATTGGCCACACGGAATTCGACATGGATGGTAAATTATTATTACCTTGCATAAATACGTTTTTTAAATGCCCTTTATTTAGTGAAAGAATAATTTCCTATTAATGATCCATTTACCACACTATCCTTTTACAAGCAGATCTCTCTATCTACAATATTTAGGTTCATTATCCGAATAAGAATTCAACTAACTTAGCTCCTTTTATACCCCTGTCCTATTCAGTATCAGCTTGGTTGTGTAGCAGTGAAGTCTATTTTAAATACTTTACCTTCTCGTTTTCGAATACTTAAGTAATGTAGCAGCTAGTGGAATCATATGAATTTAAGTTATAATTCTGGGATTATGCTCGTACTTTGTTGAATTTTTGCCATGTTATCCCAAAAGTATTATGTCAGTTGATATTATAATTACTTCAGTGATCAATTAGATTTTGACAGTTCTTAAAAATCTTCCTGGTCCAGTTTAAGTTAGTGTGTTCAGATTTTTGTTTGCACAAAAAAAATATTGGAGTTGAGTCTAGTTTAGTAAAATTAGCGGTTACCGTTAAGCTTGCAATAAGGAGTAAGGATTGTGGTAAACCAAGATTTGAAATTCAAACAGGTTGGAAATTTGGGATAGGAATAAACGCAGCGCTATACATTCTTAATGCCTGAAATCCGTTGAGTTCTTACTGTGGACGAGCTGATTGAATGATGATTTGAATAATCTTGATTTGTGTTTCAGGGATTCCCAAGCACAAAGTAGAGTCCTTCTTGACTCAGGCAATGGCTCAGAATCTGCAAATTCAGAGGCAGCTCATGGAACAGAATGAAGCTTTGCAAAAGTTGTTAAATGAACAGAGCAAAAGCTTACCTGCATCCGTTAATAGGAAGCAAAGTGCAGATTCATCGAATTCGTCATCAGTTTCATCAGGAGGAGGCCCTCGAAGTGCTCCAATCCCGCCACCACCGCCTCCACCCTTGCCTTCAGATCCTATTGAAGGCCATCGTCCTTTTGTTGACCCATATGGTCGTGCCAAAACAGTTCGGATCGGAAAATGGCGTTGGCCTCCTCGTGACAGCGATATGTTTGTTTTGACCAACGGCGGTAACAACAAGGAGCCGCCGGAAGAGGAACCCCCGGCATCGATTGTGTCAAACACGGCAAAGGCCAATCACAACTTTCCAGAGCACATGGTCGTGGGTAAATTACGAATTTCCAACGAGATGCGAGCCAAGCTTGAGAATGTGACCGGAGGAGGAAAAACTGGAAGCAAAAAGGACAACGTTAGAAAAATTGAAGATGACCGAAAAGCTATGCTTATGGAAAAGCTCGGAGGGCGCGCTTTGATGGTGGGTCAAACGGAGACTTTCAGTTTCGTTCCTCCACCACCCCCACCTCCCGTTCACCACGATCATTCAAATAATATGAGCAACAACGACAAACCCAAGGATATGGATAGACGCGATAGTAGAGAACATCGTTTATCCAACACGACGCCCATGATGATGAGTCCCACTTCCAACGGGATGAACAACAAGCTTCAATCACAGCACAAGATTTCACAACAATCACAAATGAATCACCAAATGCAGCGTAATGACATAATAATGACAAGTGTCACCCAGGAAATCAGTGCTACGAATTCGAGCAATTATTGTTTAACTTATGGACGGGTTAATTGGACTTTGCGGTTGAGGAAAGAATTACTTTTGCCGTGGGAAAATGTGGAACAAGACAAGAAATTGCTGAATCACTTGTATATACAAATTCTGAACGACATGAATAGCAATACACTGAGGTTAACAAATGTGGAGAGGGCCAAGTTGCGACAGCTCACTTCCACCACCAATTCCAAACTCAACGTTGTGCAGTATACAATTAAGAACACGGAATTTTATTTTGTATGCTTCTTTCCCGTGGTGCTATTGCCTGATGGAGGTGAATACTTTGGACGATATGATGGGGTCACCCACGTCGGTGTGGATTTAAAGGCGCTGAAATTTATCAAGAAAGGGGATGAGGGACTTATTTGCGTGGAATCACGAAGGTAAATAAGACCAACTTTTCCTTTTCCTTGTTCAAAATCAGAAGAGTGAGTCCGTAACCTGCTTGCTAACTAACTTTAGAATGTAAAGATACTATTGTATTGCTGCATATTCTCAAAATACAAGGAAGAGTGGAGAATAGAAAAAAGAATAGAAAATTTTCATTATTTCCACCATTTAAGCTAGTTTTGTAAATATTGCTGCCAATTTCATTTAATTTTATCAAATTTATCTGCGGTTGAAACTTGCTCGAGCTTAAAAATCAACTGCTGATCAAGGGTTGATTGTAAATTTAAAAGTTTTTAACTTGCTACTGATTTTTCGCTCTCTCCTTCTCATTTCCACCCAAATCTTACAACTATGTATGCTTTCGTCTGTATTCTGTATTCCTCATCTCTCTCCCTGAGCGATCGTAAATTAATTTAAAAGTCTCAGGATTTAAGGCTTCATGGATTAAGTACTCAAGGAGTACAGGCGGCTATAAGGGTTTACTCGTAATAAGCGTGACAGAGTGCAGGCTCATTCTGTGGTTTACTCCTACAATTTTTGTGCTTTACATGGATTTGGCCTACGCAAGGTTCCTTGTGTTGTGGAAAATGAGAATGTGCAGCCTACATGGAATTATTAAATTCCACACTTATTTAATTGCAAGCTTGAGGCGTTAACTCTTATGTATTTAAACTTTCCCTACAGTTTAACAAGCGTGAAGATAAGGGACGCTACGATCTGCGAGAGTAACGTTGCGATACAGGAGCCATACTTGTCCTACTTGCTCAATCTTACCACAGTTCTCAATCAGTCGGTTGTGAGTCCACCACAAGCAGTTGCTCCAAAGGTTTGTGCATTTACCTTAATTTAATTTCAATGAATATCATGCCACCACTAGTCTACTCCTAAGTCAGTTAAGAAGAGTTTGAAGGAACCCGCTGTGCGTTATGATCAATCATAGCCTCTAGTATAAGTGGGATCGACATGGAACTCCAGTCTTGGTTTAGACAGGTCACGCAGGAAAATTTTAATTTTGTGGATAAATATCAACAAAAGGTTACAATTTTGTCCTTAATTTGAAGGTTGAAAGCAGCGCCCTGAAACGGGTTTCACAGTTATTAAATAATTAAACCCGAATGTGCAAACGTTTCGTTTACCGTGTAATTGCCAGTAATTTAGAGCTAAGCGGAGTAGAATGACTGTCGCAACTATGTTATGTTGTGCTTGTCATTCTGTAATTGTGCGTTTAAAGTAATTTGGTTTCAATTGTTTCCCTTTTGTGCTTTTAGGTGAACGAAATCAAGACTATTACAATGCCCGTCGAAGAGGCAGAAGAAGCTCCGGAGGATGAACAACGGCCGATGCAAGATGATGGGAAGCATTCCCTGCTTCAATTTGCAATGGCACATTTCCGTCACATGGATCGGTGAGTCGATGGTTTTTCTAACTTGTCATTCACAATTTTTTACAGGCTTTGATCCCATAGTTTGACATAAGTTGACCGTTACATTACGTTTTTAATGGGAATAGTGGTCGAAATGATTGGTATAAAAAGATTTATTTTATGTGCACAGGTTGCCGAAGGATTCAAACGATTGGACATGGAAATCATTGGTGAGCAATGTGAAATACAGTCCGAAAATGATTCAAGAATCCTTGTTGCCCTTGGACGAGATTAACAATCAGCTCGCTTTGGAATGCTACAACGCAATATTGTGTTACATGGGAGACGCCAAGACGGACGTGACACAGGTGGAATGTGTTTATACCGTGTTGAGGAATTGTCACAAATCCGCTAAAATGAAAGACGAAGTCTATTGTCAACTTATGAAGCAGACGACTAATAATAGTATGACGGGTTTAGCAGGATGGCGTCTTTTTACAATTATGACTGCTTACTTCAGTTGCTCAGAACTCCTTAAGCCATATTTGTTTAAGTATCTGGAAGTAACAGCTTATGATAAGAGAAGGAATTTTCACGGTACTGCTTTAGTTGCGCTTCAGAATTTGAGGAAAACGTTCAAATACGGTGGGCGACGTAATGTACCTAGCGTTGAGGAAATTACAGCTCTCACTGCTGGACGAAACGCTAAGCGTCAGATATTCCGCCTTCCTGGAGGAAATGACCGTGTGGTCAATGTTCGTGCTGCGACTATTGTAGAAGATGTCCTGAACGAGTTGTGCTCAACCCTGAATATTCGAACTCCACATGAGAGACAGGAATTTAGTATTTATTGTATTGTAGAAGGGGATACGTTTACAATGCCCCTGCAGCTGGAAGAATATATTCTGGATGTTACGACAGAGTTGACTAAGAACAATCAAGTGTATTACCTCATATTTTGCCGTTCTGTATGGTTTTATGAGCTGAAATTAGACAATCCACTCTATGTGGAAGTTATTTTTAATCAGGTAGCTCCAGATTATTTAGAAGGGCTTCTCGTAGTTATGCAAGAGGATAGATTGAGCCAGGCTATTGTACATGACATTACGAGGATTGCTGCTTTGTTGCACCGGGCCGCGGATTTGACACAGGCTCCAACGCTGAAAGAAACCAAGTATTTATTACCCAAACCTGCTTTGGCTGCTAGAGATTTGAAACCTAATCAATGGGTACAGATGGTTAATTCCCATTGGACCGATGAAAGGGTTGCAGATATGCTTCCACAGGAAGCCAAGTGTGGTGTACTTGAAATATTACAAAATTGGCCACTTTTCGGATCCAGTTTCTTCACTGTTAGGCGGATTAATGAGCCACAGCCTGCTATTGATTATATCCTGGCTTTGAACAAAACTGGTGTTCATTTCTTGGATATGATTACACACGAAACTGTGAGTATGTGGACCTACAATCAGGTGATTTCTACAAGAAAGGTCAAGAATGAGGAAGGGGTATTATTTTTAGATCTTAAAGTTGGAAATCTTATGCAGCAACGAATTTTAAGACTGGAGACTGAACATGCTCATGAAATTAGCAGATTGATACGACAATATATTCACATCCAAAGATTACGGAACGAAGCTGCAGGTATACCCACGAGTTAGGCTATGCTGTGTTAACATTTATAAAACACCACAATCACAAAAGTTAGTAAGAGGTTGAGAAACGTATGTGCACCTGTTTCTACTTTTTAAATACTTTTAATTCAATATATGCCAAACATGTATGCTAGCACGATTTCTTGTGCACTAAATAATTTTAGGATTGACGAAAATATTAGAGAAAAGGAAGGAAGGATGTAGGTATTCTAAATGCGAGGAAGTTGTGAAATTTGTGCAATGTAGACGGTTAAAACATTGCATAAAAATTAAAATTCTTCATTGCCTGTGTAGTTTTAAGGAAAAATAGGAATAAGATTATTTAATCGAAACTTGGATCATTTGATTTTTAGTGTAACTTGAAATATTGTGTAACATGGTGCTTCCCGATCGAGCTAGCTGCTACAAACTTTTTAGACGTAATTATTTAAACGCGACGAGGAATAGACTAAGACAATATTTTGGTGAAAACAATGATTAATCAAATAAATACTTTTAGATGATCATGTCATACGTATTTAATGTCAAATCTGCGATGTTGTTGTGATAAACTTATTTCAATCGTTGTAGCGCAAAGTGTAAGATATATCAAACTAATACACGGTACGTAAATTCGCTTTACCTTCATATATCATCTCTAAGCGAACTCTTGAAGTCGTAATAAGGTTCTTGATTAAAAGTTTACAGAATGAATTTCTCACAATGCCAGCAATTATTTACAGTGGCTGCTTTTTCATTCTTATCTTCCATCAGAGGACAAAACTCCCATCTTTTCTATCTTTACCTTATCAATAAGATCCATTAGAGTTGAACGAATAATATTATCGAGGAACAATCCTAATGTTGCTGCAAGTACATGAGCAATTGCTAACCCTTGAATGACTTTTCGCGACACCTCATGTACTTCTTGTACCTCCCTTTCCAGTGGATAAAACAACCTGAACCTTTAAAATTACTGTTACACGCGCTAAGGTACTTAGTTGTGATAATAGCAATCGCGATTACTCGGCTGAAATTTCTGACATCCACTAACAATGGTGTGTAGCAAATTGCAAAGCCTAAAGAATTTCTGAATAACGAAACAACAGTATATATCTCTCTTATTCTAACTGACTGGAGTCTTGTATGGCCTAAGAAGAGAAAATTTGCAAATAATGTGAAGCATAAATTAACTTGGGTTGTACTGCTGAAAAGTGTCGCTCTGACGGGATTTTGCCATCTCTTTCTCTCTGGCGTCAAAGTACCACAGAGTTATAGCGTACCTACGAAAAGAAACATCCTGAATTAGAGGCACTATACATCCAACCCGTTGCTTCGAAAAAACGAATATTCAAATTCAAAGTCATGCTCCGCATGATTCTGGTGTGGTATTTTATCTTGAATCAATTATTGATTCCTATTTACCTCATTCTGAAAGCCGGTTGAACTTCATGAGGGTTTCGCCGATCAGACCAGAAAAATAGCAGTCTATCGAACAAAGGCTCAATGTCGGCTACCCGATCAGGCCAACCTTCAGGAAATATCCGTAAAAGACCACCGTCAACCTGTGATAGAGAGACAAAGGTTCACTAAGCAATTAACACAAGATCTATTTCAGGACACGATGGAAACTGACATGATGAAATTCAGAAATACCACATGAATACAATGTATAAATAAGTGAGTCAATGTTTACAATGCTCATAAGTTGTAGTATTGTCGTAAATCTTTAACGGACTTAAATACCTTGGTATTCCAATCTTTATTAAGGTAGTAAATTGCTGTCACGCATCGTCCATCATTGTTTGGATTGTCCACGTGCTTGACGTATTGGGTCCCGCTTCCAGGATAGCAAGCAATCATTGCCTATTTAATAAATGAGACAAATCATCAGGTAATGGATTAACAAATTTAGCTCAAGTTATGCTTCAGATCATTGGCTTGGAGCTCAAACTACCTTTGTCCTATCACGGATAGTGTATGATCCCAATTTGCCGTTGTTTTCAATTCGACAAGCTTGCATGACAACAGTGTCGACGAGTTCGATCAAGGACGTAATGAATTCGCAACCCTTCTCCTTTTTCTCGACCCAAGTGATTTTGTCACCTCGTATAGATTGTTTTATAGGATGACCGTTTTCCTTATGCTCCTTAACTAATTGTCCATCTTGAAAAGCACCGGATTTGTGTAGATTAATGACTTCATTCAGAACGTTTTCACCTCGTTTCTCGCCTAGAAGATTGTCTATGACACAGACTCCGAACTTATCCAAATCCGCGATCACCTAGGAAACAATTAATATCATTAAAAAAAATTAAAAAGCAAGTTCTGACTGGAAACTAAAGTAAAATCTCTACCATGAAACAAAAACTCACCTGTTTGGATATATGAAGTAGCCGTAAATCAGGATGTATCCCTGAGGAAGTCGAGCACCGATGAACAAACGGTATGGATGGCTGTAATTGTCTAGGTCCCATCGCTGATGCTTCAGGTGATGTATTCGGAGAAACTAAAGTTGCGGGCGGTATTGAACTGGGTTTAGGAGATGCAAGAGTTTCTCTTAAGCCACTGGTTGTTGCTGCAGCCATAATTCCCGCAGACCCATTAACTAGAAGCCCGGAGTCTGGAGCACGATTTTCAGAATTGTCGGCGTCTTTCTCCACAACAGCTGGTGAAGCACTTTTCGTAACACTTACGATATTATTATTTACATTACTACTCGTGGAAGCTACAGTGCTATTCTGTTTAGCACTTTTAGATTTTTTGCTCCCTTTTTTACAGTTTGTCACAGACGGGGTACTATTTCCTTCGTGAACTCCCGTACCAAAAGTACTAGCATTAAGCCCGGTTTGTTTCGCACATACACTCTCAACTTTGCCTTCTGATCGCCCAGGTTCCAAATGTTCAGAATCAGGCACTGCATCTACTAGTTTCAAATTCGATTCTACACTTGTCGCAACCTTCTTAACAGAATTTCCACCACGTGTTTTATAATCGCTCTCGTTCACTTTAGTAGACACACATGATTTCTTATGATCCTTCCAGTGCAATTTCTGATGCTCTTTAGAACAGTACTGTACACCATGACAACGTCCACATCTCTGCAAATCCTTCTCGCTTCCACAATAACCACATTTAGTATAATCGATCACTACAGGGGCACCATTGAAAGTACTCATAATGCACTACTAAAACTGGACGTGTGCAAACCACAGTCCAGAATGGGATCCTTGTTTGTTCTTGAATGATACTGGAACACCATCTGAATATCCTCTGACACAATGCGAGTCATCAAGCCAGACCGAGCTTTGACGTAATCAGATTTTCTTCTAGTTGTGACTCAATAACAACCTGCAAGCAAAACAAGACACATAGAACATCCACTTACATAACCTGCAAATTGCAGACCTGACGTACACATAACACAACTATTATTAGGTTCTATAAATCATTGCCACCTAAAACGTAAAATTAATCAACTATCAATTAACCGTTAACATTGATGAATTTGGAAGCGCTAGCATATCAGTTCTCATTCATATTTAAGGTTCCAGACTAAAACTGATCCATCTGCAGCTACACAATTTTACTTTGAACATAATTTAACATCCAGAAGGCATAATCCAAAATTAATTCATTACTTTTTTACTATTTCGCTATATCTGATTTCTGAATCACTTCGAGGAAAAAAGTTTTTAACACAACAACTTCAACAGAGTTGCTTCATCCCAGCTCAAACTAAACATTTTCCCTACCTGATAAACTGAGAGCAATTTTGTAAATGTGCGACCCAGTGTAGACAAAACTTGTCATTATAAACTATTCCAATAATTATTGAGTTTTCCTTACATTCTTTATTAACATATAATCGCACAATATCTGCAATATATACGTCTCATGTAAAACAGCCTCCTAATTAATTTCAATCAACACTGATTCTAAGTCAAAAGTAATAACTTCGTAGATCATATTATTTATCAAAGCTATTTATCAGATTAGTCCTCGATAAAATCTTCTAACTTAACCTGCATGCTCCTAATTTCTTGCTGCTATCCGAGACAAACCCATACTGAACTACATAACCAGTTAAAACAATATAATGGATGCTAAAGACTTATCACGGCCCACTATCAACTGTACTCGTTCCTGCATAATCAAAGTTTCATTCACAATAATAATAATAGGAGATAGCTAAAACTTGGAGGATTCAAGGACAGAGTGAGATAACTCACTCGGCGAGTAGGTAATACACAGAATCTCTAGACAACTGATTTCAATTCAATAAAACTCTACTCGATTCATTCTCTTGAGTAACTGCTGAGAGATATTTCCTTCTTTTACCTGTTTCGAAAGCATGTCATCAGACATGCTGATGTTGAAATCAAGAACTTGAGTGATGCAGAATAATTGCTAACTGTGGATTTCACTCTGATTGTTAGGCTCGTATCCTCCTATGGTTCCTTTAGTCCCTAATGACTTGGTGCGTATTATATCTTCGTTTCCTTGCGACCGTAAAGAGAAAATTAATTTTAGATCTTAAACATGAATAAACACCAACATCTTTCCCAACGAGCCAGCAATATAGAGCTCGATGTTACATTATTATCGAGAACACTGTGACGAAGAGAAGATCACGTACACAACTCCATACCTTGTTATATTCTATACGTAACGCTTTTGACTCTTTCCTTTGAGAAATGTGCTCATACTCGATCCTTTCGGCAGTAGTATCCTATGCCTCAATAGGGCTCTTCAGAATCTTCACTCTAGAACAGGACATCCATCCTCTAAGAAGTCTCACAGCAGACTGATGTGCTCCCCACGACCTTGACTTCGAAATCGTATCAGATACTGAAAACAAACACAAAATATTTATTTCAAATGCTATGCACTAACCATCTGAAGAAGTTCAATGCTTCAGTCTGGCCCCATCAGTTCGGGTTGAGGTAATAAATGAAATGGATCAAATTGGAATTACCTGGACCACTTTTGATTCCTCTGGGTTCGAGGTTTCCGTAAGTAATTAAGCTGCAAAATAAATCCAGTACCAAAACAAAAGAGTAAGGATTTTCACAGAGCTTCAAGCGCTTGTCTAACCAGCTTAGTAAGTTGTGAAATAAACTAAACCACGAAATAAGATTAGCTTTTCCGGGACAGATTATTTCGAGATAAACAAGATCCCTAACGGATTATCTTTGAAGACCATTGAGCAATATTTTGTCATTCATGAGAGCCTCCCGTTTGATTCAATGGTTGAAGCTGAATTTTAAGCCATTGAGTGATTCGCACAGTGAATGGCACGAATTATAAAATAATTTCCTATTTCGTGCAATTTCCACACAATGTGCATAATCCATGTGATAAACATAGGAATACATATTTCATCATCCGCGTGGCATGACATTTGCCGAGTGACGAATTTAACGTAATCGAATATTTTTTCCTGGAACTATGTTTGATAATTAACGAACCACAAACCGGCTGTTTCAAGTTATTATTCTTGGATTGTCTTAATCAATTAGTCGAGTTTTTGAGTTCTTCAAGTATTTCGCGAATTTTAGAGGTAAGATTAATTATGTGAGGTATTCTTTAATTTGGGAATCATTATTCTTCGGCATTTGGTAAATTGAGATTTATATTGGATTTATTGCACTTAGTTTCGGAGCAGTCAAGGAAGGGCCACAGTAAACTAACCAAAATTTGAATAGGGGCTAGAATAGGGGTATGACAACACACAATAATTACTTGATTCACCTGTTAGTACATAAATAAATAACCTTTTTAATGTGAATTGTTCTAGTGTGACATCACTCACATCACACGTATTTTGTTGTTACAGGATAAAAGATACGCTATCTTGTTCATAGTGAATTAATATTCCGGTAGGATGTTTTGCAGTTCAGCTACTACTTTGTGAAGAATTCGAGACTGTGATCGAATCGGTCAGAACAGAGTATTGAAGATGCTGCATTTAGGTGATGCTCTTGAAACTATCGGATACAATGAGCTTTTGTGGAATATAGGTTGAGGATACTTCCGGTGTCAACATTGTCCGAAGAATTGTGAAAAGGGACAAATTGTATAAGAACTAGTAGAACTAATTTTCAAGAAATAAGTAAAACGTATCATCGAGAAATAGAAAAAAGAGGAGCTGAAATGTATTAGTAAATATAGAATTACTGAATACACCTGTTAGCACTTCTGAGACAAAATACACACAGGAAGTGGTTGTATGTACTGCCATAACTTTGGAAGGAGAGCATTGCTCGAATTTATTGCGGAAGGAAGGAGAGCGCAAGCTCATTAATGGCCAAGATATGGGTTACAGACAAGACGTGTTGTAATGAACAAGGCAGTAGTAGTATTTATATAAATGTGTATACTAACAGAAGAGATGTTGCTGCAGGCATTAGGTTCAGCAACCTTATAGAAAATGCGACACGAGTGGTAAAAGCGACGTGCGCTTGGTCACGTAGCACTATAACTTTTGTTTTCTATTTAAATAATTTATCGTTGTCTTGTATAAAACCTATAACTAATGAAAGTATGCAAGTCGTTATGAATTGTGAGCTAGGTAGTTTGAAGTGATTTTAGTAGAGAAATGCTTTCCAATGTTATCCAAGCTTAGGCTGGCTTCACATGGAATTATGTAAACAAGAAAAGCTTGACCATGACCATGGATAAAGAAAGGAGACCCTCCTGAAAGCAATGTCCCTAACCTTGTTCCTTAAGTACCGGATTGGAATATCCTCGTGACTTACGTCTAGAGTGCAGGAGTCACAGGACAATGACGAGTATATACCTTACCTCTATCAATGAACATTGGTAGTTTATATTAAGTTCGTAAGCCTCCCACGAAAGGGTGACCGTAAATGCATGCGGATGAACCGTAAAAACTTTCACATTGTTTCTGAGATTAGTGGTGAAAGGATTGGAATGATCCCTCGAAATTATGTACTGAATGTCGTATTTATGTCTTATGTCATTAGGTTATTACCTTGTAGGAGAAGCGGCGTAAGTGGGGTGCAAGGCTCTAGCAGAAACGGGATAGTATGATTTCTAAAAAGCTGGGTCAAATATTGTTTCCAGTATGCTGGAAGGTTGTGTAGGGCAAGGTTATTTGCTTACAATGTTATACAAGCAATCTGGAAGCAAATAGAAGATCTTATCGTGTTATTGGAAGCTGTAGACTCGTTGAAATTAAGATTTTGACAGGAAAAAGATGTATTTATGAAGAGGCGCTCTAGTAGAGTTGGTGAAGTTTAAATCTAAAGTTAAGTAATGCTGGAAACATAAGATGAATGAATCGAAATCTTCCGGAGCTGTGGAATATATTTGATTTGTTATGATGATTAATTCGTTGTATAACACCACGGAAATTTATGGAATGTACCCTATTTGTATGATTGAAGGTTCTTGAAGCTAAAGGAACCAAACGTGAGCAATGTTGCACGTGGTGCTGGATAAGAGCGGGCCTGCTTTAGGTAAGCTGGTTGTATACATAAATGTATACGTCATGACGTATGTGATGATTATACGAGTAGATTAAATTCCGAGTGGGTAGGTCTTTTATTGATTCAAACTTTTGAATTATTACAGGCATCGCTGCAGCGGTGAAGATGATGAAAGATGATGGAGTGACCACTGAGAATGGGTCAAGTTTAAAGGCGAGCTTCAGGGAGAATTCTGTGGATTCTCCAGGGATGATTATTAAACTGCTTTCAACTAAGCAATCATTCTTAGCTGGGAAAACTCCTTTGGAACGCACGGAGGTATGATTTAGGACAAATAAAACATTAGCAATGAAACCTTGCATTATGAATGCAAAATATATCGGGTATAGTACAGGAAAGAGGATTGAAACTAATTTGGGTAGCTGACTTGTTTACGTTTAGATTGACCAGTATGTATTTCTATCGGAAAAATTGGAAACCGCTGGAAACGGTGGGCTAGTCAAAAGTTTGGAGAAATTGGACAAAGATTTAAAAAAGAGTTCATTCTTGGTGGCTTCCAGGCTGACATGGGCCGATATTGCTGTTTATGGTCGGCTTATAGGTATAGATTATTTTAAGGATGTCCCATTATGCATTAGCAATGGAGAATGTGGGATACGTGTTAATTGACACTTCGGGGTTTGTAGGAATAAAGCCATCCATTGAAAACTATGCGAATTTGCAAAGATATTTTGGCTTCGTCGAGGCCTATTTGAAGGATGTGGAATCCGGAGCTCACACTCCCTGGCTTGAGGCAGCGACTGATAAATCAGGGGGTGATAGCAAGCCGGCTGCTAATGGAGTTAAAGGAGGAGACAAGAAAAATAAGCAAGCGCAGGGCAAAGGTGATGCAAGAAATCAAAAGAAGGAGGGTTCTCCGTCTAAAATCAACAAGGAAAATAAACCACCTGCAAAGGGAGGTGCTGGAGGGGATCGAGAGAAACAAAAAGATCAAGGAAAATTTGTTGAACTTCCTGGAGCCAAAATTGGCGAGGTTATCGTTAGGTTTCCACCGGAAGCATCTGGGTAAGACCTAAGAATATTGTATAATAATAAGGAATGGGATCAGGATGAAAGGTCCGTGATGCGGTTTATTATGATAATTGAATATTTCTTCCAGATTTTTGCACATTGGGCATGCCAAAGCTGCCCTACTAAATCAATATTATCAGCAAATGTTTCAAGGGAAATTGATCATGAGGTTTGACGATACTAACCCAGCCAAGGAAAAGGCGGATTTCGAGAAGGTATGGCAATAGTTGGAGCATTTTTCTTCGTGGCTCGTAGCAAGGTTTTACCGAAACTATTTTAATGCAGGTCATCTTGGAAGATTTGGAGATGTTGCAAGTCAAACCGGATATATTTACGTATACGTCAGATTATTTTGAGCTCATGTTAAAATACTGCGAGGAATTGATCAGACAGGGCAAATGCTTCGTTGATGATACTGAGCCAGAAACAATGAAACAAGAGCGAGCTGATAAAGTCGAGTCTAAGAACCGCAACAACAGTAAGTAAAGATATTCTTATGTGCAAATCGCTGTGGGAAATTTTCCGACTCCTTTTTATTTCAAGCTAAAATCTTTATTCTAATACAGGCGTCCAACGCAATCTGGAACTATGGGAGGAAATGAAGAAAGGTTCACCAACCGGGCAGAAGTGTTGTGTCCGGGCTAAGATTGATATGAACTCTCCAAACGGATGCATGAGGGACCCAACGATTTATCGTTGCAAAGACGAGCATCACCCCCGCACAGGCATTAAATACAAGTAATAATATAGGTTTCCAAATCCTAAGGTGTCAAATTCAAAGATATACACAAGAAATGGACAAACTGTACATTACAAGAGAGACGCTAATCATTCCATAATTTTCTGGTATTAGGGTTTATCCTACGTACGACTTCGCATGTCCTATTGTTGACAGTATTGAAGGTGTAACGCACGCTCTTCGAACAACCGAATACCACGATCGTGATGACCAATTCTTCTGGTTCATTGATGTACTCAAGCTGAGAAAACCCTACATTTATGAATACTCCCGATTGAATTTAACTAATACTGTTCTATCGAAACGAAAGCTAACGTGGTTTGTGGATGAGGGATTAGTCGACGGCTGGTATGTACTAATTTTGAGAATAATGTTAACATGAATGTGCTAGAAAAGGGTGCAACAAAACCAACTATTTTCTTCTTGCAGGGATGATCCTAGATTCCCAACAGTGCGGGGTGTTCTTAGGCGAGGTATGACTGTGGAGGGTCTTAAACAGTTCATTGTAGCTCAAGGATCGTCTCGCTCAGTCGTTATGATGGAATGGGATAAAATTTGGGCTTTTAATAGAAAGGCAAGTATTTGATCCGAAAGTTTCAAGTATTTAGACTTCATCTACTACTATATAATAACGGATATTACATCTTTCAATCTTTCCTGTTCAGGTGATCGATCCAGTAGCACCTCGCCATACGGCTCTCCTGCAAGACGGAAGAGTGGTAGTAGAAGTGAAGGATGCTGTAGAAGCTGTAAAGCAAGTACCAGCTCATCCCAAAAACGCAGATGTTGGCAACAGAAACGTTTGGACAAGCAAGACAATATATGTCGAAGAAGATGATGCAGCTCTGTTCAAAGAAGGTGAAAATGTAACTTTCATCAACTGGGGAAATCTGAAAATAACTGCCGTTCGAAAAGATGCTTCTGGTAAAATTAAATCCGTTGAAGCCGAAACAAATTTAACCAACACCGATTTCAAGAACACATTGAAAGTAACTTGGTTGGCGTCCACCCCGAAGTCTGAACTGACGCCAATCAAAGCCGTCTACTTTGACCACATTATCTCGAAGGCCGTTCTTGCCAAAGATGAGGATTTCAAGAAATATATCGGCAAAGATACTCGGGTAAGCTAGAAATAAAGGTTTACGCAGCGTTTATCTCTTGTTTCATTATATTGGTATATTATTTATTTGTTGTATTATTTTCTATCTGTATCTTACATTTCCATGCTCAGTGTTACACAAGGGTTTAATATTTGTAAATTGTTTGATTTTATTTCCAGATCGTGCAAAACCTTGTAGGCGATGAAGATTTAAGTAACCTGAAAAAAGGTGACATCATCCAACTGCAGAGAAAGGGATTCTTTATTTGTGATGAACCTTCTGGACCAAGAAGGTAACCTCAATTTGCATCAACAGTTGATGAGCTCGGCTCGAAAACTATTCGGTACTTAGGCCATCGTTTTTTATTATTTTAGTGGAACTTCCTTCTACAAACCTCCAGTGGTCCTGTTTGCTATTCCGGATGGTCACACAAAGGTCATGCCAACAGCTAACGCACCAAAGACCCAGGTTAGTATTTAAAACTCATCGTTGACTCTCCCGTAATGATAGTTCAATGACTCAAGTCTATGGCAGGTTAGTTTGCATCATGACATGGTATGATATAGGAGCAGTCCTTGCTGGATGTATAAATTTTGCAGTAGAATGCATAAGCTAAGCAATTACATCTTTGATTTAGCTATTAAACTAGGATTATGTTTAAGGCACTATTCAGACTTCAGACTAACGCTTATAGTGATACATAAGGATCTGCTAGGGCTAGAATTGCATCAAGGTTTTGTGATACAGTACCAGCCGAATTTTGCTTCGTTGTGTACGTCACACATGGTCAGTATATTTGCAACGTCCGTAGCATTGCATGTCCTGCTCCTTTGTGGTTCTACCACCGGTCTTTGAACTTAGCAGGTAACTTTCTAATGCAAGGAGAAGCGAGACTTCTTTGCAATGTTATTTTGCTATACACAGAGCAACACAGAGAAGTGACTGCCACGGCTTTTTTCCTTGGTAGGAGGCACTCCGCGATTATTGCGAAGGATACATATACGCATGCAGTGTGGCAAAGGAAGGGAAATGTATAGCTGACGCATAGCTTGGACGTATACTTTTATTCGCAAGGGCAAAAATGGTATGATGCAAAATGTTATGCAGATTGCCTCGTGCGTGTTAAGTTGACTTCCCAAGCTGCTTGCGCATAGTTTAGTGAGCAGAAGGGAAGTGATAGTGGATAGTGTTTATCTTGCCTTTCACATGTGGTTTGGTATTGACACCGCTCGGATCTACATTGCATAAAGTAAATTGACAGTTAATTGTATTTCATTACTAGCTCTCGGCTGTTTTGATTGTAATACTTTGATTGTACCTTTCTAATCCAAACGGGGTCTAGTATAGCAGTTAATCTGTTGTAAAAGTTGCACGTGCTTGCGTCAGTTGCATATGGTGAAAATCCTAAATCATTAGAACATCTGAAAGTTCCACGTTGGAAGCGACTGCTTGGAAAAGCTAGTGAAGGATTACTTTATTAGATTGCGTTTAGGTGATAGTAGTTTTGAAACCGGTAGACTATTTGGGTATTTATTTAGTAAAGTATCGTATATGGCTCGTTTATATAAATTTATTGTTGCAAAATTTTTGCTCGCTTAAGGAACATTGGGCTTTGGTAAATCCCATAGTTTGTTAAGACGCCGCGGAATTTCAATTTGTGACGAGTGAGTAGTGTATGTGCTAAAGCTTTGAATAATTTTGGAATCAATTTCGCTTGGATTAGCAGGAACAAGCAAAGGCTAGCACCCCCACAGGAGAAGCTGAAATCAATTCTACTGGTGATCAGCTTGGACAGGCGATTGACGCACAAGGAGCGAAGGTGCGAGACCTTAAGTCTGGTAAAGCTGCTAAAGCTGTTATCGACGCTGAAGTTAAAGTTCTGTTGGATTTGAAGGGAAAATACAAGCAGGTAATTAAAAAAGTTAATTAATTACACTCGAAGTAAGACAATAATGTGTGATTTAGATGCACGTAATAACTGTCACTGATTCATAAGGTCTATATTTTATTTTAGGCTACCGGAAAGGATTACATACCAGGAGCTGCTAAACCTGTAATCACTGCATCTGCTCCTGCTGTAATTCAGACGTCTGTTGGACAAGCATTGTATGCGGATATAGAAAAACAAGGCAACAAGGTCAGGGACTTGAAGGCTGCTAAAGCTGCCAAAGACGTAGTTACAGCTGAAGTTAAAGTTCTTCTGGACCTTAAGACCAAATACAAAGAGGTAGAATCTACTATATGAACTACAGGTGTAACTATTAGTGAATTTCCGCAAGCATTAATGATGCATTTGGCTTGACTTAGACAACTGGCGCTGATTACACACCTGGTAAACCACCTTCTGCTCCTGCAACTTCTATCTCAGCTCCCGCTGGAAATCAGAACGCTGGCTTACAGTTGTATGCGGATATAGAAAAACAAGGCAACAAAGTCAGGGACTTGAAGGCTGCCAAAGCTGCGAAAGACGTTGTTACTGCTGAAGTCAAAGTTCTTTTGGATCTAAAAAACAAATACAAGGAGGTAAAAGCTTTGCCTTATACTTGGATCTAATTAGATAAATTATATGGATTAAGATGGTTATAGCATTCAAAGGAAATTTAACCATTTCTTAGGTAACCGGTACTGATTACGCACCAGGTAAAGCACCTGCTGCTCCTGAACCCGTAGCTGCATCTGCTCCCGCTGGAAATCAAAACGCTGAGCAGCAATTGTATGCTGATATCGAGAAGCAAGGAAACAAAGTCAGAGACTTGAAAGCTGCTAAGGCTGGAAAAGACGCTGTACAAGCTGAAGTCAAGCTTTTGTTGGAGCTGAAGTCAAAATACAAGGAAGTAAGCAGGTTGTTTGGGAAGGAAACATTAGAAATCGATTTGTAGCATGGCAGGAATACTAATATTTTTGTATTTTTTAATTTAGGCGACTGGTAAAGATTACGCCCCTGGGCAAGCACCAGCTGCTAAACCACAAGATACTCCTAGCGCCGGAACTGGGAATCAGGAGTCAAAGCTTCGTCAAGAAGTTGAAGATCAAGGAAACAAAGTAAGAGATTTGAAGGCTCAGAAAGCTGGAAAACAAGTCGTTGAAGCGGAAGTTAAAAAACTACTTGAGCTCAAGGGAAAATATAAGGAGGTGAGAATTGGTTAACCAAGGAACATGATATTTCCAATATGAATTTATACTTCGTATGATTTGTAGTCAAAGCATGAGTTTTTAAGCTAGAACATACTTTTAATAGATAACTGGAAAGGAATACGCACCTGCACCAGCCAAACTTCCTGAAGCCAAAAAAGAAGCACCCGTGACGGCAAGCAGCACTCCACCATCTGGTAACAGTGCTTTTGACTTATATTCCAAAGTCGAACAGCAGGGAAATAAAGTGAGGGATCTGAAAGCCGCAAAAGCAGCCAAGGACGAAGTTCAAGCTGCAGTAAAAGCTCTGCTTGATTTGAAGGCAGAATATAAACAGGTAACGGTAGTTCTCACGTTTTAATTGTCAGACTACGAGTAGTATCCTGAAAATCATTAATCGGGGGTGTATGAATGTGATTATGCAGGCAACGGGTCAAGACTACGCTCCCAGTAAACCACCAGCAATGCCAGTAACTACTCCCAATGACCAACCCGCAGGCGATGCCGGAGCGGATGTCAAAGCTCAGATTGAGCAACAAGGACTGAAAGTACGAGACCTCAAAGCTGCGAAGGCTTCTAAAGAAACTGTTGATGCTGAAGTAAAGACTTTGTTGGAACTAAAAGCTAAATACAAGGAGGTAATGTTGTTAACTAGTTTTATGGAGGAATTCCGCAGGAAGTACAAACACCGTAACAATTTAAGTATTTATTTGTGCAGGTTACCGGGCAGGACTATGCTCCTCCCAGTGGTGGTGGAAGAAGTAAGCCTGAGGCTGCAAAGAAAGAACCGAAAAAGCAGGCCCCAGCCCCACCAAAAGCAGAGAAATCTGAGGCTGCTGGTGGACCGAAAAAGCAGACCCGGTTGGGATTAGAAGCAAAGAAAGCTGAAAATTTATCTGATTGGTATTCCCAGGTATGTTTTAATTGATTCTTTATGCACCGGAGGTAAAAAGTTCGTACGCGTTGCTAATTTAAAACCCACTCCTATGAATCAAATAGGTAATCACAAAAAGTGAAATGATCGAGTACTACGATGTGAGTGGTTGTTACATTTTCCGACCATGGTCTTACGCCATCTGGGAACTTATCACGAAATGGTTTGATGGAGAAATCAAAAAGCTTGGTGTATTGAACTCATACTTTCCAATGTTTGTGAGCCAGTCTGCTCTTGAACGAGAGAAGAACCATATTGCCGATTTTGCACCTGAGGTAATTACGTTTAAATCATAAATACAGTTATTATAAGCCTTCATGGGATTTATAATAAGCTATTTCCATAGGTGGCGTGGGTCACAAAAAGTGGAGATTCGGATTTGGCGGAGCCTGTAGCTATTCGTCCTACGTCTGAAACTGTCATGTACCCATCGTATGCCAAATGGATTCAATCGTACAGGGATCTTCCTCTTAAATTGAATCAGTGGAACAGTGTTGTGGTAAGTTAAATTTGGTACCTAACCAGGATCTGGACAAGGGGGCCTCTTGCTTAAAAGATTTTTGAATGATTCCTGCTTATTAATTGTGTAGAGGTGGGAGTTTAAGCATCCTCAACCATTCTTAAGGACGCGAGAATTCTTGTGGCAGGAAGGGCATTCTGCTTTTGCCAAGTACGAAGAGGCGGAAGAAGAAGTCTACAAAATTCTAGGTAATATTGGTGAAATATTTTCAAGGAGACCAAATCATTTTTGAAATGTTATCATTAAGTCCAGCAGTGAAGCGTTGTTAACATTCACATTGTCTGTTGCAGACCTATACGAGAAAGTCTACACGTATCTCATGGCTATACCAGTAATACCTGGCAGGAAGACGGAGAAAGAGAAATTCCCTGGAGGTGATTACACAACAACTGTCGAAGCTTTCGTGCCAGCATCAGGACGAGGTTTACAAGTAAGTCTCTTTGCCGTCGTGGAAAACGTTGCTATCTTTTTCAGAGCTTCTTTTAACAGTTAAACGTAATTTTTAGGGAGCCACTTCTCATCATCTTGGACAAAATTTTTCGAAAATGTTTGAAATCGTCTTTGAAGATCCTGACACAAAAGAGAAGCGTTACGTCTATCAAAACTCTTGGGGATTATCTACTCGTACGATCGGTACGTTCAGCTGATTGCTACTGTTCTCTTCGGGAGATGGCAATGAAACATTATTTATATGCTTATACATAAATTATCAAAACAGGGGCCATGGTCATGATCCACGGAGACGATCAAGGGCTAGTCTTGCCTCCAAGGATTGCTTGCATCCAAGCTGTCGTTATTCCTTGTGGAATCACAGTCAATCTCAGTGAAGCAGATCGGAAGGCTCTCATATCCAAATGTGAAACTTATCATGACAGATTGACGAAAGCCGGTGTCCGATCCAAACTTGACGATCGAGATAACTACTCCCCAGGTTGGAAATTCAACCACTGGGAATTGAAGGTAACAGCTGTTTTCAGATTGTTAGGATTCCAAAGTTAGAGCTCATAGATTATTTTCATTTAAATGTTGCATAATGTGTAGGGAGTTCCAATCCGAATTGAAGTCGGCCCGAAAGACATGCAGAGCAGCCAATACGTGGCTGTTCGTCGAGACACAGGAGGGAAACTTACATTCAATGAAGCTTCTCTGGAAACGGACATAGAGCAATTGCTAAATGACATTCATGATAGCATGTATAACAAGTAAGTGAATCTGTGATTCTGTTTTTAGCTGGTGGAAGCGTTACTCGTTAGTAAAATATATTAATGTTTAAATCTTCTTTTCTAACGTAGGGTCAAACAAGAAATGGATAGTCATACTATCGTGACAGAAGACTGGAAAGTCTTTTGCTCGGAACTGGACAAGAAGAAGATCATCATGGCTCCATTCTGCGGCGCTGTAGAGTGTGAAGAGCACATCAAGAAGGATAGTGCGCGTGACGAACCCAGCGAACCTGGAGCACCTGCCATGGGTGCTAAAAGTTTATGTATCCCTTTCAAACAGCCGAAGGATTTGGCAGCCGATGCAAAATGTATTCACCCGGACTGTTCCTCCAAGCCACAGAAATATACGTTGTTTGGAAGAAGCTACTAAATTTGAAGAATAGTCTCCTGTTGCCTGTGAAATGTAACTAATGAAATTTATACTCATTTGAGACTTGTTTTGATGGCCAACTATTTATTTTTCGATTGTTACAAGTACCTTTATTTAAATTTTTGAATCAGCGATCCTGTTATACATATTATAACTTAAGTTACTGCACTCAGTAGCTCCATTGCATTTTGACAGCCTTACATGCCTGTCTTCCAGAAACTAATAGCTAAGAGAGAAAAAATTCGCAGCATTATTGGCTATGCCATAGAAGGTAGTAGTAATCGAGCAAGAAAATAAATGAGTAACAAGGCTATAGTGGGGCAGTGACTTTTCATTTTAGCAAACATAAAAACATTAGCAACTAAATCTTCTATCTGCGAAGTTAACACAGATTGAAGCTGCATACACATACATGTATTCCAAAAATTTACTGAAGTGTTGGAAAATTAAAATACTGAGTCTCATAAAACTTAAAACAATGTTCAGGCACTAGTGTGCAAGGTAAAGCATGCATTTTTCCCACGCATTTCGTAATAAGATTGACTTCCAGATCGATTCTATTGTACCGAGAAAAAGGGACGAACAAGAATCGGTCCATACGGTTCTTGCTGCTTCATGACAACTTTTCGCTCGAGCTGTAGTTCTGGGATAAACAAAATAGATGTAGATTATCAATTTTAATTTAACACCGCATTAGTTTTACGTCAGACTTAATATGTTGGTTAAACTCATAAAAAACTTACCCAGTAAATGCTCAAATCCTGTGACCAGAGTAATTTTAAATGTTGAGGTAGGTGGAAACAGATCAGAAAGATAGGTCGGTTCCGTTAAATTCTTGATAACAGTCATGTAATCATAGACATTTATATGTTCAGAGAAATCAGGCAACCCATGAACAAAATTATCTTGAGGGTTTTCAGCGACTTCCATTCCTTGGGCTGGATCAAGAATATCAAGTGGAGCACCAGCGGTATCGGCAGTCTGTTCTGTTGCAATGTTTTCTGGAATTGGGTCACGTAACATGTCTTCATTTGCCACTACCGGTAATTGTTGTTCCTGCTCAGGTGGTGGCTCTTGAAATCCGTGTTCTTGAGCGTTACAGTTTTCCTCTGGTCCTTGCTCTTGACCTTGAGGTTGCGGGATATCACGGGGGGTATCGAAAAGGGCTTCGTGGTTAAAAGCTTGTGAATCGTCTAGTACTGGTACGCCCTCCTGACGCACTCTGTTCCTGTTCCCTCTTCTGTCACACACTTCCAGGAGAGCTGAGGCATGGTACCGACCGATTGGTAACGAATTCAAACCTTGTGCTAGTCGGTTCTTACGGTCATTCAAATACTTTTTTTGTCTCAATTCCGAAAAGGTATTCCCACGTTGCTCATCCTGTTAAAATTCAAGTATGTGCCACAATGTTTCACAATTTAGTCATAAGTGCGAACAAAATTTGTGCTTTCCAGGCTGCGTGGACACTTAGTCTTACCAATATTCTTCCAGCATCAAATGTATGTTGGAACTCGCTCACTGCACGTTCCATTTGGGCTCGTGTAAACATCGTCCGTTCGTCAATATTGGCTGTCGTCCTAACCCTTCGGATTACTCTTGGAGGCTCTTCTTCTACGCGCTGAAATGAAAATGTAGATTTATAATATTTTAAACAAAATACAGTAGAACTTAAATATCCAGTAAAGCTCTATCATAGTATTTTTACCAAGCTTCCTAAAATTAAAGGAGAAGCTTCGTTAGGAGCCTCGGGAGGATTTCGGGGCGGGGTGACAAACGGTGGTGCTTCGATTTGGAAGTTATTAGCAGCATCTGCGGCGGTTGCACCGTGCCGTGTCTCAATATCACCGGTATCATTGACTAACGGCATTTCGTTTTCCGGTTGAAGTGTGGCATCCACTCCTCCCTGGTTTTGTACGTCTTCGTACTCCATGACTGTAGGCTGTTCCATGCTGATGGATACATCACCGGCGACTCCAACTTGATCAATAGTTTCGTTTCCAGCGACTTCATGCAGATTATCAGCACGACCGATTTCCACGGGGGGAAGATTACCAATCTCATCTTGAGGCACACATGGTATGCCAGCGAATAAATCCGCCATGTCCATTCCAGTTTCACCCTCGAACACGAAATCGTTCATACCATCCCCTGTAGCACTAATCTGGAAATCAGAAACATCACCCATCTCAACCCGGTGATGATGATAACAAGTCTGTAATTACTGTGATCAAGTTCTGGTCAAATTATTGGATCTTACTGGCCCTTGCCGCTCCTGGAGCGGTACATCTTCCAACATAGTTATGCATGCATTCGAGGTGGTATTTTGTCTTAAGAGATTCTCCAATTCCTTCAATTGAGTCTCTGGTGGACTAATTCGGGTTCGTTTAGGCGTTACGATATTCTTTTTGGATGTAGGAGGTACTTCCACATTCGCAACTTGCCCTTCTACGGCCTCTTGTAACCAAGCTTCAGTGTCCACGTCCACAATATTGACTGGATCTACAACATTGAAAAAGTGTCAAACGTAGCTAGCGAATATCATCAACGAGTGCAATAAGAGTAGAAAAATGTCGTTTTTGGTTTCCTATTCTAACCTTCAATGTCAGGATTATCAGGATCGTGAGCTCTTTTTCGGCCTCGTCGATTCCTAGGACCAGTCGGTTTGGAACTGATGTACGATGGATTTAAAGCATTAAAACTAAAGCCTATTACATATGTATCATAAGCGTAAAATGTTGAGAAGGTCTACCTGGATGTTATACTCTTCATTAATTTCATATACTTCTGTGAAATCGTCTCGACTTTTTCTGTCAAAGGAAATTCGATCATCAATAATCAATGAACATTAACGTATTTCATGTTCATACCATTAAATTTGCACAACTATAAACTAACGATAGCAAACAAGGTATAGAATTTGCGGAACTACTTACCGCATTCGTGGTCCACCTGAAACGTTAAAAGTCCTCCTAGTGCTAACACCATATCACAAGCTATAACGATGCTGGGGAAGTCAAACACACCGTTTTCCTCTTGGATTTCTTCAAAACAGTTTAAAAGCCTGGAACTAAAAGATAATCCAGAGCTCTAATAAATCACATCTTGAGCTACACGACTAATCAAAACTCAAACTACATGTTTAACGACATCTGAAAGTCTAGAATATTCAACTCCTTTTACCTAGCCGCTCCAATGTCAAAATATAAAGAAGCAGCTTTTTGACCCCTCCTACCCATGACGCCACTCTCCTTGTATGAAGCCTCTAGGAGAACTCTTAAATCCTCGTCATTGTCAATTTTTTCAAAGAAACTGGAAAACGCAGCCATCTTGAGCAAATGAATCTTTGAGTTAATCTTGAAGTGCAATAAAACCAAGCGTTTCTTTTCAAAGACACGCGAGCACTGCTCAAAGACGGAGTTAATGGCAAAATTAATTAAGTTTTAACTGGTCTTCCAGTATAGTTTTGGCAAAACTCAAAGTTGATGGTATTTAAAATCTTTAAAATTAATTAACTCAAGTTGCAAAATACAATATAAGTGGATATAAATGGATCAGAATGTTAACTGACTTTAAAGTTAATTAATTGTCCACACTGACACTAACACACTTTAACCAGAATTACATTTAAAATCTGTAATTGACAGAGCACCAAAGACAAGCGTCAAGACAGGACCATCTCCATATTAAAACTCCATGCAAATTTTCCGTTTTCTCCAATGCTTCACGTTTTCTTTCTTTCATTGCCCTAAGGTCATTGACTCCAAGGGCTACAGTACTGGAGAAATGGCGGCAAATGGTTTCTATGAGGGTGACATCTAACATTCACCCCTGTCATGACTCATAAATCCAGTTTTCCCAAGGTCATTGACCTTTAGCCCTAAATGCCAAGGATATCACTACAGTTATAGGTTTACAGGAGCAGTAATAAACGTTGCTGGTAAGGATATGGTGTGGTTTAACATATATGTACTGATAGCACAAACGTTTTGGGGGCACTGTGAGACACAGTAGACAGTTCAAATATGCGTTCAGCCTGTGTTCTGTATACAGATCATATGATGAGAAGGTGCGTCTTAAATAGTAATTAATTAATGCAATGCTAACGACCATTTAAAACGTACAAGTTAAGTTTTTATTAAAAAATTATCTTCAGCGTTGGCACATTAGAATCACACAAAACTACTGAACCCATTCAAACTGTTGTTACACAAACGCATCGTTATACATGATTCAGAACTTACAAGTTTGAAGACAAAGTAAAGGAATATTGCTGACAATCAAGCAATCAAGACCACGCGAATTAGCTAAAGAAGCGTACATATGTAGTATACAAATATACACACACAACCGTTGTATGCATAATTAACTTCATCACCACGAATGAATTACAGGACGCTTACATTCTTTAAAAAGTCAGTTTAAGACATGTTCACTTAAATTTATGACTGGAACTGGAAATACATCGCGAGAGTAAAACTAACAAGTAATTTAAATTGCAATTATTATAAAGCATTCAATCAATCTAGCAAACAGGAGGACTTACAAGTGTGCAAAAGTAAAAAACATTGTGCCCAGGTATACTTGGAAAGGAAAACAGACATAATCATTCGTATTTATAGTTTGTGGAGAAGTGACACAAAAAATCGACTCAAACAAATTCATCATTTCACACCAGACCTTCTTTTGTAATGTAGTGTAGTAACAACAGTGTATGTAATTATTCCTAGTCCTTCTCGTCTATCCCGCTATTTATAATCCTACACAATAATGTATACATCTTAAGCTTCTACCTTTGATTCAGAAGCATCATAAACAGGTTCTTGTGGTTTATTGTTGCTCCTCTTTCTTGCCTTCTTACCGTAAAGTCTATCTTCTGCAACGTACTGAGACTCATCATCAGTGTTGTAATAAGAATAATCGTAGTCGGGGCTCTGCGTAGCACCTGCTTCTCCATCAGAAGAAACGGCAGCGACAGCAGATTGCTTAGCAGGTTGACCTGCAATCAATTTCTTATTCAGTTTTGGGAAGAATGCTTTCGGTCTGGGAGTTGGGAAAGCTGAGGTGGTGGTGCTTGTATCTGTATCAACGTTTGAAGTAGAAGTTTGCTGATCTGATGATTTAGAAATGACCGATACTTTGAAGCCTCCAACGGTAGAGGTAATATTCCTGCTTTGCTGTGGTTGAATTGATCTGGGTGTTGGCTTGATTTCTTCGATCTTGAAAGTTGTAAAGGTATCAGCTGGAGATGAGAAATCAGAGTATTTTTCAGTAGAGCTGGTGGTCGATTCAGCTTCGCTTGTGGCTTCCGTGCCGAAGGTGGTTGTCGTCTTAGGGCGGAGTTTCTTGACGATGACGCGACGCTTTCCATCATTGTTGGCGGGGAAGGCGTCAGGAGAGATTGGTCCGATAATTGTCTTGGTGCGAACGTTATTGCGGATTGGCTTGTAGGGAGCTTGGGTGCTGAATGGAGCAGGCTCGTAAGCGATCGAGATTGGTCCGATAATTGTCTTGGTGCGAACGTTATTGCGGATTGGCTTGTAGGGAGCTTGGGTGCTGAATGGAGCAGGCTCGTAAGCGATCGTTGTTGACGTTTCCGTTGTCGATTTTTGACGAAGACGCTTCACGACTCTTCCATTTCCGTCCTGTCGGGTTCTTGGACGAGTGTAATCTGTAAGGGATTTCAAAAACGTTTTAATACTCCTACAAAAAAAAAATTGAAGGCACTAATAATACTCCTACAAAGTCTTGAGTGTGTGTGCAAAATTAGTTAATTATGATTAGGCTATTAGGGATTACCTTCACTGGCAGGAGTGACGCTGCTTGCGCTGCTGTCGACATCAGTTTCCACGGGACGAACTCTTCCTGGTCGGATTCTTCGGCCAAAACTTTCTCCACCAACGTTTTGGGTCTTCCTTACAGGGGCAGCGGTTGTTACTGGTTCCTTTGATGGGCGGGCCTGGAAATCATAAGTAAAGTTTGTTTAATGAGACAGAGATGAATTAAATCCTACAGGAGAGGTTGGAAAATACTGAAAAAATTGAGCGAGAGAAAACGTTTAAGTAGATTGAAGACGGAGGGAGACTAAAAGCTGCGAAAGTCTTTGTTGACCGTTGTAACCATCACGTGAGAAAGGAAAATGTGCTTAAGGGAACATTCTCAAATTCGATATGCATTATAGGGGGTAGCTGGGGTCAGCCAGTATATCCGCTCTATACCTTCAGCATTACAAAAGCATATCACGAGGGGGTAGCCGGTCTGAAATCGGCCGATTTTCGATATCGATATTTGAGAATGTTCCCTAAGGATTTTCTCTCTTCTGGGTGCATTACTGTAATGTTGCTGTGTTTAATTTAAATTAAAACTTCATTTCACTGCCACTAGCTTCAAGTGTAATTGTGAGATTAAATGCGTGATTAATTAGGGATGGCCAATTTAATTTCTCCTTAATACGACACCCGAAGGCTATTTTCACCGTGTAACTAATTTCAACGCTCTCGTTTCAGTTTGAAAGGGGAGAAAAAGTGGCATGCTGAATGATCAAGTAAGTTGATTAATTGTACTAGTAATGTAATTAAGTTATTCGTCAAAATAAATTCTTGTTGACGGACAATTAAGCTGTAATTCATAATTGTAATTTTGTTTACCTCGTCAACAAAGTAGTTATTCTGGGGCTGTCCACGGAAAATTGAAGCTTCAGCGTTAAATATCTCTTCAGTCTTCTGTCTTTGGGTGTAAGTTTCACGATCACGTTGATCAAATCTTGAACTTTCAACACGTCTGGAATATTTGAATTCAGGGTCGAAATTTCTTGGTTTTCCAGTAGATCCGGCTCCGTTCCTCTGCCTGTTTGGATTGATGCGTCTTCGTCCTCCTCTTCGTGGTCGGACTGTGGTAGTAGTTGATGTCGTTGTTGGGAAAGTTTCATTTTCAACTGGAGAAGCGCTGTTGTCAACTGGATAATTTTTCTGACCTGGAGTATTGGTTGGCTCATAGCTGGTGATTATTGGGCCTGGAGATGAAAAGTACAATTCAGGGGATGAGGTTGAGTGAGGCAAGCTCAAGAATGAGTTTTGTTTCAAACGGTTCTGAGAGTTTCTGGAATTGTCGGAATTGATACTGCGACCTTGAGGTAAGTATGCCAAATCTTGACTTTGGTCTACGTTGTAATAATTAGGGTTGTTGGAGTTATCGTTGTCGTTGATCTCGTAAGTCCTTGGAAATTGGGTGGTTTGGGTTTGAATGTAGGTTCTTGGGTTAGCGGTCGTTGTTGGGATGGTATTGCCACCATAAAACAGATTCTGGATACGTTGGGTCGTGGTTTGTTCGGTTGTTGGCAACTTACGGAAATAATCATCGTTGAAGGAAGATGGTTGTTGCTGGAAGGTTTGCTGTTGTTGAGGTCTTGGAGTACTGCTGGCATCGAAGGGAGTTCTGAAGGTGCTTTGGAAAACGACTGGGCGTCTGGATGGAACAGTAGTTGTTACTGGAGCAACCGTGTTGGTAGTTTGTTGTACTTGTTGTTTAGCAGGAGCCGGAGCAGCATTGAAGTTACCGGTATGAAGAGCAGTGAAAGCGTTGATTGTTTGAACAAAATTATTTCTGTTAAAGTTTCCAGAGAAGAATCCTGACCCAGGTCGTCTAGTAGTTGGGGTAGCAGTGGTTGGAATAGTTGTGATTGTGGTAGTGGAAATGGGGAATGATTGAGGAACATCGGTCTCACGATGGAAGTTCAAGTTATCTTGGTAAACGTTATTTGGAGCACTGCTGTAGGTTAAGTCGTCGATTGCTGGAGGAACTGTGCTTGTTTGGTAATATGATTGATCTTCGGTGTAATATGAAGTTGAAGCTGTTACAACTGGACGTGGTGTGGTTGTTGTAGTTGTGGTGGTAGTAGTTGTAGTCGTGGATGTTGTTGGAGCAGCTTTACGGGTAGTTGTTGTGGGGAACTTGATTTGCTTTGTTCTGGCTTGGGAATTGTAGAGGGCATTTCCTTGGGCTGCTAATTTGTTGTTGTTGTATTCTTCAGCTTGGAAATCGTCTCCGAGGGTGTTGCGGCCGAGGTATTCTGGATCGCTTACTGGAACCTTACCGTAGTCCAAGTTTTGGTCCTTGGATGCGGTGAGCTTGAGGAATTCAAAGATGTGACCGAAGTTTGAAGATTGAGGGTTTGAGTGACAGGCTACTTGGTAGAAGTCGGCACAAACCAGATGCTCCTGTAAGGTAAAAGGAATTTAAATATTGACATTTCTCTGTACAGGCTTGTACTGAAGTGGCTATGTAAACCCGAGTGTTTGATGTTTCGTTGCAGGGAGAGATATAATGAGAGGGATTGACTTGCCTGATCGAAAACCGTTCCGTTAGGGCACAAGAATCTGAAGTCCTGGGTTTCTCGTTTGCTCATTTTGACACAGACGTGGAACATTTGGCAATCTGTCTCAGGATCCGCGTAGTAGCGTCCTGGAAGTTTACCTTCGCAAGTGAAGCGGGTCTCGGGCAGATTCTCGTATCCGAATTCAGGAGGCTCATCTCCCGCTAAGACTAATTGCACCCCGAGAGCGAGGTAGATGAAAATTGTCAACTTCATCTTGGCTCCTTATACGGTGCCTAGAAATACAAAAGGGACAGTTTATGAAAATTACAGCTCGAGTGAAAATCAGTAAAGAAACCATTTTCTTCGCTAGAAACTCTTGATTGGTTATGCGCGTTTGCTTTGTTGTGATGCTGATAAAACGTTTAAAAATTTCACTAGTGTACTGACATTCTTGGAAACTAAAATTTTGGTCACGATATTTTGTTTGCCACAGGGAAAATTGATGTACAGAAATTGCGTCAACCAGCAGGTGACAAGACCATCTTCTCGGTGGTTTGGAAAAGTTGAAGTGAACGCGGTTAGCGATCCTAATTTAACGACTCACTACGATGACATTTGGCTCGCGGCTACTTTCTTTTGGTGATGCTGCTCCTCAAGTTGTAATGATCCTTGTCTTTCACTTATTCTTAAGGTAAGCTCCGCATATATTCTTTACTCGTACGAACCAATCTTAGAAACATGAGTGTCAGCCCAGACTTGAGGAATCATGAGTTGAGATTCTTTAGTGTAACGTGTATATATTCTACATGTTGTGATGACAATAAGATACGGCATTTAATTTGCGTCCTCGGGAGGAGGAAATTGCATGAGAAAGTGTGAGAATTATGAAGAGAGGGTTTATCTTTAAAATTTTTCCCACAAGCCGCTTAAATTTCCGACCAACTTATTTTACGCTTTAAGTTTAGTGTTTTCACAGTCATTGTCAAACTATATTATTATATTTTGATGTCGTGCAGGGTAGAGGATAGGTCAAGTTGGACGAACTGCACTTGCATCAGAGTTGAATTCAGAATCTCTAATCGCCACGGACCATTTGTCACACAAAGAATTTCTAACCTGCAATCTTTCTGACGTCTCAAGAACGGAATATAAATATTTACACAAAAATCTTGCTTATACCCACCCTAACCAGCACCTTACCCATACGGCAACAGACAACAACATCAAACGATCATATGCTACCTCTTTCAAGCTTACCAGTGTTAATAACAAGTTACTTACATCTGCAGATTATTGTGCAACCGACTACCTTGAGGACAACAGTAAGAGGATGAGCCAAATCATCAAGAACTCATGGAGTGATAACTGCTATGATTCACACTCTTGCACGTCTTCTAGACACTACATTTTCGCCACTTAGGGAATATTTGTTACAAAAGTAGAAAAAAGTTGCTTCTTTTACGCAATTATTTGTACTTTCATTTGCCTACTTCATACTTGAGTTTGGTAGTTGCTTGGTTTAAAAAAGTTTAATTATTCTAGGATTCGGTTTCACACGTGATCATGCATCTCAGATGCAACAGAACCAGATGGTGTGTATGTGCTATCGTTTATTATTCAAAACGTTTTATTAAGAATACTCCTCCTTGATATAGCTTATAGCAGCTTGGCCGGGTTGATTATCTTTTTAGTAATTACTGTAAGAGAAGCGTCACTCATTAGTCAAGTAGACACTTAAGTGGCCGTGTAAAGTGAGTAGCTAGCCGGTACTGTTAACTTCATGTTAGCAAGAATAATTTTTCATTAAGATCTTATAACGGGAGAGGATTCGTCTTTGCGTAACGCAGTAGGTTAAGAATGATTCCTTCTCTAATGCGAAAGGAAGTCAACTGCGAATGAGCAAAATGAGCATACAAGGAATATATATCTGTGATTGTAACAAGTTGGATAAATTATTAATGCAATTTGGCTAGAAGCTTGGCCACAATAATTTATCATACTGATTCTACCGTACTTAGTTGATGAAATAAATGTCTGATGCCTTATAAGTTGATTAGATTTAGGGCACATATGGCGAAATCGGAAAAAGTCGCATATCTTCCACAAAGGAAGTAAAGTTTGTAAAACTGCATTTACTGCTTGTTTAGCAATTAATTTCGGTGGGAATCTGAGTGAACCCAGAACTTTTGTAATCGATACGACTAGAATACTTTGACTGATTTTATAATTTGTACGTAAAGGTAAAAGCCAGCTAGAATCTTTTGCCGATCCTTTGCAATGCAGAACCGTGTCACGAACCAAACTTACCGATGAATTGTTATGCATGTAGAGCTATCTTGTACTGCTTATATAATACGAAACTTGCCAAACAGTTGTTTGCTGTAAATTATGCGATTCTTTTGAATTATTTGTTTAATTTAGGTTTTTAGAGTTATGATTGAGATTTGTACTGGTTGTAGTGATTTTAAACAGTGTGCCCATTGTTTGCCGATCTTTTAAAGTAAGTGGTGAATTCCGCAATTAAGTTGAGGAGATATTTAGCTTAGCTGTTGGAAAGTTTATGATTACCTTGAGACAATCTGCGTTATGTGCTCATCTGCCTTTAATTATCGATTTGATTACTACGCATTGGAATGGGATGCGTCTGATCAGAATTCTTAATCGAGTAAGAAATATTAATATTAATGTCAAACGTTAAATTCCGGCATTGTGAAGGTAACGATATTTGGGAGTGAAGTCAATGCTAAAGCTATTACGCATTCAAATAGGCGAGAGAGAAAACGAGTTTATGACGGTGGGTTGGCAAATTATTGTCATGGAATAGCCAGTGCCGCATGGGCGGCATAGGTACTTTTATTATGTTATACGGTTAACAGGACAAATATTTTGTGTACACAGTTTGCTGTTGCTTGCACCCTGCCAGGAATCTGTTATTTGTATTGGTCCCTTTGAAGCGATCATTTATGATCCTCAATGATTAATAGTTTCAGGGAAATGTAAAGATAGTCGAGTGAGATGAAGTTTCCCCCGCGGGCTTAATTACGATGAGATCGGACCGAAGGTCAGGTGTCATATATTTTTTACCGTTTACAAGTGCGGGATACAATTAAATACTTCAGGGATAGTTATAGTTTTATAAAGTCGATGTAGCCTTACAAATATTCCGGTAAGCAGATTCATTTCTGAGTTAAGATGAATTACTCTGCCAAATGTGGCTCACCATAGTTGTAATATATAAACTGAATTTTCTGTACGTATATATAATTCAAGTTTCGCATTGTAAATGTTAGAAGAAAAATAGCCTCGATAACTGAAAACAGGAGACTGGTGAGTATTTTTATAGGCTTTTAAAATCATGTTCAGTCGAAAAGCCATAGTTTATAGCCTACAAGTTGTCTACGGAATCGTAAATTCACAAATTGACTATTAAAATAATAATAGATAGCCTAAAGAAGGCACGGTTAGAGTAGACGTCAGGAAGAAGCTAGAAGTAAGAAAGCTCTTGAAAGAAATCTAAGAAGCTCTTGTACTGAATATAATGTTTATAAACATTCTGCTGTACTGTTTTTGCGGATTTGAACGGGGATTTCAAATGTATTGGTTATTTATTTGTATATACGTATTGTAAAGTTACCAAACGATTCCACATTCCACCACTGAATTATAATGAAATAGATTTAGGATAAATTTAGGATACTCGAAACCTTTTGCAAGGATTTCATCTTGTTGCAAATGAGCGTCGAAGAAATAAGAAACAGGATTATTGTAAAAGAGGCTAAGTACTGGTAGATTTGGGGTTATGAATGTATCGAATGTCTAGTGATGGCAGAATTTATTGGATTATTTGGTAAAATTTGTCGAATGGTTACATAATGCGAAATTAGGCAAGACAGTGTGTTCATGATTGGGAATCACGTATGGGAGGAGCAACTGATAAAGGATATTAGGGATTGGTACATGAAATTCTCTTGTTACTCCTTAGTGAAACCTTTGTCTTCGAAATATGTATGGCTGTATAGCTCCAAGGGCCAACCAGAGAAGATGCAAAGAAGAATTTAAAATGTTGAAAAGGCTTTGTAAACTGTGTAAATCTTAGGTATACCACCGGTTTGCAATTTTAATTTGAGTGGTGGCAAGGAGAATGCTGAAGGGTATTTGAGAAACTGGTTGAACTCTTACAACGTTTGATGACACTTGGTTGTGAAGAAAATGAAGGATTGGGCTATGAACATGAAGCTTAGATGGGAGGAGAAATGCAGTGAAATTGAAAATACGGAATCACTTTTAGCTTTCAACGGATTTGACGCTAAAAAGTAAGTGAGACTTTGGTGATTTGTTTGATGGTGGTGAAGATGTATACGTGTTACAAATTATGTTTAATATATTTTTTCTTTGCAGGACCAATACTGGTGGTTGGAAGAGTGAAGGAAGAGATGGATTTCGTGGTATTGGACTCCGCATGGTTGTCGTGACTAGGAAATTTAGGGTGCTCGTGACAACCCGGTCAGATGGTGCTTAGTTATTGCCATTGTTGTTGAACAAATAACCGGTATTTGAAGCAATTTTATTTACGTGCCGTATGAATTATATTGAATTGAAATTATGTGTCAAGATTCAATGTTTGAACTTTGCATTTCCGTGTGTGTAGGACTGATTACCCAGGCTATTAACTAATGCAGGGTAGCAGAGAAGACATGAACGACAGAAGACTGTGATGAATGAATGCAATCATTCAACGTTTTAAGATACTGTTGACTGCATCAGCTATCATGAACGGAAGCTTCAGCTCCCGTCGTCATAAGCCTCCACTCCTGCCACAGGTCAGTCAAAGTTAAACAAGGATTTTTTTGATGCATTTTAAACAGTTTGGATTTCACTTTTCGACTTCACTTCTTCGTGTATCGCTAAATTCAGGTTGATGGAAGATTTACAAACGTCTGACTGCAGGAAAGAGAAACTGATGAGCGGGCGGGGAATAATGGAAGATGCATTCATTATTATTCTGCGGGAAGGAGATGAAGTGCAAACTATGGGAGCTTTCGTTATTAGTTTGCATGCTTGATGGCTCGGAAAAAAATCGTCATTAGTTAAGAAGAGGAGAATAATACTTATTGTGTGGATATTCGGCCGTAGTAGATCCTCTATCTTAGATCCACTGTTTAGTTGTCAGTTGTATGCAATTTGTTAGGAAGGGAAAGAGAGGAGAAGCTATGGGGAAAATAACTTTACGCACCCACATTTCAGAATGTCTCCCGTTAATTGTAATTCCATTGAAAAATGTGTATCAGTCGGAGCTTGATGAAGGAGATGGTGGTGGCGTAAAATTGAAAAATCCTATTGTTATTCTACTCACTCGGTTTGGAAAAGCCACAGAAGCTAGAAGTCTTGGAGAGAGAGAACGAGACAAGAATGGGATGGGAAGGTGGTGGGTGGACAGTTTTAGGAAGAGTATGTGTCATCATCATAAGGAAAGTAAATTTCACGCATGTCAAATTTCACCTTAACTTAACTATATTAGATTGATGATGAACGGGATAACGTCCTCCTGTCCCTTACTCACCATCAATCAATCCTCTACACAATCAGTCCGATTTTAGATATCCTTAAAGTCTATCTTTGTTACCTATAGCAATTATACGATGTGCCAAATTCTGCATGTAATAGCTGTGTTGTAGGAAGCCGCAATGAAATAATTGTAAAATGCTCATTCTTTTGGAATATTGCAAACGAGAGTGAAAAACGCTAGCGCAATTTCTATTACGTATTTTTTCTTATTCTATGAGGAATGCTGTCTGCACGCGCACTTAATTGCGCAATAATACCATTTCAAATAATCACTGTCAGTTAACTGGTTTTCGCCACTTCTTATTACTGTTTTTTCTCGTAAACTCATAGAAACTAAGATCCTGTTAGTACGGATGACCATTGCTGACATCCTAGGAGGACCTCTCAAACTATTTTACGAGCGAGAATTTTTTCTTAAAAACTTAACCTGTCAGCCACAGATATTCCCTGCAGATCACTTCTGGATAGTTTCCAGGTCCTAATAAGTGTTGATGGCGTTTTGCATGTCCAGGATGTAATTTAGCACTGTTTTCTTTGATAATAGAATCCTGATTGGAATTTACGTTGGAGTGTCTCAGAGCCTACGTTGGTAGTAAGCACTAGTATTATGTTGAAGGTAGGCTGAGTTTCCTAGATAACAGGTCTGATATGTAACCTGTGCAATTAAAGTCTCCAAAGAAGAAGATTCACTACCTGTAGGAAACTTGAAGGCCATGAAGTGCCATTGGAGAATAATCAGGTTATAATTATCTTGTAATATTATCTTCTTCCTCTCCTCCTTTAATCGTAACTCAAGTGACGCATTGTCGCGGCGGCATCATCTTCTTTTGTTCTCACTTTCTGATTGATACCATTTCCGTGTAGCAAAGTAGATTAACTTTTACATGTATCCTTGAAGATTATTAGCTAATGCAGAATATTTTATAACGTAATGCGTTTTTTAGGAAAATTGAGCTCGATTCTATGCGTAATGTAATCGAGGTAGAATCAAGGGACGAGTGAAGAGTACAAGGATGGAATTATGGATGGGAAAGAGAAGAGTTAATTGGATCATCATGCATCCCTTCGTGCCTGACCTTTGCCACTTCCACCTGAGGATTGTTGTTCCTGCTCTATTCTGGAGAAAAAATTGTAATGATTTGCGAAATGATAACTAAAATTTTAAACACCATAAACAGTGACCTCAAAATGACACATTTTGGCAAGGCTTCCAAACGTGAGTTGTAAAATTGTTTACTTTTTTTTAGTAGGAAATTTACAATTTTACCTTTTATGGAGCTCATCAGAAATTGATGTAACTGGGGTGATTTTGTTTTGGTTTTAGGGAATGTAATTCAAACTATTTCGAGATTGTGCTCTGCTGGTAGAATGACAAGCAAAATGCAGCTTTTGGCGGATTGTTTCTGATATTATTTTGTGAGCTTGGATGCCTATAAGAACTCAAACAGTGAAGCTCCTAGTATGAAATTGTCCCTCCAGCCTTTGAGATGATATTGTATGGATTTACTTGTATTCTTTATTTTTAGGAATAACGCAGATTAACGCCAAGCTAAACGGATATGCTGAATTCAATACTCCACGTTTTGCTCGCAATGAGCTAGAATGTACAAACAGAGATCAATAGGACGAGCAAATCTGCTCTCAGTAAACTAGTTTTCGTTTGCTTTTACGTGCTGCTGAGAAGTGCGAAACGTTTTTGTAAACCATCTCACAGTGTTTTTATGACACAAAATTACTGTATTTAGCGGAAGGAGATGATGTTGGCTAGCAGTGGAATGAGGGAATACTTTGGGAAAGTGTTTACGATCAGTTTTGGCAAATTTACATCCTTGAGCTATTAGTTTTACTTATATGTAAAAATCGTGTTAAGATGCGCGTAAATAGCTGAATTTATTTGTTTTTGAATAACGCGTAATGGAACAATTTGCATTTTTCTAATTCATATGCACGTGAAGAAGATGCTCTTCTAATGCTCTGTTGTAACTTCACAGAATACATAAGCTGTTGCCATAATTTG
Organism: Sminthurides aquaticus; assembly: GCA_906901655.1. Classification (NCBI taxonomy): domain Eukaryota; kingdom Metazoa; phylum Arthropoda; class Collembola; order Symphypleona; family Sminthurididae; genus Sminthurides; species Sminthurides aquaticus. The sequence goes on from CAJQTT010000010.1 coordinate 6,932,676, forward strand.
GACAATTGACAACGGAAAGAAGTGGTAAGAAAGAGAAGGTATGAAAAATTCGCAAATCTTTCAAGGGCCATAAAAGTTGGATTAAATCATTAATATTTGATTTATGGGAGATTTAAATTTCATATACATGAAATATAAATCCTTTTAATGGAATTAACTTTTACTTGACAGGTGAGACGATGGAGGGGTACGTGCCACAAAAGACAGGCTTAAGGACAAATGAAAAGACAAGAGACGAGACGCAAGATATCGCGGCAGCAGAGATGACAGAACAGGAGGACACATCAGGTCAAGCGAGATGCAACTGACAAGTGGACCGTACTTCTTTGATTTTAAACGTCTCAGTACCACCAAGGTCTTAATAAACTATCAGAGTGTCTAAGGACGAGGAGATTTGATACAAAGATCGTCCTGATGACTAAAGAAGAAGACCAGATAACGCATAACTGAATACCACGGCTAAATCCATCCTACAACGAAACGCATCAAGAACAAGAGTGAATGCACAATGTTCCAAAGCCGAGCACAGATAGCAAACGATATGCATGCACCAAGACCAAACGACATACCTGAAGACTTATAGCGAATGTCAACGAAAATGTGACAAAAGACTGCAAAGAATTCAAGTGAAAGTTCGTGCAAGATAGCCGACTGAGTCCCAGGGATGATGAAGATGACAGAGTCTCCGCTAAATGTAAAAGACCCATTGAAACTAAAGCAGAGAAGCTGGTGGGAGACGTTTGTCCGATAATGATTTTTTGATAGGAATAATAAGAATATCACAGCTTGAAAGGTTTCGGCCTTGAAAGGTTGCTTGTAAGTATAGCAGTATTCTTCTTCACCCATTCCTTTTTTTATAATCTGAACTTGGAGATACTTGTTCAGCAAGTAGATTTGTATGCAAATCAAAAGATTTATTAGATGAGGACAAATAATGCAGAAAATGTATATTGTGTATCCACCAGCCAGGGGCGACTCTTATTAAGAATCACGTAATCAATTTTCGGTAAAGTAAGCGGAACGCATAGGAGATGATAGCTACAATGGTTCTCCACAGGATTATATTTTACAACAGGATCTTTGAATAGAATAAGAGAATCTATTGAGGGATTATTCAAGATTTCAAGTTGCTTTACACTGACATGTTGTATTTTTACAGGGCCAAGATAGTAGATTGGTTGCCGGAGAAGGTAAAACGATGAGGATGACCTGTGTGCACGACGTTCATCTTTTGTTTCTACGTTCGTTCATCCAAGGAAAGGAAGATGTGATGCGCTGAGAGATGAAAGTTATCAAGCGCAGACTTTTGCAACAGTTTCGTAAGAAACGAGGCTTATTACAAAGGGGAAAATGGCTCGCTTCTTTGATGATGCGCTGCGCTACGCATATTACTAGGATGACAGACAAATGGGAGGATGTGTGTGTGTGTGTTTATGTGCGAGATGGAGATTGCGGTTAAAATTTTCTGCGAGAGGGTTTTTGAGGTCTCGTGTGTCGTAGTTACAGCATATTTCGCGAAACGATAGTGAAATGAATTGTTGTTGTTGTTATAAAATTCTAACCAGCACGAAAGCCGGAGTGTATGCAGCGCTGCGCTGACAGGTAGGAAAGGAAGCGTGCACTACAAGAGGATGATCCCAAAATCTCGCAAAGATGAGCTTCAAAAGAAGATGATTATTAAGAAGAAAACCAAGGCAAGAAGAAAGAAGAGGGTGAGATGGGGAAATGACTAGGATTCAGAGAATTTAGCAAAATTATATGACAAGTTAACAGGAGTAGGGGCCGGGTGTATAGTTAAATAGGAATGATAATGATGAGGATGACCTACTCAGCCGCTCAAAGATGCCAGTCAGCTAAGTAAGTACGCATAATTATTGGCATGTTAAAAAGAGGTTGTTGCATAACGCATTAGCGGATGCATGCCTTCCTGCGTGCTTGCGCATTCTTTCTTGGGCAGACGCTTCAGCTACTAGAACCTGCACCTGCATCTAAAGTGATGCCAACTAAAGTGACTACGACGCTGCGCTTATGGTAAATGAAGTAAGTACACCATGTTTATTATATACTGCGATAATAACAAATTATTTTCCACAACCTGCCATTTTCTTAATGATGTATCGTTATTCAAATTTAGGAAAATACCAAAGCGTGTAATTTTAAAACGGAGCGCCAAATCTTCAAAACGTTTCACATACACCCCGGCATGGCGTCATCGGTTTGTTCATCTTCAGCTCCTACGGTAGCTGTCTCTTTACCTTTTGAACGATTTGACATGGGAGCGGACAGGGGGATGGCTATGGGAGACGTGAGGACAAACAGATAAATAATCTACTCTATAGTTAACAAGTAAACACGTTTTGCCTAATAATAGACCAACTCTTTTGGGAATGAATGCCAAAATACCGATCAAGTCTCAGACAAGACCGGTTATTTTAATGTTCTCTTCCAAGGTTTCCCTTATGCAAAACCCCTAGGACATGAGCAATCGTAGTTAACAACAGAGGAATTAAGCTTAAAGTTATTAAGTTATGCACAAAAGGAATTTCAAACTATTGTAGTCTAGCATTGTGAGTGCTTTATGCTGCTCACGCTGCAGAGCGCTTATCTTTGATTTCGCTTGACACGTAAAATGATTTGAATTTGATACGCTGCGCTTCGCTGTAAATTTAACAGAAACGCTAATGTTGATGAGTCAAGGGAGAAGAGCAAATTAGGGCCTTATTTGTAACCCAAAATTTGATAAGAACAGGTATATATGTAGACAGATTTACAATTGTTTGATTCAAGCAATGCAAAGACAGAAGAATATACTCCCTTCTGCATATGCTAATGCTGCGATACGCTATGATTTACTGGGTATATTCAATCCTAATTTCGTGTCACCTTGATACTTTCCCCAATTTCAATTCCACCTTGTGTCCTAATGCAATCTGATTCAAGATATATCTGAAAGATTCTTGTCTGCACAGGGAATTGAGTATTACGACATAGGAAGATAAGTTGTGGGGTGGCGTGCCAGTCTTGGCGAAATGCAAAATCTTTTAGCGCAACGCAATTCCTTTATTTTAAAATATGGGAACGGGTGCAGCGCACGCCACACATCCTTCAGGAATATTCTAATTTGATTGCTTGCAGAGGTAGACAATGTCAGCTGTTATTGTAATGTGCTTTTTTGTTGTTTGCAGCTATGTTAACACGTTAGTTTCAAATTTTTCAGATTTGCGTTTTTGCAATGCTCGCGTGTGTGGCAAATGTGTTAAGAAAATCGAACCAAGATGATCGACACAATTCCGTCCAATCATGTTTTTCCAGGTAAGCAGATTACGAATTATCATATTGAGAATGAGCCTGTTTAAACTCAACTACAGAACAAATACTGAAGCCGAAGTCACAACGACTCTGGCCCTAAAACAGTACATTTGTGAACAAGTTATTCATAGTCCACAAATATTCGCTCGCCGAGGTGAAATTCGCATTAAATTATCTCACAGAGCAAAAATTACATATGCCATCTGATCCCATTGATGAGTAGTTGACACGGTTCTCGTGCAAACTTTATGCAACGGTTAATATGTATTTGCATTCCCATACCTTGTTTGTTCTCTGATTTTCAGTGTATTTAAAAATGCAAAATAGAAATTGACTAGTCACACGCAGTGCAGCAGAACAAATAACAACGGGTCAAGAAGACAACAATAGCGCTCATGCAATCCCCCAATTATTAAAATCAGGTAGGGTGCAGCTTTAATTGAAGCTTGTGTTTCTCAAAGGGGAAGAAGATTAATAGAAGCCCTAATTAGATTTGTTTTGATGAGTTTTCCCTGAGCCATTATCATATACATTAGTGACATGGAAAATGACTTTGCATCCCCTCAAATTAATCATGTTTAGCTAAATAATGTAAACAAAGTATAGATTTTACATGGAAAGATAACAAGCTCATTTAAGCTTGCATGTGATCACTTGAATTAGCTCCACGTAGCTTGAGAATATCCGCTGTTATTTTAGAGCCAAGTACACAATATGAATTGATGGTGTGTAATTTACATAGCTGACTGCATAAAGAGTATTATTCAAGCAAGAATGGAAAGGAAGGTTTGAAACGTGTTTAGAATACGCTGAAAATTATCTGGAAATCTTTGTGAAATTTGCACAAACTTCAAAGGCAACAGTCTTGCAGAACTGATTGATATGATATACTTGATAGGAAATTGGGAAGAAGACAGGACAGGCGGACAGGGGATCCTTAATGAACTTTGCATAGCAAAGAACTTGCTATATAAACTACACTGTAATTAAGTTAAAGATCTTGAACGTTTTCCATATTTATTGTACATTAAAAACAAGTCCAGCTTGTCTTCTCTATATAATCAGGGAAAGGAGCAAATGAGATGACGTTACAAGAGAAGTGCTGAATGCCAATGTGTGGTCTCGGCAAGTTTTACTCTCTACGATCAGAACATACCTGTTGGTCTTGCATCATTGCCTGTTTAGCTTGCTTATGCTTTTGCTTACGTGAGGATAATCAATGAATGGGGAAAAGATGAGGATCAGATGTAAGAGGATACATTGCTAGGATCAGGTACGGATTCGATGAGGAGAATCAATTAAGGACATGATCTATATCGTTATTTGTTATTAAACGGCAGTTGGATATGTATAATGTGCCGTTGTTATCTTTTAGTGGAAATTGAATTCTACCTAGTTTCTTACTCCTTGATTTAGTTAAGGGATCGATCTAGAGGAACAGGGAATAGCGATATTTTAGCGAGAATAGTGATAGTCCTGCTTGAGAATTGCATACGTCTAGGGGATGTGCTATTCATTAAGACTGAAGATGAATGAGATCTCCTTTCATTTCCTCATTGATTCTATGGTTTCGTTTTTCCTCTTGAGAAGTTGAGAGCAAGTGTTTATAGTAAGTTTCTTCTTGTACTCTGAAGAAGAGGAAAGAAAATACCTTTTATGACCCACTGTTCTCTCAATTGTGAGGCTCTGGGGGCTCTATAGTTACCAACTAATTCAAATAGTTGTAGTTAGGAGAAAATATTAGGGTTTTGCTTTATATAAATTGCTAGGGTACAAGATTTAGTAGGATATTAAAGATGGAATTTCATAACACCACAATTACTCGGATGAAACTAAGAATGAGAGGGTAAAGAAACAAGAAGAGTAGCTGAAATAGCTAAGGACCAGGAAGGAAGCACAGAAGCAAGAATAGCAGAGGCATAAGGGAAACGATTCAGAGATAAGTTGGAGCAAAAGACAATGGAACATTATTACCGGGAATGGGGAAACTTTTCGGGCATGTTATCCCGGAAGACGAAAAGAGTTAGCGAGAGAGGAGCTGGAGGAAGCAGAAGGAGAAGAGCATACAAAGCACTGCATATTATTTGCAACTTCTAAATACTGCACTATAATTCTTCGATATGATTTCAAGTTTCTTGTATACGGGACGAGGGAATTGAGCAAGCTTCTGCACACCACAAGTTTTCGCCATAAGTTGCGGAAATATTGTAGGCGGAGGAAAACTTTAGAAAATCCTTGAAATGTTTTCCAATTAACTTTACGTTTTCTTAGATGTGGGCGATTAGTGTGATTCTAATTTCCTATATTGTCTAGAGTTTTGAAACGGGGATTAAGAAGAAGAGATGCAAACCAATTCCAGCGTATATACGAACTAATATACAGCTCCGAGGCTCTGCAGAAATTTTGAATTTAGTCTGGGATTTTCAGATTCTAGAAAATTGTGAAAATAATATCATTTCATGATACGATTTTCCTACAACCTCGGGAAAATAATTGGAATTGCGAATACGAGAAACAGAATAACAAAGTTATATATTCCAGTAAAATATGATTAGAAGAATGGGCTTATTCTCTTGGCGTGTTTGTGGTTTCTTCTTTAATAACATGGATGTCTGTTTCTAGGACTCGGTTTACAAAACTAATAATATCAAATATGGAAAGAGTAATACACAAGATGTCAGTTTAGATAACAAGATCCGCTCAAAGAGAATATTTCCCTTGGAAGCCACATACGGGTTACATGCTAGGAGAAACCTGGGAAGATGCGTATAGCATGGAATTTCGCAATATATGACAGAGGCAAGTTTGTAGATTTAGCAAGAATATGAATTCTTTATATGCCGTGAATTGACAGAGGCAAGTTGTAGTGAAATGACGGGGAAGAGTGTATATGAATGTTGGATTTAATATTGAGATTCCGATGTTGGAGGGAAAGTAATTTATAGTGCTGCTAATGAAAATATTTGAGATTTATGGATATCCTTTGGCAGCTTGGCTCATTGTGGCCGTCATCGCCTTTGGAAGAAATATGCCAAGAAATATCCCTCACGAACGTGTATGAAAATACTGCATATGATGTGATAGTGTACGGAAGATGATCGAAACTAATACAATCAGGGACAAAGGCAAGATGATGCAGGAGGAGAAGGAATATCTAACGAGAGAGATGTGTGATACTTCAAGATTTTCTTGATCGATCATAACCCAAGTCTGGATGGTGCTACATTTCTAGTCGGAAATGACTTCCCTATATGTGACTATGAGGCACGATACATGTTAACACAGAACTTTAGGATTCATATAGTTCGTTCAGAACGTTTCTTGGATTCAAATACGTATTCCTATGTATTATTAAGTTGTGGAGAGTAGAGGTAAGCTCGGATGCAATATTTTGCGGATGTGAACGAATACATGGGCTTCTAGCCGAGGAAAAGTATATAAATGTGTGAAAAAGTCAGTCATGTGGTAAAGGATTTGAGGATTCTCTAGACCTAATTCCTATGAATAAGAGAAATATTACGAAATGTACAAACAAGATTTGCTGAGATAAACAGAAAACTGTGAGGAAAATTGCATAAAAGAGGAAATGCAAACCTTGCAAAGTTCTCAAGCGTGCATCGTTGCTAAGAAAAGCAGTGTTTTTGCTGTTGGAAGATGATCAGATCTGTAAGGTTCCTCCTAGGGCTAAAAAGCCTTAGGAGCCTTAAGGAGAAAAGCGAAGATAGACGTTGTTGCGGAAGCGTGCGCGCTCCAGCTGTGTTAATACAAGTGAGGATGGGTTGGATGATGGATTTTTATGTGAATTAAATATATATTCTTTTCATCAATCAAAAATTTGTAAGCGGTTACGGCTTTTTGTGTACAGGAATTGCGTGAGAAGTATTATATTTACCTTGCTCTTGCTTTGAGGGCTTTGTGGAGTGCAATGGCTTTTGTATCTTGTCTATTTAGCTTTAATACGGTCAGTAATTTTGTACGATTGAATTGTTGTCGTCGAGAACTTGTTTACTCCTTGGATTGTTGTGTAATCAAAGTCAAATTCAAGAAAACTAGCGCGCATTACCTCACAGCAACGCTGGACCATAACCTAGTTTCTTAGTTCTGGAAATACCTCGTTTTACATAAGCACAAGTTTCCAAAGCCGACAGAATCGCAGCATTACCACGTGAAATGAGGCCCGGTCAATGTTGAACATTGCAGAAACAGAAAAACCAACGGTGCAAGAATTCAGGGAGAGAAAAAATCAGGCGGAGGGTGATTAATCGAAAACGAAATGAGATTCCTGCAGAAAAGGAACGTATAGGGGAATATGACAAAGGTGAAGAAAAAATGATTCATTCATCACTGCTGCCGTCTCTATGAGACGGATAAATGTTACACAAACACACTGTATAATCCTACAGAAGCCGCTCATCTTCTTGTTGCCACATTGTTCTTCTGTTTCTGTGGTTAGTTATGAGGAATTTCGTTGAAGGATGCAATGTGGCGTGCTGTATTTGTAGGCTAACTGCGCTAACTCTACCTGTTTTATGCAATTACAGGTGCGGCGTCTGTCCGGCTACTACCTGATTGCAAAAATACAGTAACGAAGATGAGACCATTGAAGATGCTTCGCTAAAGATGAAGAGGATGCGCGCAATGGAGCGCATCTTTCTCAGCTCCTTTTACTGCAGGGCTTGGCTAGCGTAACTGTGTTGACTGTCTGCATCATAATCATAACGCTGCATGGGTACGGCTCTAGCGGTTTTGAAGTGCGTGTGTAGAAGAATTTTGCATGTAATTTATTACATGGCTGGTAATTGAGATCCAAAGAATTTCGTCACATATTATATCATCTCCCTTGCGTGCGTGAGAGGAAACATTGGCAATTTTTTTTAAACTTGACTGTAGCCTAAGAGCAATTATATAATTATCACTAGGGTTATTTTTTCCTAAAAAGGAAGTTATGCATATTTAGGTTATTTGGTTCTTGAGGCTGCTGTCACATGAAAATTTCGTTTTCTGTTTACAATTTTTTCCGAACCTACAATTTAATTTTGGTTAAATAATTCGGAAAAAATTCCTTCTAATATGGCAGCATCTTGGGAAGAATTTGAGGTACAATTCAAAAAATCTATCGTTACTGACAATGGATAGAAGAAGAATTTCTTGCTAAATTGTTCTCAATATCATTATCAAAATGGTGTGAAGATTTGGATGCGTGACAAAAATCTAGTTCTCTAATAGGCTCTTCTTCGCAGACTACATTCTTCCCCAGTAGAATCAAGGAAGATGTTAGCGAAGAAAGCTCTTCCTCCACCATTAGATATCATTGAATTGAATGTTCAAGTCTGGCTCCTTCTACAGCTGTAATTCTTTTGCATGATTAAAACTATTGCTCAATTGGGACAGGTGCCCGGAAGGGCTGGAATTCGTCCATGAAAAGGGGAGACATTAAAATGAAAAGGACGAATAGATTCCGTAACGTAGTAATTACCGCAGCGCCCAGCGGGGAAAGTGATATTCCTCTATTGACTACTACGCGTGCAGCCAATCTTAAGCTGAAGATGTTATCGAATTCATTCCCCTCTTTTGGCTCCTGACTTGCCTTCCTCAAGAGTCATTTGAAGGGATAAGTACGAGCAGGGCTATAGAATATACGTAAGCGTGCAAGAGACTCAGAGATACTCTTGAAGGGAATCAGAGGCACTTGAGCTAGAGAAAATATATAAGAAGCCAGTAAGAGAGACTTGAGATTGAGAGGGTACATATTACTTAATTTAAGGAATGATTGTCAGATTTAAAGGAGGGGATACTTGTCGTGGGAGAAGGTAAAAAAAGAAGGGATTATTATTATTATTCTTGAATTGCAATTTGCAACTGCAATTGAACGGTATTTTGCTGGAGGGAAGGTAGAGTGTGGCCAATTGATTCGCAAATTCGCCAAATTACCCTAGGCGGAGACCAGCAAGTGCACAGTGCTGAGGAGCTGGGTGGCTCTGCAACGACATTGATGAGTTGTTACACTGTCGTAATTGCATATTAACCACCGTGTAATTGTTGAGAAGATGGCCTTAATAGGGCTTAATAGATATCGATAAGACGAAGATGATGATGAAGACGATAACTGAATTATTCATAAAGTGTCGGGGATGATGATAGGCAATGCGCTAAAGTGTACAGTGGAAGGGGTGAGAAGATAAGACGAGGCGTGATTTAATTAATTCCTGTGGAAATTATTTTAAATATGAGGTCAAATGTTACAACGTAAGTGTCTAAAGAGTGTCTGTCTGATGTGACACGCCATGTTGTAGGAATGGTAAACGATACGTGTTGAGAATTCTTAAGGTGAATCTTGATTCAATTAGTTCGACCACAGTGGTGGATTTTGACGCCGATTTCGGCATTTGAAAAAAAATGTCTCAGCAACAGGAGTAGATTAATTCGGCATCTTTTGTTTCAGTCTGTGTATGGTTACAAATAGCTGCAGTGTAGTACTAAAGCTAGTAATGTTTAACTATAGTAAAGTAATAAAAGATACTGGCAGAAGACGAAGCAATTAATTTCAATTAAACCTCTTCTATAATTACTCCCTAAATGAGCTTTGCAATTAAGCGCGTATTATTCTCGCTAAAGAGGTGGGCTGGCTGAACACACCATTGTTTGTATTTTGGGACGACGTGATAATAATAATTGTTATTATCTCTGAACAGTAGCTTGTTCTCTCCGAAATTAATAACAATAACAGAGATAGCAAAATCCTCTGAATGGATTCAGCTAAGATGTCAGAAGGATTGCAGCAGATTCGGGAATTGAGAAACGCACTGCAATTGTGCTATTGTAAAGCGTCTTAAGGTACGCTGCAGCAGTCCTTGTTTGAAGAAAATAGTTTCCTGGTAGTGAGCTTTAAAATTCAGCACGCATATGCCATGGATGCGCTTTTATTGTCAACGCTCACGTAGACGGCGGTCCACAACCAACCGGCAATTAAAGCCAGGTAAATGTAATTTGTAAATTGGATATTCTTAGGTGATGATGCAAAGAAACTCAGTATGGCACCATTCATACTTGATTCCACAAGGTGTTTTTAGCAAATCCCCTGAGGAAACCGCTGTTATGAGCAACAGCACCGGTGCTTCAACATGTTTAGATAACATATTAGCTCAGTATAATACTGAAAAGAAGCTTGTGCAAAGATGGTATTTTTACGATGATTGTTGTTGCAGTTTTATTGCATTGGCTAAATTTGGACACGCATTTACTTTGTGGAAGCAACTAACTGCAAGTCTTGCTCAGAGTGTGAATGGATTTAAATTGCAATTATTAGACGATAACAAACTTGTGTGATAAGGTATTTAAACAGTAAGAATTTGCAACCCTTCCTTGTATGTAGCTAACTAGAAGCTACATAGGCAAATGAAATAAACAGAGTGTAAAAAGTTGATCATCAATTTTAAAATCATCTCTCTTATAGACAAATCAAAAATAGTTGAGCTTGCTGTATTATAATGATGATAATTTTCTCTTCAACGGAATCACAGTAGTGGAAGATACGGAAAGATTTAAAAGTTATGACTGCGTTAAAATAAATAAATGCGAATAATAGGAATGATAATATAAAAATAATTGGTGGCTTGCTTCCGGTTGTTTTGAAAAGATGTTAAGTAAAAAGAAGTAGCAGAGTTAAACGGTTCGTAATGCCTGTCGCGTATGAAGAAGCATTGTGATGCTTTGATGGCTGAAGCACAGAGAAGAGGAAGAGGTGACCGATTCTTGAAAGGAACGAAACGATCATAGGGATTCTGAGGATGTCGTATGGATTTTATAGCGGCTTTAACTTCAAGTTAACCGGAACTATGAGCTTTATGAGCTATTTAGTGCCTTTTGAGCTTAGAATTACAGTAATTGAGCAGCGTTAGTGTAAGCGCTGCTGTAATGGCTCGTGGCCATTTTGTGTATTCTTGGCGTGCTCTGTGACATGATTGCAAGAATGCAGTGGAGTTTGTCGAAGGAACGCTTTTTGCTGTCAGGCTTTGGCGACGTTTCTAAGCAGTAAGATATTGTTGTACATCCTATCTAAGAGTTCTAAGCTGGGGCAGAATGTAGAAAGAAGCGGGTAGGTAGAATTGAAGAAGCATCGACCGAATAAAATTAAGTTTTGAATCCTCAGCGCTTATGAATTTCGATTCGCAATGAACAGTATAAACAGCCCCGTTGATATCCTTATCAACACCAGCTTTTAACTACATGAATAGCCAGCCTCTTGTGCCGCAGATTTTTCAAGATAAACTTCAAGGATAGTTGAACAAAGTTGCAGCCAACTACGGGTCGCAAATCTTGAAGAGAATGCATTTTTGAATCGAGACGCTGCAGCCGCAAAAGCGCAGCCTACGGTACACCCCGACGAAAACTCTCCCAAAGCGCCACGACGTACTAGGGCGGTCCGCACGCTGCTGATTCTCCCGATAAGCCATGATAATAACATGTATGCTAATGAATTAATCAGGAGGAAGAATGTATGGGAAAGCGTAGGTTCAGCCACTTTAGAGAGTCAGCGAATTGGGAAAATTGACAGACTATGAATAATCTTCCTGCGGTGGTCATCATTTGGTCATACCATTTCATATGAATATGGCGTGTAAAAGGAAGAAGCGACTTGGGCTTGGAATAGGAAGAAGATGGCGCTGCTTACGTAGTAGTATCCGCTAACGCTGCTGCGCTTTTAATGCCCATTCTCTCCGCCACCTCATCCATTGGGAAATGATTTTCTGAAGATGGGCTCTCGGTTGTCAATAAATCTTTATGGGATTTTACATTTCAATAATTGAATGCAATATACGTGTGATTCTTTCAAGGAAGATGCTATGGACTTGATTCTTTTAGGGTTCTCTCTGTAGGCGCTCTTTGTTGTTCACTCCTCGTGTGCGCTTCTCTTCCGATGACCATGTTAGCCCACTGCATGACGACGCTTGACGCTTTTACTACCATCCGTTACCCCATTTCACTTTTCGGACATTGCGCTCCTAGTGTGCTCCAACGCTGCGCTGACCAGGCCAAAAGAATGCAGAGAATAATAATCATCTTAACTTGTAATTCTTGCTCCATACATGATAGATTATTACAAGGACACATTGGCAAGTCCATCTGAGGACTATGGCTGTAACGCTTCCAAGTTGCAACATCCCTTCAAGGAACAACAACAGGTCCTAGGAGAAGAAGACAGGTTTAGGAGCGTATATATGTAGACAGCTTGTGAGCAGTGGACAAAATCCCTTCTTAATGAGATTTGAACAAGCCTTTTTCATCTTCTTTCACTTTCAAAGATTATTCCCAAGAAGAAAGAAAGATGGATTGCTTGAATAGAGATACATGAAGAAGTGAAATTCATTGAGCGTGTCATCAAGCATGGAAATCCAAGGGATGACAGGATACACAGACTCGTGGAGGTGGACAAAAAGTTTGCTAATTTAAACTGCAGGGTGGATTTTAATTGCACCTTCAGCTGAGCACTGCACTGTGCTGCAGACATGCGTGTTAATAAGTGTAGCTTAACTGCTAACTTCATAGCTTTTGTAGTTAACATTTTTGGCATGATGGTATTTGGGTGTATGTGGGCACAGGGTAAATGATGGGACGGAAAGAAAAGCTTTGCATTTAAAAAGTTTGAAGATTTTTAAGGTTATTTTTTGTAAAATAAGGAAAACATAATGACGTGGAAAATTCCGTTTTTCACAATTTTTAGCTTTCTTGAATTTAAAGTATTTGTTTAATTCAACGGGATTTACGGAGTAGTTTCTTAGAATTTGAAACAAATCATCTTTATATAGGTTGCATAGAGATGATAAATTCACTGTGTTTGATTTTCAGGTAGAAATTAAAAATGACTCGCAATTAAACACACGACTCTTAAGGAGGACAGAAGAAGAGAGAAATTCTGTAATTAATTTACCTGTTGTGACAGTCAAGTGGAAGCGTAGGTGAAGGCTATGTGAATTGCTATCAAGTTGAGCGTGGGAATGTGGAAAAGTGCATATATGATGCTTAGGGGATTTCAGTGAGTGAATTTATAATGTCGTGAATCCAATTTACTGGAAGCGGAACAGACATTGAACGTGTATCTTAATTACAAGCTTGAGAGAGCCCGGTGCCGCGGTGCCGGTAACGGACAAGGACATGATTTTCTCCAAAGAGGAAGAGCAGACAACGCCGACAGTTAGAAATAATTATATTTCGAAATAAAGTTTTTGATTGAGCATGTAATGACTTCAAGCAAGGGAAGGGTAGCGGACACTCAGAGGATTTCAAAACCTGGGAGACTGACAGGCAGACATCATGCACTATACGGTAGACAGAAAAATCTTGATATGACGCTTTGATTATGAGAGAGCTTGATTCTGTTTTGATAAAAAAATATACACGCAACAGTAGGAAAAGATTTGAAATCAATTTCCAAGGAGATTGTGATTGATTGTAAATTAATTCTGATGTAAAAGTAAGAGATTTTAAAGTGCAACTTTTACAATTCATATTTAAATACGAGGGCGAAAAATAATTGCGCAGAGGTTGCAAAAATTTAAGGAAAAGGTGAATATGCAACTGTGGTGAAAGTTCTACTTTTAGAGACAGGAAATATTGAAAAAAATTAGGTATAACATGGTAGCTGTCTTTGTCTTGTCAAGAGAAAAGGTGTGAATCATATACTGGCAGGTAAGTGGGTACTTGCGGTTATTATTGCTATTACCTTATCACACCTGATTCATTATGAGATACCTGCCTTAATGTAGATAAGGAAGGGAGGTTTCATTCGGAGAAAAAGTATTACAGATTGCAAAGAAGTGAAAATCCAAAATTATTTAAATGATGCTCATTTTCTTAACAATAATAAGAATATTTTGCCTATTCATTCTCAATTTAGTTGGCATTTCTTTTATAAATATCTTTAGGGCTTGAGGTAGGTGCGGAAATGTCAATTAAGGAATTGGTTAATTATATGTTGAGCAATATTGGAAAATTAATTTGCAAGAGGTGTCACCATGGAAGGGTTTCTATGATTTTCTAGCATAAGATTTTTTAATTTCAAGGATTTTAATTAACGCTAGAAAATTTAGCTTGCATTTGAACAGAAACTCTAATTAGGTATTCCACAAACAACTTTTGAGAGACATTATTTGTTACTGAGAATCATCAAAATATGAGGAAACGTTATAATATAGTAAAATTCGCAATTCTGTAGAGAACATCTCCAGCATGGATGACCTAACTGACACTGACAGGTTACATATTCCGCATCAGAAAGCTGACGGCGTTAAGAGCATATTTGGCGAAACAGGAAGACTAAGACTGCTAGACATATGACTGTTGAAAGAGAGTAGGAGGAAGATTCACAACAAGAGACAAGACAAAGGCTGACAACTTGTTGAAATAAATACAAGCAGACAAGGAAGTTTTTGGCAAGATTTTTCGCAAATTTTCAGCATCTTCAATTTGACACCCTACACTTATAAACTCTAATTGTTCTCAACTGCATAGATTAATTATTTTTAATAATAAACGAGGAAGAATGAAAGAAATTCAGACACAAAAGTATATTCAGTTTTGTTTTAAATTGTTTACTCTCTACAGAATTCTAATTACTCAATTAAAAAGATGAGTCGTCTAAACACACACAGCGCCCTACTGCAAATCCCCCTGAACTCCTGTTAGTTAATGTCGTAGGACGTGTATAAAACGTAGCCCCAGCGGCATACATTTTTCGCCACGGGTGATTCACGTCTAATGCCGGAATAGAAAATGTGCCTTAAGAAAATTACTGGTGGTTCAGCTTCTTGTTTGCTTATTTTATGAAATTGCTTGACTTTTCCCCGCCTTCTTGACTCTGCTGCTGCATTGCAGCTCTTCTGCACATCTTCCGCATATATGCAATGCTTGCTCCGCTCCCTATGGAATTGGTTGTAAAGCCAAAAAAGACAAAATTAAAGGAAACTAAGGAAAAATGTACAACTTTTACTCCCAACGGCATCTAAGATGCTCTCGGGGTGGCTGCATTATTAATTTTCTGTCTAATCATGATAGAGCGAATGAAAAATATGGACGGAGGAATTTTTTATAAAAAAAAGCTTTAAAAGCTGTTGTAAAGTTTGACAATTTTTAAGCTTCTGTGTCTGCATCTTATTATGTCTGCCTACGACTTACTGTGCCACCACTGCAGAACCCTATATAAGTATATTGCAGATGTATTTGGACTTGGCATGTGAGAAAAAATTTATATCTGTAGGCTCATCTCTTTTTCATTTAAAGCTATACATCTAGACACTTTCCCCAAATTAGGAGAAAGACACGAGAGGAGAGAGAGATGAATTTTTTCTGGGCATAACAAAAACGTTTGCTAATGTTTAATGGCTTTCCTCCGATGTCACGTTGTCACCATTTGGCTGTGCATTTCGCTAATTTTCTGCATCCGGTTTTGCCATTTATTATAAAATTAAAACGTTATGTGCAGTAGCTCTTAGCAAGTCTTGCTAGTCATTATTTAGCATTTTATTATGAATTTCCTATGATTTTCGAATGCATTTTTCTGCATTTAAATTAAATATGATTAAAAAATTATTATTCTCATTTTAGGTACATAGTCAAAGGGAAGGAGGGAGCAGAGAAAAAGCAAAGATTCTTCTTTTTAAGACAGATTGACTTGTGAGACGTGTGGGCTCTATTTAAGTGTGAAAGTTGATGCATTATTGTGATCCTAAGATAAGCTTGCGTAGTTGTCTTTTGTAAGGACTGACTGACTGAGTTGGTGTTGGCTTTTAGCGTGTATTACGTTAGCTGCATGCATCTATAATCGTTTCAGCCGTTGCTTCCTTCCTTCCTCTTACGGACATATTTGTTAATGTGATATTAAAATATGACGCATCTTCTCCCGTTTTCACTTTGGGTTACAAGTGAACTGCACAACAAGAAGCAGCAATAATGAGCAGCGTGTTTGTGTCTTGTGTGTCTATAATCGTTGAGCGTTTTTAGCAGCGTAACGCTGCTAACACTAAGCTTCAAGCCGAAAATACATAGAAGAGCATAATCTTCTTCTGGGAAGAAGAGCAAAGAAAGACCATAACAGAGAGGGAGCGTATAGCTTTAGAAAAAGCCTGAAGGCGTTGTTAATTCTTTTGTGTTTCACTTAAGTGCTCATTAAGGAGAGGATTTTCTACGGAAATCGATCAAAGCTCCGTATGGATGTTCGGGGGCGAAGAAATTATAATCAGATATAATAACTTGTGGAATGTGAGATGATGAGGTTAATCTGGGAGCGTTATCGTCGCTTTTCACTCTTGCAGCGTTGCATTTTACATACATGTGTATGTGATGGATTGACTGCGTTGAAACGCTGAAGAAGACGCTTGAGCCAGACAGTACGAAAACGTTATGAAGTTTATTCAGTGCTCTGACGGACGCTGCACTGCGCTTCATCGCGCTAGCTTAGATAGCCGGGTGGGGGTGCGCTTATGAAGCATCTTCAGCGCTCCGAACACATTGAGCTTGACCATTGTTTATAAGTCACATGTAAGACATGCGCGTAAAAATGAAAACAATGCCCAACTTTTCCATCATGTCGAAAACTATTTAATGCGGTCATGTTTAAATTTATGTATCATTTGTTCCACCCGCCCTAATAATTTTCTAGGATGAAAATATAGTAAGTATCCTCGGACAGACGGACGGAGGAGGACGTGAGGAGAATTTTTAAATGTAATCTAAAATAACATGATACACAAATTACTGTTCCGTCTCTCAGCACATGTACACGGCAAAACTGATCCACAGACACCATACATTCCCTCATGTCTGCCAACAATGAACAATATCCGGCATTTGAGAAGAGCAGTTTGAAGGCTTTGAAGAGCGAGCAAGAGGAAAGCATCCTCAGAAATATGCCAATGTTGAGGAAAATATGCAGAGTGGATTTTGATGGAAGAATTGATAAGAAAGCGGGAAGGATTTTTGAAACAGAAAAATTAAAAATTTGACAGGTTGAACATGTTACACAAGATTGGTCAAAGGGCAGATGATTGGTTGAAGAAGATGTGAGGCCGGAGGAGGAGATAATGGGATTTTTGGGATTCTAAATTTAAAATTAATGAGAGATGCGTGGGATGGTGGAATGAAGAAGGGAGGAGAGGAAGAAGATTGCAGATATAAGTGAATCAAAATCAGATGAAGAAGAGAGAGATTGTGTACAAGATATGGAAGGCAGTATATTCGCAAAATTCTTTCAAGGAAATTCTATTTTCAGAGGGGAAAGGCACAAAATTTAGTAGAAGGATCCAAGATTTTATTTGACTTTAATTTAATATATTTTAAGGTACAAGGCTGAACACGACATGCTTTTTCCTTGCTTCTTGGCCTGCCTAATTTCCTAGGGACTTTATGGACTTATCACTGACAATGATGGAAGTAAATGTAGGCTGGAGAGTAAGGTATAGAGGAAACGTTTAGAAACCACCTTCCCAAAAAGACAGGTAAGAGGAAGGTGGGGGAAGCGGTGATAACAACATTCTTTTTATATTATTATAAAAGGTGTGCGAATATTTGTAGGTCGGTAAATTAAACTAGAGATTATTTATATGGCTACATACAAGGTATATAAATAGAGAATTTGTGCTTGAACATACACCACACCTTTCCCTTGTTAAACAGGATTTTGGTTTTTTTTTACAAACCCTTTGAAATTATGGCAAAGTTGTAGAAAACCCATGCTAAATTTAAGGTTCGCAAAATTACACACAAGATATTCCTTTTCTTTCAGTCGTTTGAAATGCTCGGGATTTTGTGTAATTGCTCTATGCTTACGCTTGCAAATTATCAGCGTTCCGGTTCGCGAAATTGCACACTGATTTTAATTTCTGCCCTGAATTAGCAAAGGTTTTAATACAAGGAAAAGCCTAATACGGAGGCCCGAAGATTCTACTGGGATCAAGCTATATAAAAACGTATCAAAATTGTCAACGGAACGTTGTATGAATTTAAATCTTAAAGCGGTTGTTAAGATAATCTGCAGGGTTTTTAATTATACATCCTAAGCCGGAACACCTTAAAAAGGTGTTAACTGTAACTGTAGGAGTAAACGCTAATATAAACTAACGTTAAGTACAAATATGAAAAGGAAGAAAGGAAAAAACCTGATGAAGATAAGATAAGCAAGATGAGAAATTAAAAGTTGCAAATTTAAGCAGAGAGATAATCTTAAAGTCATTCATATTCATAGCTTCCTCCTATCCTCCTCTTAATGTATGCTAATACTATTATTGTTAGCATGTATTGTGTTGCAAAAGACTATTCCGTTTCCTCATAATTTGTTCCTTAGAGCTTAGAGTGATAATTAGAATGATTGCGTGTACGCAAAGACAGAGAGCGCTCTTGTTTTTCTTATATTTGTTGCTCAGCGTTGGCTTTGTGATTGCTGATTTGATGAATGTGTTTATGGCATGCAAAAAAATGCAAAACACCATCTTTTAAACAAGATGCTAGGCTAAGAGGCTAGTCCTAGGAAAGATGAGCCCTTGCAAGTCATTAACCTGTATTTTAAGCTGTCTGACTGACTGATTTAACTTTACGATTGTGCTATACGCATGCGCTGCAAGCGTTATATGTTAAAAGTTGAAGCGTCATCTTAGAACGTTAGAAAATTTACGTTTGCAAGAAGAGATACAACGTAGCTCTGCGGCTACGATAATCTTGAAGGCATAGACTGTCAGCAGGATAATTTCAATGATTTACGCTGAATGAAAGCAAGAGTTGAACCATGTTATGCAACGGTAACATGTTTACTTTTCAAAGTAAATATTCATCATCTCCCTCTGTGTCTGTATTACGATTAGACAGAAGAGCGTGCCCGTGTTGGATGAGATTGCTAAACAAACTTATGGTTTACATTTATAAATAAGTGAAGCTATAAACACACACAGTTCTTTGTTTCAAATCTGTTTCAGCTCTATATGAGCCGACACGCTTTGATTTCTTTAATCAAAGGCTACAGCCATAGCTACAACAAAGAAAATACAACAAGACCTTGTTCATTGAACGGGACACGATCAAATTGGTCGTGGGCCGCGTGCTTTCAGTTTTTGCAATCAAGAGCAGTTTTAAAAACTTAAAACTTTTAGCTCCGTATTTGCATTTTGCTGATTACTGGAGTGGAGGATTTTGAATTAGAGAAATTTTTCGCACTAATTACAGGATTGAACCAGGTGTGTGCGTGTTACTGCCTCTAATTGTGGCCAGGTGGCACTGGGCCGCTCTGTGGGCAGCTGTGTAAAGGTCAGCGTAATACACGGCCGCGTCTAATACTTTCAGGGATTTTTTCACATAGAATTGTTTGATATGAAGATATTTTAAAGGGCTGGTTAAAGAGAGCAAAAATCGCAACAGTATATATATAAAGCGCTTGCATATGTGAAGCATCTGACACCTGAACGGCTATCTGATTGGAGATGGAAGGAATTTAAAATTGTTTTGCAACAGACTATTATATACACGAGCGAAAAAACGTGTTCAGTTCTCTTACCATTAGCATACTAAACTGTATTAGTTAATTACTAATTGAAATAGAAGTATACTCAAGAAAAGATTTCAAGTTTATGCAGATTCAAGGTGTGGAAATAAGTTCATCCTCACGCTTTTCTTTTAAGTGAAGCGAGTAACTGTAGCGTAGCTTGCTAACACATCATCCCTCACGTGAATACTATATGCAAATGTAATACAGTAATCATAGAGACTTTTAGAAAAACCTAAGATACTAATTGCATTCGATGGTCGAAGGGGATTTGAGAAGAAAGTCAATGTTTTCTTTCAGGGATTTTACAAATAATTGAATTAAACATGTCGAAAAAGGCTATTATTATTTGGATAACAAAATTAGCTGACCTAGGGTGCACATATTAAATAATTTTCAAGGTTCTTAGAATATCACATCTTTTTCCTGTAATTGTAGAATAAAATTTACTACACTATCTGAAATGATGGAGGTGCCATAGTTCGAAAAAATTCCATAAGCGGCGTTAAGCCTTCCACACAACCACACAGATTTCCCAATAAACAAATGCAAAACCTACTAAACAACGGAAATACTCTGGAGAAAATAATGTTGCGAGCAGACACGTGTATCACAATCTAAAGGAATAAAATCCTTTAAGTGACCATAGATCAAGTGTAATCCCTTCACTAAGACTTAGAATTCCTATTTTCTGCAAAACAGCGAAAACTACCGGCAATGCTACAGCTCCAAAATCCCCAACGTTCCTTCTTTAAATCCCAGTAAAAAAAGGTGTCTTTTGAACCCTTTTGATCAGCAGATTTTTATGTCTGTTTTAACAACTCTACAATGTCCGCAGAAACTGTAGGTTTATGCGTAGCTTATTCTGGAGCTTCTCTCGGGTAAAAATCCGAATAGAAGATGGCTAGGCTAAAAAAAGAATTGAAACCATTAATTACCTTTTTGCTTCCAAAGAAAATCCGCTGGGAAAATCCTCCTTTCCTCGTGCTAGATGAATCCACAGACGACAGCACTTCTGCCAGTAATAATCACTTTTTTCAAAAAATCTTTCACAAACCCGAAATTCCTGGTAAATTTAGCTGTTCCTCTTCTACTATTCCCAGCTCGTCGAGTCAATTCACCACAACCCTTGGATTACAATCCTAAGCACTTGATATCACAATGGATAAAGGGAAAATGTTAGACAAGTTGGAAAATTGGGTCTGGTGTTTACTACAAAAAGATTCGGTGGTTGGTTGGATGATACTAAAAATTTTCCTTTACAGGGTCTGGGACGGAGAAGAGGATGAAATTTTCGTGTGTCTCCGCGGATGGAAGACCAGAAGGGAAATGAGGATTCTCTTGGATTCTGACCTCCTGAAAAGCTAGAGATGCCTCTTGGCGTGAAGAAAGATTATACAATATTGGTCCGCTCTTCTTCTGAATCTCAAGTGGTTCTTAGATCTTCTCTTCTTATAGAATATAGCGTCCCTTCTACACTGTCCTCTTCCCGTTCTCTTCTTTAGAAGCTATAATATCTCTGGCCAAAACGCCAAACTTTTCGCTAAGGCACATACAAGAGGGTGGTGGAGGACCGGCAGGGCTTCTAGGCTCCCCTCTATACCCAAGCCAGGTTATGGTTGCTATGGTAAATGATGGTAGGGATTTTTAGGCAAGCTATGCAAGCAAGAGTCTGTAGTATCACACTAGGATGAAATGGGTAATTATATTTAATAAGAAGCGCATACTGTACTTGCACTAACGTGAGTTAATAAGAAGACACGAAATGGATCCCCTAGGAAAGTTAAAACGTTATTTTATATATCAAAGGTTTATATAAATGGCGGTCGGTTGATGAGAGATGCGGCGACGGCTTTGGTTTGCATGAGGAGGAGGTGGATTCCCTTCTTCCCTCCACACAGACGAGTTATGTGAATATGCAGAAGGCTTTGGAAAGATGGGCTGAATTTTGACACATTAATAATTCTTGTGATGATATTGTGGGGTAATCGTAGTTGGAGGAGGAGGGAGGCTGGTGGATCCCTTAAATTTTTAATACAAAATTATCATGATGAGCATGTAAGTAAGAAGAGATACAAGGCGCTCCCCACAAGGGAGGATGTGTCTTCTTCCATGCACGCTTGTATCATCATCATCGTCATGAAACGAAATAGAGGCTCTTGCTGTACAGGGTCCCTTGGAGAAGTGCTCTTTTGATTTCATGTAGTTTAGGTGCTATGGGATCCTTTGAGATGATTATGAATCTTGGACCTCTGCGGATTCTCTCCATGCACTGCACTGCTTTTACTTTCGATGAAGGAAAAGGTAAGTTAAGGAGGAGGACGTGCGATTCGCTTCTTTTAATGAGGATGGAAGACAGGTACCTTGGAGGAGGTGTGGGGAAGAAGAGGATCTTGCCGATTGCTACAAGATTGAGGAATTCTGTGTGCGCAGTGCGCGCTACTCCGCGCTGGGTGCGCTTTTAAGAAGAGTGGTACAAGATTCGCGAATTTCTGCACGATCCCACCGATTCCTTGTCACTTCCACTGCGTTTTCATTTGTCTTCCTTCTTGATTGAGGCAGTGGGATACAAGATCAAAGATGGTTCGGTTGGAACATCTCACTCAGTCACTCAGACTCTGTGTTGTAGCCGTAGCGTAACTACCAGCGGAGTGAAAATTAATACATGGTAGATGCGGGCAAGGAAAAGAAAATGTTTCACTGCTGGTTTTTGGTTTTGCTTGAGAAATAGCGGAACATGGTTATACAGTACGATGTTGTGAGTCAGTCGCTGTTGAAATGAGGAATAGTTCCGAGTTATGATAAGTTTCAAAGATTGCGTCTAGTACATCATTGCTCCAGCTATAGTTGCTAATTCTAGCAATAACGCAGCTATATATGACTGCAATATTCTCTTTTAAATTATTGGTTTATAAGCTTGATTCAAAATGAAATGTTCAAGGGCTGAGATTGAGTAGGAGGAGCAGGAAGATGATGATGCTCGTGTTGAATTAGTAAAAGTAAATTCTTGGACTTGTTAAACATATTCTACTGATGCACATCTGGGATTTAGGGCAATGGCGAATATCACAATGTGTCAGGAGCCTTGATAAAATTTGTATTCTCGTACTTGTGTAAATAGAAATGTGAATTATTAATTGAATTTTCCGCTATATTAATGCATGAATGCATTCAGCTGAATGTTAAATCTACAATGTGAAACTTGAGGAAGATCCTGTGGGAGTTTCTTTCATAGAGTCGCAGAAAGTGCATGGTAAACAAGATGAGAATTGCACTCTAGTTCTACAAAATTTAAAGGTTCTTGGCATCTTTGTTAATTTTTTCAAAGAATCGCAAGTATTTATGTGAGTTTCTTAGGTTCATGTTCTTGTGATTCTAACATCATTGTTAGAAACCTATTATTATACACGGCTAGTCTTTGTTTTAGAGCAAGAAATAGGATTCGATGTCTAAAAAGCTTTCCTGAGTGGCTATTCTAGGCCTAAAGAAGAAGTGAATTTGAAATTGCAAAAACGGATGTCTCAGAATCCCAGAGGCCAGCAGATTCGGTTGTTTCCGCTACCACACCGTAACTTCCAGCTGCATGAAAAGGCACATGCTTGCTTTCGTTCTCCTACGTATAAAAATCCCTAAGGAAAACCGACATGGGCATGCAGTAGCATTCATTTCTCTTTAGCAATACTCTCTGCTCACACTACACACTTACTCATTTCCATCCACTACACAACAAATTCTCAATTCCATCATACCATTTCTAGAAGATACTATTAGAGAAATTACTGTAATTCAGCGCAAGGAAATTACTGAAATGAGGTAGATTAATTCGTGAGGGGTGCTAAAACGTTACTGTTCTCATAGATTGGAGGTGGATTAATTCGGCTAAAAGACAGAAACCTGGAGGCCATAGGAATTTATTTTAAAGGTCATTATTGTAACCTTGTTCCTTAGATTAGATTGTGATTAAATTTTAAAAACGAGCAGGAAACCTGCCAATTACGAAAAATATCACAACGAAGATGTTTAATACGCCACAAGCTAAACTACTACACTACGGTTCAAACACTAGGCAACCGAAATGATGCGTGCCTCAAATACTTTACGAATATAGTACGTCCGATAATTGACTTTTACTGTAGGATCTCTGAGTGCATCTTCGACGATAAGAGACTGTTCGAAAAAATTATTTCATCTAATTATCAAAGTGTGGTTGATTCAATGATGTACCTTTATGAACGCTCAGCGTAGCTGTGAAAAGGCCTATGTTTACGTGCCACTCTTTTTTAAGAAACAATGATAACACAAGCAAACCATGCATTCCCTTTAGTCGTACCCAATGTAATACAATTTCCAGCATGTATTATTTTACAATCACAAATCTCTTCAGTAAAACTCTCTTACTGCCCTTTAATTACTTAAAGGGCAGTAATTTAACGACTGATTAAAGGTAGTTTAAAAATTCTCTTGAGTTTTCTAACAACACTGAGCACACGCCGACCCATAGGAATTATTATGAAGAGGAGAATAAATAAAAGAGGAACTTGAAACTCCTCATCCTAAATGTCATAACATTGTTAGTGCGTGTGAGATATAGCTGATTACATCCATCCGTTATTAGTCAGTTAGTTAATCATTAATGTAAAAGGAGAAAGAAACTACCAAAACCTATATCCTCCAATGTTTCACGTATAGCACTTACTTTTGAATCTGCCTACTTTCAACGTTATCATTGAATCCTTAATTTGCGTAGGACGAAGAAGAAGATGTGTGTCCTTAGCTGTTGGGGCAGTGTGTGAACTTTGACGCTGTTGACGTGTCAGATTGCGAATATATTCCAACCCAATGGGTGTCGATGATTTGATGGATTTTGATGAGTAAACACCTGAGAATTACCAAGAGGTTTGCCATTTCACCCTATTCGTGCTTACTTTCTGTAGCTTTGATGAAGATTCCTTGCATTTTTTAAAAAGGAACAAGACGGTTAGATTAGCTCAAAATTTATGTCATGTCTATTGCAAAATATGGCGAGGAGATGGAGTGTGCGGATGCTGCTTAGGTTAGTGAACATGAAGAATGATCATTCATAAAAGGACCAGAGGTACAGTAGGTTACGCGGCAGCTTTTACATGTTACATGTAATAATTATGCATGCATGTGTGCAATCGGATTACTGTGTGTGGCTTACATCCATCTCCTCTGTTGCTCATGAGAGCTTATTGCTCGTATGCTTGCATTGATACCCATTCAATAATTCATTTGACCAAGAAGATGAAGAAGATGAAGTAAAATTCCTTTTCGTTTCGTTACTACATTCTTGCATTTCGCTATCTTCTTCTTCCCTTTTACCCTTTGCAAATACTGAATGGATAAGCCAAAGTGACCAGAGAAGAATAAGAATATAATGTGATACACAAATTAGCAATTTCTTTTCTTGTTGCACCAAACTAATCACGGTTATATGATGCTATGAATTGCTAATTTTTGAGATGCAAATTCAACCAAGTCCGTGTTGTGCCGTTGTGAGCTGTGTGGAGGATCTGCAAGAAGCAGCATACATAAATACAGACAAGGCTGAAGAATCCCAATATTCCAATCACTTTTACTTTTAGCATATGAACTCAATGCAACCTGCTATTCAGCTAAAGTCGATAAGCTTATGAATTCTATTCAATTCAGACGCTGAGCTTCTTTATCAAGATTGAAGATGGTGATTTTTAGAGGTGACTTAAGTAATTTTGATATTGATGAAAAGGGAAGCAAGGTTATGTATGAATAAGAATGCATGATCTAATTGGAGGTATGTAATTAAGAGACGTGGCGCATGAGGAGTAAATCCGTGATATTTGAAGTTGCCAAGCCTCGTAGGATTGTTAAAGTTAAGGCTCCTAGGAACAATGTAGGTTCTGGCGACAATATTTTGTATAAAATATTAAATTACACAAGCTTGGTTCAAGATGAAATGTTCAAGGGCTGAGATGACGGATTTTAGGGGAGGATGAAAAGCTAATAATTGTTAGCGTCTTTGTACTGTCTGCAAAGAATGGCATGCATGTAAATTTCTTAGGTTAGTGTTCCAGACCATTTAAGATTCTAGGATCATTCCTTTCTTTGATTTTGCAATGTGTATGTGTGGAGGATTAAAAAATATACACATGTAAACTGAACCTTCCCGGGTGGAGGGTGGATGCTTACAAGACTAGACTTTTCGTTAGCTTCTACACATTCATTAAACGATAATGTCCGGAGAATGAAGATGCTAATGAAAATGCCATGGACACTGTTTAAATTTGCGACTGTTGTTTAATCAATGGAAACAAGCTAAAATTGTCCAACTAAATGTCTTTATTGCTCTTCAGCCGTCATTCCATCATTCGACACTTATGAGAGAATGAAGATGCTAATGAAAATGCCATGGACACTGTTAAAATTTACGACTGTTGTTTAATCAATGGAAACAAGCTAAAATTGTCCAACTCAATGTCTTTATTGCTCTTCAGCCGTCATTCCATCATTCGACACTTAGGGATCCAACATATCAGACGTCTAAATTAATTCTTTTGCCACTACTTTAGAACTAGGCTATACAAAATTGAAATTAATTAACTTTCATTTGAATCCTGACTGAACCCATTCATCTGAATTCTAGTAAGTTTCTACTAGCGCAGCCTAATTGAAACAGCATTTATTGACTTTACGTGAATGATTTAGAATAACTTGATGAATTCCGTGTTTACAGCTATAATAGACAACATGGCTGAAGGTGGACCTCAGAACACCAGCGACTCAATCGACTACAGCGCTATACGCCGAAGCCCGGGAAAAAACGATCCGGAATTTTACCCTCCGGGATACGTACCATCGCAGCGCCCGTATCTGCGTCACCCCCTTGGATACCGTGGTGGATATGAACAATGGCAACAAATACCACAAACATGGGATGAACCGGATTATAGTAAATGTCCTATTGATCACCCGAAGTGCCGTAAACTTTATAATACCTGGCTTCCTTCATTTTCATTGGAATGTAAGGCAAAGATGAAGGAAATTTGGGATGACATAAAACAAGCTGCTACACCTGCACCTCCTGAAGGCGCTCCAGGTTATCGACGTTACGCACCTCCTCCTCCTCCTCCTCCACCACAGCGTCCCCAAGACGCACTAAATCGATCACGCCCGCAAGACGTTGTAGTCCGAGAACTTTGCCGTCAAATGACCGACTGGCATAGATCGAAATATCCTGGGTTTCCTACGTCAGGAAATATTATTCGCCCGGGCACGGAAAGTGGGTGGAATGAACGGCATGGCTATGACACCTCAAGGTGGACTAAATTGGATTTCGACAAATGCTGGGTAAAAGACCCGGATTGTATATCGAATCCAGAGTTTCGGAGAGAGTGTAAAGCTCGAACAAAAAATATTTATGAAAAAATCCTCGCCAACCCTGGACCCGTCCTCCGAAAACATCCCAATTGGAGACATTGTGAGCCAGAAGCCCAAGCAATACACGCCGTTACGAAGGAAATACTCGACTGGCACAACTCTTTAACTCCTGAATTTATGGAAGAAGGTTACGTGCCGAACTATGAACCTATCTGCGATTACCAGCCGTGACCCTCGACCGCCACCTTTGTAAATATAGATATAAACATATAATGTCTGCTACTACTAATGTTTCAGTTACCAATCCATGTATAAAGCTTAAGAACTAACTTATCATCATTTCCTTCTATAATACATCTTCGCCGAGGACCTCTGTCGCCACC
This sequence comes from Sminthurides aquaticus, assembly GCA_906901655.1. Lineage (NCBI taxonomy): Eukaryota > Metazoa > Arthropoda > Collembola > Symphypleona > Sminthurididae > Sminthurides > Sminthurides aquaticus. The sequence goes on from CAJQTT010000010.1 coordinate 6,960,267, forward strand.
CGGCGGCGATATGCAGAAGATTGTAGGTTTATGTGGACTGATGTGATCAGATTTTGAAGGAATATTTTAAAATCAAGGTTGAAAATGGCTGTGATTATTCGTAAAATTTCGTGTGAATTTGCATTTTAATTGACAAAATTACGAACAATAACTTGTCTATTACATATTAACGTTCTTCAGCAATAAAATTAAAAGTTAACCAGGAAGAATGTTCTGTAATTAAGGACACTGGAGGTATCAAATGGGGCTGAAATTGTAAAAATAATTACAGCTACTAAGAAGATATAAGAAACAGTAGAAAATATTTACCAGGTCATTTCTTTCTTTCTGAAGCAAAAAACTATTATCAAATCAACATCAGATTACAAATCGTATTGGGCATTTGCATACAAAAAAGGCTATAGATACAAGCTTAATAAGCTGAAACGTTTCACGAGAGAGTTGAATTAAAAAGCTACGCCATAAATAAGAAGGGCGGCGGGAAAATAAAGTTTTACAGAAATGCATATTGTAGCCATCATGCGCGAATTGGATCATTTTTCATGGAGATGAAGGCAAGGAAGAGGTGTATAGAAGAGAGTAGGCGAGAAAAATTAACTACTGCACTTACATTAAACGAAGGCGGGAATTATGGCGGGCTGTTAAAAATAATGTGCAAGGGCAGATGAGGGAAAAATGCACAAGGGAAGAAGATGAAGACGTAGAGTAGATGTAGGAGTTGTTGGTAGTAATTTAACTGCAAATGGTTTTGATATGCAATTTTTCTAAGGTTAGATTATGTGCATGAGAATGAAATTAAATTGGGGAATGGGTTATAGTTATGGGGGCTGCTGACAGGGTCGGAAAAAGAAACGGGTGATGTCAAGGTAGGATTCGGCTATTCAAATATATATTGTTATTAGCAGAAGAAGAAGAATGAATGGCAGAATGGAGGTAGTGGCAATGAGGAACTGATAGCTTATTGTTGTCCGAGAAGAAAAGACGGATTGGGATACTATCTTCATTTAGCTAATTATAATTATTTCAAGACAAATGAGAGACAGGTAGACCAGGTAGGCAGTTGGATTGCCTATCGCTCCTGCGTGGGAAATACTACAAGAGAGGTAAAAGTAATAAAGGTCAAGTATGACGATTACAGAATGTGAGTACAAGGAAGCAGGAGTCACCAAGTTAGCGGAACACGGTAAGGGAGTTGACTGAAATGATTTAATTTTCAATGAAATTATTATTTAAAAAGGCAAACTTGAAAATTTAATACAATTATAACCACATCATCTGACGCCTTTCTTAAGCTTTGCTTGAATTAAAAATCGTTGACTTTTTGCTTTTATTTCTGCTCTACTGGGTACTTTCATATCGCTGAAATCCGCTGTTTCGTCTGAAAATAAGAATTGCAAAAGGTACAACAACAACACGGAATATAAAAAATAATTAGTTTTTTTGGACATTAAGTAATTGATAGAGCTTAACGTCGGTCAAGCCTAAGTGAAACTAAACATAAATGCGATGTAATTATCTACGTATATAATATTTACATAGGTGAATTAATTGCTTTACCATCCGATTCATCAGCTTTTGGAGGCGTTCCAACCCGGACGAGTCTTGGCTGGACGGGTGGCGGTTTTATAAACTGGCCGTAATTCATTCCATCATTCGGGTCCTCACGAACAGTCTTTTTTAGCTCGTTTACATCTTCGACGAGCTTTGAAACTTTTTCGTGAATCATTTTAAGCTGGGTTATGATATCCGCAGCGTTGAATTTTTTCTTTCTCTTTCCAGAGTCTTGTAATCGGTCCATTACTGAAAGGAGGGCGACTCTAACATCGATTAATATTTCTCCATAAGCTTGTAATTGGTTACGCTTCTTTATAATGTCTTTTTGAATTTCTTCAAGCTTTCCCTCCATTTCTGTCTTCTTTTCCTGGTAGGCAGCGTCTTCTTTTTGGCCATTGTACGCAAAGTAGCAGAGGATCAAATTAAACATGTTCTGCTGCACAAGCAGAGTATCCCGTAATTCTTCCTTGGCTTTCTTCTCTATTTCAAATCGATGCCCTAATTGCATAACGGTTTTATATCTAAGACCAGAGAGAGAGGGAGAAGGCATTGGAGAAAATTAATTACAAGATTTAATGAGCTACGGCTTGAATACTAATCAAGTACAGCTGAAAGTAGGGACATGTTAAATTCGCGAATTTCTTTTCAATAGTCTTGGAATAGGGTGAATGTTGGTATTTGATTGCAAAAAAATCATAGGATACATAGGACATATACGAATGCATAGCCATAATGATGAAACAAGAAGTTTACATAGGCGGATTTTCGTAAAAATACAATTGCAGAAATTCGCGATATGGTTTTCGCGAAAATTGACAACTGTACGGATTCCAGTATTAATGCATTTTCGATAATAGAATATATAGTACTTAATTACGAACCTTAATGGGATATGCGTCAAATCTGGAACTCTCATAGCTTCCACAATCCTCCTCGTCCTATCCTGAAACCTCTCGAGCTCTGACTTTTTAGCACGAATAATGCTTTCACTATCCGCTCCTGAGCCTGGATCCATATTTTCCCCAAAGCTGACCCTCTTTTCCCGGTTAGAGTTTCCTTTAGTAGTGCTATTCAATTGATTAGCTTCAAGAATCCTTTGGACCGCCTTTTTCATCCGCGCCATCTGGCGTTTCCTCCTCCTTCGATTCTCGGATGCTTCCTGCTCAGTCAGTGCTAGTTTTTTCGCAGCGTCATTTGAAAACTAAGACAAGAAATTGTAAGAATTTAAAAACAAGCAGATAATAGGTTTTGTTGGATAAATGTATATATTTATATATCCTAGAATTTTGAGAATTCAAGTCTCTCACAACAATTGCATCAGCTAACATGTTTTGTAACTGGGCCAGCTCTTTCCTCTGATTCTGGAGCTGATTATCCAAAGCGCGTAGCACAGGAGCATACTTTCCTTGTTCTTCTCGGAGTATCAATTTTATTTCGTAGTATTTTGAGTGCAGGATGTTTGCCGTCTCGAGTTTGACTGTCGAGTAGCAAATGAATGTTTATGAAATCAAAGAGGACGCTCAGAAATACATTTTACACAGAAATACGCCTCCACTTTCTCTCTCCTTGCCTATTGTCACGATAAGCGACTCTTGTTTAAAACGCTAAAAACACAGATGTCGTTAATATAAGTAACACACTATATTATTTACCCCTCATATTCTCAATATCGTATTCGATTTTTTGAAACGCTTCAGTTGCAGCGATTTCCCAAGGTTGGGTGCCTGGTCGAGGACAATTTTCCATTATCGCTACTATACTTTCCACCTCTTCCAGTTTTTTTCGCTTGCAGTACAGTCGGTAGAGGAGACAATTTAAGCGTTTGGCCATATCAAATAGTTTGTCATCAAGCCATGAGATTGCCCGCTGTATGACAAAGAAAAATGTTTTAAGCTTTAAATCCCATTGGTTGAGTTTGATAAAATTACAAGTTTCAGTGCGACAAGAAAAGGTACTTAATTAAAAGTAGAATTAGAATGTCTAAACACATTATGGAAAGGGAAACTCGATAGGAAAATAAAGCCAGGAAGCTGTAGAGGGCGCTCCCAGATGCGCGCCCACAGCGCCGCTGGTGTGCTTGTGCTTGCACGCATGAGCGGAAAGAAACTGGGAAGAAGATGAACGATGATGGAGAAGAAAGAGAGAAATTATCAACTATCGATCATCATATATTTGGCTTGAAAGTTTTTTGAAATATATATTCACGATTCAGCAAACAAGCCCAGGACTTACTTCAGGAAATCGTCCTTCTGTAGCCAGTTGAAATTGGCGATGGGTGCGCATGGCATTATGAACTGCCGTTCGTTCCGCGTTAATCGCATCCATAAGCTTGAGTCGTAAATTCTTGGTCTCCATGTACAAATCTTGAATAATCAGGGACGCGCCTTGCCGACTTTCTTCCATCTCATCTTGGAGGACTCTATTGTAGCGCTCTGTAAAGGAACAAATTCTGTGTGTACGGAGAAAATTAAACAAGGCTTGTTCATCACAGTAACGGATATCCAATATCATCATAAACTATATTTCGCCGATAATTAGGCCCCCGGGCCATCACTGTTTTGTGAATGGATGAGCAGAGAGCCATGGGAAAAATATGAGTGAATGACTTGAGTGAAAGAAATATTAGGAATGAGATATGAAAGAAGATGAGCGCAGTTTGGAGGGGGGGATGAGTAATGCAAGTATGCAAGAGGCAGGGGTGCATCCGGCGTGGGGCTTAATGAAGTCACGATCTGACCCGAAATTTAAGGCCGGGCGGACAAGAAAGAAGAAGCGTTGCAAGAAGCTGTGCTCGCTTCCGCGGGTCGTGACCTGTCCAGGATGCAATTAGGGACAGGTGAATCAAGTGGATTTCCAGGTGGAATTTCAGGTGAGATGAAAGGAGAGAAAAAAGTATGGGAAGATTGAAGGGAGGGATGTGAGAAAGTTGGTGGACCAAATCCAGGTAAAATATTATTTAGCTGAAAGGTGGTAATTAAGGCTAAGCTGGAAGGAGGGAAATCCACAGGTGAGTTTTTCTTACCCTTGAGCGAAATCTTGACACGAAGATTTTCAATTTGATCCTGGACTGAAACATTATCATCGTAGTCGTCTCGATTGGATGGCTTTTCCGGTTTCTGGACCAGACGTCCGTAGGACGATTGCGCGTTGTGTAAAGACATCTTACTGACTCTGAGTGAGAATTATTATGTAGGAAGTCAAGTATATATTCTTCGTTGGGAGCTAATGAATATAATTCCTGAATCCTGAGAGACCAGATCTTGTGTAATCCCTAAGTAATCTCTGCTGGTCCTAGCTAATTAGAAATTCAAACAAACTGTTGGACAAACTTAATGCGGTTCTTGAAATACAACTTGGTTAACAGCTATTATAATGTGTTATTACAGCGGTTATATTAAAAGTAAAATGTTAGAATATTAGATTCAAAGTAAAAAAATGATTTTATTAGAGTGGAAAATTAATAACTTGTCTAATTGGTTTAAAAAAATAAGTTAAAAATTCCCGCTTTTACGAAGCTTGAATAATCTACCAGGATTTTCTAACTTCCCCGCGCAAAAATACCCAGTACAGGGTTGCTAGGGGCGTATGGAAACGTTTTCAAATTCCTGTTTTATATATATTTTGAGAAATTTCTTGATAAATTATGAAAGCTTAGTTTGGCAGGCAAGACTTTTACATCCAGTGTTGTTAGGACAGGTAAATTAGCGAAAATTAGCGAAACCGAGATATTGCAATATCTTCACATTTTACAGCTTTTACCTAAACGAGAGAGAATACAAGTTGCATTTTGGGTTGCATCTCAAAGAAATTATGCAGAGAATAATTAAGACGGTTGACTTGGAATTAGCATGTGCGAAAATGGAAATTTAGCACTCATTCGCGCCGTTATATGTTCAGATAGATGTTCGTGTATTATTATCGTGCAGCACATCTTCATATTGCTCATCCCTTTACCCAAATGAGCACATATCGTTTCACACGGATTGCATTTCCTTTCCCGCTTCAATACAAGCCAACTTCCCCTCACCTGGTGGCTAATACACTCCTTCAACTCGTTGATAATTAATGCATACAGCTTCATTCCTGATTGATTAACTAATTAAGCATCAGGGGAAGTAATTAAGAGCTTGAGAAGTTTATGGGTGAAAATGAGAATTAAATTAACGTTATTGAAATCTCAACAAACTTATGAAGTTTATAAATATATAATATTTTGAGTCGTCAAAGTTTGAAAATTCAGTAAATTAGCATGCTTATTAAAACTTGTCGTCGTGATCTTCGGATAAAGTGCACAATAAAACCTTTGCTGTTTGAGTATAGGAGGAAGAGGAATAGAAAATCGGTAATAATTTAAAATTTTAGACGTTCCCGCTTGACAAATGGAAAATAAAAGTGTTCGGAGGCGTGTCATGAGTAACGAGGGGTAATTTGTCATTAAGACACCGGTATGCAGGTGTGTGTGGAGGTAGAGTCAGAACGTTCTCCGGATGCATGCAGAAGCCACGGATGCTGTAAGCGCTTGAAGGCAAGCATGTCGCTTCACCTCCCCACAGGTGTGTTCTCTACCGTCCTCCTCCATCCCGTTTTCTTTTCTCTGCGCTTCATCTTCAGTCTTCTTCCGCATTTTCCTCAATGACTAATTGGTGTCTTTGGTGATGCGCATCTTCTTTCTTATTTAGCCGCATCGCTGTGGATCACAGCAGCATACAATCCCAATTTCCCCTCATTTGAATTCCAATGTTTCCGAGCTTGACTCTGCTTGAAATATTAAATATCTTCCATGCTTGAAATTCAAACATCAATTAGAGAAAAGTGTCAATTATTTTCACAATATTTTCAAACATGATTTCCAATAACAGAGATATGTAAGATACGGAGCGATAACGAGGATTTATTTGTGTTTGTATTATAGGGCTTGGTTTCGACGTTTTGACGCTTTGGCATTGGAAACTTGAGGTATTCAATTAATTTTATTTCTAACCACAAGCTTCATGCAGTTGTAGGGAGAGTTTTCATCTTGAATATATTTAAAGTTTTTAAAACACGTTTGCATTCTAATTTCAAAATTAATTTTGAGGTACTTTTAGACACACTTTAAAGCAGTTAATTTATATACGCAAGTCCCTTCACTGTAGGTCCATTAATTTAAACACTAGAGGTAAACGTTTCAAGTTCCAGTACTGCACAATCTCACCTTTTTACCTGTCCTCCACCTCTTCCCTACCTACCTGCCGCCTGCCTACCTGTCTCTCAATCAAGGTAGGTTATGTAGTTTTGCAGCATGGCTACACGGGCTCTTCCACCCTATGATAATTTCATTTGTCCTCTATTCTTTGTTTAACTTGATTGTAAATTAGTAAATATGTTTGTTAAGCGAAGCAAATTAAAATGAATCATCCGAAGATAGTTTGGCAAACTTGGAAATGCTTCATGCTGAGTTAATAAGAGAAGCTGTGATTACTGCGCGAGTTTGTAACGTAACGACTCGTATGCTAATTGCAGACAATGGACGACATTAATAAAGGGCTGGTGAAACATTAATGGGATTTTCTTGGACTCACCTTTAAGAATCCATAACCAGCCCTAGCCTTGCTAATTTACTTGCACAGGTTCATCTTTAGGACCTTTCAATTTAACAGCAGGTTGAAGTTGCTTCCATGCAAGCATGTAAGTGTGTAGTGAGGAGGCGACGAGCAGAAAATGCATTGTTCTTTCATCCCTGGCATAACCAGAGTCTTTCCACAAGAACCAATCCAACCAGAGAACGAAGAGCATCGTGTAACTAGGAAGACACACCTGTAAAAACTCGCAGACCCTATATTCCTATTAACCTGTGTGTGTGGGTGAAGATGAAGATGAGAGAGTGAGGAATGTGTGGTTGCGTCATTTGCCAGAGGCATGTGAGAAGCCGGGGAATAAATCACCGAGAATGAATTGTTGTCACCTTTAATTACTCTTTTTCTATTACGTAATCTGGTTAATCCTGGTAGGATGAATTCAAGGGTTGCGCAGATGCAGATGTGGATTTTTAAGGGACCAAAAAGGGCGGCTGGGAAACGGTAAAAGTAATGTGTCATCCTTGGAGAGCGTCCACTGATGTTGTGATCTTCATTTTCGGTTGCATGACGACAGTTTGACGGTTAAAGTTAATTGCTACATGCATCGGCCTGGCTTCAAGTTAAATTAAGATAAGCTAGACAAGCTAACGCATGACTAAGAAGGACATGTGAATTTGTGCATGCTCGTTTACATGTTATTGTTTCTTTTTTAAATCTAGGTTAGGGTGAAGTCCGAGAAGACGTTCTTTGGAGGGATGACATGTACTACTTTTAGTTTCTCTTTTTTGGCATAATGTTTTCATGCCTTGAATGATTCAATGCTTATGTACTTTGTTTTGAATGTATTATTTTAAAATTTCAGGCCTGAAATGAATGCATCAAATTTTTTTTAAATCGTCAACAGGATTTTCCCCGTATTTTGTCAATAATTATGCGAGCAGATGTGCTGTCATAGTACAATATTAATTAGTTTAATTATTTTACTAACACTTCAGATTGAAATAGATGTGTGTGTTTAGAACCCAATTTTTATGTGTAATTGTGAGAACCTAAAACCCTGTTTTGACGCAGTTTTAGCATGCAGTAAACAAGGACAGAGATGTGAGTAAGTTACAAATAATTGCGTAATAAAGATGATTATATTTTCATTAGAACGTTCATAATTAGCTGTAATGTGTGAATCCGTTTAAGGGAAGTTTTCAAGCTGATGCTCCAAAGTTGCGTATTTTACTGCTTTCTTCGTTGGTTCATGGAATCAGAAACAAACAAACAACAAAGGACAGTGCAATCGTTTCTGCACGCAAGGGTGTACAGCAAACAATATGAAAAGTTGTATCATTTCGGTCAGCCAGAATCGCTATGATTGATTACACTTTGAGAATCTCTGCATTTCCAAATAATATTGCGCAGACAGAACCCGAATTATTTAAGAATCCATACACTGCCGGAACATAAGCAGCTTGATGATGATTATCATTGAGTCTGTTGAGAAATCAATTAAGTCCCTCTAAAAATACAAATTATATATGTACTTCATACTAACACAGTTCCCGTAGAAAGGAAGGATAATTATTGCATACACCGTCCAATCCTTCCTCCTTCTTGCAAGCAGTCATTAAAATAGACGTACTCAAAAATTTGAAAAAAAGTCTGCAGACTGCTGTGCGAACAAGCGTCGTCGTAACATCAGATTGAAGTTTGGTGAAATTGCTTCGATGACAGCTGGCTGACAGGTGACAAGGAAGCGTTGTTCGCTTACCCGGGGACAGCATGTGATTGCAGAAGCAGCGTCAGCGCTAGCGTTGAAGTAGTTTCGCTTTTCGCAGCCAACGATTTCCAAGTTGAAAGTTCACGATTATAAAGCGAAAGAATGCTTGTGTTCAATCTCATGCACATATCGCATTACTGTGCATTTTTTAAATTATTTTTTCTTTCGGTATTGCATTACGTGTTGTTGCAGACTGAAGACTAACAATTATAGCTAATGTGATATTATTATTGTTTCGGATAAGAATCAAGGGCCAGGATTGCAGAGACTCGACAGCGCAGACTATTTGTCCTAGCAAACTAAATTAAGGCCAACCTTGTATCGTTAACTGTTTTGTCGACAATGAATAATCCATTGGATTTTTTAACTGAATATCTTTTGGAAATGATGATTATAAGTACTATCTTACTCAACTTGAAGATGAGGGAGAGGAAGACAAGTTTGATTTGGTTGAATAGATAATTATTTAGGAATATTTTAATGAATCGTTAAGCGAAACAACTGTCTGTCTGGCTAGGAGGGCTTTATGTTAATGGGAAAGGTGTAGTTACTATAGGTATGCAGCGGGCCAAAGGATAAGATGACGAGGGCCATGAAAATACTGCAGCGTGTGTGACGGGAGCGTAACGCTCTTGTACATACTTGTATTATCCCAGTACCCTTAAGGAACACAGTTCATGCGCAACTTAATAATTGTGCAATCTAAACGGAAAAGAATCATAGAATTCTGCTGATTGATATTAAAAATTACAATTGAGGAATTAAAAAAAAGATGGCGAACTGTGAAGGTGATGTTTTGATAATGATGATTATGATGAAGATGTGCTTTGAAATTGTTTTATTTTTCAAATATCACACAATTAATATACATCAGGAAACCCTCCTTGCATGCTGCTAGCCATCCACCTGACAGGGACTCCCAAGAAAGAGTACTAGAACTATAATTGTTTCATGAGAATAATCTTTCAAACTTTTAATTAACATTTATACACAATATTTAATGATTAATTTTGATATCTTCCTTGTGAAATAATTTCAATTTTGCACATGTGCGAAATTCATCATGACGTGAAGATGATCACACAATATTTGCATGCTGACATCTATGCCATTAGCCGGGTCACTAGGTTAGAGGAAGAATGGCATTTACATGCGAAAATTCGCGAACTTTGTGCAACTATGAATAAAATTCAGTCTTTAACTACCGCGTTGTCGATGAGAGCAGTAGCTTTATCATAATTTCTAAAGCAGACAACAGAGGGAGAGCCCAGAAGATAGTCTTAGAATCGAATGTACTTACAGCAGAGCACTTGCAGGTAGCTAAAGAAATAAATATAAGCGGCGACGACGGTAAGATAAAGTCGCGAATATTTTAAAATTACCAAGTTTCCTAAAACGTTCAAGCGTTTAGGTAAAACGGTGTGAATTGACTGCAGCTAATTCTGGCACGTTTTCGTGCTTAATGGGTAATAAGAAGAGATTGCGTTGCAAATTGAGAAAAAATCCATGGAAGTGATAATAGTTCCGCTGCACACAGGTTATGAGAAAGATTGAGGCAAAGGTAAAGCTGGTAAAAGGAATAAGATTTGATATTCGTAGGAATGGAGAGAGGAAGAAGGACTGAGTACAAGATTACTAAGAGGCTTGAGCCGAGAGAGGCCTTACAGACATGTGAAGATTATGATAGTTAATATAATGGGTAATATGAGCTACAGTTTTCAGAGTCAATTCCATTACCTGCGTGTCCCATACCTGTCGATGAGTGTATAAGTGAGCTGTAGGATATTTAAGAGAGAGACTCGGGTAGCTAATGAGCAATCTAGTTTTATAGACTGTGAATTCTCAAGTTATTTCGAATGGATTGGATGACATTTGCAATTCTTCTACGCTTTCAAGTAGGCAATTGGCAATTGGTCCTTGATGGATATTGAAATGGATTGAAGAGGTGTGATTTTGTGAATTAAGGATTGCCAAAGTGGAATATCTAAAGCGGATGTGATATGATCTACATATGAGTCTCTGACTTTTGCTTTTGCCACTATTCGTGTGAGGAAGAGGGGTCCGTATGATTTAATTTATTTCAAGTCCCCACTTTAATGCATAGTTCAATATTTCAATAATTTTTCGCACTTGAGCTAGCACACTTGTACGGTACAAGTTGTACCGCATGTACTCTTTTAGTTCAGAGAAGAGGGAAGGATGAGTAGGAAGCTTGAAAAGAGTTTGCACATCGAAGCGCACGCGAGGTATGCATCGATAACGATAAGTCTTGGCGGCTTGATTCTCGTAACTTGCCGTTATCGATAACAATCGAGACGAATTGTCGCTTAATAATGACATAATCATACGCAAAACTAACAAATAGGTGCAAAGTAGTCGTATATTAGGTAATAACAGCACTTTTATAAGCCCACAAGCTTAAAAATTGTTACCCGCATGAGAGCATGTGCCGTTCGAAGAAACATGTTTTGTATCCGTTTAAACTAAAAAGTTTAACCTAACTACTACTAAAAAGCAATTTTAAGGTGATGGAATATATTGCAAAGTTTCACAGCCAGATCATATTTGAGAGAATTTTTTAAATTAATTACAAATAATTTTTGAGAATTTAAAAGTTTCCGAGAACGGAGATTATAAAGAATAAGATGTGATGGCGTGTAAATTGTGAAGAATGAATGGAGTTCGGAGAAGTTTAGAATTAATTACAATTAAGAAACAGTCTCATTGCACATCTTGTGGAGCAATCCTTGTTTTAACTATCGTACGCAATGGGAGAGGTGTAGCTATAATTAATAACTGATTTCCCGGTATTTTGGATTAAATTAAATTGGTTAATATCGCTTAGCGAAGCCTGCGTGTGACAATTAACTTTGTATCTTCAAGGACCCGTGCATGTACATGAATAAGGATTCTCAGAGGGAAGAGAAGTGCTTGGCTTTTGGCAAACTTAAAACAGGGACCGATTTATCTCATACATGCAGGAGGAAAGCACATAGCAAGTTCGGAGAAACTTGGGGATAAAGAAAGGCATTTAAATAACAATGCTCATAGAGTGGTGCGACGAAATTCTTATGCTCGCGAATTCCTCTTTTGGCCGCCCCTCCGCATAGCGGATTACGCCTCCTCTTTTGCATCAAATACCAGACATAAGCTTGATTCAAGATGAAGTATTCAAGGGCTGAGATGGCGGATTTTAGAGGACGAAAATCTACAGATTGTTAGCGTCTTTGTAATGTTTGCAAAGAATCGCTCGCATATAATATAATTTCTTAGCAGAGAATTTAAAATTCTAGATGCCTTTCCTTGATTTTTAATGCGTAGGAATAAAAAATAAACACAGGGAAACTGAACCTACCCGGGTGGATGCTTACGAGACTAGACTTTCCGTTGGCTTCTACACATTCGATAACAGATAATGTTCGGAGAATGAGGTTGCTAATGAAAATGGATACTACTTAAAAAACTTAATAATACTTGCTAACAGATAATAATACGGAGAATTATAATTGCTGCTGACATTTTCATGGATACTGCTAAATATTCCGACTATTGTTTAATCAATTGGAACAAACTTAAATTGTTAAAACTTACTTTTTTGATTGCTAATCAGCCGTCATTCCATCATTCCAGGGTACATATCAGACGTCTAAACTAATTTTTCTTCCGCTAATTAATATTCGGTTACGCAAAATTTAAAAATTATTTAACTTTCAATTGAATCCTGACCCAAGTGATCCCATCATTCATCTGAATTCTAGTAAGTTTTTAATAGCGCAAGCTATTGTAAGCAAAGCATGTATTGAATTTCTCAAGCTCAATCGACTACAGCGCCATACGTCGAAGCCCGGGAAAAAACGATCCGGATTTTTACCCTCCCGCCGGGTACGTAACCAGCGCAGCGCCCATATCTGCGTCACCCCCTTGGATACCGTGGTGGATATGAACCATGGCAAAAACTACCACAAACATGGGATGTGGATTTGAGTAAATGTCCCGTTGATCACCCGGATTGCCGTGCTCGTTATGTCTGGCAGCATGCATGTGCAGAGGATTTTAAGGAAAAGAGGAAGGAAATTTGGGATGCCATAAAACAAGCTGCTACACCTACACCTGCACCTCCTAAAGGCGCTCCAGGTTATCGACGTTACGCATCTCCTCATCCTCCACAGCGTCCCCAAGACGCACTAAACCGATCGCGCCCGCAAGACGTTGCAGTCCGAGAACTTTGCCGTCAACTGACCGACTGGCATAGGTCGAAGAAATCCGGGTTGCCTGGGTCAGCGCGCATCGTTCACCCGGGCACGGAAAGTGGGTGGAATGAACGGCATGGCTATGACACCTCAAAGTGGAATAAATTGGATTTCGACAAATGCTGGGTACAAGACCCGGATTGTATGTCGAATCCAAATAGGCGGAGAGAGTGTAAAGCCCGAACAGAAAACATTTATGGAAAAATTCTTGCCAACTCAGGACCCGTCCTCCGAAAACATCCCATTTTGAAATATTTAGAGCCAGAAGCCCAAGCAATACACGCCGTTACGAAGGAAATAAACGACTGGCATTACTCCTTTCATCCTGAATTTTTTGAGCCAGATTACGAACCGCCGGAGTTACAGTATGAACCTATCTGCGATTAAGCCGTGACCATCGACCGCCACCTCTGTAAATATGGATATAAACGTATGTCTGCTACTACTACCATGTTTCAGTTACCAATCCATGTATAAAGCATATTAAGAACTAACTTATCATTATTTCCTTTTAAAATACACCTTCGCCGAGGACCTCCGTCGCCACCTGGCGGCGATATGTAGAAGATGGGGGGTTTATGTGGACTGATCCCGTCTGCTGCGTGCGCAAAGTAAGGTGAATTCAGGTGCGCTAAGCTAAGTGTGCGCGCTAATAGGTGGGTCATATGTAATTGGGGTTCAATTAACGTCAATTAACGTCAATCCAGTCAAAATCATTGTCTAAACTGCGTCAGCATTTGATCAACCCCGGCAAAGACTCTATTGCAACAATGGTAAATTTGCTTATTAACATCAGCGTTATATACTTAGAGAAGCCTCTATTTACCATCCCACATTGAAGGTCTCTTGGACGCTAAAACAGTACACTTTTCCCTCTTAATAACATCATTCATTTCATATGAAGAGGTTTACCGCAACCCCATGACAACCATAGTCTTTGTTGCGTCGATGGTATTCTGCAAGCTGCAAGAAAGAACGCTATTAAACAGAAGGGCTTTTAAAGTAAAATTTGTCATTTGCTTTCTCGCTTGCAGCTTTAAAGGTACTGCAAATAGTCATGCAGGTTAAGCGATTGAACTAATCCATACGATTTTCCTAGGAAACGGGGGGTTAGCTCCTAGGGATTTTATTTTTAAAAAATTTAGTTATTCTTACTAATTGCTGCATTAAAAATTCTACTAACATTGTGGTAACTTGTGTTCCAATATTTTCAAGCTTATTTTTCAAACCGGATTTCGCCAACTATCGTGAAATTCGGATTTAATACTTGATGAATTCAAGCAATATATATATATATATAGTTTGAAACTTGACACTTGACACGCATTCATCGAATTAATTAAAAAAAGGACGATGCGGTTAGTTGACAAAATTAGATCTCGTTATAAATTATGATTAATCGCAGAGTAAATAAAACAAGAATTAGAGGAGCAAAAGAATAACGTTTGAAAGTTTTAAGGAAAGGGACTGCCGAAGGATGCTATAACAGGACAGAGGGAACATGGAAAGATTGACAGATGGAGCCACAGATATGTAATATGTAGAGAAGACTCGGACAGGAGAGAGTTAGTAGAGAAAACGTTAGGAGTAAATACATTTAAATTCGTCGCACTTGTAAACTAAGGAGTTGAATTTATTTGAACTATTAATCTACTTTATTAAGTGATCTAAAAAAAGTTACCATACCATGTCATGCAGTGTTCTATTTTGTGGGTGCTAGCAAGGTAAGTAATGTAGGAGAGATTAAAAGTAAGAAGCTGGGGGAAGATGAATCCTTATTAGTTTTATTCTTGTCAACGTGACTGTAAGAATAATATATATTAAAAATTTGCATACAATGTGACAAGAACACTTTGAAAGTTAATGTGACAATAAAAAGTCGCTCTTCAAGGAGGTGAATTCAGCTCTGCTGACAAGCAAAGCAAAGCTTCCTCCCTTTCGCTAAATAACCTTCCTTAGATTGATTGAGCTAGCGAACCAGAAGCTATGCACCCTGCATAGTTTTACAAGACTTTGATTTATATTTATGAGAAATGCAACAACGGATGCAGTAGCCCAAAGTCCGTGCCATGGGAAAAATAAAGTAGAGAAAGGTTTAAGACTTGATTCAGTAGTTAGTGAAGAAGTTATACACTTTAAAAATTGCATTCCAATTCAATGTCTGAAAAGCTGTGCTGGGTTTTGGTTGGGAATGAGTGTACTCTTTGTGAGGGTTGCAGTTTCTAAAGATTATAAAAATATTAATGGTTGAATCATAAAACGGCTTTGGAGGTACATCATATCATAATTCAAGGTTTAAGGCTGAAGATATGAGTGAAGAAGAGTACTATGTGGTACGATTCGTGATGACAGTTTGACATTTGAATATTGTCAATAAATGACAATGAAATCTTTGTGACTAATTTATCCGGCATTAACCATTAAATGAAAAGTCTGAAAACTTTTTGCACATTCTTGAATTGAATTGCTCAACGATGATGATGTGTATGACTTAAGGTCTATGGCTGCAGATCCTGATGATTATAATGCTTCACCTCTTTTGAGCCTACATTTTAACGGTAGTGGGTTCTTCTAGCTCGCGAATTAGGTTGGATTTAAGCAGTAATTAACACTTTTTTGTTAATAATAATCCAACAAGCTACTTTTCACAAAATTTGAATGAGTAACGGAAAGGAAGAGTGGTTAAATTTAATTTAGGAGGTTTAAGATGAAGTTTGTTTTATTTCTTACCTGTGAACAATAGAATACAGGAGTGGGGTCACGTAAACTTAGAAATTAGGATAGAAACTGAATTAAGGCTCAGACCAAGTAAAGGAAAAAGTGGTGACCTGAATAGGAACTTAAATGATGCTACACGTCTAAACCTGTTTAATTTACTTTAAACTTAAGGACACAGCGTTCCCTCAAGACGACCTTAAATGATCATAAATCATAACATGGAATCGAATGAAAATAATGGATTTACATGTGAATCAAGGGAAGACTGCTTTAAAGCCCCACCCACCGGGACCTATTTTGAGCTTTTTTCCAAAAGGCGACGAGATACCGTCACCCCGGTAATGTCCATTGTGCTTAACACTCCAAATGTGCAAATAGAGGTTAGAAGAGAAGGTGAAGTCAGCTTCTGGTTGTCGAACAGTTGGGTACTTCCAATGGGTTATCAGTTGAAGATTGTCATCTTGTGTTGCAGAAATGAGTTTTTTGGAATTGAGTTTGTTACGAATGTGAAAGATTTTACCGTCCTGTCCTGGAATTGGGAGAATCTGCCAAAGCCATTTCGCATCTTTTCTATCCGAAGCAGTCGATTGCATGAGGGCTGCTGCATGTTCAAGGATGTTTGCATTCGCATTCATTGGATTCGAATAAAGATAAACATAGCCGTAATCCACACTGTCTAAATTGAAGAATTCGCCTGTCATGAGTTTGAGGAATCCAGGGTGAATGTGTTCTACAAGGAAGCTACGAAAGCAAGGTTCCCTGCTTCCTGAAGTTTCCTTGAACTTCATAGAGTTTTCATACATCTTGTAGATCAACCGTACTGATTCTTTCCTGTATTTTGTGTGGTCCACTGCAGCAAACAGGGTTTTGTAAGCAGACAGCGAAAGGGACTGCGTGGCTAACTTGTCCATGAAAGCCAAGACGACGTCCATGTTCCCCGTGTCGTTTGAGTATGATGCGGTGACGAGCATTGGAATCTGATCCTCCAGGGTGAATGATGACTGCTTCAGAACTCCTCCAAGGCGAATGACATCCTCTCCGCTGCCATCCTTGATTTTCTTTAATGACCACCCAATGATTTGGGCTTGGGAAAGTATTAACCTCTCCTGAGCCCTTAGTGCAAGCTTTTCGGGCAGCTTTGCAAGGAGTTCCAACATAGTGTCCGTGTTCTTCGTGTCATTCGAATATGCTTCAGACACGATTGACTGAATATTGTCTTCCAAGATCACCGATTTGTTTGGATCAGCTACCCAGCTCATGACGTCGTCAATTCTTCCTTTTCGTATGATAACTGTCCATTTCTCAGTTAACGTATAATTTTCAAGTGCATCCAAACGCGTTTCATGCTTTGCTGTAATTTCTTTCACTTCTGCGATCACTCTTTCAGCTCCGTTCCTGAAGTCAATCAGGTTCGCTTGGTCCTGCATTGAGCGCTCTGATTGTGACTTTAACGCTTTCAAAGCATCCTCCATCTCAGATTTTTGATTTGCACACACTGCTAGCGCAGCAGCCGTTTCTCTCTTCTGGGACTCGACTTCTTCAAGCGCTTTCTTGGTTTCTTCCCTCTGCGCTGCCAGGGCTTCCAGCGCTTCGTCCGTTTGTTTTCTCTGCGCCTCCATGACTTTCTTCAGGGAGAGGATTTCTTCGATACCAGCTTCAAAGACTTGCGTTACTTGCTTCACGTTCACAGAGTTGCACTGCCGAGCTTTGTGTACGCGATCCATTGTTTCCACAGCGTCTTCCAACATAGTCTCCACCTCCTTCACGGTGCTCGCGTAAGTGTCCAGCAGAATTGACCCTTCCGGACTTTTAACATCCACATTGTACAGAATCCTGCTCACTTTTTGACCCTCCTGCTCCACCTGTCGGCGCGCTTGTTGGAATTCTTCCTCATTTTGATACTGGCAGGACGTAGCAAGCCATAGTCGATTCAGGATAAACCAGATCGAAGCTTTCACATTTGAAACACCATCGTCACAGCTGTAACGGATTTCGTTATCCGCTTCCGTTGTCTCTGTTACTGCTTGCGGTTTTTGAGTGAAAATAGACATCATGCCCTTTAACATGGTGCTAAGTGCATTTGCTTCACGACCGTCAATTGTTATCACGCATCCAGGGTGTTTATAAGGTGCACGCCTTGACCTTGACCTGGGCCGCCATGGAACCATTTCAGGAAGCTTGGTTCCAGAGGTGATGGCGGTTGGCGATGTTTGGTTGGTACTCTTAACTGCTTGCGTTAATTCCAAAGTACCACCAGTAGGGACAGCAACGGTTTTTGAAAAGTCATCGTCCCCTCTGACTATGAGCACTGCGAAAACTATAACCAAGGACAGGAGGGATGAACAGTGGAGCTCTGTCATTTTTGAAGACCACCTCATGAAGTTTGTTTACTTGGTATTTATTAGCTGAAAGAAAATCAACCAAAAGAGATGTGCTCATTTGAAGCCTTTCATGCCGCAGTAGCTGAAAAAAATAATTGTCATTGATTTGTTTTACCTGTAGAGGACACATCCAAACAGAAATCATTTATGGACTCTAATCCAAGTTCACACAAACATGCACTTCTACTTACACGAGTCCTGACCGCTGTTAGTCTTCCTTTTCTTTGAATTTTCTCCAAGAAACTAATTAAACACTGTAGCGATTTCATCCAGTCACTGAATCCTTCTGATGATAGCCTTGCCGCTTTGCGAAGCGGATGAACAAATATATTATCCACATCATATAAACCTTTGACTTCAGAGGAGCAATTTTGTGAATACTGTAGCGTTAGCTTTAGACTCGTATTTTTGCACTCAGCTTAGATTCGTCCGTCTCAACAAGGGTATCAACTTCACATCCTGTGTCTTTAAGATTAGCGATAATGTTTTCCGCAACAGAGTATGTATACAGTCTCCTCGATGTACAACAGTTATCTGGAATTACTTCATCCATTAAAAGTTTGTATGGATGGTAGCTGGAATAATGATCTTTCACAAGCACTGTTTGAAGGCTTGATATTTCCTTTTCTTTTTACTGAATTGCAGAAACAAGACGCATAAATACAAGTTCGCCTATTCATACCGACGTGGATATTGATGGATTGGCACGAAAACACATGTACGCAACTAAACTTCCCAATAAATGTAATAATTCTTATCTCTGTAAAAACGTTGCAGCAATTGCAATCAACCGTCCATTTGCAATATTTCCTTAGTACTAAGTTAAGTGAAACTAACGGTGTAAATATCTAGCATAAGATATCTGCTAATTTTTTCATAAATGTGCGCTGAACATGCCTGCCAACGAATGAAATGATCCTTCAAGCTACATATTACAATATTTAGGCTCAATATCGAAACAACCAGCAGTTTCAATCTCTTTTAAACGGATATCACAGTCAAGTATACCCAAGTCACTTCCTTTATCCTTTAGAACCGCAATTGCTATGACACTACTTTTAGATCATCTGTAGTCCAGTCAAAGTGCCTGGTGGGATGACTATCATTAAAATTTGATACATTGTACTAATGTAGACTGACTTAAAATTTACATGATGCATACACATAAAGTTGCAATGAAAATTGTCAGTTTTATCATTACATGCTGATTAACTAGCCCAACTTGGATCACAGAGATTTTAATAACATACTTAAGAAAATAATAACAGTAATTAAATATTATATCCCTAAATCCACATAGAATAGATAGCAATTTTTTAATGACTACTTTTTTCAGTAATGGATATAATGGACACCTTCGTAACGTTTAAACCACCGCTACTTATAAAACGCCCATCCATTCCATAAGTATCACAATCACTAGGCCCATGAGTAACGTGTATCATATTTATCGGCTAGGGCTTCACCTCCATTCCATCCAATCAAGTTTTTTACGTACCTAACATTTGGTGGATGGCATGAAAATCATGAGTTTTTTGCAGGATAAGTATCACATTATATGTAAGCAACGGTAGGGCTAAGTTATCGATTTGATCCGTTTTTGCTTCTACTAATGCGTTAATCACAGCGGATGTGAGAAGAATGAGAACCGTAGAAGTTGTAAATGGACTGAGATCTGAAATTATAAACATTGTCGTAAGTTTAAATTTCCTCGTCGTCAATGATCAAAACGAATAAGTTTAGCCTACCAGGAATCCATAGGATTAGGACAAACAGCATCTGCATCACAATTGAGCAAATGGTACCTTCAACCGTTTTAGAGCTTCCTGTAACGTAAAAATATGTTCCTAATCAACATAAAGATTTATAGACACAACATTTCTTCAGTATTAACATATTTTCTCAATGCAATCCATTACCTGTCCACTTGAACTTCCCGAATTTTGATCCTCCAATACTTGCAAAAGTGTCACCAACACCAATGCTTAGAATTCCAGCTAAGGCACTTGCAACTTGAGCACCAGCAACAATTGTAGAGCTGTGTCTAGGATTCACCATATTTAGCCAAAGTGGTAGAGAGCAGCCACACAACAGGTAAATCGGTGTCAGCAGACTATTTCCTTCATCTTGTTTGTCACGAAATAACTGAACACCATCATCAATTATTTGGCCTATAGGGATTCTAAGAAGATTAACCCGTAACAGCCTACATGTCTGCAAGTAAACAGAAGTTACAATATGAACACAGTTGCAAACGGGAGTAGTTCAGGATCCATTTTACAATTCAGTCCAATATTTTCACCTGTATACCTCAAGAATAAGGAATGCACACATAGCAGCAACGGTACATATGTATATGAGACTAAAATCATACAAAATCCCAGGAACATAGACCATAACCATGAGAATATGAAAGTATTTTCGATCTCGAGTGTTTGCTTGAGTTGCAGTGTAGTTTTTCCAGAATACGAAAGCAATTGCTGCGGCAGTCAATAGAACCCAAAAGCCTATCATTTTAACCTGTCAGAAATACAAACAAAAATTAATTTGCTCTCAATTATCACTTGGATCAATTTATAAAATAAGTAAGTGTTAAGTATTTGTTTTTTATCACACCCGAACATAAGTTGTGGCTAAACTGATGAACCAGTTGACTAGCTTTCCATATTCTTGTACTGATACTTGACTGAAAAATCCTCCTACAGCACCGAAAACCCAGAAACAGTATATGAGATCCAGAGGGGAAAACTTCCATGGTCGTACCGAAAACAATAATCCTCGGCATATGAACAAGCAGACTAGGTAGCCAAGCTAAAATTAAAAAATTAGGCAACATAAACACACAAGATAATTGTAAACCATTGTATGCTCGCAGTGCCTACGCTGCTCATAAAGCAAATGGAGGAACTAATGAAATTAGGTTTTACATTTCACCTACATGACCAAAGAAAACGGTGAACATAGTGTTGCTGAACTCCGATACTTTTCCTGTTTCACGTATCATGAGCATAGTCGCCGACCAGAATGACAGGAAAAAGGCTTGACAAACCACAATAGCCTCCCCGAATGTAAAACTCTTCGGCATCACTTGCAATAAGCTCATGTACATGTTAGGAAACGAGTAATTGATCATTATATATGAGAAGAAAGCATAGGGATCTCCTGAAAATAAAGTTAATAAATATAAATTCAAGTTCAATTACTTTTATATACTGTCGGTTATAACTACAAGCACATAAATAAATAATAGTTGTTTTAATACCTCCTCGTTTGATGCAAACTACCAATGTAGTTATGGACAAGCCAATGTTAACTTTTTGAAGCATTGGCAAGCAGATTTGAAAATCTTGCTTCATCACTTTGAAGAGAGCCAAAATAACAGAATTGAGCAGCAGTATGACCAAGACTGGCTTGTAAGCTTTACTCTCATCCTGGAGGAACACCGCCAACGGTAGAAGGAAAATCAGCCAAAATCCCTCGCTTCCAGAACGAAACGTCATCTTAATAAACAGTATATTGTACTCGATGGATTATCTTCAACCCTGCAGATTAACCAACCAGTTTAAAATTCACAATTAACACATACAACTACATAACTTTGAAACCACTCTTTGAAGCGATTCGCTTACAATATAATTGAATGATCCTTTAGCTTACGTGTTCTAGTGAAGGTATAGTTGCTCGGAGTTAACATTCGGTATTGATCGGTTATCGAGTTCCAGTTGCTATTCAACGGGTGTCAAACAAAAACTATGACGGCTCCTTCCGGTTGCTAGTTCCATTAATGTACTCCCAGCTGCTACTCCTCATCATCACAGACTCCGAACCCTGCAAAGTGTATTTTTAAATTATCTTAAAATCACAACCTACAAATAATTTTGCGGCAAACGATAATTTATTTTATCCTACATTACATACGTTGTTGTTTGATTAGAACACAAGATATCATGCTTACCCCGGTCACATTTGAAGAGATAATATCATGACCTTGGACTTTGACAACGATTACATGTACACAAATATAACAACAGCGTATGCATGATACACTTATTTTGTGCTAAGCGATTTACACATACAATTAAACATACACAACACGGATTTAATGTGGCTATATCAATAAAAGTAAATACATTTCAGAAAAATCACATGTGTCCACGCAATGTCAACAATACAAATTCAAACTTGGCGCAACTTTCAAGAAGCTCTCGATGAAGCAGTAGGCATAAATCTATGGTTATGATAATGTAATGTAATGGATTTATTCGTCGATATGTGACCTGAGCCATTTCAACGGCACTATGGTTATAATAGTTAACAAACGTTTCTTATGATGCTCTCCGCAAAAGAATTCATATATTTCATTCTTAAAAATCGTTATCTTTAAGCAGAGGACATTTAATTGATAAATTATTTATAAATTATAATTAAATACTAATTTTAATTATAATGTTCTGTTAATGCCACACGGTCTTGCCAGTAAACAGGCTCCTGGCAAACGGCAATAACGTCACCGCCGAAATCTCTAATTGCGCCCGATTTTGCTGCCCATCTTCCATCCTTGAGAGCATATATGACTTGAGCAACGCAACCTGTACCACAGATTAACTCTAATTAGTTGCTATGAAACAAGACACTAAACGTAACGCTAACGACACTAAAATAACGTTTATTACCGCTTTAAAAAGATGAGACTCGGCCGAGATAGCATCAGCACTAACTCCAATAGCAAAATCGTTAAGATACACTTGCAAGCTACGAATATTGTTATTCGTTACATAAGCCTCCCACACGATCCAAAAGAGGAGTCCAAAGAGGAGCGCCAAGTAAAACACTTGACCTAGTACCACGCGCACCAGTTTCGGATCCAACATGAACGCTGCTTCCGGAGCAGCGCTTGACCCTGGTCCGGTTTCCGGCGCGCTCGAAACATTTCGCGGCGAAAATAACGACGCAATTATGCTCATCAAATCTTTATTTACTATGCTTCCAACGAAATTGTAGAGGAACTCGTAACTCTCTGAGGTAACAACCACAGACAAGATGAAAAGAACCGCTGACAAGTATAACCGGTACAATCTATTAACGTGCACCACGTTAGTAGCGATAACTTTGAAGCTAGCTCGAACAGTGAGCACGTGTGACTCCATCAGCTTAACGTTATGAGCAAGTAGGAAATTCATGTAGCTCGACAGACACGCCACCTGTGATTGAATGCCCCAGCAAAAGCAAGCGTATAACGGCAAACTTAGCGTGTATTGAATAGTTGCTCCGACGTTAACCAAATTCTCTCGCAGTACTTCCAGCTCACCTTCGCTGACGTTGAAGCTATGTAATGACAGGAGCGAATGCAATGCCTGAGTTCCCAAGATGGCTACGTACATGACCAGCAACTTTTTCTTGCAGTTGTAATCTTCAACAGATTCTCGAACATCATCTGTGGTGCACAACCGATAATTCAGATGCCCCCCTCCACCAAGCTTGTTCTCTTTGAATTCTCCGGCTCTACAGCTGGAAAAGAACACGTTGGATGCGGATATTTTATCGATTTTGTAGCAATCGAAAGATTTAATCGTGTATTTTAACTGGTATCCAAAAATCCAAACGTAGACAACGAAGAAGAGTAGTGGCAGTGACAAGAGTATCTCATAAACGTCCGTTATAATAGAGCTCGGTATCGTTCCGAGGATCAAGAGGTCGTATAGCAGCCAGCCGAAGCGGGTTAAGATGTAACCGTTGCAAGAAATGCAGAGGAAGGCAAGTAGTACCGTTAGAAAACCAAAGCATGGAGATTTCGTAAAACTACGGAACCAGGATTGCCGAAGACGCTTGTAGGCCACCACTTCCGGTTTTTCCAGCAGCAGGTTTGGTGATGTAGCGTCACAACTGCGTAAAACGTGGTACGGAATACAGAAAATAAAAGGAATGAAGATAACTCCAAAAATCGACCTCCAGTAAGTTGCGGATACGGGTTTGACTTTTGTGTCTGTGCCCATGTTATGAGGATACTTGGGATCCGCCGTGCGGGAACGTTTTGCTTATTTGCTTTGTGTAGTAAGAGGAGCTCCTGGAAAAATGAAGACGTTCGTCTGTGAATCCAAACTGTCGCATACTAACATAGGGAATTTCGCAAACTTGCTAAAAATGGTTTCAATTGTCCACACTATACTTTGCTGCATGCAATTCCATGGAGGATGACCATCAATTTAATATGCGTTTTTCTCTTGCTGATCCTCCTTCATATCGATCTTTCGCTTCACTCATACTCGTCCAATGGCATTTACTATGCCTCAAGTTGTTCACTTAAGGAAATATATTTCATGAACGGACCGAGTAGAGAATAGAATTTGTAGAATACATATATATATATCCCGAATTCTCTTCAAGTTCTTGTTTACTTGCCATTTGCCCTCGTCAGCTTTGACGAGACAGAAAAGAGAACTGGGGCACTTGTCCCTGTAGGCTACAATTATCTTGAAAAAATGTTTCAATATGCTTACGTCGAACACTCGTGTATACTTCAGAAACCATTTGCAGATTGATTGTTGATACAGCTACAAAGCTCATATGCAGGCGCTACCAAACACCCGGTGGTGAAAGAATTCAATAATCGGAAGTACAACTTTTCTAGGTTTCTGTGACGGTGCCAGGATCAAGGCTCATAAATATCAGGCAACCGCTTTGTAAAGCGCTATTTCTAGAGTAAATTGTTTGTTTTATTTAAATACACTGGGCTAGAGTTATCATTATTGAAGGAAGAAAAAATACAAGACGACATGAAATAAACAAACGCGAAATAATATTCTTTTAAGAGCACAAGCGAATACATAATCACAAAGTCAAAATGGATTTGATTGAGCGAGCTGAGCGTTTTTTGAAAAATAGAAAACCAGAATCAATAATGATGCAGTTTTCTGGCACTAGTTTAATAAAACTTGAGAGATATTTTTCAGCTTGGCTGGCTTTCATCACGACAGAGCAGATTCTTGAAGCTTAAGAGCGTAAATCCGCTGGACAGTCCGCCTGCTTGGAATAATGAGCATCCTGGAATGGTTTCAAGGCAGATAGTCTCTCGTTGATTGTACTGATAAGAGGGAATGGTGACATGTCAACGTTCCATCTGAAAAATTTACCAAAGATGTTAGCTCTGAAATTAGTTAAACTGCTAAACAAGCAAGTTAACAAGTTTTGGACGAGGATAAATTTTAAAATGTGACGGATAAACTTGAAAAAAACATACCGAGTAGCGTTGGCCACTTGAGGAACGAGAAGAATATCTGCCAACGTAAGAGTATTGCCGACACAGTATTCTCCAGCTGTCTTCTCAAGTACCTTTTCCAGCGCTAAAGAAATTGAGTTTTAAATTCATATCATATTCTAAACTCAACTATGAAATACAAAAATGCTCTTCCAGGATGACATATATAATACAGTGTTTACAACACATCAACGCCATGCATGTATTTTTTAAATTAATGCTACAAAGCACCTTGAAATCCTCGAATGACCCAATAATTCATCCAAGCGACTTTTTCTTTCCCATCCTCTGAATGCTTTTGCGTCACGCTTAAATTGGCAATGGGCTGGATTCCGGAATTTATATGTTCTACGATTTCTCGAACCTGGGAAAGGCGAAACGAAGTTGCTACACATTGTAAATTGTAACGCCGATTTCTGCATGTACTCAACAATTCTTAAGCACTAAGAATGTTTAATTACAACTAGCAAGAATAAAAAACCTTTTAGGAAAAATATTGAAACTCACCTGTGCTCGGTCATACAGATCTTTGGGTAGTAAGGCCGGTTCTGGATACTTTTCCTCCAGGAATTCAAGCACCGCCACCTACAATTTTAAGTTTACGTTATCTCGCGTTGTAGTACATTAACTATATTTTGAATTTTGAAATTATAGACTTACGGATTGGGTTAACGTTTTGCCATCAATAATGAGCGCTGGAACTTGCCCCATTGGATTCACTTTGAGAAAATCCTCTTGAAATTGTTCCTTCTCCATTAATTGAACAGCTCTGGACTCGTATTCAATCCCTTTTAGTGCCAATCCTGAAAGGCAATTAGGAGAACTGATGTTTAAATATGTGAAGCCATTAATGTAAGATTTTGTAATTCATGTTAATTCAAAGAATCATGTATTCTGGACAGTAGTGTGCCAAATCTTGTCAGATTTTGTAGATGAACTTACCAATTCTCAATCTCCAGGAGCAGGAGCTCCGGAAATAAGTGTAGAGTATCGGTTTGGTTGACATTGTTTATTTATCAGTGAAAAGCTGGACTCAGTTTGAAAACAGCTTCAAGGAAATTCTTTATAGCAGTAATGGTATAAAGCGTTTAAAAAGAATCCAAATCCACAACTGATGACAACTGCTTGTAGTACAATGTGCTTCAGCTGGGGCTGGAGAGTTTGAAAGTTGCTGGAGAAGATGGAAAGATCTGACTTGAGAGGAAACTTACACCTAAACTACACTCTCTCTGCATACACGCTTTAACCTTGAACTGACAGATTTAATGTTATTCAGCATAGAAAACCAGTTGTATGGAATGCGAGCCGTACTTTCTGACTGCGAAGCACAATTTTTTAACATCACATGCATAATGTTGAAGAGGGGCATCTTTCAAGGATAAAAGGTTCGGTAGTTCCAGCTTACAGGCAGTCATAACCATGCAGGATCGCTAACTTTAAGGGGCGGTGAGCAGAATACTAATGAGGTTCGATATGTTAAGTTGGCGGATTTTCTCCAGCCTTTTATCATCTAATGCTATTCACCAGGTAGAGTTGTCTAAAATCGTTGTCATGTGGGGTGGACGGATAAAATACAATTGACTACAATGGGTTTTGCTTGCTATGAAATTCAAAAGGCATATTCAATTGAGTTATCCTCATCTACTTAATTTACAGTCAAGTAGAAGAAGGATTGTGCAGACAACGTAAAGTTATCTGGTCTTCAGATTTTTAGATTGGTAAAATTCAGCAGGATTTCATAGTGTTTTAAGAACGTAAATCGGCAGGACAGTCAGGTTGCTTTGAGAAATGAGCTTCTGAGAACGGTTT
Organism: Sminthurides aquaticus; assembly: GCA_906901655.1. Classification (NCBI taxonomy): domain Eukaryota; kingdom Metazoa; phylum Arthropoda; class Collembola; order Symphypleona; family Sminthurididae; genus Sminthurides; species Sminthurides aquaticus. The sequence continues at coordinate 6,987,560 of CAJQTT010000010.1, forward strand.
CAAGGAAGACAACCTCTCGTTGAGGGCGCTGATGATGGGAAATGGTGAAATGTCAATGTTCCATCTGCAAAAATGTATATATACATAAATGTTGTTAAATTCCTCAAAGGCTGATGCACTGCATTGCCATTTCATTGTTACGATTGTCGTTTTGTACTTTGATTTTTTTTGACATATATACCTAAACGTATTTGCAACTTGGGGCACAAGAAAAACATCTGCTAAAGTAAGAGTATTGCCTACGCAATATTCTCCAGCTGTTTTCTCCAGAATATTCTCCAGAGCTAGAAACAAGCATATACCATGATTGATATTAGTTAATGTTCAAATATAAAGTAAGAGTTCAATTTGATTCTTTCTAAGGAACCAAAAATTTTATAATCTGAATACTACGTATGCTTATTAGCGAAGAAATGAAGTATTTGGATGCAAGGTGATACCTTTAAATCCCCGGGTAATCCAGTAATTCCTCCACTCGATTTTGTCGTTTTCATCCTCTGAATGCTTGTCAGTCACGCTTGGATTAGTTATAGGCTGAATTCCAGAGTTTATGAGCTCTACTATTTCACGGACCTGTGGATTTCATATTAACTTTAGAATATTTGTCAACAAATCAAGTTTTTGTTGCCAGATTACAGGAGTATATAATGTAGAATTTGAATTATTTACTATACCTTTGCCTTTTCATACGGGTCCTTTGGAAGCAATGCTGGTTCTGGAAACGTTTCCTCCAGGAATTCCAACACTGCCACCTGCAATAACAAAACTCTTTTAGTTTGATAAGTGGGTCCTCAGAAACATCACACACATTGAGTAGATTTATTATAGATATATACAATATTAGATTTATTTATACCGATTGTCGCAAAGTCTTTCCATTAATAATGAAGATGGGAACTTGTTTCAAAGGGTTCAGTTTCTGGAATTCTTCTTCCTCGACGAACTGAATCGGCCTGGAATCGTAGTCAATGCCTTTTAGTGCCAAAGCTGGAAGATGGGCGATTGAAAAATAAAATTCAGTAATATATTTCAGCTATTTTCCAGTCAAAGCTTTTAGACCAGACCAGGGCAGATATTATCAATTATGGCAGCTTTATAAAGTTACTATTTGTGGGGAACTTGCCAATTCTCAGTCTCCAGGAGCATGAACTCCGGTAATACGTATACAGTATGGGTTTGGATTCCATGATTATGTCTCAAATGTCTATCTATTGCGTGGTGTGTCTGCAAAACACGAGCTTTTATAAGATTAATCTTGTTGCCGTTGTTAATGTAGTTTTAGACACGTCGTGATAGCATGAATCCTTGCATCATGTTCTGCTGACTCTTGGAAACTGAAACTCTCTCCAGAGATTGTTGTAACCTTCATTCAAGAAAGGCGTACAATCTGTTAACAAGTTCATGTTCAATATTGATCTGCAGCAGCCAACTAATGAAGAGATTGGAAATCATGCTTTTGGTTAAAAGGATCTTGCATAAGATGACGACAAATATAATCTACTATTGATAGTGCTGTAGATTAGCACTACATTAATCACCAGCATGAGAGAAAATATTATAATCTGTCGTCCCTCTGTCGAGCCAGATCTTTGAATCAAATGATAAAGAATCATTAAATATTATTTAGGCACATCATTTAGCCGGGCACTAGGATTACTTCGTAGAGTATATTCTAGGCACAAATGAAACAATTGTATTCATGGCATCATTGTAAAACACCTCTAAGTTAACAACGATTTGGCATAAACAAGCAACACTTCATACACACCGCAGGGTTTCAATCATCAGAAAGCGTTGAAATAATATTGCCTAAGCTCAACTTAATTATATATGATTGCCTCTATTATCTAGAATTTCGATTTGTTCTCGACGATTGTGCGGTATTTTGAGGAGCAAATCCCGGCAGAGGGGGCAGTGGAGGATTCTTCAGTGAATTGCGCTTCTGTATCGCTCCACTTAATGTGGTACCTGTTGCCGTTCTTCCCGAATGTTTATTGTCGTGCGGAAAGGAATGCCGCTGCTTACTTCGTTCCGTATGTTGTGATTCTTGTAACGGAGGCGCCATCGAGGGTTTTTCAGCTGCGGGAATATTCGGAGAAGGAGGCGCAGGTGGAGGTTTTTCAATCGGCGGACTCGGTTTCGCCGCGTCTTTAGGTGATTGAGGGGAATAATGAGTGACTTGTTTAGGGTCCGGGTTTACTTTTGCCGACTTGACATCCGGATTCTGCTTCGACTGAAGCTTTGATTCGGAAGGGGAAAATGGCTTCGATATGATTGGTTTGGGGGTTACTTTAACGTCTCTATGCGTAGGACTGCCTGTGAGTAGTCGGGATATATCCACCTCGGACGCCCTTGTGATTCCTACAAACGGGTTACTTCCAACATTGGGTTTTGGAGAGCTGTGATGGTGTGACGCTTGCTGTTCTGTAGTTGCAGTTTCTTCCGTCGCCAGCTTTAACTCAAGGTCCTCTTGGACGGTTCCCGTTTTAGATTTTTTCTCTTCGGTTAATCGTTTCACTGTTTTGTTTAGGACGGACTCTAGTTGATCTAAAGCTTCGCCAAACGCTTCTGCTTCTAAACAAGGCTGTTGTGTTGTCGAGGATTTGGTCGGGGTTTGCATTCGAAAGTAACGTTGAATAAGTACTTTAATCAAGTTGTAATACTCTTTATTTAGTTCATGTTCCCTGGCTTTATCCTGGGGTTCCTGTTAGAATATCACCATATTGAATTATCAAATACCGTTAAGTATATCTAAATCGCAAATTAAGCAACAGTAAGCGTTCAAAATATGGCTACGTACCAAGAAAACGCAGTGATCACAGCTACAGCTGAGAGCATAACTTCCAGGAAAACGGTTAAAAGTGCGGATCATTTTAAAAAAATGTAAAATGTTCCAGAGTGACGGTATCAAGTTCAATGGGGGTGGCATAACTGATGCTCGAGAATAATAGATCCAAACCTGTAAGAAGAAAGCCACGATTTAAGAAAACCGAAACCTTATTTAACGATTGCTGAACATTCGCGCTTACTTTTGTTCGATGGAATCGCCATCTTGGTTTACGCTCAACGAGAATGTTCATAAAAGTGTTTGAAATGTACGCAATTAATATTGAACCAAATAAGACTGTTGTTCCAAGAAAACAGTATGCTAAAACACAACAAACGTTTCAGAGTTTAAACGCTGGAGGGCGCTTTAAAACGTATAGCGGTTTTAGATAGATAGCTCAATATTGTACTAACACGCATGAAGAAACGTTCCAGCATACTCGGAAATATCATGATGGTTGAAGCTTGGTGTTCCATTAATTAAGATGCTTAGGTGAACGATACCATCGGCGGCAACATCAACGATGCCGAAAAGGGACCAGTAAAGCTCGTACAGTGTGGAACCATAAGTGGTAAACACTAAGGATTGATCTTCTTCTGCGACGACGCTTATGGCGTTTCGATACGGCCTGTAAATGATTGTTAAGCCTGCAATATTTAAGAAGCGTTAATTCAGCGCTAAATACGTAAATCTGAAGATTCTTTAGACTTGATAAGTAAAGTAATTACCCAAACAGAAGGCGGACAAGAGTATGAAAAAGAATGGCATGAAGTGTAAAACGTTTTTGATCATGGCTCGAAGTGCAATAAGCGCTGGTCCCACTTTTTCATGTAACTGAATGTAGCGAAACATTCGACCACAAGCTAAAATCGTGCCGAGCGCGAGTATAGTATCTGCTATCAACATTGGGTCAGTATTCGGCCAATAAGCCCTTTCTAGCGGTACTCGGAGATTCATAAACGGCATAAGTTCCTTCTAAAACATGACAGCCAAATAAACCATTAACGAAATTCACAGGACCTGTTTCTGTTAATATTTTGTTTTAGGAAACCCATATCAAGTGAAATTCACAATAAGCTAAAGCTATTGCCTTAATACGTTTAGTTTCGTTTCATTACCCTCGAAGTGGTGCTGTACAAGTATGACCAGGAGAAAATGCAAGCGAAAAAAAATAATGACGTGACCAGATCGTAACAATTCCAAGCGGCTTTGAAAAACGCTCTTGGTGCAGCGTAAAACTGAGTTACTAGCGTCTTAGTTTGTCCGATAACAAAAATTATTATCGCTAGTTCAAGGTCTACAAAGTACAAACAGAAGAAAAAATTGTTTTGAATTGCCTTTAAATTAAAGTACTTGATGAAAAGCTTATTGACATGGAACTTACACATATTATCCGGTATTCTGAGCTCCGATTTAGTAGCTAAATGCCGATAAATCACAAGTGCAAGGAAGATGCTGTGGGAGATCCCGTAGTTTATGCAGCGATTCATAGGGGACGCAAGCTGTCTACCGAACCGATTTCCTTGCTCGCCGCACAGAAAGAGCAGATACAGTGGGGCGAATATAACTTGAAAAATTATACCTTGCAGTTTAGACCACGGAGACATGTATCGCCATTCCGGCCAGTCTTCCCCCACCCATTGATTGTATAACACCTGCGGACAATCAAGAACAGGTGTTAGCTGATTTTAGTTCAAAAGAATCTTTGAAATTTTCTCTGTTTCTGAAATATTAAAATTATGATAAAGAAAACAGGCAGAAATTAATAACAACACTTACACGCTTAAGAACAACTACTTACAGCCTGGGAATGAGGATGTGCAAGAAAATCAAGGAGGCCCATGTGAAGCGCGGTTGATAAGCAGGGATAGCGTTCACTTCCGGTATGGTAGCCTTGTTTTCGTGTAAACAGTAACTCCAGCTCATGTGAGCTTTTGCATAAGGCTGTATAAGTAGCAAGGCATTTTTCAAATTTTAGCAGAACAGATAATGAAGAATTTCCAACCAAAATTAAACCGCTGCACACCGAATAAACAGTTGCAAAAATGTTTGTGATACTTTTACCTACAAACTGGACAGAATATGCTTTCAGTCCTTCCAATATCTTAATAAAACTCTCCCTTAGTTCGATTTCTTCTTTAACTATCTGAAATGCAGTGAAAGCATACAACCCGAAACTTTTTACCTTCGCCTCTACAGCTGTAATTCCTTATAACAGTAATGAGGCGCATAGGCCTCTCAAATACTAACCGTTTGTATCACTTGAATATACTTGAAGGTAGCTAACAAAGGGTCAAAATTTGGCATAGTATTTGCCAAGAAACTAAGCATCACAGGGCTGGTGATGGCTTCATACTCGTGTACCATTAAGCGATCCTTAGCAATACTTCCTATTTCTTCGAATTCTTGGGCAACGCAAGGGCAAAATTGAAACTTACTCCAGGGCTTGATTGTATTTTGGGAAATTCTTTAAGGAAAATTGAAAACAAAATGACCATGAAGAATTTAAGTTGCATCAGTACAATAAAATGATTGACGAAAGTAAGGAGTTAAATTTAAGTTTCAATTAAAACAGCTTACTCTTCCTCAGCAACTTTGATTCTAAAATCGTAAGCTATTTTCAATTCTAGTTTCTCTTCGTAAAAGGAAAAGAAGACAAGCAAACTGTAACTTCCCACAATGGCTGCTAGCATCATTGGCGTCATATGTACATCGAATTCAGAATACATCCATTTTGGCAGCTCTGATAATTTTCCCCTGGAATTTTCAAATATACCATTATTAGCATTAAATCAGTCATACTTATCTTGAATTATGGAATTGCTTAATTGACTCAATTAACATATTACTTTTGATAGTCTAGATTAGGATTTGAAATTATCGCTTCCAGTATCGTCTCAACCATAACGTTGCTTGATATCTTGGTAGCTAAAAGTAAAACGTCGTAAAGGACATGCTCTATCCCACGTAGTGATTGCAGTAGTAATTCAACAATGGAATTGTCCTCGCTACGAACTGCTGCGTGTAGTAATGTGTCCCCCTGTTGGCATTCGGATGCAACTGTATTTCTCTTTGTACTCTGCTTTCATATAAACTTTTAGCTCTATCCAAGCATTTATTTGACACAAGGTTATTTACTTGCACGTTGTATTTAGTCCCGAGTGTCCTCAGCTCTTCCATGCCATACCCAGAAAGTAAGCTTCGCACTCGCGAAAATTCTCCGGCTTTGGCTGCAGCGAATATTTCCTTGTCCGCCTGAGTTATCTTCTTCGGCATGGAGGAGGAGCCAAGCCCAGGTGGTGCAGGTATCTGATTTAATTGACCGGTAAGTTTTTAATAAGCATTGTTGACGATAGTGATGCTTTACTAAAATCGCAAAAACGAATAGCGCTACCGTAACAGCATTTTCAGCATCGGAAGGAGTTGACTCGGATGAAGGAGATGAATTTAGCGGGATGCTAGTACTACTTGCGATCGATTCCGGAACGTCACCATCTGTTCGATTGTCTGAACTGTTGAATGCCATTTTCGTGGAGGCGGTAGGACTTTGTGTTTAGCGCTTATAATCTCATGTACTTGTCGAGTGTGTCACGTTTGGGACGAGCGTTTCCCCTCTTGCAAACCCTCACACCAGAGTCTATTGCATGTAATGCAACTGAAAACATGCATGGGCACAAAGCGATTTAATTAGTTAACTGCAGTTAGCATGTTCCCACGTAGAGATTCAAGTTCTTTCATTTTGCACTAAAGTGTAGGTGTGTTTCCGGTTCATGGAACTACGTTAATAACTTAATGCAACTTTGCCAAAATATGTCGCATGATGGGCCCAACTAGTTGCATATTTCGCGGTATTTAATATCTTAAATTTCAATTAGTGTTGCCAAGGTATACGAGAATCAGTGCATCATGAAATGTTACAAAATTTGAAGGATTTCTGGGCATTTATATACATTGGTTATGTTGCTTTATAATATGGGGAAATTAGAACGAGTGCCATTTAAAAATTGTTTTGATGTCTTCCAACTTCTAACCAAAGTTGTTCCAAGCTGTCTCAACACTTGGTTATCGATGATACTCATCCAGATGTACACGATTCCATTTTAATACAATTTGGTTTTTCTGTGTCTGTGTCAAAAAGTAACCAGTTTCTATAAAACCTTGAATTTGTGCTTTGTTAGCGTTAATGATGATTAGTTGTACTGTATTTACTATGCTAACCTTTTAGGAGGGTCGATGAGGACGCGGTAACATTTTCTGGGCCCAGTATTGATTTTCCAGCACGTTAGCAATCTGCAGCATGGCAACGAATCGGTATCACCGCAAGCTTCGCCGCTGTGACCACATTCTGCTGGATTAATTTCTTCTCCCCTATTCCGTCCCCAGAATGTAGGATAATCAGAGGCGCCAACGTCTTCCAGAATAGCAACCAACAAAACGCAGGCCAGTGTCAACACTAGTGACATCTTGGAAGTTTTGAAAGTGTACGACATGGTATGAGGACAGAAGCTCTGTATTTTTTAGCGGATATTCCTGGGCAAATTTCAAGCACCGTTTACAGGGAGATTTTGAGGAGCTGCAGCTTGTCTCGCATAGTTTCCTTGAATGTGCTCTTAAATAGCGTAAGCGTTAAGGAAATCTCATACTTTATTCTAATAAGAATTTACTTTAGAGAATAGCCGCCACACTGTCCGTGACACAATGCTGACATAGATTTCTTATTTCGTTCGCCATTGTAAGTTGCATTGAACCTAATTGCACTTGAATCAAGTTATCGAATGCAAGGGTGTAAAAAAGACCTATTGGTAATACCAATCAAAAATGATTCGTTGTGAACGATTCGAATCGGTTGACACCATTACCACGGATGTTGGTGATATCGCAGATTACATATTTTATTGTGATATATTGTAAAACCACAAGCTGAGTTAATACTAACAGCAATTTGATACAATGACATTGATCAAATTGCGCACATGAACAGGCATCTTAAATGCAATGGCTTCAAAATAAAAACGTCAATGCCATATTGTCTTAGTGTTATTTTGTGACCTCCGAACAAACGGTATGTACGTAGCAACTCCAGAAGTGTCCACAAGTGCACGTCGTCTTTGTCCAGGTTCAAGTCTTGAATGAATGTACAATTTGAGTAACTGAAACTAAAAAAAACAAAAACAAAAACAAATCAAAATGATAGCAGCCAAATTCGTTTCGGTCCGGTATGTATCCTGAATTTTGGGTCATTTATATCAGCTAAAAGTAAATTTACCGTTCGATAAACACCGCTAGTACACGGGTTGGAGTGAGGGTATGCTCCTGTAGCGAAATCGTTAAGTTTGACATGTACGTAACGAATGTACTTGTTAGCGAAATTGGCTTGCTTCAGCGTAATGTAAACTAGGCCAAAGTTCAAAGCTACATTCACCAGTTGACCCATGATATAGCGTACAATTCCCGGAGATATACCGATTTGATTTTCAAAGATCGGCGGCTCCGTCGTTAATACCGAATGGAATGTGCTAGAAGTTGTTGCTGCAGTCGAGGTTTCTTCTGTTTTTGCTGCAATAACTCCCCCAGTAGAAACGGCAGCGCCACCTATGAAAGTATTAAAAACGGCTTCGATGAGGCTCGTTGCGAGGTAACTAACGATACCACTCCCAAGAACAGCCGTCGTAACTGCGAAGGCTGTAGCCATTACGGGCAAGTAGATGCGAAAAATGTCATTCATATGCAGCACGTTTCTTGCAATGATCTTGAAACCTTGCTTGATTGCACACAGGTGAGTTTCATTCATTCTCACACCTGCCACCATCATATTGTCCATGTATTTTATCAACGAGCTCGTCTGAGAATACACTGCCCAGCAAAAACAACAGAAAACTGGACATCCCAAAGTGTAGCTTATCGTCGCCGTGTAGTACATGTAATGCGACGTAACTTTCTTCGCGGTCCAGCTTCCGTCCCCGCCAAACTTGATTTCGTGCCACGTCAAAAGAACATGCGTCAGATGGAGCATAGTTACCACAAAGTAAATCGCCGCAAGTTTTTTCCTCGAGTTATTCTTCAGTGATATCTTCAATCGCTCAGCGTCTGTTATCCCAGGAACGCATAGCCTTGGCGCTTCCGGTGTGAGGCACTCGGAATCGTTGATACCCGAGTCGGCAGAGCATGATGATAACGCTTCCGAGCATCCAGACGCTGAGCCATTTTCAAGTGAACCTGATTTAACAAGCTTCCGCGAAGGCAAGTTGTTTCCACGAGCGTCAAAACCGTCCAACGGTTCAAGGATTATACAAGCATCGAAGGATTCAATAGTAGCTTTTAGCTGGTAACCGAAAAGCCATATATAATCGACGAGAATAATGCTTGGCAGCGTTATGAGCACGTGGTAGACATTAATTATAATTTCTATAGGAATAACGCCAAGGTAAAACAAGTAGTACAGGACTTTAACGGCTTCGTATAACGCGAAGCCGTTCATAAGCAACGTTACACCACAACACAAGATGAGACCTATCCAGTATAAACAGTTTGTGGCTGTAACGTTGCCTTCACTTAGTTTGTAACGCTCAGAGGTCCATATGGAACGTAACCATGTAAACGGACCTTTCGGTACCTGGCTTCGTTTCCAGAAATCAGTCTCAAGCTCTTTCTTTGACAAGTCTTTTAAGGGTCCTTCCCCGTCAAACAGTATGAAGATGGGGCATCCAGACAGGAGGAACGGGAGAAGGGTCAGGCACAGATTGAACTTCCAATATTTTTCATGAGAGAGTTCTTGTAGTCTGGAGAATACATTTTGAACGGGATACAGTATCCGTTCCCATGGCTTGGGTTGTTCGAATTTGATCTTTTCTGCTGGTTCCGGCGGAATATCCACGAAAGTGAACTTTGACACGGCACCTAACTGCATATCTGATTTCAGAATAATTCAAATACTAAACAGCACTTCACTTTTGGAACTAAATTTTTGCATGGTAAAACAGGACGTACGTAGGTAGAATTTCGAGATATTTCAATGAGATCAAAGAGAGGAGACACGTTTCCCACGCAAAACATTCGGTGCTACTTAGCGATAAAGACAGTTAAATGCTTATATATTATAAGGGTCAAACAGAAATATCTAGAAACTACACCAGGTGTTGCTAAGTGAATAAACGGATCAATTAGCAATTCCAGGAAAGCATGGGAAATCACCGAACAATAATTTCAACAAAGGGGAGAACGAGACATCCAAGGAGTCGCTTTCAACCTCGGCAATGAAAACTGACTGGTGAAAGTAATAATCTTGGTGATAGGAAAACATAAGTATTTGTCTTTGATTAGAGTTAAATGTATTTACGTGTTTCAGACTGAATTGAAATATGATTTTTTCAATAATAATCTGCTTATCGGTTTCTCGAGATAACCTTGTGAGTAATACAATTGCAGTTTTAGTTGAATAGCACATATGCATGTAAAGATAATTTCCTTATGCCGAATGTACACTACAACATTTGTGTAAAACTTGTGTAACACTTTCGGAAAATTTGTTTAGTTGCCATAGTAACGCCGTTTCTACTTCAACACTTTAAATCTAAAAGTTTTACACAAATGTTCTCCATTTGATGAACATTGAATATTTGCGGGTCTTTTGAACCGCAAATATGAATATGAAAGTGTCACACATGTTTTAAACAAGTTTTACACAAGTTTTACACAAGTGTTGGAGTGTAAATCCGGCATTAATAAATTCAACACACTATTGGTAAATCAGGGTTCTTCTAAAATATGTTAAATATTGGCGCATTGACTGAATAATACTTTCTATTGCTTCTGAAGACGAATTCATTGGCATTGTGATTTTCATGTGTCGCATAAAATTTTCCCCTGATTTAATAATATAACAAAATTGGCGACTTCCTCTTTATTATGGGATTTTTGCGTCAGCTTGCTGCTGGTTTACAGCTGGAATTGCGTGTGGAGATATTCCTTATGAATACATTTCGTTGATTCCCATTGATCGCAGATTTTTTGCACATGGCAATATGGTGGCGTAAAGTTCAAGCATAGGCTTGTCGGTCTTGTGAGCCTTATAGCATTGAAATTCTAACGTAGCTCTAATACATTTCAAATAAGGAATTTTATTTCTCTTAAGTTGCAGGTAATGTATCCAATTTGACATGACTTGAAGAAGAGCAGATTACACTTAAACTGAAACTGATCTTATATTTTAGTGTTTAGGCCAGGTATAATTATGTCATAGCTATTCCATTTACCCGGGTTAATTATATTAGTCGTTAAATTCAATAGATACGGTTATTGCAGTGTGCTATCATCTGTGTTGTACTGCATTTCTGATCAATCCAAATGATCTATCCTTTGGATCACTCACCTCTTGATTACTTTCATCCACTATATACAGAAGGTGACGTGCTGATAGGGGAAAGCAGATACATAATGCTTCATGAAAAATTTTGTTGCATTCAGGGCTCTAGTCTGCATTCTGTCTCTTCCTGGAATAAATCATCACTAGTGCACCTTTAGAACTTTTAGGGCGAGAATCTCTTGCAACAGATGTTTTATTAGGCTGCCTTGTACACACAATTTGTATATATTTGTTTCGAGTTCATAGCGAAAAGTTTAAACGTAGTAGTTATAAATGCAGATTTACAATGTAATTCATAACCTTGGTCATGACCATGTGGCGATATGCGGAGCATTTATTTTATTGTTACATGCAGAATACCATTTCTGTGGTCTCGAGAACATCAAACCTGGGGCAACACGCAAATAAATCAGTAAGGTAGAACCGCATGTGTCAACACTAAAGAAGGTTTTTATGTCAAAAAAACCAATAATAGGGTAAATTATAAGCATGACATTACAATTAAACTATAATGAAGTTGGTTTTTGTTAAAGCAATTCTTGAAATAGCCATGTACTAAATTAAATACATACGTTGTGGTTTTAAATTCTTTGGAATTGGTTTTAGTGAAAGCTAATAATAAATTGGACAATATGTCGTGTGACAATAGCGCTTATGTGTGCCTTCATAGAATATCATCGGTATATAAAAAAATTAAATTTTGCATACTAATTTGCAAATAAATTGCAAATAAGGATAGAGTATAAAGTAACTTGGACTTTCTTTGGCATTGATCGTGGGATACGAACCGCTAACGGCTCCTGGTTTCAGGATCCAGTGTATTGTCATCATGGACGCAAAATTTATCCCATTTTCTGTTACTATTATTCTAGCTTTTTACGGTTATCTGCAAGTAGCTAATTGCGGTAAGTAATATTGTATCTTCTCTCAAAAACGGATTGTTGCGATAAACTTTATTTGCAAAATGTTTTTAATTTTAATTAGTTAAGTTAATTAACCCCGCATTTTGGTTATAACTTCAGAAGTACATTTCATTAAGGTTATGGAATTTTTTTGCAGAATGCTTTGGGAGCAATGTGTATCCAGGACCAAATACGGAGCAGGTTGTCGTTGGCTACGACCAGGGGGAGCCCATGTGATGTTTCTTAAATCTAACTGTAGAACTCTATGGATGGTGTGCTAAAGATAGTAGACTCAGCCTTGTGAGAGGGTTTTGTTGTAGAAGCTTAACTGGAGCTGTTTATTCTTCAAAATCCTAACTCTAATTAACTTCAATTGAAGGCGTGCTCGCCTACGTACTAGGCTCGCACAGAGCTAAATCTACAATGTTGCTCCTCCGAGCCGCTTCAATCCCAAGCGCTCCTCTCCCTCTTCTACTCAAGGGTATCTACACGCTACATTTAACTCCCCCTCAAACTTCGAAGCGTCTCGCGAGATAATTAACATTAAACATACTCATAGTTAAAGTAATTCAAGCTATAAATACATCTAACATCATATATAACACAATAAGCCTGGTACGACAAAAAGTTAGCTAAACATAACATAGTATAATCATCATAAACACCAACAACATCATAACCATAAAGCCATCATACTCAATTCAATCATAATTGTAATCAAATTTTAAATCATCATACACACAAGCTTAACCCCATGTCCACACGCGACATCATAGCATCTCATCAACATGATTCAACCACAAGCATAACAATATGTTAACAAACATAAGGAGAAACTCAAATATATATACACCCTGATATTATTTCAGTGACAAATCTTTCATATTCTTGACCGATGCTCTTAACATCTCTCGAGCCCTTCGATTCCGCTTATACGGTCTCTGCTTATTACAATTCTTGACCAAATGCGGTCCCTGACACCGAAAACAAGGCTTAATTATGGGAATAATTATAGAGGGATGTACATTAAACAAAGCTGGAATTGCTGGAATAGGGAGATCGATGTCTTTGGTTCCGTCGAAAACGTCGATTCTAACCGTAGTGTCTGGCTCAGTTGAATCCGGAGGCGTTACAGCTGGAATCTCGCCATCCTCCAGATTATCCGAAAGCTTAGGAATCCGATATTTAGCAAAAGCGGCTCTCATCCGTTCATAATCCATCACAGCTGGTACAGTGCAATTCGGTTTAATACAAGACCTATCCTTAGCCTCTACACGTACTTTTCCCATCTGCATATTTACATTACACTTGACAAAATTAAATAATTAACTTCCAACCCAAGCCAAAGAAAGAATTTCATCCCATAAGACTCATGCAAAAAGTTCTCTCGTCACCGCTGACCTAAGAATACCACCAAGAACCTTTGAAACAACTTTCAAACCATCAAACCCGTATCTATTAGGCGGCCTCCTTTCCCTACTTCCTCTACGAACATGTACTCCTACTTCACTAATCGACTCCACTTCTGAGCTTGTCGAACTAGCAAACATCGGCACTGACACATCAGCAAGACGCGGGGATTCTCCTGATGCATCACTCTTACTATTATCCTCTTCCCTATTTACATCCTCTTCATTAATAATCTCCTCCTCTTCGTTAATAATCTCCTCCTCTTCGTTAATAATCTCCTCCTCTTCAATTATAATCTCCTCATCTTCATTAATAATCTCCTCCTCCTCGTTAATAATCTCCTCCTCCTCAATTATACTCTCCTCCTCAACATCTGACTGCTCATTAAAACTATTACTATTAGCATTACTCCTGCTGTGTAAACTCTCACCTGAGCTCTGTTCTCCGGAATGAACAGACCCAATACTATTACTTTTTACCGATGTCGAAGCTGAATTAGAAAAAGTCCCACTCGAACTATATACATCCGACTCGCTTCGCTCGCTTTCAGCACTAGCTTCCTCTGACTCGCTTCGCTCGCTTTCAGCACTAGCTCCCTCTGACTCGCTTCGTTCGCTCTCAGACTTTTGCTCGGTACCAGAGCTAACTTCTGATTGTATAACCTCCAAATCCTCAATAACCTCTAGATTTAAGTCCTCGGAATCTGCTGCAGCTAACTCCTCATGACTAATTAAGCTTTTTGTTAGACTACTCTCCAAAATCTCAGAGTTCATGACGCTCTGGGAATCAATAGATTCATCTAACTGCTCTAAACTGATTTCTGCATAGTATTTCTTTAAGTTATTACCATGAGCACGTACATACTCATTAGGATTAGATATTCTACCCTCTCTCATGTCCTTCAAATAATAAACATTTGGAACTGGACTACTTTCTATTATATACGGACCTCTGTACCTCCTTAAGAACTTGGATACCTGTCCTGGCTGTCTTTCATTAGTTATATGTAAGACTTGCTCACCAACATTAAATACTGGATACTTGTGACTAGCATCAAATTTAAGCTTTTGTTCTAACTGGTATTTACATGTATTTTCTCTAGCATTAGCCCTAGTCTCCCATAACCTATATGCTTGTTGCATTGGACTCTCTAATGGCGCGGAATCAGTAATAACTGGGAATTGTACATCAACTTTTAGGAAAGGCTCTTTACCATACAGTAAATAATACGGAGAATATTTAGTGACAGAATTAACAGTGGTATTTAAATTAAAGCAAACCTGAGGCATGAGCTTATCCCAATTCGTATGATTCTCATTTACAATTTTACCTATTGCTCTCTTAATACTATCATTAGTTCTCTCACATACACCGTTGCTATTAGGATGTAAAGGTGAAGTATGTACAACTTGAATACCCTCCTGAGATAAGAATGACAAGAAATCATTGCTACAAAAATGTGAACCATTATCAACTATAAGAATCCTACAGTAACCATGTTTTTCTAACAAGCATTTCTTCAACCCAGCTATTGCACAATCTGTAGTTTCAGCTTTACATGGAAATATCTCCGTCCACCTCGTAGCATGATCAACTAAAACTAACGCTGCAGTATTTCCCCTCTGTGTCCTAGGATACGTTCCTTGAAAGTCAATAGCAACTCTATAGAAAGGTTCAA
Organism: Sminthurides aquaticus; assembly: GCA_906901655.1. Lineage (NCBI taxonomy): Eukaryota > Metazoa > Arthropoda > Collembola > Symphypleona > Sminthurididae > Sminthurides > Sminthurides aquaticus. Next base: position 7,002,739 of record CAJQTT010000010.1, read on the forward strand.
TAGGAGGAGGAATAGGACGATAAGGAGCAGGTGTACCAAGGCTAACGCTAGTTCATCACCTATCTGATTTACATTATCGATAAACTCAAGTCCACTCATTTTTACAACACAACTTATTGACTTTTGACTTCCTTCTTGTACAAAAATACTAGACATTGGTAAAGGAGCTCTGCTTAACGCGTCAGGTACTGTATGTAAACTACCCTTATTATACTTAACCTCGAAGTCGTAAGCTTGCAGTTTCAACGCCCACCTTGCGAGTCTTGAATCCGGATCTTTTAAATTAAGTAAATATGTTAAACTATTGTGGTCGGTATGGATAACAAAGTGTTTCCCCCATATATACGGTCTAAATTGAGTTATTCCGAACAGACAACTGAGACATTCCCTCTCCGAGACGCTGTAGTTCCGTTCTGCCTTAGTTAAAGTCCTGGAAGCATACGCAATAACTCGAGACACACCATTTTGCATCTGAGTAACGACACATCCCAGCCCGTACCCACTACTATCAGCCCATATTTCGGTCGGAGCATCCTCCATTGGGAACCCCAATATAGGTGCAGTAATGAGTCGTAACTTAAGAGCATCAAACGCCTTCTGCTCATCGGAACCCCAACTAAATAGAACATCCTTCTTCAACAAATTATTTAAATGACGGCTTACGTCACTAAAACGGAATATAAATCTACGATAATACGAACACAGACCAAGGAATGACTTAACATCTCTTACACATTTCGGTACAGGAAACTCACTAACTGCTTTTAACTTATTTGGATCCGGTTTCAATCCCTCTTGAGAAACTAAATAACCCAGGTACTCGAGCTCTCTAAAAGCAAACTTACACTTTGAAGGTTTCATTTTTAAATCTGCAGACGACAATCTATTTACAACAATATCCAACCTTTCGCAGAGTTCCTCAAATGTCCTTCCAAAAACAACAATATCATCGCAATAGCAAAGTACTATCTGCCACTTTAATGATTTGAGAATTTTATCTAAAGTGTGTTGAAAAACTGAGCTGCTTGATGTAAATCCCATAGGCATATAATTCCACTCATATTTCCCATCAGGAGTTATAAAAGCTGTCTTATGCCTATCTGCTTCTCTAACTGGAATTTGCCAATATCCTACCCTAGCATCCATCGAAACAAAATACGACATACCTCCTAGCCGATCAATTGCATCAGATACTCTAGGCAAAGGATATATATATCGCCTACATTGTAAATTTAATTTACGAAAATCACAGGTCAGGCGAAAACTTCCGTCTTTCTTGGGCTGTAATACAACTGGAGAGGCATAGGGACTATCTGATTCTGATATTAGACCATTCTGCAAGTTTTCATCACAAATACCCTGAATAATTTTCCTTTCCTGGAAAGATGTACGATACGCAGCACTAACAACTGGAGGAGAACCATCGGTTTCGATTTTACATTCAGCATCCTTCACTCTGCCTAATTCCTTGTTATTAAAAGCGAACGCATTCCGATTCCTTTGAATAATTTCCCTTAGTTTATATAATTCGCCTTGCGTAAGCTCTGGATTAAACTTGAACACTTCACATTGTTCTGGCGTAATGATGGAACTGTTGTACTTTTTCCTAGCTATAGTCTCATCTACTTCTTCTCCTATCTCTGTGACTTGCTCATATTTGGCTATCTTTCTTAAAGCTGGAAGCCTTTGAGGAAAATCAGTAAAATTCGAAACAAAAATCGTACCCCTGCCTTTCTTTAAGCTGATAATCGAGTTGGAGAATTTAACTCCGAAACGCTCTTCGTTCTTCCTATCAGGCTCTACTAGAACATCACCTGAATAATTATTGTCGGTACGTAAATGTAAAGCTCTCATCGACCAAGCCGGGACGACAACAGGTCGGATGGTATGAGCTAAACCTGACGTTTGACATTTAAAACCTTGACTTGACTCAGACCCACATTCTACTATTACCGAAGGAGCTGTTATTACAATTTCAGGTATATACGGCTTAATCTTAGGAGTTGGGACTGAATGATTAGAATTAACATAGGTAGCCTTTGAACTTGGTCCAGGTAAATTACTATCAGGATAACGAGTAGCCTCCAAGTTCAATTCAGGTGAATTAGGAATTGGAACATAACTAGCTTTAGGATTTTCATGATCTGCTGTTAAGGCTTTGCTCTGTTCATTAATTCGCCCTACTTGTACATTTTCAAGGACGCTTGGAAACTTAATGCTTAAATCCCCACAATCTAGTTGACATTTAAACTTGTGTAGGAAATCCATCCCTATAACCAAGAAGCTAGTTATCTCCGGAATTAAATAAAAGCTAAATGTTTTTGCTACTCCAGAAATTTGAACTCCTAATTCCACTTGTCTATCTATCGTATATAATTGTTCTGCGTTGATAGACATAACCACCTGGATTGGCTCAACAATTCTAATCTTCCCCTTAAATCCTATACCTGATATTACAGTTGGAGAAACAGCTGAGATAGCTGCTCCTGTATCTATTAACGCCTTGACATTGTGATGCTTGTTCACCTTGACAATCTGATCAAATTGAATAATTCCCTCTGGCTGATTAACACTTACTTCCCCGCTAACAGAAAAATTCGACAATAACCTTATTGTTGGAATCGTGGACTCTAAATCTGTTTTCCTTGAATATACGGACGCATCATCATATGCTCCAACTAAACTTATGTTTTCATCTGAACCTGTGTAACTACCGTCATAGTTCAACACGTTATAGCTTTTACCAAAATTATCCTTATAATTAGGATCTAATAAATGAATAGGATTTTCATCCTCTAATACAATACTGCTTGGAGTTTTTCTCCCTCTTACACTTCCCTTCCTACTGCTATTATAAACAACTAATGGTAATTTAATATTACCATTTAAATAATCATCATCTTCTCCTATTCTCTCATCAAACTTACGTTTACCGAGTGCCCGCACACCCGGCAAACTTAGTTTCCCTGGTTTAGACTCCTAGAATTTTCTCCTCTAATCGGTGTTTGTTCAGCCCTAGAATTACTTCCATTCTGATTTGCATTGCTGCCTGAATTACCATTTGGCTGAGCTGTTTGACCCGATCTAAAAGTCCTTTGAGGGATTTCCCTTCCTTCATCTCTGGCTAATTGATGGCAGAATCGCCTGACATGATTTGGTCTGGAACAATAACTACAGACTCTTCTACCTTCACTATCAACCATATTTCTTAACTGATCAAGTGAAAGGTGTTGGGCTTGAGGTTGACTGGAATTCTGAACATTAGAGACGGCTGCTCTGTCCGCATTAACTTGCCTACCTGAGTTAACATAACTCCTGTTTGATGCTAATTGTTGCGTGGCAATAGCTTCTTCAACTTTACTTTTTCCCAAGCCTATGTTAATATGCTTTCTCAAAGCCTCCTCGAAACTTTCTACAGTTAAAAAGGTTCCACTTGATAAAATCTGTCTCATCGGCTGTGGTAGCCCTAATAGGAGATGCTCAACTATCTTGTTAATTTCCATTTTAGGATTAATCAAATGTATAATTGCTCTTTTCTCTGCCACGTACGCCTTGGGGTCATTACCTAGTTTAAAAGTTAAATTAGCATTGCGTAGCTTACTTTGCTCCTTGATTGACTGCTGACTAAAAAAAGCCTGAAAACTAACTTGCACAGCGGTCCATACAGCAAGCTTTGCTTCTTCTCCTACCTCTTCATTAATTTCAGCAATAATACCTGCACGCTTAGGAGCCCACCATAATGCTGGTATATCTACGAGGAATCTATCTAAGTTTGTAACTACCCACGTAGAATCTAGACCATACGTAGTCAAATCAGCATTCAAATACCCTAACCATTCTGCACTACTAGAGTTCCCATCGTATTTACGAATTGAATTGACTATAGTATTCCTAGCCACTGGAGAATTATTTTGATTGACCGCTAAAGCTATGCCTAACTCTTGGATTAAAGCTCTGACTGCCTCTGCGTCCATTGTACTGACTCAGTTATAGCTTATGTAAATTGAAAATTTTACCTTCCCAGGTATTCTAATTACTTGGATGGACTGAACTCACGACTATTCACCTTTTCCCTAAAAACCCAACCTTTGAACATCAACTGCTCCTACTTAAAATTTGCCTGAAGTGTGTGTATATATATATACCTCTACTTTTGTCCTCTGACCTTGGCTTGACTTTGAGCTAACTTTAAGGCGAAACAGAAAATTAAACCTTCGAAGCCTACCGATTTGAGACTTTACAGGTACAAGGGTGCTCATTTACATAAGTGTGGGAGGGTAATTTTAGGAACAAACGTAGAATTTGGAATTTCGGCAGCAACGCCAGTGGTAAAATCCTAATGATTTTGTCGATGTAGAATCTTGACTGAAGAGTAGAAAGTTGAGAAGAAAGATGATAGAATATTCCCCAAAAACCGAAGATCCGCAACTCCACCGAAATACGTCGAATACGACGAATACTAGGGAATAAAACCAAAATTCTCCTCAAAACTTGAAAAGGTACATGCATTGACACAAAATATTTAAAAAGTTTAATTTACGACACTGCTGAGCCTTTGATTGCACTGTAATTATGATGATGGACGGCTGCCAAAGTTATTACTGGAAATCCCAGAGCGGACCTGCTCGATAATAATTAACTCAACGTGTGGTGCCCCGTAAACTAGAATTCACTGGTGTACTTCTGCCGGAGTTATTATTGGAAATCCCAGAGCGGACCTGCTCGATAATAATTAACTCAATGATGTGATGCCCCGTACAATTTGAACTGGCTGTTGGATTGAAATTAGAAATCAATTATAAGGTTCACCGAATAAATTAAATATCTCTCCTTCCCAATAATTTATCCTTCTCTCCTGCTCCTCTGAAATAATTACATTCCTCTGGCATAAATAAAGTTTCCTCCTATCACGAATGCAGCTAGAAATAATTTAATTAAATGTACAAAAACCTGTCTAGTTGTGATTTAAACAACTAGTTTACCAATCCCCTTAGCACTTTAAAGTTGATGTTGAAATGTTGATGAACACGGGTAAAGTTTTCTTGCCGCACCTTAAATGTGATGTTTCTTAAATCTAACTGTAGAACTCTATGGATGGTGTGCTAAAGATAGTAGACTCAGCCTTGTGAGAGGGTTTTGTTGTAGAAGCTTAACTGGAGCTGTTTATTCTTCAAAATCCTAACTCTAATTAACTTCAATTGAAGGCGTGCTCGCCTACGTACTAGGCTCGCACAGAGCTAAATCTACAATGTTGCTCCTCCGAGCCGCTTCAATCCCAAGCGCTCCTCTCCCTCTTCTACTCAAGGGTATCTACACGCTACACCCATTACCGTGTGTCTATATAAAGATGGTAAAGGGAACGAATACATAGGCACTTCAGATTTCAAAAAATGTACCTACGTTTTCAACGGTCTTACGCAAGAAGTCACAACCGGCTGGGAGCTCGTTCAAGGAAAGGTTTCCAGAGGTGTTATGGGATGGCGTCGAAAAATCCCTACACAACCCTTCCCGCTAGAGGACGCAGTTTGGCGAGGCTACTACGACGGGCTGAATAATCACCTATACGCAGGCCGCTGTACCATTGAAGATGAGTCCCATATTCGAACTGTCGTAGGAAGCGTGAATTTGAAACAAGGCGACTATCTGAAAATTGCATACAAGGGAAAAGAACATGCTTGTGTCTTCTATGAAGTTATGGTATGCGATGACCAAGCTCCGTCAAGGATTCAATATGAAATTGAATTTTCTACTGTTTATAATTCTACAAAGGATTACGCTGTCCAAGGCCTTTAGAGTGAATACTATATATAACTAAATAAAATTAAACTCAAGCTGAAGAGGAAATCTAATAAATAGAATGATGTTATTTAAATCTTTCTTCTGTCTTATGCTTGAAATCGCATGCATTCTTTGTCCGAGTCTAATAGGTAACGTAACTGCTCACACGTATGTTGCATTAATACGTCAATGTAGGTTTATATCGACAGCGCACGTAAGTTGGCGCAAAATAGTCTCGCGGTTAATTGACCAAGCGTCACTTTTTACGGCCTCCTGACTCTTAAAGTTGTAATCATACTACGCTTTTCATTCTTCTAAAATATTATATCTTACGCAATGTACTTCCCGCCTTGCCTGCAAACTGTGTCCTAAAGCGCACCTAAGAATTGACAAGAATATTAAGGTTATTTCAAAGTCATAATAAATTGGTCCTTATTGTCCATTTAGAATCTTCAAAGTTCGTGTCTACATTTACAAGCTTCAGCTGCTTTGATAAAGACGCCAGTTTTGGAAATAAAGCCTTAACTGTTCGTGCGTCAGTATTTAACATTGCGACCTTAATAGCAAAGAAAAATCTTGACGTCACTTTATGATTTAAATTTCTGGAGAAAAACCCACCAACTTCCCCAAGAAAATCGTCATATTTGGATTCTGCAATAGCTTTGAAGGTTTGAATGCACGCCATTCTCCTAGTTCCCCATTAGTTTTCTCACGATTATCCACTAGTACATCAATTTGACCCACTGTAACTTGCATTGACATTATCGAAATCTTTGACACAGTGCCAAACCTCCAAAGGGAAAAGATGGAAAAGCTATGTATAATCAACATCGTCAAGGCTGACCGTTGCAACAGTTCGAAGATGGAAAACCTTAATAAAATGATCTGGAACAGTTTCAATGCCAGCATGCACTCTAATAAAAGCATACTGCCTCTCGTTAACGAAAAGCTAACGCTACAGCTGGTGAAAATTAAATTATTTTAATTCTCACGCCAATTTACCTTTGACGCAATAGACTCTGATGCATTTATTTCATCTCATGTCAACACCTAATTTGTGTAGCATGTGGATTTAAGTTTGTTTTACCTAGATAATCTCTTAGTTACATGGAATTTCACACCAACGACCTTTTAATTGTCTTGTATCTGCTTGCAACTGTAATTTAAATGGAGATAATTAATTGCTCATAGATATAAACACGTTATATGCTACACAGTACAATGGCAGGACTAGTAAAACGCATATTTATATCGCAGGGACTTAAATTCCAACTTTGGTTAACAGTAATTGAAAAACGGAAGTAGATTTTAATCCTGTAAGCGATAGCGTGTAAAATACAAAACGAGTCTTACTCCTTGAAATAAAAGCTCATTAAGAATCAGTCTTTAGATGTTAATTATAATCTAAGATGCTGATTAAGTCAAAGATAATCATCTTAAACTAAACGCTCGGGCTTGCTCAATGTGAAAAATACACGTAAAGAGTTAACGCGAGCGTTACGACTTGCAATTTCTAGTACCTTTTCCAACTCCTAAAGTGTGAGTTTAATTAACTGTATAGTAGCAAACTTATATCGCAATTTTTATAAACTGCGTTCAAATATGACGTGAACCTCTTTGCCAAAGTAGTCTACTTCATGCGTGTAATAGAAAGGCCATATTTTCTTTACTGAATTTAACTAAACTACGGATATATTCAAGTGCACACACACACATGTGAGAGGTTGTTCATACACACTTCAGCGTCTAATCTAAGAGTTTCTGGTTAAATCAAAAGTAGATAATAAAAGTAGAGATTCAAGAGGGACTTGTCTGAGTTGAAATCCCTGGATCGCGACGCAACAAGCCGTGGAGAAGATTCAAGTTAGCAAGATTGTAACTATCAAGTAGTGTTTATCATTCTGCCAGAGAAGAAGCTCGTATAAAACGTTGATAGTTGCGTGGACAGAAGCTTTAGTTTATTTTGAATGGTTCAAACGTAAGGATCAATTGTTTGTGCAAGTCTGGAATAATTTCGTTCTTAAGTTAGTTTTTAATTTTAAATTAAATTACACGACAGTAAAGAGTATTTAAATTTGGAAATTTAAAAAGGAATTAAAAAGGAAAGTTATCAAGGGTTAATTCGTCCGGATTTCACATGGCCCCAAGCATTGATAACAAGGAGGAAGCTGCGCTTAAGCAGGTCAGTCAATTACAGATATAATCAATCACATTGACAGCATGCAATTCTTGGGGGACTGGAATTTATTTCGGAACCAAATCTTCTGATATTGCATTGCATTATTCATGCTAATTTTAATTGTTCATGTAAGTCTGTTGTATAATTTATTAAACTGATTTTATTTGCAGTTCAGAGAACGGATTCCAGATTTACTGGAAAAATTTAATTGGTACAAACAGAGTGATGTCTGGCTTCTAAGATGGCTCAGAGGTAGGAATCTTAAAGCCTTATTTCATGTCAATAATTAATTAAGATAAGTTATGATTATGCGTTTATAGTTCCATACGTACTTCTTCAGGAAACTAAAAAGCTACAACAGAATAGGAGTAGGGCAGAGTAGTTGTGTCAGTTTGTTTAATGTTGTAATCTCCTCTTCTGAATGAACTAAGAACGTGGTCTGAAGGAAATAGAAGCAAACAGAACATTGAATGAGCATGATAGCATAGTTTGACTTAACCTTGAACTATTGCACGAGTTATTGATTACAAGAGGAAAATATTGGTCATAACTACAGTCAACTCTCGCTATAAGAGACTCGCATAAATCCGGAAAAAAGACTCTTAAAGCAAGAAATCTCTTATGAAGGGATGATTTAACATTACGAACATAGGGAGTGTGGCTCCCAAATGAGTCTCTTACAGCGCGGATTCTCTTATATAGGAGTCTCTTATAGCGAGAATCGACTGTATTAGAATATATGAGGTTAAGTCCGGAAGCGGCCAAGTAGGAAGTGATTATATTTGAGAACAGCAAGACATCTTTAAAGACTACGAAAGCAAGAGATTGAAAACGCTATAAGCGTGTAACATGCATCAAATGTTTGCTCACAACAGTGATTACGGGAGAAAATACAGTGGATTTAATTATGAATTAAAGCTACTACAGATTGTATCCAAATGACAGGATATCAGAACCATTTTCAAGGATATCAGCAGCTGCAGCAATGAAATAATCAAATAATATAAAGACTGATTTTATTTGCGTATAGCTCGAGAACTAGATGTGAAGAAAGCAGAGGACATGTTGCGAAAGGTAAGGGAAAATAAATTGAAAACTGTAATCTACTGTTTTGGCACTTGAGGGTGTGAGGGCGGTTTCGCAAAATCTGGCTCAACTACTCAAGGCTGAATGTGCAAAATATTAGGCAACCTCTAAATGCTAACTGGGCTAATTACAATTGAAATTGGGTCGCAGCATTTAAATTGGCGAATTGATGATGACATCGAAGGGATTATGGATTGGAAAGTGCCCGAAATCATTGACAATGAATTCCCGATACAAGCCACAGGCTTTGATAAAGATAAGAGCATTGGTAAGAATAAATATCAATTTTGCGTATATCCTTTTAGTTATTATGAACGTTCACGAGTTTAAAATTTCTGGAGTTTTTAAACATTTGAATTTTTGAAATTTAAATTTTTGAATTTAAATATTTGAATTTGTTAGTTTCATATTTAAGTTATCTCCCACGCTCCAAATGAAAGTGGTAGAGAGCTTTAACTTGCCCTGACTGACACCGATTTTAGTTCGTAAAAAAGTATACAACCAATCTAATTAAAGTTAATTGGCATAATTTTTGCAATTTTCAGTTGCAACTGTCCCCTTTGGAAGCTGGGACATACGGAAGCTAATTTCCATGGGGATGCGCAAAGATTTGATTCGCTACGTGAACCAAATCTTTGAGCAAGCCACGCGATTTTTAGAAGACAAAAGCTCCAAGGACAAAATACTTACTCAAATGGTGATAATCCTGGACTTTGAGGGTTTCTCTCTCCGACAGCTGGCATCCAAGGAGAGTAAGTATGTTCCATTTAGCCTTCATTCATAATAACAATTTCATTTCAGTATTTTCGGACGCCACTTAATAATTAATGAGTGCACAACGTACAAATCGATTAGAAACTTAAGAACTTCAGCTCTATAGATTAGTGCGCATGTGTAGCGCATATGTCATATAGAAATGATGGATTAATCCTAAATACTGTCACCACGTTCGGTTGATAAGCCTTAGCAATTTTATTGATAAGGTTTTGGATTGGAAAGTCACAGTACTTGCGCTGTTTGTGAAAATATCACAATCATGGATTTGATTAATAATTATTGAAACATAAATATTGTTTTGTACATTACAGCTATCGAAACTGTTGCGGAATTACTGAGGGTATTTGAAGCCAACCATCCTGAAACACTGAAGACAGCTTTCGTTGTCAAGGGTAAGCTCTCTTGAGTGTTTAGGTTGATAACTATGTAGGGATTAAATTACCGTAAAGATAAAAGAAAACATTTTAATTGATGGGTCCACATCTTGTATTGACCTTGTTGATGCATATAGAATTTAATATTTGATTGATTGGTATTTTTAGCACCAAAGATATTCGAGTTACTGTTCGCCCTTGTCAAGCCTCTTCTCACAACACGCACGTTATCAAAAGTGCAAGTCTTTGGGAGCAATTCCACGCAATGGCGAAAAGCTCTCCTCGCAAATATTGAGCCGGATCAACTCCCTACGGAATATGGAGGATCCATATCTTCCCCGCACAATGTAAATTGAACGAGTTGTAACTCTCGCCATCTTTGCAAGTCTATCAAGCCAGTCCACCCCGTAGCATAGGGATACCCCTGAATATTTTCTTCAGCTAATCTCGTCGATTTAATTAGTTTTAAATTCTAATGAGCTTACTTTTTTACAGTACAAGGCCCGTTACGGTTACGAGGTCTTTCCCGTTTACGAAACGTTTCCGGAAACTGAACTTGTATGCGTCACTGTAGTCGCTGGGCTTAAGCATACCGTGGATTTCTCCTTGTCTAAAGATAGCTGTCTAAGGTATAATTAAATTGTAGTCCGTTGGATAGCACTTAAGCGTGTGATACTAGTTTTCCAAGAAATTGTCAAGAATTTTCTCTTTAATTGAATGAATTTAAATATATACTCTATATATTCCTGGAACAAAGTAGCAGCCTTGACTGTAACAAATTGTTCTGGAAGCGAAACAATTGGTGACAAAATCAAGCTTGTTTATTTATTTTTAGCTGGAATTTCAAAACAGTCGACTATGACATCGGATTTGCGCTGACGTATAACGACGAGCGGGGAAGCGATGAGCGCACGATATTTTCCTGTTCAAGGGCTGATTCCCACGTTCATTTGCAAAAAGGAGCTGTGACCGTAAATAACCTTGGAAAATGTAAGCCAAAAAATAAGCATCTTCATATTAGATTTATACACCAATATGTATGGGAAAATACTGAAAAATTGATTCTTATCTTTCTGGTTCCTATTTCCTGGAACTATATAAAAAATCAATCAACTTAATTTAATGTAGTAAATTCCCCTTTATACGGTCAACAACTAACCTATCAGTTGATCAGAGCGAAGAGCGACGGACATAAAGTTAACTACAGCGACTATAAAGTTATTCGTGCTCATGGCTATAAAGTAAAGTATTCCTCCCATAACAGGGAAGTTCAGAAGCACATATGACCATTTGACCCGAAAATGTCTCTGGGATCTGGGATTAGATAAGTGTTTAATGGAGACAAGCGCTATGAAACGATGCTTAAATATTCCATTTGTTTCCAGATACGCTCGTCTTTGATAACTCGTTCAGCAAATTCAGAGGGAAAAATGTTTTCTACGCTGCTCGTGTCACATCAAATTCCAACGGCTTGAAAATTACACGTGTATAAGCTGTCATGAGTTTGTAGATTCAACAACGCCAGGATTCGACAGCTTAAGCTAACGTAATTAGTGCTTACAGTATTCAGGTAGCTTGCTTATAAATATACGTTTGAGTTTTACGTACATCTTTTGACAAGTAAAAACGTTTTTGCTGATAATAACTGCTCGTATTGTTTGATTATAAACGATAACGTGTGTCAGTCAAGTAAATGACAAGGTTTTACAATGCATACTTCTTCAATCCTCAATCAGGCAAGCATAGATCGATACTGCTGGAAGCAGAAGACACTGGATTTTTGGGATGGAGGAGCCGGGTATTAGTTTTTAGTCCACCTTGGGTGGTCTGATCCTATTTTTTGTAAGAAAAATAGCATACTAAAGATAACTGGAGGGAGGGAGCGTATTTTTGAAACCGGCAGTTCCTACGTTAAGTGAACAGCTATACATAGTCCTCTGCGTATCCTCCCACAAATGACGTTGAAACAATTATAAGGGCCAGATAAGGAGCTAAGAATTGGGTAAGAGACTCGAAAATTGAATTTGAAACCTGATCTGATTGTGAACCTGCGATATATATAAGAGATTCATCGCTTAAGTCGTTCTCAAAATAATTCTTATTCCAAGGGCAAAACCCTGGGCACACCCCACTTGTTTTTCATCTCGGAAAAAGTTTAGTTTCTCTGCCAACTCTGCAGCAAAATGAATCAGAACATTTTTATATTATACGTGTTAACATCCTTGGGATTCCTGCCCTTTGAAATGTTCTTAAAAGATGGTGTGTATTACGTTGACAAGTATAAAAATAATTCCTGGAAGTGGTTCCTCACATTTTGGTGGTTCGGAATCGGGTCACTACTGACCCTTAGACTAATTTACAAAGCCATAGAGACTGGGCTAAACTACAAGGACATACCGCTCCACCGTTTTGAAATCACATTAATGTTTCCCGTGGGTGCCTGCACCATGATCTTGTGCGCCTGGATATGTTTTTGCCATCAACTGGAACTCAACTGTAAAGTTGTAAACAGCATTTTAGCAGGTTAACCTGATTATGCTTTCCCATTTATTATCTTTGCTGGCTCTGGAATATTTTATTCGTCGCCTACAAAATTATTTTATTAGTTGAATTCAATCATAAACGCTATAAACTAAATACATTTGCGGTATTTTCAGAAATCCAGTACAGGGAAGCCGAAGCTGCGAGTTATGCGGACCTCAACCGTTCTTTAGAGGGTGGCAATACAAAACTGGGCGCACAGGTGGCGCTTTTTCAAACCCTTCCCCCAAATTTAGGTACCATGATGTTGGTCGCACCGTTTCTCTACTTTTACGATCCCCAGGTCCCAGCTCTATTATTCACTAGTCTAAGCCCTGAGCTACAGTCTTCTAAGCTTATGTTTTATTTTTGCATGGGAATTGATTGGCTCCTTTCAATGGAAATAGTGTTTATGTTGTTCTATATCGTTTTCGTTACACTGGGTACAATCGCTACGCTTAACTTCAAAATCGATGACGTGAACAAGAAATTCAAGAGATCCATGAGAGCTACTCAAATAGAAGGAGGTGAGCTGAGGTGCTCAAAGTTTACGGCTAAACTCTCAACAAACTCCGCGTCGGGCCTTTGCAAATCTTTAAGAGAAATTCAATTGCTCTTACAGCATTTTAACCTTGGTTTAGCTCACGTGGTTTTTGTTATGAAAACCTTTACGCAGGGAATGGCAGTGATATGTCTGTTTACGGTTGTCAAAGTATATGAAAATTACAAGTTAATGGCTGTATTTAACTTGGGTATTTGCGTTCAACTGTGCTACGTTTTCCTCGGCACTTTCGATCCTGCTTTCTCCATTCCAGCAGAAATCAAAAATATAAAACGAAGCGCTACAGAAGCTTCTAGTATGTTTCTTTTTCGGGTAACGAGGAAAAAGTATTCGACGATTGTTAAATCCGTGCCGGAATGTGGTGTGAAAGTAGGTGGTTTTAGAGAGCTGGAGCGAGCTTCAACACTGAATTTTATTCATTTTGTTGTCACTTCGGTTATGTCAATGTTATGTGGTCAGTTGTAGTGATATCTAGCTCCATCTGATGAATTCACTTGTCACTATCATAGTGCTTTATAGCTAATGGGTGGAATAAATGAACTTCGTCAAGTTTGAAATTTCCACCCGCCTGGAAGTGCTTGCGAAATGTAATTTATTAGGAAAGTCCTATATACCAAATCGATAATTAAACTTTAAACACAAATCGATATTTCAATCCATGAATACCAAAAGACCATCTTCCTTTCGCACTTGTAGTCATGCAGGCTTACCTTCGGTCGGAGCTTGGGTGGTGCTGGTCAGATGGTCGAAGAAGTTGATTGATACAACAGTGTCAATACGTGTAAATTGGTGTTTGACTGTCACTAAAATTCAAGAGTAGGTGTCAATACTATTCAGATATTTACCCAAGTGATTGAAATTTATGAGCGGAATTTCTTTAATATTGAACTTGAAGCATAAAGCATCATCTATGCGCATGTTTTCTAAAGTAAAACAAGTCACAACTTACAATTGAGTTAGCTCAGAAGTTAATTGATTATTTGTTTCCAGAGCTCCAAGCTGGCAAGAGCATAGATTTTCCTGTATGTATTGCATGCAGGTAGCAGAACTCGGAAGTTTGACTCGATGAATCGATTCAAATATTTGGATATCCGTATCTGCCTAGCATAGATACATCATATGAAAACGAATTACGCTTTTACTACAAACGGGCTGCTATTGGTTGTAGTTTTTGCAATCATTCATCGACGCATGCGTTTGCTATAAAAATACGACCACAAGTACAGTTCCAGGGTAGTTACTAATGAGAGCTCACGTGGAAGACACCTGAAGTTGGTTATATCATAGGTTATAATTAAATTTTTATTCTTGCCCTAACCGGAGATTTACCTGTACATCAACGTACCTACGATCAGGTTAGTTAGAGTAGACGTACTACGTTAGGTACTAGCTGTTAAAGTGAAAGCAGTTAGCCGACAGTTTTACTTGCCTTCATCCCTATAAGAAGCTCTTATTGATGCCTATATCAATATTCGCGACAGCCATTATCTTGACATGGGAGGAGGAGAAGCTATTAACCTATTGCTTTCTCTGAGTCTGTGACTGACACCTACTTCTGATACATTTTCTGGTAGATACATGTAGACTTAATTAAGGGTGTAACCCATTTAAATTTCTAGAAATAGTGAAAGACACTCCTATGCAAACATTCTTGTGTAACATCCCAAACTTGTGCAACAATGAGGAGAATGAATCATAACATTTTAATCTTGCACATGATAACCTCGACAGGATTTGTGCCCTTTGACATGGTTTTGAAGAATGGGCTGTATTCGATTAAAAAATTCGGGGCAAACACTCATAAGCGAGCATTCGCGCTAGTGTGGTACGGAATCGGGTTTCTAATGACCCTGCGCCTAGTTTTTAAGGCCGTCCAAGCTGGATTGCGTTACCAAGAGATGGAGCTGTACCATCTTGAAATGACAATCGCCTATCCGACGTACACGATTTCCTTGTTCTTGTGTGCCGGGCTCTGCTTTCATCATCAAGCGGAACTTAATTTCAAACTTGTAAACCGTATTCTCAAAGGTATGCAGGCTCTTTCTTGGCCACTCTTGAATATCCTTCCAGTTTATTAATCCACTAAATATTTAATTTTGAAAATAAATAGTTGAATTATTTATTTTTCAGAAATCCAGAAGAAGAAAACAGTGGCGTCTACGATCAAGCTAAAACGTACTTTGGAGGGAGACAATGGAAATAGCAAGCAGGGCGCACAAGTTGTAATGTTTGAAATGCTTCCCTTGAGCTCACTAATTGCGTTATTCATCATACCGTTTCTGTACTTTTACGATTTCCGAATCCCAGCTCTGTTGTACACTAGCGTAAGCCCGAGATGGGACTCTTCGTACATGTTTTACTTATGCATGGGATTTGACCAGATACTTTCCATGGAACTCGGTATTATAATGTACTATGTCATCTTCGTTACACTGGGAACCATATCAACGATCAAGTCAAAAATTAATAATGTAAGGGAACAAACCAATGCGAATTCTGATTCCACGGAACTAACTAAAATAGAGGCACGCAGAAACGTTTTGCGACATCCCTTGATTATTGCAAAATTAAGCACAAAATCCACGCTTCCACTTTGCAAATCTTTGCGGGAAATCCAGCTCCTCTTGCAGTATTTCAACCTTGGACTAGCCTATGTGGTGTATGTTATGAAAACGTACATCATGGCTCAAGCAGTAATGAGCCTTTTTACAGCTGTCAAAGTTTTCCATACCTCCAAATTTATTTCGGGATTTAATGTCATTTTTTCTATGCAGCTATCGTACGCTTTTCTCGGGACATTTGATCCTGCATTCTCAATCCCACAGGAAATTCGGAGCATGAAAAGAAGTGTCGTGTACTCTTCTGGGAGGTTTCTGTTTCGCGTAATACGGAAAAAGTACTTGACTATCGTTAAGTCCGTGCCGGAAAAAGGGTGTTAAAGTAGGGAGTTTTGGGGAGTTGGAAAGAGCTACGACTCCGAATTTTATTCAATTTGTTGTTACGCGAGTAATGTCTTTGTTGGTGACTGTGAATTAAGCGGATGAACCGAATAAAGCGGTGTGGCCAAGGAACTTAATTTCGTTTATGTTGAAAGTTAAATTCTGACGTCATACATCTAAACAGAATCATGTTAAGCGGGCAGTTGAGTAATCAGAATAGATGGAACCACAATTTGAGTGTTAAAATGTAAATAGGAGTATGCACTCACTACTGAAGTTACAAAGGCCCCTTAAAACTCTGAAGAAGTAGGTCAAAGGTTATTGATTCCTTGTTTCGCGAAAGTTGTTTTACGCTTTACTAGGTAGTAGAAATCAGAAAACAATTTTACCATCAGTTCGTAACAGAATGTAGATTAGCCAACATTGTTAGAACCACATTTTGCTCATTTAGAAACCACTTAAGGGGTTATGTTATAATGAAAACAGTTTTTATTGCCTGGAGGAGTTGACGGAATAAACGACAGCTGGATTGACAATTGAAGCTTAATATTGGCATGTTAAAGGGTTGGACACTCTTTGACATTTGTTTAGAGAGTTTTAGTAAAAACGTTTTCTATTTACTGGATACAAGTCCCATTAAGTACTCTTTGCGTTATGTTTGAAAAATGGCAAAAATAGTAAATAGTTTAGTTCAAGCTATAGCAGCTATAGCCACCTTTTTGGCAGTCAGAAGAAATCACTCAGCCGTCACTCATGACGTGACTGAGTCTGTCTAGTAAAAGATAGATAAACCGGGAAAACGTTTGTATAGAATTCCATGTATATTCCTCATAAATATGTACTGTGCTCCGATATCTTATATCGATTTGTCTAAATAGTAGTCGATAATGATAGTTTCGTTGTATTTTGGAAACAATATGGTCTTGCTAATCCAGTGGATTTGTTAGTGGGTAACCCTATATTCTATTCATTATGCATTTGTTTTCCGTTGGAACATTAAGAACGAGCATAGATTGTGCTTAATTATTAAATTATGCCGGTAAGTAGGTGAGCAATAAAAGGTTTTTACAGATTCGCGAGACTTGTGTCTTTCCTTAACGCGAAAATCCACTCCATTGTCATTATCCTAGCAAACAAGAGGAGGAGTTGATGCTCTAGAGTGTCTTTAGAGAGAGCTAGTTGTTTTGTACTTTTCCCACGATGGACAACTTTGGTTTCAATTTTCTCGTTTCCAGTGTTACACTTGTGCGTAAATGTAAATAATTCACGTAACTATATATAATATAGGCTGTTCCTAAAACAGCATAAGAACTGTCCTTCCGGAGAAAATTGGGAGATTGTTTAGTATGATAGTGATTGACGTATCAGATCATATCGTCTAGAAATCCGAGAATACAAGAGTAGGAGTAGATAACGTACAAGTGGGGTGAAATTTTCGTTTGTGGTCCAGTTAACAACTGTAGTTTTGGTAGTAATAATTACTAACAAAACAGCTATTTACGTAGCTGCATTCTGCGGATTCAATTCTATTCCGTCCGTAACTATATGATGACGTTCCGTAGCGGAAAGAGGAAACAAGATCCAACTCCAATCCAGAAACTTGGCCATCTGATTCGTAAATTAAGGACGAAGAGAATGGATTATAACATTTTCATCTTCTACCTCCTGTCCTCCTTGGGATTTGTGCCATTTGAAATGAAATTCAGGAAAGGTGTTTGCAACGTGCAACTGTACAGGAGAAATTCTTGTAGATGGCTGCTAACATTAATTTGGTACGGACTAGGCTCGCTTATGATTATGCGACTGATTTTTAAAGGAGTGCAAGTTGGACTGAACTATAAAGAAACCGAGTATCACCGCTTGGAACTCTCTCTTGTGTATCCTGCGAGTACCTGTGCAATGTATGTGTCCGCCTGGATTTGTTTCTGCGTCCAAAAGGAGCTTAATTCGGATCTTGTTAATAACGTGCTGAAAGGTAGATTAGCGAATACCTCATTATTGCAATTTGCCCAGACTTTGTTTGATATCATTCTTGCAACAAGTTTTGCTAATGTCTGTGTAGAAGTATATACAAATGTTGCAATCTGTCTTGCAGAAATCCAGTACAGAAGACAAATGGGGACTGGTATTCAACTTGTCCGCTCATTGGGCTCAAGGGAAGGTGGTAATGTTAAGTTGGGAGCACAAATTGCAATATTTGAAATGCTCCCGCTAAATCTTTTCTTCATACTATTCCTCATGCCAATCCTCTATTTTTATGATTCAGAAATCCCAGCCTTGGTATTAACAAGTTTAAGCCCTGGAAGAAAAACTAAGACTGCGTTTTACTTGTGCATGGCCTTGGATACGTTGCTCACGATGGAAGTAGCGATTATAATGTACTACGTGGTTTTCGTTACCTTAGGAGCAATCATAACACTAAATTTAAAAATTAATGATAGTCATGAACAAGTGAAGGATTTTGCCATGGAGTCCAAAACACTTGCACCAACGCCATTGAATAACGCCATCTCGCGTTCAACCATCCTAGCAAAAGTTTCAACGGATCCGACCTCCAAACTTTGCAAATCTTTGCGAGAAATTCAGCTCCTTCTACAGTATTTTAATCTTGGACTGTCTGACGTAGTCTTTGTAATGAAAACGTATACACAGGGAATCGCAGTCATTAGTCTCTTTACATTTGTCAAAGTATTTAATGATCATGCAGTAATTGCTGGACTGAATATGATTTTCTGTTTACAGTTTTCTTATATTTTTCTCGGCACGTTCGATCCTGCCTTCTCTATTCCTTTCAAGATCAAAAATTTGAAACGAAGCGCCACCAAAGCCTCCAGTATCTTTCTGTTTCGAGTAACGAGGAAAAAATATTTAAGTATAGTCAGTTCATTGCCTGTAAACGGGGTGAAAGTAGGGAGTTTTGGAGAGCTGGAACGAGCTACAACTCCGAATCTTATTCATTTTGTTGTCAATCAGGTCGTGTCTTTGTTGGTGACCGTCTAATTGAAAACAGTATCCATACAATTAAGCTACACTCCTATTGTGATGACTTCGTCATCACTCATGTTATATCACTTCGGGTGGCGATTTAATTTTGCTCTGTTTGATTCCTTATATCATTACATAGATACATAGTTGTCACGTCACCTGGGAACACAGCCTCTGTTCCAGACAATCTGATAATGGGTAGCCCTAGTTCAGCCTAGTTCTGTAGCTTCTGATATACGATACAGCGGATGACAGCGGCTAACGTATGCATACATTTCTTTTTAATAGCCATGCTGGGGGACGTACCATGTTACGACGCCGTTTGCAATGACGTTTGACACACTACAGTATTTGATCTGCAATCTCTTTTAACGCAAAGCTGCAAATGTTGTAGAACTTTTCCCAGGAGAATTCATTTCATTTCAGTACATACCCCTTTCCTGGTGCTTCTCATGTGTCTTCAGTCACCCCCACCTGTCAGTTATACCAACAGGGAGTGAGGAAAATGTTCGTAACGGACCAAATGGTCATATTTAAAGTGACCACTTTTTAAACAGTCACATTTGAAATGACCAACTGACTTTCAACCTTGAAAATTTTTTTAAACATTTTTAAAAACTTTAAAAATTAAAGCATTTCAGGAGCCTATGAGAGACGGAACAATATGCTGAAGCACGAATGCCTTTAGTAGCTGTAAGTTGAGAACATTATATATACGTACATACAGTTACATTTTATTCTTTCGTGAACCCAGCACGTTTATCACATAGTAGTTAAACATTTACAAATTCTTCTTTTAATAGAATATAAATTCAAATGTTACCATTTCAAATGTGCCCGTTTCAGAAGTTGCGAATTCTAAATGTGGCCGTTTTAAATGTGGCCATTTTAAATGTGGCCATTTTAAATGTGGCCATTTTAAATGTGGCCATTTTAAATGTGGCCATTTAGATTGTAATTAAAATGTTCTTATTTTCAGGAGAAATGTAACGAGTCAACTAGAAAAATATGCAGCACCTTGAGTTAGGAGGTATATAAATAGAAGAGAAAAGTTATTTTACCTTTTAAAGTGGAGAAACAAGGTAATAGTTGGTTCTAAAGAGTACAGAGCAACAGGGCTGCGAAACATATTGAAATAGGAGTCATCATAATAATAAATTAAATTGTAGATTCCCTATGAAAATATTACTTATAGGACATCGCAGACTCATCCGGTATCTGTGACTCACGTAAACCGTTTAATTGCAAGTTCCTTAAGTATTAATTAAAACTGCATCAATGCATCCAAATGTGGTTGCCATGTATTTATTCTCCGTCCTCGGGTTTTTGCCCTTTGACATGAGATTTGAGAAGGGCATGTATATTGTTAGGAAACGGATTAAAATTTCCAACAGATATAAAAGACAAATGGTGCTTTGCTGGTACGGATACTGCGCTTTTGTGACATTACGATTGTGTTTCAAGACGGTAGAAGCTGGGTTGCACTTCAAAGACATACCATTCCTTCATGTTGAAATGACGCTGATTCAGGCAGTGACTTTTGGATTGATGTTTGCATGCGGTTTGCTCTGTTTCCATTACCAACCTGAACTCAATCGAGAGCTTTTTAACAACCTTCTCCGAGGTAATGTAGTTTAACTTAATTTTAGGTAACTTATAATGTTAATGGTAAAATAAGCCAACTCAGAAAATTTAAAGACTAAGTTGGAGAATCAATAATCATCATCGATTAAAACAATGCGTTACAGAAATTCAATACAGTAGGAACGAGTCAAATCCTGAAGGGCTAAAACGAGGAGTAAAAGACGGTGGCCATATTAACCGGAAACTAGGAGTGCAGGCGGAGCTGCTTGAAGGACTACCTGCAAGTTTTGCCCCGGCTTTGCTTGTTATTCCAATCTTGTATTTTTACGATAGCGAAATACCCGCTTTGGTCTACTCTAGTCTAACTTTGGAATACAGGAATTCGTTTAGTTTCTATTTTTGCATGGTACTTGATGCGCTAGTCCTGATACAATCCACGATTGTAGCTTACTATATTGCTTTTATTTTATTAGGCACAATTACATCCTTGAATCTTAGGATTCACAATTTACATAGAAAAATCAAAGAATCCGTCGAGGATTCCAAGATTTCTCATAGTCGGACGGGAGCTATGGAAACTTCAATTATAATGGTTTCTAAAATATCAACAAGTTCAACTGCTGACATTTGCACATCCATGAGAGAACTACAGTTGGTCCTCCAGTATTTCAATCTTGGATTATCCAATGTTGTTTTTGTTGTGAAAACGTTTTCACAAAACATTGCAGTAATTTTATTATTTACAGCTGCTATCGTTTATTCCAAGTACAAGGCTATTGCTGCACTAAATCTTATGTATTGCTTTCACGTGTCTTATGTGTTCATTGGCACGTTTGACCCTGCTTGTTCTATACCGGCAGAAATTCAAACCATGAAGCGATGTGCCGTTAAATCTTCTAGCGACTTTTTGTTTCGTGTAGCGAGGAAAAAATATTTGAGTATTGTTAAGTCCTTTCCGGAAAACGGGCTTAGGGTGGCGAGTTTCGGGGAGTTAGAGCGGAGTATAACTCCGGAGTTCATACAGTACGTTGTTACGCAGGTTGTGTCCTTGTTGGTATCCTCATAAGGTATAATGTTTAATTATTTTATTATACTTTGTTATTTATAAACTGCCGGTATTGTATGTAGCTGTTGGTTTGCCTCAGGAAGTTATGGTATAAACATTTTAGCTGTTAAAAATTTGTTTGTGGTCTGCATGTTAAAATTAGTAGAAATATTGTGTATTAATAGTTGCATTAACCATGTTCAATTTGGGCTTCTTATCAAAATATACATCACAATATGTCATTTACCGACTCTAACTTATCTCCGGTTTACAGGCCATGCGTAATTTTAATTATTAAAATTGTTTAGTGTTGGATTAGCGTTGAACCAGAATTGGAATTACTGCTACAGGTTCTTGGGTAGATGGCGCGCGAGTGTATAGCGACCAAGTCCTGGAGTAGATGTCAAAGATACCTGGAACCACAATAAAGTATTGGATTACACCTCTGTAGCATTTTTGTTATTGCGTTTATGAAGAATATTAAAATAAACGTCATTAATTCGCTTCAATAATTAATTTTACAAGCACATGATTTATAACTTATGAGAATTCAAAATCCGCCACTTACCCACAGCTACGGTCGCGTAGTGGTCATCACTCTGCAACGCCCTCTTGAATATAGAATACTTAACTTTATCCTGCCCATCGTCTACTTCCTCGCTCAAGATTTTCTTGAAAGTTGTCATGCAATACGGAGCAGTAAACTTTTTGATTGTCTCGTGCCTTTCATGACTGCTGCTCATAAACCAGACTTTTTCAGGGGTTCTGCATCTTAGAAACCTACAAAAAATCCATCCAAATGAAAAAACTGATATCCTCTTTAAGGAAAAAATAAAATTTAGCAGATGATTATTATTAATTGTAGATTAAACTAACTGATTGCAATGCGAATACGCAGCTCCTCTTGAAATCTTTTCCAGAGAAACTTCCGACTCGGATTTTCCCTTCATGTCCGGGCTTATTTCAATGTTAAAAGCCTGAGGACAGCTATCGTCCTCGTTCCCCTCTAGGATAATGAGGTTCACCGCAAATCCGTCAGATGTCCCGCAACCCTCATCCTTTACAATCTCTAGGACCTCATCAAGAGTCCTTGCTCTGAGGATTGCCCTTAATATGAACAAATGTGGAGACCTTTCCGGAAATACTTGTTTAGGGAATATGGAATTTATACTGTGGACGATGCCGTAATAATTGTAGCCCATCGTCCCTCCCAGGAGCATACCAGGGTAGGACAAAGTTGTAAATTTTTCTAAAAGTTCCCCATCTTCTGATATTACTTCTGCAGATACTATGTAGAAATTATTTATCATCTCTTTTAAAGCGTCTTCAGTGTGTCCGAGTAAAACCTGTAATTCAGGATTTCCATCACACAGCTATTGTGGCCAAGTTGAAACAAATCTAGGACAAGCCATAAGCATGGACGGCTCGTGAAATGCGCTTCAATGTTTGTCAACAGAATTAGGCATAGGCTTGCTTGCATACCTCCGCTTTTACCTGTTTGTCAAGCTCAAAGACAAGTCGGGTACTAGCAATCGTATAAGAGGCGTTAATTTTTTCCCTCCCTCCTAAACACCAGCTGCCTTTGCTTGCCCTTGCTCTCCCCTTACAAAATATTGTCCATGCCTTTTATATTTCATACCTGCTCCTCCCCATTCATTATGAGGGTTGTGCATCCCTTGGACCCTTCGTCAGGACGTTTCAATCCATTTTGTCCCTCTTCAGGTTCGTGGGGATCAATTAAGCCTTCTATATGCAGGAGGTAAATCTACAAAGAGATATGAACACAAGGGGTTAAAGCAGCTGCGGTTTTGCAGAATTCCCTCCAAAATTATCCAAATGCTTTAGACAGGAAACAGTAGTATCTGCTTTCTCCGCTAGAATTTTCTCCAAGGGCTCCTCCATCCAAGTCCTTTGAGCCTCTTTCAGCTAAATACAGTTTTAAATCAAGCGGGATGGAAAGTATGTGTACGTACATGTTCAAATGGAATCTTTGCTCCGTCCGAAATCCCTTGAAGCTCTTGAAGATATCCAGGGAATCGTTTCTTAGCTACTGCCAAACTTGTATCGTAAATCCTTTTTCCTTCTGATGATTCATTAAGAGGAATTAATTCATCCTGAAGATATTTGTAGGACTGGAAGAAGTCTTCAATCAAACCCTTGAATGTCCGTCCCTAATAACTCAATTAATTTAATTCATTTATTAAAAGATCATCCAGTAAATTGATGTGGCAGTATAGATCAATTGAGGGTCACGAGGAACATGTCAACACATCAAGTAGAGTTGCAATTTGATTAGGCGGAGGAAGGGTGAGCATACTCAATGTCACACGGGGCTGTGAAAATCCTTGCATGGTATGTGACATTGAATTTGTTCACCCTTAACAGGAGAAATCTGGATTCAATATAATATTCAATATGATTCCATGCTCATAAAAGTGAAACCAAGGAACTAACCACGTTGAATCCAATTTGATAATGCGTCCCTCTGACGTGAAGATACGGAACCTGTTCTTGTCTTCGAGCATCGTCTTTCTTCGCTTCCATTCTTCTCCAAGCACGAAACGTTTCTATGTCAGAAGAATCCATATTTGTTGTAAATTATTTGCCAAAGTAATTAAAAATCGCAATAATTTTTAATCGCGAATTTATTTCAGAGTCTGCATTTATTATAACCGAATCCGCTTCAGTCCAATCAATAAATGCATGCATCTGCTAAATCGCGAAGCAAATTAGCATCAGAAAAGAATAGACAGTATAAATGAACTGATAAAAATCACTGTCGGATTTTAGCAATGGAATAGATGATAATCACACCTGTCTCACATTCCACTACGTAAATATAGAAAAACATATCTAGCAATCCAGCCCTCTGATTGCTCATGGTCAGAAACAAAGGATTTATAAACAAAAACAATACCTTTTATTAATCTGAATGAATTCACAAGGTCAAACAGCCGTATAATTGCAAATAATCCGAGATTCAAATTGCACAGAACTGCAGAAATCACTACCTCGAAGTTACAAGCACAGTAATGAGCCGAATTTTTAAAACAAAAATTATCTTCAACAGAGGCCCTACAGAATTCTGAAGAAAGGAAACATTGCTATAGCTGATTAGCTATATGAACTTCTTACAGAATGGCAAAAAGCGGCCAGCGGTTTAGCAAACTTACATATGCGAACTGGAGGAAGGCGCGATGCAAACTAAGACTTTGCCGTCTTCTAGCACAGCGTCTTATCATAATTTAACAGACATTTGATTGCAGAAAAAAGGATTGGAGTAGCCCACAACGCTTCCAACCACATATACTCTTAATCCTAAATCACATTTGTTACTATGCAGCTTAACTAAATAAACTTCGTTCATGGGTGGTTGGTGGTTCTTTGGTGAAACTTTAGAATTCGGTATTTATTTGGCAAACATTATTCATTAATTCGCTCTCCACCAAGCCCCCTAATTTTTTCAATCTTGATTCAGCTTAGCAGACTATTTAAGATTCTGCAAGTGCTCGAAGCTATGATCGTTGCTCATGCATGCTCATGAATAAATATTTGCGGGATGAAAGGAGCGGGATTTGTGTGAGCTGGTGTCATTTACTTCTCTTCTCTGCCAGTGATGTTATCGTGCACTGTACATATTTGAGTGTTGAAGCCCAAGCACATTTCCTTTCAATGACAGAGGTTATATAGATGATTTAAATAAGTGAAGGGAAGAGTTTATTGAAGAATAGGGTGACTATGCGATAATGGGAATGATAAAATACAAGACGCGGATGAAAATGTGTATACAGAAGAGACAAAGTGTAAATAAGTTACAGCAATAAGTCGTAGCTAGCACATTAGCAGCGCATGCGAAGATTCTGGTTAGAGTTTATATCAGACATTAAGTTAATCTGGTTTTTGATAATGACTTAAACAAGACTTGATGTAGTTTTCCATGCGGAGCAATTGGCTTGAATTTGTTTTTCAATACATTCTCTTCCTTCTCTTTCATCTTTTGTCTTTGGTAGCTTAAGCTGCAACTGCAACTTTATCATCTGTGGTTTTGCGTGAAAGATTCTGAAAGTTATGCTGCTTGTGTTTGTGCAAAAAAAAATGCGATTTCCAAGATTTGGTTTAAGAGAGATTAGTAGAGAGATTCTAGAGAATCGTGTTAGTCAAGTTTTGCATACATTTCTAGATTTCTTGACTTTTTGTATGAAAGATTTTGGATAATTTCATGGAATTTGTAAGATCATGTTCATGATTGATGCGGGAGGATATGAAGGATATTGATGGGATGGAAAATTTGTCTTGACGTATGTATTGTAATATTCTGAATAAAGAGTACCACGTGCATGAGAGATGCCATGTCAACAAAAGCTGTATCAATGTCAGTCAGCTAGAGCTGGAGCTAAATTCAAGTTTTTTCTTCTCATCTCTCATCAACACCATCAGCTGTAGCTATAGGTAAACGCGGTTTGTCAACTAAAGTAACATCTATTGGAACTCTTAGTATGATTAGGGAAAAGCCACAAGGAGGTTTGTAATTTTAGGAGAGTTGGGGTTTTCTTAGGCAAGTGAGGTTCGGAGAATTTTGGGGGGTTTGCAAATTATATTTGTAAGAGATTTTCTCCATAGTTTAGTTGCGAATAATTTTTATTATTAGTTACATCGGTTAACAAACAAAGAACATTAGACATTAAATCTGAAGGCATCTGACACGTGTGACGAATGTTTCATGACTGGAAAGTTACTCGGCATCAAAATCTAGCAATTGCAACCATCATTCCTCAATTGTTACAATATTAGTTGCCTGTGGGGCGCTGTGGGATTTTCATAATATGTTAGCTCATATTTTATTACATCCGGTTAAAATTCTTCAAAAACTATTTCGCAAGCCTTTAGGATTTTTTATCCATGGACTAATTATATTTTACATTCATTATGTGAACAAGACTTAAAGCCATAGGAATGTACCTGGACAAACCTGCCTCCGTACATGAATCTATGGAACAACGTGTGTTGTGTTGCATTAGGTTAGGCTTGGAGATGATCAGGTAAGTATGGAGTAGCGCTAAGTTGCGCGTTTAATTTATTGAGTGATATCGTTTTCGTATATTTACATTATCCGTAAAGATTGCAAATGTTCTACAGATTTAGGATTATGGAATTTCCTTGAATTTGGTATAGAAATTTTAGATCGCTCCTAGACTTTAGACGCTATTAGACTTTGGTTGGTTTCTTGGATGCATATGATATTAGGATTGTAAACATTAATAGTATGGAGTGCTAAGAATGAGCAATTTGCTATTGCATTCAGTAACTTGAGTTCATCAAGCAGAGCGAGCTGCAGATAGCAGTATCCTCAGTCATTTTTACCTGAAATCCTACATATGTATGGTTGAACAAGACTTGTAGAGAGGGGGAAAGCTGGAGCCAACAGAGGAAAGATGACAGAGTATCGTGATAAGGAAGGCTGGAACTGGCTGAAGCGTATTAAGCATGGATTTGGGATCTGTATGAAAGCGGGTGTTGTATGCTCTCTGCTACTTTTGCTATGCTGGAAAGTGCTGGAGTAAAATTTACCACCTCTGGACTGGAACCAATGTTCGTAGAAAGTATTTTCATCCCCTTTGTGTTGCCAGCAGAGCTTAACTTTCCCTCCGGAATTTCCCCACACTCGATCCTGGTTTCATAATCCCGCTAAAATAGTTCAGCATCAAAGAATACTCGGTTTCCGGGCGCTACTACGTTATGGTACCTGCAAATCCATCAAAGTAAGAGAGCGTTACATAGACTTTGTTGCAAGTCCACAGGTTGGTTATACTGGGGACTGGGGACCCTGAACAAAGAACAAGGAAGAGATACGAATTCCAGAGAACCGCCAATTTACAAGTGATACATGAACCATTAATGCATACGGCGCGAATGTGGATAATTGACGTGAAGATGCATGAGTTAGATGCTTACGCTTCATTCTAAAATTAATTGCATCATATTGCTTGCAGATTTCAGGAAAAGGCCAGCTTTGTTGAGACTTTCAACTTGAGAGACCAAAACTGCAAAGGTATACTAAACCTATTGGAGGAAAACGAATTTACCCAGCGCGGGTAACAGCGTTACCCTGGCCAAGGTTGTCCTCCATGCGCCTACAAGTCCATCACATTATGATGATCAGCGTCAAAAGCTCACTTATTGCTTACACTAAAATGACCTAACCAACATTTACTAACACTGTCATTTTTGACAGCGATAGATATGCATGGAGGTGGATTAAAGTTGACATTTAGCAATTAACTTCTCCCTTGCATGCGGCTAATCCCAGAAAATTATGCTTTCAAACACGAAGTTACTAATATTGCTATTAAATAATATCGTGCGATGCTTCCAATCAATTTATTGAGCGATTAATGTTACAAAACTATAATCCGCATGTAGGAAATACTTTATTATATACCTACTTTTAGTAATGTACGGAAAAATTTGGGACTAAGAACTTGCTCTTACGAGTTTCACCATATCACCTCTCATTTTGTTACTACCTGAATGACATTGCGTTTTTCTAACGCTAGCGATTTAATCCCACAATCCTTAATTATGCCAATCAATAAATTACAATTCTACATGCAGCACAACTTTATTTGGATTACGCAGGACGCTGAGCCTTTAATTGACGTGCCATAAGTCATGTAACTTATATTTGATCTTGTTATGCTTTTAACGTAGCTTGCATGAGCATCAATGAGAATGATTTATTTTAATTAATTATAAATTTCAATTCCAGTTTTGTCGGTCCACATATAAATAAAACTTTTAACTATGGAAAGTAACAGTTGAACAAGAGGCCAGATCCGAGAAGTTAGGTAGCGTTACAGGAATATATCGAAATTTTTGTAACGTTCTACTTTTCATTTAAGGTTCTCATTCATTTTCCACACTTACAATTTAGCTAGAATGAGGACTTCCTTCTCGGTTCTGACCTTGTTGGTCGTTCTAGCTGCGCTTTGCTCCACGGTAAGCCACTGCCAAATTAATTTTGAACAATTCATTCATCAACGAAACCCGCTCTTCCAGGGCTTAATCAAAGCTAGCCGATCTGGTTTTCAACTGAACTGTGACTACTTAACTGGCTGCATGCCAATTCTCGGGTTTGATTAGCTATAAATACAAGGTCTTGGATTCCTCAAACAAATCCCAATGTCTAGTCCCAAAGATGTATTACATATATTTGTATATTCCGATTCAACTAAATCATGAATTAATAATTTAATTTCGTGATCACAATTATTGGTCACCATTTCAGGTGGAGGCACAGAAAAAACGTAAAGCCCAAGGAGGCGGAGGTGGACTAGGAGCCATGGCTAGCAAGTTTGGAATATCTCCCGAGTGTATTACGTTTATAAAACAGTAAGTAAATTCCAATGGTTCATTTCCTCCACTCAAGTGCCGCGGTATGATACATGTAAGCTTTTTGCCTGCAGAATCCTATTCGATGGAGGCGAGTTCAGTATTGCAAAATTGGCTAATGTTGCCACAAAGATACCAACGTTGGCGATGCAACTCTTGATGCCCAATCCATGCACTGAGATTGTTTCAAAAACTATGGCTAAACTACAGGATTACAATATTAATCTCGGAGGTTCTTCCAAATAGTTGCTCTTGATTCCAGTTTGTTCCGCTTCTAATTTCAGTCCGATTGTTTATTATTACCACCAAACTGTGTAACGCAAATCCAAATAAACTCTACTCCGGTTTGAAAATGGCAGGGCTAGAGCCATAATAAATGCCATTAATTTTGACATATCTATTTCCAGTTCAGAATACAAGTACTTGCAGTGAACGTAACTATGGGGTGACATGACATAAATTTTTAGAAACATATCCGTAGCAGCATTTTGACAGCCTTCGTATTTTCGAAAATAAGCACAACGATTTCAAGAAAATTCATCTAATTACCTTCGAGCCTAAATTCACGAACGAGGTGTGATTACGTAATTTGCTTCGGAATAATTAATAGGTAAAAACATAATCATGAATATCAAAAATATCATCCCCTATTTAAGATGTAATGCAAAATATCATTCCAAGAGAAAATATCCTTAGAGTGTATTTTCTCCTTTCCCCGGGAAAATATTCTCAAAATCATATTAAATGCAAAGTTAATTCAAATAATAAATCGATAACTCTATGCAATGTGATACAATTGAACGTAATTACATTGGAATTACCTCCGGCAGTTTCCAAAAGATATTACGATAGCATTTACATCAAACTTAGTACGATAAAATCCCGCTTGGCAGTGCTACGCCTGCCTGCAGTCAACCTTCCGAAACCTTAAGCGAGAAAAGCCCATTTCTCTTGAAGCAGGAAAAGTTTGGAAAAGTCTCAACGAGTTTCCATGTAACGCTTATGGCAAGCCTACGATTCTCTCTTACGCTTGTTCTCTTTTTCTCGCTCTTGGTTTTGATCCTGGCTGGCAACACTTCCGATTTCCTCCACCGCCGTCATTGCCGCCACCACATCCAATTTCTTTTTTATTCAATAATGCCCGTTAAATATTTCCCCGGATGCGCATCTCTTTCATAAGCCAATATTAAATCTTATCCTTCCAATGTATGTATGCTTATTGCAGTAAATGATTTAATTACAATTTACTTAGAGATATTTTAAATGAGCGACAACAAGTCTGCTATCAGTTGTGGAAAATTTCTCACTGCTCTTGTCTACATTATTTGAAGGAAATTCAAAGCTAAAAGACACGGACAGAGAAAACAAATTAAAATTATAATTAATTAATCGCGGAGAATTCAAAATTAGTAAAGTAAATTAAAGTAAATATGAAAACAGCTGTTGAAATTATGGAAAACTTTACACGGTTTAACGTCGTACAGTTTGGTGAAATGCATTGCCTTGAGAATATTACATCTGCAAGTTAATGATGAGCTTGGTGTTGTAAAGATAATATGCTTGGATTGTTAAGTAAATGAATTAGCCTGAGGCGTATACATGCTACAGTTAAGTGTATGCTAGAGCGGAGAGCGTTAGAAACAAAGTCATTTAACTTTACATTCACTTTTCCATTTTGAAAATTACAAGAGCAAGTTGGTTGGTAACGCATGTAAAATTGCAGAGGCTTCAGAAACATCTCTCCACTCTTTATGTTTTTCAAAGCTGCACAGAAAACAAGCAAGATAGCTGGGTCAATCCTACTTGAAATGCATTCAAACGACTCTTTTATGCTGCTACCCTTCCCAAGGAAGTAACACAACCTTCATCTCCTGCGACGCATTTCCACCAGCATGCATGAAAGCCATTAACGATTTTCAACCAAAGATATTTCGACGTTGACTCGGAATTTCGAAAATCTGAAAACACCAATGAATTTCTTGAAGCCTTGGCTATCGAACGGTATAACTTTTCTTTGAAAAAGTCGATTATAACTGCCTTAAATGAATAATTAAATTTTAACACGTCAAAGAGTGAGTTGGAAAAATGTCCTAGATGGTGGTCAGTTTTTGGTGGTTTTCCTAAAATTTCGCCCTACGTTCCACAATAGAATTTTATGTTACCCTGTTCAGATTTGCATAGGCTACCAGATGGTAAAAAAATATTTTCAATAAAACTGGTAGTTTTTTCAAAATTTTATGAAATGTAGCGATACTCCTTGTGAATCCACCATTGTTTCCATGGTTTTGAACTTGTAGCGTGTTAAATAATAAAGTTGGAAAAATAAAAGTTACAGATTTGGAAAGAGGAGTTTTTCATTGTACAAATGACAATGATGGATGAAAATCTAATTGGGATTTGTAATCGTAAATAATTAAAAATCAAAAGGAGAAAAGCACATGAAGAGTCATTTGGTGGGTCGAAGTTGTGGTAGATTTGACAGAGAAACGGAGGGTGGCTCTATTACGTCCGTCCGCTCCTACTTTACCATCTCTCACTGTCCTCAATCCTTGTAATCGCGCATTGTCGTTCACAACATTCGCTACGTACTTTCACGTGTCTCAAAATCTGAAGAAATTCAAAGCTCTTTAGCTCATTTTTCCAAGGAAAATCAACAAAACTTCAACAAAAGGTAATTGGGAATTAAATCCATCATAATTTTAATTCGGATTTAGGTTATATTCAGGTGAAAATCGAGCAGCTGTAGGGCCATATTTTTTGGAAGTTGAATAGGTTTTGGTTAGAGGTAACTGAGATTCAGTTTTCAGATTTTAAATTTTTACTTTATCAAGGATAATATTTTTAAATGCAAAATTAATTATTAAGTATTTTATAATTGGAAAACCTGGTTTAGAAATTTTAAGAAAATTGCATCTAAAATATTTCTTTAGCTGCTACATCAGGTCATATACGTGCAGACAGTGTTAAGAGACAATAGTTATAGCTCTAAAAGGAATTATTATTTTATCAAGCTAGTTGAAACCAAAATTAACGCATTAAATTTGGAATTTCGGCGCACTAGTTGAAAAGAGTTCATTGCTGTCCTGTATTTGATGATTGAATACTAATCTTGATTAATCTTTCAACAGTTAAATCATGTCTGCTGTTACTGAGCAACCCGCTGCAGCCCCTGCGCCAGCACCCGCGACCCCAGCCAAGAAGGCTGCTAAGGCTGCAAAGCCCAAGACCCCGAAGGCACCCAAGGAGAAGAGCGCCAAGCCAAAGCCATCTCACCCAGCCTGGGCTGAAATGATGACCGCTGCCGTTGCTTCCTTGAACGAGAAGGGTGGTTCATCCGTTGGAGCCATCAAGAAGTACATCTTGGCCACCTACAAGGTGGACGCTACTGACAAATTGGTCAACCTCCGCCGTGGATTGAAGAAAGCAATTGCTGACGGAAAGCTGGTCCAGGCCAAGGGCAAGGGTCTTGCTGGAAGCTTCAAGGTAGGACAAAAGACCAAGGCTGCCAAGGAAGCCAAGCCAAAGAAGAAGGTTGTAGCCGCCAAG
The DNA here is from genome assembly GCA_906901655.1 of Sminthurides aquaticus. Taxonomy (NCBI): domain Eukaryota; kingdom Metazoa; phylum Arthropoda; class Collembola; order Symphypleona; family Sminthurididae; genus Sminthurides; species Sminthurides aquaticus. The sequence goes on from CAJQTT010000010.1 coordinate 7,035,503, forward strand.
AAGCCCGCTGCAGCCAAGAAATCAGCGTCACCAAAGAAGCCCAAGGCAGCCGCTGGCAAGCCTAAGGCAGCTAAGCCAAAGGCCGCCGCCGCTAAGAAGCCCGCTGGAGAGAAGAAGGCAAAGGCAGCCAGCCCCAAGAAGGCCGTCGCAGCTAAACCCAAGGCAGCGAAACCCAAGTCACCGAAGCCAAAGGTCGCCAAACCGAAAACTGTCAAGCCTAAAGCTGCAGCACCCAAGAAGGCCGCCGCACCCAAAGCCGCTGCCAAGGCAAAAACACCAAAGGCTCCAAAGGCACCCAAGCTAAAAACGACCAAGAAGGCAGCAGCCAAGCCAGCAGCGCCAGCATCCCAGTAAATTAGCCCCTTTGGTAATTAACAAATAGCGTATAGAATAGAGTTAGGTAAACATAGGAGGATGCTTCCGTGATTGCTTGCTCTTATTTAAGGGTAGGACGATGTACGGTGTTTCATCAATTTAACTTACCATGTAAATATTTTTGGGACTTTGTGAAGTTTTTTCCATATAATTATTAACAAACCTTCACATTTCCCAGGTACGGAATGATTGTGTTGATCGACATTAGCTAATGTTAAGTGGGTTAGCTAGATATAACTGACTTTTCTTCGTTATCATTGTAGTATATAGTTATAGATTATTATCGATCTCACAAGAGTCTCACCATTTATTAGCAATAAGCACCGAAAAGAAAGATTTATCATTGTTTACTGTTTTATGAAAGAGAGAGTGTGTAAATTAATATTACGGTGACTACTTCAAAGTAGTGTAATCAGGTTATCCTGGTTGTGCTTCTGACAAAGAGATTTACTCAATTGAATTCAGCGTAATATCCAATGTTCATCAAAACTGTAATGCTGTAACATCTTTTAGCATGCAAGCAAGAGTATTGATTGTAATAACCAGGGAAATCATTTTATCGTACTAACTTGGTCTTTGTACACTCTCATCCATACTTGATACTTATTGTACAGCTATGAACTAATTACAAATAGCTTTAGTTGTAATTGAACAACAAACAACAAGTCTTACCGAATCGACATCTTTTAGACGTCTTTTCGAGTGCAATGAAAATATATTCGACAGACATTTTTAAATAAAAGTCGCAATTATAACGTTATATGAACTTGATTTGAATCGTCGTACTTTAATTGTCATTTAAGTTACTTCACAGCTATACTTAACAGCTTGGAAATGCATAAGTTACATACTCGAAACACGGGAAATTTTCATAATCTGCGTCATCAACAACTGCGTTTTCATCAAGCTCGCATACGTACTTCGTCTTAATAAAACTTTGAAGCACCTGCAGTAAAACTGCGCAATCCTACGTCATCACAATTACTTAATTCAGTAAAATCCATCTTCAAAATTAGCGCCAACATTTCCAGCATTAACTGTAATTAGACATTCTGCTAGTTGTCTTAGCAAACTCCCGAAATTCATGCACGCTTTCTCCTAAAATTACCCGGGCTTTCTTGCATCTCCGAACAAAGAAAATGATTTTATCCCGCCAAAGCCAATTAATTTGCTATCATTACTACTTGATTGCATTGCCAGATGTTTAATAAAACACCTACCAAATTAAACTGTAGTTAATTCATAAACGCAGTTAACTAAAGCATGGTTTCCAACATATTTAGATGCTTATCATCACCTCAGCGCAGACCCTATCTGTAATTGAATGCAAGCTAGAAAATTAATGAGAATCAGCCTATATGCAAGCTTAGATATTAAATTAACATGCATATTTAATTACAGCAAGCCTTAGTCACCATGGAAACTGGAACCAGCGGTTGAATTAATCACAATTAAATAGAAATAACATTGGTTAAGATGCATGCAGGATGTAAGCCCATCCCAAATTCCTTGTTGAAATCCTCTTGGAAGAAAGTCCATGCTTCAGCATAGGGACGAGACGGATAAAAACAGCTTGCTTCTCTTCCTCCGTCTCTTTCTCCATATACGTGGTATGAGGTGAAATGGTTAATTGCTGATTTAAGAGGGTTAGAATTTGAATTTGAAAAGGCTGATGTCACCATCGGATTCCTCGAAGCAAGACGCATATTTTGATGGATTTTGTTTTTTCGAAATGAGTTTGGAAAAAATTGAAAAAAATCATAAAAATTAGTATTGCTAAAAAGGCCAGGCGAAAAGTGTCCGTGGGTGATGGTGTTTAGGTTGAATTATTAAGGAAGTTGAAAATAATTTCCGGGTAAATTTTACATGTTCTTGTAGGTGAAGCAATGGAGATTTTAAAAGTAAAACTGAAATTTGGCTCAGTTTTGAAAATTTGATGAAATTTCATCGTTTTTACGGCTGCATTTTGTAAAGAGTACAAAATTGGCGTAGTTTTTGGCTTGTTGCGAAAAAACTGTGTGGTGTAGAAAAACACAATTTGCATCAACTTGAAGATTGAAATGTGGGCTACGTGTAGATATGAAATGTTTTTGAAAATTTCAACGGTGAGGTCAAAATTTTGAGCGGAAAGTACATTTGAGAAACACATAAAGTAGGAGAGAAAGAGGCTTTTCGTGCGAAGCTTTCGAGAGAAGGAAGAAGGTGGCTCTATTACGTCCGCGCTCGGAAAGCTCCGTCCTATACTTTTTCCTTATGACCTCAATCCCATTTCCCATTCCCCTTCATAAGCTGTGTTGTACGCACTGTGAACAGAAGCCCTGAACGAGAGAAAGAAGAGAGAATCTGCCACCACGAGACGAGACTTTTCACTTCTCACTTCTCACATACACATTACACCAAAACATTGAGAATTCAGCTGATTTTTCTCACGTCGCCCACAATCCAAAGGTAAGCAAGGGGTTGAAAATTTTAATTAATTGAAATTAGGTTAATTAATTTTGTAGAAAGCAAATTATTTTGAGAGCAGTTTTAGTAGAATCGTGGCGGGGAAGAATAGGCGGGAATAACGGACAATGGCTATAACAGATTAATAACTGTGGGATAACTTAATTAGTTTTCTGAAACATTTTTGGAAATTAAGGAAATTGAATCAAATTTACAAAGGCGTTAGATAAGGGGAAGAAAATTTAATTGTAAATTAGCTTGTACAGATTGACTGTTGTAAGGAAGTTGGGGGTGTGCATGAATTTTGGAGGGGTTAGTTCAATACAAAGGGTGGTTATGATGACAGGTATTGAAGAGGAGGTGGGATTGTGGTGGTTCGACGCTATAGGACGGGGTAATTAGTTTGTTCGTTATAGCGGTCGTTGAAAATTTATGAGACGTCTGTCGTTCTGTAGTAATAGTCACAGTCAACAGGAAGGAGGACGAGACGGTGTTACGAAAGTGGGGAGGAGTCATAATGGGAATGAGGTTGCTTAATTACAGGCTGGAGGGAATAGCGTTATCGCTGAATAGGTTGATGACGCTAGTTGTATAATTGTTGGTAGGATTATCTTGGAGTTATGCAGTCTGTAAATTGACATTTTAAATTATTAGCGCCATTAAGGCAGAAGGTTGTAGTTAGAGTTTAGTGGATTATCAAACTTGGGCATTAGAATTTTGGCGGCAACCTTTAAAGGAGATAATTCGAGTTTGTTACTGATTGAACATGGTTACTAATTAAATTTCTAATTCTTGTGCCGTTACAGATAAACACTGATCAACATGTCTGCTGAAGCTGCTACCGCTCCCGCCTCTGCCGCACCTGTGGAGAAGAAGGCCGCGAAACTGAAGAGCCCATCCAAGGCTGCTGCTGGAAAGAAGGCTTCTCATCCGCCATGGTCTAAAATGGTTGTAAGCGCTATTAAGGCTTTGAACGAGAAGGGAGGTTCTTCAATCCTTGCCATTAAGAAATACATTTTGGCCAACAATGCTGGACTTGACCCTGAGCGGGCTCAGGCATCCCTGAAACGTGGACTTGAGGCTGCTGTCAAAGATGGGAGCTTGGTTCAAACTAAGGGAAAAGGATTCTCGGGATCGTTCAAGTTGAGCGCAAAGGCCGCGAAACCAGCCAAGGAGAAGAAGCCTGCAGCTAAGAAACCTGCGGCCAAGAAGCCTAGTGCCAAGAAGCCCGCTGCGAAGAAAGCTGCTGGTGCCAAGTCGCCCAAGAAGGCCGCTTCTCCCAAAAAGGCTGCCAGCCCTGCAAAGAAAGCTGCTGCGCCCAAGCCCAAGAAGCCTGCTGGTGAAAAGAAGGCTGCGAAGCCAAAGGCATCTCCCAAGAAAGCTGCACCAAAACCGAAAGCCGCTGCGGCACCCAAGAAGGAAGCTGTACCAAAGGCAGCAAAACCAGCAGCACCCAAGGAAGCTAAACCAGCTGCACCAAAGGAAGCCAAACCTGCTGCACCAAAAGCCGCCAAACCAGCTGCACCAAAGGAGGCGAAACCAAAGGCACCAAAAGCTGCCAAGCCCAAGGCAGGAAAGGTCACAAAAGCCGCCAAGCCAAAGGCACCCAAAACCCCTAAGCCCAAGTCAACCAAGAAAGCAGCGTCTCCAAAGAAGTAAAGCGTCTCCAAAGAAGTAAAGCGTCTTTTCAAATATTTGTTAAAATCTAATACGATAGGTTCTATATGTCCAGGATGCCGAGTTGGATGAGGGTTGTATACTGTAAACTTTAAAATGTATATTGTGAGAGGAACATTTGTATTTATATGAATTTTGAGAGAGACGTTATATGCTCATCTCATGTATATTGTTCTCATGTGTAATCTTAAGTAGGCTTAAAACGGTGCACTGCCATCATGTAGGCGTTAATGATTAGTAGTGTGTGAGAACAGAGTCTTGTTGATAATATTTTGAAAAGATTCTTTGAATTTCTGTATTAACTTGATGAATGAGGAGTGATCTCTTCATCAAGTACGCATAGATTTGTTTCGAATATCTAAGTTTTCTCCAAAAAAAACTAATCGTTTGGCAGCTTTTGGCAAGTGCTCTGGGTTCTTTCTATGTGATTTGTTAGTTTACAAACAACAATCTTTTAGCTTTTAGTCGTTGTTGCACACATTCTACAAGTTGTAGAGTTTTAGAAAACTAATTTTACTCAAAACATTACATGATAATATCCTTATTCCAATTGTTATTATGTGTAGGACAAAGAGGCGTGTACTATTTGTTGATTATCACTACGTGTAATACCTTCCCTGGACGGGATCAAGTACAAAATGCTTTACTTGTAAGAAATATGTGCAAAATTAATTAATTGGAATATCAACTATAGCCTCACTCACTCGTATAATGTGTTTAGAATTTAGAAAATATATTATAGTTATCAAAATTCGATTATTTTGTTAGAAAATTTTCAGTTTACTGGAATGAAATTGTAATTCGATACTTTTTTTAGCAATATTACAGATTTTACGCAATTTTGTCCTTACCGTAATGTTATTACAAGGACTTGGAAAGTGCCTATTTCTTAGGACCAACTTCCGTTGCTGTAGTAAATATTTAACATGAACTTGCCTTTGCAATAGATCTATAGAGGATGACTCTTTCCATTTCTTGGAATATTTATAGCAACATCTTGTTATTCCAGCTTTGTATCTATTAAAGTGACGTGTCTATATTTATATTGTCGTAACTTTTCAGTGTTTGTTATCCTCGAAACTTTTGTTTTCACCCAACGCCTCTGCACTACGATACACGAACACTAGCAATTTTACAGGGTCAAGGTCTGCCTGTTTCCTAGGATTTTCATTCTTTCTCTATAAAACCTCCCTGCGCAAATCCAAGCGAATCCGATCGTAAATGTCACATCAATAACCATCGAACTAAGGAGCGTAAAATCATAAAAAAAAGTTTACTGTACCACGACGATTTAACAATAGAATTCCAATTTCTCCGCTCCGCTCACTGATTTCATCCACCTCCACAGGAGATAGTAAATATTTGATTTTGTTTTTATTTCTGCAAGTATATAGCCGACATGCTGCAACAAGCTTAAAGTAACGAGAAGAAGATACAAAATACTTCGAAAGCCAGCCAAAAATGTTTCTACTGCCCAACTTTACTCTGCGAATAATTTATTGAAATTACTATCAGGACGCGTGAGATTTTTTTCATGATTGTATCAAGGGGAAGCCGAGAAAAACAAGATTTATATGCTCGACATCCGGCAGCTTGAGTTACATGTCCGTTGTTAGCCAGAGACAGCCGTTAAGCTTTGAAAATACCCGTATGCAAGGTAGAAGGTAGTGGTGGTGGTGCGATACGAGACGCTTTCCGTACAGACGGGAGGAGCCAATAACGAAACCCACGCTGATAAATATAGCGCTTTAAGTGAAAACGAAGCGTACGTATATAATAAAATATTTATGCGAAACGAGAGAGATGTAATATTTGTCTCAAATCCGGGTATTTGAATCCGTCCGAACCGAAGGATTACACGCCAGGGCGATATCATTTTATTTCTCGTAAAATTTGTTCCCACAAACCTCATTAACGAGGAATGAGAGACATGGATAGAGAAATCTTAAAGAAGCTACCAAGGTAACTTTTAGCACCAGTCCCGTCTTTTGCAGCTGCGGGTAAACATCATCAGTCCGATAGGGATTGCAAGAAGAATTTTGTTATAAGTAGATGCTCCGCTTTCTCATAAAAATTTCTTCGTGTTGGTTTCAATTACAACTTGTGTCTCTTTCGTTTGTGTGCTGTTTCTTGTTTCGTCGTGATCAAATTGTGCAATCAAAACTGGTGGTGGAATCTTTGCTAGAAGCAGTGCCATTCATAAATCCGAAATCGGAGGAACTGAACAGTTTGTCGGATCAAACTGACATTGTGATTGGAAGTATTTTCTTCAACGCTCGTGTCGTTTCAGTGCAATTTTCTTGTTTTCGTGAACGTTTCAGGAAAACTTCAAGATGCCTGTCGCTCTTCTCACGTAAGTTGCAAGTGTTTCTTGAATCTTGGCAACTGCGCGAATATTTTTACCTCCAAGCATGCAGAATATTTAGCTGACTTTAGCAGACAGTAGTTTGCAAACTTTAGCCAGTAGTAACCGCTAAGAAATCTTACGGACATAAAATTGAAACTAACCGCAGTCCAGCTCAAGCATTACTAAAGTTAGTTTTATTAAAAGACGCAATATGTGCGTTAACGGCATCTGGAATTTTGCAGGATGGAGTTTACTCAACCTGCGCCTTCTATGCCAGGTCCATCGCCAAACGTTCGTTTGGTTGCACCCCGGGGCTTAAACGAGGAAGACAAGGCAGCGTTTATCAAGAAACACGCTGTTCAAATGCGGCAAGCCTTTAATAACACCCACAACAAAGGCACGCCGCTAGAGGACATGATGAAGGACGTTCCCGGAATGCTGGCTACTTTGGAGGGGATGGGCTACAAAATTGTTTCGTGTACTTCAAATAGTATTTTCAAGATGCGGGATATGCCGGATCCCGTAGTTCGGGATTGCTACGTTTGGACACTTGTCAAGGAAAGACAGTCCGACCCCGCCTAAAGACAGCAGCTGCAACGCAGAGTAATGCCGGAGAGAGTCTCAGAACGATTCCGTCTCACACGCCCGCTTGAAATTAACAGGGTCATTAGCTAAGATATATTGAGCCTGAGCTGCGAGTAAGCGGCCTGCTTGTTAATAACTCTTTCAAAGCTTTAAAGTATCAACAAGATTGCGAAATGACAGAGTATTTTTAAAATCAAATGATTCGAAACTATTAAAATTCTTTTTAGCTGATGTGAGATGAGTTAATTCAATACTACAGAATCAGACTTGAAATATATTGAAAATAAATGCAATTTATTACGCTGCAACAACTTAATTTGCGCAATTCATTTGATTGTGTTAGCTAGTTTATAATCCTTAAAGCTTAAAAACCAGCTGCGGTTAGCAGATACAATAATAGTAGGCACATGTCAATATAAGTTTAAAAAGACACAAAGTTAGCTTACGCACGAGTTAGTTTCTCCAGAAATCACGAAAGTTACCCAAACGGGTGGTTTTACCCGGGTATGGAATTATAATACGGGTCAATGGAGTTAATGAAGCGTTCGTTTCCAGGATGGTTTGGGATAGATCCAGACAACCGGTTCCTATTCAGTTCTTGTTTGATCTCATCTACGAGTTGACCCACAGTCCAAAGGCAAATGCTTTTATACATTAGGAAAATCATGAGCGGAGCTATCCGAAACAGCTTTGGGGACGTAAGAGCAACCAGGAAAATCAACGTAACTACGGCAAGGATGACGGATTGTATGAGGAACCATATTTTTAGTTGCGTGAAGCTATTCTGAAATTAAAAAAATGCAAGAGAGATATCAAAAAGAAGCGGGAAAAATTTCGGTTTGCATTCACGTTTTTCTCTTTTAAGCTAGTTCACAAACAAAAATAGTGGAAAAAATGGTGAGTATATCTCTCTTAATAGTGCTGTAGCTTGTATATTAGTGGTACTTACATCATTGAGAGAGCGTAGGAGTAGAAAAGATAAACCTGCGTCGAGAAAAGACAAAACTGTAAGAAAACAAGAAGAAAGAGAGGGGAAATGAGCAGCATGTTTAATAACATATATAAATGTGATATTTTAGTAAGCGGGTAGTTCAATCCGAATCCTCTGGTTTCATAAAAGGGAATCGCGAATTGTAAGTAAGCTACCCGCACTCTTCCCCAGCTTCGGTTATAACTTCGGCACAGTGGAAGATGGAACTCGGGGAAACCGTGTGACTAAGGGGCAAGCGGGAATCAGAAATTGAAGTCTTACCTAGGATGGTTCCACTTAGCGCAATCATTTCTCCTAATGTCCCAAAGTATTTCTTCATATCTTCGTCATCGTGAAGGACAAAATAAGCCCATATTATTAAAATGCCGGCACACAAGCCTATGGCTGCTAACATCTACGCCGAGAAAAACATAAAATTCAAAGGAAAGGAGTAGCAAAACACCTTTAGATAAAGAAATAATACCGGATGGAGAAACCAAACCAAATTGTATGTGAATTTTCGCGAAAGCCTCCAAAGACATTGTTCTCTTTTGGAGCTAATTGATTTTTTAAAGCTTATAACAAGATTAAGAAAAATGTCTTACCAAATTAGAAATCGCTACTCCTCTCGTTCGTCGCCGATTAAGTGTGTTCATCCCTAAAAATTTATGCCCAGGGGGCGCTTAGAATAGAAAATTGGATAATGTTTTAACGATATGCGAGTTCAATGTCCCTTGGAGTAACTAAACTGCGAGACGCTTAAATCCTATGCGTTTAAATAAATGTTATAAACTGTGGACAAACAAACATTTCAGATGGATCACCACACCACTAATGCAAGTATGGATGCAATTTGCCCTGATTTCAAGAAGTTTTATCAAAATCTCATGTAGTGGAAGATGGAAAAGGAAGATGAGATTCAATCCAGGCTAGGCGTTAAGAATAGAATTAAAGTTCACTTACTGGAGGGATAGACTTGCTTAACAGATATCTGTGATGCACGTAATCGTTGAGCAATGTAAATGTATGTTTGCTATGATAAAAATAATGTTACTGCGCAAATAACCTGGTTTACAGGGTTATCTTTCGTTGATATCATATTAACTATAAAAGTACAATAAGCTGCTTGTACTTTGCAGTGGCAGAGGGCAAAACACGCAACTTGTTTGACTCAAACGCAAGGCCTTGGGACTTCAAGCTGTTATAGTCATTATTTTTGCGAATTAATTATTTGTAATGAGAGAATACTGATGCTGGTTAGGTACAGCTTTTTGGAGGCTAGCTTAAATCCCTGTAAACAAATTGTTGCGGGTGGGTTGGTGTGTGAAGTTTCCCAAGCACTAGAAATAATTAAATACATTTTGAGAATCTGTAAAGTAATAATGTTAATATATTTGAATAATGGAAATCTACGACGACAATACAATGATAGTGTTTTGATCCGTTAGTACATTAAGTATATATTGTATTGATTACAATGGTACATAATATCGTTTTTTTGAATTAAATCAAATTGATGGCCATGATTCCATGCGAATGAGCATTGAAGAAATAAATATGTATTAATTAATACCGTAAAATGCAAATATATTACGTATATACGTATGAGCTATTCCCTAGATGAGCTTATTTAGAAGGAAATAATTATTAAAAGAATTTTTGATTATCGCGAACGCAGCCTGATCGTAAATTACAACCTGCGTAATGTAAACGTAAATTATTTGGGGTAAACATATTTCCAATCTACCTCAGAAATACATAATACATAAAGGTGATGTTTTACAGTTCCATGGAGATTTACAAGTAGATTCCAAAATCAGTAACCACTTTCGACCGAGTACAGCGAATACTCGTATCTTTCTCGGAAGTTCCCCAACTCCTTTGCAAAGATCGCGTTACAGTAATGCTTAAAACTATTAAAATCGAATGAATTACAAGTAAGAAATAACACTAAAGGCAAGAAAATGTGAATAGGATTAAGTTCCAAATGACAAGGAATGGAATTCTAAGGGCAAATGAAACTGGAAAATAAAACAAGGGCACAATAGTAGGATGTACAAACACGTATGAAAATTTGCCATGTCCTTCCCTATTACATATAATAACTTGGTTGAAGATTTCATAACTAAGATAACTTACATGTTATCGCCACAGATGCTACATACACGGTACAGGTATACAATTGGTATAATTTTGTCTCAATTCTCACAAGTTTCACAAACGTTCTCATCTATATCTTTTGATCGCTCTATGCGTAAGCAGTACTTTACTTGATAAGTAGTAGTACAGGTATCGGCTACAGGTAAAAGACATTTGAAAATTTGCATTTTACAGAAAGCTCTTCCCTGTGCACATTTAAAGCTTGTACCGAAGCTGTTTAGGGCTGACACGATTAACAATTTATATTTAATTTTTTAAAAGTAAATTGCATTGTATGAAATGAGACGCGACAGAGATTATCGATAGAAATCAAGATTAATTTCATCAATTTCCAGTGATGATGCTTTGAATCAGTATTCCGTATTGAAAACACTAATCCTGGTGAACTTATGTGACTTATGTCATCTACAAAACTTGATAATCGTGTATTCTACAAGTATGTTAAATTTTACAATATCATCTATATGGTAATCATCAAACAATTCAGGTAATTGAAAGGAAAAGGCTTTTTTTCCGAGGACAAAACAGAATTTAGCTCAATCAACCTTCCAGGTTGCGTATAGCCTCGTTGATAAGCAAATACAGTATGCCTTTTAAGCTCAATTTACAAGTCGAGAAGCTTGTGAGCAAGGGTGACGCGGGTGTGAAGGCATTTTAAATTATCGACGACTTTTAACCTAATAAATTGCACGAGTGTATAAGTCATATCGTGTGTATGAAATGCATCCTCCAAAGCGATTTATTCATCGCCTCCAGCATCGCCACCTGCATCTGCACTTTCAACCGCATCAGGCTCTACCGGTGCTGATTTATCTGCTGCTACAGATTCAACGGCGACAGGCTCTTCAACATTCCCGTTACTAGGCTCCACATTGGCAGGTTCTGCTGAAGGCTCTCTTGAGGCAGACTTTGATTTCCCGTTTGTGGCAGGGACAGGGAAGTTTCTCTCTATTCTCGGCGTTCCCAAAAATTGTTCCAACGTGTCGTTCTCGTTCGCCAAGTCGAAATCATCATAGTCCTTGAAAATGTTAAGGAATTTTATTAGACAGCCCATTCTTTTATGCATTCTTTATAAACCAACCACATGCATTCTTCTCTTATCTGGAGACAAATAGTAGAGACCAAAAGAAACTCATAGCAATTGATGCAGTCATCCGTCGCTTAATTATAAAATACTCACTCCACAGTACAGGTCATCGCTAAATATTTGAGGGCTAAGAATAATTTTAGAATCCCCTTTAGGCTTTGCATTAGATAACATAAAGTCCTTTGCAGCTTCCTTCCCGGGCTCTGTGATGTCAATTGCTTCGTACGGAATCGTTTTGCTATCCAAGATCATCATCACTCGCTGCTGCCTCTTCTTCACCTGCAATGTCCAATTATCAGTTTTAAGTTCCACGACGACGTAAGGTTAACGAGTTGTGACTGTGAAACTGTGATACAGATACTCGTAACATCTACATATACTAAGCACAAACCTCCTTGCTTCCAGAGATCTCTGAGTAATAAACCTTGACGACCATCTTGGAGTTTATACTGTTCCTTAGTACTTGCGCGATCTGTATGAATCTGTAATGCAAAACAAAATTACAAGGTAAGTTTGTGTAAATTCAAAAGCTCGACATCTTCTGTAGCGAAGAAGATGAACAGAACAATCATATCCCACAACTCAAACTATGTATAAACTTTGAAATAATGTCTCCTCATTCCACAAGTTTCTTTACCTACTTTAACGAATACTAACAAACAAGGTAGCTCAGTTGCACAACTGAAAAATACCGACCTAAAGCTCCCAGATATTTAATTTCAATAAAACGGCGTCAATCTTTTCCCAATTAACTCTAATAGTGTTAAATTCTTGTCCCTGTCCTACTCCAGGATTGCAAGTAAACTAGACCCTTGTGATCACAAACTTTCATAGCTAGAAAACTAAACCAGGAAGCAGAAAGCGCCAATCAACACTCTCAGGATAATCGGAACTTGATTACGGTACATACAGTCATAATTACTCATCAGAATTAGTTTAATTTTGCTTGTCTTTCCTCATTACAACTATCTTTAAAGTTGTCACTGCAGGAAGCGTCTTTGGAAATTGTAAAAAATCAACTTCCTATGCCGCAACATTTACATTTCCTGAGCTTGTCATGTATTTGTAGGACTAACACGAAATATTGTCAAACATATTATGAGTGGATGGATTCTCGGATCGAAGATGAGTCCACCAAAATTAGCAATTAGTAACCAGCGAGAGCTGAAATTCAACAACTACGCCCAACACGCTAGCTCAAAGCGCCATATCATTAAGTATTGGTCAGCATCCACCGGTTTAGTCATACTGACAGAGCTCTGGTTTGCTTGATGACGATAGGGAATGCTGTATATTCCATTGCATTTCCATCCCTAATCTCATGAATTCAAAGAGATCAGACCAAGCACAAGATTACCGGACACATACACAGCCTACGCTATCAGAACTGCCCACATTTCGATAAAGGACTTGGCTTATAATGCGCAGTCACATAGCTTGCAACAGCCCAAATAGATTTGGCCCCAATCAATTGTATTTAACTGCAAATCGAATTACAGTTTCATGCGCTGAAAACGTTAACGAACTCTGTCTAAAGCAGAATCAACTTGTGTAGAACTTATTACGATTTCATGGGTGCAGTAGCCGCAGCGCATTAAATTGCTATCCCCACAAGAATATAACCTCCTTCGAGTGATGTCATGACAAAAATTGTGCTGTCAAAAAGCATCGTCATAAACGACTGTAGTGGCAAAAATTCAGTTGGCTTCAAAATGATGATGTCATGACAAAAATTGTGCTGTCAAAAAGCATCGTCATAAACAGGAGATAGTAATTACTGACTGTATGCTAAAATGCTAACCGTGGATGTTGCGCTTATGTATTGGACACCAACTTCAATAACATTTGCACGGGAAATCTCTACTACCGCAACCAAAGCGCAATTTAAATTCATGAGGGAGGGGCTACATGAAAAAAATACACGAAGGGCTGGGCCATGGGGCCACAGTATTCGTGAATTCGCATACTAAAGAGCGGGCGAAGAGTTGCTAAATATTATACCTATTCACATTACTAGTTCACATTATCTCCTGTATTCCATGCTTATCCTCTTTCTTCACTGCATGCATGCGGGAAAGTCATCAATCCTCCATGATTCATCCCATGGATTTCTGGGGCCATCAGTTTGCAAGGGCTTTTATCGCCAAAATTGGGTGATAGCATGTTACATATATAATCTTCTTGCTTGCCAGTTAAATTTACGATAAGAAGTAGCAACAAGGGCATATTATCATACATGAAGCAGTCAAGCCCTTCCCTCCATCATCCTATGTCCTAGGTTGAGTCATGCTAACCCGGATCAAGGAGGATAATAATTTAGTTTCGGTACTGTAGAAAGAAAATAGGAATAACATATATACCTATTCCTAATTAATGGTTACGTTATGGATAATCGCCAGCCCAAACTACAAACTTCAGTCATACGTGGATCGCTGAAACGAAGCCCGAACCAGCAAGAGTGCTAAAGAATAGCCGGTACATATGAAACCTTTGAAGGAAACAATTTACAGTGCTGTTTCGGAAAGCTGACTTGAAAGATTCCCCAGAGTAAACGATACATTTGATGATAAGTAAATGTTGAAAACCAGCCAAATAAGGGATTCTATCTCTATCTCTGCACGGTTTAACTTGACCGTAAATCGAAATATTTCTAGGACTTTACAATATACGGTGAAGAATCATGAAAACAGTTGGAATATCATGGATGAAGTAGGGTGTTTTTAAGGTTCCCTAGGTAGGAAATGCGGTGGGCTTGTAGCCGGTTCCACTAGGCAAATAAACAAGATGGTATCGGGTTACCGAAAAAAATATGGGGGTTTGCTTGAAGATAGGAGAGATGAAAGATATTCCTGAATTATTTCTTCCGCTCCGTCCTAATGCTAAACATGGTTAGGGGTAGAATACGTCTATTTTTCTTTTCTCCTTAAAAAGCCATAACATGTCAATATAATTTTCTTTATGCTGTCCGGCCACAGCAAAACCACAAACAATCCAAAGAAGCGTAAAAAACTTTATCGTACTGCTCCATCACAACCTGTGTGGAAGGGAAGGTAGGTGCTTAGCTTTTAATAATTAATACCAAACCAAATTGTCAACCACCTGCTTGCTGGGATTCTTTCAATGCCGCTAGCGGTTAAACCGAGATAAATAGGATATGATGACCACTACTTGCACTTCAGATAAATGTAGCTGCTTTTTTAACGTCAATCCTGCGCTAGAAGAGCCATACATGTCTTGTCAGAAGAAATCATATAAAAATATAATACCGTTGGGTAACTTACAATTATATCTACAAGGAGCACTAGCTGAATGCTAGACTAGTAAGACGAAGAAATCCTAAATAATTCTCACACCGATAAATGTTTTTGCTGGTTTTTCCGTACCCCTCACTAGCACAGTTAGCTTTTTGATTTGTCGTTTGAATTGTGCATTAATCGAAATGGATATCTTGGAATTCACTTGAAAGTCAAGAATTTCATATGAGCTCAATCACAATTATGCGTGGAAGTTATTAATTAGAACTCGTGTCTCTTTTGAAATGATAATAATGAAAAATCTGGGATTAGAAACTTCCAAGAGAAACGAAAACCGAAATTATGAAGTAGAATTAATGCAAAATTATTTGCTTACCGGTTGTGGATGCCTTTAAGGATAATTTTCCCTGGGAGACGAAAAAGTTATTTCGCGCAACGAATTCAATAAATAACCTTGGTACGACAATACTCTTCCGATTACACTGAAAAGGGCGTGTTCACGCCGACAGTTGCTGAAATCCTTAAGAATTTCAAACCTTTAAGCGTATTTAATGTGTGGAAAACCCTTAAGAAAATTAAGCGACACAACAGTTTTCAAATTTTCACTAATGTGGAAACTGAAGAGGTCTTAGAATACGAATGACTGTATATATTTACGTTACTTCACTTTGGAAAAAGCAATACATTCAAAGACTATTGACCATAAAGACCGAGAAGATGCACTTTGTGAATCCTATTAATTCAAATGCTCGTTTTCATTTAATAGTACTAATTCTGATGAGGGAGCTTTGAGAGTGAAGACGAGAGGATGAGATGTGCGAATAATAATATAAGAAGCTAGACCTCGGCGGTAGCGGTGAAGAGGTCATTATTTCGGGCTTAATTATATATATATACACATTCGATTCTTCTGTTTTTTTGTTGCAGAAATTAAGCGGCGTTTAAGGGCTGGGTTTTCAAAACCTTAAATATAAATTGGAGGATATTTTTGTAAATAATTTTAGGCATACATTTAAATTGAAGTAAAAAGTAAAAGATATCTCTAAAATTCCGGTATATATATATATAATAGAGAAGGTAAATGGAAGCGCCGATATGTGAAATCAGGGGATTTACCTTATGTATCTTGTGTATAAATGTACGGGGCGATGAGTAGTCGTATAAGATTTTTGATAACAAAAGCATACTGCGTATATACTACATGCTGGGTTTGGTCGTATTATGCATTTCATGGTATGCCAGCAGCTGAACTTTTTAGTCACTTGTTCATGTGACTTGCTTAGTTTTATTTTGCGCGAACCTTCCGAAATTGCAACAGATGTAAAAAGCCGTGCGAAATTTGGGATTCTGTGGGACTTTAATTGTTAGATGTGCTGTCGGTTTGACGGTAAATGATAATTGCGGTTGTGTTTACCTGTTTGTTTTCTTGCATCTTTTCGGAGCAATTGATTATCAAAAATTTAGTCCTTTTTAACTTGACTGGTCCTGCATTGAGTGTTGGTCAATTACTTCGTGAAAAAATGAAAAGGATTACATCGGTGTTCATAGTAGTAAACAGTTACTAGACAAAGACAAGCAGTATATTATTTAATGTGAGTGCAATTTTTGTCTTTGAAATAGGTATGTTCTGGATTTGCATTTGAAGTTTTCTGCATCAGGAATAATGGGCTAATTGTTCTTGTCACTTGTTGTTTTTCAGTTCAATGCGAAACGAATAATTTACAACGAAATTAATCAAAATTGCGCTTGTTTGGAATAGATACTTGCTGCTGCTGCGCAGGGTAAGTTGACAGTATTTTAATTTTAAAATTTGGTGATGAATGAAAACTGGGGAGAAGATGACAGTTCCACCAGATTTGGGCGGTGGGTTGACGTGTATTGCTAATAAGTCTCTCTTTTTTTACAGCTGAGGGATTTAGCTGAGCGTGATAACGAAGTCAGTGAGAATTCTTCAGTGATGTCTGGCGGAAATGACAGCAAGCAAGGGAGCGGGAGCAGTTCCAGAAAAGATGATGTTGTTACAAAAGATGAGTGGATGGAGAAAATTGACAGGGTGGAAATCCCAAGATCGGAAGTGAATAAATTAGTGATGAACTATTTAGTGACAGAGGGGTTTAAAGATGCGGCCGAGAAATTCCAAAAAGAATCAGGAACTGAGCCTGGAATAGATTTAGATGTGTTGGATCAAAGAGTCAAAATTTTGGAAGCCATTCATGAAGGACACATTCAACGAGCCATTGAGATGATCAACTCATACCAGCCACAGCTACTGGATGACAACAGATACCTCTATTTCCATTTGCAGCAACAACATTTGATCGAACTTATAAGGAGCAAAGATATTGAAGGAGCGCTGAAGTTTGCCCAGGATAACCTAGCTGACCAGGGAGAAGAAAATCAAAGCGTGCTGTCAGAGCTGGAAAGGTAATTGCCGTTCTCAGATTTTTGAAACTATTCAAGAAAATGAATTTTCAATAGGTAAACCGTTTTTAGGCTACTCTTTGGCGTGATCACCTTTGAGCCGATTCCAGCTATGTTTTATTGTTCCACAGCTATTTCCTAAAATATTATGATTATGTTTAGAATGTATCTGTATGATCAGTATAATTGGTACTGTGTACTGGGATGCTAACGAATCTATTGGTTATAGTCTTTAATAATGGTACCGGTAGCGTAGGTCAGTTAAGTATTGTTTGGTATAAGCTGTACAAGTGCTATGGTACAAGTGTAGTACCGTTATATCCCTTCATGTGCCGTCTTGCAATGATGACGGTTCAACCGAGTTGGTATGACCGATAACTGTTCAAGTGAATACATTATCATAGTTATTCCGTGTTGGAGGAGTAGTACAAGGAGTCCGGTGATGTACGAAGTAAGAGTATTTCGGATATCATGTAAGTTGCCAGAATAGACTCTCCGCATCGTATCGGTACTGGTTATAAACTCTGTCTCTGTGGGGGATTCTAGAAAAAGATGAAGCACTGTGAGGGACACACACATACAGATAGGCTTTTATAGCGTGTGGAGGCTTAAAGTTTTGGGTTGGCTTGGATCAATACAGACCGGCCTTGAGTTTGCTTTGCTTGGTGGATTCAACCAATATTACAGACTCATGGAATTCCGCGCAAAGTTGAAATAATATTCTGAGTTGCTCGATCAGACTTTAACTTTATTACACTGTAGGAAATTAAATCCTGTAGATTATCCACGTCACTCCTGCCATTGGGTGTCTTGGTTGTCCAATAATTAATGTTAATCAGCCTTGTACACGTCGTCAGTCGTAGTGCTTCACATCTTTCCATATCGTCCGGTTTGTATAACCTCTGCAGGCAGAGTTTATCTATTTGTATTACGAGTTCTAACTTGTGTGAATATTTTTTCTCAAGCTTTAAAAATCTCCACTGTTGTAATAATAATAATCAGAGTCAGAACCCGGTGTTGTGCCCTGGAAATTTTTGGAAGCGAGTTGAAACAACGCCCTGCGACTGCTGGATCAGAAGAAACCATACAACAATCCTGAAACTAAGAATGTCTAAACCCAACGTCGTTTTTGTCCTCGGTGGACCTGGAGCTGGAAAAGGGACCCAATGCAGTAAAATAGTGGAACATTACGGATTCGTCCACCTATCTGCCGGTGACTTACTTCGGGAAGAGAGAAATAAACCGGGATCCGAGTTTGGGGAACTGATTGAAAAACATATTCGGGATGGGACCATCGTACCCGTGGAAATTACCTGTTCCTTGATTGATCGGGCCATGGAAAAAAGTGATGCAAAGAATTTCCTCATTGACGGATTTCCAAGGAATCAAAATAATCTGGATGGGTGGAACAAGGATATGGCTGACAAAGTCAATGTGCTATTCGTCCTCTTCTTCGATGCTCCGGAAGATGTCTGCGTAGGACGGTGCTTGCAGCGAGGTCAGGCCGGAAGCGGTCGTTCTGATGATAATCCCGACAGTCTGAAAAAACGAGTCAACACTTATGTTAATGATACTATGCCAATCATCAATCACTTTAAGGAACGTGATCTTGTCAAAACCATCGATGCTGCACAGGAAGCAGAAACTGTTTTTAAAGAAGTTCAATCGTACTTGGATGAAGTAGTGTAATGGAGAGACAGTTACGCCAAATGTAGTTGATGTGACCAGTAATTAATGGTTTAGTTACTAAATGTTGTTCCTTCGAGAATTCAGGGAGAAAGTTCGAAAAGTCAAAAGAATTGGATTGAAGTATTGTTTTTGATCGATAGGATTGTTAACTATGAAATTAATAACTGAAGTTTCATTAATGTTGTTGAGGTAGACCAGAAATGTGGAATAGATTATTACTGACCTGAAAGATATGATTGTGGTTGTAGGATAAGTTGTAGTTTCAAAGATGTCGATGTTGACATCGACTTAAATTTTTTCCTGTGTTATGAATGCAGACAAAAACTATATGCTTGTTACAATGCAAAAATTTATGTAGCCTGTAGAACTGGTTATGAAATGCAATTTTGTTTTTAAGTGTGTTATGGTATTTTGTGTAGATTTTAGTGTATGAAAGGAGAATGACTTAAATTCTTAGCCTGTGTGCAGGAATAATAGACTTATATATTTGATGTAAAATATTTTTTGTTCGTGAGTATTGAGGTATTTGTTACTTGGCCAAATAATCAGTTGCAAGGTGATCAGCACGCTGGAAGAGGGGCTGCAAATAGGAAATAGGCTTAAGATCTTATTTAAATATTGTAAATGATTTTTTCATCCTTCCTATTGTCTCAACCATTAGAACACTGGCTTTGTTGGCCTTTGAAGATCCGGAGCATTCGCCGTTTGGGGATCTGTTAGATTTGTCACACCGTCAAAAAGTAGCAAGTGAGCTGAATACAGCTTTCCTTGGTACAGATGATGAAGAGTCTCCCATTTCAAAATTGGCTTTCCTCTTAAAAT
Organism: Sminthurides aquaticus; assembly: GCA_906901655.1. NCBI lineage: Eukaryota > Metazoa > Arthropoda > Collembola > Symphypleona > Sminthurididae > Sminthurides > Sminthurides aquaticus. The sequence goes on from CAJQTT010000010.1 coordinate 7,055,335, forward strand.
TCATTCTGTGGGGGCAAGACGAACTGGACAAGAAAAAGGTTAAATACCCTAAGATGGTTGATCTCGCAACTGCAACCATCGATGACCCTAAGTGACATTATTTAATGTAAGTTGAAATAATGCTAATGCTATACGTTAAATAGTCAGTTCTATATAACTAGACAAATGAAGTAATACCCGTGTTTGTAATGTGATTCTAGATGCGCACCTTCATCGTCCAAAGGAAATATTTTTTTCTGACTGATACCATTTGTAAGACCAGTCGTTCACGGTTGGATTTGCAATTAAATAATGAAATGCATGGCTACGGCTAGTTTATGGCTCAAGTATCTATTTTCAACGTAACTTTTACGAATCAGGCTGTGTACGTTGAATACGGATTTGTCATGTTCCCACAAAATTTGTAAATGACAGAGACACATTGCGCAGGGACTTCTCAATGTTATCTACTCCATGGATCCCGTACTGTAATTTTCTGTTTACTGCAAGTTGAGATTTTCCAAAATGGTGAAAAACGGCGGATTATTTTCAATTTGTAGGACGGGAAGTATGCAAAATTTGTAAGTTTTGGTACTTCTTTAATCGTTGATATAAAGCGCCTGGGCCTCTTAGAACTTGAACGAGGAATCAGTTTAGCTTACTGCGATTGACCCTGCGCTCGCCTTTAGTTTTATTTGAAACTAGATTCTGAATTTCAACCGTGTGTAAATGTATGGTATGGCTGGTGATTACCATTAAGGGTTTTGCGTAAATGCTTGTTACACGTGCTGGGAATAAAGTTTTCTCAACTAACTTATGTCTATTAAGATTTGCAATGAACTAGCTAAATGTGAAGGTAGTGCATATCTAAGAGCGCGCGGTAGAATAATCTGCAAGTTTATACGCTGTTTCGTTCAAGTTAGCGACAACACAACCCGGATGAATGCGTTGTTTTGACAGACTATTCTCATACAGTTTTAGATAGTTTCCATCTGGAAGGGCCATTGCCACTTGTGAAAATCATTGTCAGTTGAATGTTAACTACTTGACGGTTGACACAAAGGTCGATTGGTAATGCGAAACTCAGATTTGCCTTGATTGGATTTTACAATAATTGGACCTGCACGTAAAGTAATTCAATTTTACGTTTCGCATTACCTACCTCGTGCTGGACAGGCATTTCATATCACACCTGTCCTAGAAATTTTTAAGTTGTCCTCGTTGGGAAATATTGAGGGTATTTATCCCTATTTAATCTTTATCTTGCCATAAATTGGAAAATCCAATTGAATGGGAATTATCCATTATCTCAAGTGCAAACAACTTGATCAGTGGTATAAAAGTAAGGGCAAGGTAATTAGGCAAGCAATTCTCGTGCAGTCCTGGACGTGACAATTCCCTAAAATGGCAATCAAACACGCTCTCATCCTTGCTCTTACCATCTCCTTGGCTTCGGGTAAAGATTTTTGAATTTGTCTTTTCAAATGCTTTGTACATGAAAATACTTCAATATTTGTCATAGTTCAACGCCTAATTTCATTTTATTTCCAGCCTTGGGTGGACCTTTGACCTCTCGCAGACAAGCCGGCAAAATTGTCGGAGGAGAAGAATCTGCTCCCAACTCCCATCCCTACATCGTCTCCATCCAGGTCTTTGGCAATCACTATTGTGGAGGAACCATCATTAACGAGAACTTCATTCTCACTGCTGCTCATTGTGCCACCCGTGCCGCTTCTGACTACTCCGTTGTCGCTGGTGAACATGACCTCTTCGTTGTTTCTGGAACCGAGCAGACAAGCAAAGTTTCTGAAGTTATTCAACATCCTAACTACACTGCGTAAGTTTCAATTACTGGACTTAGGATTTACATGTCCATTGAGCCGGCTGAAATGAGACACATCTCATTTTTCTGACCATTTTTACAGATTGAACAGCCATAACGACATTGCTATCTTCCGCCTTGCAACCCCATTTACTTTGAATGAAAACGTTACGGCCGGAAACCTAGCTCCCGCTGGTTACGCTGCTACTGGCTCACTCCAAGCCGTTGGTTGGGGCACCACCAGCGAAGGTGGAACAATCCCTGACAGACTTCAAGAAGTCCGTGTTCCACTCGTCGTCGATGCTACCTGCAGACTTGAATATGCTTTGGTTGCTTACATTTATGAAAACATGATATGCGCTGGAGAAAATGGAAAGGACTCCTGCCAGGGAGATTCCGGTGGTCCACTTAACGACTTCAATGACGACGGAAGCCCCATTCTTGTCGGTGTCACTTCTTTCGGAGTAGGTTGCGCTCGTCCTCGCTTCCCCGGTGTCTACACTGAAGTCTCTTTCTTCGCTGACTGGATCGCAAAAACCATCGCTGCTTAAGTTGATACTCTTACAAATGCTGAAATTATATATTTCTTTAACTATGTTACCTGCTCTCCTGCTACCTGAGTTAATAGTTACTATGACTCTATAAATAATTTCAATTTTCCGCAAATTTTCTATTCTTTTCTACATTCTTTATCACGTATCGCTTTTGGGCGTGGGCCCTACGTGGTTTTAAATGAGACCATGGCATTGATTGTGCCATCTGCAGTTTCTTCTTCTCGTTACTGCTAGCGGCAAAGATACTTATGCATGCATGTAAAATACCAATTGTGAATGCGCTTTCCTTCTACTCTACGCTTTTGCACATTTTTCTGCCCCCCTTAAGTGCACTCTCAAGTAATGCATTTTTGCAAATTGTTAACCTCATCAACTCAGCTTCCGTTTTCCTACTTTACAATTAAGGTAGTTAGGAAATCACAGAATTTGCAACCTTATCACGTAATGAATCGCATGATTTGCAATTCTGCACTTGCAAACCTTTCTGTTCTAGTACTTTCCCTCAGTTCATTGGCACCTCGAGGAAAGATTCGCGAATATTATGACATACGACAACAGCCAACTCGCATGGGTTAGATTAGCCATTAAGCACAAAGAAAAGCAGGAGAGGCTAACAAGGAGGTTGGCATTTTGGCAAATTCAACTTGGCTTAAATGATTTAGTATTGAGTTGCATTCTATTGGCAGAAACAGCTGGATCAAGTTGCCCAAAGTGTGGGAGAACGTCAGAAGAAGTAACACTCATCTTCTTTCCACCACATGATCTTCCTCATCTTCTCTTCTCGTAGCTCTCTCATCTCATCATCAGGATTTCCTCCCAAAGAGATTACACGAGATTCCTGTGTGAAAAGAGCAACTGAAACATACTGATCATTTTAAAGGAGAAAATTCAAGCAAGTTTCTTTATATACGTTCACGGGGCCTAGCTTTACTATTGCTGGACGGAAAAACTGAAAAGCTGATGCATTCCGCTTTCAGCTTCATTTCTCTTTGGAGTTTCTCTGAATAGGATTTTAGAATTGGAAGAAAAAAGCTTGCTTATACTACGACTTCTGCCCCTTTGAAAAGACACCAGGACAACATCCACATCTGGGTTTAATTTTAGGCGTTTCCTTATCCCGAAGCGCCTTCATGATCAGAAATATCTCCCTTTATCGCTCCCTCTTATTCAAGTAAGTAAAACAATTTACGATCACATTTAATTATAAACTCCAACAGACAGACGCCTTGTTCTTATCTTCTGGGCTCAAAATCTTTGGATTTTGTGTACTTGCCACTTGCGTGATTCATTCGTGATATGTATTCCTTCCATAGAGGAAGTTTGAAGTTGGGCTAGTTACTGTAGTAATCGGAAAAGGTGGGTAGATTAAATATTTTTTGCCCCTTACTCATTTAACAGAAGATTGACACCGGTGTCTGGTGGGCGTGTCGAGAAATTCAACCGGCATCGTCTCAACTTCAACGAGGAACATTATCAGATAGACGTCCACAGGAATTTTTCAGAGGTATTTCAAATAAATAATCGTTTAATCACACTTATTTGTATTAACAGTTTAAAACCGTTTTCAAGCTGCTGCATAGACGGCAATTTTAGCCGGCTTTACTGCTCCAACTTAAAACCGGTTACAACGAGTTGGCAGACCTGGCCTTAAGTATTACTTCAGTCGGTATTCGACCTTTGAGCTAAAGCTAATAAACGTTTTGAATTGTTGAAATTTCCCAGGGTAAAATTGCCAGGAACATGGCAAGTAATGGAGACCACAAGGATGGAGAAATAAAAGACGCTAATGGAAACGGATTCACTCCTATCGGCAATCATGATGTGTCAGACAGCTATATTTTAGTTGATATAGGAGCTAATTTAACAAATAAGAAATTTTCAAGAGATATTGATTCCGTTGTGCAACGTGCCAAAGAATCCGGCGTCCATAAAATTATGGTTACGGGAACAAATGTCCAAAGTAGTAAAGAAGCTCTAAGATTAACCAGGATTTTTCCTGATGTACTTTTTTCTACTGCGGGTAAGTTATCACTGCCAACCAATGATTGCAGTGAACATAAACTATACTTTCTTGGAATGTAAGATCAGAGTTGAGTCTCGTTAGTATGAGGTGTTTTAAATAGTAAATAATCGAGTTGATGTTTAATTTCAGGAATTCATCCTCATGATGCAACTTCCTGGGACGAATTTACTGAATCAGAATTAGAATCCATATGCTCAAATCAAGAATGTGTGGCCATGGGAGAATGTGGACTGGATTTCAATAGAAATTTTTCTCCACCGGAAGTGCAGCTCGAAGTATTTGAGAAACAAGTTGTATTAGCTTGCAAATTGAAGAAACCTCTATTTTTGCATGAGAGAGAAGCCCATGAGGATATGGTAGAGATTCTGAAAAAATATCAGGATAAATTACCTCCGTGTGTTTTACATTGTTTTACTGGAAATGTTGAACAAGCTAAAACTTATCTTGATATGGGATTGTACATTGGTCTTACCGGTAAGTTTGGATTTAAATCTGTACATCTGTTTGTCTTAATGAGTATCGTGATTGACTCTGTGGATTGATTTAAAAAATTCTTGATTTTTCAGGCTATGTCTGGAAAGACAAGAGTGAAGACGGTGTACGCAAGATATTGACAGACAATGTTATACCTCTAGATCGACTTCTGGTAGAAACTGACGCTCCTTTCATGTACCCAAATACTCGTTCTGCGAAATTACCTGGGGATGTGAAATCTCTAATCTCTCCAAGATCCTTAATGTATTTGAATCGACATTGCACATTTCAAAGAAATGAACCTTGCTCTCTTCCTTCAACTATCGAAATAATTTCTGCGCTGATGAGAAAAGCTCCTGAAGAAGTTGCAATGGCTACTACCTATAATGCAGTTAAGCTGTTTGGACTTTCCTGAAAATTTGAGTTTTCAATTTCTAAATTGTTTAACCGATTTCAGTTTTACCTTCGCTAGTCGCTTGACATCAAAAATATAATTATATGATAGATAACATTTGTATATAGACTGCAGGTGCAGCTCACCTTCCAAACGCCAAATAGTGTAGTGAATTCGACTATCTTTACGAAATTCATGGTGCCTTAAATTAGTCACATTGCGGTACAATATTAAATTCAGTATCTTCGCGAATATCTAACTTGATAATATTAACATAATTAGAACTTTCTTAGAAGGCTTCAATTAATGTGTAGTTTTAAGAAACGGTCGAACCTGAAACAAATACTATGCCAAATGGATGAAAATTATTTTGGTGGTACTCTATGAAAGATCGGACTGACTTTTTAATGTTTTTTTTCTATTTTAAATAGATTCCAAAGCTGGTAACTGGAGTTACCATTGAGAATTAGAAAATACCTTTATAATTTTACGTATAATCGAAAGTTATGTAAACTACTTGTTAAAGCAAAGTTTACAAATTAATTATTAATACAATCACAGATTCTGTCTTTAAATGTTTCTAGATTCTAGACATGTATACCTTTGTTATTGTTTACAAGGTATCTAACAGAAATATAAAGGAAAGAGCTGGAAGTGGTTTTATATACGCTGTGCCATAGAAAATGTATTAATTATTTTGTACCGAGTTCACAACAACTATTGGCATTTAAAATCCATGGGACTGAGAATTAGATGGACCAGGAGCTGACATCGGCATACTCATGCTCATAGTTAGATTTTGAGAGTCTTCCATTTGAGATGCTCCTGCAGCTAACGCAATGCTGACAGTCTAAAAATTCATAACAAAATCGGAATTAGTTTCTACAGCATTGTCAGTTAAAAGAATAAATAATACGACGCGTCTTACCTGTTTCAGTCGATGAATTTGTTCAAGTGAGTGTGTCAAGTAAGGCCGGATTTGACACATTTCCAGCATTGTCAAATGATCCACCACGGCCACCATCGGTAAATTCTCTTGAGATAAAAATATCTTAACGGATCTCCTTAACTTGGCGTAACGGATATCCCAAATATCCTGTAATAACAACACAATACAGTAATTACAGTAAAAAGTAACTAATAAAAGTAATCAACATCCCCTCTCAGCTTTGTTACTTCTATCTACTAAAGTATTGCAATGTATTACCTTCATTAAAGTTTTAACTTCATCACAATCAGCAATTTCACCGGGACATTCTTTAAACAACAATTTACCGATTGCCATGAAATGTTCTGAAGGCATGGGTGTAAAATGATCCGCAGCTCGTTCGTCAGTTTTAACCTTCCTCAGTGTTTCAACACACATCCATTCCGGTGGAACTATCTTGCACTTTGACCTCCTTGACATGTTCACAGCCATCCACAAAGGAACTTGACACGGTATTCCTGCCCGGAACGGACCCACATCTCCGCTTATCAAAGACATTACTCGGTGTTGATTAAAATTGGGAACTATCCGAATCGGTTCACACTCTGCCAAATACTCTAGTTCTTTCGGTGTCATAGTCATTTTGAATACAATTTAATTCAAAATCGTTAACCCACAAACCACAACGAGGTATATAACTAAATCAGGTCTGTTCCGAAATCTTTAAACTAATACAAAAGGCTTTAGTTTCAATTTAATTAATAAATGCAGAAGACATGCTTCAGGTGCATCATGCGCAACAAGTGATCGCGACTGTTGTGTAAATGCATAAAGAAGAATAGGGACTTGGGTTTGGCGCGGATTTGGTGCGGACTTAAGCTAAAGATCTTAAAAGCCGCTGTCAAGCCTCTGGATTTCCACGGAAAGGAATGGATAATGGGCAGCAAATGCAGTCAAAATTCATGGACAGTTTTGCAAACTGTTTAAAATTGATGATTTGATAATCTGAAACTGATTTACGTTGGACTGTGTGATTTGGTTACATGACTTGTACTTCTGTGTGTAAGGAAAGCACGTTAGTCCTAGAACGTTACAACATGAACAAAAGTGGGTTAATTCATGATGAAACTGGGGAATGAGTTAGTTTAAATGGCATGGAGGTGAGAATAATTTATTTAGCCCAGTTAAATATATTGCGGTAGGTTTAATCGCATTAGTTTGCAATAAGAAATACGGTATAGCATAGGGCAAAGACATCCGGATTTCGGGTTCTGTTCCTTACCATAAAACCTCCAATAATCCGCGATAAAGAACCTAGAGTGAAATTTCCGCCATTAAAAACCTAGAGTGAAATCTCCGCACGATTAACTTTCAAGTGTATAAAAAATGGCAATATTTTATTTGTATACTATACAGACAGCATAGCAGGCAATGAAAACGATTGCTAAAAACTCGCAGAAGGCGGATTCACAAGTACCAGCATCAAATATGATCTACATATTGGTAGCCTAGGCATTCGGTGTCGTCTTTTTCACGATTTTCTTTGTTGTCTTCTCCAGTAATCTCTTCTGATGCCTCAATTGGGGGAATAGGTAGTCCCGTTTAACCAAAGCTTTGCTCGCTGCATTCATTTCCGCTTCTTGTATACTGTGACCTGTAAACAGATTTGTTTGAATTACCGAGTACAAACTCTGAGATCCGAGTCTGCTTTTATGCAACGCTGTTATGATTGCCAACATAAACGTGAAGCGCCTGATTCCTACAAGTTCAACAGAGGTTCTTACCTCGCGAAGTAGCCAATCTTCTATTTTTGAAATATACAGCGACTTTGTACACCCTCGTGTTTGTGGGTCCCATAACTTCAGTAACTTTGTAAAATGGAATTTCAGGCTCTTTTCCATCCATAGTCCGCAATGTTAAGCAACACTGTTGCAATTTAGATTTGGGATCATTCCAGTCTTGATTCATAATGGACTCCGTCAACCTTAACACACAAACAGTTTTTTATATGAATACCACTTTCATGTCGTCCAACTTTACTAATATCAATGTATGTAAGCAAACCTAGGGAAGAAACAGACTGAACAGAAAACGACACATGTGTAGAGTCCTTGGTCAATGTAAAGTGCTCCCAGAAAAGCTTCCAACAAATCCGCACGATCTTTGGTTTTAATTTCCGATTTTGGATCATGCCTCATGGCGTATGCCGTCATCCCGAGCGTATCACATACAGTGGCTTGGGTGCGATTGTTAACCAGTGAACTTCGGAGCAGCTATTAATAAATCAGCAAGTTAGCAATGTAGCAAAATTTTATCAAGAAAATAAAAGTAAAAGAAGGAGATACCGATAGATGGCCTTCATGATGATCAGGAAAGTGTCTATAAAGGTATTCTGATGCAATCAGCTGTAATACGGTATCACCAAGGAACTCCATACGCTGGTTAGACCCCCTGTAAAGTATAATTACTTTTACATACGAGACTGTAAACAACTGTTTTTTAAAAAAACGTCTAATTGGCGGTAGGCCAAAGAACTTACCTAGTTAGGTTGTTGTATCCTAAGCTTCGATCTGTGAAAGCCCGAGCTAGCAATCGAACATGATTGAACTCAACTCCGATTTGCTCCTCAAATTCAACCAGCTTTTGCAGAACAACATGCGATTTCACCCAGTGGCGATCCCCTTTTGGCTCTTCCAACTGCAAAGGATGTCTGGGATAGTGCGTCCATAACTGCCATACTTCCGGTTCATGTCCAAACATTGTCATCGAAAAGACCCTGTCAGCCACCTATCAATCAACAAATATATGATGAAATAAAAGCGAGTGTTTGACTATGATTTCTTAGGTATGAGTTTCGGAGTTAAAATTAAGACAGGAACTAACGTTAATTTGAGTCCACACGTCAAGTCCTTCATCCAAAAATAGGGCTCCCATAAGTGCTTCAAAGCAATTCGCCATTGCGTGACGCAATTCCGAGTCATGACACAAGTCGCTACCATGAGCGTAAAGCATGAATCTATCAAGTCCCAAATTCTGAAAAGGAGTTCATTAATATAATTAACCATCACTAAATCTTCCTCGTAGATTGCAGTTTCGGATTGAAGTTTAATACAGCTTACCTGCGCTAGCACAGCTAAATGCTGATTTTGCACAATTGCTGCTCGATATGTAGCCAAACCACCTTCTTCCAAGTCCGGAAATATATGAAATAAATGTATGGATGTAACAAACTCGACCACAGCATCACCGAGGAACTCCAAGCGTTCATTGTGCGTTATTTCAGACTCGGTCTCGTATTTCATTCCGAATCTGCAAGTAATTTAAAAAAAGAATGACAATTCCATTGATCGCATAAACGTTCACGTTGAGGCGAACCGAACATACCTGGCCATTATGTCGATCAACGTATTGATTCCTCTTTTCCTCGACGATGCATAGTGTATGCTTCTATCGCCATACTCGGGTTGCCGGATACCACAGTTTGTCAAAGCGTTACGTGCATGATCAGGATTAGTTCCGAAATTTTCACGATAGGACGGATGCGTCATTGCTAGTTGTAGCAAGTATCGGTTTTTAAACTGATATTGCATCTTGGTTTCCAACTCCTCCAACGACTTGTGGAAACGCAAGTGCGAAAGTAAGACCGGTATCAACATGGCATGCTGCAAAACAAATAAATTTTGTTAAGTCTGCTCGGGATATGGTCATTTCCATTAAATGAAATACTACTTACTTGCACCATATCACAGCATAGACCCGTTGCACGGAAGCCCTCCGAAGATATATCTACAGTTACATCACGCTTCATTGTCGATCGCGTGCGCATTTCTTGCAGTTTCAGATCTCGTTCTAAAAGCTTTCGCTTATCCTCTATTTTGGGCTTTGGCATGTTGGATAGAAGGTGGCGATACTTGACGAATCTTCTCCAGGCTCGCTGATACTCGGCGTTGCCAGCATACGAAAGCTGCGGTGGGCGAATCCCAAAATGCACAATTACCGGAAATTGTGTCTCTCCTAGAAAATATTTCGAATCGCGAATTGCAAAATCTGAATACATAGCTGTGATAGTTAGGTGCGACTTTCGAACCTGAAACAGGCTTGTCCACATTACGGTCTATTTGATCCACCCGTATTGCGCACGGTTTCATCCCCCGCTTCATTACTATGGTCCCCTTATGTTTGTCAGCGAAGTCTTGCCACTCGGACTGGCCAAGTTTTGAAAATGCCTTCAAATCTTGTTCTTCAATTAGCGGTTTATCGTGCTGAAGTAAATGTTGTAGCACCTAATGGATAACCACCACAAATAAATACAATATTGAAATACAGGTCAAGCGTTTCGTACATCGTACCACCAACCAAATCATTTTCACCTTATTCATTGATAGAATTTCTTTTCCATTGTCCGGCAACTTCCGCACAAATCTTGGCATCAGGTGAAACTGCGGGCAACCACCCTCGCCAAATTTTAAATCTACCAGTTCTAGCACTTCACGAAACAAATATGTCTCAAACAAACGGAGTTCTTCCACACAAAATCCGGATGGGAATGCTTCCTCTTGCACTGCGAGGCAATATCTGATATTAAATCGAATAATACGACAAGGAGGAAGCTTTTCATCTAGCTTGTAGTGTGACAAAATAGAAAACCCTTCAAACAAATACTCATGGTCGTCGTGGATGATAACCGTTGGAGACTTTATAACCAGATTTGTAGGAGGATTAATAAGGATTTTGTAATGGAACAGCCGAGACGCATTATTGGAAAAAGGGTCACATAGAGGAACTACCGTTTCACCAGTATAAAATCCGTGTCTTATTCCAAACCTTTTAGATTTAGCACTACATCGACACACTGGTCCATCATTCATTTGACCCGGCTCATTGTGCCACAATTCTTCATGAAGTCTTCGAGGATGTCTCTTCCGACGTTCTAGTTGCTTTTGAGCTGCAAACGTTCGAGATGAGATTTCTTCATCCGATTCGTCCGAGAGGGAATCGCTTTCGCTACTAGAACAACCTTTCCGCTTGTCTGCTGAATTAGGCTTATCAGCTTGCTTTTTTTCGCACGCCTCCTCCTTGAGGGAGGACAAACGGCCAAGTTCTTCAGCTTCCTCCCGACTAGTTTGGGCCTTCAGCAGTAAATTCTTTTCAAACTTGGCACATAGATTTCTCGTTCTATCCGTTGCACAGTATTCTCTAAAAATCAAAACAATCATTAATTCCATTAACGTCGACAGGACTTATAACAAACTCTGGTTTCATCCATTTCTTTCTTACCCATTCGTTCCAGTTACATAAAAGAGATCTGCAGGAGCAGATCGAACCCATTCATCCACAGTAAACTCATCAGAATCTTCATTTGCAGCTGACGATTTCTCAGCATCGCTACATTTCCTTAATGATTTCGAAATCCTAGTGTCAGAGCTCCGATTGCGCTTTTCTGCAACTGCAATGTCCGTCGAATATCCCCTGTCCGTCTTAGATCTCGAGCGAGGTGATTCTTCAACCCTTTTCGCACGACTCGATTCGGTTGCCCGGTGCGTAGAACGAGGATGTTGACGTTCCTTCTCTTTGGTACTAAAGGATTCCGTTCGAGAATATTTACTCGTAGCGGAAAAGTCACTTCTTTTGGTATTACTACAACTAGATGCTCTAATGGAATGTGAACGGGAATAGTGTTCATGACTACGAGGTTTTCTATCATCACCTAATTTCTGACTGCTTTCTCTAGAACGCGAACGCAAGGGCTGATCTTTATCCGGCCTGCTAGTAGTAGGATTGGATCTGTATGCTCGTGAAGTCGTGCATGATGAAGACCGTTCAAAAGGCACATGTTCTCGATGTGAACGAGCCTCTCCACTAGAGTGGATCTTTTTAAATCTGTCTCTCTCATAGGGCCTCGAATTCCTTCGGTCTGAACTACTACTACGATAATTCGTGACGCTTTTAGCCCGGTTGCTAGGAACGATTTCGTTACTGCGTTTCTGCTTCGAGACTCCGTCGTACGATGTATTCCTGTGATGCTGTGCCTTTGTCAGTGCTATGGTATTTTCCTGAATAAACTTCAAAGACGCTTCTTCGTGAATCTTGTCGTCTACGGGAGTAGCTGGCATCGGTACTACAATCGAACTTGTTGACTGGAAGTGGTAGTAGGCTGTCGTCTGCGTTTCAAAAGTACAAATTGGTGCTTCTCGTGGGGCTGTGGATGGCAGTTGTATCCGATCTAAAATCAAAGTTGTCCACCGTCAAATTTGCATTCCAAAATTATTAAAATTTGCAGATATCAGAATTGGAGATATCGCCTTACCCAATGAGCTTCGTTCATCCCCCATTTCCCTGACCTTTGACCACTGATTGTTTGATATATCCATAACACTTTTATGTTCCTACCATCCCTAACGTGATATTGCTGTCAAAAATGCAATTTAAATCCAGCTGACCCGCTAGATATGGACAATAATAAGATCACTCTCATCAAATCCTTGTGACGCGTGGCCGAAGCCAACAAACACAAAGGATGTACTAAAAAGGTCTCACTACCACCTATTTTTGCTGTATCATCCTGCAGCCGGTCAAAATTTCTTCAGGAATTTAAAAAACGATTGTAGTTAATGTTGAATATTGTTTTGTTATTCACTAAAGTATAAAACACACGGCCGCTTATGTTATTATTGAACCGGCAGCATATACCCGAATTGATCATCCAAAATTCTAAACTTGTATCTGACTTGAATTTTCCCGCTATCTTTCGCTAAAATCATTGAATACCTTACGAATATGATCTATGATCTCTCTTCATAAAACGTTTCCATATCTTTTTACATTTTCCTTGGGAGCAGAAACTCTAGAACTGCCTCTCGGGCATTTTTGTCCTTGTTAATTAAAGAGCAAGATCCTCTATTCGCGCATATTTTTAATGATGTCAATTAATACGGAATAAAAAAATTGAAAGAAAACTGAAGAAATACAACAGACTTTTATTACAAAATTTGCACATTAGGGCAAATAATATGCATTAGAAGACGCAATATGGTTAAAATACCTTGTGTAGAAGAGCTCAACGTAGGGGTTATGTGATACCATATTGCTTTCAAAATAAATAACATTTACACAGTATTTGACAAGGAGTTGTTACAAAAATTTACAATTTGATTATTTGCACGTTAAGTTATTTAACAATTCATTCACAACATATCTCGTTTGCTTTCACCATCCTCTTGTCCATAGTTATCTTTGATACTCCGAAAAGAACTCGTATTTAATAGCCTCTCTGACTTCTTAAACGTTGATCCAGGTCACAGAGCTGTTCTAGAAAGCCGTCATTAGGGTAAATCTGTCTCTTGCCCCTGAAATTGATAGCATAAATCGTTAAAATTTGAAACATCACGGGATGCTAGTTACTAAATGAGGGTTAATTTAAGTACTCCTTATCTAAAAACCGGAAGTTCTTAACAAAGAGTCAATGCTTTTACCTGACATGCTTCACAGCTTCTAGCACAGTCATGCGCTTTTTCATCATGAGGTATGCGATGACCAAGGTTGCGGATCTGCTGATACCTTCCCGACAATGTACAAGGACTTTACCTATTTTACATTAAATAGATTGTTCAGTCAAATTCTAACGATATACTTTGGCTTCAAAAAATTTCCAAATGCAAAAGCTGTGCGTATGCAAAATAAAGATATTATTAATTGAGATTGATATCCCTCACATGCAGCTGAATGAATAAGTTAGGTTTCTTAGGAATCTTATAAGCAACGTGTAACAACATTTCCTCCAGCTGTTTGGTTTGATGCCGATTTGCACTATAATAATGTTTACTACTCCTGCTAACAGCACTAGATTTCCCTCTATCTGATCCTTTTTTATCAAACCAGTAAATGTGTAACTATTTTTTTACAATCTCTTCAGCGCTAGTTTAGCAGGATATTGAAGTAATTCTTTAACAAATTCGCGCCATGATAATTCCTACCTTATGCTGTCTTATAAAACTGAATATTATTTGCCTTTTAAGGATTAATTACCGTTGGACTCAAGGGCTTCATCGATAAAATCAGTAGCGCCTTTAAAGAAGTAATGAAGCTTGAAGCATTCTAGATCCATTGCAGGAATCCCTAAGAATTGGCAAGTGTGACCCCGGGAAGAATAATAAGTTTCATTTGTGTCCACACAAATGTCTTGATCGTTTCCAAAAGCTGCATTCAGAACGTTGTTTATCCGTTTCATCTTCAAAACCGTTACATCCTTGGCTGTTCGTCTGTTAAGATTTGTATTCGTTTTAATGAAGGCATATATACAATTTACCATCTTTGTCGGCGGCGATTCTGATTTTACCAATTTTACAACCTTTTTGAACTTTAAGCCAACTCCTGGATGTACCCTAAACTCTTAAATGCTATCGCTGCCTATACTGATTTCAACAAAACTAGCTACAGCTATTGCGTGTGCAGTACATTTAGGGGCGGGAAGGGAAAAATAAAAAACCCAAGGGTTTAAAGCGTAGGAATTTTAGCATTGCACTTGTGGCAAAAAGCGTATCAAAATATTTTTGATTTCAATTTAGAAAAAATACTTTAATTTTAATTGACCTCCTGCATTAACTGCGTCCTCAATAAAGTTTGCAGAATCTTGAAAGTATTGCCAAAGGGGGAATCCGATTTCATCGATTGCAGCGACACCATGGAAAGCAATGTGGTCGCGCTCATAATAAGCGGGTCGCGTTCGTACACATGTCCCACATATGCGTCCCGTTAGACAGCGGGAACAGGCTTCTGCGGCATTTAAAACGTAGCCGATGCCCTCCGCCTTGAGTATCGAGATACATAGAGCCGTCGGGCTTTATAAAGTACATAAATGCAAATAATTACAGCCAAATATTTTAATTCTCATTCCTCTATAATTGATTCATTCCCAGAAGCTACATTCTTTCAGACGCTATTTTCTCCTCAAAGGAAGTTGAGCATGACTCATTTTCGCAAAAATTCGCCAACTCTTTCCT
Source organism: Sminthurides aquaticus (assembly GCA_906901655.1). Lineage (NCBI taxonomy): Eukaryota > Metazoa > Arthropoda > Collembola > Symphypleona > Sminthurididae > Sminthurides > Sminthurides aquaticus. The sequence goes on from CAJQTT010000010.1 coordinate 7,070,508, forward strand.
TCTCCTCTTATTCTCAGTCCTTTCCCAAATGTCTGCAATCCTACTAGCTGGTTCTCCAATTCGCTATTCTCGCGCTCTTATCTGTAGTGACGCATTTTTTACTGTGACTGGCAACCAGAACTTGCAAAACTTTGCGAATTTCTGACGGGCGTTTCGGCTCTGGATAATCTAGCTTGCAATAAGCCAGTTTTCTATACAGAGCTGAAACAGAAGACCACAGCCGGGGCTGGGCTTTGATGTGGGCTGGGGATCATAACAAAATCTGACTGATGCTGAAGGGCATTCAGAATTCACTCCGAATAAACAAACATCCGGAGCCTAAAAATACTTGGAATCAGAACTGAAATCATATCTAATTGTGAGATGCCGAAGAAGGAAAACAATTTCGGGGCTCGGCCAACCATTAGTGAAGACATAAGATAAGAAATAATAAGATGAGATAGGCGGAAGGCGTAACTTGAGGGTTTTATCAAGGCGAAAGTGAACTTAAATTTTAATAAAGTTTCTCAATGGCACGCCTACGAAAACTTGTTGTCGGCAAGGACAATGTTGATGCCCGGGTTTTCCCAAGGCAAGCCTTCAAACTATCGTTACCTTAAAAACAAATGAAATGATGAAATGACGATGCGTATAGCTACGCAGAAGAAAAGCAGTGATCAAGTAAAGAGAAATCTGATAGGGAAAGATCAAGGTTTGTCATTGGTTTAGTGGGTGTTTGAATCTTTTTGAAATCTGCTTCGCCCTAGTCATGCGTAAATTCGGGGGCCGAGGTCAGACTAGCCCACGCTTTTGGGCATACGCTTTGCTTTAGGGAAGTAGGGAAAGTTTTAGAAAAAACAAAATGATTAATCTTCCACGGTGTCAATTTTATATTTTTGGCCATGGGAATAAAAAGGATTCGGGGGTGGGAAGTGCACGAGAAAATGATAATGATGGAACAGCCCACGTCATCCTCAAACATTACAATACGGAATTGTATTTACAAGTTCTGGTTGTTCTAGTCACCTCATAACGGTTCTTTTCTCTTTGGAAGGATGCCAATTCCAATATTCTTCTCAAAGAAAAATGAGTTCGGCTCAAGTATTTATAGTGTCGTTAATGAATACGTTATAGTTACGATAATCCTGTCATTCCTGAGCTGCAAAAAAGATTTACGGGCTACTGGTTTCGGGTTCAATGTTTACTATTGTTTTCCGTTTTACCTTCGCTTCGCTTGAATCACGAACGCTTTAGTCAATTGTACAATGAATGTGAATGAATTCGAATACATTGACGCTGATACCGTTTTCATACCAGCAACAAATAAAATAAATATAATCGCTGTGATTTAACTTCTCTTAATACTAATTTAACTGAAAAATCTAGCTTTACCTTCAACTAAACTCGACAGATAGTAAAACTACAATTTCTTAAAAACTGCTGTTGGAATAGACGATCTTTAAAATATGTTCATTATCTTAACTAACTTGAAAAATGTGGCAATTTGAATGCCATAATAATTTGGTAGTATACAAGGTATGTGGAAGCAGGTTTAATAACTTACGCATCTCCGATGTAAATCCCCGGGAAGACTTCGTCAAAAGGATTCCTCGGACGACACCAATGGTCCCGTACGATATCCCTCAAGTCTTCCACGCTAGTTCCAGCCCTCCTTCGCGACCTTCTGTCTGAGGAGCTCAAGGTTGACAAATTACTGTGAACTGTGCTTGCTGCCATGGTGATTGAAGAAATATTCTTTAATCAGCTTTGTAGAATAACTTGTAGCAGGCTATTCAATTAGTAAACTGCTTGAGAGGTCTTTAAAAATTCAATCCAAGAGGACTTAATTCCTTGAAATCGGAGAGAAGAATTTCAAAATTTGCTCTTGAATTGTACGTCGAAAAACAATAATTATTTTTACACAAATTATAAGAACTTCTCGGAAATTTATCCTGGTTTTCGGTACCGAAGGAGCAACTGCGAACTGAGCGGAATCAGACGCTGGTATGCGGGTATATATATTGAAATTCGCCAAGGGTAAGAGGAAACGAAAAGAGATACAGGAGCAAGAGCTAAGAAATTCTCATGGTTTCCTGCACACGTGCTAACTATGACGAAAACGAAGCGTATCATCCACTGTATTTGCTATTCTCCTCCTCATATATTGCCAGCGTACCTCATCCTAGCCTCTGTCTTGCTATTTTCTTATTCATCCTGTTTTCGCAAGTTAGCTAGTCCGTAAACACATGATCCGATTCCGCCCGCCACAAAGCGATGACGGGATTTGTAGCAAAGCTGTAAAATAAACCGAGGTTGATAATGGGTATTACATGTATGTACTTAAAGTTTGTAATACAGGAATGTGATGCTTGGTTTCTTACAGCAGCTTGTAGACTGCTTGCTGCGCCCCCTTGCCAAAAAGCCTCATCACAACGCTGTTGCTGGTGAGTCTGCAGGCTACCTTGTTAGCTCAGGTTGTACATGAAGATACAACACTCAAAAGTCAAGAAACGTTTGCATCTGGCTATCATCGTTGGATGCAAACGAAGCATTCAAGCATTGTTAATGAAGCAGAGGCTTTTTACAGCCCGTAACTTCACCATTTTCGCAAGGCTACGCTTGTGAGTATAAAGCAGAGATGATCTTTAGTTCCACGTATACATGTAGTATGCAAGCCTGTTAGTTACTGTGTAAATTGATGAAGGTTCGGGCAGACAGCTAGCAAAGACGGAAGAAACCCCCACAACTTGTGGTCCGCCATTGAAAGATTAACGTCATGTTCTGTAATAATCCAGTAGGAGAATCACTGCATGCAGCAGGGTCTAAATGTTTAATAGCCTCATGCTTATGTTTTATACCCCTGAGTTTTGCATCTCGGCCAAAAAGCATTGGGATCGGATACAAACAAGTATGGTGCAGGCAGTTCGTTTGCACACTGTATGCTATGCTTTGGTGGTGAATCAGAAAGTCCTTGAAATGGCAAATTATATTGCGTTAAGTTGCTTTTTAAAGGAAGACGGGAATGAAGAGTCGGTGAATTTGTCGGTGTGGTTTAAAAATAAATTAAATATGTGCATAGCGAAAGATGCTAAGCCTATCTTTTTTACATTATGGAGCGAAAAGATGAGAAGCTTTTCTTTGCAACCTGAGACCTGAGAGACAAAAAACAACGACGGAATTTCTTTCATGTACGGAAATAAACGAAGGCTGCTGTTAATTTACTCGACCCTGCCTACTTGTTATAATGAAGAGCGAACTTGTTCGTTACAGTTATGGTTGAACCTGAAGGTAATGGAGATTAGGCTTGGAGTTATTTTGAATCCGGTGGATGGTGACGACATGTAGGGTTTGAAAGAAGGTTGTTCCTTTGACTCGTATACATTGAAATTATTTTATTGACAACATTTTTGAGACTTGAAGTGTCTATCTTTTGGGAACTATATCTACTACAAAGAGATATATGATATATTTATCAAGTTCTTGAAAACTAAGTTTTGAATATCTTCATCTTGTTGTATAACATTGAAATATTTTGGAGTTATTGATTTAAAATTAATTTATGTATGGTCTAAATTTGGCTATTTTCTCTTTTCCTCCTCCTCTTTCTTCATGATAAAATAGTTGATCCTCTCATCTATTTTACATATTTGTAGTTTCAATATTCCTCTCCGAATATATCAATACTATTACTTATTACTTTTAAAAGGCCAGGAAGATAATAATCAGGTGTTTTTTAAAGAGTTTACATGCAAGGTTTCTTTTGGGGAACACTTTAAAGAGTGTATTAGGTGCGTGCGCAATTACACAGATTTGCTTTGTAGGTGATAAACATGATCATGATAATCCTAAGCTACCACATATATACCAAGTTAAGTCAACGAAATTCGGTACACAGACGAAACAGTGTAGTGGAAACATTTGTTGGTGACAATTAAATGTCATGACAATCAACATTTAAGCTAATACACACGATTTACAATTACTAGCCATCATGAGAATGATATTGTTTGCGTAAAGAAAAATGTAACGAATAATTAATTACTGGATTAATTATACAGTAAATGTAGGATTAACGTAACGGAAAGAAAGCGTATATAGTTGTAGGTACGACTATTTAGTTTTTGTAGTTGTGTATATACATTGCGGTGACAATTGTACTGCAGTGTACAATCTGGTCAAATAGGTTTCGACCCTTTGGTTCGTTATGCATAAAGGTTTTTACCGAATACAATTCGTTTTAAGCGTGAACAATATGTTTTAAAGGGGGTGAATAATATACAATTAACAATATATGCAGTCCTTATTCTAGAAAAAGAGCTAAATTATTAGGTATGGTAAGTTACATATGCTCCTGGATAATAAACAAATGGTTAAGATGGAGTGAAATGACGACTTTACAGACTTTAAAATTCACACAAGTACATGAGAGTTTGTCTTAGGTACTTACTATGCATATGCGTACTATGTGTCAATTACCTAGTTATAGGTAGGCATTCTAGTTTAGGAATAGTGTTCGTTCATATTATGAAAACAAAAAATTGATATGAATTAATCACCGTGGACAAAACCACGTTATGCATAAGGGTAAATCTGTTGTCTACTCGAAAATATTGATTATTATACTACTTAATCAGCTATCATTACTCATACTTTCTCCCATGCAAAAATTAATTAGGATTCACGATACTCAAGCCATTCACAGCACTGGAGATCACGTTAGTGAGAATATTGGAATTGTTCAAAGGTAAAATTGATGAATTTTGGTTAGATGAAGAGCCTGGTTGGTTGGAGCTGCTGCTACCGGTAGTCGTACTGAGAACTGCTTGTTGGATTGCGTTAGCTGTAGCGGTAGAAAGCATGGGAGAGCTCTGTTGCTGCAACTGGTGAGAATTGACTGGGACAACGACGATTTCCGATGGTACCAGACCGCTAAGTTCTCCGTGAGCGTTTAAGGTTGTTGTAGTCAACAGGAATCCGATTACGTTTCCGTTATCGTCACCAGAAGATCCGCCGACGCCGTTATGCAGCTGCAGCTGCTGAAGTTGATGCTCGTTAAGTGTTATCGTTGTGGTTGTAGTGGATGCGGCCGCTTGCTGAATAACTTCCGGATTAGTAGACGAGTCCACAGTTATAATTGTTGCGGATGATTTCGATTCGTTTGTTGACGTTGAAGAATCTGGAGCGACAACAGAATTTCCCTGCTGTTGAGAGTTGGGTTTCACTGAAATTTGTCTCCCTGAGACTGCGGGCTTTTTCATGATTTGAACGTTCTTGACAGGACGAGAAGCGATAGCTTTGGATTTTTTCGAATTCTTGCTTATAGTCTTGGAAATAACTCCAGATGTGGTGACGGCGTTATGGCTGATCTTATTGTTACCACCACTGGTTGCTTGCCCAGCTTCGTTGGCTCGATTGACGTTATTTTTCTGGGTTCTCGGTAGCTGCATGTCCGCTGGCATTAGATGGAGATGAGATTTTCGCTGATGCTGCAGCAACTTTGCTCGCGTAGCGTATTGGCGATGACACCATTGGCAGGCGTGTGGATTTGCCATTACTTTACCAACAACTGAAACTTCGCGAAATTGCGAGTTTGAGAACAACTTTGGTTGTTCTTTTGAGACGATTTCCATGGCTTTATCCACAGACATTTTTGAAACAATGTTATGTCCAAGTCCAGCTGCTTCCTTGGCTTTGGCTGCTGCTGCTCCACCAGTTAAAATAGACTTAAGTTCATTGGAGTTGGACATTACGGAATTGACACTAACGGTAATCAATTTCTCACCATCGTTGACCGTCACACTGTCTTTACCCTTGAGTTGAGGAGGCACAGCTTTGCCTGGATGACTTTTCAAAATATGAGATTTTCTCTTAGAACTACTCTTGTACACGCGTTCACAATAAGGGCAAAAATAGTTTCGCGTTGGGCGAAGTATAGGCATGTTAAGTTCCGGCACTTGTTGAGGTGGTTTCTCTGGGTGACGTTTTGCAAGATGATTAACAAGCATACCCCGTCTTTTAAAACCCATCACACAATCCATACATTTATACACAAATTTCTCAAACTCCTCAGGCGCAGTTTTTGGCACAATTTTCTTTGTAAAACGATGCTTGACGGACAAATGTCCAGGATAGCTTTGAATCTCGAGCTGAGGCTTCTTCCGGTTCTCGTGCATCCTCTTGGTATGCTCACGTAATTTGTCCTTCCGTTTAAACTGGCGACCGCATTCCGCACACAAAAATTCTCGGTGATCCGAATGCTTCAATTTGTGGAGCTTCAGCTTATCCGCAGTCGGGAAGTTCATTATGCATTGATCACAACCAAATTGGCGAGGTCCATGGAAAGCTCGGATATGCTTTCTTACCATTGAGTACATGGAAAATCTCTGCAAAAGTGAATGTCAGGGTTAAAACCAAGGCTCATTGCGTTAGTCCGAAGTAGGATTATGTTCTAAACGAATTTAAATTACCTTGGAGCATTTAGGGCAGTGGAACAGGCCATTGTCTTTATTCCGGTGAGTTTGCACATGCTCCTTAAGCTGCAGCAGCTGTTGCGTCACGAAGTTACACATGGGACACTCGAAACATTTGCCTTCCTCTGTAACAGAAAATATGATGACTTAGTTTCCTCAGTTTTACAAAAACTTCAAATCAAATAATTCCCAATATAATGTAATCAGCGTACCTGCATGAGTTTTAATGTGTCCAGCAAGAGCGGAGTTGGTAAGAAACCGCTTGGGACAAAATTCGCATTTCAACGGCTTTGTTTCGTCATCGCTATGCACTATCATGTGCTTGTCAAGTCGATCCTTGGAAGCGAAAGATTTGTAGCACATGGTGCACTTGACTTTAAACGGAGTCTCGGAACCGCCACCAGTTGTAACTTTAGCATCTCCAGAAGAATCGTCAACAGTTTTCGATGATAGCTCACTGTCCTTTGTAGCAGCTTCATTATCAGAGTTTTCGGATGAAACCATGTTGTATTCCTTGTTCTTCTCTGGAGTGTTGGAGCTAACAGTTCCGTTTGTGCTACCAACGGACAGGTCGCCATCTTGTTCGAAATGATGATTAGCATAATGCTTTGTGAGATCCACAAGCGTGGGGAGGACAGCTTTGCAGGATGTACATTCATGTCGGCCTTGTTTCACAGCACCGTTTGACAGAATACCTGAAAGGATGGGCTTTGAATTTGGAGTAGCTTTCTTCTCATTAGCCGCATTATTTCCAACAGAATTGCTCCCACTTTTGGAAATATTTTCTGCATTATCAAGGAATTTCATTTTCTTCAAGTTTCGTTTCTTCATCTTCCGGGGAGCGTCATCTGGTTCCGAATGAGCACTGTTAAGATGCTCGTTTAGAAGTTCCCGTGTATCGAAATGATCTGTGCATTCAAAGCAAGGATAGACTTCGACGTATTTTTCATACTCTACATAGATTTCCTGAGTAGTAGATTCAGGGGTCTTGGTAGTGGTACTGGTTTCAGGCTGTTCTTGCTGTTGCAATTGATGATGCTGTCTAACTTCTTGTTCTGCATGATCTTCATGTTGGTTTGAATGGGCAGATTCCTCGACAAGACATATTTCTTCGTTATCAACGGCCATCATACTTGATTCATCCATATTGTTGTTGGAATGCTGAGTTATAACAGACATTTGCTCGGAAGCAGGATGCTGCTGCGGCGGCTGTACATCATTCATAAGCATCGAGGCGCCAGAACCAGCGAAGCAGCTAAGTCCGTACTTCTGAGCATAGTCGACACTGTAGCTGACCTGAAGCTCCGTTTTGGGAGGCACGTCCTTCGTGGTAGTGAAATACAATAAACCTCGATCTTCGATAACGAGGGCATTTGACTCTGTTGCGTTTCTTGCCATCCTCACAAACTTCATCCAATTGCATAGCTCGTCATCAGTTCGGTCAAGTTGCCATAAAACATTTGAGCTATCTACCATGACGAGGCAGGGATAGACCGCATTAGAATTACTAAGGTCGTCTTTAAAAGCTCGTTTCAAGGGACCTTCTACTGGGCCGAAGCGAGTATTCGATGCGATAGTCTTGTATCGGGCAGTGAAAACAGCCCAGCCATTTCCACTGACGCGGCTCAGACTGAGTGGACTTGGAAGGGATGCAAAAGACTTGGGTTGCACAGGCTTATCTAGAATAATACTTCCGCCTGTCATCGTCAGCGTTGTTTTCTGGGGCAGATTGTCCTGGAAACTATCATCATCCATCGAATGGATCGAAGAAGTGCTCATCATCATCATGTCCTTGTTTTTCTTCACTCGGATAATTCGCCTCTCATCGATATTAATCCCATTTTCAGGTACTTCGGAGTCATGCTCCTGTCGATTTGAGTGATGGAGGGTGAGTGAAGCCTGATGGATGATATCCTGGGAGGATTCCAGCGTTGCTGATTCCAGCATTGAGGAATCGTTATCAGATTGATGAGAATGCTGCATCTGGTAGTCATTGGAGCTGGAGTTTTGCGTTGGAGGCGAAATATCCTGGGATTCAGAGTGCAGAGTTATGTAGCCACCGCATTGCATTTCGCTTTGTTTGCTGCTGTTAGACTCGATCATCTGTTGAGAAGTTGTTGAATGCCTCGAGATTTGAATCTGATGGGAGTTGCTCATCATTTGTTGATGCTGGAATACGGAATTGCTGTGCTGGAGCTCGTCATCCGAAAGAGAATGCCCGCCAGATTGCTGGTTTGAATGAGTGTGATGGATATGATGAGACGAATGATGATGGTGGAGGGAATGGTGTGAATGATGTGTGTGTTGGGAGTGATGGGATAGTTCACCATCCATATTCACTGCCGACATGAGGTTTACAGGTTCTTCGTCATCCATCACATGGGCTGAGCGATGATGATGGCTGTGAGAATTGTGATGGTGCTGGAGATTGAGTGGATTTGACTCCAGTCCGGAATCATCCTCTGACTGCTGATGAAGAACAATCTGTTGACCTTTGTTATTTATGAGCAAGGTTGAAGTATTACTTCCGTTTCCCACTCCTGACAACTGCAGACCTAAGCTTGGCTGAAGGTCCATGGGCATTGAGGATAAGAGGGGGAGACCGCCGAGGTCGACGTCATCGTCATGGTCCATGTGCCGCTTGTTGCTGTGCTGCTGCTTTTCGGGAGAATCCATAATCGACATGTCCATGACTTCGTCCTGCATCTCTTCTCCGTCGTGATGACCGATTGAGCCCAAGGATGGTGCCCAGGAACCCCGCTGCCAATCACACCCGATATTCATCCACGAATTTCCTAGGTTCATGTTCAACGCATTTTGAAGGGAGGAAGAACTGCTACTTCCAGCACCGTTTCCGCTGCCTCCACCTCCAAGACTGCTGTTAATGACGCTGATGTTAATATTGCCGCCCGCAGATGAATGATTGGACAGGACTGATGAAGACTGACGGCTGGAACGGGAACCGGAAGTGCTCATGTTTTGTTGTTGGTAATCCGCAATCCAGGCTGTTTCTTCGTGAGTCTGCAAAGGTCCCATCATAAGCAGGTTTCTGAGAGTACTTTCTGCCTGTGCTGCTGAGGATTTGCTAACGAGATTATCATTTGGATCTGCAAATTGTTGCTGCTGAGATCCTCCTTGGACGAGGTCAAGTTCTTCAACTTCTCGTAAATTCCTCTCAGAAATGCCATGGTCATCTACTAAACCAATCATAAAATCCTGATGGCTGTGTTGGCCACCACGTAGGGAATCCACAGCTTCTTGTAAACCAGGTTGGGATAGTAGAAGAAGCGGCCCACGGGACGAACTTCCATTTCCAGAGGCGCTCATACTTCCAGAAGCGCTGGAACCACTACCGCCTACATTTGAATTTGATAGGCTTTGCCCAGGAGCACAGAATATCTCGTCTCCCAGATCATTAGGGTAGTAATACGAGTAGGTGTCTTGATCGTAGAGGACGACGTTATTACCGTCTGAGCCGTCTCCTTTGCTTAAAACGCCGAGATTATCTTGAACTACAAAATCATCACGACCGCGGAGAAGCGTGTCATACACATAGCTATCTAGCTGTGGCTGCTGAGGGGAGTGCTGTTGCTGAAGACATTCAGAAATTTGTAGCAATTCTTGCTGGTTTGCAGAGAATGACAAGCCAGGTGAGCCGGGTTGAACAGAAGATGATGACGAGGATGAGCCTGCTTGAGTTTGAACTTGATGTTGAAGCTGCTGAGCAAGAGGAGGTGGGGATGAGCATGACATTGAGGGCAGTTCTCCACTTTGCATTCGGTGAAGCAACTTTTGCTTTGGGGTTAAAGGGATCTTTTTGATGGAGGAAGATGAGGATGAGCTGGTACTTGGATGGGAATTGGCCATTATCATGGGAGAAGAGGAAGTTGCGGTTGAGGTTGCAGATGAAGAGGACGCGGAATTTCGAGTATTGCGGATATCATTACCGGAATTTCCTGAATGTGACTGAGAATTTCCGGTAGTTGACAAATTGGCATTGGAAGTGTTGGAGTCGGTGAGATTAAGTGGGCTGTTGCTCAGTTCCCGGATAAGACTGTCATGCTCTCCGTGAACGTCATTCATCAAATGGTCGATGGCCTCGTTCATTAAGCTTCCGGCTGGATGGTTGAGAACGTTTTGGTTAAGCAAGTTGGTCATAATTTCATTTTGCTGTTGTTGAAGTTGCTGCATTTGCTGCTGTTCCTCTTGCTCAATTGCGATTTTGGCGGCGAGCTTTTTACTTGGAATTTTGATATGTAGGGATTTTGAATCTCCATTGAGACCATTAGAATTAGTAGTGAAAATCGCTCTGTAGTTTGATGATGAGGAGGATGAGCTGGTAGATTGCATTAAGGAATCCCACAGGATCTTACTACTACTACTGGCACTACTTGTACTTGGAGTTGGGGGAGGTGGGGCCGGAGCTCCGCTTCTGCTCCCACTCCCGGCAGGCAACCCACTCCCTGAATTAATATCTGAAGAATTCCGACTTGGTCCCGCTAGGGATACTCCTGATGGTAATTCATTACTTGAGTTCTGCTGCTGAATATTTTGAGGCTGTGAATGTTGATGACTTGCTGCTTGTTGCATGGAAAACCGTTCAAAGCTCGACGCTTTCTTGATCTTGCTCCTTGAAATGTTGAAATTGACTCCTAAACTATTTGAACTAGGATTTATGGAGGAATTTGTGCTGAGTGAATTTAAAGAGGAGCGCGAGGATGAAGCTATAGAAGAGGTCACTGGTATTGAGGGAGGAGGTCCACCAATTACGGGGGAATTAATGAGGCTATTCAAAATGAGACCATTACTGTTGCCGCTTTGGTTAACACCATTTGAATTGGAACTACTATTGCTGCTCCTGTTGCTCCTACCGCTATTTCTCAGTCCATTCGTCGCTCCTGAGCTGCTCCCGCCCACGCTTATCGAGACCACTTGGATATCATCCGAGGAAAATGGGAGCGGAGAAGGTGGGACATCATCCGCCGTCGACGAGGATACCACACACATCCCTCCAGGGGTCGGAGGACCCATCCGATAATTACTAGATGACTGTGAAGATCCCCAGAAAGTTGAGTCAGGACTTCCAAGGGGTGACACCGGGCCGCCGTTACGATTTCCACCGGTCCCGCTAGGACCGGCCCCATTATTATTACTAGAACTCCCACCACTAACAACAACACTATTGCTTATGCTATTTCCTCCAAGGTTAGCTATTGGTCGTAGACGAGGAGAGGGTGACGTAAATTGTGGAGATGAAGTCGATGAGGATGGTTGACACGAGGATGGGTCATCATCGTCTCGGCTTCTTCCACCAGTACTGCTGCTACTACTACTGGTATTCTGAGCACTATGGTTATTACTATTTAGGTTGCTACTGCTATTATTAGCATTATTCAGACTTGATTGAAGGGATGCAGCCAGCCTGCTCGTCAAATTCACATGTCGATTCCCCCCGACAGATGACCCTACATTCTGTGGAGATGATGTTGTACTCGATATCATCCCAGATGACGAAGAATTCGATGATGACGAGGATGAACGACGTGTCCGCAAGGCTCGATGCAATGTCGATAATATATTCCGCCCTTGAGGTGGCTGTAACGATCGATTACTTCTGTTACTCCGGTTATTCCCATTATTACGGTCGTCCATAATTCTTACTAAAAACCAAAATAAATCCATATTAATTTCAGATTTTTCAGAACCTGTTTTAAATACGAAATATATCGGTATGTTATTATCATATTTAATTTTAGCGAGCTTACTACAATACCACTGTTTACTTGTAACAACTTTGAAACTTTTCAGAGTATATTCATTACTGAAATTACAGCTTTTTATCCGCAAAACATTCGCCAAAAGTTTTCCTTCAACCGCAGTAATATTGCAAAACTTTGCCAACTTTGCACTTAAGTTCACTCTCTCTTACCTAATGAATACTGCAGCAAATTTTATGTTGCAAAAATATTTCTCAATCCATCCGAACAATCCTCAAATATGAAAATGGTCCCGTTTGGGTAGGTTGGCCAAGAGAAGAGCTGCAACTAGGGGATACAAACCCCTCGTTAACTAAACACGATTCCGTAAGTCATCGAAGGTCATGAATCCAAGCCCTGGAAAAATAAAAGAAAAAGATGGAATCAATAATATATTTCGTGTTTCATACAATCAATTCAAAAACTATCCTTCAAATTATACAACAGACAAAACAAGCCGGGGACACAAGCTACGAGGCCTATCAATGGCAATCACGAAACGGCCCAATCAAAGTCATCAATGAATGACAAAATCCCATAATCCCAGAAGCAGCAGCTCTAATCCATTTCATTTCCTATCGCGTGTTTACAGAAAGGCCGACCGACCACCGCAACTCACTTAACTTCAAAAGTTAGCCCTATTTTATAATTTTTTTCCCTTTAAACAAATTACCTTTCCCTATCCTTAACATGATTTCACCTTTAAATAAATAAAGTATAAACTAAAATTACTAGAGCGGTGCTTGTGGACGTAACTCCTCCACTCGCAACCAGTAAATAGTTCGAGGAGTTATGAAGCAAATCCAGCATAAAAGCACGACCTAAATTAATTCATTCATATGTCCTCGTGTCCACGAAGCGTACCATATCTCAATCAAACAATTAGCTGGTTGGCTACTGATCAAAGGCATTGAGGAAAATTAATGGCGGAAACCTGCTGGAAATGATTTCCAGCGTCTGCCTGCCGTCCGAGGGCTGTAAAACTCCGAGAGCTTCTCCGGTAATTTCTCGAGCAAATAATAAGTAAGCCAAATCCGACAAAAACAAGTACTCGTTCTCCACGCGAAAAGTCTCCCTCTTTTTCTTTTGACTCCCTGCTCTCTCTCTCTCCCTCTCTTATGGAACTGAGGTTGAGATGACCTCGTTCGAATTTGCACCTCCCATTAGTACATGTTTACTGCTCCTTTATCCGAGCATGTCCTTTCTTCTTCCCTCCTGCCTGCCTCACTCCTCCTATGTAGTTTTACTGGACCGTGCAAAAAGTTTGCGAAAACATGTAAGCAAGCATACCGTCCCTCGTCTCTCTACAAATGTTCTTTGCATCCTTCCTTCTCTCTTATACTTGCTTATGCATGGATGATACAGCCAGAAGGTTGCTCCACCATCCCCTATCTTGAGAAAGTATCACACGCCTCTATACATATTTCCATTTAGATGCTCAATAGCTCAATGCTGTGTGCAAGAGACAAGGCGTAACCTCGAAATTTTTCCGCCAATACCATTCCAAGCTATCATTAGACACGGAAGGTCATCTTCCAGCTTTTATAAAATTACCCACCTTCTCAATACTCTATACTGTGCCACATAACCAATTCATCCGCTTTCCAATCCATGTCCTCTTGTCCCTCCCTGCCACACTGTCTTCCTCCTCCCAAGGACATTTATCCCTAAGGTCATCCAGGCTCATCCTTCTTTGTCCCATCCATCCCTCTTGTAACCTAAAACTTTATCGCCATCCAGAACTACAGCTTGTCCTCCATCAAACAAAACTATCAACGTAACCAATAATCCTTGTATCAGTTTCTTCCGTATTTTCCTTCTTCTCTCATGCCCTAGGCCAGGAGTATACTAGTACTGCTTCGTTAGTAGTTGACCCTGTAGCAGTTTCTATTATTCAGCCCTTATTATTATCAGTTTGACCGGCTTACACGTTATTTATCTCCCTTACAGACTCAACATTATCTTCCACAATATTATTTCCCACGCCGAATTAAGGTCAAATCCAGCTAAGCTTCTTCCACGTCCGCTCACTCATTCATGCTCGATAATTAATAGGATTATGGGACAACTTCTTGGGGGACACATCCGCAAGAAAAACACGTGGAGGAGCAACAAGGACTAGGCCAACCTGTACGCTATGATACTGCCCCGCAATTGATAAATGTTTGATCCATCATTACTACCACCGACGCAGTTATCCACTAAGGATGTAACCAACCAAGAGAATCGGCAAGGTCAATCCCAACCCGATGAGCTAAAAATAAGCACCGAAATTTGCAACAACTCGCTTCTTTCTGTGTTTGCTATGCTCCTATCCTGGTCGTTCTTGTAATTCATCCTTGGTCTCATCATCATCGTCCTCCTATCGATTATTATTATCCACCTAAAATAGCTACTACTCTGCACTTACGGGCTACCTTCTAAACTAATTCAATCCAAGGGAGCAATAAGAAAGACGGAGAGAGAGGGAGCAACATAACCTGAATCCCATGTTCATGTGCTACTTACGTAAGGTCGGGAAGGAATAAGACCAAAGTCAAACAAATACAAGTAGCCTCAAAGTAGCCAAAATTACCATCTGTTATCAACTCAACCCACTCTTGAATAGTGGATGGCTTTAGTTTGAAGTAAACCTCGAAATAATTTCTTATCATATTCAAATAAACTTGTGTTTAAAATCTTAAAATACCCTGAATGTTCACATTTAAACTTTGCAACGCCCTGAAACCTTGTGAATAATTAGCTGATGATGATACGCAGCGTTATACAATTATATTTAAATTCGTGGAACAACTCAACACTTGCACCTGGAATCATAGTCCATAAACGAATGTATATCAATGATGAAACTGCGAAACTAATGCCAAAAACTATTCGTTGTAGCGTACGACCTTGAGAAAAATTGCATATAGATTCTACAATTCACAACCTGGCACGAGCTTCCATAAGTTCTGGCTTTGGATGCTACCATCATGATTCATGAATGCTGAGTCTGTTCTACTCCGTTCCTGCCTTAACACAAACTCTGTTGCACAACATTAACTTCCTCAGCTGACATTTAGCAGTAAGTTTGAGCCCGGCTTGAGATGCCCGCCCCCGGGTGAAAGTAAACAGAATAGCAGGAAGTTGTGGATGATGAGAAATAATTAAAACCGAGTTATGACGTAAAACTAAAATCCCGTGTAGAAGATGAGCTGGCGAATAGCAAGGAAATTGGCGAAGGAATTGCGGAACTCCGTAGTTGCAGTATTCCCCGCATACGGCGAAGCCTGCGTACCACCCGCTTATACTTGAGCGCGTCCTTCGAACGTTTTCCCGCCCTTGAAACCAATATGTAACTAAAAGGAATGACGTAAGCCAAGAGTGTGCTCATACGTACCTGGAATTTGATCCGACCTTTCAACTTTCAAGCTTTTCCTTTAAAGCTTATGGTTTTTGAAAAACTGGTCAATATTGCGCTTATCACCAAGATTTTTGACTAGACTTGATCAATCCTTAACTGTATAGAATTATCAACTCCACCAAATTCACAACCACCTTGCCTTGGTTATTTTACCCCTCCGAGTTTTTTCGCAAATTTTCGCAAAAATCAGCAAGCTCTTTTAAATCTTTCTCTTTGCGCACAAAATTTCCCCAGTTTACACGTTCTTCCCCCACAAAACTAACTTGTACATAAGACTCTGTTCTTGAGATCTTAAAAATTCTGAACTGATAAACTAATTAATTAATTAACTGAAAATGTACACTTAAATTCACTTTAGAATCTTTTTGATCCTAATTTATCCTTGTTAGGTGGTGGTAGTGCTGTCGTGGTGTATTTGTATGATAGTTTGTTCTCGTCCAAATGTAATGCACAAGAGAACGCCACACATTTCTCAACTAAAAACTAGGAGCGAGTTCTTGAGACAACCTTTTCCTTCCACTACCACACTACACTGAGGAGGAGTATGGGTTGGCTTGTCTGAATTCGTTGTGCGCTGCAGAGGACATGCCTTCAAAAACGAACGGCGAAGGAATAAGGCAGCAGACACACACAAGAAGAAAAGCCGAGCCAAGGTCAATATTCGAACTCATGCTATACGGCTTGCCTCTTTCTACAACGAGAACGACAACGAGTAGAGCAAGCAAAAGCGTCCCTCAAGTCGACATCCTCATTTCCAACCATACGATTACACATCCATGCACTACTTGCATCCTTCCCAGCCAACATTCAGCATGAGCAGCAGCCGACACAGAGGACGCTTTTCATTCTGCCCCGGCCTACACAATAATAATATATAAACGCTGCTCTTAACTGTTTGAAGGAGAAACCCACATATGCTCTGCTCAAAGGAATAAAGGCTGAGGATATATAGGCGGCGGCATTCAGTGCAGAATTCATAATGTGTAAGCAATAAAAACGCTTCTCTCTCCTCTGCCCTCTCTTTCCACCTTGTGAAAACCTCGCTGTTATATTAAACAGTTCACAAGGAACCTTCGCTTATTCATCATCCACTTCCGGAGACGCAGTCACCGGCTATCAACTAATCTCACCCCTGTAATCTAACCATGAAATCAATCAAAATATGACGTGCTGAATGAATCCCCTTGAAGTAGCAAAGGAAATTCATGAATTTGTCATTGCGAAAGTGTGGAGGCGTTTGCAAATATTTCCGGAGAATTTATCAAACGTCTTAAACTCATTACGCAATGAGAATTAGCAGTAATTTTCCCCGTATTTAAGCAAGGAAATCAGCTTATAATCAATAACCAAGCAGCAAGGCTCAAAGCGTTACTATTTTTACTCATTTTACTCTAGCTAGAATGCTCGCTAGCTCGCTGAGGTGAACCTTTGAACACACAATACTAATCCCTGAGTATAAAAATTCAATTTCCAGAATATTCCTTATGCTCACCTAGGTTAACATTGTGCAAGAAAACATGAATAAATTCGCAAAAAAAATCATTTCAAGAAAATTCAAAAGAATTTGTGAAAATCCTCGAATTGGAAAATTACTTTGGCTGATTGCATAAAATTTGAGAATCCTACAACGGCAATCTCACTAAAACCTTATAATACCGGGCAACTTGATTCAAATCCACAAGTACTGCAAAACGGGACAGACTACCGACTATTTGGATGTTGGAGATTGCATGTGAATTGCAAAAGTATTTGCACAACTCTTGGAAAAGAGGGAAGGTTGAAAGGAATCCCGCATCGTCATCCATCCGCTTCCATCCTTCCCTACTCTCTTTCTTATGTATTACGTCTGTCTCGCTCCGACTCCGATCTTATAAGTATATGAGACTGTCTGGTTTCTTGAAAAGGAAACCAGTTGACTCTAAAAGCGAATCGGAAAAAATAAGGTCTTTCTCGCCATTATATTTATCTCGCATTTTCATTCCAACCTATAACGCTAACCTCCTGTCCGTCTGCACCTTCAAAGAACAAATACAATCCACACGCTAAAGGGAGCACAAGGGAAGGTCTATGAAATTTCACGCTCCCAGTCATATGTGCCAGGGTATCGCAAATTAATAGTACACGCAATGTAATCCCTATAAACATTTATTTTCTCCATCCGGCGTCGGCATCAGCGGTAGCAGCCAAGGCCCTTTTAATAAACATTCCTCGCTGTGTATCATTAGCTAGCTAGCATGATACAACTTAACTTTTACCTTGGCCCTAAACTTATGGTTATCCGGTGAGCGCGGCCTTTAATATTTTAAAAGTTTTGTTATATACACTGTTCCTCATACACAATACACAGTCTACCTGTCATTTAAACTACTTGTTTGCAATTTATCTACTACTTTTCGTTCTTTCTCCCCGTTTCCCTCCAACACGCCCTCCAAGTTTTACGGCTGCTAACTTTTACTAAAGGCTCAAACAAAAACTTTTGGTAGATTTCCTCAAAACAACTTTGGCTCATAATTCCCTACAAAACAGTGTTGTAGTTTCTGCCGTATTTTGCGAATTCGCGAAATTTTGTTGGCATTAATTTTAGTTTAGCCACTTGCAAGTTTCGTTGTTGTAGCTCAGAAGAGGAGTTGATCTAATCACCTCAACTCTGCAATAAAGACACAGAGGTACGTAGGTGAGACGGTGAGAGAGGAAAAAGCCAAGGTTGGGTTTTACGAGCCTTTTTCAGCCAGCCGAAGGTTTTCACCTCAATTCCACACCGGCACACCACCAGACGTACTTTACCAACTTCCTACTTTACTTACCAGCATTAACCTCTCACATATTTTTAGTCCTCCTCTAGCTCCTTCCTTCCTTCGTTGTCCTGCCTACCCAGCCTACACACTCCCATTAATTCTGTCCTCAATCCCCATCTCGGCGTGTCATAGTCAGGGTGGAGGATTGAGAAGAGAGCAAAGTCAAAGCCGCAATGATGCGAATTGCGAAGGTCCCATGCCTTGCAGAGATGGAACGGATTTCCATTTTCCGACCTCCAAATCCCAAATCCAGGAGGGAAATAATATAGCGGAGCAAAAGGATAGACAGGGTGTAAGAGAAAGAGAGTTGCAATAATCCTGACTATTCCCATCTTTCTCCGCTTCTCTCGCCATCTTTCACCTTGATCAACTCTTCCGTGGTGAAAGAAGACCCCGACACCTAAGTAAGTTTCAAGGGTTCGAAATAGTTCAAGGATAGTTCGGGCATTGTGCGGTTTATCTCTCTCTCTCTCTCTCTCTCTCTCTCTCAGTATTATTCAAGAACCATAGCTGATGATGATGATGATAAAGTAAAGACACACGCTTACTAGGGTGTCCTTCCTCCTAGATTTACATTCTCAGTCATCCCCACCTCTACAGCGGAGAAGCCTGACGGAATTACTCGACCACGTAATCTATCCCATATTCGCGCAACCATGTCCTCGCATACCAGTCCTGTGCATAGATACAGACACCGTCACACAGGGTTACTTAATACTTGAGTAATTGGGAGCAGATGCTAAGACCTAGTCAATAATCCCGCCGTCTGAAAATTCGCGACACTCTCCGCCCTCAAGCTTTAAGGAATGGGAAAGGTGACATTCAGTTTTCGGGTGCTGGGCAAGAATAGAGGTATGCATATGTTAGACGTTTCCGTCGGGGTAAACAATCTGGAGGGCAGCAGAAGTCGGACGAGAAGGTTAATTGCAAATTAACCTTCTTCAGGAACGGATGAACAATTTCGCGAATTTTGCATATTAAAATTTACTCAAGGTAAAACTAATAGCTTAAAACTTATTAAAATTTGCGAATATTCAAGGAGCCTACTTGAAGCTTTCAAGCCCTGCTGAAAGAACTCAACCAAATATAACAAAGGCAAATATAATAGAATGCGAATCCCTCTAAGCTCCAGGATTCCCTTGAGTTTGCATAATTTTTTCCGCGAAATCTATGTCAAATAGGCGGAGCGATAAGGAAATCAAGGATTTTCCTCCAAAGAAGAAGCCTTGAGAAAGACTGTGCGGGCGACTTATTTCATTTGAAAGAAGGACGACGGATTTAGGAATCCTTGAAACCTTTGAGTCAAGCTCCTCCTCCTTCCGTCCTACGCAGGAGCTGGTTATTATCAGCTTATGCATGTAGCAATATTTTACCAACAAACGCAATGTCAGTTCTCCAGCTTCTTTAGCTCCTCCTCCAGCACCAAGCGTGACTGGAGAAGAAGACTTGCCTCTACATTTCTGTGTCCCTTTCCCTTGGTGACTAAAAAATCAATTTTCCTTGAGCTGATTTCATAAGTACATAAATTAGTGGACGAGGTTGTTGCCGTAGTAATAGAAAGCTACTTTCCAAGATTCAATTGAGTTATCCTACTTTTCCGCATCCTCTCTTCAGTCCAAACAATCCGAAAGAATAAAATCC
Source organism: Sminthurides aquaticus (assembly GCA_906901655.1). Classification (NCBI taxonomy): domain Eukaryota; kingdom Metazoa; phylum Arthropoda; class Collembola; order Symphypleona; family Sminthurididae; genus Sminthurides; species Sminthurides aquaticus. Next base: position 7,090,552 of record CAJQTT010000010.1, read on the forward strand.
AGATCATTTGAAAAGCTTAAGGGGGATACAAAAGGTTGGCTTGAAATTCCACTTGTTATCAAGAGATGAGTGGGCTAAGCTTTTCCTTCGCTCCTCGATCCTCAAGCTCCCAGTTGCCTAGCAGTAAGCTATAGCAGCCTGGCTTTTATAGAATCCTTGCGTCGTCTCTCTTTCCCTCTTTCTCTCCGACTTTTTTTCCTTTCCCTAGACTCTTCAAGTCCGTGAGATGAGGTCATGGTCACATCCCGAGGAGCATGATCCAAAAGAATCCCCAAACTCATCCTTGATAGCATGGATTTAACCTTGTTTTAAAGCCATGTAGTTCAAGCCATCCTTTAAAACTTTTACAACCTTCCTCCTCTCCCTACTAAATACTTGAGAAGGCGCAACAAGAAGAGCAAGCTTAACACGTAGGAATGTAAAATAATGCAGAAGGAAGATCCCATTTAGTAAATCTGTACCCATTTCTCCAGACGCTTTTCACTCTCTCTCTCTCCCTCTGCCTTCCAAGAGAAACTTTATAGAAAGCCCGGAGGAGGGTACCAAAAGTAAAGCCAGACTGGAAGAGAGAGGCAGGAGGGAGGGCAGGAAGGGGAGCAGGCTGGAGAAAAGAGGGATTGTCCTGGTTCCAGACTCAAGACCTAGTGAGCAGGACCGCCCTGGATGGAAAGTAGGACGAGAATGAGAGCAAGGTGAAATCCAGCGTTCCAAAATTCCAAGAATCTCTCCAGAATCCCAACCAATCATCCAAGATGCTCTTGAATATCACTTTACCCGCCTCCTCTTCTCTGTCCCAGGTTAAGAACAGAATAGACTCCTAAAAGTTTTACCAAGCGTCACAAGAGCAGCCCCAATCTTCATTCCTCATCTAGTGTTCATGCCACACCTCCGAAATCGTCCCGTCTGCCCCGGCCCTGCCCTGTCTGGAATCTGAATGTTGGTCGGATCCAAATCACTTTCCTACCGACCCAACCTCATGAAATATCATTTTGCCTCGAGGGAAAGCTCTTGAATACTATTCGGGTTACAATAGCATTGGACCCGCACTTTCTCCATCCGATTGCCAACCCGCCAACTCGAAGCAGACGCGGGTAGGTTAGGTCGGCGGCATCAAATCTGATTCCCTAGTGTACACTCCCTGCCCTGGTTCAGCAGCAACAGGAGGAACGTCTACCGTCTCCACCTCCGTAAAAACAAGCTAAAGCCTAGTATGAGTTCTATCAATATCCTAGATTTTTGCGAATTTCTTCCAAGGGTAAAACCCACACTGCGTTTCCAAGCTGCCCTCCCTCCCGGGTTGCTAAACGCATCAAGCCAGGCCAAGGTTAAACCTCCTCCGTCAGCCTGCTTCATCCTTGCTTTTCCACCATGGCACAACATCGTATCAAAAGCGTAGGCCAACCAATCTCATCTCTACCCGTCCGCTTCGCCTCATTCTCCATCTCCCTCTTCCACGCACAAGTTGGCAAATTTTTCGCAAACCGCTGCTACCGCAAAAGCGGAAGAATGAGAAACTACAGCCTGCAGACTGAACTCTGTCCGTTTGCCTCTGTTACAAAAGTCCACCCATTCCCCACTTCCGCAGGAGAGGAAGCTTGTCCCCCTCAAAAATGCAGACTACTGTGTGAATCTGTTTCAAGCTCAGCGAGAGCATACGTCAGCGGAAAGCTTTTCCCTGTTCCTCTTTGAAAAGAGTTCGTTCGGACGACATAAACGATCATTTACGAAGTCGGACGACAAAAGATTTAAAACAGAGAGCGCGAGCAGACAGAGGGAAAGGAGGATCTAAAAAACTCAGGAGACGTACACTAAACCGTGGGCCATTATTACAGCGAGAACTCAAAAGAATGGACTCGGCTGTAAGGAGCTCTTGAACGCTGTGAGTATATGTAAGGAGAAAAAACGAGACCACCGAGTCCGTGTCCTTGTCCCGCATTTACTCATCAAGCCGGGAGGAATCCAGGCCGAGGAGAGAGTTAACAAAGTACAGGAGCACCAGTCCGTGTAACTCCCTCTCCTCCAACTCCCTGCTTGACCTAGAAAGGGAATAGGGAGGAAACGGATGACCTTTATACGAGCCGAATACAACCTTGGACCTACCAACACCCCTTTTCCTCTAGCCTCATTCTACATCCAAAGATGAAAGAGGACCAGGGCCCAGCACAGGGACGCAAAGCATTCCCTATCATCACAGCATTGTGTAACACAATCCTCCAACCCTTCCTGACCTCATTTCCCCAACTTCTTTTCTCCTTCACACACTTCGTCCAAGTCCCTTTCCTCCACATCCCTTAGCACATCGTATCTCATAAACACACATCACTTTCCTTCCTCTCTTCCTAAGAATTCCTACAATCCCTAACTACTACTATATACAATCCCTTCAATCAAAACATTCCTTCATTCATCCCTTCAGCATCTTCAGATGCATCATCCCGTTTCCATAGCAGCAAGCCTTCTCTCCCTCCTTCCTTACATCCCTCCCAAGCAGGCCCTTACAATAAGTAAGAGTTCCCCCAATCCCTGCTCCCAAAACAGTACCCTTCTTTTATTATTCTCTTCCTTAACACACTTTTACATTCATCCTCAATCCCAATCTTGTTACAACATCTAAAGAAATCTAGAAACTAGACCATCCTCACTCTCACCTTCCCCTCCTCTTTTAAATTCTCTTTGAAATCCCTTGCTACGACGATACAATATGATCCCACAGTCTCAATCTGTCTGAACGGCACAGTCTAAATCGCTTCAAGAGTAGGCTATACGCTCCTCCGTCCTCCTCCTATCAAAGGCTCCTCCTTTCAACTATTATTCATGTACTCAATCCAATATCTCACGCCTTTGTAATAATAATAACAAATAAATCCCTCAAGCAGAGCGAACTAAATAGCTTAACTTACTTATTCCTCTAAGATAACATCTTCCCTACTTTTACTACTAACTATTATCCTCCTCCACTAACAATACAATATACTATCATCTTATGCTTCCTTACACTAACCTCATAACGTATGTACCAAAGACTAACTGCTGACGATGTCAATAACTGTCGCGTTAACAATGAACAAGAATTACTTAGCATCTTCCCACACACATATGCTAGGCAAAGCCCTTCACTTCCTCAACAAGATTGAGGAAGTATACAAATGCTGGTGCAACATATTTACATCCTTTAGCTAACCGCGATTAAGCTTTAAGCTAAACTCTGGTATTAACTTAATATTATTTTTTAGTTTCGCTAAAAATTATCTAACGCTATCTCCAGCCACAGTCACAGTCACCACATCCTTCGCTATCAGTTTAACATGCTTCCGGTAGCCTACTTGCGACTTGACTAAAAAAATAGGAAAACCCGAAATGCATCTTTAACAATTCTAATGAAGCGTTATAGGGTTCAAAAATCCTACACGCTTCCAGCGATAAACGCTTCAATGCGTATTTCATTCTACTGTATTTTCCGTATGATTTGCTGCAGCAAGTTTTTCGAGCCTCTGTTAAATTTAAGGCAGGGTTATGATTTAACATTCGCTCCATCCCTTGGAATTGTCACAGATTTTGTGGGGGAGCAGGGAGCAGTGCAGTCTATTCTAAAAGCTTCTTCTTGTTCTTGAGCTACTAAAAACTGCTGTTTAATCACCTCTCAATCCTCAATACAATTCCTTGTCGTAAACTTACTTGAGTTAAACCCTAACGTTAACCAACGACGCTGTAATACCCAAACTACCTATTAAATAGTAGACTCGCTCAATCACAAAGAGTACAGGAGAAGAGTCGAGGATTGGAGTAGAGAAGAGAAAAGCGAGGTAAGGGAAACTGGATTGTCCTTGTGACACTAACCAGCTTTTAGCGAGGTTTCAATAAGAGTGCTTCTCACATATCTTCAAGATTCAAGCGTGCTTCCACACCTTGGGCTTATTCTTTTTGACTTGTCCCCCCTTCCTCTCATGTTCGCGGTTAACTTTTACTCAGCTACCATCCACATCAAGTACAATACGTCAATTTAAGCTGCAACCAAGGCTCAGACACAGTCAGTCATCAGTTTGCATTCTGAATGAAAAACTAATGAGACCCAAGGGATTATTCCCAAGCCTGTTTGATTTATGACCGCTTGGTATTCACTATAATTTACTACTACATCTTGTTACTACGAGGGAAGCGAGTCCATATCCGAATCATTCAAGGGGTCAAGGAAGAGACTGCGCTGGCGCTTTACGCTTTTGTAAATTCAAGAAGCGCAGCCACAACTTGCCGCAACAAGAAAACATAGAGGATAAGAAACCACCAGAGAGTAGGTAAGACGAGGGACTTAAAAGTCCAAGCCTGGTTTACTATTGTAACGGACCTAGGCTATGCGCTACGGCACGTGGCCCTGTTAGCAACCAGATTAACAAGTAACTGCATCAAAAAAGTAAACAAGACTCGTTTCTTTTCCTTCTCGCTTCCTTCCTCCCCAGGGCAGAGTATATTGGAGGGCTCGGAATGAATCGAATACAATATATACAAGGAAAAATAGGGACAAAGTGAGAGTAGGTGATGTGATGAGGAGATGAGGTCTGCTTGTTTACTAAGCCAAGGAAGGGGCCCTTTAGTAGGACTCTTCGAAGAGTCCATCATAATTAGGATGGTAATAATAATAATGATGTGTGTCCCTTGAACTCAATTAGCTTTAACTCCATGTAAAATGAATTGAGAGCGCCGACTTTTACTTTTGAATTCAAAAGAGTATCGCACCCTCCTTAAACGGATTAGTAGGACTTGAGAGCTCAAATGCTCTTATATTCTACTTTTAAAGTTGCCCATGATCACAACAAGGTAGAGAAAAAGAGAAAGAAGTGAGCAAAAAAACGAGAGGTGCTCTTCTTTAAGCAATGCAGTGTGAAGTAGAATGGCAAAGGGCGGAATGTACATAGCTGTACGAAATGGCGAACACCTTTATTATTATTACCTCCTTTGGCTAGTGTGCTATGCCGCATAGTTCAGAGGGGAGAGGACGGCGGTATAAGAAATGCATTTATGCCCGCCCTGCTTGTATATTTATCTCAATTCAACTCAAGAACGACCCAACTATAAACACACTTTCATTGTAAAACTAAGTCTAACTAGTTGTTGGATTCTTTTTAAAAGCTTTTGCTAATTTCCTACTAGTCTCAATACCTTATTTCCTAAACTAAGCTTGTAAATCAGTTCAAGAATAAGCAGAACATGGTAACGAGGTTGATGGGGAAATTAGTGTAGGAAGAGAAATTTTCTTCGGCTTTGCTACATTACTCCAAATTAAATATGTAGCTTGATTGATCTCTTGTGTTACGGGTGCTATTCTATTTTGGGATTCATGTAGATGCATGTTATGTACACAAACTGTGGACCTAGTTTGCGAATTTCCAGGTTTAAAATGGCTTCATTAGTTTAGAACTTAGCTTGAGTAATACCTAAACTGAAGTGTTTAAATAGCTACGATTTGCATGCAACCTTTACTCTAACTAGTGTTAGAATCTTCAAATTAAACTAGATGTATTTTACTAATTATTTTAGACTTTTAACCATTATTGGCTCAACTTTTGCAATCGAAAATCTTATACCATTACACAGCAATCAAAATTTCGCGAATTTTTCGCAGAGGCAGCTTGTCATTTATTTGCGACAAAGACAAATTGAAACGAAGAGGTGGCTTTTCCAATATTGGGATTTCCATCCATATTGCCATTCTACCCAAAAAAGACGAAGGCTAACAGGTATAAAGAAAAGAGAACAACATGATTTGGATTGACTGACTTTGAGAATTAATTCATGGAAACTTTGTGATGGAACTTCCGTGTTGGGGGTATGTTACAGACATTAGACAGAACCACCTTGCTTTACTAAATACAGCGCAGCAGCGCGAGATTCTTATTTACCCTCCGCTAAATGTTACTCGCTGCTGTATATTACACCCATGGAACAAGTTGTCAACAAAACTATTTAGTAGTAAACAACATGACCTCGCTCACCCTCTCAGAGAGGCCCATCCCTCTTATATTTTACAGTATGTTAATTCCCGTCCGTGTAACCATGGACTTGTCCGAGCTAGGCTAACTGGCCTAGTCAAGGAGAATTATAATTACATTGGTGGGAAACGCAAAAAGGCTTAATCACACAACTTCCTAGATTATAATCATAAGTATGCTGGCGCTACTACTACTACCCAAAAGAGGAGGAAACAAGTTTAGCATTTACCATTTGGCAAAAGAGGATGACGAAAGCTTCATGGATTTTTGCAAGGGCAAGGACACGTGGATTATTTACACGGATTTAAGCATTACTCTCTGTAGCATTCGCTAGGACTCCCCTCTTGACTCTTTTGCAATTACTCCTGCATTGCATAGCCCTATCAGTAACTACGATTATTTATAAGCGTTCCTCTTGAACAAGTTGGCAATAGTTTGGATGAGGGATTACGCACATTTCACCATAGTTTGATAGTACTCAAAGAATATTACTATGTGCACGGTATCGGGGAAGGGAGGTAGGTTGGAGAATGGCACAACTTCCCTGCAAAACATCACTATCCATGACCTTAGAACGAGAAGCGATTCAATGTCATCCACCACCTCCTGAACCAAAAACTACCTCCACAAACCTGGAATACTGTGTCCTGGCAATGGGCTAAAACTCAAAGTTCTTTTGCTTGTTGAGTTGAAGTGGGCTGGTTGAGGAGGGAGAGAGAGCTAGAATTAGGAGAATATATAGAAGCCTTCGTGGCATAGAAATAGGAGAGCCTACCTTGGGCTCTGCCACGCAACTCCTCTTGTTCCACATCAAGCTCCGGAAGGTCATGAAGTGGCATTCAAAAGCTTTCCTGACCTTGGTTCACCAAGTTCTAGCATTGGAAGACACAATCTAGGTCTCGTAGAGACATACTTTTCTAAAATGTCCATGATTTTACGAGGCGGGCTAGTTTCTAGCCTGGATTTCAAAGAACGAGTCCAAGACCTTGCGCTACTAGAATCCTAGAAACGCTACTCCCCTACACAGAGGATCCACTAGCTCCGCTAGCTGTATTGACTGACACTATTAAATTTCCAGCTCTACTTTCAAAAGGAAGACAAGGTCGCTATCTCCAAGTTTTGTGCCAATATTTGATATTGCCGCCCCACTTCTCCAGCCAGAGAGGTTAATCAGCATCCTTGAGGAATATTTTACCTTCAAAGTCGGCCCGAGTGACACTGAATATCATGGGATTGGAGAATTCAAGAACAATTCTCCATACAGAAGGCTAGCGAGGAAGGTGAGATGTGCAGAGCGAACTTGGGATTGACATGGAGGATTTCTGGAATTACTGGAAGGTCATCATCCAGCTTGAATTACTTTAAATCGGCAATCTTCTTCTCTCAAAGCAGAATTTTGCGTGTATCATTTATTTCATTCAATATTCGGCTAGCTGAAGATAAGATTTAGTTAATGCAGTGCAGATATCTGAATCTGAGCATGTATCTGACTAAAGCTAAATCCTGATTATTACTAAACCGCATCTGAGTATTAATTAGCTTTGTTGTGCTACGTCACACATGCCAATAATTCAAAGGAATGTAATTTTACTTGATTCCGATGCACATCGAAACTCTCCGTTGCTTCTTCCCAGTATATAGCCATAACGCGTAATTCGGTTACTCCGGCATAATGCGTTTCAATTCGTTCAGCTGTCACAAGAGCAGCTTTCTGATTCTGACGGAAGGACTAAGATTCCGTAAAACAGTACTGTGAATGCACCCAAATTAATTCTCAATCTGATCCTGTGCCAGAAAACATAAACCGCAAGCTCATGACCTAGAATGCTTCACAATTATTGGATAACAACAGGTCTCTTTTGGATGAGATGCCAAGTTTTAAAGAGATTTTACAAGATCAAGTTCCAAAACTGGTTGATTTTGAATGACTTCCAAAATCTATTTAAAAGATGGGAGAATGACAGCTGATTTAAAACTACGTCAAAGATAATGACATACAGTTTGAACGCATATCATATCCTGCATATATCATAGCCTGTTAGAATGACACCTTTTAAAAGCTCCGTCATGTTTGGTGACAACTACAAGATGGAATGTAAACTATGCTAGAACACGTGCTGTTTCTTGCAGCGCAGCGTTAACATACTTCCGTCACCTGAAAACTATTTCATCGGCGACCTTGAAAACAGGATTTGGTATCAATATCGATAAATGTTTGCCAACTAAACAACCATATAAATATGTGTTGAGATAAGCCCATATATACAGAATTGATTTAATTATTTGTAATGGAGACACAAAATTAATTGCCTTGTCTCCCCTGTACTTCACGGACCAGTACAGTAGCAGCCTTTCCTCTACGCTGTAACCTTTAGTAAGGACACTTGTGGGTTTCTGAAAGGAGCGTCATGGTTTCATTCAATTCACTGCCTGTCATTTACAGATACACTTCCTGATGGATCGGCCGACTAAGCTAAGCTGTTTCCTTCACAACAGGCTGACACTACTTTGCTAAATAAGCTAACGTACCTGTTCAGGTGAGGGTGAGAGCAAGAAGTCTAATCACGTTACCTAGTGGGAAGTGGGAGAGTGCAAGTGTTTTAGTTTGCAGGAAGAATGGGAATAGAGCAGGAAACTATGTTTAAAAGAGGTAAGGAAATACCTAAGGGATAGGAGCATATGAAAGTTACGTTTTCTAGTTAAACGTGTAGGAAAAGGGGAGGGTTGATTGAAATCTGTGAGCGGGATGACTGACTACTGACTACTGCAGAGGAAATGCACGTAAACAATCCATTCACTCTCACTTTTCGCCATATACCTTACACACCTCCAACTTTCGACTTTACCTCTTCCCTCTACTCGTACGACTCGTACCTGCACGCTAAACTGCTTGGTCTACCTGTATTTTATTAAAGAAATAGGTAGGACCGCGTCTTACCACCTTTCATTAGTCTGACATAAATCTTACGACGATGTAACTCTCTCTCCTCATCTATTACAACTGATATACTGTACATGACCTAATGCCTCGCACTTTTACAGGTAATAGTAATTGTTGTGCGTTCGTCGTAACATAAGTTAAAACATACTTAGCTGATTGTTGTTACATTATTGCAGCTTCTTTGAGGGCGTATAAGTATATTAGATAACAAATCTTGCGTTTCACTTTCTCCAATCTCCCTAAGGAGAATTATGTCATATTAAGCAATGCGAATTCCTTCAAAGATCTCTCTAACTTAACTTCCTTTTACTTCTTCCTTAACTCTCGTGCCGATTAATCCCTATATGTAAGTGTATGGACGCCGGTTGGGGTGAAGGGTAGGCTGAAATAGAAAATTGGAAATCTTATTATGAACGCTCAAGACACAGATTTCTACTACCCTCATTCCCTAGTTTTCCAATACAACTTTTCAAAAGCCTTTCGAAGGAAGGGAAGAAAAATCTGAAACATTTTCATTTCCTTGAAACACAAACTTTCGCTTATTGGAAATTGGCTCGAGAAATTAGAGTATGCTTGATCCTCCTGGCTAAGAAATATTATGCGAGAATTGTCGGAAACTTTCTTAAAACAGAAAACTTTTGGCTGCTATTATCAATGGAAATCCAAATCGAAGAGTCCAAGTTGGTTGAGGAAACCGGTAGAGAATATGCCGTAGAGGATGACATATACTGTACTTGATACTACGATAGCCGAGTTGATTGTAGAGATTCTTTGACCTGTTGTAGATTGTGAACATGGGAAGTACAAAGCATCTGACTATGATATACAGCTGCAGGTAGTGCAGCACAGGAAAACAAGAATAACATACCGGAATTTACAGTACCCAAAACATTCGGAACAGCTCAGAGAATAGTGCAACAGAATGTGGAAGGCACTACGGACCGAATACGCATGGCAATCTGTCAAAAAATGGGGCCTGTGACCGCATTCACTATTATCTAGTAAACTGGGTTAACTGTTGTTAAAACTGGAAACTGTTTCATCAATTGCTTGTTCTTATATCACGTATCTACCACATCGTAACGCCAATTCAGTAGCAATTTAGTTCGCATTCATTTGTCAAATAGCTGTTGGAATTGTGATGCGTTGAGGAGCTTAAACTAATGCTGGATTAACTACTGTTACTTTCTTAATTCCTCCTGCAACAGCAATTATTCAACTGGATTAATGATTGTTCAAGCTTGCAATTGTTCTGCTTCATTCAACTTGGATATATAAAGATGTCACCGATAAACAATTCAATGCAGCTATGTATAAACCTTAACTGTATTACAAGTAAGCGATTGAGCTCAATACCGATATTGTTCTGTTAGAAAGTTATCCGTTTTCGATTTATACGGTATGCATCTAAAGTTGTTATTGTTGAACTCCAGATTGCATTTAATTTCTGAATGAGCTTAAAACCTTGGAATAAAATAACGCAAAATAAAAACATTAGCTAACTATACGATCACTAAATCCTTTTGTAAAAATGAATCATGAACTGAACCCATTATCTATCTTTATAACTCCATGGCCAACTATCCACAAGGAAACTACAAACGGCATAGCTTTTTAATGATTGTCCATAAACACATTCATATCTGCATTTCGGTTATCATTGACTTCAACTCGGACCGATCAAGCAGTAACTCCGGTTGCTGAATATGCTTACACTACAGCATCATAACTTCACACAATCGACATAACAAATCTAGCACTTATATATTGTTAGTTGATTATTGGTAACAACAACTACATCCATCGCGAAGACCGATTCCCCAAACTAACTATTAAATTTCGTCAAATATATCATTTTAATTTAACAGCTCTAAGTGATAAATCCTTATTAAAATTTCGATTTAACCCTCATCCTTGTGTGTTCCACTCCAGCACATTAAATGCTAAACATGATTACTACCGGAATGCGATGCTGCCATCGCATCGACAACACTCAAGATTGCTGCTGCCATAGTGATGAATAACTCTAAAGAGATTAACCATGGAACAAGTCATACATGAGAATTAACGAATAATTTCCTCGCAAATGCATAAATGAACCCAGTTGTCTAGCCAGGAACCACAATAAAGAAGATAAACATGAAGAGGACCCTAAGAGAACAGCGATGAGAACAATCGAGATATATTTGAGAAAATACTCAATCCTTCCTTCCCTTAGAAGACCATTCGTGTAGATCCAATGCAAACTCGGAAGGTTCCACGTAAATATACATACAAGGGGAGTAGTCTTACCTCGACATGTGATGTCCCTTTGAATTTCTGCAGTTTTTGGCCCGAAAATCGGTATGAAAGCTCGGGGATTTTACATGTTCACGTTTAGAAAAATGTCAGGTGTATTTTAGGCACTATCAAAATCCGATTAGCTTAAAATTAACACTAAATAATACTGTATTTATCTCCCTTTCACTCCCATCTACAAAATTAAAATGGCTCTTGCCAGACCTTCCTATGCTAAACCATAGGCAGAGTCTTTTGTGTTGGAGTCCGTCAAGTCAACAACAACTTTTCGCGGAAGGGTATATACATGTACTAAACATATGGGCTGGGATATAACAAGATGCATACATGTAATATAAAAGACGATTCATATACACCGCCTTTCTGAATGGTACGCACAAGTTTCTCTTCACTGTGTGTGCATACTCTCACTAGTCAGCAACCTTCCTCCTCCACCACCACCAGACTTGCCGCTTTAAAGTATTTGAGAAGCGTGCATTCTCTGTAGGGCTTTAACACTTGCTGGGTTCGGGGAGGTTTCTTGCTCCGTTCATAATATGCATGCTTTAGTTGCGCATAGGGTAGTCGGCTAACTTCACGTCGGTATTTAAACTTTGGCTACTTTCCTCTGCTCTGCGGTAGGTATGTAGTCATAGCCTGGGGTGATGTTTTTGTTTGGACAGACGCTGGCGTCGGAGTAAACGTTTTAAAGTCAAATTACGAAGCAATAAACATAAGATAGACAAATCAAATAACGTTTTTGAGAAGCTAAAGGGTTCAATAATGTGTATGATTTTTTTCAAAATTTTGAAAACGGGACATTTTTAGCGCCGCAGTCTTCAAATTGTGCGAATTTCGGGGGCTTTTAGCATGGAATAAATGGAGTGGTTGAGCAAAGATGTTTGCGAATTTCGTGTAGTTTAGAAGCTGTCTGCAGCTATGTCTGGTGTTGGCTTGTAAGGAAATGAATGGATTTGGGCGAGTGCAAAACGTTGAATTGGTAATCAAGAAAGGGGAGAAGGGAACGACAGCACGCACTAATTGCAATCTGAGTTACCTACATTGCAGTTTTACGCTGTGGCGCGTGCCATTGTGGTTGTATTTGCATTTCTCCGGAGGCACCAAGCAATAGCCCTACTGTGCTACATCACTGCTGGTTTATAGAAAGTTGGTCGAGGAGTCTCTTAGAGTACTTAAGGATCAAGGGTCTGGGAGATACCAACGTCGAGGGGTTTTAAGGGATTCGCCATTTATTCGCGTGCTGATTTCACCAGAAGGAGGCAGCTTCACTTTCTCATTTTCTCACTTGCCTTCCTTCCCCCCGCCGTCTACTAAAGTCTGTCTGCTGTTGCGAATGCCTTCACTTTTAATATTTAAGGGATTAGACAGATAGGGAAGTGCGAAGAAGGCAAAATGCAGGTAGTTTTAGATAGGGGAGTGGACGTTTCAGAGAGAGGAGGTAATGTCGTAACATATTAGTTGAATGCGAGAACCCCTTTAACTGAAGTAGGTGAGGGGGAGGTAGGATTATGCGTAAAGGGTAAATGCAATGAACAATACGGAAATAAAAGTTTAAGGGACTTTATTAGCGGTAAGCCTGTTATAAATGAAATCGAAAACAGTTTGAGGAAGGAAAGTTATGCGAACTAATTTTCTATTCGTGAAAAAGCATAAGCTGCGAAGGAAATTGGAACATGGGTTAGAAAACTGACGTAATCTTATGAAAGTTTAGAAACTGTAGAGAAACTCAATGTATGAGTGAAAATGGGGAATTGGAATTGGGACGTAGCACAATTTCTATTCATTTCATCGATATCTCTTTTTGCAGGACTTTAGTTTGTAACGATGATATAACTTTGTGCAGGAAGAAATCAGGTCGTGGAAGGGGTGTCCGAGTTTGGATGGAAAGCTGGGAAGGAACTGAAAGTTTTGCCTAGTACCCTAGTTAGTGGGAGAGTTAAGGCACTTTCTGAAATCAAGAGACATTGTTGTGATACAGGAGAAACTTGGAATGGAAAGGCATTGCTTAGATTATGAAATTTTAAAGCAGGTTACAACTAAGATTGAGGTAACTGTGACAATCGGCGAAAATGTAAGGGGAGACTGGGGCGATTCATACATTCAACTGTGTTAGCATAGACTCAATAATAACAATGCATTTAGTACAGCCTAATAATCGATTTATGTGTTGGAATAAATGACAGGGTAGGCACGCTAATAAAAGGTAGTAAAAGAAAGTAAATATGGAGTTTTGCGACACCCAAACTTCGTTTAAAATGCGATAACAGCTTATTATTAGGGCTAAGAAAACAAATTCGAGCTCAAAGTTAATCTTAATCAACTAAAATAGCTGCAGAAATGCAGAGTGAATATTTTGGGAAATGCGGGCATTATTTCTGCTGAGTAAGAATTACCGGTCCAGGAGTTGCAATTAGTACTGTAAGAAACCTCTTCAGCATAGCCAATGCTAAACTCCCACTTAAAAGGATTTTCCCTATGAGACTTCACGTAGTACTAAGTGAAATCTTCATTTAGTACTACGGATATCAATTACAAGTAAGTTTCATTGGAGCACACTGAGGTTCATTTCCGAGTAAGATTACAAAGTGTATCGGCGATCTTTCTCGAAAAGTCTTATTTAGGTAAGAATATGAGATGTACTTGAGTTTATGACAAACATTAATTTCCACCCGATACAGACTATAATGCTAGTTACAGAATTATAGCCCCCTCAAGTGCGAAGTAATAGTATAACAAAACAAGAATATTTACTCTGTCCTTACAACTACAAGTATATGTACATCGTATCTAAGATCTAATGCGTGAACTCTTGATTATACGATCCAATGGCTTAGTAATCATGACTGGATACAGTAGATCCCGAATACGGAACCGATGTGACGATGAAATTTGTTTGAAGCCTTTTGTGCACACAAGGCCTTATGACTTCTTAATTTTGTATGATGAAGTAATCTGGACCATGCTCCGCACAATGAAGAACCACACCATTATGCTAACAGCTCCTGGTACTCCAGTTGGATAAGCTAGTATCGCTGACAGGGGATAGAACCATTGATCAGGTACGATGAATACCGGGATGTAGCGGTTTCTGAAGATGAGAAATGCCGTGAAAAGCGCCTGTTGACACAAAATAGCAGAATAATAATAAATGACTTCCGAATTACATGTATATGCTAACATAGAAACCTGGAAGTATGAAATCCACTGTAGAATGAGAAAAACATATATTACTGCTATGAAAAACTTACTAGGATAATATGTAGCCCGATTTTTATGAATCTTTCCATTTTTACTGTCATCGATTGCCGACACCCCACTGTGAAGTAAAACAGAAATTATTATTTATATACTTTGTTATCATACAGACAGAAATACTCTTGCACGATCAGAAATCGAATTAAGAAGATTTTGCACATTTAACAATACAAACAAAGCCTTGAAACTCTGGCATTTTTATGTAACGAGAGGCCGATTATGAGGAATCTCTAATTTCAAAAATGATTAAAGTAATTGAACGCGTTCTATATGTCTAAACGGCTACCTGTGGCTTCATAATCCATGGTGACCAAATTTAGTTTTCTCTTTACTTTGGAATACTTCGCAAACTCATTCACCATAGGTATAGCTGCCATCTCTTTCTTCAGGTCTCCCATTGTTTTGATTAGTTCCGTTTCCTTTGCGGACGGTTTAAAGTAAAATTTGGTGACCTACAATATTAAATTCCAAAGGAATTGTAGTTGCGTTTTGCGTTGCGTAGATGTAAATTTACAAGTAACATCCTAATATTATGAGTCTTTATATACATACACGGGTACACAATTTTTTCGTTACCTTTGCGCTCAGGTATGAGACAAAATTGCTTGTGAAACATATAAGGGGCACACCAATAGCTAGGAACAAGTTAACTTTCTCGTAATTAGGCTCATTATCCTCAGCAAATATTTCTTCTTCTGAAAAATTCGAATCTTCGAATTGTTCCATTTTAGCTTCAGGCAGGGTTACGAAAGTAAAGCCAGAGATTGGCTTTATCTACCAGACACCCTGGCGATCAATCCAGCACTACAAATACGAATATCCTTAAAGAAACCGCCGCTTCTGATTAAATCCGTTACCTACAACTGAATGCACACCAGTCATTAGTTTTTATGTCATTTTGTAATCAATAAAAGAATAATAAATTTAAAGAACTTGGAAGCACATATAGTACAAGACAAAGCTTCGCAGCCTCTAATTCTTACTTTCAGAAGTACGGTACGCTCTGTTGAAGCTCACAGGGATTGGTATGTTGCGATGCTGAATGCTGTGAGTGATGCCAGAAATCCAATTGATTTCATGAGATGCGCGTAAATGAATTAAATAACCAATAACTGAACTGCAAGCAAGAAAATAAAAAATTAATATATATATATATATATATACACCGTGTTTCAAAACTTATGTTCCCTTTTACGCGACGTCTAGCGGGTGTTCCTTGTACTCCACGGTCATATAGCAAAGTTCATCTTGTAGAGGAAGGTTCAAAGTTTTGTTTCATGTCAATGACCTCAATGTCAAAGGTCATTTTCATGCTATGGCGCGCAAAATTCAAAAATGGAAAATTTTCCTCAATGGCGGAAAACAATCCAGAGAAATCTTTGGATGTACGGTGATTTTTAGGAACAAATTCGATATTAGCGGTTCAACCTAACTCTAGAAGACACTTTTAACGATCTCCTCCATGTAAGGCATCGATTCGTCGTTGGTATCGAACTTTTACGGAAGACACAAGGGAGAGAGTAGGTGGGCGTCCACAAATTTTGTAGTGCCAACTCTTCTCCCTTCTTCACTTTTTACACTTCCTTCTTCCATAAAAGTTCGATACAAAGGACAAATTGATGCCTTACATGAAGGATTAAAAGTGTCTTCTAAAGTTAGGTTGAACCGCTAAGATCGAATGTGTTCCTAAAAATCACCGTACATGCAAAGATTTCTCTGGATTGTTTTCCACCGTTGAGGAAAATTTTCCATTTTTGAATTTTGCGCGCCATAGCATGAAAATGACCTTTGACATTGAGGTCATTGACAGGAAACAAAACTTTGAACCTTCCTCTACAAGATGAACTTTGCTCTATGACCGTGGAGTACAAGGAACACCCGCTAGACGTCGCGGAAAAGGGAACATAAGTTTTGAAACACGGTGTATATATATATATATATACAGTTTTAAGATCCGACTGATGCTATTCATGATTAAATAATGGTCAACTGCATGGTAATAGCATAAAACCCGTAATTACCTACACTGTCGGACTTGCGGGGCAAGGATACACTCTAGCTAATGCTTTGAAGAGTTAACTGAAAAAAAAGACAAAATATAACGTGAATTAAAATATCACGGGACATTCTTGGCAACGGTGGAATTAAACGATCCCGTAATGTAACAGCAACATTGTTATCGACATCGCAGTAACTTACAATTATATACAATCATTGAGGAGTGGAGACAGATTTGTAAATACCGTGAGAATAGAATAATTTTAAAATCGAATTGCATATATTTATATATATATGAAGAAAGACGAACCAACGGTCAATTAATTTATTTTGGCAAAAACTTATTTTTTATGTTTAATACATTTGAAGTTCGCGCTCAATGTGCTCGCGGTAACTTGGCCCATCGAGTTTATTCCACAATTTGCAAAAATGTTGCATGTTACATGCAACTTATGCAGCATTGAACATAGTAGTGCGACGTGTAACTTTTACCATTTTTGTATGTCGTTACCCATAATTGATAATAGGTATATTTTGCTGTGTATGACGGACCATTGCAGGGGACAGTGGGTTTAAAAGTTCACAGTGCAGTGGCCTCAGTGGCGTGTCTAAGTGCAGTGACAGAATGCAAAATGTGTAGTAAAACAATTAGCAATTAGAATCAAGTTTGACAACAGCAACTGAGTTGCAGAAGTTTAAATTTAATCGATTGAGAGAGAAGTTTATATAATTTTACAATTATTGAATTATCTTTTTAAACATTAATCAGGACTATAATATTCAATTGTACATTTAACGCTCTTTTCGAGCAATATTAATTATGACTTGTTCACTAAGAGTTCTCTTGCAACGTTTATCTTTTCTTTTGTAAGAGATAAATTACATTAGAATTTTATTTAACTGCCACCCTGTCATAGCAACGGTACTTAACAGATACTCTTAATTACGTAATGTGTACACGGTTCCAAATACTTGTTTTAATTGGCATATAATATTCAGGTAATTGGTTGAAGCGTTAATTCGGGTATGTAGGACTGGAGCAGCACGCTATCATTACAAGCACCCAAAACTATTTGCTATAGCTTGATTGTAGAAAACAGTAAGGATGATGCAATTATTTTGAAAAACTATTATTGTTTCAGCACCATCAATATGAACCTTGGATTATCTCTTATACAAATATTTTGATCCCTAGTTAGTCAATTCATTCTATTAGTTCACGCAAGTCCGTATCGTGCCCATCAGGTTTCGCGCTAATCGGTATTATAATAAGTTTATCAATTCTACATATATATTATTAATTATGTGCATGAGCATCATATTCTGAAGCAGTTGCCTGTTTGATTAACATTTCCATTCTTAACATGTAAACTCACGCGAAACAATAGATAATTGTATAATTTAAACCTAATAGATTAATTGGATATCTATTTAGCACACTGATGCTATCGCTGTTTGGTACAGGGAATACTAATGACAGGTAGCATCGTACTGAGCAATAATCACATTTAGACGCAGAAAGGGTGTTTAAACAATTGTACGAACGCTTCAGAGCAACGGCCTCACGTTGTAACTTGCGACCTAAATTTCATTACAATAATAACTAACTCCCACACTAACAATACCTTCTATTGCTATCCGAGTTTCGTAATTTAAGTAGACAACGAGTGGATAACAGTTAGAACTGGTTTGTCTTCAGATATATAACTTACATGATTACTGAGATAGGGCGATGATCAACAGTGTAAAATTACAAAATCCTGGATCCTCCTTATCAGTGCGAACCAAGTGACTTAACTGAGATTGATCAAAAAATAAATAATTCGTAATAATAATAACCTCGTGTGTGAAAATGTAGTTGGAACAAACAAAAATCAAAAATTGTTTCAGTCCAATTCAGTTTCTACAGTTGATTACCCAACTGTACATATTAGTTACAAAGAAAGCACCTCACTTGATACCGGAGATGCAGTTGCAAAACAAGACTGACAAACAAACAAACACTTGACGCATTTACATCAGCTGTATCAATTATTTGATACCCTACCTGTGCATGAACACAACCGAATACCCTTGAAAAAACTTATAAATGTCGCTGCGTATATAAGATACAATTAAATACTTAAAAGCATATACTAAGAAATACCGAAATTGCCAAAATCCAGTCTTTTACCCTAAGAGGAAAGTGGGTAATGTATACAAATCCCACGAGTTACAAATACAGTTTTTTAGTTGATAGGTACATTCATGGGTGGGGCATTCCTTGCTCAATCGCAGTCGAAATATTCGTTACATCCGAAATATTGCTGAGCTGTGGTACTTGATTCTGCAAGGAAAAAGAGAATATGGATAGCATTAGTTTCGGCTTTCCGAGTTACGACTTCCAATGAGGAGAATTTTGATAACCTTGAAAATGTTAGGGTAGGTTAGTAGGTTCGTTCTCCTTACCTTTTTCAATGACGTAAGTGTCGTGCTATATAAGCTCATTGCTTGGATTCTGCTGGAGTTTCTCTTTAAATCAGGTACTGGAAGGGATGATGAATGGTTAACTGTCACTTGTAACTATCACGTGAATAGAATTGATCCCGGGTTTGGTACTTTTTCTCCGCCTCTCTTTCTTGTTCCTGTCCCTGACCTTGGTTAGAGTGCATGTCTCCAGAACGTTCCGGGTGATACTCCTCCCCAAGGGTTGGAATAGACTGCTGCAGATGAGCAAGAAGTCGGTCGTCTCTTACAGCTTGTGCAGATTCTTCTCCTTGAAGAGAAAGTTGCTGAAATCTGCCTTCGCTATCAGCAAGCCCCACTTGCTGTTGCTGCGTCCTGACGGGTGATAACGGGACCGGGAGGCGCGGTGCTCTCATCCGCGGATCTTCTTGAGAAGTGGTACGAAAAAACTGTGATATGTTGCGAATCTCCGGTAGCTCAGGACGGTAGAGTCCAGTGGAATGAAAACGATCCTGTTCAGGTAAACCTATTTGACGAGGAGACATCTGAAGGTGGTGGTAAGGGTAATTCAAAGCGGGATCTTCTGGATGCTGCAAGCGAATCTGATGAACAGAGGGCAGCTGTGGGAAAGATGGAGATCGGAGGGGCATTTCGGCAGAGCCCATTGAAGGGAGACTACCCGATCCTTGAGCAGAGCGTGTAGGTGCGTATAATTGCTGCGCTTGACTGTCTAGAGCCGGTTGAGCTCCCATTCTCGCATAATCTGCTATTGGACTTTGGACTGGCTGATAACTTGTTGGGGACAATTGCCGGGGACTTGAGCTGACACTTGAACCTCGTGGCTGGCGAAAATCTGGGTAGAGATCCATCGGTTGTTGGCGGGGAGACATTCCCGTAGACATTGACAGACTGCTTCGATCATACTCAGATGCAGGAGGGTACATAGCTACCGACCTTAAATCATCATAGACCAATTTAGCCATGTCCGCAGCTGAGCCAGAGAATCCAGGCATTCTCACTCCACCGGAATTGCCACCATATCCTTGAGATTCTTCAACTGAGTATGTCCGTGGAGAAGTTTTAGGACTAGCCTTGATGTGACTACTAGATCCGGGTGAAAGCTGGCTACTTCTAGGGCTGATCATAGGATTGGAAACAGACTCTTCTCCAGAAGAGCGCAGCGATGCACCGCGACCACGACCAAGGAGATCCGGATTACTGGGAGGGCCATCATAGCTGGAGAGAAGGGAGGAAGAAGAAGACGACATTTCCGCTCCTGGTGGATCCATGCTTGTCACAGTGGACACTGGAGCCGTCTTCCTCGGCCTTCCTCGCTTTACGGGAGAATATTCGTAGGGATTTGGCTTTTCCCGGATTGGTGATGAGGTGTAGTACGCCTGTTGCTCGCTGGGTCTACTGAATGGAGAAACGGTGACTGTTAACTCTAATTGCTGGCTTTCGGCAAGAGCAGCAAGGGCCGGATTAATGGAATACATAATATCGTGCTCTTCAGAGACGCTTCGAGGTTTCCTAGTCTCCATCATTACGCCTCCACTTCCAGGGGAGCTCATAACGATGGATTTGCCGCTGGGGTCTTCTCCCATCCTTATGGGGGATGACAGCATCTGCTGTGACGTGGAAGGAGAGGACCCTTCACTTTTTCCATATGGCTGTTCTCCAGGAGTGCCTCCAGTGAGGTGGAGGGTGCCAGTGCATTTTTTCATGTGTGTCTTCATATTACTTGACTGGGTGAAGGTTGCGTGACACTGGGGACATTGATAAGGTCGAATACCAAGATGATGGTTCATGTGGGTTTTAAGATGATGATTTTTGGAAAATGCCTTCCCGCACTGCTCGCATTTGTATGGACGTTCGCCTGTGTGGAGCCGCTAAAGGAAAATAAATAGACCAATCAGTAATTAATAATCAAACCCGGTAATGTAACTCCGCTTCCGCTCTGCTCCTAACCCAGTTTCCGAATGGCTGCTATTCAAAAGTTTGACATTGACCCGGAAAAAAGTTTCGACCCTTACCTCGTGCAGCAGCATGTTGCTACGATCGGCAAAAGATTTTTCGCAAACAGAGCAGTGAAATGGCCTTTCTCCGGTATGTGTGCGTTCGTGCTGACGTAGGAGCATCTTGCGACTGAACGCCTTGGGACAAAGTTTGCATTGATGGGGTTTGAGACCGGTGTGGATGCGGGTATGCATGTTGTAAGCAACCCTTTGATTGAAGCTCTTCCCACAATATTCGCAAACATATTCTTTGAGGTTTCGGTGGATCTTCATGTGACTACTGAGGTAGCCCTTGTCGTTGAAGCGCTTCCCGCACTCGGGACAAGTACATGCAAAAATGAAAGTTCCCTCATGCCTGGACATGTGATACCGATAATTCCTAAGCTGACTGAACCAACGGTCACACTTGTCACAGTAGTAGTCTTTGGACTTCTTCTTTTTCTTCTGCCCACCCGGCTCACCTGTTTCACATTCCCCCATGGCGGGCGGCTTGTTAGAAGATCCAGAGGAGCTGGTCGTGGTGGAATCAGGTGTACCTTCTTCCTCTCCACCAGCCCCGAGTTCATCCTCGAGAAACTCGGATGATAAATCCATTCTTGCTTCGAAAGCTTTGGTTGCAGGAGTGACGATAATGCTACCGCGCCTCTCTTCAAACGTTGCGGCAGAACCTGGAGCTGGAACGGTAGTGGTAATAGTAATTATTTTTCTTGGTCTTCCGGGTTTTCGAACACCCTGACGACGGATATCAATAAAAGGGGAAGAGGCTGCTGACGATACTGACGAGGATTGCGGATGAGAAAAGTGTGAAAAATTTGGCATAGTAACAATGACAGAAGTGGGCGCTCCAGTCATGCCACCAAGACGAATGCCATCCTGCCCCGACAATCTTTTTGAGCTCAAATTCAAAGGGTTTTCGCCACAAAAATCATTTGCAGAGTCAGAATGAGAGGGAAAGCGATGATGATGGGGATGATACTGAATTGAATGTTGATGATGATGACGCTGTATGAGGGAGGTGGGTGCAGAAAATTCGGCGTCACGGCTAAGATTCAATGGTTCAGAGGTCCCGGGACCACCACTGCCACCAGGAGCACTACTCCCATGATGATGCTCAGCCGATAAGGAACGACGACGCACTAAAGTTCTGACTAAAGGATCTTGGATCCCAATTCGGTAGAATTCAGTTGTTGCTGACGACACAATACGCTCTTCTTCCTCTTCCTCCTGGCTGTTTTGAGCGTATGTAATATTTGTACTTTTAGGTGACTCTGACGATCGCCTTTGGCGGGTAGCAGTGGTTTTAGCTGGAAAAGAACTGGATCCAGTAGCACCAACACTGTCCTCGCTGATTTCTCCACTTAGGTCCTCAGAATTAAGTCTCTCCCGTAGCATACGCCGTTTCTTACCTTGAAAAAACAGAGAGCACAATATAAGTCGGCTTGCTCCCAATGAATGAATGGACAAGTCCCAAATTTAAATGTTACACAATACGCTCTGGAAAATTTCCACAGTGACCACCTTCATACTTTAGCTGACGTTCTCGACGGAACCTGAGCTAAGACTAAAAGTTTGCTGTATATTTTGCATCCCGCTCTGATAGAATACATTTTACTATCAGTGCTAGCATGCGCATTTCCAGCGCTAACTTAACCTACCACAACTGAAACTGGTTTGGCAGTTCCTCCACGAGCCGACTCATAACCTTGAAATTCGAGTCGACTCGTGCATCTGTACTGCTATCCTTCCCTAACTCTACCCGAGTTGTTCGATTTGAGGAGAACAGCATAGCATAACGCTGCTTCACTCAACAAGCTCAACTTTACCCTATCGATGCGCTAAGCCCTAGCTAGGCCCTAGCTGCCTTTCTATGAGATTTAGTTTCGCTTATATACCATTTATAACTTACACTTTATCCACCCAAGCTCCGAAGTTATACGACTCTATGCCGAGAACTGCCATAACATGTATCTTATCGAAATATACACTGCACCGCTCCTTCTTGTTCTATTGCATTCGGAATGTTCTCCATCTCAGAACCTAACTCTCCTCGTCTAGACTCACATGAACATGCCCTTTCACAATATTCCTCTCGGTTACTTTTGCAGAGCAGATTCGCTCCTTCCTGATATCTTCCTGGGCTTGCCAATCCTCCAAAGTTACCTCCCACGGCTCGTGCAGTTCCCCCTTCTCCTTCCTCAACCTAATACTTCTTGTGCAAAGATCCCTCCACCTCACAAAGGCCAAATCCTCGACCTTCAACTCTATCAAAGACAACTACACGAGGAGTTATGTGCAAGCAAAACCTCATGTTCTTCTTCCTATTCCCTCTTGTAATACAACTAGCACAGATACCTATTCAATACAGTCAACTACTCAATGATACCTTTTCTAAAATTAGCTGATTATATTATAGCTACCCTAAAAATGACTTGCACAACTCATTCCGCCGTATTCCACGGACTTAATAGCCTCGTGATTAAACAAAGTCGGCCTGTCTCAGCTCAATCCCGAGCCTAGGTTAACAATTTCTGGCGAATTCAGCAAACACAGCAGTATACCTCAGCTACTTTTCTTAACTGTCACTTAATAGAAGAATTACATTCTCACTCCACATCGTCATTCTTAAATACCCAGAAGCTTGAGTATTCTTCCAAGATTAAACAATTTATATAATTCCTTCCCCCTCCTAAATATGAGCTTAATTCAAATCCAATGCTTAATCACTACGATTTAATAAATTAGCCTTAACGTTTCAAGCTCTAGAAAAATCTAAATAACATTGTTCAACGTAGTACACGTCAAGATTTTGACAACCCTGGCGTGTTTCAAGAATCAGTTCAAATAAACCGAGGGGAGCGTGTGCCGCATACGTAAACATAGATACGATGATACATTAAATTCGAAGCAGATCCGATTATCTCACTACCCTGTCAACTCCTACCTCCACATCCACTCAATAACTTTGATTAATCAAGGTGTCTTCGAACTTGATACACTTTACATCATAGCTTCAATCACCGGAACTCGAGCTACACTGCATACCTGAACACCCGGAAATCAGACATGTAACTTGAACATCGACTAATTGTTAATCCGAAGAGTTTGTGAACAAAATTAGACAGGATTTTAATTAATACAAATGTATACTTACCGAATGGGCCGATAAAATCGCGCTCTGGATGAATAAACAGCATAGGACTTTGCCCTCTTGGGCTACTGACCCGCTCAGCTGGGATATTGGGTAATGCCTCAAAAACTGGCCTCGGAGGGACCCAATCCACCAGGGCGGCCGCATCTTGAGGCAGTCGTATAATAGGCCGACGCTGAGCTAAATTCCCCATGTCTTCTTCGTCTCTATAGTCTTGAAATACTCCGTCTTGCTGCTCTTGCTTATTTACTGAGTACGCTTCAGTAATATCTTCTAATTGAGCTTGTTTAGTCTCGAAATATTTACTATCAGCAGCAGCGTCGTCGTCTCTCTCGACCTTGATTACAATATTACGACTAGGACCCGGGTCGGAATCAGAAACTCCTAATTCTAGAGCCGCCGTCTCCTCCTTGTCTGAATCTCCTTCCTGAAATGATAAAAAGATGAAACACGTAAATACATTGCAATTAAATATAAATTTCAACGAACAATAATTCAAATAATTTATAATCCAATCCCGTAAATGCTTTGTTGCACGAATTAAAACTATAATTATTTTATGTCAGCGCCCTTCTTCACACAGTCACTGATTTTCAGCTCTAACGTCTAAATGTCTTTCCAATGGATTCTCTCATGCCTTCTCCAGTGCCTTCCCATGATTTGCATTAGCACAACGTTATGTGTTAGATGTAACAGCTGGCTGTTACTCTCTGCTATGTAACGGCGCTAAAACCAAATATCCCGCCTCAAACCTTTATTGTCTACTTTTTCACCTCTCTTCCTGGTAGATGGCAATCTTCCTCTATGTCGAGGCTTCCTATTGGACAAGATGCTTCCAAGCACCGCATTTAATTCAGCGGTGCAAACGTTTTTAAATTTCCACAAACACAAAATGACACTTAACTTCACTTCACTCATAAGCAAAATTCAAATTACAAAGTCTAATCGAAAGGATGGATCAAGAATGACAAGAGTTCTAGGCCAACCTTAACTTTTTTCTTTTTTTCCATTCTCCGGTACATAAATCTCACCAAAACCAGCCGCGAAGAAAATAACGGAGCATAGTATGAAAGGCATTAATTGCTAAAGTCGCAAACTTCCTTCCAACTGATTTAAGTTCTTATGCCTTCTTCATCAAGAATTTTACCTCATTCTTCCCCTCAGCATACAATTAAGTTACCTGCCTGAGAAATCAAGGAAAAACAGGTTCTCTTATCAACCTGACCTACGCTAAAAGATTTCCTTAAAGAATCGTAAACTGTATGAACTCTCGTCTCAGTTTCTGTAGTACTTTAATAAACCGTCTGCTCCCTCATCAACAACAAATCATATCGCAAACACAGACCTGTTTGAAGTCTAAATACTATCTGCTGGTACTCATCAAGAAAATACCTGCTACATTTGTCCCAACATGTAACCGTACAGCTAGCTATCTTTAATTTTATTTTGCTTCACATCGGAACTTGTTACTCTATTGTAAGGAAACATAAACATTAAAAGACATGGAATCATTGTAAATCGTTTCTACCGACTGCGGTTCATGACTTGATGAAAAACTGGATTTTCCACGAAAGGGCTACAAAAAAAGGGGTGGTACCCACACGTGGAGTAATTGTAAAAAACAGACAGAAAATGTTTCATTACTTTGGCTACAGCAATAGAATCTGGTTCCTAGGAAAGCTTATGCACAATTTAGCACATGAACACAGAGCTCAAAACCTGCTTTCCTAAACATACACGCAGAATCCTTTACACGTGTAGGTTAACCAAGTTTCATTGGACTCTGCTCGCTCTTCGTGAAAGCCCGACGAGAAGAGTTGGGCTTGGAGGAGGGAAGAGCCTCTTTTCTATGATAACGATTTTGCATGGGCAACCAAGAGGAAACTCTCAAGGAAAACCCTAACCTATCTAAGTTGGATTTTGTTGCCTCGTGTAGAGCTTGCTATAGAGAATTTGCCATATATTCGCATATCAAAAGAGCGGGGAGATATAGAGTTGTTTTCGCCTCGTGTTCGCCTCGATATATAGTCCATTACCAGGATAGAAGTTCAAGGAGAGAGAGAGTTCGTTGCGCATGCAGAATGGAGATTGTTTGTGGAACTCTCTTGTTGAGCAAGGTTAGGGTAGATATTGCAAAAAGGAGATAATACCCGAGGAAGGTCTGTGGAAAAATATAGATTACGTAAACAGCGCTTTTGTGTAGCGGAATCAGCTCTTCCCAGATGAAGTGCGTCTTTTAGCTTGTGCAAAAAAACAACGACTAGGATGCTTTAGAGAAGGCGGGAGATGGAGGAGAATCGGATGATGATTCTCTAGTATGGACAACAACAAGATACTTAACGTATAATGCTGGATGGCGCTCATGCATAATCAATAATTGCAAATGCTATGCCGATTTTCATGGCAAAGACAGACATTATATTACACACAAAAATCTCAAGTATTATATATATGCATTAAATCAGAATTAAGGAGCCCCGAACTGAAGCGATAACTTTTTATAGCTACTGCATTAGAGAACAACACTATACCTAGCAAAAAGTCAGCCAACCAAACATCGTTCAGAGAGCGGAAAGTTAGGGTAGGGCGGAAAAGTTTGCGGATTCCCCCGAATATTTTTTGCACAAAAGCCTTGAACATCCCGAGCTCAAGTGCATAAATACGCAGGAGCAATCTTTCCCTATGTTATATCTATACTGACCTTGCTCAACAAGCTTTGAGTTCTCCTCTCCCTCTTTCTACGGACGGGAGAGCGGAGCTGCATCTGCTACTGGCAAATGCTTGTACATTAGGTTCGCTCACCAAGCATTAACCCGTAGAGAGCCACACCAAAGCACCACTGCAATCTGCCGGCTAAATTTTGCAATTTCGCAAAACCTGCTTTCTCCGCTCACTGGCTCTGCTTCTACTTTCTCTATCTGCTTGCGTTCTGCATGGAAGCTATTTTTTCTGTGCGGACCGTAACTGCTTTGGATCCCGCAACTTCGCGAATCATAGCTGATTGCTAAAAATAAGAGCTAATTAATGCAATGCACGGATAACGAATTTTGCCAATAGTCCCGTAATTAGTGCGAATATACATTCTGAAATTATCGCAATTTACAGCATTTGTTTTGCAAGGCGTAAAACGACTCTGCACATGTTAACTTTCAAGCCTGCTCATAGCTTTCCGTCTCTGCATTTTAATACTTATTCGTTGGCACTATCTTAGCTAGCACAATTAGAACGGAGCGCATTAAAGCTTTTTTGTTAAAGAAGGCGCTGCTTCTTTGTAAAAGAAACTACAGTGGAAACGGTTTATAACGGTATGGTATATAACGGTTAAAAGTTAAATACGGTGTTGATGCCCGGTCCCGGCAGATATCCTATGCTTCAACACTAGAAATGTATTGGAATAACGGTGTGTAGTTATAACGGTTTATTGGTTATAACGTTCCATATTTCTGGTCCCATCAGCACGGTAGCAACGTGTTTTGTACACGAATAACGGTGGGCAAGTTAAAGGGTATGCGATTAGTTCTCAAAACACATGGATGAAGTGGCGCCGAAGAAAAATATTTTGAAATGTATTGGGTACGTTATCTATTTGGAACTGCTAGCTGCACACATCCATTCCGAATCTCAAGTGTTAGTGAAATGGAGCCTCGAGTCAAACCGAAACACCATTAGGTTAGCCACCAAGCTAAATACAATTAAATCCTACCGCTTCTGACTATTTTGGTTCGCTAAGATTCCTCACACTGCTTGACAAGATTTACCAACAAATTTAAGCCATGTATCTGAACAACGGTGTAATCGTTATAACGGTCTAATTTTCCAACCCCCTGCGCAACCGTTATAAACCGTTTCCACTGTATTAAAAAACTCACGACCTAAGCCTACAAAACCGTATTCATTCACCAAATCCTAAAGCTAGAGTTAATCTCATTTAAACTTGCTTCGTTAGCAGGATTCAGTATCTTTGGAGCAAGGTCAACTCAGGACATGAACCAGGACAATCGAATCGACTTAAGCGTATTAAATCTCTAAGCTTGGGTAAACTATTCTTTAAATCACCCTAGAGTAAATGAGATCCATGAGAACGTTATCTTATTTAAAGAGTTAATTCCCAACTATTCCCAACTTGAGAAGAGCAAGGTCAGTTTCATCGATGCTTCTAGCAATACATCAACCGTTATACATGCAAACTACACACATTTCTTCAACGTTTCAAGAATTCTGGATTTAGTAATGCACATTGTTAAGGTGGGTTATCATAATTACCAATTAGCTTTCCTCCAGTCGCATTCAGTGGCTACGCTGCTTGTATGTAGACGACAACACCTTAGGGTAGGACAGGTAAGCTTTATATAGAGTCTGCTATCTTAAAGAAGAAGGATTCACACTCTCGGACCAATTAAACTAAGATTGTAATACAGTCAAGCCTGGATGCCTATTAGGCTTCAATAACTCCGCCCGCTACCCAAGTCTCAGTTCCTCAACTCTGTAGGAATAAGACTGTATTACGAACGTTTTGCGTTCTATTTTTACGGAAAAAAATCCAATGCCGCGTAAAAAACTATCCACTTGATATTACTTGGAAAGATACAGCAAACTTTACATGTGTATGCGATGGAAACTAAGGGCTTGATGACCAGAGGGCGCTCACCTCTCTTGTGGCGCACTAATTATGGGTGCGAAGCTTAAGCAGCAGACATGGAATATAACCAACGTGTGTCAGTGGTAAAGCATCTGCAAGTTCAAGGATTATGTAGAGGTTGACTACCTTTGGAATGTAAATAAAACTTGGGTTTTCGTAATGTATTACTTTGTACAATTATTTGAATTGAATTAATTATCCTTTCAAGTGCTGTATTGATGCAGTGTAGATTGGTAAATGTGTAGCAGCTGTACTTAACCAACCGTGAGAGGAGTTTTCTTACAACAGATGCGTTTAATGACCGTTTAATGTACAGAAATTAGAGAAACTTAAATAAATTCACGCAAAGGGAAACGTGTATTATCAATCACTTGTGAGTATGATTGAGCCAACGCACATGCTGCTCCCAGGTGAGAAACAGTCAATAATTTACTATTCCTTTGCCAACCAAATTACTTATAGCTCCATCAGCGTCTGACTGACTGACTGACTGGAACAGACTACTTAATTCGTTATGTGTTATTTAAATAATAAAAACGATGGGGATTGCTCATAGAAAAATGAAAAGAAGCTTGGAGTTAATAAGTAACTTGGGTAATTTATAGCTTATATAATCATATGTAGCATCTCGCTCTTTCTCAACCTCCTACTTCAAAAAGATTTATATATACTCTTCCTTGAATCAGTAGTGGTAATAAGAGAAATTAATCTTGAGTGCTCCGGCACTAACCGATTCATTTTGATTGCTTCAT
Organism: Sminthurides aquaticus; assembly: GCA_906901655.1. NCBI lineage: Eukaryota > Metazoa > Arthropoda > Collembola > Symphypleona > Sminthurididae > Sminthurides > Sminthurides aquaticus. The sequence goes on from CAJQTT010000010.1 coordinate 7,120,027, forward strand.
GAAAATCATGTTTTAATGCATGGTATTCTAGGGTAAATATTTTCGTACCGCCGCCGTGCCGGTGCATCCTATAAAATCGTACGTATAGCCTTAAGTCCACAGCTCACCTTTTTTTCTTGTTATTACATATACGTCATCTACTCTAATTGAGTACTCTGGCAATAGAAATTTGATAATTTAAATTCATTTTCACTAATGAAAGTCCTTAATGTGAAGTTTATAAAAAAAATTTAAAAAAATATTTGCCATATTAACGAAACTTGTAGTATTGTGAATTGTGAATAGTAAAAAGGAGTAAACGTGTGACAAACTTTGAGGTTAAAATTTTAAAAGCATAAAAGGGGGTAAGATTGTCCATGAATATATGGCAGTAAAGTTACATATAATACGGAGTCTAAAATCAGCAATAGCATCTTTACACTCATTTAAATTCTTGCAAGATAAAAATTCTTTATATAATACCGTTATTTATTTCCGGCATCTTTAAAGTAACTTGAATAGATACGGAGCTTAAACATTTCCCGTCAGGTTAACGGTCCTTCTAACCCGCTAACTCCTCACCAGGGGGATCTTTAATCATAGAAACGGAAGAGAATATTGAGCTAATTAAAGAAATTCTTTGAAATACTTTGAAACGCCAAGCATTCTTTCTCTTATTTTACTACTTCGCATTGGTAGAGGAGGTGTTGCCATGGATACTATATGAACATGTAGGGTTTAAGCTAGTTCTAGGGGATGAATCTACAGAAAATGCAGAAAATGTCAGCATCACTTCTTTCACTTCCAGCTCCTTCCTGCTCACCATGGCTTCGCAAGCTCAGAAGAACAGGATACTGGAAATGTGACAACGCTATACTGGGAATTTTAATCTCCGTGCGACTCAAAGAAGATGCTTTTGAAAATCAAGTGTTTCACCTACCATGAACCAAGAAGGGATGGGAGTATGTGTTCCAAGAAACAGTCTTGCATGAGCATACAAGGCGGACACAGATATCGGCGGCCACATGATTAATGTATTTGATTGTGTTGAAAAACCTAAACTCAAGTATGTATAAAAGCACTTAAAGAAACAGAGGGAAAAATAATGAGCGCGTTATGATGATCAAAACAACTAGGCTATAACGGACGGAAAATCGCCACCACCGCCACCGTGACCGCCACTATATAATAAAGAAGCTGTCCATTTCCCCGCCGTCTTGCCACACCACATGTAGGGAGAAAGTATGAGAACTTTTCGCACATTGAGGAGCAACAAGGAAGCAGTAGTACAGTAAGATTTTATAATAAATCCAACTAATATCGACTACTCGATGTCAATCTAGTTGTTTTTACTCCAGTACAATCCCGCGTTACCCTGAACTTATCGATTAACCTTGATCAATGTTAGAGTAACGCGTGTACACGTGCCGGCCGTCATACACACTTGTTCCTGCACTCATTTAACTAAACTAAATACTGATACGACCCTTGTGCAGTACCCTTCTATTTTGCTCCACTCGTTGGAATTCGTGGAGCAAGAGTGAAATCCTTACTTTCTCCCGGTTTTCTCTTCCTTGCTTTCCTTATTTTTGAACTCGTTACTTTCCTCATGATGAAAACATGTACGCACTTTCCAATACCATCACAGCTCCGGCTACGCATTATTCAAACATTTCATACAACCGAGCAAACGCACGCACCTCATCCCCCCTCCCTTTTCTCTCCCAGTATAGGTGCTCTACTTTCTTTAACCTTTGTCGAAATTCTGGGAAACTGCCCTGCGTGATACGAGTCTAGAGAAAGTAGAGCGTACGATGCCGTTATCAAAATTCAGTAACATGGGTTTTAGGTCGGTTGGAATCAAATAGGAGGCAGGAAGTAGGAGAAAGCCAGGAGAAAGCCAGGAGAAAGCATGGAAACCAAAAGGATGCGTGCGGGTATGCTAAAACTTGTCGACTTTCTCCGCAGAGTTTTGAGAGCAATCCACGCAATAGCATTCCCTGTAGTGCCAAGATAGAAAACTTTCTCTCTTTCCTACACGTAACGTCCAGGGATGTGAGCACCTGAGGGCTCATAATTGATCTTGAGAAACTGGATGCTATATTTAGCATTTGTACGAAAATGGAGAGAAAATTACCGCAATTCCCGCGGTTACGAAAACTGTTCCTGGTGAGTGAAGTAGTCAAACGGATTTCAACCATATTTAACAAATCATGCTTTCTAGCAAACTCTTTTAGGGACTTGTATGGAACTAGTTGCAATTGGAATTATTAAGGCCCGCAGCTTTTTTGAAGCAAGAGTAATACTTGAGCTTAAATGCTTTGACGCTGATATGGATATGTGTACACTGTGTGAAGGATTTAAAAACTGCTCACGCCATCTAGCGACCAACCGCCCAACTAAAACCCATATAGCTGACGCTACTTTTAAAACGATTTAGTAATTCTTTTTCACTTCCTCATAAATAGGGTCTGGGGATGGAATTGAAATAAATAAATTATACGCTAAACGAGCTGAAATGTTAATAAGTTAAAAATTATTTTGGCCTCTCGTGAGCTAAATGAAACGTTTAGTACAGTGTGCTCCTTATATATTTTGGATTTTCTCTCAACAATCCATTGCTATCACATCCAAGCTCACGCTACTTCAGCCTTAGGAGCAAAGGTCTATCCGGTTACTTGTTTTCAACAAATTATTCATAAGTACTTATCATTAACGTATGGGCTGGGCCTGATGATGAGGGCTTTGGAAATGAGGGATTTCCTGTCCTGTGTGCGGATGTGCGACAGGAGGCGGGAGTCGGATAGCAAGTCCCCTTGACCTCTCAACTGCGCAGACTAGCTTTCCAGGACAGGCTTTACTCAAACTCTCCTCGTCTTTTCCGACGATCCTTTGCCTAAATTTTGTCTACATTTATGCGTATTGGTGTCTGTGTCTGACCCGGTTATTCGTAGTGCTTTGTCTATTGATATTACGAGCTACGTGGTGTACTTTGAAACAGAAGAGTTTTATGGCTCTTTTAATCCCACAATATGTGATCCAGTAGTGAAGCTTTGTAGTACAAGATACTTATTTCGAGCTATAACTTTTCCGTGCACAGAAACAGTAAGGAACAAGCTGGAGATGTGACAAATAATCATGGAAACCTATAGACAAATTAACCAATAGCAACTCAAGTATTAGGATTCCTATATCCGTTGCCACAGCAACTAGAGAGGAAATAGCTGAAAAAATATATAGTAGTGGTAGTAGATTTATTCAAAAATAAATATAAAATCAACAGGGAATACGAACGTGCAAGCTAAAAGGGCTCAACATAGCAGCAGGGCGACAATTACTGCCACTCTCAGAATTAACGCGATTACGTAGCTTTAAGCTATAAGCTCACGCAAAGAAACGCAGGACAACTTATGATGATCTCCTAAGAATCCGTTTAGTCCAAAACTATATGCTATTCTGTATGGGTTAATGACGGAGGAAGGGCAGGGAAAGATAAGTTAATGGAAACGTTCATTGTAATTAATGAGAAGTTCACTTACAATATTTGTAGTTGATACCGGAAATACTGAATATGCTGAGCCGAGACGAGGGTCTGTTGACAAGCAATGACCCAGCGTCTGACCTTGGTCACTACGTTAAACTACTAGAGCTACTACCAGATTACAAGCTCTCAAGTCCAGGAGTCATCCGACTATCAGAGAACAGGCGGAGAAGGGAGAGAGAGAAATAGCGTGATGGTAAATAGATGACTGATGATTCTAAGTTCACTCAAAGACTGGCGAGTGAGAAAAGGAGGAAGAGGAGGAATGAGATGTCAAAGCCTTATGAAGCCAGCGGTAGGATTGACGAGATTTATAAGAAACGGATGGGTACGATGATGATGATGATGATGAGGGAAACAACACGGGATAGTGTACGGTAGGGCAGGATTTCCAGTCCGCTCCCGCCTCTCGACCCTGCCAATTGCATTTCAAGCATGGAAACTCTAGCAAACTTTGGTAAAGGAGAGAGATCCGCATCCTTTGCTTTAGACTGGAAAGAAGGGAAGAGAAAGCGGGTGAAAGCAGAGCTCTCTGTACCTCTCTTCCCTTGCTTTTCCATTCCCTCGCTCTCTCCTTTATAGGCATCGATTCAGTTTTCCTAGAAATTCTTCCCCTAACCTTCAGCAACTAAAACTCCTTTGATATATAGTTCCATGAATAAAATACTCGCCTCCCTACCATCCAACAGAGTGGTGTTTGCAGGAAGCAGAACCTTCCCCAACTTTCTCCATCCCAAGCTCATGCAGCCAGCCAGCCAAGTGTACGAGGGAGTAACGAGAGAATGCAGGTGTAAATAAGACAGAGCTAGCATGGCTGACACAGGATTTCATGTATTGTAGGTTCATGTTATGCGGATTGTACCAGCAGGTTATGCGTACCTGCGAACTTGATTTTGCCAAATAGTACCGCTAATAACTTTAATGACTTTCGCCGCTTAGTTAAAGTGGGAGGGGATGACTAAAAATTTAAGGGAAATTTTTATGGGACCGGAGAAAGCAGCATGCATGATTTGAGGGAAAAACTAGGAATGGTATTGAGTAATGTAGGAAACTCTTTAAGCTAAGGAGCGGAAGGAGAGTGAAAGCAGTGAAAGTAGTAGACTATAGTAGGATACAATATTTCGCCTACGCCAGATCAGGTAAGGTTTAGTGGGAGCTGTTACAAGAGGAAGATTCTAAGAATAGAGAAACATGCGTGGTGAGGAGGTAGCAAGACTGAGGATATAAAATATTGGTTCCTCGAATCCCGGCTTTCCTGGAATTTTATTTAACTGGGAGTTAGAATGGAGGGAAGGGCTGGGAAAGTATTTTGTTTCCACTCTGTGTAGAAATCGTATGAATAACTTTTGTTTACTGTATTCCAAGTTAAAATAGGCTGCGGCTTTTAACACTCTGGATCCAATGGATTTTTCAGAAATTAAAATTCGTAGATATTAACTGCCACAGCCACACACAAGACTTCTGTATTGTTAGTTTCTGACTAAACAGGGAGTAGAACGCTTCAATGACTCCCGCTTTCCTCCGCAAAAATCACAATCATTGGAACCATGATTGCTCTTAAGAAAAATCCTACGCAGCTATGATGGCCCAAGTTTAAGTGCTAGAGATCTGTCGAGCTTTGCTTGAAACTTTGTCAAGCCAAGTTTCCAAGAGTTACACCGCGAAACACCGCCCTTGCTTCAAGCAACGTATAATTATGTTCTAGGAATCTTTTCATTGATCTCTTATTCCTCTTACCTTTCCAGTTATAACCCAACTACATAGAACTTTTTGTAAATTTACAAAGTATAAAGCCAGGGACCAATAATATGTACACCTAATTCTACGCTAAACAAAACAATTTTGAAGGATTCTATACAGAAGCTTTGGATTTGTATTCAATTTTGCAGAACGCTAATCCGAGTATTCTGCATCGCTCTAATTAAACACTGTTATATATGCTTTCTCCCATCAAACTTTCTCCAGGAATCTGATAAAGAGAACAGCTATGGATGGATGCAGGCCACCCTGTACTCCAGCCGTTCATCTTCCTTATGCTCCTTATGGTAATAGTAGTTTACTTTTACATGATAATTGAAAAAAATGCCGACTTTTTTTGGACTTCCACTCCGTTTCCGCCCCTTCTGGTATCCATCCCGAATTTTGGAATATCCGTCCATAATAAATTCCAAATTTGTCTCCAGGAACTAGGAACTACTACAGCAGGAGGCAATTCTTGACGCTCTTTTCTCCAGCTTCGATTATCACAGAAACACATCCTCACCAACCACACTCGGACTTCCCACCTTCCAAACAATATCAAAAAAAACGTCCCTCGAGCCCCTCCAAAATAAATAATTTATGTACCAATAATAAGCCCAAACTGAAAAGTAGCGGCGATGATGAAAAAATAAAGAAATTGGAGGCGGGCTGGGTGTTTGATTTTTGACTTGGTTGAATCGAGGGATTTTTTTCAACGATTTGTGAGTAGTGAGTGATGCAGATTCCAAGCTTAACGACAAGCGTAAGCGCAAGCGTCTGGCACACAACGCTTTCAGAATTGAAATCGTGCCTTCATAAACACTTGAAGACTCGGCAACCTGACCGAAAACTAGCTAGGTTCCGGCCTTAGAAGCTCGTCCCCGACCAAACCTCGGTGGAGAGCACAAGCTCCTGACACTTTTCGTCTCTCGTCTGATCTGAATCTGAGGATATGTGTAGTCTGTTCCAGAAAATTCCAACTACTACTACATTCATTCTGAGACCGAAAAGCGCGCGTGTGGATTGTCATGTACGATGCAAGATTTACCCGCCCGGAACGTAGCCGCATGTAACGAGAAGCGCGTACTGGATTATTATGCAGCATCATCACAGTCTTGTATCAGAAACCTTGCCTTTCTAAATCATGCTGTGCTGGAGAGCTATGCTGTGACGGGTTCCAGAAACGCTCAAACAGTCAGTCCGGGAATCAGCCTTTAGAATTCCAGACCTGGAGAACAATTAGTGTGCCGATAAGCGTACGCACTGGCATTGTGAGTGGACTGCACCGTACTGTGAGCGTAACGGAAGAGGGAAAGCATAGCACTGCCACTAATAATAGTACACGGCAGTAAAAGACAGGAAGAAGCGCAAGGTAGATTTCTCCTTAGAGAGGGCTGGAGGCCATCCAGTGGTGAAGGTTGGAAGTTGGAGGAGAGAACTCGGACGTGTAGTTACCAACAAGCCTACGCAATGTGGTTATTGTTAAGGCATTGCCGTGTCGCTGCCGGTGTGAAGCAGTGGCAGTTTGTCCAAAAAACGTTGTTTTGCATACTATGCCAAGAGAATTGAGAAATTGCGGGATAACAGCTTCACCTTACCCCCGCGTACCGCTCACCTAGCCCAATCTCCTTGCTGTTATCCCAGGGATACACTTTTTCTATATCCTCCTACCACCAGTCAGTAGGCTCTTGATAGTCTTAAACTTGAACATAGCTCTTACTCAACTTGGTTATGCTGTCTTAAACAAACCCTTGTTGTTGGATACTGTACAGAAAATTGTGCAAGTCCCAGGGGCATTGGGTACGAATAACAGTAGAGAGGCAAGGCTTTGGTAGATAAGTCGAGATGCATTTCTTAATTCCTCCACAACTGTTATACATATTATCTTGGCTTTCCTCATTCTAGGCTTTTCCTCAAGGAAAAATTCAAACTTCCCTGGAAAAGCTCGTGGACCATCAAAAACAGCTTGAGGTAGGGGAGTTTATCAGAGAATAGCGCAGGTTAAATTCACAAATATTCGCAATTTTCAATGGCTCTTGTCAAGGTCATGGATGAAGGGTGGTATGCACGAGGACTTTCCTTGAAACTTTCATGCTTTTTAACCTTTGTAATACTTAATTATTAATATGTTACTAAATACCTTTGAACAGAGTTTTGATTTATCTTCAAACATGTTGCGCAATCAATAACTATTTGATGTGGTTTTAGCACAAACTGGAGGCGGAGAAGGGGAACCTTTTCGTGGCTTTAAAATAGTTTACCAGACAGGATTTTTTCTATGTAGCAGATGATTCAAGTCTTTTGGAAACACCTACAGTGTTTCATATTTAATATGTTAAAAACACTAAAGAGAAGCTGGAAAAGCTTTCCCGAAAAGCCGAAATGAATTTTTAAACGACTCTTTTGACTTTCAAAAATAGAAAATAGTGCAATTACAACTCAACTCGTTTTCTTACAAGTTTCAGAGAGAAAATGTGGTTAGTGTGGATCCACAATCACTGAGTTTTCATGTAATTTTAAAACGAAAACGCTCCCGTATATGACATGAATAAGGAAATGGTGCTTTTCAAATCTTTCAATATCTATCTGCTGAATACTCGGAATGAATGACGTGGATATTCTTTTTCGCAATACAAGGAGCAGATCTGACAAGGAGCGTGGGAGTAGCAAGCAGTCAAGTTTAAGTTACTGGCTCATAAATTAAATAACAAAATTTATCTAAACCTTAATTCATAAGACTGAAAAAATCCAATTCGGAGATGATAAATGAAAAATAAATCTGCACATCCGATGCTTGCAATCATAAATGTGGATGTCTGTAAATGCAATTGTGAAACTGCATTAAATCAAATATGAATAGAAACAAGAGATACTTGCAGTGATTGCAAAAAAGTCTAAGCCTATGAATCCAAAGTTATATACGCTGTAGAGCAAAATGCTTTCCGGATTCCTTATTGAATCTCTCATTAAAATTCATTCAAAGTAATGAATTCCTCCCATGAAGGATTGCATTTCAGGATGCAAAATAATACCGGAAGCTACTGCTACAACAAAGATTGAGTCAGAACATACGTTAAATAGTTTTATAGGATGCGAAAAATTGAGCTGGTGCATATATAAATTCGCATTCCGGAAGCCGGAAAGCTTAAAATGACAGATTTGAATTTAATCCGCATTACAAGTGTTGCAAACAAGAACGAATTGGCCAACACTGTTTTTCAAAAATATATCTGTCTAAACTTAATGCGGAATATCGTTATAAATTAATTAAAGAGACCAAATTTTAAGCCTGCCTTAAATCCGACTTAGTGCAAACAAAACCATCTTATAATCAGTTCCTATGAAAGTTTTCCAGCCTTTTGGTAAATTCCTGCAAGTAAGCCGACTCGGAAAGCTTAACCGTTTTGGGAGCAACTAAAAGAATTGTCAATACTTTAACTAGGATAAAAATGAAGCCAGCACTAACTACTGGAAACAAGACTGATTCCTTTACAATCCCTTATTTACACCCTCGTCCTTTCTAAACTAATTCCTTCTTCTAGTTGAAATTTAAATGAATCCTACCTGCTATAAGCCTTTAAAATCCCAGACAAAAATGCTTTTCAACCATCCGCTACGCTCTTGCATCAATCTTAAATTAATTAACCACCCGACGATGATTTGATCAATACACATGCACAGATGTACCGGTACCGCTTAATTGATAAAACCCGGGACATTTTTTCCGTATTTCATGCGTATGATCCGTGGTATCGGAATGATGCGTGAAATCAAGATTATATCATACAGTTAACATTTCTCCTTACCTTTGACATGTCTGAGCGTTGTTGAAGGGTTGTATAAAATTTGAGCAAATTGTATTGCGTTCCAGGTTTTGAAAATTGATGAAATTTTCACTCCTTCAGACCAGTGTCTCATATTCTCTTTATGTTATTAATTATACGGAAGCGGAGTGTTATATTTTTAAGAACCTTCACAATTTCTCTCAGTTGTTTCTTCAAAGCTCTATTTTTGAAACTTTATCCAGCTGTTATTTTGTGGAATAACTAAATAGGATGACTAGATCCGTGTAACCCAAAAATCCGGGACTTTCTCACAACCTTGGATGGGGGTGGCAGGGGGGCAAGAAACTTCCTTTGGGAGTCAACTTCTCAAGACTAAGTTAGACGGTGAGTGATTTAAAATTTCGCGAATGTTTAAAATCGATGAACGTGGTAAATCCGCTCACATTCTTCTAAAGACAACGCACAACAGGAGAAGAGCGGAAAATCTGGGGACAGCAGGTGGAGTATACAGTGGATATATGTTTATATATTATTTTTGAAAAGGAGAGAATGCAGCTAACGACGATAATGGTCGTTAATTGTCATTTGACACGTTGGAACTTTTCCTTTGTTTCCTCCTGCTTTTCCTGACTACTATGTTACACGCACTATCTCCTGGAGAAATCCTCATGCTTCCCAGACGAAGACGATCACAGAACGAGGTCCTCAAAAATCCAACCTCCCTGCTGACTCCAATGATTTCAAGGATTGGTAAAACGACCCCGGAGGGCACGTTCGGTAGATTGTGTTGGTGATACAGCCTGGAGTCGATGGGTGCCAGCCAGGAGTTGTTACTTGATTCTCTTAATGATCCTACCTCAGGGGTTTAGTTAGTTGTCTGAGTCTGAGTAGTTAGTTGTGATGGTTATGATGTACACATTTAAGACTGGCGTAAACTTAAGGACGATGCATTCAAGCTCCTGTCTTGGTATTCTACTATAAGTTCGTCTTCCATCTACGACTTCGAGCCTGGAGCTACTCCAGTTACTGCAGTACATGTTAAACACCACTATATATTGAAGACCAAGTCTTGAAGCCCAGGGTATTTTAACATGGAGCAGTAAATCAGTTTAACAATCACAAGGCCGTAATATACGAAGCCTGCCTGGTCTGCCTCCCTCCCTGGTCCAGGCCGGAATAGAAGTGCATGTCCATAACGGAGTGAAGGAAATATACAAATTCAGCACTTGTTGTTCTCACAATCCGCTCACTGGCTTTACAACAAGGGCTCGCTGAATTCAGCTCAAGAAAAAGCGGGAAGAGGGACATACTGATGACGCTCCATCAAGGTCATTTCCACAATCCCGCTCCCGGTACGCCTCCAATAGAATACCCGGGTGTGGGAGAGCGCGGGTGAGGGAAGGATTTGAATCCTTCAGAATGTGGATACGATTCACAAAAACAAAACAAACTGTTCGCTTTTCTTATTTCTGTCGGTTAATTAAGAGTAGGAGGGCGGTATGAATTATCCATGTCTAATGAACAAGGAAGCCTCTTGTAGAGTCTACACACTCACGCTACGCTTCTGAACGTAAATGCTGTACAGCATAAATAAATACGTCAAACACGATTAGGTGTGACGAAAAGAAAATTACAAACACAAACACGAATGATTTTACAATTTGCAAAGTCAGGTCCCGTTATGCCGTACCGTATAAATGACATCAACCCACTACCGTATAAACTTTCACCGCCCTTTATGTTACTCACACTTGAGACATAGTTCCGGAGAAAATAATTGCAATATACTAAAATTCGCAAATTTTCGCAAAAATGTACAATTCGCGAAATTCAACAGAAACACTGATGTATATGATTTTGCATTTTTGATTCCTTTTTTGATTGCCAAATTTAAAACTAGATTTGCAAAATATCACTTCCGGAATTTGATAGCATTATAATTGTTTTGAAATTAACTGAGTCCGTATTTTTTAAAAACTTTTGGGATCCTTGGATGACACAGGGACTAGGAGATTCATGTTTCACGTCTCTCCCTTGGTGCTGAATAAGAGGGAGAACACAACGCTAGGAAATTCAGGCCGAACTTGTTCTCAAACACTCTGAAAGCCGTCTGCGGAGCAAACCAACTCGTGGAACTAGCTCTACACTCCAAATCTCCCTTCCCTAACCTAGCACAAGCTCAAGAAGGTAGAGGAGCTCTCCAACTCCAAACGCAACGTATATCCGATAGCGAGTCTGGTGTGCTAAAACTTTTGCAAAGTTTTCCTTCCTAACTCGCATGTCTACGACCTACACCAGGCGAGCCAATGTTGCTCTTTAGCTCTCAGGCAGAAGGATCCAACTCAAGATTGAGAGCAACGCTCAACCCTTTGCTTGGAGACGGTGCTCAATCCTTCCGTATATACAATTGTGAGCAAAGTATTGCATAGCATCTCTCCGTGCTCCGTAATAAGTATTTTTGCGAATATATTTGCGAATATAACTGGTGCAAAGTAGAGCGACAACTACATAGAGTTGAGGACGCATCTTCCCGTTTCCAATTTCCAACACTATCCAACAACATATATAAGATCCAGCTCCTGCACTAACAAGTGCCAGAGTTGTTGCTACATCCGCAGATATATGTACTAACAACTTTTTGTGAGCATATGATGCCATTTTCCCAACCCAACAAAAACGCTTCCTACCTACCCCTACAATTTTAATATTGAACAGGATCCAAGCTCCAATACTGTAGCCATCATCCACCACCATTCACTACACAACAACTAGGGGAGTCTTATTGAATGAACGCAAAAGTAAGCCAGGTAATGGCACAAGGAAGATACCCTCTAGCTAAGCACACAGAGCCGCATCCTCTCCTCCTTCATCAATATACTGTAATTCCCGACCTACCCTAGCGTAAATTTCTTCCCCTCACCGCCACCACTTTACCTTAATCTATGCCCCACGTACAATTTTTTAATCGTGTACAAAAATTGGCGAAGCTATTTGCACTTAAATATCTTACTGAAAGCTAACAAATGATCGATAACGGCTCCACTTAACACTGTTATGGTTTCATCCTCTGATTCCCCTTAATTGTTTAGCAAATTTAATGCCTTTTTGCAGAACATTTAAAAAATTGTAAAGATGCTCAATGTTTGGCAGTATCGGAAACTGTTTTTGTTCAATCATTTGCAGATATTTGTTTTCCAAACGATATAGTTCAACCTGCACTTGACAGTGTTTTATTTTTAGCAGTGTTTGCAAAATTACATTTGCAACCTACATTCTCTGGTTCAATACCCCCGCTCCGTCTAGAAAACCTGCATCATAATTTTCAAATTAGTCTAATACCCTTGTAACGTTTTGTTCAAGTTGGAATAAATAAATGGGTTTACTACTTTCTTGCAAATATATAAATTTTCAAATAGTGAACCCGTACTGCAGCTGTTTTAAGGACTGATTGAGCGAAAGCTGATGGAAATTAATGGCCTGTAATGATCCACTTTGTGGTTTTAAGCAGTTGGTTGTAAGTGTGGGCTGTACGTGGATTTACTCTAGCGCTTGAAAGTGGGAATGATACACTTTTTCCTGTACACTTTCAACATGTTCGCCAATTAGGCTAGGACACATTCAAAAATTTTGCACATCCTCCACGCTGTTACTCCGCCACCTGTTGTACACCACAAAGCCGCGAGCTCTTCTACCAAAAGTCTATAGTTTGCAAACAATTGACTCTGTTTCATCGCATGACTCATTTTTATTCTTCTTGCACATAGAGCTAATGTAACGGCTTCTTCTTCTCCCTGCACTATTTTTAGTTATCAACGATTCTCGCCAAAATGTTACACTCTCCTCCTACGTAAGGCTGAAAGAAAGATAAAGCTTTGATTGTTCAAGCTTTAATCTCAATTAGTTTCATGTGATCCCAAGAGAAGCGTGAGGCTTTAGCTTTTTGGAATATACAGCTCTCCACAAAAGTTATATCATTCAATGGAAATAGCAAAGCAAGCATGTGCTTTATTTGTTTGCTACTTGTTTGCTGTACGCCCTTCTACGCTGTTCTCTATTTCAAGAGAAGAAAAGCTTCTGGATTCTCTGGGCTTTGCTCCAAGTATCTAAAGGTGACAGGCTTTGCAATCTTCCATAAAGTTGATAAAAGTACACACAAAGATTTGTTAAACATCTTTCATGAGTCAACAACCCCGGCTTGTATTATTATCATTGCGTTTATACCACCTCATGCCTGCTTTTCCTTGTGCTAAATCCTATATATTAAATGCGTAAAGGAGCTGTACGCCCAGCAAGAGAATTTTGAGAGACGCTTATCAGAATCAGGAGTTGACGAATGCGATAATACGACGACGCATAGCAAGTAAATTATTTTAGAGTACCTGGGCATCCTGTGTGTGAGTGTGTGCGTAAGGAGAAACTGTTTGCATCCAGCAGCGTCGCGTCGTAGTATAATATATGAGCGTATAGCGTACGCACTTTGACGCTTGCACACACTACACCACGGATCTATAGAAGAGCAAAAGCGGTAGGAGCGAGCGATGTAAAATATCCTAGCAGCGAAGCAAGAGAAGATGAAAAAGGGTTATTGTCCTGCTACGTTACAGCTCATAATACAATTCCTATAGCCTAAGGACAGAGGAGTATAATAACGAGAGCAACTATTATTTGATGAACATTTGGCGAGAGTTGGAGAGAGTGCCGCAGACTCTGCAAACTATGTTGTCGTAGGGCAGGATCGATTTTTCCCTGACCTATTTTTACGGTTTGCAACGAGAGAAGTGCGGAGGACTAACTACCGACTATAGTATATCCAGAGGCACAGTATAATGATGTTTGTAGAGGAAGAGTTATAGCTTGATTTGGGTAATGTAAATATATGATTTAGCAGGTCTGTTCTTCTGCGGTGAGGTGGCTATTTTAAAGCTAGCATATGCTAGGATACGCTGGATAATAACCAGATGCTATATTCCCGTGAAATACAGCCAGGTAAAATCCTAGTTATTACAAGATTGGACAGTGTGGTGTACAAGAGTACAAGTCTAGAATTCATGTAGATTCTATTTGCAGACGAGACGGAGGTTTTGTACGTTGTAAACTAGGAAACTGTTTGTGGAAAGAAAGAGTCAGAGGGGGGTTTTACTCTAATGCACATATACATTTAATTAAATAAAAGTAAGGTGATGCAATGGATTACTAAGGGATACGTGATGCATAGCTGGGTCTGGAGTATATTTATAATAATTTCAGACGCAATCTTTTATATATTTGTAATCCAGAGACTTAGCTGAGACGAGGACGTAACGTCAGAGTACGCAGTGTCAGACAGTAATTAATTAATATCACAGTTTAGACTTAAGTTATAAGCTACTAGCTACAGCTTCACGTAATCCACTAACGGGCTCTGTAACGGTAGGATTACAATTTTAAAATCTCGATAAATATTTGCACATGTTACTACACCGCATATGTAATTGCATTTGTTTAAATGCAGCTTTTGAGACAGGGCAAGATGTTACTTTTTCTAACTAGTAAACGCCAGAATTGCCCGGGACAATAGGGACAATGTCCTCTGGAAACAACTGCTTATATAAAACGGAAAAGACGCTGGACATTGGACATATGAAAATTACGAGCTTGGACATTTGGTCAACCTCTTGCGTACCTCCACATTTTGCCTATCCCGTAACCATAGCCCCGTAGTTATGGCGGCATAATGCTATTGCCCGAACTATTTGTTCCCCTGATGGCAATTCTCACCATTGTCACCGTCGGTGAAACACTTCATCATGACAACAAAATCCAAGGTGCGTCTATATGAGAAACAGGTCACGGCATGCATCTTCAATGTGAGCGCATACATGGCAAACGTACGCAAGAGGTTGAATGATGGCTGATGCTGGTTCAGAATTTTGCTCAATTCTAAAGAGCATGATGATGAATAGAAAAAAAGATGAGGAAGAGGCTGCTATAGAGGAAGCTAATGATAGGAGGCTGGAATGGAACTAGAGTTGTGTGGCTCTGAATGATGTAAAACTTTCCATAATTTTTATGGAAAATTGTGAAAGCTGGAGGAAAGTGGTATGCTTGATTCATTAGGATGAAAATACTTGGCCAAAATCCCAAAATCTACTCACCTCTTCTTCTTCATGGTTGTTGTTTTGTTGATCTTTTTTTAAAACATTTTTAAAGTCTATGCTGTGAGCGTGGATCTTCATTTTTCAAAGGAGGGAGTCCGTCCGACGGACCTTGAATAGAAGACAAAACACGGAAGAACGACCACTGAACTGTTCCCGCTAAGGTTGAGATGATTTCCGGAAGTTTAACTAGAAGCAGATTCCATTACTTCCACAGGTATATATGTGCGCACAGATGTTGAACAATAAATGTGGTTTTTTGTGAATTAACAATTTGTAAATTGCCCACTACAATCATTCAGTTTTCTCAGTAATTGTTCCTAAAGAAACGGCTAGGAGGGAGAGCTTCCCCTTGGACTCGTTTGCTCCTAAAGAGAGGACTGATTTGAATTTGAAACCTCGGTCAGTTTTATACATGGGCCACACGACGTCTACGGTGTTAAAACAACATGATGCTACACAGATTACTGGGCCGACGGCCGACGTTTTCGTACTTGCTCAAGGAATAATGGAAACAGTTATAATTATCACTCCATTACTAATTAATTCTATATTGATCAAGGATGACTTGTTACAATATCGGAAGATTTGGCCTACCTAGACTCTATTGCACACATCTAGATGGTTCGAGTTAATGTGGATGATTTCGGAGGTGGGGGTTGGTTATGGTTGTTTCTTTGCACACTCGACGTTTGAAACTGATTGCTCCGTGGACCAAATTTGAAAGCCTTGTAAAATATTTTAATGCGTTCCAGGGAGACTCATCCGCCCATGTTGATTAGGTACAATTTGTGTAAACTAGCAGATTGTATGCAGAGGTGAGGGGGTTGGGGAGAGCCTGGGGGATGTTATTGCTCAATGGTGTAGGAACAATGACTGAACTGGTAGTAGTATGATTTCATCGACTCTTCTGGATGACAATTCAGAATGAGACCTGACGGACCTTGAATTAGAGGGTAGCTCTGGCGGTCAGATGGACTTACTACTGGCAATCCCGACTAAAATGGTAGGAGACAGGAAGACGCACGAGAGGGGTTGCGTTTTTGGTATAAAAACTTTGGAGGGTGCTGGAGCATACGTTACTAATTACTATCGATACTGGATCGATCCTCTCATACACATCCTACAAGTACATGAAGTGAAATGATGATTCCCTCTGGCTCTGTGACTGTGTGTGGACAGCAGCCTGAATGAGAGATATATTCCGTTTCGATCCGTTGGGGGTGGTGGCGGGGGAGAAATGTTCCGAGAGAAATGTATTTTAAATTGGGATTATTTATATTTTGGAAGAAACGGCTCGGGATTATTTCTCACCCCTCCACCTTTCCTCTTATCCCTTGTTTTCCTAGCCGTTCTCCCGTTCTCCATCTCTGGAATCGTCTGGATAAACTTTTGAGCGTTAGTCTAATGAAAGTATATTTATTTGTTGATGATGTGGATGTGCTAGGGGATTTGGATTTTCCCCCCTCCCATATATACCCAATCAAATTGATATCAAACCAAATCAGAGCGATAAGGCATATGATTCACGGAGATTGACACAGAGGACAGAGTTGGAAAAGTATATATGTATGTATGAGAGATGAAATTATATGGGAAATGTTCTCGATGAACTCCACGGAAAATGGAGTGAGGTTCCTTGGAGAATCCACGTGGAAAGCAACTGGAAATTGGGTGTAAATATTATATCGGGGGATGATAATAATTAATGTTAACAAAATTAAAATGTTATCTAATACTAGCTGCTATCCTTGTTGCTCATGTGAAAATAAAATGCGATGTTAGAGGGAGGGAGTAGGGGAAAGTGACTGCGATGGAGTATTTTCGGAGCTATGCCATGTATAAACTCCATGTTTTGTGAACCGAGTCTGCCCAGTGGGGTAAACAGGGGATTCTCTTCTGACGCTCCATGGTTTTATTTTTTAAAACGTTTGAATAGAAGCAAGGGACGCGTGCCGGCTTGCTCGTGCCTAGACGTTCTAGAAGAACGTCGTTCAATTAAATGCATGTACCACCTCACAATCGATGAGGGTAAAGAGACTCAAAGTAAATTCGCACTTTGAACCCGGACAGCCGGATCTGATCGGCGAAGAGTGAAAACGTGTGTATAAATATTATGAATCAAAAATTCCGAAATAGAAGATTACAACTAGAAGGAATGAAACGTGATGAAAATGGAAAGATAACTGGATATAAGTTAATAGCGTCTGCAGAGCTTTAACGGCAAAGGAACAAGAAAGGACATTTTTCCAAAGAAAATCCAACTGGATTCACAAATTCTAGCCTCGTTTTAAAGGTAAAGGAGGTTAGTTTATTTAGATCAAGCCTCAGGTCATCAGTAGAATTGTCCCTTGATTTAGGATTATAATCCATTGTTCAGAAAAGCTATCAAAATATCTTTAGTGCTTTTAAGCATGTACGTTGTGAAGAAGACGGCTGCAAGAATGTTCTACAACCACCAAGAGGATTTATATGAAATTGATTTCTTCTTCCTCCTTAATATTTTCAAGTCTCGCTATACGAGCTAATGATTTGAAAGTGTAACGTATGATATTTAATTCTAATCTCAGCCTGGTGGACAGAATTATTCACGCATGAAATTACATTCCGTACTAGCGTACAAAGTACTACAAAGCGTTAGCTTTTTGAAAAGCTCTTCCAAGGGTCGCCAGACCACAAAGGGAAAAGGCACCCGTCACAATTCTTACAATTGCTACGCGAAGGGATTGATGTAGAGCCCCAGGAATGGAATTAAACGATCGGATAGCGAATCAAACTAATGCTACATGTACTCTTCTATAAATAATTCCGAGGCTGAATATATTGTGACTGGAATTATAAAATTCCAAGGGCTCACTGACTCCGTCAGACTCCTCGAAAGTGTTGGATTAAATTCCGTTTTTCATATCAAATCACAATGTCAACAGGATAAATTTTGAAAGGAACTCATCAAGGATCATCCAAGGGATTTGCAGGGGCGGGTTGGAAAGGGGTCTACAAAGCCCAACTACTGCACTAGCTGTGAATAAGCTTTAGGGTCATGGAATAGGTCAGTTTTAGCCGTTGATTCTAAAATTAGCAATTTCCTTGGATTAATGGAGACAAAGGGTGAGGATAAAATAAATATGATATCTGAATAGTATATACTGTAAAATGAAAGGAGGTTGGGGGAACGTATCGAGGATAAATTCATATTAAAATATGTGTCTATCTCACAGTAAACGGATAAATCATGAGGGGCTCTCAACAATAACCTGTCTCCCCAGTCACTCTTCTACCTAACCTCTCACCACTCTACCTAATATCAAGTTTATTTGCCCTTGTATACACACCCAATTTCTTTTCCTATTATTAGCCAAGGTTCAACTCCGTGTAGCTCAAGAGCCTTGGTCACATTTTCATCGTAAAGCTGTATGAACATTCACGGAATTTAAATGCAAAGAGATTTAAGGCGAATAACTCCGAATATTTATAATTCCAAGAAATTCAACGGGAAGGTCACGTGAATGTACACAACAATATATTAATCTTTGCAGGTCACATTTAAAACACGGATTGACTATTGAATCAGTCAGTGAGGAAGGGGGTGGATCATCATGCGGTAGGTAAGTTTCCATCCAAGGCTGACCTACTCCAACTTTAAGCCTTGTACATGGTCTCTCGTGTGTGTTCAAAAAGATATGAGGGAGAAGGTAGAAGAGGAAAGCGTGAATTAGAAATTGTGAGTGAGGAGCAGTATGAAAATGCTGGGAAGTCGTTGGAGTGGTGTAAAAAAAAGAGCTGGATGTGGGGAGGGATGTGATTTGAAGCGTCGGATATATTGAAGCGCGGAAAAGTAAGTTAATGGCAGGGAAATAGTGGGGCAGGTCGGACATGGTCTATGTCTGTGGTCGTGTCTGACTATAACCTGCGTTACGCTCCTCTGTGAAACTCACTTGGAGGATATTAAGAATGAGATTAGCGGAGGAGCAGCGTTATCAAAGACGCTTAACGCTCTAATAGGCACATGTGCAGTCCTGTGAAAATAATTTACATTAAATATATCCGCAGTGCAGCTTAATTGATGCATGTCTGCATGGGGTATCTCTCTTTGATCACACTCCTCGAGAAAATTAGCAGTGTGTGGAGATGCAAATACATTCAATACTTGTAGTCTACCTACACTGTAGGTCCTACAGAGTCTAGAGTCTAGACGGTCGAAATGGTAAATGACCCTATATCGACCCTATATTATCAAACCGAAAGCCCTTGAAAAGCTTTTTTCTGCACGATACACAACGAATCTGATCAAAATAAATGAAACTATATCCTCCGTTTTTGTAAAATACCATATCATCCTTCTACCAACTACCCGGCTTCTTTCCTAATTTCTGTTCCTCTTTACCCGGGTATTTTGTCCCGGCTCCCAACCTTCCATGCATTCTTATAACAGTACATTTTCAAATACTGTTCAAGAACAGTAGGGCAAGGAACAGTCAAGGGTTGTGTTTGTCCGAAGCGGAGAAAGCTGGCGAAAAGCATGTCAGAGGAAATGACGAGAAGACAAAAGCACCCCACCCGCCCCAATACTACTACATCCAGGCTACCAGGCAAATCCAAAGTCAGAGTAAATTGAAACAACATGTGTGTAGGAAAAGAGTAAGAGCGAGATAGCCGGTAGTAGAAGAAAACGGCACGGGTAAAAGAGAGAGAATACTACGAAGTTGAGGGGATAAGGTCGATAAAGTTGTCTGTGGCACTGCAAGGAAATGAGGGCAGGACGGCAGAGCACACAACGTGTGAAACAAGCGAGAGGATAACATTTCCCGATATGAAACGGTATACTACCCAGAGTCCGTGGAATAAACCCTCCTCTTCTTGGGAGCAACGAACCCGGGTAGTATATAGGCAAAATCATGAATTAAATATAACAAGATTCCGCCCAACTTTCTTCTAATCCAAGCTGGTTTTTGAGTCTTCATGGCACAAGAGTAACTCACTGTTTGTCTCAGACTGAAATCCATGACCTGGGTGCAGGAGGAATGCGCCGGTCGGGCCATGTCAAGCTGATTTAATTAACCGGGTAAAATGAGGACGGGGGGGTGCAGGCCCCGAGGAGGAGGAGCTACTATAAAGACAGGTAAATTCCTTCCAGTTATATGTTTTGTAGCAATCCTATCTAAAAATGAGAGGGAATGACTTTCCATGAAAATTCAATGAGATTGTAGTATCAGATAAGATGGTAATGTAACTAAAGGGTATCATAACTTTAAACTGGTAGAGTCGTTGTCCTAGTCCTAGGTTTCGCCACCAGCACTTATAAAACAACTCTCCTCTCCACCTTCAATAATATACAAAAAGTCATAGGCAAAAGTCAAGTCAACCGAGAAAGGTAAACGAACTTGTACAGAATTGAATCGCAACTAGTAGAGTACATAGTAGCCTCCGGAATCCGCAATGCCGAAAACACTTGCAAAACCTACCGCATGCGAGTTGACATGTAGTCTATGGAAGCATGGTTGTTGCGAAACGAACAGCAGTCTTGCTGGATGACTTCAAAAATCTACATTGCAGAAGACGCTAGAGGATTTGCAGTATATTGCGTGCGCATCGCGAAAAAGGTGAGCAGGATATTGTGGAACTCGTAGCAGAAATCCGTTCTATTAGTAAGCACGATTCAAATGTTGTGCTAGGTTAAGGCTTGGATTGTTTTAGTTGTAGGTAGGCAACGCTTTTGCAATTCCGGAAAAACTCCTTCAGCGAGCCGGATTAACTTATGTACTTAAAGCATGAATTTTCATACATGGATTGCAAAACAATAGCTTGTAAGGTTTGCTGAATGGTAAGCAAAGAATACATTAATTAAATGTATTATCAAAAAGAAAAAATTCGCAAAACTGATAGCTGGAAAATTTCAAAGTTCGTATTTGATATATTTTCCTGTTATAACTTGTTAGCTCTAGTGTAGTGCAACCATTTGCAATAGCACAATAAAATTACCATAAGATACATTGAGTTGCCATTGAACGGATTTGCTTTTCACAACTTCCTGAAAATCTGCTAAGATTGATAGATTGAAATGTACGTGGATATATAGCAATCACATAAATTCATTCTCAGTAAAATCAATGCATTGGATTCCTGAATACAAAAAGAAAAGTGGCTCTACTCCGTCAACTCTGTACAGGAAAATCTATGGATTTTACATAATTATTTTGTTAATTATTAATTCTCCAAGTCAACTCACAACTTTGGTAAGCTACTCGAGTGCAAAGGCAGGTGTGCAAAGCGGTGCAAAGTACCCAGCACCGGAAAAGATCTCGCTAAAAAAAACTTATCAAGACGAGGGAACAAGTTCAATTCCAACGAGTCGTCACTATCCTAAGCGTTCATCCGTAGAAAAATAATCTTGCTTGCTACCTACAAAAGATCGCTCCTCATTCCTCATTAGAGAGTTTCATCCTTCTTGAATATAGATTTAATGGAGGCAGACAAACAAGTTAAACCACAAAGCGGCAACGCAAAGTCAGAGGAGAGAGAAGATAATAAGCGGAAGAGCAGGCTAATGCATACATTTAAAAAAAGAATAACATGAAGAGAAACTATACGATTAGGAGAGGTCAAGAATAAGTCGAATGCACTTTTATCTGTCTGTAGACGGATACATAATTCTTGAGAATAAAATAATAATTAGTGTACGGAGTATGTACATGGACGGATGGACGAGCCTTTATATAAGTACTCAATGCTCAATCAAAGGGCAGGGAAGAACGGATATATAGCATAACCGTCTCTCACACGGCTCGTCAACAATCCCGGCAAAATCTCTCTCATCCTGCCTCCTGCCTTACAGAAATTATTCCAACAAGTTTCTCTCCTACCTAGCTTAATTGTGTCTTGTGGCAAATGCCATGCCCTACGATACGACGCTGAAGTCTAAGTTGAGACAGTTTAGAGACGAGAGGAAAACTTGCAATTTTTTTCACAAGGGAAGCGTTATACACAGCAAGAAGAAGCGCATCGCGACGTAAACGTGATGAAGAACAAGTTCTGTTTTCTCTTAAGAATAGCCGTCTCCGCGCTTGACGCTGGCGCTATATTAATTATATGGCCTGCAAGAGGATGCTATAAAGGTTGCGCATCAGCTGGCTGTCTCCGTCTGCTCTGTTCGTCGCGGAGAGCAGGACACAAGCTGTATGAACATACGCACCTGACCTAGGCTAAAGTGTAATTGCGAAGAAAGAATAAGTAGTCTAGCGCAGAAAGAAAAGCGCTGAGAGGTTAATGTGGCTTGGGAAGAAGACGTTGCGCTTTTACTCTAGCCATCATGTACCTACTTGTCTGTAATATAAAGTAATTCAAGTAAACGTCAAGCCGTCAAGCGCATGGATGTAAGAAAAACGTAGACAACTGCCAGAATGTTGCGCAGGCAAGAACGCGACGAGGACTCACTTGAACTTTCAATATTACTTTGTATACAATCTACAAATCCAACTAGTTTCTCCTCTTTCAAAGTTGTTAACTCTACATCAAACGTGTACGGGACTTGAATGTAACACCGACAACTGCCCCAACTAATCTTAATTGTTCTGAAGCTCCTCCCCTCCTATAGACGTATAGCCGGAGCGTATTAGGTGCTAGCGCCACAAGGTAAGGTGCTATAATCTAATCAGCGTCACATTTGCATTGGGCGGGAAGATATAGGTGCGATAATTAGACAATTTTGCGAATTCAAACGGAGCAGGTTGTGAAAATTGTGAATCGCTATTTTATCGCGAAAAAATTCCAAATTACATTAAACTCAATTTTATTTTGCAAACTTTAGGGCTTATTGAATATGTTCATGGGAATTTAGAATATTATCTATAGTTTCTCCCTTCAGATAATGCTATCGCGGTCTGGTCTGGGCATTCGGGACAATTTTACAATTCCAGATGCCAATTCTTGTAGCTCTTCCCTTGGCCCTTGTACTTTGTTAGGAGAGAAAATAGAACAGTCTGGGATGTATTGATCGTGAAAACTTTTGTAGCTTTGCCCTATACCTCACACGGAACACGTATTGTACGTTGGGAGAGAGACGCAGAGTTTCCCTAAAGCATCCTCTTGCTCACTTTTCCAAGAGTTTATACATTGGAACATGATGTGGAATCCAAGAGGAGGCAATGCCCTTTTCGCGAAAAGTGTGCCAAAAGTTGAATGAACTCCAAAGACCCGTAACTCCGTTCTGCGACTGCGGGAGGAATTTGCAAACAAACAAGTTGTAAGCTCTTCCAATAAAACCTTGTGGCTTCTACATTGCGAAATCCCGCAAGTCCTCCTCCTCCGTTCTCCTGGATATGCATGTATGCTGCGTATTTGTGCAAACCTTCCTCAAGGTAGTTGTGTGGAGAATGCCAAAACTAAGTGTTCTTTATCCTTGTGGTTGGGAAAGAGTCCTAGGTTAGGGATAGAAGAGGAGCAGGGGCAAAGTCCTTGCTCTTTCTCTCTCCGTTTCCCTCTCCTGATTCATCCACAGAGCAAAAATAGAGGAGAGGTACATGGTATACAACAAGGGGAGTTTTTGCAAGGAATAAGAATCTTATGTCATTTCCCTACCCCAAGAGATGTTAGGTTGTTCCCTTGGCATGTAGGCTTCTGTTGATTTAGAGTATTGAATGGGTCACCCAATCAGCTCTTTACAACCTAGGAGAATCAATGCACACACACAGTCTCCTAAGGATAATTTCTCTTAAGAGCTATTTTCACTCTTTACATTTGCATGTCATGTTTGTTACGTTTGATGATGACGGGGGTGTCATGCAATGAGTTGCGAATTTATTTACGGGAACAACAAGAAGCTATAAATAAATGCCAAAACGGGGGCATAGGACCGCACGTTTAACTGCTATAATTATGCCTCAGATGGTGTATGCCTATTGTTAATTCTTCAACGATATTTGAGCTGATGGTTTAGAGATTTGAGGATGGGAGAGTAAAATAGCTAAAAACTAAGTGTGTGAGTAATTCTAGGGACAAGAATTTTTAATTAAATAGTTATTTTAATTTATAAATTCCCACATATTTTCAAGAAATGAGACATGAGCTCAGAAAGATGACCTAGGTCAACCAGTACCCGCTTAACCACTTGGCGGTGTAACCAAATTACTCTTAGCGCTCTCTCATTTCAACTCCTTGCATGTTTTACCTAATTAAATTTTAGAAAATGCCTGCAAAGTATGCACGACGCTGCAGCTTTGTGTAGTGCTCAAACGGCTACATCCATCCCCAACTGTTTGCCAAATGGGTTTGTCTGATTTATAAAATTGATCAATCAATTTTTACTAAAACAAACGCAAATACTGCTGTGAAAACAAGCTCATCCGCTTTCCTGTCCAAGATGAGAGCACGAGAAGAGGGATTGCATGCGGAGCTAGTATAATTTAGATGGCAAGTACAGTTTGGAAAGCAAGTAACTTTTTGCAAAGTGGGACGAATATGTAAAAGCAGCGGATGCAATTATAACACGTCTCGTTCTCATTGAGCCCTGCCTCTTCTAACTGATAAACTGAACCATTCGTCGATCTGACGGAAGAGTAACTGTTACATTACATGCTCAACGTTTTATGGCTTGTCTATGGCAAAATTATGTGACCGCATCACGGCATACATTGATAGTAAATGGCAGCAGCTGCCCTGGCTAACATCGCTATCCACAGAACATCTGTTTAAACCCTACGCCACAAAGTAAATGAGGAAACACCACAGAGCCGTCCTCTGTTCACATTCCCATTGATACACTTTTAGCAAAGTACACTTTTTGGCTTTGGGCAACGAAACATTCCACATGTACACCAAACTGGCAACGAAACATGTACTGGGAACAAATACAAAAGGAACCATTTATCTTCGTCGTTCATGTAACACGCTCTGGAAAAAGCGGAGAAAGATAAGGGGAACGACCTGGATTCGGAAGTTATACAATTTTATAAAAATAAATATACCAACGGGAGAACATAAAGTAATCAGGGAAATAATGGTTCTCAATTTTCCGTTTCCATGGAGACGAAGAAAAGAGCAAATTCTTTGGATTTATGCTCTGCAAAACCAAGTATATCTGACGCAAGCTGAGCCGGAGTATAACAAGTCGCAAATTAGAAACCATGCACTCCCGGAAGAGCCTTAGCTACATATGGTAACCAAGGTGAATCGGGTGAGTGGAGAAAGCTGCGTGAGATCGAGAGGCAGAGAAGCTTAGGAGATGAGACCTGATGTAGACATATTAGAGGCCGCTGTATAGACGGGTCTACATTCTGGAAGTTTCGGAGAAAGTAAGAAACGATGTGAGAATATGTGAATCGTATTAAGCTTGCATTCCATCTCCAAGAAAGTGGATAATGGAGGAGAAAGTCGGGGTGAAAGAACGTGGAGAAAGTTGGACGAGGCTAAGTACCAAGAAATGTAGGTATAGAAGAGGCCTAACTGGGAACATATGATAAGCCGTATTGGCGTATTGAAGAGTTTAGGAGGAACTGACCTACTTAAGGAGTGATATCCGCGTTCCAGCTAAGCTAAAGTCTGACTGCCTAACGCACAAGACCAAAGAAAGAGTGAGCAGGAAAAGACATAGGGAGGAAGCTCAAGGTTGTAGAGGGGCAGGATGCGACTCGGGCGGGTCAGAAGACTTTCTCCGGGTGCGTATTTCAGAGTCTTGAGAGTTAAGTAAGAAGGCTGTTGTTAGTTTCTTCTTCTACTACGCGCAAGCAAGGTTCCAACCGCAATCGTAAAAGAGATAGTGTTCAGAGAAATTATTCAAAGCATGATGGTAATGGTAACTTAATGTAAAATTCAAGGAAAATATCTGATGAATCGAGACTGGAAGGAGAAAGGTGATAAAGGTTGACGGTAATTAAGTATAAGTTGCTTTTACGGTTTGTGCTCCATGTGGTTTCCTCAAAGGTTGCATACATTAGAGACCAGACTAGAACATGAGAGCTAATGCAAAGATGAAGAAAATATTAAAATATACGTTACTAAACTATAGCGTTCCGAGGTGGGACATCATGAAAGGTTCATATTCTTAGAAGATGAACTTGGAATACTTGAGTGTGCGTTCAAGACTTGTGGGTTGCTTACAGACTAATTGAAGAGGAAAACTCGCATCAAAATACTTCAGAATTACCGAAACCGCTCTGTAAAACTTGGACTCCTCATCTTTAAAGGTCGAAAAATTTAAGAGCGAAATTAAGGAAAGGGGAAAGGAAATTGAATAATATACGAATAAATTGAAACTTCTGGATTTCTCGGCAATCCTTGCGGTTAGATCTGAAATTAACTTAGTTTTCACATTCTGGAATGTAGTGAAGCCTTGAAGGGGAAATTTGGATGGTGATTAACATTGATTGTGATTATTGCGCAACACAGAGCCATATAATTCTTGAGAGCGTGTGTGATATCAGTTTCTGTCAATGGCTGCATCCGCATTTGCTGTATACTAACTACTGTGAACACCTTATTTAAAATCCGAGAAATACACACGAAGAATGTAGAAAATAAAATAATTCTCAACTAGATAACTGAACGACTTGGGTAAATATAATTTGGAGGATACTAAAATTCTGCCATGACAAAATTGGAATGTAAAATCATAAAATCTGTGTAGTTAGCAATATAAGCAAAAGATTATAGGACGGGAAAATCACAAGTTTTGGAGAAAGTCACACAAGAATTTGGAGTAGTGGAGGATTGATACAGAGGAAGGAGTCTGGAATTACAGTAGTAGAGAACAGAAGAAAAGTCCGAGGTAACACGGGCGGAGATGCGCCAAGAAGGTCCTCTGGCGGAATTCCGTGGGACTATGCGCAAGAAGTTAGGATAGAGTGGCATCTTTATATATAGCTAGCCGTATTTCTTTACTACAAGGTTTGTATTTTCTGGAGGATCAAGTGGATAGAAGTATATAATACACTCAACTCGTGTATATGTTTGTATTGTCGCTACAAATAGTAATCCACAGTTTACAAAGCGTACAAACTTGTGCGCTACCAGGATAGAGAATAGTATATTAAAAACTGTCCCTTTCCTTACTACGAAGCATTTTACTGCTTTTCTTTTATGAAAAAGCTGACCGGGAAACAGTTAATTAAAAGCTACATATAACAACTATGAAAAGTATCCTAAAACTCTCATGTAAACATTATAAATCTTTCAGCGTTTAAATTTTCGGGCTAAGTTTAAATTCTTCCGCAGAGAGGAAGTAAGGGAAATTAGGAATTGATTATGAAAATGCTATCCCTCATTTAAATATTTAAGGTAACCAGAAGGTATGTATGCATAGAAAGGAGGAGACATTTTAGAATTTGCAACAATGATTGTGACCAAATTAAGGTGGTTCGTGTATCCCATAAATAATATGTTAGTTTTGAGTTTGTGTAAAGTTCTTCAAAATTATTGCAAGTGCCCGTCCCCAAAAGTTTTCGGCAATCAGACTTGAGCGTAAACCTTTTGAAAATTTTAAAAGTGGTGCTACTTCTGGATTACTGTGTGCAAAAACTATACTAAATCCTAACGGAAATAAATATATAGGCCCTTTGAAACTTTAGCGAACCTTCCAGAGGACCAATAATCTACTCTATGAGTTTCTCAAATTCGCAAATCCCATATTACCCCATTAAAAAATCAATAGAAAATTGCAAGGAGCAACAAGTGCACGCATGAACGATAAACCGGAAGTGTAAGCTACTAACAAAGCACTTGGAGAACTGTGAGACTCGGATGTTCGGTAGTCATGGTGCAGTCATTCCACCGGTTGCGCTTCACATGAGCGCAGCAGGATCTGTTAGATAGAAAGCCATTCTATAGCGCAACGCAAAACTAGCGTACAGCTGATGGTAGGAGGATATTCGCGAAAATGTAAAATACTCTCCACTCTTCTTTACCAGCAGTCACTTGCTTCACGACGGAGAGATGGTGTTGAAGCCAGAAATTATTTTACAAATGCAACCTTTCACCACCTATGAGACATATGAGCGTAGGAGTTGGCGAATTGGCGATACCATCATGAATCCTCACTCCTTCATCAAACCTTAGAATCTTCAAAGAGGATTTGCCAACGACAAAACGTCCACACAAATTTTACATTTACATTTACAAATCTTATTTTACCTGGTGCCAAAATGTAAATTTGTTAACTTGCTATGTACACTCAAATTAGTCTGCAACAGCTTATATACGTAGTCGATGCTATCTATATCTCCAGGATTAGAGTTGATTCCACATTAACTCAAGCTCCTCCTGTATATACACATGAGTAAAATTATAAATGAATGCTATAGGAGGTACGTAACTATGAAAAACATGTTGTAGTATCCTAGATAAAATAGCATATATATGCAAAAAAGTATGCGGAAAAATCATCCTCTCGGATGCTCAACCGAAACATGTTCCACAATGACACTGAACCCACGATTCTCTCTATATCCACATTATCTAAAGTGTATAGCATGACTCAGATATAAATGCGGAAGGTCAGGGAAATGAAGGAAAAGAAATAGAATTGATGTGAATCCATTCCACTTTTCCTCCTCTTCTTCAACTCCTTATCTATTCTTTGGTGGTGTAGGTCAGTTACAAAAGCTATTTAAAGCAAAAAATCCCTTTCCTGACCTACTCAACTTCCAGTGACGCAGATGGCAGATGCAACTCTTCCATGCTTATTTCTACCACCATGTACTAATGTTTAATGCAACACCCATATTCCTGGAAAAAATAAGTAACTTGTTGCTTACCTGTTGGTTAGTCGAAGACGGTGAAAGCAAAATGCGCTTCTTCCTTCTTACTGAACGCTGGACTGTCAAATCCTGGAGAAATAATCCTCTGATTACTTGAGCAGATATTCTTGACGAACTCTTGGTTGGTTGAATGAAACGCGGGTTTAAATTCCTTCTTGACCCGGTTTAGCAGGTTTATTTCCTCCCTGTGGTACGCTTTGAGTAACAGCTGTATACAAGTCTTGGAACTACGGAAAATGTTGATTGTTTATTTGATGAAACTGGTATTGGAACAAGTGGTATTTTCGTGTGTGAAATGGGGCGATTTGAATTTGGAAAAGAATTTTGGTAACTAACTGGGTAGTGACTCCTGAGAAGGACCGGAGATGTTGTCGGTTAGAACGCGTAATGAGTTCTTGATCCAGGAAAGATTTTATTGAAGCTATTATATGATAGGAGGACGGATAGGAGAGAAGAAGACGTTGTTGATGTGAAGCAGGAGAGGACGAGAGCCTTAGTTTATGCTGGCTTTACTTTTTGCTAACTATATACAATCTACTAGCCCAGTAATATTGCTTGAAAGGACAATATATTCAAGCCCTGCGCCATCCACCCAAGTTTCAAACAGAGAGCTCCGTTTGAGCTGAGAACTGCTGTTACCGAGAGTTATTTAAGCATTTTCTTGTCAACCTATAAACTGTAAATATGCAATCCTCTGAAAGCCCTCCCTGCCTAAGCTTAAGGAATAGATTGGATTGATAGGTAAAACTTTGTGGTAATGCTTGGAAGATTCGAAAATAAAGTGTCCAAGGTCAGTCCTTCTCGCTTCTTTCTAGGAGTAGCACTAGCACTAGAGGAGGGCAGGAAAGGAGGATAGTAGGACTAGTTACTACGGAACGGTGTGTCCTAGGTTATGGTTTGACTTGTCAGCTAAAATTCCATCCTCTCTATCCGCGAGAGATAAGCAACAAGAAATGCAACTAAGCATGTGCACTTTTCTCCATCCTCTTTCTCGTTCCCACCCGCCCACCCCTGCCCTGTGCACTAGTTTTTTAGCCCTAGGATAGGAGATGCAACCCTTGTTGAGTTTTAGCTAGCGCATACACTGATTGTATTCAACGCCACAGTGTATGTTCTTATCCTCCGTGGGGGATTTACCTTTCTCTGATGCCAAAGGCAAATATTTTCCCTCCTTGTTTTCCTAAGGGGTGTCAACTTCTCCCTGGATGACAGAGTGAGCTATTGGACCAATTTCCTCTTTCTCCACTTGTCCGCCTATACCTACGCTTCCTACTATCTGTCTCTATAATTTTACTACTTGTTCCGATTCGGATTTTCCGGATATTACCTATTACTTTTCCTTTACGGTATAGGAAATTGTAACTTGACTTGATTTTTGAATTCTCCTGAGAGCACTCTCTAAAGTTGCCGGGTTGAAACCATTTTTCAAAAATAATCAGCCTTTGACAAATGCAAATTTCCTCTTGGTCTGCAACCTTTGCTCCTTCCTTGTTTGCTGCTACTACACAGAAATTTCTTTAAGCTTCCAATTGCTTTCATACGTCTTGTATTAGAGAATTTCAAAGCTTGCAATTCCTTCTGTTCGGAAGGGAAGCAAAGGGAGCTCAATGTGACTTTCAACCCATCACGTTTCTTTAGGAGGCTGTAGAAAGAAACGTTGTTTACCAAAGGGATTCCTTACCTGTAATTAAATCTTGAGGTGTGTTTGTGTGTATACCACGTAATCTGAAATGTGACTGACTGGATAGGCTCGTCGTGGGAATTTAGTGATTGTATAAAGCATGAATGGAGAATTTAAATATTTCAGAGGAATCAAGGTTTTCATTCAGCAGTGAATTCATTTGATTATTATTGGGATTTGAGCTGAAGCATCTTGATAACGAGATTACTTGGTAAAAAAACAGAGGAAGACACGGAATGTAACAGATAATATGCTGTACATAACGAGCCAGGAGAGAAGTAAGATAAAAAAAGAAATGGATGAAAGCATGATAATTTAATCAAAGTCAATAGGACATTTTCTCTGTTGATTGAATTATTCAACAACAAGCTATGCAACTTCACAAGGCCAATAAAGGGAAAAGAGGAATATGTTTTTGAGGAGAATTAAGGAAGGAGGCAGACAAGGAATCAATGGAATTAATAGAATGTATCCCTAACTGTAATGATACAACTAACTCAAACTTTGATGTAATTTAAAGATACCGCTAGCTCCTTAAATGAGAATGTTGACAGGAAGTGGTATTGACTTAATTAGCTCACCTTCGAACCGACAGTGGGTATGCGTTGTCTGAGCGGGTAACTGGAGGGATTCGGGTACGGAGAAAGCAATGTAGGTGGCGGGATGGTAGGCAGATCGGAAACTGTGAAAGGATATACCAAAATCTTTTTATTTTGTTATATCCTTGTGAATTGTTGGAAGGTACACACTGTAGTGCTGAAATAATTGGTCTCCTAAAAGAGAGACCAGAAGAGCCTCAAAGTCTCCTTGACTAGACTAGACCAGACCCATAGCCGCCCAAGTCAAAACGTCAAAAGTATAAGCTGTTTGTAGCTTTTAAGTCGTAAACAACCCAAGATAATCTGAGATGAAAGCAAAACAAGAAAGACTTAACCAGGTATTAAGTTAGGTTATGCGACTAAATTAAGAGATAAACATGATTGCTGGGGTATGTGACAACACGAAGTAAATAAACTGTCACCAAAAGACTTTTGACATCAGCATGGAATTATAAGCTACGCGTTATTGTTGGATTGATTGGACTGCACACATCAGATTCAAGGCTGGATTACTGGCAGTAATTAATTATAAAAAACCGCCAATATTTTTTTATAGAAAAAGAACCCTCAAAATGTACAAATACTTCAGAAGAAATGCTACATTATCGGCTCTCGCAGGAGCACAAGTGGACCTGTGTCAGTTATAGTTGCTTATTAAACCCCAATTCAAACCGGATAAAAACTGAAGGGCGAGAAAAATGATAGAATATGTAAGGAAAACGGCATAGTTATACGGTAGAAAAGGGGATAAGTGCAATGAATAAATAATAATTACAAAACGTAAGAGTTTTAGCAACAAAAAAATACCCCTGCTGTAAATTCTACCCATGCACTATCGTAGATAAGGAAACGCGAGCTACCCCTGTTATAAATGTGATAAAACAAATAGATAAATGTGTTTATACAAGCTTTATTTAAACGATGTCGGAACGGAACTATCCTGAAGTATAAGCAAATTTCCTAATAATTGTTTACGCTCTACCAGCACATTCATGTTACTGTATGGGCTCGTAAAAAACAAGGATTATTAAAGTACCATTCCTTTGATATTAAAGTGCGAATAACAACTTGCAAATATGAATTCCCTTACTATTTTATCCAAGAGTGTTCAAAGTAAAATGTAACAAGGATTATTGCTCGACCTCATTTGTACTCCCTTGTACTATGTACATATTAAATTCTTGCAACGTTACATAAGACTTACATTTTGCATGTATTGGGAAACTGAATAAGCAAATTATAAGCTAGCTTGGTCTGCTGTTATCTAAAACAAACCCAGTGTCGTTCCATATCTACTCTACAACTAACTGAACACTGCGGATTCTTGATGAAACAAACCCCATCTCTGATTCAAGCTACACTTTTATATCGGAACGTTGGAGCTCTATTACTACGTACAACTAAACGTAACATCAGAGTTGAAGCCTCAAGTACAGAATTTTCATGTCGAATGTCCTGCTAATCACCCTCAACTTATTTTTTTCCAAGGGCAAACTATCCATTAAGAAGCCGAGTAATTCCCATCTCTTACCGTTGCTTTCCTTCTCTAAAACCGCTCTACTGTCTACAGTAGACAGTCTACTGCTTCTTGCAATGTTTCAATTGAATTATTATTAACAAACGGGAAAAAATACAGTGCAGTTTCTTGCAGAAACTTTGCTCGTTCTGTGTGTAATGTCAAGCTATCAGTCACCACCTCTGCACTGCAGTCGTCCGTTATAAATTCCGCTTCAGGTGAAAAAAACTACAGGGAGGATGGAGGTCGGGGTGAAATGGAGAATATTATTTTGTCCCATTCTTAAAATCTAGAGGACAATTAGATTTAGCCACTAACAAGGGAGGAATGCTTCTATTGCCACATAGCTGCACGCAATTTTGAATTTTTAAGAGAAACATTGTACATGGCATTATTACAAGAAGATGCAACAAGTTGCATTCCCACATTAACCATTATATCCCATCCATTACATTTATTGCCCATTAGTCATTTTTATCTCAAGCAAAGGATGATAATCATTTTGCGTAAACTTTGTATGCAGGAGGCAGGAAGGATCCCCACAAAAACTGACGCCGGGCTGCAGTTTTTTCCACCCGTCATTAATAACAAAGCACCGACATCCGAATAAGCTTGTAGTTGTAAGTTTATGGCAAGCCTGAGCAGCTGCGCGAACTATTAATGCAATTATTTTCCTTACTCGTTTGGTGTGATAGAAGAAAAGCTATAAAAAAATATTATTTTGACAAAAGAGGCTTTGTTTTCAGCGAGGAATCAAAATGTAATTTGCTCCGTCTTCCTCCTCTTCTTTATCCATTCTTCCCACGGTCAAGGCTCTCAAGATTAACATTAAAGTTGCTTCTCTTGTTTTCAGTAAGATGAATGTCGGGAATGCAATCTTGAAGCCCAGAGACGAAATAATAGCATGTCCTATAGACTCGAATCAGGATTTTTAAAAGCTTGAAAAATAATATGTCGTCGCATTTTAATGTTGCAATAAATTAGGCTACATATTGACATTTAATATAATTCAGAAATAAAAGATAGCGGGCTGGTCATAAAAATGTCGGCGATGAGAGGATGAGACTTTCTGCCTTCCGTCCGCCTCATTAAACCGGTTTAATTTATAAATCTTCTTTGAAACCCCTTTTAGCATCCTTCCTACATCGACTCAAAGACGGTTGTCTGTGGTCAGGGTTTCTTATTTTATCCATTTGAAAGGGATATGGATTTAACAGGAATATCAGGTTATGACCTTGGGTATTTTTTCACTTGCAATAAAAACCTCAAAATGAAATTTTAATTAAACTGTTTGCCTTTTGATTTTTGTGCAATCATCAAATTTCCATCAAAATTTTAATTATGTACCATTAGAAATATAACTTAACCGGAAGTATTGTCTTGAAAATAAGAAGACTTGTTTTTAGGATTTTCTATTTTTTTCTATATTTTGGGAAGATGTTTTCGGGAATTTCAGGATGATGATAACAAAAACAAACAAAAAAACAAATCTGAGTCTTTTTTAAAAATCTAGTTTAATATCAAACTTAATCATGCCTGTTTCCTAGAAAGCAATCTATGTTTGGGACGGTCGGTGTATAAACACTCACTTCTACTTTGATTCAAAAATAAGAATAGGGTATAAGGAGAAAATATCCTTGAAATGAATAATATCTACAGTAGTATGTAGCCTGAATATTTGCACTTGTTCATGACTTAATTCAACCCATGGTTAAGTAAATCACTCTTATCCATTCCGCTATCTTTGACTGTTATCAACACCCATTTTCATCCCTAGCTTGTTATTCATCATCAAGTTCAATAATTTAATCGAATAGCACAATAAATAGAAAACATGGTTTATAGCATAAAATAGCATGTGATATGGCCGTTCTCTATGAAACACAGCTCTTTATTTCAGGATTGTCATACATTTAAAGAAATGCTGTGGTCAGCTTGATAGAACTGCATTTATGTAAAAGTTTAACATTAAGAAATATACACGCTACAGTGTAATATTAGAGAAAGAGAGCCGTGTGTGTAGAACGAGAAGACTGACAGTGGGTAAGTGCTGACTGGACTGGTATTGATGAAGGAAAAGGGGGTGGATTTAATGCTGATTAAGCAGTAGGAGATAAATAATGTACTTTAACTGTACACTTGTTGTGTAGCTTGAGGAGAGGTTGATGGGAATTTAAATGACGATTCGAAGGAATGAGAGGAAGTGCGAAATATTGAGCAGGTCATGTTGTATGTAAGGAATGAAATGACATCATTTTTTACGAGCATTTCAGGAGGTGAGATGTATTTAGCTGTGTGAGAAGTAAATCTTGATCGCTGCGAGGAGGATACAGAGAGAGATGGAGAGAGGAGTATCTTCAGAAGTGTAACGACCAGGGATGTAAAGGATGCGAAGAGACTAACACAAGGAGGAAAATGTTGAGGTAGGTTCTATCGGTGAAGAAATTGGCAAGGCTTGCCGAGTGCTTTGTACTCTCCTGGTGAGGCGCATTACATTTCCTTTGGCGAAAGCTAGGCCGTGCTGAAAGGAAGGAGGAAAGAGTGGTGGGCCTTGGAGGCAGTATTTTATTGTGTCAAAGAAGAAGAATACTAAAGCAACACTATATGCATGGGTCTAAGCGAAAGAGGGAATCGAGATGTTATCCAAAGGAAAATTCATACCTTGATCCGTCTTATCAGCAAGTTATTCCGAATACATATAGCACGTAGTTAGTTTGCAAAATTTAATATGCATTTTTCAATGTAACTCAGGTTAATCTGAGCCATCAGGATTATGCGACTCAAGTACTAGGTCAACCGTAAAAATGTTGAATCTTTTCCGTCTAAACTGATTATAAAACGTGCGGTTCTATCTGTGGGAAGAGTCTGTGACTATTTGATGGATTCAAGATGGACTTTAGTGTCTTGGCTTTTTAGGTTGTAGTTGTACAGATGATGGGAGTGGGAGATGCACGAAGAAGAGTTTTCGCGAATTTTAGAACCTAGGAGGAAATGTGGGATTCGTGTGTTGGGAGGAGCATATAGCTACTGATTTACACTTGGGGGGATTGTACAAAAAGTATTTTTAAACTTTAATTTAAACTAATGATGATAATGAAATCAACTAAATTAATTTACTTTTAAATGCCGACAACTTTACGTTGTAAAATCGGCTTCGCTTAGGAAACTCTAGTAGTTTAGTGGAAGCAGCACTTGAGTCAACAATCACCTTTGATTAGGTCTGGAATAGGATATTTTTAAAGCGTAAATCAGATTGGCACTGAATTCATGTGCTGAATCGGAACAGATAGAGGAAAACACTAACCAATTGTATATTTTGAGAGTCAAGTTTCGGATTAAAATACTGGTTGGAGATGCTGCAAAAAATCATGCAGAAATAATTCATTTGAGGTAAGAATTGCATTGAAATTGCACAGTTTGAATACGGCATAAGCGACTTGTCCGCAAGAGGAAAATTACAGAAGTACACAAAATTACATAGGATAGAACGTGATTCCGGTTTTGGAATGAACCCCAAAATTGATTATTCTACTTTGGTTTCAGTTGTATTATCTGCTCTGTAATCCGGTATTGCATATTGCATCCCATGCATACTGCATAACTGGGCTGTGATCGAGATGACAATTACATACACCGATCACCATGCACTTCTTATGCATGCTGACCTTGCTGGCAATAAGTCTCTTGCGGCTTGGGCGGCTCTGGGGGTCATCATTTATGATGCCCACCAGTAACTTCCTAACAAACAAATGCTGACCTTTTGTACCGCTAATAAAGAATTGTGCTCGTACCAAAATGTCCGTCAAGACAAGACAAACAAATTAAACTTATTTGAAAACTGGCAAGTACTTCTTCCCAAGCTAATTAGGTGGACGGAGAGATGATGACATCTGATAGTAGTTGATTTCAGGTGATAAAACCATAGATTAAGGATAATGTGGGCTGCAACAGTGTATAGCTGCAACTGCTTGACCTCAAACAAGTTCTTGACCTCAGCCAATAATAAATTGATCAAGATACCAGGAAGCTTTGTAAATTTAATAATTTTACGGTAATTATATACTTATTTAAATCTTGTTTTTCCCAACGAAGCTTGTGAGAAGAATCAAAGGGCATTTATATATGTTTGGAAGCTTAAATCGCGCTCGATTCCGCCCCGAACAGACGGGGATGTGGGTGGGATATTTTATCACCGCCAGCATCCAGCCATCCAAGGGTCAAGCAAGTAGATAAGAGGAAGAAGTAAATTATTTCTCTTGAGTACATTCACGCATTGAAAGATAAAACAAATAACGTCATGCATTCCCGTCAGACTCCAACTTGTTGAGTGACTTTAACTTTTATTACTTTTAACCATGCAGTGTAAAATGTAATTCCATCGCACTGCCGCTACTTACTATTATGGCTCCTACTATAACATGGGAATAACACAAGGATTTCGAGAGAAAAAGACCGCGTCCCGTCCAATAAATTATGAAAATAATGGAATTCACCCGAGACAAGGGCTTGTCTTTAAGATGATTATCAGGGATGGTGCGGCCGGTGGTGGTCAGTCGGAAAACATTTCCTAATTTACAAGTCACTGCCAGTGTTTAGCTTTAGGCTTTGTAATATTATCGACACGGATTTCAAAGTCAGACAGTCCAAGACATAGATGAGGTTATGGAGGTTAGGGGAGAAGGCAGCCGACAAGTTTACGTTCAAAGGATGATGACCAGCCTTTACGGATATATATGAATGTTGGATAGGTCAGTTACACCTGATATGTACGATCGAGAGGAAGCGAGAGATAGTGACGATAGTGAGAATAAAATACGCCAAGTCAAACTGTCTGCAACTCAAAAGGATCGAGTCTTTTACTTTGTATACTGAACGTACTTGTAAACAACCTTAATTAAAATTACGGTAATCCCGTAGCGTTAGCAATTAAAGGAAACCAAAGAATGCAAGTGCAATAATTTTAGTATGTCACTAGGCTGTATATATAAAAAGGTTTGAAACAATGCGATTCCACTGAACACGCTGCAGAATAAATTTAAAAAAACAGAAATAAGGCAGACCAATTGGCAAGATTCAAAAAATATGAATGAATGAAACTAATGTTTGAGGCCCGTATGAATCAAAATAGACGTGAATAAAATTAAGTTCCTTCGTTTCAGTCCCTTGTAATTTTAGCAAAAAATGGTAAGGTGTAGGAATTTCCAATCATCAATGCCGGTCTTGATAGAAGCAACTAGGAATGCACTGAGGAAGATAGTTAAATTAAATTAAAAAACTTATGGACAAAGTAATAATTGCAAAATCTGCATTGAACTGGTGCTAACTAAAGGTAGTATAATAATATCAAAGCAATTCAAAACTCAGTCATTGAGAAACGAGATTAATGATATCATATGTTATTTCTCACCTCAGTAATTTCTAATCGAGTTTATTAAGCTACGTCAGCTTTATTAAAATCCTAAACGTAAAGAAATAATTTATGATGTATTATCAATGGCAAGGAATTCATTCCATTTCAGATAAACTTAATTGTGAAGGATAAAGGCTGGAAGAATACATGGCTCACTCATATCAAGGAATCAATCATGGAAAACGTGCCATCTTTTGTAGAAACTCCAGGTAAAATGAAAATCCCTGCTTTTGGAATATAGTGAGCTTCTTTCTTGATAAATGGTTACTATGTTAAGTCATTCATGGTATAAGGCCCGAGAATATATGAAAAATGGAGAGAGTGCACTAAGCTACTGCATTTCTTGTAGGTAGAATAAATTGGAGGAACAAACTGAAACTCTCAACAAAAGATAAAATGACAACCTGAAAGAAGCAAAGTTCTTGAAAGGAGATGAAAGTCAAAGTAAAACGATGCGTTTCAACGAAATTCTCTGAAAGGAGAGAAGTTAACATCTAAGGGTTGTCAAGGCAACGAAAATAGTAGCAGTGCAGTAATACGAGTCCTGTGAATAGAACAGAATTCTAAGAATCCGGGAAAATCAATGTCAATACCATAGCAAGCAGAAGCAGAAGGCTTTAAGAAGAGAGGATCGGGAGGAAGCTTTAGTAAATTACTTTATGGCATCCTACCACTACTCACTACATCTCTTTTCTTGGAAACGTTACCAACGCTTTGGAAACCATACAGTAGCCAACTAATTAGCATACACCGTATAGCAAAACAAAGCACCTAAAAATGCAAAAGTTTGCAGCACATTCAAGAAAAACATAGAAGAGAAAGTCCGGAGAAAGCGTTAAGCAATTATCAACGTGGCCAATGAAAACAGTGAAAACTTCGTTATGGATGCAATCGGTAGAAAGCAGCATTGAGAAAAGCAGGGAAGGCATAAATGGAGAAGACGAGAGAAAGTGCGAATTAATTTCGCAACATTCTACCCAGGCTTGTTACGACTCCGGAGTCGGCAACTCCACGATTCTGGCGAGGCCTGCGACTCAGCGACTCAAGCCGAATCGTAGCGACTCTCGACTCACCACGACTCACCCAAGATTTCGACTCAGTCGACTCTGGCATTGAGTCGACTCAGACCCCTCATCACTGATCCGGGTTGCTTATAGAAATTTGTTATCACAGACATGTGTACTTCTTGCTAATTAAGTTTGAGACGATTAAGTAGAAGCTAATCGATTAAAGCCCTTGCAACTAAACTGAAACTCGGCCGCAATTAAAAATTAAAATTGGCAATTAAATTATTTGTTGGTTACAATTAAAACCTTACAATTAAAATTAAATCCTGTCCTCCGACAATTAAGCTATACAATTCAAACTAAATTGTTTCCTGCTGATAATTAAATGACATTTAAATATACTTAATTTTGACCAAAATTAACAAAGTTTGACAAAAAAGTGCTAATTTTGCTTAAAATGCCCTGTTTTTTGACTATTTTTTTCGATTTTAATTGTCGTCAACTACAATTAAATTGTACAATTAAATTCTACAATTAATTGAACTGTTGGCATAATTAAAAACTGCAATTAATAATTAATCTCAAGTTTTTCGACAATTAGATCTGGCAATTAATAACTAATATAATTTTTTCTGCAATTAGATCTTGCAATTAACAATTATTACGAGAATCTCAGAAATTTAAAATTAATAATTAAAATTAAATTTTCAGGTTAATTATTAATGTTTCACTCGATTGAGTTTATTAATTAACCTAACCTTGGAAATTAAATATAATGGTAATTAAAATCAAGGTTGGGTTACTTAATAAACTCAATCGATTAAAACTTTAATAATTAACCTGAAAATTTAATTTTAATTATCAATTATCAATTGCGTAGATAGTCGCACTAATTGCGAAT
This sequence comes from Sminthurides aquaticus, assembly GCA_906901655.1. NCBI lineage: Eukaryota > Metazoa > Arthropoda > Collembola > Symphypleona > Sminthurididae > Sminthurides > Sminthurides aquaticus. The sequence continues at coordinate 7,160,065 of CAJQTT010000010.1, forward strand.
TTTCGAACAATTGATATCAATTATTAATTGAAATATCTAACTGTCAAAAAATTGAGATCAATTATTAATTGAGCTTTTAATTATGACATCAGCTCTCTAATTGTTGACTTTAATTGTAGCTGCCTGACAATTAAAATTGGCGTTAAAAAGTTAAAAAATAGTGAAAATTTTGCCAAAATAGCCATTTTTGACAGTAAATTTTAGTCGTAATTTGTGTGATAATTAAGAGCATTTAATTGCCAATTATAATTGCAACTTAATTTTCGGCAGCAAGTAATTCAATTTTAATTGTACAGTTTAATAGCTCGAGAAAAGGATTTAATTTTAATTGTCACAGGAAGGGATTTAATTTTAATTGTTAGTTTTTAATTGTGCCCAAGAAAATAATTTAATTGTAGATTTTAATTTAAATACCATTGTATTTAAATTAATTTTAATTAGGAGTGTTAGTTAGAGCAAGTCTGGTTATATTGAAGCAGCAAGAAATAGCTATGGCTTTAGGCCGAGGTTGACATTTAGAATAGATCACATGAAAAATGGTAATTAAATTAATCATTATAGCCAACATATGATCACTGATGATTCATCAGTGATGAATCCTACTAAATTTTAATTGTCACAGGAAGAGATTTAATTTTAATTGTTAGTTTTTAATTGTGTCCAAAAAAATAATTTAATTGCAGCTTTTAATTTTAAATTAATCAGTATAGGCAACATATCATCAGTGAGCATAGTTGTATCCACCTGGAGCAGACTTGAGCTGAGTCGAGTGTCGGAGTCGGACGAAAACAACGACTCGACTCAGGGATTAGTACGGACAACCTCCGCTTGGAGCAACTTAAAAATGCTCGTCCGCAGGAGTCGTGGGAGTCGCCGACTCCGGAGTCGTAACATGCCTGATTCTACCTAACTTCGGCACTAAAGTTTCCCGCTTTATTTTATGTTCTTACGTGCTCCAATAGTTTGGAAAATAAGCCATGAATTAAAAAAGTGAGTTACAGGAACCCATATAATTTCTAGAAGATTGCTGCTATCACCAAAAAAACGTGACAGAGTTGGTTATATATAAAAAGTCCTTGTGAAACCGATACCCTCGAGTCAATGACTTAAGACATTTCCACAGCTGGCATGTATAGGAAGAGTACCTGTGAGTAAACTACTCTACATATTCAAAGACTAGCGGTGAGCTTAATTGTATACTAGCGAAGCGAGCAGAGGACGCACAGTATATGGGAGAATAATATAGCATGGATAATGTATGTTAAATTGTGATGGTGCGTGGGAGAGAGAGTGAGAATTGGCGAAATTAAAGGAGAAGCCCATCTCGAGCAGAGGTACCTGTTCACACGAGGAGTAGCACAAGTTTGCCGCATTATGAGAGGTGCAGGTGTATACATTTACAAGAACGTGATGCGCAAGGAAGGAACTGTTGGGGTAGGTTAGTTCGCCTTCTCTCGGGTTCAATGTTTCGCATTACCCTTTCGTCTTCCGCTCATTTGTAGCAATTTTGCAAACTGTTTGCTCCCTCACTCAAACAGGTCGAGCAGAGTAGCAAAAAGTTGCCGTGGCCAGAGCAATAAAATAAAGCTGTGCTCAAGTATTTGTCCGCATGTTCTGATGTCATTACAGTATACATTGTTACATTGTTAGCCGGGTCCTATAATCATTAATCTAGCGGACATTGCGGAAACAACACAGACGTATAAAAAGTAAAATGTCAAAAGCTGATTGCTAGAAGAGTAATTGACTACTTACGTAGGTTGGGTTAAACCCCGCAGAACACGGAAAGGGTTGAGGATGGTCATGGTTCAGTATGAAGCGTGGATGGGAGGAGTGGAGTATGTAGTACAGAACGACTGACGACCTCTATGCACTCAAAGATTCAAATTCAATGAAAAAATAAGCAAAGATTATAAAGCTAATGCGAAATGCCCCCTGAATACAAAATACAGAAGTTGCACCAGATCGAGGCTAGTAAGAACCGAAATTAGCTCGGATGAAGAATCGATTTGTGCACTGCCAATTTTTTTTTTTTGAGCTGTTAGGTTCGGTAATTTTGATGATAAATTCTACCGAAAATTCGCAATATCCCCATCCAAAATACCAAAGTAGAGCAGCTTGCATGGGATGAATGCTAATTCTGCAAATCCGTTGATGCATTACAAGCGGGATTCGCCTTGATTTAAGTGTACAAGTTATGCAAATATTTTAATTTGCCGAGAGTCATCTTTCTGATAAATCAATTATATTATATTAAAATCCCGCTTGAAGTTTCCAACTGAAACTCTGAAAACGGGAAATGAATTCAAAACTGCATCGAAAAAGCAGGAACTCATGTTGGTCTCGGTCTCTTTTGATTGCGGCAATGTAAATAAGCGTTCAAAGGTTCTGGTAGTCAGAATTAAAGCAAGTTTACTTAAACCTCATTCACTATCCTTTAAATCCTCTTTGTAAAGAGAATATGCATGAAATCAATTCAGCTAATCAGCAAACTTCCAAATCTCTGTCTCTATAGATTCTTCCAGAGCAGAATGGCCTGCTGTTTAGAATGTGATTTGATGATCAAAAGTGTTGCATAGCGAACTCTCACTAGAAGAGGAAGAAAGTTTAACAATTTACAAATTGGACAACCCTGGAAGGAACGATTTTAATTTAAAAATTGAATCTTCCTTCGTACGCTTTGAATAGCAAAGCTTCGTCGACGCGGAACCGGAAAGATGATGACGGACGACAATTTCCATGGAACGCTGGAGAGAAAACCAAGGCCACGGTCGTAATCTTTCAAGTCTATCAACTTGTTGAGCAGAGTGGAGCTAAAAGCCGAAATGAGTTGGTTGTAAATTAGTGTAAATGATTTTAAGGGGGGGGGATTTCCTGAATTTTAGCTCGTTAATGAATTTTAAAGAGAAATATTCTTGATCCATGTAGAGAGCGAGAGTCGAGAAAAAACTAGTCCCAGAGGGCTTCACGCTTCGATGGCAACAGAGAGAAAGTTGAGCAAGGTCAGGGAAGGAGAGGGAAGGGTGGGGATGAGGGGGGAGAGAGATGATTAGAGGAAGCATGAAATGAGAGAATCATTCTCAAATCGACCTCATTAACCCTCTTCTTTTCATGGTGGCAAAGTCAAGTGAGTCAAGTGAGGGAATGCTGGAGAAAGTAGAGAATGAGAGATTCAAGAGACGAGAGGTGGAGAGAGGACGAATAAGATTACTTCTTGGAATTGTATCAAGCCTTTCGAAAAAAATTTGAAACCTGAATAGAAGAAATAATGAATGCACCTACAATCTGCTCGCTGCATCTAGTAATTGCGTAATTCTAGAACATGCACGCGGAATACGAATCCGCTTCAAAATCCTCGTTATTTTTACTCCAAACAGTCCTCTCGTAGTCCACTCCTCCTCTTATCATCATAAAACATGCAATGGGAATAGCGGGATCAAGGATAGGAATCGATAAAAAGTTTCTACGTGTGTTTGAGCACTTAGAGGATTATCCGCCAGATATTCTTCGATTTAAATGCAAATCCATATGTGATTGACCTAGTTACGGTTATGAGGAAAATCCTGTAGTGTTAAATAGTTAGATGTCCCTAGGTGAAAGTTGGAGAAAGCAAGGAGCTAGAGAATTAGAGGGTAACAAGAGGATAAGGGCAAGGGTAACAGGACTCCTGAACACAGGTTCATGTCCCATGTTTCTCCTGGTAACAGGAGAAACATAGGGAGAGCAACAGCTGAGTAAACGGAAGTTTAGCGGAGAAAGCAGTCGTGCGGACTTTCAGGAGGTAAAGGTGATCACTGAGAGTAGTACCGTGGAACATACACTGAGTAATGTGCCTGCTGTGAATGTAGAGGAAGAACTACACATGATATGATAGTAGAAAGATCTAAGTAAATTTCTAAATGCAAACAGAAAGCTGGAGCGAAATGTAAGAACAGCAGAGAAAACTTTACGGTCATTCATCATTAAACAGGAATTGCAGAGGATCTAGCAAAGCTTTAGCTCAAGTCAGTAGTAGAGAAAGTGAGAGTACTAAACACATTGACGACTAGCGAAAGTTGACAATAATAATAGTATAAGTGTAAGGAAGAATTAATCGAAAAAGAAAATAGTGAAAGCAGCGGGAGAAAGCAAAAATATAATCTCAGTTATCTACCTTAGGAATTCATGAAAGCAAACCAGATATCCTAAGGAATGCTACAGGGAGAATTCAGAAAAATATTCCATGAATTATCAATGAGATGTTAGAGAGGGTGCATTGCGGGAGTAATTGCGAGTTGCGACTTCATACCTCAAAACTGCATTCCCAACATTAGGCATAGCATGCTCAAGTGCTGTAAACGTGACATTGAAGTAAGAAAGTGCTAAGGCACCCGAGTATTTTACAACCTGAGAGAAAGGCTACGTGGGAACTTTCCTGGCATCCGAGATAGTAGATAGAATTTCATAGGAAGCCAACTTTCACTGACATAGTTTAAGCGGTGAAAGTTTGCTTAAGAAAATTGCGTAGGGGTTTGCAAAAGTAAGATAGCAGCTTTTACAATTTATTTAGCTTGAAAGCTAACATTAAATAAAATAACTTTGTTCACTCTGGGGTTGAAAAGTTTGGGAAAATATTAAATTAAGTCATGTAACCGAAGAAATAAAGTACCCCCTAGAGAAATCGAATTACGGTTGGCATATTCCCTGGCTTCGTTGCTATGAAATCCGCAGAAACTACCTTTCGTAATACAAAACTTCATATCACTCACCCTTATAATTGAATCTGTGCAGAACGGTAGCGACAGTGATGCGAACAAGGGCAGGTTATAAAAGTGCGGGCGGAAGAGAAAACAGCTTTCACTCATATATCCATGCACTCATTACCCTCAATGATTGAAGCTGATGTAAACACAACACTCCAAAAATAAGTCTGCTTTCTCCAAGCATTGATGCTGGTGTCGTTACACAACAACTCTATGTAAGATTGCGGACTATCGACGAGATACTTGAGGGATGAGATGGGCAGTAATTGGTATAAGCATGATTGACTGATTGAAGGATTCAAGCATCAAATTTAATGATGCTAGTATACAGTGGGATAATAGTGTTGGGGATTGCATTTTCGAGAGCGCGCAATAATAACGTGGAGAATAAGAGTATGCCATCGGATTTTCCTCCAGAATTTAATGTCGAATTCAAGGGCAAAGCCATAAAAGGAGGAAACTGGATATGGCGTGCGTTGGTTGCACTTTTTCAGCTGCATTTTCCGTCATCCTCCTATTCTTGCTCTAACTCCTGAACCTTGTCAATCCGAGTTTTGTTGAGACAGGTCCGGGAAGTTTCATTACCAGGGGAGGGGAGAACCAATGAGAAAGTGGGAGAAAGTATCAAGGACATTTACTGCTGCTCCAGATGGGGTCGAACAATGTTTGGAATAGAGAAATTCCATTGCTGGAAAGATGCTTCGAGAAGGGACGAAAAGAGAAGCTACGGGGTAACCGGAAGCGTCGCCCTTGGAACTTGTTTATGAGTTTTCCAAAAGCTTCATAAACTTTCTTTGAGTACTGGACCATATTGTCATCTGATGTTGATGAGAAGATATATAACTCTGTGTAAATGCTGGGGCGGATGTGATTAGAATACACGCAGAGAATGTATTGCATTCCTTTAAACGAGTCAAAGGCAGTCATTTCATTTTATTGCCAAGTTTTGTGTGAAGCTCTAGAAATCCGAGTCTAATATTGCTTATTTTCCTTTTCATACAACTCCTTTCCCTTGCTTTCTCCGACATTTTCCAACAGCTTTCCCTACGCCCGCAGTTTGTTCTTCAAAACACCTTTTATGAGTCTTATACTGCTTGTATTTTTAGCGGCAAGTTTTACACCCCGAGGAAAAAGCTGTTCAATTCCAGTGCAGGGGTGTAATTTAAAGCTGTGTACTTTCACTTTAACGCATGCCCTCGTATTTCTATGGTTTAAATTGAATTATTCATCCGTAGGATTTGAGGTATTGCGGTAGTAGAGGACGGTTGTGTATGTAATGTGATGCTGAGTACAAAGTATTCGCATCACACAGTAAATGAAGATGAAAGCTTAAATTGATCCCCTAGTGTGACAATCACATCTGCTCCTAGGGGATAAAAGCGTAGAGAGTCCTTTGACCATTCACAATAGGGGTAAACGTTCGTGGGATATCTTTGTTTGATGGTTCAAGCATGACAAGAGCGTTTTCCTTGTGTGGGAAAGATCAATGCGTGTCGTTACGGAGGTGAGAGTGGCTGACAACAGGGATATTTTAGCACATCTTTTTGTTGCTTTGCTCTAAAACGTTTGTATTTATATACACTCCAATTAGTTGCTTCATCCTTGAAAGGAAGAGGGATAATGAAACCTGATGAATTCCTATTCTGTGTAGAGTTAATTAAAGCGTTTCGAATAACGCTAGTAACGTGAGGCTGTTTCAGCGTTTCGTAAGCAGGTCTAAATAGTTTAACTGAATAAAATAACAAACATATTGCTTACAACATCTGTGTGGGAAGTTAATGGGTGATAGAGTTAAAGCATTTTTGTCTCGTTAACTCCTACTAACTGGAGTAACGGAAGCTTGATGATGCTCTTTGGTAAACAAAAGCTAGAATGGTAAGAAGTACATGAGAGTTCCTTCCCTTGCAATGGTTCTTTGAATTCTCTTCGTTGCTTAGAATTGTTATTGGATTTTAACAGAAACAGGATATCCAAGACTGAATAAAGTTTCAGATAAGAAAATGTGGTAATACATTAACTTTAAAAGTACTTTTACGCTAATACCCTTTTAAACTAATTTCTCGAAAATGCGCTTCAATATATGCGGCTCTGGTTGTGTTAATATTTACAACATTAATGGGGGCTATCATGAATATTGTACATTTCTAATGCTAACAGCGTTACAGCTAAGTATTTGATAAATGGGCCAATGCACAATAGCATAAATGACGAAGCGCCAAATACATGTAATATAGCAGACTAAGAATAGGTTACAGTGTAAGGTCTAACTACGTAACGATTTTCAGTAAGTCTGCAAATGGCAGTGCCTTACACTTCTATGTTGCGGCTGTATTATACGTTTATGATGTAGACCACACAACAGATCGTATTAGCAGCAAATAAACTAGAAAAAGCATGGAAGCGAAATGAAAATATCAGAGTTAAGCGGAATCACCAATACGAGATGATACAGCTAACCTGGATTATTGTAATTAAAGTAATTATCCGCTCTTGGTATCTGTGTGGGATTGCTGAGAATCCCACAGCTTTGCGTAGAGGGCTGAGTGACGTTTAAGAAGGTCTTGATGAGTTCCCCGGTCTACTATCTTTCCGTTTTGCAAAACGAGAATCTCGTCTGCATCCATTACTGTTGATAGTCTGTGAGCAATCCAGATTGATGTACGCCCTGCTGAAGCTTTCCTGAGTGCATCCAAAATATTCTGTGAAAAGTAGAGAAGACGTCAACACTTTTGTAACATGATATTTTTGACTGAACGGTAATTTATAAATGAAATAGAATTAACCTGCTCTGTTATTGAATCTAGAGAGGAAGTTGCTTCATCAAATACTAGTATGGGACTAGCTTTTAAAACTGCTCGAGCGATTGCTACACGCTGCTTCTCACCGCCACTCAGTTTCAAACCTCTTTCGCCAACTTGTGTTTCGTAGCCTTTACGCCACCGTATTATTGAATCATGCAGGTTCGCCAATTTTGCCGCTTCTTCAACTTCCTCTACGGTTGCTGACAGCCTTCCGTAATTTAAATTGTAAAAGATTGTATCGTGAAAAAGAACACAGTCCTAAAAGGATTAAAAAATTCGTTCGGTTAATTACTTCCTTTTCACAGTTCCAGACATTCTACATGTTACATTGCATCCTTTCGAAACAAAGTTAGCAAAACATTTTCCAACAAATTATTCCTAAATTAAGTTTCCTATACGTTTGCATAAATCACCTGTGGTACAACAGCAATAGCATCCCGCAACGAATCCAATTGCACTTCACTTATTTTCTTTCCTCCGATAATAATCTCACCCTTCTCAGGCTTGAAGAAACGGTACAGAAGACGAATTATGGTCGACTTTCTGTAAACAGAAGCAAATGACAATTTAGAAAACAAGATTTGCAATCGCGCCACTGTAACAAAGTTAAATATAAATAGGCAAGGCTAGCGAGCATACACTTGCAGTTCACTTAAAGAAGGTAAGTGGTAAGTGACAAAATTTAAAATGGTAGTTTAAAGAGAAATTTTTATTAGTGAGAAATACGCTTATTTCGCTTACCCTGAACCGGATCCACCAACGATTGCAATCTTTTTCCCTGGTTCTACCTTAAAAGTTAATCCATCTAAAATCCGATTGCCTTCCGTATAACCGAATGAGACATCTCTAAACTCTATGGAAGCTTCAGCAGGTGTTAAATTAAGGCTCGGCAAAGACGGGTCCGACTAAAATAACATAGCATGAGAAGAGAATTTGTGTAAAACGATGCGTGTAGTCTTATTCAATTGTTCATGATTCTCAAGGGTCTTCCACATTCAACCTCATACCTGAATTTTGGTTGGGACAGACATCAATGCAAACATAGTGGTCATATCAATCATCGCTTGCCGGATTTCACGGTAAACTGATCCAAGAAATCCCAGCGGTATCGACATTTGAAATAAAAGTCCATTTACCATTACTAAGTCTCCAACCGTCATATTTCCTAAAATATTATCAACATATTAGTTTTTCACCACAGGCTCGCAGTTTGGATTAAATAAAGTTCCACTATCGCAGCACTCATATAATCATTATTTTTTACAGACCTTGTGCTATTTGCTTAGCTGCCATAATCATAATTGCACTCAAAGCAACACTGAAAATTGCATTTTGGCCGAAGTTAAGGGTAGCGAGTGAAGTGCTGGTCTTCAGTGAAGCTTTCTCATAGGATTTCAAGATTTCGTCATAACGATCAGCCTCATATTTTTCATTGCCAAAGTATTTTACTGTCTCGTAATTTAAAAGGGAATCCATGGCACGGTTTCCAGACTCATTTTCTGCTCTATTCATTGCTACTCGAAATTTGGTCCTCCATTGTGTAACTGATAAAGTGTACGCCGCATAAGTACCTACACAGCCAAGCGCTACGTAAGCAAATTCGGGTCCATATTTGTATCCCTGGAAGATAATACAGTGTGAAGATGTAAAAATCACCATATGCGCAACAGAAGCACAACTCTCCAGTAATTAAGCAACTTTGGTTAATCTTATTTTGTTAGTACGCACTCACCAGAACTGAAGAAACGAGTATCAGCTCAAAGGCAGTGGGAACAACATTGAAGACCATGGCTGTTAGAACAAAATTAATTCCTCGAGAACCACGATCTATTGTCTGCACGATAATAAAAAGTAAATACAATGATGTAACAAATGGTACGGTCACTCGAGTAACTGAAATTTAAATACATCTGAACACATAAAGTTATGCTAATTTTTACCTTGGATAATGCCCCTGTTTGTCTATTTAAATGAAATGACAAGTCCAGATTGTGAAGGTGCATAAAAACATTTTTTGCAATTCTGCGTATACTCCTTTGGGCAACAGAGGCAAACACAGCATTTCGTAGTTCATTAAATCCAGCAGCTCCAGCTCGTGCAATACCATCTGAATTCAAAATACTGTATAAGCGGTTGGCACAAGTCACAGTACAGCAGCAAAAGACATTGAAGTAAATACGTAATGACAATGTAGTAGGTTACTTACATCCTAGCAATGCTGCGAATGTAAAATTAGTCACAGTGTCCACCGTTCCAGTTATTGCATTAACATTACTTAAATTATCTACACCGATTTTGAATAAAAATGGAACGCTAACGTTTAAAACCTTAGCACCAACTAACAGCCCCATTGCGGTCATCACTTTTTTCTTTACTTCGGGTTCATCCTGTGAAGTAAATAATTCGTAGCAATTAATATTTATTCTGAGTCATGCATGGTTTCCGAAATTTAGGTAGGTGTTAATCCTACCTTCGGCCAAATATGCGAGAGCATTGACTTTAACATATGACTAGATGAGACAGGCTTCGCTCCAGCTGGAAGATTCATTTCTTCCCCGGACATGCCGCCGATTCCAGGATGGAAGCAATTTCTGCATGGTGTAAACCCAAGTGCCTGCACAATAAATAAATCACATATCAATTAGTTATAGCATTGAATGATCAAATATAATCAAACAGAACCAATCTTGCCATAAATGTTTTGAGCAAATAATACTAATCATTCGATTCGAACACACATCACGACATACCACTTATTTCATAAACGTTGCAAGTAACTATCCAAAACAGATACTGATTGACTTAATAATTTTATGCAAACTTCTGCAGCCACAAGTTCATTGGATTTGTTTCTCATAGTTTTTCCTTCAGTAACAATCGTATTTAATTTATGGCTTGAAGTTGCATAAGAATCACGCACAAACTCTACAACCTTTCGACACAACTTCAACAGTTTGGGGCTAGAATCGTTTATGGTATAGAAAGGATCAAAACTGTCCCCACATGGGTTCCAAGCCACTAGTTCAATCAAAGCCGCTAAGTTAGGAGAAATGTCTTCGTCCATTATATTCAACTCGTTTGCCATACAGTATTTGCGGACATTCTTCTGTTTTCGCTTATCCTCTTTCAGTTTTGAGAATACACCACATTCACAAAGTAGCCAATTGTAGTTCAAAGGGATATAATTAAAGGGATTATGAAGGCTGCTGGGCAAAACAAACCCATAGTCAGACCACAACAGGCAATTTGGATGGCTTCCATAACTGATGTAAATTTGTTCATATTTTTCTATTTTTCTCGTAGCACAAATAATATAAGCATCGTTTTCAAAGTGCGTGACTGTATTTGGTACGTAGTTGTGATTCAGCAAATCCAAAAAGGGAGCCAATGCCATTTGGTCATCTTCAAACGGAGGATTCGGAGAAGTGCCTTTAATCGCAGCGCGTTTTTCAGCAAAGAAAACAGATCTCGTGTAGACACATAACCAATAATGCTTGAAAACATCATAATGAACTTGCACGTCTGGAAAGTTGTTACGGAAACATTCGAAACCATCTTGTATTAATTTCGCTTGATCTTCTAGCATCCTAGCTAATGTAAACGGCAGTAACTTCCTAGACTGCATGCTGAGATTTGATGGGTGTTCTGGAAAACTCGTTGGAAGTGATCCGAGATAAGAGGACAAGTATGTCGTGCTAGGTTGTAAGGATTCCAACGTAAGAAAGATCGCAAACTTGTTTTGCAGCGATGTCTGCAGATTCCATATTGTTATCGGAAGCCAACTTGAAGTTATCAAATATTCTTGTGGCAGCTCCAGCAATACATCTCCCGTACGAACCGACTTTGAGCTGCAGGCTATTCCACGGTAGTGTCCATTCGAGCCGCCTTCGCCAATGTGAAATAATGCGGGAACTATTTTTCTGATTGATACTTTTCGCCATGGCGTATCATCACGGGTGTTATCCCTGAGCAGTGCCTTGAAGTTAGTAGTTATGCTGTGGATTGAAGGGTCATTTGTAACAAGGATCGGACGATTCGATGACGCGATGGAGCATCGAAGTTTCCGAAATCGAAGTCTTTTCGTTCGTCCCATCTTGAGAATACCAGTCACTGATTGTCGATAAAGTGATCTCTCGTCACTCATCTGTCAGAAGTCTCCTGTTGAAAATGGAACGACGAATAACACATGTTCAGTCTTCATATCTCTTAAATTGTGATAAATTTTCGAGTATTAGCAAACAAGCGTGTAAAACGGCCAAAAACAATTATCCTCCATCTATAAGAATCCACGTGACTTGTGCACAGCACAAGACCACCCGTTCATTTTAAGTACCAATGCGGGACTAAATTATTTCTTGGTTTTCATACAATCTTGATAATCGTATCCTACTTTGAATATATATATAACATATATTAAAGTGTCTATACATAGTGTAAAAGGTCAATGTTAATCAACAGTTATGCGATTTTTAAATAAGATTAAAATACTATGTGTTAAGGGTACGGTTAATTTTTACCTTTTTGGGATCGCCCGTGAATCCAGGCTGTTGATTGGATTTTCTTAAATGGCGATTGCATTTTTCCTTAATAGTGGCTGCAACACAGGCTCTACAAGACCAGGAATGTATTCGTTTGTTGGAATACAGAGGAACTTTCCAAATTTCACGGTTATGTGATAAAATTTTAGAAGAATTTGAACAATTCCAAAATATTTTTGATAAAGCCATTGGAACAGTTCAAGCTTCGCGCAAAAATTCAATGCTCCTTTAACTCTTCTTCAACCCTCAATGACTCACCGCGGGAAGTTTATTACCATGCATGCATTAAATATAAAACATTTTGCACACCCGCACGATAGTGAATTTTTGCAAAAGTAAAGTTAATTAATCGTCTTTACTTGGCCGCAACCATTTATAAGTTGGCAGTATGTTTCCAATCGAGCAGATCTGAGAGTAAACAGGAGAAATGAGCATGTCACATCATTAAAAAGCATTAAGGAAAACTTTATTCGTAAAGTAAGATTTTTATTATTGTAAACAAAGCCTCGTGTGGTTCCCGTTTCCCATCATTTTTCATTAGAGTGGATATTGTAGTCTTATGTAAGTTATTTACTGAAGTCCGATTCTTTGTTTTGTTTATATCATTTCAGGGTCGTTTTGGATTTTTTCAGTTGATCCTTCTGGAGTGCATTACATACGAATTGTCAAACGTTGACGGTTGCTGTGGTTACCACGTGGTAAATAGTTAACTATTAAACCTCTGATCTTGTGGTTAGACGTTAGACGGTGTGTATTAAAATTGATGCATGTATTACAGACACACTGTGCAGTCTCAAGTAAGCGCACACCTACTGTCACCAACCATTAGGGATATAAGCTGTACTCTAGACCGCTGTTCTTGTGTTCTAGCATACTTATGGTGTCACCTACCACGTTAGGTGTAAGCTAAATCCTATTTTCTTGCTTAAAATGCCGTGGACATTTTAATTGCGCATGGATTTTACTAGTTGTTTTTACAAATCATAACTACATGTTATGGGTCACAACAATCCGGGGCGCAAGGAAACGCAGCATTTCATGTTTGCAGGGAAAACTTATTTAAAGTTTATAACTTTTAAGGTATACGTAAGAACAACGTTAACGTCCAACTTTCCCGCGTTCCTGCTCATGTGGTGACAGCTCTTGTACGCTACGGTCACCCGTCTTGTTGCATTTTGGGCACAGCTACTGTTTCTTTTACACAGCTAGAGTATTCTACGACGGGACTGTGTATGTTCAGGATTAATTAAGTCAAGTATCTGTTGAGTACTGCTGTGCAGTTTTAAGTGCCTTGTTCGACATCACTGACGCAAGTGCGAAAACGAGATAGTTAAGGAGTAGATCGCGATTTCAAGCTCTTAAGAAGCTTCTCCATGATCATGTGAGAGCAACTATGGCTATGATGAATGATTGCTTAGATAGCATCAATTCCCTTGTGTACGGAGTGAATCACAGTTGAGCCACTATGTACTTGAAAAACGCAGATCCATAATGTATCCATACTAGCCTTATAAGAACTTAACCCTTACTGAAATTAGATTTATGCGAATGAGCATACTGGTGAACTAAATTAGCTAACGGAACAGTATATCAGAGTAGTAGTGTGTATGAAATCTGTATTCAAGGCTTCAAAAATACTTGAGTAAATAATTTTGAATTTATTTACAGATACTTTAAATCGTCCTTTGCTGGTCATTCCGGACGAAAATTGAGAACCGGGTTCAGATTTATTATTAATATTTGCAACAAATTAATTAACTATGTCGGATATTCCTCCTTCAATAATTTCCGGCGCTGGAGACGTAGGGCTTCAATCCCCTACTGGTTCAACTTCTGGCGTATCTGAAAGTTTGAAAAATTACGAGAAGAGAAACTTGCTAGTCACTCCACCACCGGCTTCGCCTTTACCAGGGCAAGTGGTACCCTCCTATTTTCCTGGACCGTTGGAATTCGGGAGTACATTTAGACTACTGATCAAAAATGATCAAATATCAGAGCTTCAAACAATTATTCGAGACAAGTAAGCTTAGCTAGTGTTGAATTATGCGTTATTCAGAATGAACTCTTGCATCGTTGGGGTAAAAATCTCCTGTGCGCATCTTAATTGCAGGAATACTAGTCGAAGTGATTTTAAGTTTTACGCAGATCGGTTGGTAAGTATGATTCCTGGTTGTATCAAATAGTATACCTAATTTTAACAATACATGGCAATGGTTTATTGAAGGAAATCCTGTCACGGCAAGAATTAGTCATTGATTACAGTACATAACTATCCACTCAATGTAATTATGCCACATTGTATTTTTCAGATCCGACTCGTAATTGAGGAAAGTCTTAATCAATTGCCATTCAAAGCGGTGACTATCACAACTCCGACAGGTAGCTCCTATGATGGACTGAAATATGAGAAGGGAAACTGTGGAGTGAGTATCGTACGAAGTGGAGAAGCTATGGAACAAGGTAGGCGACCTCATTCATGATCGATTCATTTCGTTAAATAATGCAGAGAATCTTGACGTGTTTCTCATGGACGACTTTATTAATTATTTTTGCTCCGCCAGGTCTGAGAGATTGCTGTAGGTCAATCAGAATCGGCAAAATCCTTGTTGAAAGCGATGTGGACACTCATGAAGCTCACGTGGTGTATGCAAGATTCCCTGAAGACATCTCGCAAAGAAAAGTTATCTTGATGTACCCTATCATGTCGTCGGGAAACACCGTCATCAAAGCTGTTAATGTCCTTAGAGAGCATTTGGTCAGAGAAGAGAATATTATATTAGCTAACCTATTTTGCACACCCTATGCCGTCAAGAGTGTATTGAGTGCCTTTCCATTAATGAAAATCTTGACTTCGGAAGTTCATCCCGTCGCACCAAACCATTTTGGTCAACGTTATTTTGGAACGGACTAATATAGCAGCTTTATCGTAAATATTTCGAATATGCTCTGTACAGCTTGCAGGTTACTAACACTTCTATTTACATTACCCAATCGACTCTCTAATAATACCATTGATGAAACCATTAGCTTGTTCTATGGCAATTTCATTCATACCAGGCTTAACTACATATCTATGAAGTCTTGCACCTCAACTTAACTCCCATACACTGTGTACTAGTACACCGACCTTAATTAGAATTTTCGCGCTGGATTGGTTAATCCACAGTGTTTTGAAAGCTTGTGCAATGCGTTGCGCAACATAAAATAGATCATGATGTTATTTATGCTAGCCCTCTAAGTATGTTTTTAATGATACTGGTAGAACGTTTATATTTTGGAAATGTGATAAAATGTAAGAATGTAAGCATAACAGGGTAAATTCGCACCTGCTTATCAGTATAATACTATGGTACACAGTAGTTATTACCTTTGTCCATTAGATTAGAGTTTCTTGAGGAAAACTTTGACGAAGGACGTATCATGATGGTGTTGATTGCTTTGACGGCAGATCAAATAGGTGAACGATGGTGAAACTGAAGTCAAGCAGCAAATGAGTAGCCAGTCCTTGTTGCATGTAGACATGCTATCTGGAAATGGAATGAATGGCTATTCCTGAGTAATTATATGTAGTGAATTACCGATAATGACAGCAAATGTAATTGAGTATTTTCCAACTCTGGAATCTATTTACATAGATTTTTTCAGATCGACTTCTCCACAAAGAAAGCAATAGTAATAGCGCTTTGAATCAGTCAACAACAATGTCACGATTACCATTGCTAAGTTTAACAAGAATGATATTATTTACACAATTTTGTATTTTACCAATGCCTGCAAAATTTATAGATATGTCTACCATTCCATGGGATGCGGTACTCCCTAGGAAGTTTTCGAATTCTTCCCACAATCCTGAAAATACCATTTCCAAACAGCACACCTTGCAACCGGGTCAAGTGATAGTGTCAACACCGACAATCCCGAATCGAGCAGAACTTGGCCGCAACATGGCAACTGGAGAATATTTTGTGGAAAAAGGGATCTACAAGTACATTTTTCCTGAAATTGAAAAACGACTCAACGTTACGATCAAAGTTATACCTTCAACTGGTGGTGGCACAGGTCTCAAAACCAACGGAACGTGGAACGGTGTTATCGGTGACCTACTTTACAAGAAGGCAGATCTCGGCATCGTTACTGCCGTGACGTTGTCAAGGCTTCCACTTGTGGACTTCTCTTCCGTTTTCGAATTCCAGGACGTCGCTTTTGTAGTAGGTCAACCCTCAAGAATCTACTCTTGGAAATCCGTTCTTTGGCCATTTACAAAATCATCTTGGATAACGTTAATACTTTTCATTATATTCCTGTGGGTTCTTATATCAGCCTTCCCTGAGAAGCATATCAGCTTAGGTCATCTAGGACCGGGTCGCTCTGCATTACTAACTGTAGCAATTTTACTGGAACAGAATGCCAGAATGCCAAAATCCTTTTACACAAGAACCCTGTGTTTTCTCTGGTTGATACTCATCTTGAACGTTTCCAGCATGTACAAATCTCGGTACTTTTCAAGCTTGACCTTTCCAAGGACAGAAGAAATCCCGCAGTCCTTTAAAGTCCTTTCCAGTTCAAAGTTCAGACTGGGACTCAATTACTTTGGGGGCGCTGCATTCTACTTTATAAAAACATCCAAAAGTCCTACGTTCGTCCATATCATGAAAAGGCTAGAACTTGTCAAGGACCCGGAAGTGACAAAATGCTATGATAATGTTTTATCTAATCGACGCTACGCCTGCATCAACTGGAGGGGAAGTGCTGAGTACATGCTGAAGACAAGGCTTAGCTCCAAGCGGGGTTCACTTGTTATTTCACCAGATAGCGCTTTTGTAACGCCACTAGCCTTTTCGTTGCCAAAAAATAGCGTTTTAATAGCACCAATAAACAAGTTTGTTGGAAGGTGTGTGGCGGGTGGTCTTGTCGCTCAGTGGATCAATATGGATGTGGCTGAAGCAAGAAGAGAGCTTAAAGCAGAAGAAGAAAAGCGGAAAATTGCGATTTCAAGGGCCTCCGGCCGGGAAACGTTGGGGGACAATTTAAAAGTAATAGAGCCCAAGGACAAGAGCCAGAGTGCTAGCAAATTTTCGCAATTAACCTTGAAGCACTGCATGGGACCATTTTTAATGTGGGGTGTAGGATTTACTATTTCGATTGTATCTTTCGCACTTGAATTTGGAAGAAGATTTGAAGCGAAAATACTTTATGCACAGTATATACGACCCTTGAAAATAAAAGGATAAAGGTTTTAAGGCTTGTGATGCATGTTTGAACGTAAATCAGAATTAAAACTGGATTGACATGATTTATGTTTGCGAATTATGGATGCGAATTAATGTATTTGTACATTAAAAGTTTACCCACACAATATCATTATTTTCCATAAGATTTACCAGACGATTCCGTATAAAAACCGTGCGTCGTTACAACCTGATTAACAAAAGATAATCAGGCTACGTAGATCTCTTAAAACTCTTGAAATACTTTATATTCGCGAAATCGTGTAAAATTTGAGCAATACAGAAATCTATTTGTTTGAAGATGCAAAACGTGTTATTAAGTCAAGAGTGGGAGACAAATTGAATCACGTTGTCAAGTATTTATTTCCGATGGATTTTGGTATATATAGCCGGAAAATTTACCAGTAATTATCAGCAAACCTTCTTCCAACTATCCTAAATAACTGAAAGTTGTCTTCTCAGTTTACTTCAAAATTTTGCAAACATTTAGCCATTTTGAAGATCCAGTAATCTGCGAAAATGAAGTTTATTGCTTGCTTAGCTTTTCTGGCTGGGAGCTTTGCTCTCGTTGAGGTAAGCTTTTCCAATACAAGTTTCACTATGAAGTATTTTTTCATAATTTAATATTTAGTTCCACACTGTAAATTTATAAAATTTATACGTCAATACTCAAGCCATTACAGTGACAAAACTAAATATCTAGCATATCTTGATAAAGTTTGCAAAATTATAATTTTTCATTGCAGATGGCATCAGTGCTATCTACAACGGCTGTTCCCCGGTCCAGAGACGGCAAGAAAGGGGACGGACCCAAGACGCAACCAGATATGATGTGTCTCGGGCAGAAGGTCAAGATGACTGCTGAACAAAATCAGACTATCCAACAGTGTGGACCAAAGGTGATGGAAAAACTGCGTGCTCAGAAAAATGCCACCGGTGGCGCTGAACAAGGAGAACGTAAACGCGAACAACGAGGAGAACATCATCAACGACCTCCAATGAAATTCCTTGCGGTACTAAATAAAATTTACGGACTCTTTCATATATTTAATATGGAATATTCCTTCCCTGCATGTAATTGAATAATGAATCTCCTATTTTATGAATTTGTTTGTAGTGCAAGAACGTTTGCATGGCCCAAGCTGTAGGACTGGTATGAACTTTTTAACATTATTAGTTAGCAAAATATTCGCGATCATGCCGAGCACAAAGTCTAGATGCAAGAGCAAATCTTTCTCAGAAACTGTTTACACGACTAATTTTAAAATATTCCGTAGTACGATGCTGCGGGACAACCTGTGTCGGATGAGATTGTTGCAACTGTCATCTCCAAACAATTCCCTGCTGAAGCTGCTCCCCAGCTCACTTATGATATTCAACAGTGTAATGCTAAGGCTGGTAAGTGCCTTGAATGTTACCGACACTGATGTGCAGTGCACTTATTCGTGCCAGCATTATTAATGAGGTTTAAACCTGAAATAATTTCAGGAAACTTGACCCTTGATGACTGCTCTACCTACAGAAATATTGTCAACTGCTACAACTTTGCCATCTTGCAGGTACAGTAATCAATAATTAACACACAGGAGATCGGCTACTATATTGTTCAAAAATCAGGAATTAATTTCTATTGCTTATGAATTATCAAAACCATAGGTTTGTGACAAGGATTTCATCTTGCCAATCTAATCTCGAGGAAGTTATCGGAAAGACTTAAAGCCCATTCTGGTATCATAAAAAAGGCAACTAAATTAATTTTTTTCATCTTTTAATCTCTGTTGTAACTGTAACGTTTCATCCTACACCTTCCTTCTTGAATCCGTGATTAAACTGATTTATTCGCGAATCCTGGGGCTGTTCATAGTCCATAACAAACCCTACAAACATGCATGAGATATTAGTATTGTACACTGATTTATGACAAGTGTCTG
Organism: Sminthurides aquaticus; assembly: GCA_906901655.1. NCBI lineage: Eukaryota > Metazoa > Arthropoda > Collembola > Symphypleona > Sminthurididae > Sminthurides > Sminthurides aquaticus. The sequence continues at coordinate 7,179,305 of CAJQTT010000010.1, forward strand.
AAAAATAACGCCAATACGCCATCGCATTACCCTCTTACATAAAATTACATTCAAACTGAATTAGAAAGCGTCGGATTGCGATTGTGAAGTCATCAAATTTTGTAAGGATGTATGATTTATATTGAAGCATAAAACGGAATTGCGGTCATCCAATGAATTACAAGGACGGTTTACCCATCTCCTGACCTCAGGCTCATGCTTTTCACGCTATCGAAAGCCCTGCAAGGATATACCGTGTAGTCCACGATAGCGTCGGTCTGTTTGAATGGTCTCGCGCGCTTCTTTCTACCTATCACATACTCCGATCCGTCCCGTCAGCCTATCGCAGCACAGCACCGCACATGTTCCACTCTCTCTCCTCTGCTGCGAGCGCGAGAAAAAGACGGATCTTTGCCTTTCTTCGATCATTACTCAGCTCACAAGCATCGGAGCGTTAAGCGGTTTGCATTGTTGCATAGCTTAAGTTTTTCTCTCTCTTTCATTTTAAGTTTCACGTCTATAGGTCAAATGATGCAGCCGCTGCAACGCCTGAGGTCAACTCAGTCAGAAAAAATGACCATTTTTACTATAAGCTTTGCAGCGTCCACAAAATTTGTCATACGGACTTGATTCTTAATACAACACAGAGACGCAAGTCTCAGCTATTCAGCAATGCAAAACTCATCTCGCTATGAGGACCCTGAGCTGAACAATGATCGATGGAAAGGGCCAAGATTTTGAGATTTCCTCGCCACCGACGTTACCGTGGACTATACGGTAATAATTAATGGTGGAAAGTTGTATGATACTGACATCCGAGACGTGTGTTATTCCTGAAGCAGTTTACATAATGTTTTTACATTATTCACACATTTCTCACGTGTCATTGCCATGAAATGTGTCAAAGTTTGGAAAAAATCTGATACTGGATTCAAGCTTGAGTTGATGAAGTTTTTGTTGTCCATCAATACATTTGGAGCAGAACGGAAAGGGGTGCCGCCACGCGAGAAGAACATTACTTCCGGTCATGTCGTGCCATGGAAAACCGACATGTATTTCAAGTTCATCCGGACAAACTTGCACTGCTGCAAACGGGCTGAAAACATGCGCATGAATTGAGCAAAACACATATAAAGAATCCGAATCTTTCTGGAACTTTGTATAGTATATTCAAAAAATATTGTATATATGTATTGTCAACTCCTCTAACAGAATTGGAGGATGTTCATTGAGAATTGACACATGATATTCAATAAACAGATGCCTCATGCCCATGCAAATCTAATCCGGCTTGCCAAAACTGTGGTCGTTTTAAAAGGTGACGATACTTCCCAAAAAGCTTCTAGCTTTAGTTGAAAAACGAACAATAAGGCGGACATGAAACAGCACCTTTTCGAGTGAAGGTTACGCTTGTTGAATAGTATCTCAACGTCATGCTTTAAAGTCCTGAAACTTGCATCGAAAGCCATTATTAAAACCTTTATTGAAAGTGAATTACATGGTTGTTTGACGGTTATCCTGAATTTGTTTCCTTGTTTCCAAAGTCTATGCAAACATGAATGACTGACATCTTCTTTAACTTTTCACCTTGTGCTGCAACCTGTGGCCAATTTAGCGGCGCATATATAAACAGAATCTTTCGAAGATGTTGCCGACATAATTTGAAGAGGAAAATTGGGGAGTGCATATACAACAATAATCAATCAAAAAACGTAGTTTTAAATTTTCAAAAGCCAGTGTTTTGTGTGCTATTATCATTTTTTAAACTGCATATTTCGCGAATTTGACCAAGATGTTGTCCCTAAATCTGAAACTCGCCCTGCTCTTCGTTGTCTGCAATATGTTTGTCCTTGTAGAGGTAAGTTTTTACGGGGTTTTAAAATATTGTCATCCAAACTTTCAATCAAATCCCGTCCTTATAAGCAAAAAGCTTCCAAAAGCTCCGAAAAATAGACTATAAACCATACTTTAACAAGAGGAAGGCTTGGAACCACAACCTGCATGTACATCAAGATTAGGAGGAAGAAAATATTAAATTACGTTAATTTAAATGAATGTTTTATTCCAGATGGCACCGAAAAACAGCAAGGAAAAGAAAGAGTGTGAGCACAAGCCTCATGGTCACGGTCCTCCTCCCTTTTCAGGAAAGTGTCTGGGAGAAGACTTGAAGTTTACGGAAGAGCAACTTATGAGCATCGAAGCTTGTCGCGAAAGTAATTTCGCAAAAATGAACATGACCGATGGAGCTAGGCCCATGAGACCCCCCATGAAAAAGATTACGGTATTTTGGCGAAAAACAGCATCTTGAAAATTGAAATAAGCTATGTGATTCCTTGATTGTTATAATCGGACTCTCGTTTTTTGGATTTGTAGTGTCATATGGCCTGTGTCACTCGATCTGTTGGACTGGTAAGGAAAACAAAATATTTGCCTTATATATATACCACACAGTAAATCTATGCAAAGTGTAAAAAACTTTGTTTAACATGGAGTTTTACTTTTTGTAGTTCGATGGGAAAGGAAAACCAGTATCGGAAGCAGATATAAAAACTGCAGTCATGGCCATTTTCCCTGAGAAAGCTCAAATGCCAATTATGGATGCTTTTAAGGATTGTGCTCAAAAGCATGGTAAGATAGTAACGGCACTGACTGACTGTGTGATATAGTTTCGTTTTAGTACTTAGTACAACTATTCACTCGGATGATCCGGATCAACAAACCCAATTAACAAATCAAAGACTTTGAGGGTGAAGAAGAATTAAAAAAACACTTGTTATGGCTATATTAATGTAGGCACAGGATTGGTCATGAAAGATGGAGACTGCTCCAGCTACCGGGACTTTATGAACTGCGTTAACTTCCCCTTGAGAACTGTAAGCATATTTGAGAGGCTAAATTTCGTTATCTTTATAATGTTATCTTCAAGGAAAAATATTCTCTTTAAAGAGAAACATGCTGTGAGGAGATTTATTTATTTTTCAGATGTGCGATCCTGAATACCTTCTCCTCTAAAGCCAATGAGTTAGAAAACGGTTTGAAGAATTCTCCGTACTGTGAAGAATTAAAGGTCTGAAAAAACTCAAAATGCCTCACGCCAACAACGGAGCATTATCTAACTTCAGACATTAACGCACTCACTTTTATTCGCTGCTGTCGAGAGCTCGGGGTTTGCCTAAAGCGCTCCGTGTGATAGAGAATACATACTTGTCATGATATTTTGATTGAATACAATTTTAATTAATCAACTTCCGCTGGTTGGTATCTCATGACGTCCACCTTGGAACGTTACCCGGCCGGCATGCGGCGCTGCAATTAAAGATTCATTAAATAAATTAAATGTGATGATATCACCACTATTGATTAATCCTTTAGGCCCTGGCTACTATTGTACCTTCCTCGTGAGGCGTGATAATCTCTTACCCTCTCTCTCTTTGAGGCTTTGATTAATTATGGAGAAAAGACTATCAATTTTTTCTCTGTATCCGTCATCTCCTCTCGTGATGTAATTGCATGACAAACGACTGGTTGCACTATCTTCCACGTATCATATATACTCGAAAGCATTGGTAATTTTTGATCATGTATTTAGATTATGAGTCCCCATGAAATAAAAATAAGAACGTTTATTTCCAGCTGCTATAACCGCTTCATGCTATTTAATTTAATTTTTCAAATACGAATATATACGCTTTGCAAGTTTTCGTTGCCAGACTGTTAACTTTGTCATGCTCCTTGTGCGTTCAGCTTTCTAGCCGCGTGTCCTAGCAACAAAATCCAAAACTCCTAAGAATCAAAATTGTGCAATATTAGACTCAGCTAGAAATGCATTCTTCTTATTCTTGGGGTACAATGAAACACTAACTAAAAGGCTGCAGACACAGAGTGAAAGTAAGAGCGCGACGGAGAAAGCAAACAAATACTTGAGGGAACAGAGATCGTCGTGTGGCACTCATCATCGTCATCACTCCTAAATACGAAATTACGGATTAGACGATTACACCATAATCAGTAAATAGCGGTGTGCGAAAACTGTGGGCGATTAGCGCAGCATAGATTATGGAAGTCAGCAGTTATTGGGAATAAAGTTGCTGCGTTTGGCATGAGCAAATACACAATAGCCAGATTTTTGCATCACCCCAGAAAAATTAACCATCAGAAGGCACAGACATTAAATTAATGATGATGTATGCACTTGGACATTTATTTTCTTGGCTCATGCAGTGAGTAAATATTATGTCACTATGCAAATTAAATTGTAACTTTTCCGTTGCAAACTAACAACAGACCGCGATTAAAGGGTAATCTTCTCGTAATCACTACATAGGGAAAAGTGTAGCTCCTGAGGTCATTTAGTTTGATTTAATTTAATAACACGTTACAACTTAGAATGAATCATGGAGGAAAATCACAGCCCACCCCAGTCAGTTTCCTTAAAACATATCCCCAAAATGAAATAGCCAAGCAAGAGGCAATGCAAACTGGATCAAGTACAATGAAAGCTGTTAAAGCGAAAACAATTTTCCTTCACGGACATGAACTAAAAAATGTGCACCACATTCCGACAAAAACGGAAAATCTAATGGGTAAATTATGCATATTTTACAGGATGTCAGGGCCATTGTGGTTAGAAAATTTGCGCTAAAGTTTGACAGAGTTTAAGCATCGCAATCCGAAAACAAGGGTCCTTGCGAGGTATAAAAGGAGCTAAAACTTGAGCAGACAACAACACTTGAAAAACTTGAATAGCTTCAATAAGGAGACAGCAGTAGCACTTTGCATAAATACTAAGTTTTTCCAAAGTTGCAACCAACGTACTCAAAATCAAAATGGCGAAGCTATTGGCTTTAATTTGCATCACCATCGTGGTCCTCTCTATAGCACTGACTGAATGCGGAAGTAAGTATATTAAATATAATCATACGAGAGTATTTCATACACGTATCAAGACAAATAGTTATACATCATATTTTCTAAAATCTTTGCTTCATTACAGGCAAGTTTACCCGGCTGTTATAAAGGGCAATGGATTGCCCGTTGCCTGTCTGGATCCCGCCTTGGAGTGTAAGTATATTCACATAAGGGTTACATTATTAACTTACATGCTTCTAGTTTGCCTTTTGCCAATATTTATTGCCTGCATCATCTCAATCAAAATAAGCACTTTACAAGACTTGATGGCTCAGGAAAGGAATGCAAAAGGCCTTACTATTTTTACCCAGATGCCATGCAACAACTCATGGATCTTACAAGCTGGGGGGTTGGATACCAGTTTACTGCTCCAGGGATTCCGATTGTAATATATACTGGAGATGTGGCGCACCCTGTGTCTAGTGACATGTAATATTGGGATGCGATTGAAGTTGGAGGTGCGCCCTTTATTACTACATTTTTCTTGGTTCCAATGCTTGACGACGACTTCCATTATTTCATCAAACACCAAATTACATGTGCGTATCTTCCATGGCATTTCCTGTTGCAGTTCTCTTCAAGTTGTATCATCTTCTTCTCCCTATTTCTTCATTTCCGTTTCAATCTTCTGTATACATATTTCAATACATTAGTATCCGACTCACACCCATCTTAGACCAAATTATTATGTTCAATAAAACCTTTGAAGAAAGATTACTAATATACTTTACATTTAGCTTCGCCTGTGGTCCCCCTCATTTCACCTTGCCCTTCATTTTGCTGTAGATTAGCAATGTAGTCATTAGTAATTATGTTAATTTATGATTTTAACAGTTAACGCATTCGTAAAAAGACACTCTGTGAAGACTATTTGTTCGAAGGTGTGAAAGAAGGAATTGTCTAAATCGCAAAGCATAGCAGTTTTCTCCATTATTTCCACGTCCAAGGTACCCTCCCATTCAAAATGTTAGATCCGATATGATGAAGATAAAAATTACGTGCACAGCTCAAATCGCGTTAACTCGTTGCCATCGCATCGAGAGGAAGACCTATAATAAGTACGGATTATTAGCTACGACCGCACTTCCGGGTTTACGCTAACAGAGATTGCTAGAAGCATGTTTCGCTTATTTGGTGATTCCTATCCTATACTTACTGCTCTTGTATGTACGAAACGAAAACCGCATGAAGAATTCTCTGAAGAAATCTGAGGCGATGCATAGGTACTGATTAATAGAAATTATGAATATTAGCTTATCATGTTATTTTCTAATGCCACATTTAATGATGTCTCTTCGTTCCGTTGAGGAGAGAAGATGTGACGCCCGAAGAAACGAATTGAACGAAGGTACTGACTATGCGTTAGAATACCAGGAATACTATCGACAGGGTTTTCAGTCAAGCTGCTGTCTGTTAGTATTACAATTATTTCACAAGCGCTTTCACAATCAAGCGATGGAATTTTTATGCTTAAGGTATAATCAGGTTCAATAGGTTGTGGTAACTATCATTAATTATCATTCCACAGAACTGGAGGAGACCATTGAGAGCTTTTGTATACCAAAAAGTGACTTAGCTAATAAATATATAGTGATTAAAGAAAATGAATGAGGCGATGAAGAGGTGTCACCTTTTTTGCAATATGAGGATTTAGGTAGAGAATTACAGCGCACGCAAGCCCTCACAATATTGGCATCACTTTCATCAGCGCTTGCCAGAGAAAAGTCAATGAAAGCGTCACAGGAGCTTTGAGAGAATTTCAGGCCGGTTGGTAAGATTCGTTGACAAACTCGCCTTTTATTTGTTTGCCCATTACTTTGTCCATTAACGAGAAAGTAATAGGAGCCATTATCGTAATGAAAAACAGTGGAGTATGGAGAGCATGTCATTTTTAATCGTATCATCGCAGGTAGTAATTCACTCATTGTGTTGTGATGTGTAGTATGATTGCATCGAACATTGCGTTCATTGAAACTAGTAAAAGTTGGTTACATGATGCTCTCAGTGACGTCATGTGCTAAGATAGTATCAAATAGCAGTTGATTCTCTCTTACCATGCTACTTGATATTCAGAAGACTGCAGCTCAAATAACGACTTGCGTTTATGAAAAGTTCAGCAGCGGTGTTATCCGTAATTGCTAATTACATTGGAGTGGCGGTGATTGCCGTTTCATGTTTAGAATGGTACAGTTTGACACTGCTTTATCGGTGATTTTCATCATGGGGTTTGCTGTATGGCCAACGAAGTCAGCAGAGAGCGACGTTGTATATCGACACGGCGAAGGGGAACTTGTTCTAAGATATACTAATTGCAGTGCTGACAGTGAGGAAACTTTTAAATTATTCCAGACATCTGCAGTTATTGTTCGGTGGAACTTGCGCAAAGACCCTGGCCGTGCCACTAATACTCAGTACCTTCGATTTTCAAATGCTTTGATGAACGAGCAGCTGCGCAGCATACGTTGCATCGACTATTTTTCAAGTCCGAGACCGATGAATTTCAACAGAAGCAAGAGACAAGTGTCAAATGAATTGCACCCACGTTTTTTGCTGAGAAAGACCAGAAAACCCGAAGATAATTTATCCAATGACCGTTTACCAAGGGAAATTCGGGTATCTGCTCCTCGTATACTGGCAAAAATACGACTTAAGCCTGCTGGAGCTGGTCTTGGGCTCGTCTTGGACGGCGGGTTATACAAGTATGCCTTGGATGCGTTCGCAAAGCTGAAAAACATTACAATTATTCCACTGATGTCCTCAGGTGGCGGCACTGGTTTACCGATTCCGAATACGACGCTTTGGAGTGGAGTTGTGGGCGACCTTGTGGACAAAACAGCGGATTTGGGTGTCGTTACTGCAATAACGTACTCGCGAAATCTCATTGTGGATTTTTCTTATCCGTTAGAATTTCAGGAAATGAAATTCGTTATCGGCAAACCACAAAGGATCTATACTTGGAAAACGATATTTTGGCCGTTTCAAAGAACATTTTGGTTAATGATAATTGTGTTTGCTGGGGGAGTTACGAGCGTTTTGGCGAAGATGCCTACCGAGAATTGGCATGCGTTTGGGATCTACGAGAGGACGGGATGGATCAACGGTTTCATTCTTACTTTTAAAGGGCTTGTGGAACAAACGGGACTAGCTCCAAGGAATGGTCAAGCACGTCAAGTCTACATTCTTTGGCTTCTTTTGACCCTTAACTTGAGTACAATGTACAAAAGTCGATTCTTTTCCCTACTTACGTTTCCCATTACAGATGATGCTCCAAGATCCTTTGAAAGTCTGGCCGCTTCGGACTACAAGATAGGATTACATTTCCTAGGTGGCGCTGCGTTTCATCTTCTCAAAACTTCAAGGAATCCTGCCCTTCAGAAGATTGTTCAGAAAAATCTCGAAATTATTCCAGGGCCGATCAAATGCTATCAAAATGCTGCGATTGTGAGAAAAAGTGCATGTATCGGTTGGAACGGTTTCATCGAATATGTTTTGGCTGCGAATTTTAGCGACAGGTTTGGAAATAATCCTTTCCTGGAATCCAAAGCACCGGCTTTTGTCTCTCCAATCGCTTTTTCCATGAGAAAAGGAAGCAGGTTACGAAAACCCGTTAGCGAATTTGTGCTCCGTGCCGTTGCCGGAGGACTTCAACAATATTGGACAGATTTTGACCTGAAAAAGGTCGGTCGAGAGGGTAACGAATGGCGGAAAGGGAAGAACATTCCTATTCAGTCAAATAATGAAACTGTGCCTAACAACGGGGATGGCGGACAAGGGATTTCCAAACTTTCATTAAATAATCTTATCGGATGCTTCGCAATTTGGGGTTTCGGAACTTTTTGTGCGATCCTTTCGGGGTTAATGGAAACTATTCCTGTTTATGGCAAATATTTCAAGTGGGGATTCGAGTACTTGAAAACTCGTAGGTTGTAGGCAGTCAATTGGGGTAACCAATTGGGATAAGCCATATTTTGTGGATCAAACTAATAATCAATAATTAATGACTCATCAAGTATTCTCTGCTTTGTTTTGCTCAAGTTAGTTCTCTTCATGACGAGAAGTAATAGCGGCTGTTGCTGGCTCGAATTTGGACACACCTGTATTCTGCAATACCTTTCCAATTCACAATACAGTATAAACCATCTTTTACAAACATTACAAAACTTGAGTATCCAATTGTTTAATCAATCCATCCACCCCTTTTACTGTCAATATGTTTCATTGTTCATACAAGCTTAAATATTACCAGTATTGCAGTTATAATCTGTTTGGTATGAAATTAATTATCTTGCTATATAAATCTACAGGTAGACCACCTACCAATTTACTTTGAAGGTAGGTTCATCCTCCGATCACGCAAACCAGCTGGATTCATATATATACTGTTCGAAATCGGCTAACAAGTAAACTCGAAGAGCATACATATCCTTTGTATTAAATAACTGACTCGGGCGTAGCGAGTAAATTTAAGCTGTCACAAACTTGTAAAATATATAAAGAGACCAGTCACGAGGTTAAAATGTGCGCCGTAATAGTTAGGCTTCAAGCTGAGAAAGCAAATGATAGTTATAGAAGATACATATAAAGGCACCTCGGCGCCTTGTGCAACTGAAGCTCCTAGCGACGCGGATTTGTTTCTAAAGGATGTAAAATATCATTTTGTTCCAGTTGTATAGGGACTGGAAATTATGAATTTGGTAGGATTAATATATGCAGTCGCTTGTGGCGCTGTGGTTTGCATAAAAAGTAGCGGCGCTTCAAACCCTAGCGGTAAAAATCATTTGCAACATCCAAACGAATTAACTTTTAACATACAGTCTTTTAGAAACAAAAATGGATTGAAGGATTCCATCAGTTTCCCTTACCGATATTCAGCTAGTTTTGACATCGTGAAGCTGGATCTGCAGACTTGGACGAGTGAAACAGGTTTAGAAACACATCGTATTCGAGCACCGCCAACAACAAATTGCAAACTGCCTCAGCAGATTCGGGTTTCTGTTCCTAGGATACCTTCGAGAATCAGGTTCAAGGAATCACATGATAGTATAGCAGCGCCCCCCAGCGGTGTTTACCTGGAAGGTGGCTTGTACAAAAATGCGTTGGAAGCATTTGCAGCTACAAGGAACTTTACCATAGTTGCCTATCCATCTACAGGGGGCGGTACAGGCTTACCGATACCAAATACGACGAGATGGAGCGGCATTGTAGGGGATTTGATGGATGACAAAGCTGATCTTGGGATAAACACGGCGATAACTTATTCAAGAAATCGTGTTGTGGATTTCAGCTATGCTGTAGAACTCCAGGAGATTGCGTTTGTTGTAACGAAACCTTCGAGAATATATACTTGGAAGACGATTCTTTGGCCGTTCGAGGCATCTTTATGGATCGTTTTGAGTATTTTCGCTACGTTTGTCCTCGTGGTTTTGTCTCGGATGCCAAAACAGGAATATGTTCGACAAGATACTTTTACATCCGATAATGTTGGAGCCGAGGAGAGTATTATGTACATTCTGAGAGGATTCCTTGAACAGAGCTGTGGGATTCAAAAGAACGGTTACGCACGCATCGTTTGTATTCTTTGGTTAATCTTAATGCTTAACGTTTCTACAATGTACAAAACCCGATTCTTTGAACTCTTAACATTTCCTATAACTGACCATGCCCCGAGAACGTTTGAAGAATTAGCGGATTCGGATTACACCTTCGGGCTTCACTTCATGGGTGGCGCTGCCTATCACCTAATAAAGACCTCAAGCAAACCTGCCCTGGTTCAAATGATGAAGAAAAATCTTGAGCGGATTAGTGGTCCGACAAAATGTTACGAGAATACAATCCGTCTTAAGAAATACTCGTGCACAGCATGGTTGGGCATAATCGAATACGTCATCGGTTCAAATTTCAGCGACAAGCATGGAAACGGTCCGTTTCTTGTATCGAAAGCACCAGCATTTGTTACACCGTTGGGGTTTTCTCTCCAGAAAGGTAGCCTGCTGGCTAGACCGTTGAATAGGTTTGTCCTTGGAGCTGCTAACGGTGGTTTGTTTCGTTTTTGGTTGGATTTAGATATCGATACGATGCGAATGGAGCGTAATAAACGGTGGAGGCGCGATAATATAACTGTCAACTTGTTTTTCAATGACAACGAAAACAGTAACGAAGATATTACAACTGTTTCTGAGTTGTCTTTAAACCATTTGTCAGGATGCTTTGCTGTATGGGTAGTAGGAATAATTGCAGCGATGGTGGCGGTATCTATTGAAATTGTTCTGGATGGATGTACCAAAGTGTACGGACATGTTGTGTAGATATATTATAACTCAACTACAGTATATCTTTAGTCAATAAACGGGTAACCGAATATGCAATGGGCGGAGCTTTATTAAAAAACCTTGGATTGATAGTATATGTAGAAGTTTAAGACTTCATAATAACAATTAATCCATGATTTAATACTAACTAGGAATGTTGTATGCTCTTATTTGCTATAAAAAGCAATTTCTCTTATCGCCCCGTAATCTGCAGAATTACTATACTGCTAAAACTCACTGGCTCATCAAACTATATGACTAAAACTCAATGGTTTGATGGGAATGATATGCAAAAAATGAGAGTTAGCCGGGATGCGAACGCGCGTCTTTCACCTCGACCCTCGCAAGCTCTAACCACTAAGTCACGGTAGTGTGAACAGTGTTTTCGTTCCAGTATTGTTCCACTCGCTAGTCTCGTCATTGTGTGCTTGTGCGCTGCTTTCCTTTCTCTTTTCCACTCTCTGCCTGCTGAGCGTCCTTGTGAGTGGAACGTATGTATTTCCATGTATGTGATGACTAATTGACTCTTAAATTATCTGTAACTCTGATATTAATTAACCAATATGGACGAAATTCATCTGGGATGGTCCTAAGTGTATTAACTACATATAATGAAAATTTAATGTAAATCCGTCAATCCGTTCGTGAGTTATCGTGCGCACAGACGGACCGACGGAAGGACGGACCGACGGACCGACGGACCGACGGACCGACGGACCGACGGACCGACGGACCGACGGACCGACGGACCGACGGACGTCACTCAACCCTGTATAGGAATGGCTCCGCCCATTAATAAAGGAAAATACATGTATTAACGGCTTTAATTAAAAGTTTCAAAAATAAATTCAAACGATAAATGCTTTGAATTATTTTTGGAGCACTCCTGGGAAAAACAAACAACCTTAATCATATTTTATCCAAATTTTCCAGCGCCCTCTTTGATTTCTAGCTGGCAATATTTAAGCTTAAATTCGCATTACACCAGTGCAGAACACTTTAGCTCTTCCACTCAGCTCAACGCGATCTCCAAGTAGCTCACAGCGCAAATCTCCTTGACGTACAGAAGCTTGCCGGGCATTCATAAGCCTTTCTCCAAGAACATCCGCCCAATATGGTGTCATAATAGTGTGAGCGATTCCACAAACAGGATCCTCGTTAACACCAAGCCATGGCGCAAAAACCCGAGAGTAGAAATGCGGAGCTTCTGCGGACTTTCTTTCACCATCCCCAGCTTCCATGGTAACGATGACAAGGCAGACGGGTTTCCCAGTTTCAGCAGTTTTTAATTTTTCAAAGTTCGGGGAGATCCTTTGGATTGTTTTCTCTGGGTTTTCATGCTCTCTTCGATGCAAGCGGACAAGGGCAATTTCTTCTTTGACGCAATATTGGAAATCCATTACGTCTTCCATTCCGTGAAAGCTATCTCCGAGTAAATCTCTAGAAAAGTCGCTAATCCAGCCATCTTGTTCCAGTTTCAAAGGCCGAACAACATTCGCTGGAAAATCCAGCGTGATGCGGTCCTCGGTTTCTAAACGAGCGTTGAGAATCCCGCGAAATTTTGACTTGAATTCAATTTTCTCCAATGGGAACTCAAGCGCAAACTTGACAGCTCTAGAAGTTGCCAATGTAGCATGGCCACATAACGGTACTTCGTGGGTAGGAGTGAACCAACGGACGGTTCGTTTGATGACTCTTGTATCCTGGTCATCTGCCGGATTCTCTAAGAGATCTTCAGTCGTCCATGCTCTTGACACAAATGCCGTCTCACTTAAATTCATCGTATTCGCAATCTTTTGCTTCAAATCATCAGGTATCTGGTCCTGTAAATCAAATCTACAAGATTTTAGAACTCTGAGAAAAATACTAAAAGGGCGACAACCATAATATTCCAAACTTTAACAGGGAGAGTTAAAAGATTGCTTTAAACAAACGAATAATTTAATTTGGCACCGAAAATATATAAAATGCTTACGTCTGTTTCCAAAAAGCAAACTGCTGCTGGGTTTCCCGTGTATCTTTGATTATCTCCGATTGTGAATGCTTCCACAATTGTATAATTAATCTCCATGATTGTGAATTGCTATTTCTTAATTGTTGCAAATCTTAGTAACAATAAAATCCGTTCGAAGTAATAGCTATAATTTTGCGAATACCCGGTACAGACACACTGATAGCACAGTCAAATAAAATACTATCATTAGCTGAGCTGAGCGTTCGTATGTGATGCGACTGCCTGAAGAAGATGAACTTGTGTACAAACTAAATCAATACATACCTTCTTGATTTGTTAGACTGGAAAATCATCAAGGACACGTTTTCATACTCCTGTTTTATTTATTGCAATATTATTCTACTATTTTACTATTTTACGACTTTAGAAAATAGAAACGGTACTTGTTTAGCAATGTTGTCGTGAGGTTTAATATGAGGCTGAATATTCACTGGAGACGCCAAGATGACGGAAATAAATCAAAAGAGGTAAGCCATGTGCGATTGCGATCAAAAGGCTTCTTTGCAGTTTAAAAAACAGAGCTCCTTTGATAAACTTTAGAGGGAAAATTCATATGATATAGTGGATTAATTTCTATTCTGAATGAGATTCGGGTGGCTTTTTATTCACTCAGCCAATGAGACTTGCACAACTCATCAACAATAATATTTGAAAAGTTGCATAATCACATTCAATTGAATTCAATTAAACTCTTAATATTCCTTTACAGAATATCTTTGCCCTCCCGCTCATTTCTACGCGCTCACCAACCACCTTGCATCGTAAATCTCCTTTACGCTTGGACGCTTGCCTAGCATACAGCAGCGTTTCTCCGAGTATTTCCGTCCAGTAAGGGGTGAGAATGGCGTGAGCCATTCCAGTAACAGGGTCTTCGGGAATGCCAAACCAGGGAACAAAAACCCGGGAGTAAAAATGTGGAGATTCTCCAGACTGTCTGTCACGAGATTCGATTGTAACGATGGCAAGTGCCACAGTTACTCCAGTTTCAGCTCCTTTTAATTTCTCGAAATCCGGAGATACTCTATGAATTGTTGTCTCCGGATCTTCGTTGTCTCTTTGCTTTAAACGAACAAGCACAGTAGTTTCCTTTGCACAATTCTGGAAATCGCTTACATCCTCAATACCGTTAAAGTCATCTCCGAGTAAATCCCGAGCAAAGTTGTCGATCCATGCATCTTGCTCTAGTGTCAACTGTTGGAGGGTGTTGGCTGGAAAATCTAGGGTGAATCGGTCTTCAGATTCGACGCTAGCGCTGAGAATCCCGCGGAATTTTGATTCGAATTCAATCTTTTCTACCCCTCCACCCAGGGCATTTCTTAAAGCACGAGCGCTTGCCAAAGTAGCGTGACCACATAGCGGTACTTCGTTCTTTGGTGTGAACCAACGGAGGGTTCGTCGAATGACTTTGGAGTCTTGGTCATCCCCTAAATTTCCAGACAAATCTTCAGCATTCCATGCTTTTGACACAAATGCCGTCTCACTCAAGTTCATCGTATTCGCAATCTTTTGTTTCACATCGTCAGGTATTTGATTCTAATGAATAAAGGCATGCAATAAAATAATTTTATACTTTACCAGGTGCTTATTAAAATTCAGGAATACAAATTGCTCAGCAGAGGAGCTTGTATGATAATTTCTTTTTCTTTTGATTTGTAACAACCAAATCAAAAGAATAAAGGATATTTATAATTTATATATTCACATAGTTTTAACTTACATCAGTTTCAAGAAAAACAACCGCAGCTGGATTACCGGTGAAACCTTGATTATCTCCAATTGTAAATGCTTCTACAACCGCGTAGTTTACTTCCATGGCTGTATTTTTTAGATTTAGATTCAAAAACTGTTTGCTAAAATTTGACTTCAAGTGTAACTTTCGTCTATGGCAGCGTTCCAAAATGATCTGAACCTCGCGGCTTTTGTATGAAAATATTGGCTATGCACTCGGAGGAGATTCGTATCCTTGTTCGGTCTGACGGAAGGATGTAATATACGGATTTGAAAATTGCAGATCAAGAAAGGGCAAGCTTAAGATCATTGATTCAACATCCAGTTATCTCAGCTCTCCGACTGATTGATGGGACATTGGGTTGCCTGTCAGACTTACAGAAGGAGATAAAACAGTCCGCAGTCCTAATGTTTATGGCATTCCGCGAGAGAATATTAGTATGGAAATATTCTGTCCTACACGGCTAATCCTTTAAGAGTGACTTCATTTAGAGCATTCTTTTTAGCTTTTGAGAGAAAACGGGATTGACAAAAATGGAATAGCTTGTGTTTGACTGCATAACTTCGCTGTTGACCTTGAATTTGCTTATTTCTAGGTTTACACAGTTGATCAAATCAATGAGCCAAGCTGTCTCAAAGCCAGAAGTGTATGTGCCATGTAAAATATTCCAGCAAACAAGATGAGAGAGAAGCAGTCATCCTCACATAATCTTGGCCGAATCTCTACGGGTTACACTAAACTATAAAGCAAAGGTCAGCGGTCTGCGTTGCATTCTTACTTGTTTCTCTGCGTATTTACAATATGATGATCAGCGAACAAAACCGTATCTACATCTCTAACCATTAAAAAATCTGTCAGGGTTTTGTAACGACTAACGGCACTAAAATTTAATGACTATTTGATCTTAATTACTTCAAACCTTGTTCTGCAGTACTAAAAAACCAATTAAAATTACTCTAAGAGGTACATGCACATTAACAGACCCATCCCACTCAACATGTAATGACATTGCACTGGTTCCCATTATTCTAAAAAAAATGTAACTAAAAAAATATACTACACAGATTTTAATATATCTTAAATGTGATTGACATTCGTAATCAAAGTAATAGCTGAAGAATCTCGAAAATTCTAACTAAAAATTCCAGATGCTAATTAAGCTTCTACTGCGCCATAGTTTAGACTGGAAGCAATGGTTGATAATTTTTACATTAAACCAAGGATAGCTAATGTTAACATGTAGAATATTAAAATTCTAAACCGAACATGTAAAATCTTGTCATGAGCTTCCGCGCTGGAACTGCAATTACCCGCACTGCGTGAAGAATATTAAATATGTTAATGATTTTTATTAACGAGCTCTCCGTTTGTATAAAAATGGGGAAACTTGCCGCAATCCCCATCAGTTTGCCTTCTCCTCCAATCCAGCAATTAAGAACCTGGTTTTGAAGACTAATTGTTTCCACCAGGATTTTGCTTCGCCGTTTTGAAAATAGTCTCTTCGACATGAAGACTGTTTTAATCTTAGCAAGCGTACTTGCATACGCTTCCGCACGTAAGGCGAAAAAATAAAAAAAATTCTGTAGCCAAGATTTTGATGTAGAAATTCGTTTTGTTTCATATAATGTTCCAATTTAAATTAAATTCTGAATCAACTTTCAGGGGTCAACTATAATTCCTACCTCAACGGAGGATACAGGCCACAAAATATCGTTGCAAACCAAGAGTCCAACGCTATCGGAGGAGCAGGCTCAACTGTTGTTGCCAGCGGAACTTCCAATGCTGAAGGTCAACGCTGTAAGTTTTTGGAAGCCAAAATTATTCATGTTTTCTAATGGTCCGGTTTTCAGAGTTAAGTTTAATTTCCAAAACTTGTGCAGTTAAACGTGAGCCTCAATACTACTATGGAGGATACCCATCGTACCCATCTTACGGAGGATATGGAGGGTACAACCCACAATCCGTTAGCGCTAACCAGAATTCTAACGCTGTCGGAGGTGCCGGTTCTACCGTTGTTTCTAGTGGAACCGCCAACGCCGGAGGACAACGCTGTATGTTATCAAAGCTAATTTTGTAGCGTTTTCGAATGTTCCACTTTCAAACCTGACCGTTAATTTTATGTATTTGTACAGACAAGCGTGAACCCCAATATTATGGATCTGGATATGGATACCCATATTCATACGCACCTTACGGAGGATATGGAGGTTACAGCCCACAATCCGTTGGCGCTAACCAGAACTCGAACGCTGTCGGAGGAGCCGGTTCAAACGTCGTAGCCAGTGGAACCGCTAACGCGGGAGGACAACGCTGTAAGCTATAACTAAGATCTACGGGAGTAATATAGATTGTACGGCGAAATAATTAGATAATCAAAAAACCTTTCAGACAAGCGTGAGCCCCAATATTATGGAACTGGATACCCGTATTCATACGCACCTTACGGAGGATATGGAGGTTACAATCCACAATCCGTTAGCGCTAACCAGAACTCGAACGCTGTCGGAGGCGCTGGCTCTAACGTCGTTGCCAGTGGAACCGCTAACGCCGGTGGACAACGCTGTAAGTTTGAACTAATACTATCGAATTGACATGAATTACAAATAAACGGCAAAACAATTAATCACCGATAACTTTTCAGTCAAGCGTGAACCACAATACTACCCCTACCAACCCTACGGAGGCTACGGAGGATACAGGCCTCAAAATGTTAATGCTAACCAAGCGTCCAACGCTGTCGGAGGAGCTGGTTCCACCGTCGTTGCCACCGGAACTGCTAACGCCGCCGGAATTCGTGGTAACCTAACATCTAAAATGAAATAAACCCAATGGGAATCAATCAATCCAGAATTAATCGAAACAACTGGTATTTTTCAGTCAAACGTGAACCACAATACTACCCATACCCACCCTACGGAGGCTACTACGGAGGATACAGACCTCAGACGGTTACCGCTAACCAAGCATCCAACGCTGTCGGAGGAGCTGGTTCCACCGTCGTTGCTTCTGGAACATCCAATGCTGGCGCGGAACGCGGTTAGTTATTGCAGATCAATATCTTAACCCGAAGCAAATTCAAAAGGTGTGCCGCCCATCCTTCAACAATGCACTTGACTTGAATATATTTACTGTTTGATTTCTAGTTTAAGGCTATCGATCGGATCCCCGCCCACAATCTCTTCAGGACGACAACGTGCTACCGAAAATGATGACTGACGCTCTAATAACTGTTGAACAACCATATAGTCCCTTCTTCTTCAATTTCTGAATCCAACCCTTTAATCAACCTTTTCCCCGCAAAATTTGACGGTTTTCCTTCTGAAATCCACCTTCTGTGTACGCCCTCCTGTTCTCATCAATAAAATTAATTGCACTTCAGATATTTAGCTGCAGCTCAAGAATTTTAACCTTCGTTTATAACCCATTCACCCATCTATCCGTCATTCATACCGTAAAAGCAACACCATGCCTTGGTGGAGTACCAGTATATACACGCACACGGATCCATATCTCCACCCTTGTATGAAAGCTTGATAAATTTTTCAAAAGCGCTAATTGGACCCCCTCACAAATCAATTATACAGAGTAAACTGAATGAATCATTTTGCTGGAAGTAACGTGTGCTGCAGTCAAGTACTGATGGAATCACGTGACTCCATTGACTCCACTTAACAGTTAGCTGAGCTTGAACTCCTATAAGGCAGAGGGCAGCAGCAGGATTATAATCACAAACCAATAAAAATGATGGATAGGTGTTGACTAGCAGGTGCACGAATGGACAGTGAATAACGCTCCAACGAATGGGCGTGTTTCAAAAAATATGCAAATATTTTATTAACCACAGTAATGTCAAGCCGGGTTTTGTAGACATTACAGTCACCGCCTTTGACCCACAGCTCCTGTGAAAATTGGAGTTCGTCACGTTGAAATGATGGATGAAGCGCTACGTTCTGCTGTTCGTACTTGAAGGCTCGTCAATAATCCTTGGGACTTAGAACCCGTAGTACTCAAGGGCAGCAAGATGGCTGTACCTTTATCGAAGGCGGGGGTTGCCAGTAGATGATTGAAATTGTGGTGGAAATTTAAATAAATATTAAGAGAAAGAAGGTAGTGGTTAGCGATTAATGGCGAGTGGTATTTGCGTGTTGCATGTATCCGTTCATCAAACATTCGAAGAATGCTGTAGAGTCGCCTTTAACTGTGCTGTTGTCGCTTCTTGCAAAACCTGTAATTAAAACATACGTTGCCGGTTAGTGCTAAAAATGTCTTTGCTCAACATGTTATGTTTTGTCGTAACTTGCGCAACGTTTGGAGGTTGTCTGGATAGCAAAGAGATTCGCGGGTTCCAAAGTAAAACCGACGGAATCAAGCTTGACACACAGAGTTTGCATTGTACAACTGCAGCAAAGGAATTGCCATATTCATTACCAACGAAGCTCCGATTTTCCATTCCTCAAATTCCTTCAAGAATACGACTCAATGGAATACAAGGGCAAGCCCAGCAAGGATTTGCCCTTCAACGAGGCATGTACAAATACGTTTTGGAAGCCTTTGCTCGTGCATGGAACGTCAGTGTTATTCCAGTTCCGTCCACAGGGGGCGGCACAGGCTTACCTATTGCAAACTCTACGAGATGGAGCGGTGTTGTTGGAGATGTGCTTGAAGACAAAGCCGACGTTGGTATCATAACAGCCATTACGTATTCAAGAAAATCGGTGGTCGATTTCACTTACCCGCTGGAATTCCAAGAGATGGTGTTTGTCGTCTCAAATCCCAGCAGGGTCTACGCCTGGAAGATAATATTTTGGCCGTTTCTACGAACTTTCTGGCTTATAATCGGAGCTTCTGCCATGTTCGTCATCATCACTTTGTCTCGCATGCCGGAGACCATCAGGACGGGGGTTATGATTGGACCAGGGAGAAGTTTCATGATCGCTTTCAAGGGATTTGCGGAACAAGGATTTACACCTCCGAGAAACGGCTACGCCCGTATTGTAATTGTTCTCTGGTTAATTTTAACGCTGAATCTATGTGTCATGTATAAAAGTCGCTTTTTTGAGCTTCTCACGTTCCCTATGGTGGAGGACGTCCCGCGTACATTCGAACAGCTAGCGGATTCCAAGTACGCCTACGGATTAAACTTCCTAGGGGGCGCTGCATACCACCTAATTAGCACATCCAAGAACCCTGCACTTGTCAAGATTGTAAGAAAAAAGCTAGAACGTATTCCTGGGACTGCCTGCTACGAAAATGTAATAAAATTAAGAAGGCATTCATGCATTGGATGGATAGGTAGCATTGAGTACGCCATTAACACGAATTTCAGCGATAAATATGGGCATGGTCCGTTGCTCTTATCCAAAACACCAGCATTTGTAACTCCAATAGCGGTTTCTGTGAGAAAAGGTAGTCCGTTATCCAGGCCTTTAAATTCATTTGTATTAGGCGCTAATACAGGGGGGTTGTTCCGGTTTTGGAAAAACAAGGATTATGATCAGGTACGAATGGAGGGAAATAAATGGCGGAGGACTGCCAATATTAGCTCGTCATTGACGTTTGACGAGAGTGCGCTCCAAGTAAATAACGTATCTCCATTATCCATTGCTCACCTCAAAGGGTGTTTTTTCCTACTGATTGCAGGCTTATCTGTCGCGCTAGCGTCCGTTTTTTCAGAGTGTATTATTGCGGCACATGTACAGATATATGTGCGCATGTAGATAGCCATATTCAATGCAACATGGGCAACTAGTCTAGGTAATAATAGGTACATTCATTGTAAAGCTAGCACTGTTTGTCTTCTTCATTCAAATCAATAATCAATAATTATTTGTGATGAATCAAGAATATATTAAAAGGTAATTTTAATTGACCTAATGAAACGTTTAATTATTTATCCTCACGTGTTTGTACAGGCGAATTCTAATGAAAACATTAACCGTTTTATCAGACTATCAGACATCATGTGGAATGTCACGCCCTCATCAATTCCATGCAGTAAAGGAATAGGACTTCGCATGCTGCAGCAATGGATTAAGGACGTAATAGAGGTTAGTTAATTGGTATCAATTAGTCCAGACACAGCTAAATTAGTAACAAACCATCAAAAAAAATTAAAGGCATGCTGCGCATAGCTACTTGTTTGTAATCAATCATTGTGAAAGCTGCTGCTCACGTTATTGACTTACCGTAAAGGAACAGGCAGAAATAGGATCTGCTCCTACAAGTTAGCGACAACCGCCCCGCAGGTTGAAATTCTCTTAAACATAATAAATATTTATATATATATACTCCTCCTCTATACAGTAATGATACAGGAGTAATCATACGTTTCTTTTTCACATGCATTTTGTTGCTCATCCTACAATGTACATAAGATATTTGACCGTATATGTTGCAATACCGTAAAGTCGGGAATATAGTCCACCTTGAAGTAGTTCCATAATTTGAATTTCGGCCCAAAAATATTTCCATCCTTGAATATATGACAGCCTCAAAGTTAGCCATGCACATTTTCACTCTCTAGTTTAGTTCTCGTTATTGGCTTATGCGAAAGAAAATGGAAAGCTACAGGCAGCTGAACATTTCCGAATTGACGAGATGAATATTCGGAACAGGCGCAAGAGGGAGTAAGAGATAACCATTTATCTATATATCACCAACTTTGGCGACGACTTTGATGGATTTGAAGATGACTGACTTTTTAAACCTAATTCTGTGTCTAACTTTTTTGTAGGTTTCGCATGATGGGTGTGCATAGGATATTAATGTCATCAGTGTTTATGCCAGACTGTACCCGGGGCTAGATCCTATGTCGAGCACAAGTTTGGCATAAATTTTATGACGCTACCTGTTTAGACTCTAGCACAAACATGCCTGACTGTACACAACTCACTATGCAAAAATTATGCAGGGTTGTTATGCCGTTGTTATGCTGGGCTTTATTCGGGGCTTAAGATCCTATGTTAAAAGCATATTCATTATAGAATCTTAATGGCCATTAAGATCATATGTACGCCCATCATGCGCAATCCTACCAACTTTTCAATTCATTGAGGAATTCAAATTTATAAATTCGAATATTGTCCACCCTTAAACATAATTCCACCTCGACTATAATTCGAAATTTTTTTTCCTAAAAACAGTATAGTCCTGGCTTATAATCGCGACTTTACGGTACTAATTTTGATGCTATTGGAGATAATTGTGTTAGAACGAAGCTTAATAGCCTATGTTGAGCAATATAGTAATTCCGGTGATTGCTATGTTGCTTCCATGTTTCCAACCGGAAATCCCCGTAAACAATAAGTAAATTTGTCACCACTTGTTTTGATTAACTGTTATTCATTCATGTCATTCGTCTTCCCCTACTGAGAAAGAGGGAAATAGTGTGTGCCCTCATTGTGGGCGAGTCGGGAGAATTGTAAATTAAGGAAGAGAGAGAAAGATAGGACGAAAAGATTGACTAATGAAATTGCGGTTTAGGTCATGTCTTATCGTTGTTGTTTGTGGTTCCTGAATGTTATAGTGGTGGTGGTAAATGATGCAATCTAATTAATAAACCCTCAGATTGGATTAATAGTTACAAACTTGGACAACTAATGTTCTACAGCTAGTATATTTCTGTAACGCTGCTGAAGGAATGGTAAAAGTGTGTGCAAATTTTACAAGGAGGTCAGAGTAACTCCTAGGTTGTAATAAAAGCGACGACAATTGGCAATGATGGTGATGAAATTGTTTTTTATCAAAAGCGATTTAACAGCGCTCACCTTACTTGTTGCTTTTGTGGATACTACAGAGGCATTCCCAGTGAAAAAAGAATCCTGTGTAATTAAGCTGGGGACATTGAATGTAGTTCAGCATTGGACAGTAGCCCAAAATCTGCTTCAGGAATCCATGGGCGAAATTCCTGAAAAATACCACATTGGTAAAACGTTTCATCTGGATATCCAAACAGCAGGAAAACCGCAGGAACACTCACGCCATCCGGCGATCAGAGTTTCCGTTCCACACGTCCACACATACCGTCACGGATTCGAATAAAAGAATCTCAGGATCAGTTAACAGGAGTAACACAGCGTTTTGAATTGCAAGGTGGCATGTACAAGTACTTTTTAGAAGCTTTCGCTCATGCACGGAACGTCAGTATTGTTACAGTTCCGTCCACCGGGGGCGGCACAGGCTTGCCCATTGGAAATTCTTCTAGGTGGAGCGGTGTCGTTGGAGATGTGCTTGAAGACAAAGCTGATGTTGGTATCATAACAGCCATTACGTATTCCAGAAAAGCTGTGGTTGACTTCACATACCCGGTGGAATTCCAAGAGATGGTGTTTATCGTCTCAAATCCTGCAAGAGTGTTTACCTGGAAGACCGTATTTTGGCCGTTTCTTCAATCTTTCTGGATTGTAATCGGAGCTTCTGCCATCTTTGTCACCATTGCTTTGTCCCAAATGCCTGAGACTGGCGTTACATCGGGTGGGATGAGGATCGGACTGGAAAAAAGTTTCATGTTCGTTTTCACAGGGCTTGTAGAACAAGGATTTATGATACCAAGCAACGGTTATGCCCGTATCGTGTGCATTCTCTGGTTAACTTTAATGTTGAACCTATGCATAATGTACAAAAGTCGATTCTTTGAGCTTCTTACCTTCCCTATAAAAGAGAAAGCTCCAGATACGTTCGAACAACTTGCGGATTCCGACTATACTTATGGGTTACACTTCCTAGGTGGCGCTGCGTATCACTTAATTAAAACCTCTAAGAACCCTTCACTAGTGAAGATAGTTAAGAAAAAGTTAGAACGTGTTTCCGGGCAGACAAAATGTTACGAAAATGTACTCAATCTAAAAAAGTATGCTTGCATCGGATGGGGAGGTAGCATCGAATACGTTGTGAACACAAACTTCAGCAATAAATACGGAAATGGACCGTTCCTCGTTTCCAAAACATCCGCCTTTGTTGTACCGTTAGCGATTTCCATGAGGAAGAGTAGTCCATTAACTCGTCCATTGAATTCTTTCGTTTTAAGTGCCGATGCCGGCGGTTTGTTCCAGTTTTGGACCAGCATGGACATTGATCGAGTAAGAGTAGAAGAGAATGCATTGAGAAGAGATAGCGGTAGCACTAGCTCAACCTCAGGTTTTAATGGAGCTGAGGCCGAGGCAAAGGTTTTGCAATTATCCATTGCTCATCTGACAGGATGTTTTACCCTTTGGATTGTAGGGATATTGGCGGCACTGGTTTCGGTTATTACTGAATGTATTGTTAAAGGGATAAGCACAGGCGCTGGAAGGAAAGGGTTTCTGTTTATGAAATCGGTTGTGCATTTTTCACTGCCCGAAATTAAGTGAGTATAGTGTCTAATTTTTACCTGTTGTCAATGAATAAAGCCAATGATAAATGGTTTATAAAGCTAGTTAGAAGTACATGTGGCTCATTACTTATAGCTGCAGTAACGTAAATTAAGAAGAATGCCAGTGCGAGAGTGGAGGCTGATCAATTTGATATTAACATTGATGTGTGATTTAATGCTAACAGCATTATTGCCAGGCTTGTTACGACTCCGGAGTCGACGACTCCACGATTCTGGCGAGGCCTGCGACTCAGCGACTCAAGGCGATTCCAAGCGACTCTCGACTCACCACGACTCACCCAAGATTTCGACTCAGTCGACTCTGGCATTGAGTCGACTCAGACCCCTCATCACTGATCCGGGTTGCTTATGGAAATTTGTTATAACAGAAATGTGTACTGGTACATTTGACAGCCATTTCGAAATTTTAATCAACAATTATTTCAATTAAAAACAATTCAATACACAACTAAAATCGTAGGGAAGCAAGTAGTAGAAATTAGTGCACTTTGTTGAAGCAGCAAGAAATAACTGAAGCTTTAGGCTGAGGTGGACATGGATCGCATGAAAAATACTAATTGAAATAAACATTATATTTTAATTAATTATAATGAAGATTGTTGGTAAGAGCAAGTCTGGTTATATTGAAGCAGCAAGAAATAACTATAGCTTTAGGCCGAGGTTGACATATAGAATAGATCACATGAAAAATGGTAATTAAATTAATCATTATAGCCAACATATGATCACTGATGAATCATCAGTGATGAATCCTACTAAATTTTAATTGCCACAGGAAGAGATTTAATTTTAAATGTTAGTTTTTAATTGTGTCCAAGAAAATAATTTAACTGCAGATTTTAATTTCAATACCATTATATTTAAATTAATTTTAATTAGGAGTGTTAGTAAGAGCAAGATTAGTTTTATTGAAGCAGCGAGAAATAACGGCAGCGAGAAATAACGGCAGCTTTAGACACGTAGACGGTCGACATGATGAAAAATGGTAATTAAATTATCCATGACGTGTTAATCAATTTTAATGACGATTGTAGGTCAGGTTAAGCCTAGTTTTACTCAAGACGTAAGAAATAACTGTAGCTTTAGGCTAAGGTTGACATATAGATCACATGAAAAATGGTAATTTAATTAATCATTATAGCCAACATATGATCACTGATGAATCCTACTAAATTTTAATTGCCACAGGAAGAGATTTAATTTTAATTGTCAGTTTTTAATTGTGTCCAAAAAAATAATTTAATTGCAGCTTTTAATTTTAAATTAATCAGTATAGGCAACATATCATCAGTGAGCATAGTTGTATCCACCTGGAGCAGACTTGAGCTGAGTCGAGTGTCGAGTCGGACGAAACTCGACTCAGGGATTAGTACGGACAACCTCCGCTTGGAGCAGCTAAAACTTGCTCGTCCCCCGGAGTCGTGGAGTCGCCGACTCCGGAGTCGTAACAAGCCTGTATCTTACACATCCGATCCATTTAATTCCATATCGTTATTTGGAGGCTTAGCTCCAACAGTATATGCATTCCGAAACGAATTCCTGCAGCATTTGTACGACGAATCAATACAAACGACAACGGCAAGAGATACACGGAATACAGCTAAACACTAATCAATCATTCACATGAACCATCTACTTTACACACGTGCTACTTGCGTCCCGTGTCCATCATAATCGGGTACGAAGCTTCGGAGCTTGAAGCAATGCAGTACTCGGCAAGCGGATGTGGGTGGGATTACGTAAATTGTCTCAAGATAGGACAAAAGCATCATTTAGCTTCGACTCTCAAGTTTCCCTACATACCTGTTTTTCTTCTGAATTGCTATGTTTGAGTACACTCTAAATGTTACCTCTGGGGTGGTCTTACGGCGTCCGGGCCTCTTGACCTGAATGCAGGATTTCATAACGAATTACCTATCGGACCTATTGTGTTTGGTGCATTTTTAATGAATTGACAGTTGGCAAGACAGGAAGCACAGTGCCTCGGCCTCACTCACGTGTAAGGCTTGTAGATATTCAAGCGATGCAAATACAGAATAGTATTTTGTAAATATTGATAGTAATTAGGAATTAAAAGCTTGAAGACGTATCAGTAATTGCAATCAACACGGGCGTGGTCTGGTGGACGAGATACTTGCCAAGCACTATTAGTAATTAATCCATTGATTAGTCATAATGGATGAAGTAGCGTTTAATGGCATTGCAGCTTTCCGGATTTGAATTCGTTTCCAAACTGTATATTTGATGAACAGCCAAGAGTATGACTGGAAGCCACTGTATACAGCAATAAATATTCAAACCCACAAACTTAAATTAACACGAACCAGTTAAAGAAGCTTTAAAAGGTTACGCCATTGTTATGATTTTATTCGAAGCAATGACAGGGATAGAAATAGAGCTAGCTTCAAGAAATAGTTTTTTTGTGATATTCTGCTCAGTGATTGTAAGCACTGGATCGGCGCTTGCTTTGCCAGCTGAGTACTTGCGGGATTCAACGAGACTGAAGTCAGAGGAGAGCCTAGAGTCTTTTCTAGTTAAAGTGCAGTGTCCTGCAACGATTTGGACTGAGGAACATAAACGAAAATTAGTGGCACCACTTTTGGAGGAAGCTCCGAGCAAGCGTTTTCTAATTGATTTCAAATCCAAAAACGCCCTTGAAACAAACGCTGTCCTACTATTTTCAGAATTCGGTGCTACATTTACAGCTTTTGGGGCTACAAATGCTATTTTTCCCACTACGTTAGAATTGAGACAGACTAACGAAAAAATTCGCGAGAACCGCAGGCAGTATAGAGTCGCACCAAAAGTTCGCGTTTCCATACCAAAAATCCCGGGAAGGATACGTGTTCAAGGAGAATACCCGAATTTGATATTTAGTGGTGGGTTGTTCAAGTATCCGTTGGAAGCGTTTGCGAAGCTTTGGAACACAACTCTAGTTCCGGTACCTGCTTCAGGTGGCGGCACCGGTTTAAAGAACAAGACTACTGGTGCATGGAGTGGAGTTGTGGGCGACGTTTTAAACGGTATCGCTGATGTTGGGATTGTTACTGCAATAACGTATCAACGGAAAATGGCCGTCGACTTCTCCTCCCCGTTTGAATTCCAGGAAATGTCTTTCGTGATCGGAAAACCGGAACGAATTTTTACATGGAAGACCATCTTCTGGCCCTTCGAACGATCCTTTTGGGGAATCATCGGCGTTTCTTCGGCGGTTGTTGTCATCATTCTTGGGAGGCTACCCCTGGGTTTGAACTCTCCCAGAGTAAAAGGGATGGGCATTGCGAGGGGCCTCAGGATGACAGCACAGATGATTCTGGAACAAAACTGCAAGATTCCTGGAAATAGTTACATCCGGGTCATCTGCATACTGTGGCTCCTCCTAGCTTTAAATATTTGCACCATGTACAAGAGTAGATTTTTTACCTTGCTAACGATACCCTTGAGCGAAGATGTTCCCAGGACTTTCGAAGGACTCGCTGCATCCGACTATCAAACGGGGCTACATTTCCTAGGTGGCGCTGCTTCCCATCTCCTCCGGACCTCCAAGAACCCTGCACTTGCATCGATTGTAAATCGAGGATTGGAAAATTTACCTGGGAAAACCACATGCTACGAGAAGGCTGTTAATACGTCTCATTATGCCTGCATTGGCTGGCTGGGTACTATTGCTCCAGCAATCAGTAGCAATTTTAGTGACCAATATGGAAACAGTCCGCTGTTGATATCTCGAACACCTGCCTTTGTTACAACCATAGCATTTTCTGTTCAGAAAGGCAATCCGCTTCAGTTTTCGCTAAACGATTTATGTCTTCAAAGTAACGCTGCGGGCTTAGTGGGATATTGGACACAACGGGATCTGGATGTTCTCAGGGCTGAAGCTAATCAGTGGAGAAAAAGTTTGAGGGCAGAGGAGTTGACCGTCCAGGTGGAGGAGGAGATTACTGTGGAAGAATCCTTGCGCCTGACTGTAAAGCATTTGCTGGGCGTTTTTGCACTCTGGATTTGTGGCATAGTCTTCTCAGTTTGTGGTGGGATCTTTGAACGGCTGATTTCCTATAAAATTACTCGAACTCGAACGATCTAATTAAGTTCAGCAAGGATGGATTGCTCCTGGAATACCTTCCCTGATTCTTCATTATGACAACGAGAATATCGATGGTGGTGAAGCAGATGTTAATTTATTTCAATCATTCATGCATAAACTTTAAGGGTAGTTGCTGTAGCTCACGCTGTTGGTTTAGAGAGTGTGTAAAAACGGCAGTACTGACACACTAGTCTTCGATTTATAACAAACTTACATTTACATACCTTTCTGGCTCCCATGTACCTGTATGTCAGTGTCAGTAATGCTTCATAATATTCCATATTGCAATGCTTCATGCTGATTATATACTGCATGCATATCTTTAAATTTTCATAATTACTAGTATTAAATGGGAATGGGACATATACTAAATGGGGCGATAATTACTTTATTTACTAGTTGTCTTTGCAGTTAATAATTGCGCTGTCATGATGTCTCCAATAATTCAAACTAAAACACAAATTTTTCTTTTGTGATACGCTGGGTTGTTACAAGGTGTAGCATAATGAATACATGCACCTCAGCTTACACGGAAGCTTAAACTAATTAACTTTCTATATGCCCGATGAGCCATAGCGTTGTCCAACACGTAGAGGTTAAGTAAATGAAGCAAATTTATCATGTATGGAAAACTTAAACGTGTTTATTAGCATACTAATTATCAATTTTGTCGGATTCCAGCAAATTAAAATTCTTGACTATAGATGAAATAATCCTGTTACCAAGTTCAACACTGGGACAGTGATTAAAATTCGGATATGTGATCTGTAAAGAATTTAAAATACTTCTAACGATTTTTGTAACGAGCTCTCCGTTTGTATAAAAATGGGGAAACTTGCCGCAATCCCCATCAGTTTGCCTTCTCCTCCAATCCAGCAATTAAGAACCTGGTTTTGAAGACTAATTGTTTCCACCAGGATTTTGCTTCGCCGTTTTGAAAATAGTCTCTTCGACATGAAGACTGTTTTAATCTTAGCAAGCGTACTTGCATACGCTTCCGCACGTAAGGCGAAAAAATAAAAAAAATTCTGTAGCCAAGATTTTGATGTAGAAATTCGTTTTGTTTCATATAATGTTCCAATTTAAATTAAATTCTGAATCAACTTTCAGGGGTCAACTATAATTCCTACCTCAACGGAGGATACAGGCCACAAAATATCGTTGCAAACCAAGAGTCCAACGCTATCGGAGGAGCAGGCTCAACTGTTGTTGCCAGCGGAACTTCCAATGCTGAAGGTCAACGCTGTAAGTTTTTGGAAGCCAAAATTATTCATGTTTTCTAATGGTCCGGTTTTCAGAGTTAAGTTTAATTTCCAAAACTTGTGCAGTTAAACGTGAGCCTCAATACTACTATGGAGGATACCCATCGTACCCATCTTACGGAGGATATGGAGGGTACAACCCACAATCCGTTAGCGCTAACCAGAATTCTAACGCTGTCGGAGGTGCCGGTTCTACCGTTGTTTCTAGTGGAACCGCCAACGCCGGAGGACAACGCTGTATGTTATCAAAGCTAATTTTGTAGCGTTTTCGAATGTTCCACTTTCAAACCTGACCGTTAATTTTATGTATTTGTACAGACAAGCGTGAACCCCAATATTATGGATCTGGATATGGATACCCATATTCATACGCACCTTACGGAGGATATGGAGGTTACAGCCCACAATCCGTTAGCGCTAACCAGAACTCGAACGCTGTCGGAGGAGCCGGTTCAAACGTCGTAGCCAGTGGAACCGCTAACGCGGGAGGACAACGCTGTAAGCTATAACTAAGATCTACGGGAGCAAAATAGATTGTACGGCGAAATAAATAGATAATCGAAAACTTTCCAGACAAGCGTGAGCCCCAATATTATGGAACTGGATACCCATATTCATACGCACCTTACGGAGGATATGGAGGTTACAACCCACAATCCGTAAGCGCTAACCAGAACTCAAACGCTGTCGGAGGTGCCGGCTCTAACGTCGTTGCCAGTGGAACCGCTAACGCCGGTGGACAACGCTGTAAGTTTGAACTAATACTACCGAATTGACATGAATTAAAAATAAACGGCAAAACAATAAATCACCGATAACTTTTCCGTCAAGCGTGAACCCCAATACTACCCCTACCCCTACCCACCCTACGGAGGCTACGGAGGATACAGACCCCAAAATGTTAATGCTAACCAAGCATCCAACGCTGTCGGAGGAGCTGGTTCCACCGTCGTTGCCACCGGAACTGCTAACGCCGCCGGAATTCGTGGTAAGCTAACATCTAAAATGAGAAAAAGCCAGTGGGAATCCATCAATCCAGAAGTAATCGATACACCTGGTATTTTTCAGTCAAACGTGAACCATAATACTACCCATACCCACCCTACGGAGGCTACTACGGAGGATACAGACCTCAGACGGTTACCGCTAACCAAGCATCCAATGCTGTCGGAGGAGCTGGTTCCACCGTCGTTGCTTCTGGAACATCCAATGCTGGCGCGGAACGCGGTTAGTTATTGCAGATCAATATCTTAACCCGAAGCAAAGTCAAAAGTTGTGCCGCCCATCCTTCAACAATGCACTCAACTTTATTTACTGTTTGATTTCTAGTTTAAGGCTATCGATCCCTACATCTTCAGAACAACCACTTGCTGCCGAAAATGATGACTGAATTTGGAATAATTGACGGACAATTTCCGTCCCTTCGATTTCCCAAACTGCCCCTTCAATCAACCTTTTCCAATAATGCATAATAAGTTACCCCCCTTTAGCTACAAGTACATACAAATATTAATTCAAGCTATGCACATATAAGCTTGTGAAAACCAATTCCGGATCTTGTACTAGCTCCGGTATATATATATCAATACCTCCCTCCGATGAGACCTCCGTTACTATATCTTCCGGTGTCCACTTTTTTCTTTTTGACCTAAAATTTCAGTCGCCTTTTTGTATCCTACCTCCTACATTTGCCGTAATAAAGCTAAAAGCGCATTTCAGAAACCATAGATTTAAGTATATAATTAAATTAGCTAGGTGTTCTTCAACTGATTTATGAACATTAAAACGCCCGTCAAGCCTAAGGGGCAAGTTATCGTCATAGTTACGCAGGCAAACGGAA
The DNA here is from genome assembly GCA_906901655.1 of Sminthurides aquaticus. Taxonomy (NCBI): domain Eukaryota; kingdom Metazoa; phylum Arthropoda; class Collembola; order Symphypleona; family Sminthurididae; genus Sminthurides; species Sminthurides aquaticus. Next base: position 7,210,799 of record CAJQTT010000010.1, read on the forward strand.
TATAGATAGAGATATAAGCAGAAACTAGATGCCTATCATATAGTTTTCATGAAATATGAAATTGTAAAGTCGCGTACATAGCTTCAAATTAACATAAAAATGAGGTTCCTCAAGCACTGAACACCGTTATCGCAGTACAATACATTGTTCAGCTATCCTTAGGAAAATATTACTTGGAGAACAGTCTCTTGTTCTGTCTTTCATCTTGTATGTCTATAATCTTTCTGTACTATATTTGATTAATTTTTAATCCAAGAATTCGAATCACTTTGTCTCTCTCGTATCCAAAGGATTAGAATCCGTTATTCTCGAAATGTATCAGAGGACGATTGTGCAATGAATCATGGTGCTTGAGCGATTAGATCCAAGGAAAGCAGCAAGGTAATCCTCCTGTTCCAGAAACTCGACAAGAATTTTGATTGGTCAAGTTTTCTGATTTGAACGTTCAAGCCTTTTGATTGGCAGACACTGGAGGATTTACATGGAAGCTGCAAGAAAAAGAGGAGGGTTTGAAAATGATGGACAGGGAAATTATGTTAACAAGTTACATTTGTTAGGAATGGATTTACAATCTGTGACTGACAAAATGTGTGTGGCCGACAAGCTTAATAAGATGCTGTTATTTGCTTGCCTAATTAGGACAAGCTTAACTTGTTGTCGCCAAAAAAAACATCGGCCAATCCTATCTGGAATTCTGGATGAGTAGAACAAACAGAAACTAGAGGGATGGAGGGCAGAAGAAGCAAGTTTCTGTGATTGGTTATTATCTCCACTTGTTACATTATACATGTATGTGACGGCGGGAAGATATGTAAATCCATCTTAGTTTCCTTACGGTAAATCACATGCGTTATTTTCACATCTATTGAGAAGAATGAAAAAAGAGCATATGCTCAGATTTATATTATATAGTTTTTTGATACTACAGCAGATGACAGAATACTGTAACAAAATACATTTATTATTAGCTATGAACGCCATTCGAAAAAATAAATTCTGCAAGATTTTGCAACTACCCTGCGCTGAATCTTCCTATATCCAATTAAAACCACTACGGATCTGGAATGTGTGGAAAATTCCGACATATTTTGTACATCCTGCGGTAAGTAGATGGTACGGTATCTTCGCAGATATGTAACTCCTGTTATAAGCCAAAAGCAAGTATATTCTACCAATTCTTGACAAAAGCCAAGCCGGAAAATAGGGATTATGGTATTTCTTTTTGGCGACAAGGAAGAAGTCAGAATTAATCCATTACAAGTTGTATTTATGAATTGTTTGCAGGTTCGCGAAATTGCGAAATAACGGAAACACTTACAGGTTCTTTGCGAAGGGTTTGAAAGTTACAACTTCTATTAAAAGGAATTAAGAGATGAATCCAATATGAATAACCATCATGTGTTTAATTAAGCGAGACCTCGGCCATATCTTAAACCCTGCCCTTTTCATGCCTCTGCCCATCCTTCGAAAACGTGAATTATAATTGAATTATTTATGTAACAGCGTATTAAACTTTAGGCCCCGCCAGCTCAACCAATGAATACGAGTATGTCAAAGCCTAATCAGCTAATATGGTTTGTTGATCCGGATTACATTTTATAGTAGTTTAGTGAGTTTAGTCAGACAACTTATCCGCCTCTTGACTCCAATCCTTCGTTATTTGCAGTCCGAGCCGATGCAACCAGTGAGGCAAATAGACGTTAGGAAAAATGTTCAGAGAATGCTATAAAATAGCAAAGAATGATTCCATTGGACGCTTTAAATTCGCCGTGGCTTGCGCTATCCGCCTCGGTGATGCGTGACAGGCTGCTGATCAACTGGGAAACTTATTATTCTGCTTCTGAGCTTCTGACCTGCCTGCTTTCAAGTTCCAGGTTGAATAAAATAAAAATTGATAGGAAATAATGTTTGTCTACTCGCTCCTCCAACTCCTCCCATGTGTGTTATCTCTTTAGAATTACAAATTGTTTCATCTGTAACTCATTTATTATCATCCTCTTCTATCACAGCCATTATCTTGCACCTCTTTTTCCTTGAGCTCAAGTTTGTGTGTTTAATTCCTCCTCAATCTTCTATCAGTTTCCTTTGTTGTCTCCTCAGCCAGAGCTGGAATCTCTCCACATTGCTCTGCTTGCGTTTGCTTCAGGACTGAGTGAGTGACTGAGAGGAATAATATTTAAAGATGAGTGCATCTATTATTATCAATTTTGGTCCGTCGTTTACCATGGAAGCTCCGAGTTTGAGTCTTTGAGCGTTATAAAGCTAATGGATGGATTAATTGTTTAAACTGATTAAAATGTGGAGTGATCTGTGGAGGGACTATGATGATTCTAGGGATTCACGGATAATAGAGCATGGGATATATAACCATTATAAGATTTGATTAACAACTGTAAACTTAACTGTTACTTTGTTAAAGTTATTAACAACACTAGAGCTAGTAAAACCAGCTGTATCACTTATAGAAGTGCAAACTGTGCTATTCGCAGCTAAACCACTACGACGAAAATTCAAAAAGCCCTTTGGAATTGCCCTTTGACCCATCAAGAACCTTCCTTCAGGATTAAGGCGTGATTCTTGTTTGTGTGTTTGAAACTACGCTGTAGGCCGTTTGGGAGGTTGGGTTTGGTGTGCTGTGGATGAATCATTTGCAATTATTAAAGGATTTAAATTTAATTAATTCCAATACCAGACGTGGAATGGAAGACACACATCAGGGGAGTGTCTGTTATGTGCTAGAAGGAGACGCTAAAAGTTTTCTACAAGTTTCTTCAATTAATATTTTATTCTGCAACATCAGTTTCCTTCTCATAATGACGTGTTAGCATTGAACAGTTATCGAGTTGTGCTGTCGTGCGGATAATAATCTGTTCCAGAAGTCAATCACAGAAGATGAAGCAGATCATTTTACTCAAGTCATAGGACATTTGCTTTGGGAAGTGCTTAAAATCTAAAAGCATAAATAGCTGGAGCAAACTTGTAAAATCCCTTAGTTGTATTTTTGGGGGTGTGCGCGACTCGACGTCAACTTGTAGAGAAGATGGCAATGTTTGAAGCTTGTATGTGTTGCGCAAAGAATTGCTAGTTTGATTTTACTTTGTTCAAGGAACTGTAAGAGACGATTCGTGGTTTGTGTGGAGTTGATTTTATAGCTGATTCGTTGTGTAAGTTAGGAAGGAGAAGCTTGAAAAAGCAAGAGTGGGAAGAGAAGGTGACTCGTTTGGAAATCATCCAGAACTTGGCTTGTCCAGCAGCACTGGACAACTCGTGGGCTATATTTAAGGTAAGCTGGCATATTTTCTCTTACATAACGCATCTGGAAGCAAGGAGATGAGATGATGGAGCGATGTGCCAATAGACTAAGACTTAAGCCCCTTAAAGAAAATGGCAGTAAACAACGCCGCCTAGTTACGGAATAACGTCTCGTGATCCCGCACACTCTTTTTACTGGAGTGTTTAAAGCCGGTTTCAAGGCGAATGCATGAGCCCTTGCAACATTGCTTTTTCTCAAACTGAATGTGGAAATATTATGTAGCTAAGACATTAGAGCTGGTTGCACGTGGTAGAAATTAAGCTGGAAAAGAATTGCGTCAAGTCTTGTGTGGGTGTTTTAAGCGGAGACGAAAAACTCCTCTGTGGATGTTGCTAAACTGCTGAAGCTTAGGGTTTCATAACAGGAAAGTGACATGGTGTGTAGTTAGAGACCTTCAATAGTATCACGACAGAATTTCTTTTATCTCTGTCTGGAGTTTTCCAGTGTGCAGTGTGGACCATGTCTGGAAATTGTGTGAAGTGGTTGTATATTTTTTTCTTTTCTCGAGAGCCTGCATATTTTTACGTTGCTGCAGGCTATAGCGTACCATCTAGTTTCAACCATTGTTTGTCAAGCAAACACAAATAATTTCCAGGGAGTAAGTGCAGTTGTACCCGAGACTGGGTCTTTAAAAGCATTGTTGTTTCAGTTTTCCTTAAAAGTTTTGGGTCGACAGTGGTGCAGCAGTATGCTTTATTAGGGTTTTGCCTTTTGCGTCTCTCCGCCCCCTCTTCCTGTAGCATGGTGTCCCGTCAGTACAGAGCACAGGTAGTTTGATCAAGTAGAAATTTTACAAAGATGCAGGTAGAATGCGTAAGTGTCTGGCAAGTATAGGCAGAGGATTCTGGAGTTTTTGTTTGTGGCTTCCAGGGCAGGGCTGTAAATTGATACGAGGAAACCTAGGCTGGAACTGGAATTCTGGACAGACAGTTCTAAATAAGGTTGAGTTGACTTTAAGGCAGGTGAGTTGACTGAAGAAGCTACAAGGAAACTTACGGCAGGAATAGTAGTTTTGAAGCGTGTGTGTGATCCGTGAACCTTCCCCTGATTTACCTGTCCCAGTTGTCTGGAAAGAATCTGGATACTCTGGAAGTCTGGAATGGAGTTGTGAAAACAAGTCTCCCCCACACTTCTTTTTAGTTCCTCTCGTATACTATTCTTCAAAAATGAATTGTCTGGAGATACTGTACTGGAGAAGCATAAGCTAACTCTACATCACGCACATCTGTCTGAAACTGCTTCAAACATGTAAAGCGAAAAATACTTTTGTTTCTTGCCTGGCATGCATAAACTCGTAGCTGGAAAATTTTGGGGAAGAAGCCTCTTGAAAATTCATGCAAGCCGGTCATGGTTATCCAGGGAAAAAAATGCAGAGAAGGCTGTCTCTTTCTTGATAGGGACTCTTACGGAATAATAAAAAGTTGAATGAAAACTGGAAGGAGTAGGAAACTTTGCGTAGGGTTTTTTTCTTTGTTCTGGACATGGACAGGTTCTGGTTCTTGGATCATATTTTCACACACACGTGAGTGATGATCTCAGGGATTTGATTTTTTGAGGTTTCTCCAGCTACAGGATTGTGGTGGGCGTGTGAGGAGAATATTTTCTTTCATTCAGACATTAATTAAGCTTGAGTAGTTAATATTCAGAGGCATGCGGTTGCGGTGCAGAGTTGATTCGTAGTGGATGGATGACGGTAGTTACGAAATGACGGAATGGTTACTACTGGATTGAGTTGGTTAATAACTAGTTATCACTGAGGTGATGTAAATTGTAAGATCAAATTATACCTGCAAGGATGACCGCACAGGAGAAAGAAAGATTGTAAGATGGTGGTGATAATTGGAAGGCTGAAAGAATGCAGACAAAGCAAGAAATGCTGATGAAACTGAAACAATTTTAAACATGAGCATAGCTTTCAAAACCTGATGCGGAAAAAAACATTAACATAGGGGAAAAAAAATTAAGACATACATCAAAGAATCAATGTTAGTGGTATCTCGTTTTTCCGTGTGACGTCCTTAAAGCATTTTAGGGATTGCAAAGCTGGAGAAGTGGCTAGCATACATGTAACGTCAAATGAAAATAAAACGCATGTCGAAAGTAATACTACTGCCACAGTAGAGGGATACGAAACAATGTAATCTATTCCAAAAAGGAAGGACAGGTGAGATGATGTACAGATTTTGCTGCAAAGAAACTAGCTGGACAGGACAAAAGAATGCAGTAGAAATGTTGCAGATGTAAAGAATCTAGTGGAGGAACAAAGAGAATAAAGGTACGAGTGTATGCAAAATTGTGCCAATGTTCGCTACAAAGGTGAAGAGAGTTGTGGGATTCATGAAAGCGCAACAACTTTTTTATTGGACAACAAGATGCGGAAATGCTGGAACATATATGAGCTCATTAACCAGTACATCACGTTTCGTAATGCTAGTGCGAAAATTATGTAGGAGGGCAGGTAGATTTTAGTACTTGGAGATTATGTTACCAGTTTACTTTATTAGATGAAAGTACGTGTCGCGTAGCTATTATAATAGTAGACTTTGGGTCATTTCTGAATGAAACAGCATACATTGTATGCAGTTCATCTAAGTTAGATAAGCTCTCATCTTCCTGCTTTTGTTTCCCTGGTAATTAAAATGGATTACGGGTTTTTTGCATTGCTAACGGATTAGTGTGACGTAGATTTATTGGTGAAATACTAATCTTGTGACAGGTTGTGTAGATTGCATCTCGTTGATCCTCCCATTGGCATAAGTGGTAGCATCTAAGAGGCAATTCGAATTAAAAGATAGATAAGAAGAAACTGGATTTGTGAGATTAGTTGCACAGTTTCAAGCAGAACTGGAATTGCAGATTACAGTTGCCTCGAACTGGAACTCGTATTGTTGCATGAAGTTGCAACGATCCAGAGAGTGCTGTCTTGCATTGCAGGATGGACGCTAATTGTTGAAAGTTAGTGCTGGACAAGGTTAGGGTAACATTTGCGAAAGTGCAGTGCATTGGATTTGGAAACTGCTCAAAATCCAATGGGTGCGGTTGTTGTATATTTAGCGTAGTATATTTAAAGCTGATACAAAGTATAAGAGTTGGACTGTTTCCCCCTGTTGTGCGAAGAAACGTTCTAGATAGTCCTGTAACTAAAAACTTTTTCTATAAAACGGCATTTCCTAAACCAGCTGAAATTTGGCTAACTCAAACGTAGTTTCATTAACATTCATTTAACAAGTGAGGTCACACTGCTTAAATTACATTTTAGTGCATAGCATTGTTCATCAGTGTTGGCATAAGGATCCGGGTAAAGTAATAGATCCGGTGGTTAATCTGAAGACGTGGTTACTCCACTGACACTTCTGTAATTTTAATCGGCGCTAAACCCGTCCACACTTTGTATACTGAAACTTCAAAACCAATTGTCACCGGTCTCAAGCCTAAATATCTAAACATTCCAAAATTAATTCGGTACTTTCTGTATATTTCCAGAACAGCCTTACCGTTTCAGACGAAACAGTTGACCATCCAGTGCGGGTAGTGCGTAATTCCGAACTCCTTTCCGTTCAAGGATCTATACGGGCTGTGATGTAATTTGAGAAGAAAGTAGTAATAAGATTTCCCAGAGGGGGACATTACTCAAGGACATTAAGAGCAGGGACAGAATAGGTTGACCAGACTCGGACTTTGTCGAGGCCAACTTGTAAGAGAAGACCCTACGAAGCCAAAATAATTCTTGTTAGGGTAGCAGAAGCACCTGGCCGTTCGGCTAGCTGCCTTAGGATTCATCTAAGATTGTATAACATCTCATAAGCAAAAGAGAAAGAAGAATATTATCCAACGTATCAATATAGGAACAAACCTCATTTTACATGAACACACAGGGATAACTCTTAGAGCAAATAACCAAAAGGGTTGGCCCCTAATGAAAAGTCTATTATAGGTGACTATGTAAATTGAATACGAAAGGGTATAATTTAAAATCCATTCAGTTATATTTTCGTACATAAATTTAATTCTCGTTTTGAGACTTGCTGTTACTACTTCCTTGAACGTAGCGTGCTCTTTGTCTTGGCTCATCACGTTACTCTGCTCGGAGTTGTAAAGTTTGGTACTCAAGGAGAAAAAATCCCTTGGAACCCTTTAAAAGAGTACATGATGTAGGTAGGCATAGCAGACAGACGAGGGAAGAATCTTAGCTCTGTTAATCGTGCGTTCGAAGCCGACTAGTTTGGTTCCTTATATAACAACCTCTTTTCTACGGCAGAGCCAAGGAGAAGCTTAAGGAGAGGAGAGCTGAGTGAGCGAGAATATTATTATTGTTACCTGCCTATACTGTACAGCACTAATGCCGTGTAGAACAGGTAGGTTTGGACGGAGGAGTGAGGACAGGTAAATAATAAATAGGAGGACGTGTATTTAAAGTTGGTGAGAATATAACTGGTTAGGCTAGTGTGATGAGGACGATGGAGAGCAAGGTTTTCCATTCTCTCTCAGACTCTTACTTGCTAGGACTCGGGGGGAGCCGTTCTCATTTTATGAGCTTTGAGGGAGATGAGATTATTGGAGAGAAGAGAAGGGAAGAAGTTGTACAAGTTGGAGCAGAGGAGGAGGAATGTATAATAGAGCATGTGAAAATACTTAATAATTTCTCTACTAATTCCAATAGCAGTAGCACTAACGTAGGAAACACGAGGAGCAATGATAATCATCCTCCTTGCCTAAATACAGATTTAGATTTATCAAGCTTAGAATTTGATATCAAATCCTTAAGGGACGATAGTCGTGAACTTAATTTTATACACGAAATACAACAAGAAATCAGAGACTATCAACAAAGTCAACTTCAAGAGAAAATTAGGAATACCAATAATTGTGCAACCGATTCGTCATCGTCAACAACAAATACGCAGAAAAAACAAGAGGACACAGCCTCAAACCCCAAACAAGGACAAGAATCAATTCGCAAGGATGCCATTAATCGAGGATTGCGAAATTTTTTAAAAAAGTTACCTAGTGCCAAAATTAAAAAAGAAGAATTATCTCAAATCAACAACTTTTTCAAGTGGAAACGTTCTGCAAATAATCGTGGTTTGAGGCGAACTCTTAGTGCTGGTGCAGAAACTGGCAACAATATTAATTGCACCGCAAAGGGAATTAAGAGCGTGGGTCAACAAGTTGCAGAAAATTCAGAGGAACCCGGGAGAAAAGATGATGTGAAAAAGGGTATACCGTGTGAAGGGATTCAAGAACTTGAGATTGAGGAGGATGTATTTAATTCCAGCACTGAAACATTGAAGAATTTCAATAACGCGAAAAGAGAGCTTACTGAAACTCTAGTGAATAGTTTAAACGGTATACGAAATGGTGGAGGCGCTGTTTTATCAAGTCTGACGGAAAAGTGTGGACAGTTACCGAAATTTTTTAATGCTACCAAAGACTTCCTAGGAACGTTTCCAGCACCGCGACCCCGGAGAAATAGTAATCATGGAGGAAACGTAATCAATGTGGACGTGGACTGGAGTGGAAGACGACGCTTTGGACTTTCTTCTGGAAACGTTGAGAGTGTTGCTGGAGAATATAGGGAATTCTCAAGCGTGATTCAGTTACCTCCCGTAGAAAAACTATACGGAGTTGCTGAACTTAAAATCAGCAATAATAGTTTGCTCCATCCCAAGAGAAAATCACGAGATACTGATAGCGGGATGGAGGATGACGAGAGGAGCGAGAATGGAGGAGCCGGCTTTCAAGCAAATATACACGATAGTCTGGATGATAAAAAGGTGAGATTGATGGATTGTGGTTTTTGATTAAGCTTATTTATTGATTAGCAAAACTTATTGCATAGTGGGATCAAGGGAGGTGTAGCAGGAGAAAGTTGTCATGTTTTGACGCCGATTTGGAAAACATAATTTTTATTACGACAGCGTAGTACAGATGAAATAGTTTTTTCTACTATTTACCAAGAGCTCCAGTCGAGTCCATGGAAGATTGTAATTCAGTTGTCGCAATCAGTAAGACGTCCAAAATGCATTTAAATTAAGCCATCTTTCTATAAACTTAACCAGTTTGAATTAACCAGCACACCTGAGATTCTCAGGTAACTGATACAGTATCCACCAAGAGGAGCAAGTAACAAGTAGGTCATGTGACGCAATTATTAATTTAGTGTACAAAATATCACATGAGAATAATACGGAAAGTACAGGAAAATCGATACTTGCTCGACGTTCTTGCGTAGCTTGATTCTACTATTTTACATACAGTCTCACGTGCTTTTTAAGGTAATGATTAGATAAGGAGTGGTTGACCGTCTGCGTCCACATGTCGAAATCCAGAAATGTATGTATATGCATCCATTTATAGAACAAGGCCGGCATTGCATAAGAATCAAGGTCTTCCTCTAGTCGGTTTGCAGTAGGTGTAATTGTAGTACATATAGAAATCAAAGATTCCTGGATAACTTGAATGCGATTAAGGCTTTAGGCTTAGTTGTATAATTTTTGAAAGGCCTTCCTGAAAGATTATCATCCTGATGGATTTCTAGTAGAAATTATGGGATTGTTACGTAACATTGCTGTTTGTATGACCTTTGCTTGGATAGGTTGGTGGAGGGATGACTGGAGATGCAGACTCGAGTACGTCCTCAACTTACTATTCAACGGCAGAGGAAGATTACCTGGAGCCTGAGGCAGAGCGGGTTGTAACAAGCTCTTATGGAACGCCAACTGCGTCCCTTTCCGCATCAAAATTCAGCCTTTTAAGTGGATTCAGCTCTGGCTCTGGTTCTGGAACCGGGCCTGATAGTCCTACCAGGCCTTCGAGCAGATCCAGGGGAGAGCATTCTTTTGGGGGGAGTAGTCTTAATATTAGGCCGGACAGTGATTCAGATAATATTGATAAGGACGAGATACAAGCTGGGCTCTTGAGGCGGCGGAGCAGCAGGAAAAGAAGATCTAGCAGGAGGAGCTTAAAAAGACATAATTCTGGAAATGCGGGGATGGAGAGCAAACTTGTTAAGGAAATTAATCTGCCCTTGGATCTTGGAAGTCCAAAGAAAAATGAAGAGGTTGGGGGAGGAGGTACGACCGGCTCGCCTGTGACGGCGGATTCTGGGGATGTTAATAAAAGTGCCGGCGCTTTTTTGACGGAAGGGGGCGCTATTGAAGTGAAGGATCTCCAAGGGATTTTTAACTGCTTCAAGGATGATGATATTAGTAAAAATGATTGTGTAAGTTTGTAAATTATAATGGATATTTTATAAACAACATTTTCAAAATGTTTTCTTATTGCCGCTTTTAAAATTTAGTCCGATTCTTTATAAATAATCATGATTTAAATTTCAGGGAATTCTGTTGGATTCTTTGGGAGCTGCTCAAGCCAGGGAAGATTTCCAGAGGGCGCTTCACCAAATGGGAGGATTTAATGCCTTAATATTTCTCTACGCAAGGGTAAGTAGATTGAGATTGGCGAAGAAAATAGCGGAAACAACTTCAGATTCGGGATCCCCGAAAGTGCTGATGTAACTGAAAAACGGTGTTAAAGTAGTTTGTAATTTGTAATAGAAGTTTTTCCTTTCTACAGGTCGTTGAAATATGCCCGGATGATGAAACACAGTCAAAGAGCTTAAACATAGTCCTGAGTCAGCTCCGCAATCACTTCCGGTTGACCGACGGACCTTCTCACCGTCAATATCACCTTGTACGCTTCGTCCTAAGTTCTGACAAATCCACCTACGCTTTTAAAACCTTCATCAATGTGCTAAGCTACTGCTTGAGTCCAAGCGGACTGAAATTATTGGACTATCAGCTCTTGGACACGTGTATTCTTTCTTCGTGGAAAAATATGATCAGGGTGAGATGTACCCCGAATGATGCGCCCACAGGACCCAAGACTTTGTTCGAGTGCCTTCTGATTGTTGTTCTGGATTTACTGGAAGAGAAGAATCCTCACAGGGATTTTAACGTTGCGTTGCTTAAAGCTAATCGTTTCGCTGAAACGCTCCTAGCGATTTGTTACCAACTCGTTGTTGATGTATCCCACTCTTTGACACTGGTAGATGGCGTTAGGATATCCGCTCTTGTAAAGTCAATCCTTGCGGAGCTCATGGCGCCCCCTGACGCTTACGTAGGAGTTACTCTGGTACAGTATGGACTATGTCCACTCTTGCCAAGAGAGTTGCCTCCTCTTCCACGTAAAGAAGACGCCTTCTTTGTATTCCAAGACTGTGGTAAATCCTCGGCAGCCTTTTTGCACAATTTGAGGAATATCCGGGAAGCAGAAGAAGCTGAGGAGGAAGACAGACTTGGGAATGCTGCAAGTAGTGAGCCAGAATCTGACCAATACCTGCAAAAGATGGGAGAGTTAGAGGCGCCATCTGCGGGGAAAATTGAAGACAATCCTCCCATTGTAAAACTCAAGGATGCAAGTGGAGAACCGAACATTGATGTACCAGAAATCCTTGGAGTTCAGAACAACGGCAAGGATGTTGAGCAACAACTTCTTGTTACCGAAGAATCAGCTGAGGAAGGGTTCGCTGAAGCTTTTCAAGAATCTCTCGTAGAGGGCGTAATGTCGATTTTGTTGAATGCTCTGTCCATACTTCCGGACGGTGCCTTTGATTCTGTACTGAAGCAATCCCTGAACGCTTACATCTTCGTCGCTTACTGCTCACACCCAAGTATTCGACTGAAGAAACTAGCGCTTAAGCTCCTCTCTGCATATCTGACACGAGTCAAAAATCCCGTTGTCATGGAGTTTATGAAGAGCAAAGGTTTCTTTCTTGCCAGCCTGTATATTCAAGGAAACCCAGAAGTCTCTCAACTCGTACTGAATATTTGCCATGGTTTCGGACCTTTGTCGTATTCTCTCATCACTGCGCTCCTCTACTCTAATACTGTCGTTAACGCTGTTCTGGAATGGGTCAAAGCGGATGAGGCCATAATTCCAGCGCTCCTTTCCATGGGACTGATGCCTTCGATATTCAATATAAATGCAAGTAGTATATCCTCGATACAGAAACCGTTGCAGAACCTCCTGGTTACCGTTACGCGGTACTGCACCCTACATCCTAAAGATGATCCTTGGAAGGTTCTGTTTTGTCCCGCTCTGGAATCCGGATACGGGAACTGCGCCCTCGTTCCTAAGATCATCCAAGACGCTACAGACTTTTTAAGAAAAAATCGACGAAAAGACTTGAAGAAATCCGACTCTAATAGCAGACTCATGTGGCTTATGGAGCGAGGAAGCGCGGGTAAAATGGGTCAAGGGTTCGATAAGTGGTTGCTCACTATTTTTACGCTTCACATTATGGAAATGGAAGAAGAGGATGAGACTGAATATTGGATAAATTTTGTAAAGAAGAACCGGAAGAAACTACACTACCTCATGGGCATCTTCCTCTGCCGGGTATTTTCGGCCAACACGGGTAATTTGGATTTGAAGCACTACACCGCCCGCGTCTTTATAACATACTGCCCGAATATTGCCAAATGGTTGCCCAAGGTTGTAAAATGCGAGGAGAAGGTGGAAAGATGTCTGACTGCTTTCATTAGAATATTTTTGACGACGGCGGAGCAAAAAACTTCTAGAGCAGAGGGTCACCTTCGATCACCAAGCTTCCATTCCCTCATCTCCGATAACGGGAATCTCACACTTACGCTCCAAGTATCTGAGGATGTGGAACGAAGAAATTCTGTTAGCAGCACACCTGACACGTTGCTTACTAGATGGAATCGTGAACCGGATACAGGAATCGGGGGAACCGAAGATGGTGGCGACCCTGGCGGTTTCCAGTTGTCTGACAGGGCAGTGCGAGCGAGATTCGAGACTATTTTGGTTGATGCGGGAGTACTCTCACCAACAAACAGCTTTTCTACGTTTTCGGCGGATTTCAAAAACTTTAAGATTCTTGTCGATAGTCATGCTAGCGGAGTATCGGCAATTGAACTGCGTCAATGCATTGCTTGTGTGGAGAAACTTCGCGCACCCTTCCTGCTCTCATTTTCCAAAACTAAGATCAACACTCCAGACAGCAACACAGGCGCCAAAGTTGGACCACCCAATAAACAATGCTTCGCTAACGCTGGCTACTTCGAGGAAGTTTTTGAAGCTGTGCACTCATATGCAATGGAAATGCTTATAAACGTTGCAAGGAATCGAACGCAACAGGAAATACAGGTGGCGCGGCGGGTGTCTCTTCAGGATGATGACGTCAAGACCATCAAACATTGGCTTAATGTTCGGGAACAGCTGGTACATCCTAAAGCTCCGTGGCATTTTGCAGAATCGTATCCTAGGTAACACTTCTGATTTTGTAATCCAGTCTTTTCAATACAATAATACCTAGATACACTGGCTCTTCTCATCTACAGTACTATAAGAGAGACCCAGTTAAGTTTATACAAACAAACCGGCGCTTAACTCTAACATTATTTACAGCTTTACCGCACTGGACCAGAGCGAAGGCCCCGCGCGAGTGCGCATGAGACTGAAGCGCGAATTCCTTAAAGTTCATAACCGCTTTGTTCAACCAAAATATCGGAAAACTGGTAAGAAAAATTTTCAGTTGTATTTTAAATTCGAAATTTTTAAAAAGCGTTCTTGAAGAACTTGTACGGGTTTCAAATTATTAAACCTAATAATTTCTTAAAACAAAATTTTTAAAAATTCCTAAAACAAGTTTTACTTATGACTTACAGGTCCACCCAAGCAGCCCTTGGACTATCTCTTCCAGTCTCACTCAGCTGAGCTTTTAAAGCAACCGCTCATCCTTAATGAGATCCAGTACATGCGATTCTGCACCCGAATAATACCCGGGGAGGAGTTACCCGGAGAGATAATCCTGACCGCTGACAACTTGACCTTTATCGCAGAGAATGCCTCACTTCAATCCGAAAACGTCGAGGTTCGCAAAACAGGGATCTCTTACTTAATGAAACGACGATACACGCTGGAAGATCGTGCCGTAGAAATATTTTTGGAATGCCGCAGTTTCCTCTTCGTTTTCAAGACAACGAAAGACAGAGACGAATTTGTTTCCCTCCTCTCCCTTAAACACGTGACTAACAACAATGTACAGTTTCATTCAGTGAGCTCCTCCCTCATGGACACTAACATTACAAGCATGACCTCCCAGTGGCTCAAGGGTCATATTTCTAATTTCGAGTACTTGATGTACTTAAACACGGCTGCCGGACGGACATACTGTGACCTCATGCAATACCCAGTCTTCCCCTTCATCCTTAGCAAGTATGATACTCCTACCCTTGACCTCCTAGCCCCTCAGAGTTACAGAGACTTGAAGAAGCCCATGGCCATTCAGGACCCTGCCAAAGAAGAACACTTTGTGTCAACTTATAATGTAAGTCGAGAACAAAGTTTAGCTTCTTCTTTGAACGATGTGAAACTTGCAAGACCACCCACGTCATTCATGTGGCTACCCTTTCCTTTCCAGTATCTTAAACGGGAATGTGACTCTGCTCCGTTTCACTATGGTTCTCACTATTCCAACTCTGGAATCATTCTTCACTTTCTTGTCCGACTTCCGCCATATACTCAACATTTTCTTACGTATCAAGGTAAGTTGCCGTGGAAGTTTTTTTTAAAACTTAAATTCATTAAAATTCGTTCTTGAATTGGCATTATAATTTAGAAAGTAGCGGCAAAACGTTCAGAAGAATTTTAAATACCATATAAACTTTAGAGAGCGCTGCAGCTGAAGTTAAATTCCGTAGGACCTAAAGGACTAGCTAAATGAATTTTTTAATATACTCAACAGATGGCAGCTTTGACATCCCTGACAGGAGCTTCCATAGCATTGACACCACGTGGCGATTGGCATCACGAGAATCCAACACGGATTTCAAAGAAGCCATCCCTGAATTCTTCTATCTTCCTGAATTCCTTCAGAATCTCCAGCATTTCGACCTTGGTGTAAGACAAAGCGGAAATCGCGTCGATGATGTAATATTGCCTCCGTGGGCCAAGGGCAGTGCAAGGCTCTTCACTTTAGTTAACAGACAAGTAAGCTTAAAGTTTTGTTAAATCCACATTCTCGTTTAGACAATGGCCTTGGAATTAATGAGAGATCAACCACGTAAATGCTTAATAAAATTACACTCGAAGGTTTTAAGATATCCTAATAATTCACACGTTTTTGAAACAGGCGTTGGAAAGTAATTACGTCCGCAAATCCCTTTGTCATTGGATCGACTTAATATTCGGATATAAGCAGACGGGGAAGGCTGCGCTTCAGGCTTTGAACGTTTTCCATCCATCCGTAAGTAGTCTTTGATGTCAGACAGACGCATTCAATGGCATTTGCTTGGAAATAAAATTTTATTCTGCGAATAATGTTAGGTTTTGCGGATTTCTAAGTGACATTATGTAACTGTTGCAGACATACGAAGGATTTGAAGTTGAAGCAACTGGAGATGAACTGTTAATGCGTGCTAGAAAAGCAATGGTTTCTACGTACGGCCAGACGCCAAAGCAATTGTTTGCTAATTATCCTCATCCAAGGGCGTCTGGCTTAATTGAAGAGAAATGTGATATGGTAAGAGTTCTTTCAAAATTGCATAAGATATGGTAAAAATAACGGAGGATATTATAACTGAGGCGTCAGGTGGTCACCATAACTGAATTTCTAAAAAACCGGCGTACAAATACTATTGTAATTATTTTCTTTAGGAGGTTCTGGATACTGTTTGGGGAATTCGGTGGGGTCAGTTCATCGGCTCACCGGCTTGTCCTGACTTGGAAGTTGTTAACACCCGAGAATATTCGGAATATATGGATTTGTTTGAAACGGATACGAGGATTGTATTCTGGCCAGAGAAAACTCTTATTCTTGGAGACAACATTGTCGGAAGCTGGGATGCTAACTCGATAAGAATCAAAGCAAAGAATATTTTTAACACTATTGATGATGATGTAAGTCGTAATTCAAACTTTACATTTAGATCATCAAAAACTTCCCGCAATACTACGTAGAAGCTAGCATGAGGGAAAATACCCAATCTAATTTAGAATTTAAATATTTTTTCAGATTACTGTTTGTGTTGGAACAGCAAACTCAATTTGGGTTGGACACCAGTCCGGTAGGATTTCAGTATTAAAGCTGTCAGAGAAACTTGATCAAGTTACAGTGAGAACGGAGCTTGTCGGCCATTATAAGCCTATTAAAAGTATTAATGTTAATCAAGAATTCTCAATGGCCATTTCCTGTGCTGGGGAAAACTACGCTATTCTATGGGACATTAACAAATATCCAAAGTAAGCAACCTAATAGCACGAAAAAGCTCATTTACTTTCTTTGAATTCACTTTAAATTTTAGTAGGTATTATTTAATCCCCATTTAGTTTTTTTTCTCGCAGAAATCTTAAATCTTAAAATTATACTCGGATTTTAAACTTTTCTCTTTGAATACTTACAGAATTGCGTACAACAATTTCATTGAATGCTCAAGTCCAGTTGATTACGTGTATTCATCCCGCTCGACGGGAGATGTCGTTCTGTTGAACAAGGAGAATAACCTTGTGACTTTGGCAACTATAAATGGATACATAATTGGAACTATTCAGCCAGACAGTGTTGTTGAATCCGTTTGCCTTTCAACTCTGGATCCTGGGAGAAACGTCAATGTTGTTGCCGTGGGATGTAATAACGGGAATATAAGGTGAGCCATTGAATTCAGTTCATGCTCAAGTCCCGTGTAATCCGAATTAAAGTGCTGACCGTCTATCAAAAGCTTATGATGATTAGCAAGTTCAAGGGCTTGGTGTAGCTGAACTCAGCAGAGGTGGAATGATTTTTGCAAACATTACATGTATTTTAAATTCTGTGTTGTAGATTCTACTCTACTTGGGATCTGAAATTTTTGAATCAACTCAAAGTTGTGCCGCTCACAGCTGTGTCTGTTATGAGGTAAAGTTTAATTGTTTTATTTTGCTACGAAAATTGAAATCCTATGTTAAATTAACAATAATAACCTGAATGAACACATCTAGAAAAACATTCTAAACCTATTTAGCTCAAGAAATAGAACTTAATAGCAAACGTTTTTTTCAGCGTCAGGTACTCTCGGGATGGACGAAGACTCTACTGCATGTCACAGACAGAAGAGGGAGCCATAACTGTTGCTCTTCAGCTACCCCCGGACAGGAAATTCTTCTAAATAATTGTCAAAATTTAACTAGGTTTTTCATTGCAAATGTATATACATACTTGCAAACAAAAACGAAACAGCAGCGCCACCCCTCATGCATTTATTACTACATTCTTCTTTACTTTCCTTAGATAAATATAATTTGCAGACTGCCTTCGTGTGTGCTGATAATTTTGTAACTACTTAAACGACATTTTGGAGTTAACAGGGCATTACAGACCTATAGGCAGCAACGTATACATTTTGGAGGAGTTTGTGCTACAAGTTATAGCATGCACTAATTGCAATTATCACCAGGGTTGTGTCAATCATATCAATAATAGCATCTTAATGCCATATATCTCAAGGATTAGAAGATATCACAAATATTGACGGATATTTCTTGTATACTTAATGATAATTTCAAGTTAAGCAGGGTACTTTGGAACTAGTGTGTGCTAATTAAGATTAGGTTGAAATATATATATTTTCTAATGAATGGAAATCCTTTTCTATTTCCACTTCGTTGCCAAATGTAGATAATTGTTCTTACTTTGAGCTGAAAGCGATGTCAGTAGACAAGACTATAGTAATTATATATTTAATTAATACATTCTATCACCGTTATCAATCACACTTATATCAATTTACACATCAATCCCAGAATTAATTGACATTCACATTTCCAACAAGTTAAAATTAAAATAATTAGCTAAGCTACTTGTTAAATTCCTTAAAGCTGAGCTGAGAAAAAAATGAATTTATCAAATTATAGTTTAATTATAAATAGTTCCTGCCGGAAGCCTTTCTTGAGTGAATTGTCAGTGAGATTATTATCAATGTAATAACTGTTGTACGACTCATCAAGTACATTATTTTTAATACATAACAATAATTAATAAAGTTACTGTAAAGCATAATTTCCATGTTCCATTCATTTGAGTTTTGCATAGCATCAACGAAGACAAATCTCTTTTCGTGACTGCAGTGTCTGTTGCCTTGGACTTCAAGGAACTTTAGCAGCGACGGAATCAACCACATTTAAAAGGATATGGTAAAGATCATTTATCGTCTCAGCTTCTAGAAGTACATTAAATTCTACTAATCTTAAAAGTAAACCCTCGTTATAACCTAAAAGTAATACTCAAACGCTGCGGTAGATTTGTTGCGACTATTTGATGTTGTTGGAGCAGCGCAGCGTAGCTGGCAACTAACTGGGGCATAGACGCTGCATATTGAAGCAGGAGTTGGCTAATTAATGCGACAGGTGTTCGTTCACCTGCACTGCACAACTGCCGGACTCATGAAGAGCATATACGAATCTTATTCATTCCAGACTCCAAACAGTATAATAACATATGCTATGATTTATTCGCAAGAGTGCAACAAGATGCACTTGGATGCACTTTTATGTTTGGGGTACTGTGAGACACAGGAACATGATGCTCTATACTCTATAGGTAGCAGTGTACACCCCCATGCACCCTACCGTGGCAAATTGCAGGTAGTGCAGCTTAGCGCAAAGTGCATCATGATGCACTTCTTATCTCCATGCAAATCAATGAGCCATCGAGTTGCATTCAAGCTGTGTAGCAGCGCAAGAATGTAATTTCTATGGTACATTGGGGCATGATGCTGGATAATTGCAGTTAAACCAGGGGTTGGCCTCAGGCACAGTCAACGCCTTTTGGTAACCTGAGCATTGACGTACATGTGATTACATAAGGGGGGAGAATGGGAGAGGGATGAAGCACCTGTCGGGTAACCTAGCGGATTTGGGGATGCTTGCTACACAGAGGAAAAGGTACGCAGGTTAGGCGGTAGGATTGGTGCAGTGTGTAGGTATTTCTTTCCACCCTTACGGCAGTGTTGAAAGACATAATGGAGGCGTACTCCATGACGCCAAACTATTCTAAACGGTTTGTCCGTTGAAACTTCCTGTTCAAGAACATACGTTCGCAGGTGGCGGTGAATAGAGGAGAGCGTAAGACGCAAGTTGCGGACGGATCTCGTATGTAGTTGATGCAGAGGGTTGAAACGGTTCTTTGCTACAGAATAGGAGATTTCGGGTACAGGAGAATAGCATGGGGGACAGCAGGTAGGCAAAGGTGGGTTTCAGGTAGACACCGACTGATTGCTTATTCCTTGCTCTTTTACTACCGCAGTATTATGTTGCTGCTGGCTATAGCTTAATAAGCTGTACGGCTATGCGATGATGTTCTCGCCAGGTAAAAATTGAAGAATCAAGGTAAAATAGACGGGATTCAATAACATGCTTGGAGCAGGGAGCTCGTCTTCTCTGCATTTTCTATACGACTCCAATTCGTGCACCCTCCTCATCGATAATACACGTAGTGGTGGTTGTGTGTAGTGAATACGTGTAAAGGTTTTGGTGAATTTTTAATAATCATTAACCTTTTTGTAATATAACTTACAAATAGGGAATTTGGAGAAGGAGCGGAATTAATTTTATTAATTACAGTGCAAATTAGTGGTAACTATTTTTATGGTTAGGTGTGGGTTCCTTTTGTGGAGTGTGATGTGCCTGTATTAATTCAACATATCTGATATTGTAATACTGATTAAAACTCAAGGACCGAGAATTGATTGAAAGGTGAAGGACATTGACAAGGTTCATTTAAGAGTTGAAGTGGAATTTGAAAAAAAATTAAAGATGATCAGTGAGTAACTGCGGTATTATATAATTTAGTGAAACGAGTTCCGTCCAGAGATTAACGACAAATGAATCAATAATTACTTTTTAAATTTTGATAACCACGGTTAACGTTGAACGAACGAATTGAATTACAATAATTATTATCGACTGACTGAACTGAAATTTATTCCTGCCGGATTATTATAATAATTAAATTAGTTTCACGGTGACTTTTAGATGCGGATTATTTTAACGCAAGATTTTGGATTGGATCTTATATTTTGGTAAGTCAAGTTGCATTTATATTGTGTTATGTAACAATTCGTGTAAGAAGTTATGCAGTATTTAATTGTGCAGTTTATGTTGTTTAATTTAAATTAGTTAGTTGTATGAGTAGGTATCTGCAGAGTTTGACTTAAGGTATCATTGTTGAACGAGTTGAACATGTTAAGGGTTTCGATGTCAGTATATACTACGGAAAAAGATTCGTGAAAGATACCGGAAGTGGGGTTTTGGCGGTTGAAAACGGATAAGCTAGAACCGGTCTGTGGAGTCATGCAAAATCTTTGTTCAATACTATCCTGAAGGCAAAAATATAGATAAATGTTACAATTCAAATCGTTGCGTTTCTGAAAAAATCAGAAAATTGGATTGTATCCGGATGTGAATTTAAATGACTAATCTAAAATTTAAGTGACTCAACACAAACGTATTCTGGTTCCGGCTAATTTGACATACTGCAGGTAGATTTGCTGAAGGAGCTCACGTTGTGTAGGATGAGATTCGTGATTCAGGTAAATGCAGTGTTAAGTGGTGGATGTTGTAAAGGTTGTGAGAATATTAGGATTCCATTAACGATTCACATAATTTGCATTGTCCCAGGAAAATTAAAGCTTGTTTAAGTGCAATGAGTTTCATTCATAGTTTCAGAGAAATTGGTTCGAGTCTCACATTGAGGATTAGGTCATAGGTGTCTCCACAATGATATTTTCCAGGCAGTTTACTACCTGTTCTTATCAGTTCGAACATGATGGTAATGGATCAAGTATTAAAGCTTGGGTGGTTTCGTAGTTGTAGTTTATTTTGGAGGGAGTATTCCCATGATTTAATGTCATACAAACAGACGGAAAGCAGCCCCAAATGGCGAAGCCAAGTTAGCCAGATGGCCGATAAGCTAGATAAGAATCGCAAAAGGAAACTAGAGAAGGGTATGCGAAATGTAGCCACAGAAATATAAGCTCAAAAATCAGGGAAGGTGTGAGAACTATTCTATCCGGGTTTTTTGTAACCACAATTCGGGTTTTTGACCAATGCTCCCCTCATAGTTTCCTGTTCTACATGGTTGTGCTTACAGTACCGTACATGACCGGCCCCACGAATTGAAATTTGAAACATAGTCAAAGTTCAACCTGAGGGTCGTAGTAATTCACCCTGAAAAAAGAAAATCCAACTTTCGGCTGTTACCAGAGATATAGAGGCTCAAAGTTGCGATTTTCGCATATAACATGCTGTAGGGACCGTGTAGATAACATGTGAGTTAACTGCGCAGAGATGGCACTAACTAATATGTTTGCACAAAGTCATCAGTTAGTACAGCAATATGTAATTAAAGCCCAGTTATCATGTTACCGTTCACATATTATGAAACTTAAGTAATATTTTACCACCGTTGAGCTTTTACTGATATAATATATGGATAGTCCCTACAGAATTTTTCAAATTTCTCCAGATTACGGTAAAAGTTGGATTTTATTTTTTCAGGGTGAATTCCTACGACCCTCAGGTTGAACTTAGACTATGTTTCATATTTCAATTCGTGGGGCCGGTCATGTACGGTACTGTTAGAGTGCTTTATAAACAAGCCCCGATAAAGGCTTGATGCAGTAAGTGTCCTGGGTGCGAATTGGAGGGGGAAGGTGCATATATATATTACATGTTTCGGTGGATTTGTTTGATTAGATTGTGGGAAGAGGGGACTGTGCTGATGGCGGGTAGGGTAAACTTGCATACTTAGTTGGAACTTGGGTAGGAAACTGAAAGTAGGCGTTGACAGGAACTGTTTCCGTCCTGGTGAAAGATATTTATGTGTAAATGTCGGATGTGGAGGGGAGATTTAGAAGAGTGATATTTGTTTGAACAATTGACAAAAGACGGAGAGAGTACGTATATAATGTTTGTATTGCAGATATTTTTTTACCCAGGACAGAATAGCAGAAGAGGAGAGAAGATGGGAATTAAATAAGTCAAGCAAGGTAGGGAATGACGGAAGGTGAGAAAGAAGAGAAATTATATGCAGGTGTAATACTGACATGATTCGCTTGGGAAAATATGAAACGGTTTTGCCAAATGAGTTTGCCTACGTAAATGTAATTGTTTTGCGTTTTGTCATACAGATCCGCCTCTCTACCTTTGCGTTCTTGGTGTTCTTTTTGTAAGCGGATTAGCTATATTTACGCACTTACTCGAGAGGAGAGAGAAATGATAAGGAAAACAATTTTAGCGAATGGATGACAGAAGCTAATGTCAGAATAAATGTGACAGACTGATAAAGCTGTTGTTGAAGAAGCAAACGCCAGAAGCCAAGAACATGAACAAAACTGGACATACGTACAAGAAGATAAAGTTAATCCTGATTCGTGCGTCCAACAAGTAGTGGCAATAGCAGAATAGGAGCAGTTGTTATTTATAAAACAAGAAAATCCTTAGGAAACGTGTCGGAATTATCCGATTGCAGATTGCTGCTATAAATCAGTTGAGTAATCCAAAAGGGTGGTGACAGTTTTGAACTTCCGGTAATTTAAGCAGGCTTTGCGTCTTAATACTACTTGACTTGAGTACTACAAGCTGTAAGTTTAGCTTCTCAAATCCGTGTTTTATTGCTTCATATTAAGATTAAGGATCTTAAGATGCAGTTTTATGTTGGAAGCATTCAATGTGAGGTTAAACTTCGAAAAGAACCCGAAGGAAGTGAGTTGAGGAGGAACACGTTTGTGATTTGAACGGTAGTTTGAAATGGTTTAAAGTTAACTTTTAAAGGAGAGCAGGCAGCGGCAGTGCAAGAGGAGGCGGAATTAAGTTGGAGGGAAACATTAAAATAAAAGAACCGGTAGAAAAGAATTTGGAGCAAGTAGAGCGGTTTGTTTCAAGAGTTATTCTCTTCAGGCTGGTTTAATGGTAGAGTGACAGGTTACATGGGAATTGGAGACGTATGGTGTTGTTTGAGTGCTTAAAAACGTTGCGTGAATCTTTGGATTAGCTTGTTCTCCGGAGGTAATCGCTTCTGTGATGAGTAATATAATAACAAGGAATGTCCCATTGTGTTATGTAGATGGAAGAGAAGGCTGGCTGGGAGGGATCAGAAGTGAAGGTTTTAAAGTCATCAAAGCAACGAAGACTATGGACTAAGAAGAAGAGGCATATGCGAAATCGCGTGTGTTTGGTTCAGTCAAAGACAAGGGAGGATGCCAATTTTGGAGGATGAAATGTTCATTTGTTGTTGAAAACTATTTGGAACTGATGAAAGGTTAGGTTAGGTATAGGGTTGATGGATGGCTATGGTATGGTGGGACTGACTAGATGGAGATGAGAGGAAGTATGCATATATTTAATTGGAGAAGGAGGAGGCTTGGAAAGAGCAGTCAAGCTTAAATTACTAAACACGATGCAGAAGTAGAAATGGAGAGAAGCATGTGTTTTCAATTGTAAAACAAATGTAACATGTGTGTCTGTATTTAGTTTGATTATGCAGCCTTCTGTTTGGTGCAATTAATTGGAATCGAAGAGTTGTCGTTGTACCGTATGTAGTCAGTGAAGGCTGTTCGCGGTGTGTTGAGCGAGATAATTTTTCAAAATTTTGGTTCCAGAAGACCATGAAATTGGGAAGCAGACAGGTGTAGCGGAGCATATAAATAAATTGGGTGCATGTGTTTATTATAAATTATTTTACGGGAGGGTAAAGGCGGGAGCAACTCGGATTTGAGTACAAAATTCGTTTTTGCGTTACAGATAACGAGCTTGCAAAATCTTGTACGGGATGATTGATTTATGAATTGGGGGTTGCCACGGTTCGGTGGATTTACAGAGGATTTTTAAAAAGTTGATGAGGGATTAAATATTTAAGTTTGTTACTCTGAGGAATTTTGAGTGCGAGTACAGACTGATTAATAAATTGCTTGTTAGGGTTGTGCAATCTTGTTTCGGTTGAGTGCCTGTGACAGGGTAGGGCTTGAAGTTTTTTTTTGAAGTTAGGATTTTAAAGACTACAGATTTTTATGAATGAATTTGAGTATAAAAATGTATAGATACGATCCAGTGCGGTTATTTTGATGAAACGAGGTACTAATTCAAACAAAAGCCATAAGTGCAAGCAGTGTGTAATTGTAAATTTGTTTTGTTTTTTACAGACGAGACAGAAATTAGCTGAAGAGGAAACACAAACACTGACGTCGGAAAAATCCGTAGATCAAGCCTGCCTATTGCCTTGGAATTTTTGCGAGCGGAGCGGATCGTACGTGCCGGATGCCTTGGATAATTTAAAAATAAGCAGGGAAAACGTAATACCGTCCTAAACCACAAGTGAATGAAGGATTGAATGGCAGGTGGATACTGATGACGGAGTGATGAATACTGAGAATAATTGTGTGTGGAGTGAAATCCGACGGTTGGCTGGATAAGGAATAATTTTGAGGATAATGAAAGCTTGTGTTTAAAGGCTTGTCTCCTCTCGTCGCTTCTACTTAATACTTTTGGCTTTAGCGGTGTGCTCCAGCATAATGAGTGGCAGAGAATGTAGTGACTGAGCGCGTGAATTATGTGTTTTTATTCTAGGAGTGTTATTGTACTTGAGGGAAGAGGGGAAAATTTAATAGGGGATACAACTCTATAGTTAGTAAACGTAGTCGATTACTCCAACATCCTCCCAAGCTATTGCTTAATGGGAGCGGAAGAATTAGATTCGGCTAAAATGACACAATCCAAAGAAGCTCTGCGGCAACTAATTGCCCAGTGGAACGCAAATCGCTTGGATTTATTTGAAATCTCTGAACCAAATGAGGTAATTTCATTTTTATTTATCTACGCTTCATCATTTTGAAATAGCAGCGTACAGCTTCAAGGAAGATCAGGTTAGGAGTACTTCATGTAACAGAGAGCCATCATAGAGCAAGAGCAAAACTAGATCTATTGTATCTAATAAGCGGATTTTGTTAAAGTTGAAAGAGGTAGTAAAATGTGTAGCTTTAGCATTACAAAAACCGGTTCGTGTGTTAAAATCATAAATAAGTAGAATCCTCTGTATGAAACCGGCAGTTTGAAATTATATGCAAAGGCTTCCATGCTAGCAAAGCTCGATCAAGATGGGGGGATGAAGGCAAGGGAATAAGCGAGAAGGGATACAAACAAGGATTAAGTTTGATATAATCAAGAGAAAAGAGGGTGAAGCTGTGCTGTTGCTCCGGCAGTTATGGATGATTGTGTATAGTGTAGTGTGACAGATTCAAGTAATTTTTTACAGCTTTTTTTCAACCACATCTTCCAATCATTCATCCCCTGCAGTTTGATTAGCTTTTAGCGAGAGCAGAATGACAGGAAGGGTACTAGACTGCGTTCGTAATAATCCTTTGAATCCTGTCGAAGCTCAGCATGGAAAGAGCAAGCAGAGACGGCAAAAGCAGGAAAACTTGAAACGAAGAAGACTTGTATTTAAAATTTTGAACAATTTTCATAGTCTCCGGCCTAACCACAAACTAGAAAATAAACCGTTCTTGTTTACGATACTGGGACAGTTAGTCAATGAGGTGTGACGCAGGGGCTTAGGGCATGTGACAGGGGGGAAGTGTTTTTAATAGCATGTCTACATACCTGGTTGCTGTCTAACTTCGTTCGACGGGGGTGTTGCTATGCACCCGAATATTTCCAAGAAGAAGAGGAAGGAGAAATGACAGAAAATGACAAGATTTACTGCAGGGGATAATAAGTCAGAAAGATAGGGAGTAAATTGACGGTGGTTGGTTGTACGGATAGCTTCCCAGTAGGCTGAGAGTTTAGAGGCTGAGACATGTTTAAGTGTAGGTGGAAATATGAAAATACGCAAGCAAAAGGACATGCGACGGACATCGACCTGGTCCAAATATTATGTTAGCTCAAGTGGGGTGGTGGGGACAGTTAGGAGGAGTGCAAGAGGAGAAGAAGAGTGATGAAGACGGAAGAAAAATAATAAAATAATGGATCAAACATTGGAATATCGGAGACGACGAAGTAGATTGCTCCGCCATGTCCGTGAATTGTACGTGATAGAAGAGTGTGCGATTTTAGTAATCGATATGCGTATGCTGGGAAGCGTATATGGTGGGAAGAAGGCATATAGTAGAGAAATACGATAAAAATTTGAGGATTATGAATCATATAATGTAAAGGATGTACAAGTCATATTTATGTAATGATCCTTTGGATGTGGAGTATGTTTTGGTTGCATATTTATGCATCTGCTAATGTTGAATGTATGTTTTGTCTATGTTTCTATAGGAGGGAGACTTCCATGGGGTTATGAGATTTTATTTCCAAGAAGCTGGGGCAAAAGTTGCGACAAAATGTATTCGTGTTGCGTCATCCGCAAATGCGAAAGCAGTTATAGAGACGCTGGTGGAGAAATTTCGACCCGATATGAGGATGTTGTCTATTCCACAATATGCCTTGTATGAAATACATGAAAATGGAGAAGAGCGAAGGCTGGATGATTTAGAGCGGCCGCTCCTTGTACAATTAAACTGGCATTCTGATGACCGGGAAGGAAGATTTCTCTTAAGGCGGATTGACGAGAAAGTCCGCTACGACTTTTCTGTAAATAAGATATCCGTTATTCCATACCGTTTGCTGTTACTTATATGCATTTGTCTTATTTACTTTACCGATATATGACTCTATTTTGTCAATCATGTTTTGGGAGAAATTTTGTTGACAGAGTGGATGGGAGAGTTTTAATGGATGTTTTTTCTTCTTCTTGTATAGATGAACAAAGTAACTGACATTCCGGTAGGGGATGGATTCAAGAGGAAACTTAGTAAACGTGAGAAAAAGCAGCTTAAAAAATTGCAAGAGAAGACTAAATCTGAGGCTGCCACTGCTGCGGAGAAGCTCTATACTGGTAATAATCAAGGATGAAAATTATTTAAGCTCGATGCTGTTAATTTAATTATTCATTGCAAGGCATAATGTAGTAGGTATTAACTATTTTGCATTGCTTCCCTTGGGTATGAGTTCTGTCTCTAGAGGCATCGAGAAGAGCGCGCTAAACTTTTTGAGGATTCTCGACCAAAAGGATTTGAAGGACACGCTCATGTGGGGCTTCCAAGCACCTTGGAATGCGTTATAAAAATGGAGAGAGCTGGAACATGTCTTTGTGGTGCAGCATTCCGAACGTAGACGAAATCCGCTGTGATGCGTAGAATGGAGAAGGGCTTAAAAATTAATAGTTTCGCTACAAGTGCCGTTGTTAGATGGATATAGCAGCAGTATGACAAGACAGGGGAAGAATTTTAACTGTTAATGCTAAATATTCTGTCAGCTGGAGTATATGTAAATGTTGGAGAGAGATTTGGAATTGAGGAAAACATGTGATTAGGAATTTGTTTGTATGTCCTTGTGATGTAGAATTTTAAGGATGTAGTAGAGACGAAATGCAAATTGTTGAAACAGAGACCTCCGAACGCTGGATTCTGGTGAATAGGACAATTGATCGTAAAGACGTGTGTAAGTTAGGGTGGGATATCCTTATACGTTTGTTTATAGTGTATTTTAATTCTTGGCTTACGTGCAGGGATGTAAACTGATACACTCTTTACACCGGTGCTTACGTAAATACCTTGAGTGAAACAAGGCACAAGATGCATTAGAGCCGATAGGTTATGTCAATAGTGGAGAAGGAAGAGCATGGCTGAGTAATAGCAAGTTATATGTCGGCATTAATTAGCTGGAGAAATTGGGGAAAGTTTACCAAATATCTGTAGGCATGGATACAAAATCGATAGCGTAGCATTCAAGTTAACGTGAAACAGAATTTTAGGATACGGCAATAATGACATGACTTTTATATTTATGGCATATTTGAGAGAATGGTTTGCGAAATAAAAGGCTGGCATGCAAAGTTCTTGAGAATAGTAATACTGTAAGGGTATGAATCTGGCGAAAGATTAACTAGTCCGTGAGCTGACGCTTGATTTGTTATGTAGGGGGTGAATGTTTAAACAAGGCTTGATGGAATTTTATGAAAATGCAAAGGATTTATTGGTGTCTTGATTTATTACAGTTGTTTCAGACTGTTTATAGGAAAAGTGGCATTATGCACTGTTAGAAGCTGTATTACGGAGAAATGATAATGTTAGAGAGTGCAAAATTTGATACAGTTGGGCAAATTGTAAATATTTTATAAAGAGGACAAAAGATGCAGGAGGAAGAAAGAGGTATGGAATATATAATAGGATCTGGAAATGCAAGGTTTAGAGAGATGAGATTGAGGATTTTGTTTTGACAGTTTGAATACATACATGCGCAAAGGCACAGCCTAGAACCAAAGAGAAAAACGAGTTGAGTTACTCTCAGTACTCGCTATCACAAAGGCCTCTTGTCACTCTCAGCGTGTAAATAATTCAACAGCTACAGCATGTCTCTCTAGTCGAGAAGAAGCGAATTATGTAATACTAAGAAACACTTTGCTGGAGCCCGTAGTGTCTGTGAAATGTTAGGTTAAATGAAAGATTTTACATTAGTTTTTACTTTGGACGTAGGCATTAGGGTAGTAAGAGACATAGTGGATACTGTACTCCCCACCAAGATTGAATCCAATTTGTGGGAGAAATGCCTAGATCAATTCCGCTAGTTGCCAGACCAGATGTACAGAAGCTTTTAAGGGATGAAGAAGATGGGGGAAGGTAAATTGAAGTTGACTAGGCGGTAATGATATTATCAAGTCTGGAAATCGTTGTGTTTTCGAAATGTAGGAGTTGCTGATGTTGCCGTTTCGAAACTGCTCGTTGTTTAGGTTTAGATGAAGGGATTCGATAATGGTGTGGGGTTAGATGAGTGAGTTTTTCTCGGATGATCTGGTTTCAGTTTGATCTTTGCCCGTTTCTAGGACGGATCGTCAATCCTAGCTGCTATTCTTCTGTTACTCTGGGTTTAGGAGGGGAATGTGAGGGAATAAAGACCGAATGCCGAATGCACTACTAATGTCTCTTGTAATTTGGTTAATCAGTATCGCTTCTGTGTGCTGCGTTGTGTATGAGAAGAATCCCGTCCCGGGAATGGTTTTGATGATTACTCCGGGAGGGGAAGGAACACGGATCATTTACATCCCATTTAGGAAAACATGTGTAGGATAAATGATCTATTCTAACTTTGGCTGAGAACTCAATAAAGATGAGAGGGAAATCAAGTCGGTTGAATGTGTGTTGTGAGTTGTGAATCCGGATGTTGATTTCCCACAGTTCAACTTTCAAGAGAGTAGATACAGGGGCATGGTGTTTTTGAAGTCTGGATTCTGATTTGAGCAGTTGGGTTTGAAATGTTTCCTCTCGTTTAGAGTTGAAGAGTTTGGTGAAATGATTGTAGATGCGTTTTGAGTTTGACAGAAGAATCGGACGAGTGAAGTCGTGCAAAGGGAGAATAGGGAATAATTCACGAAAAACAGTTTTGTAGGGTATTATTCAGTGGATTTCATATAGTTAGTGAGTGAGGAATTTGTGCAAGAGAAGTTGGCCGTAAAATATCTTACGAGTTTGTGTTGGAGTTAATTTATAATTTGACTTGAGAATTTACATGAGAAAAGGAGATGATGAATAATTGGATGTAAATTACGTATAGCATTATGGAAGTGAACCTTGCAACTAAGCGCGAGCGTGCTGGAATGTCAACATGAGTTTAACAAGAGCAACAAGAAGTGTAACTACAGTAAGTAAAGTAAACTCGAAAAGTGTATTCTATGTTCCTCTCCTTGCAGAACTTCCGGAGACGAGCTTCACGAGATCCATTTCAAATCCAGAAGCTGTAATGCGACGAAGACGGCAACAGAAACTGGAAAAGAAACTAGAACAGTTCAGATCACGGGATGGAGGACCTGACTCTGGTGGAACATTAAAAATTTATGGAGAGTCCCTTTGTCGTGATGTGCCGTATAAAACACTTCTACTCTCTGTTCACGATACAGCTGCCTACGTCGTGAAAGAAATGTTAGCGAAATATTCACT
This sequence comes from Sminthurides aquaticus, assembly GCA_906901655.1. Lineage (NCBI taxonomy): Eukaryota > Metazoa > Arthropoda > Collembola > Symphypleona > Sminthurididae > Sminthurides > Sminthurides aquaticus. Next base: position 7,241,144 of record CAJQTT010000010.1, read on the forward strand.
TACAAATTATGATCCTCAACAGTACTGTCTTGTGCAGGTAAATACGAATATAAAAGTTTTTACGAGTACCTTGAGTTGTTGATGCTTTTTTTGTTTCCTAGAAGAATTGAATAGAAATTGGCAATGTCGTGCGGATAGTTGAAAGCGTGCAGCGGAAGTTGGAGATAATAGCATTCAGTTAGGAGAGCTAATTTGTCCGCCCTGGACCCAGGTAGTTTCCGAGAAAGCAAAAATAGAACCTGGTTCTGGACAAGTAATTTCAAGTTATCCAAGGACAGCTACGATTAAGACGAGAGAAAATTATTTCAATACATGTAGATACTGGTTCTCAGGAGTATGTGAACCTAAGAAGTTAAAAGGAACCTGTATACCACGGCGTGGAAAATTAATACAGCTTAATGCAAAGTATTTATTCGCCATGCTAGACCTAGGGCAAGGGAGGTCTCTAGTTTTAGGAGATTATGATGTAAATAGACTAGCAGGGAAGTGAAAGAGAGTTTATTTCCTATTCAGCTCTAAAAAGCTTTTCGGAAGCTTATTAGATAAGTGTTTTCATTTACTAAATTCAGCATCGCATGTTACAAGCGGAAGGCATGCAGTGCTTATGTAGAAAGTTAAGAGAATGTTAAAGTATAAGGCCGAAAAATTTATTCTCAAGCGCTTGTAAATTATCTTCCCAGTCAACCAAAGAATAATTAAGCGCACACTTTTTAAGGATATCATGCAGCTAGTTTTAAATTATGTCAAGGAACGGTAAGAGGAGGCTTTGGAGGGATGAAGTAGCATGAAACATATTTATTTAGAGTAGCTCTTCTTTTATCCCTTCATGTACCCCTTTTTGAGGCGAAAGTTAATTTGAGTGGTGGGGGCAAAAATAATTGCAGGATGGAGAAAGCACGTTTGTATCAACGTTAGCGGTTTTCTTCTGTGGGCGTAAGAAGAGAGTATAATCCTGGAATGTGGAATTCGGTTCTAATGTTGTATCCTTTTCTGCGCAGGTTTGCGAAGGAGAAGGCGAATATATACTAGACGACGACGAGTCTCCCCTCTCAATTATTACAAACCAGCCTAAGGATCGAGGTGAGCTCAGCCAGGGTTATACCCGCTGAAATTTATTTTATTTCGCGACTTTCCCGCTCTGCAAATTATTATTCTAGGGGTAAACAGACCTGTGCGGATTTATGAAGCCCCGCTCATGAATTTTTTAAAACTCCTGGACACAAAACCCAGAGTAAAATACTAGTGTCGTGCAGAGTTGAAGTGGACGCGGGCAGTGAAGCGTATTCGGCTGGAAATAAATGTACGGAAGACTAGAAAATGTGCTTGCCGCTTCAGACATTTGTTGAACTGGAAAAACTTGTAGAAGCCTTTTTAACCTATTCTTACCTCTCTGCTTAGTAGTAAACTGTGTATTTGTAGGAGTGATACCTTTGTACCTGGTTAAAACCTAAACTTTTAAACCTCTTTCACTCACTAATACCAAAATGTTCATGAAGTTCTTTTTAACTGGAGCTAACTTGAGGAAAACGGATTCAAAAGGATTAACCTAGGCTTTCTGTCGATATCTGCAAATAAATTTAAATCAGACTAAGTCTGCTATTGTTTATGGTGATAGTGCTTTTAACCTTGAGTTAGTGTTGGTAGTGGAACAAGTGGACTGCTGTGGTTGAGATAACCTATTGCAATAAGCAAAAAATAACCTCTCCTTTAAAAGACATGGAACGCTATGAACGACTGATCTGTTACCTGATAATGAAATAATATTCTTGTCGTAGCAATAGTATAAAACCTGTTGCAAAAATTATATGCACAGCTCTATAACTTTTAATGCAGTAGTTAACAACTGCTGTTTGTAGTCAATGCTATCAACAGGACTAAAAATGAAATAGCTCTGACCTACAACTTTGAACTTAACTAACCAAAATGCTTGGATTGTGGTCTTTCTCTACGCGTCGGCGGAATTGCACTTATGAAGTGGTTTTAGGTATAGTTCCAAATCATGCTTGCTAAACGTATTGGTGCCTAATATCGCATCAATTTCGGAACGAAGTTAATTATTTAGTAAGATTAACTAATTGCAGAAGTAAGAGTACTTCAGCTGATCGTTTAAGAAATGTAGGTTACTCCGTACATGTTGAACTTCCTGGAATTGGCTGTGTTGACGACGTTAGTGGGTATTTTAAGAGGTGTTTACTACGGTTGAAGCTAATTAAGTAACAGGATTTCGGTTTGAATGGGGTGATTATAGCAAAAGGAGGTGTGTCAAGTTGACAGGCAGGGGGGAGGAGCAGTTTCCCGCAATGCGATTTGCGTTTATCAACGTCTCCCGTCCCTTCTCTCTTCTAGCTTAAACCTGGTGTTTTTCTTTTGATGCCCCTTCTCTCTGGAGGTCCTTGTAGGGTTGAGCTTGAGGGATTACTTAATAGAACTGCAGAGGTTGATGGATGCATAATATAAGAGGCAGGACTCGGAGGTAAACATGTTAAAGGTCCAAAAGGTGAAATTGCGACGAAGAATATTTTGGGTTAAGGCTTAGTTTAGACTTTTAACCTTGGCTCCGTTTCGGGCTGATAGTCTTGAAGTATAACATGTACCTGGGAGAACTTCAAGTTGTGAGTTGTTGGTACAAGAAAAGGTAGACAGGAGAAATGGCGATCTTTTTAAATACTGCACGAAGAAAGTAAAATAGACAGTAAGATAGCGAAAGCTAGAGAAAGGGCTGAAAGAGAAAGACAGCGTTCTTTGCAGGTAAACTCAAAGGAAGGGGTTGAATTCTGCGGAAGATTCCGGAGCATCCGTCGCAGAGGGATTAAATTAATCATTTACCACGTCTACCATCAGGAATTCATTCACATTTAATTAATTGTAGGCTTGACCGCAATTTCGGTTGTGGGTCTGGTTTGTCTATCCCTTACGAGAATATGCTCTTACTGTTTTTGTGGTCTAAAGCACTACATGGATATCAAGTGTTAATTTTACCGAAGGGCTGTATTCACAGTGTGACTCACTTACTTAAGTACGAACCCACGGATTCCCTTGGAATTTATTATTCTTGTGGGCGTGGGTGTTTTGTCTACGTTGCCGACTAATGCTGAAATTCTCCGAAAGTTCTGTACCAAAGCCATATTTTAGGACAAGGGGAATGGTGTTAAAGATAGTTTATTATTCTCAGACTGCAAATCGCATTAATTATTTCCAGTGGGATTTGCAAAATTACAGGAATTAAGAATTACAAAGTATTTGAATTTGTCGCATCATAGATTCTCGGAGCTTATAGATCCTTAAGGAAGAATGTAGAATTATTCGATTTTCTAAGTCACGCTAAATCCACGAGACTTCAGCGGTATTGGCAAATTGGCGCAATTTGTGGGGGAAAATTAAAGATTTTCTGTCAACTAGGGTGAACAAAACGAAAATTTAAACTTGTGTAAAGTTTGCTACACAAAACCCCAAGGTTTTGTGTAGCAAACCTTGGGGTTTTGAGCAAAGGTCAATTCACACGTAGTTGCATTAGAGTTTGTGAGCAGGCTGTGCACATGTACGTATACCCGAAACCTTGAGTTCAATAGGAATAAGATACATGAAACTATGGAATTTTGATTTGATGTACAAGCATGCAAGGTGAGAAAATTCAAATAAATCCAATTCCGCAGAAATTTGCAGGAAAGGAATCGTAAAATCCACAATGTGCATGTGAATACCTGACAATGCATGGATAAATTCGTGCTTGTTGGAATGGAGTAACCGTTCATCATCGAAATAGCGAAGATTCACATCCCCCAGGAGTTTCAATAAGGACTTGAGTAACGTGTTGTTAAAAATAATTCCAACTTATAGATAGCAAATAGGGAACTAGGAAACATTCAGCTTTATCTAAATATCATATGTCATAACCATTGAATTCTCTAACTCTTTTTCAGTATGGGAAGATTATAGTAGATAATCCGCAGGTTGCAGGTTCTTGACAGGTGAAGAGGTAATAGCAGTAGACATATAACGGCGAAACTATGGCTGATTGTAAACTATTACCTGTATTTATAGGATTAAGAATTTTACTGTTCTGAGATCATCTTCCCTTTTAGATCCAAGCATTTGAGTTTGATTCGAAACAGGAAAAACTATAATTCCCTGTTGCTAACTTTACGGCGAATAAGCTACTGGATTTTTTTCTTGTGTTCTTAGAAGACCTGCATATCATGGCGAACTTTACTGTCACGTTGTTTCCAATTTTCTAAGAAAGGCAAAGTAAGGTAAAAGTTTCAGCGTTGCTGTTAAGTGCAAGTTGTTGGTTTTTGCTTTTGATCTTCGTTTAGAAAGTCCGTGAAAGTTGGTACAAGTAAAGAGAAAACATTTAAGAAGAAAGAGACGCAAGGATTTGTACATAAAAATTCATAGAGCTTCATTCAGGCTTTATAGCAGAGTTAAGCTTTTTGTAAGTTGTGGAGGAGTTGCTGCAGAAAGCAACGGTTGAATTAATATAACTTTTAGTAGAATTTGATTCTGGGAATTTGATTTATCCACCAAGATCGGCCTCGCTGTTATAACGTAAGGAAGAAGATGAGTGTAAATAGGAGATGCTGAGCTGAGATCCTTACGTCTTCAGGACGTCTAGGATGAAAAGACTATTAGATTGGCTAGGATTGCTGTTGGCGGTGAAAATTTGAAATGTGATCACGAAAGACGCAAGGAAGCGGAAATAGGGTAAGAAATAACCCGGAGGAAGGAAGGAAGGATAAAATGGAAAAGTTAAGTCGGGGAAAGTTTAAAATATATGACGTCCTTGAATGGAATTCAATGAAGAGTGTAAGCAGTTTATTCATCCTCTGGTGAGAGTTGGAATGTAGTGAAAGCATAACAACAACCTGAACAAACAGTGTCGGTGTGGGAAGGAGTAATTTGATTCTAGTGCGGCTTCTTTAAATTGAAAGCAAGCGTGAGAGAAAGCAGTATGATGTTTTTTACGGGGTTAAAAAAGGAAAAGATTTAACGGCGGATTGATCTTGTTAGAAGCTATTTAAGTGTGTATTAAACTGGTAGAAGTTTATGGATGACAGGGTGAAAGGGTGAGGATCTAAATTTGTTTTTTTCTCGAATCAACAGGGTCGATCATGTTCCACGTGCGACGACGACCTCCAGACTATCATCCACGTAAAAGGAAAAAGAAACCTGGGAGGAGAGCGGATGAGGATTTGGGAAGCGGATACCGTGGCAGCTATGACGGACAAATTGAGCCACTCCTCGTCGAACTTTTACCTGGTAAGTATAAAAAGTTTTTCAGCATGGCTTTTGGATGGAGAAAGTTGTAAAACACCTGTCAGCTTCAGGCTTCCGAAATGGAGCAAATCCATGTTCCATCAGAGAAGATTAAAGTGGATGAATCTGCTGGCTCAGTATTCAGTAGAAATATTCGCTTTGAATATGATAGAAAATTGAATATGCTACAGCAGGCAGTTGGATTGATTTTTTTATGAATGCTAACGTTTGTAAGGAGCTGATTTTTGCTAGGATTTTTAGTGAAATTCGCAAAGAGTTTTTGCAAGTTGTTGTAGGTGATTTTTACTATTGTGAGGGTGAATGTGAGGATAAAAGTGAGGTGAGAAAACTTGCCTTTGGTGGTTTGCCAAATGATGTAAGCAGATTGTTAGATTTGCGAACTGATTAGGAAAGTTTGGGTGAATCCTCTGAATTTCCTGTTGTTTGTCTGCTCCTAAACAAAAGAAGAGGTAAAAGGGTAGGAAGAGGCAGAGAAAGTAAGATTAGAAGTGAAAGGGAAGGACGTCATCTCTTCCGGCATTACGCAGATCTCTCTTTGAATTTTCCAAACTTGTCAAAGCAAGGCACTGGCTCGTGGTGTGATTGAAAACATACAGAGTAGAGTGCAGAAATACAAGATGGTAGGAGGGAAAATAAAATGGAGAAAGTGAAGCTTTTTTATACAGTTGTGTGCTCAAGTGCCGCTCCTCGGCATATGTCTGCTCACAGCTTGATGGAATTGTAGCTTTTGTATCAAAGAGAAAGGAAAAAATTCAGCGTGTGTGCTGCTTCCTAGAGCGTGATGAAAGTTTGGTGAAATGTTTACGACATGTCCAGAGAAGCCGAGATGGGGACGGGATGAAGGCGGGCGAGTGAATGTGTGCTTTCTCTATGCTTTCACCAGCCCCTATTTTCAGCTCAAGACCAACACTACACCTTGAAACTGTTAGCGGAGAAAAGTTAATTAGGTAAAAGGTTGACAGAGTTCTACCGGGAAAAGCTGTCCTGGAATGTGTGTTTTGAGAACTGTAGATAGGCAGGTGTACGTTAGTGTCTTCCCTTGTCTGTGGTAACAAATACAGGTAGTGATGCATGCTACAGGATCGTTTGTACTTGTAGTTGATCCTGCTGATTGCTCTGCGTTGTTGGAAATTGGAAGCATGTTGCCCTTGCGGGAGATGGGTGTCGGGATGCCCTTAATGAACTACATTAAGGGGATGAAGGCGGAAGGATGGGTGACAGGCGACAGGTTGAAAGTAGATGGTTAATTTAGAAAATAATTCGTAGAAGTTTTTTGGCGGGCTAGAAGGAAAAATATGGCGAAGACAGACGAAATTGGGGGTTCAAGGAAACTTTAATTACAACGTCGGGCATTTTTGTGTCAAGGCTAGGGAATTACTGGGAAACAGGGGCGACATTATAGGGAAACAGGGGTTTGTAGCTTCAGGAGTGGAACACTCAATAATTTGTAGTTATGTACAGTGCTTGTTAAGGAGTATTTCAACGGTTTGTGGAAGTAAAAAGATGAATAGGAGACAATTTGCAATTTTGCGAATTCGATTATGTATCCAGCTGTGTATCAAGTAACACCATGACACATGAATGCAAAAGTTAGGATTTGCCTAGGTAGATACATAAGCTAGCGGGGAAAGTATCCCGTTTGTGGTCGTTTTTGTCCGTATCAGTTAGTTACTTATTGAGGATGTAATGTGGGCGTATTTGTTTGAAAGTTTTAACAAAGACGATATGCCTTATGAATTCGCTACCGAGGAATTGTCTATAGAATCAGACTTGTGCTAACAGCATAAAAAGAATTTTTATCTTTTAAATAATAGCGAAATCCGGCTGTTCATGTGGCTCGAATCCCAGTGTAAAGTTTGAAATCAGGTCCCTAGCTACCGTACATGTAAACTCGTAAATTTTCATCGGAATAATCTCTAAGATACGAAGCCGTTTTCTGTTGGATGAGAGCTGTGTCGTGAAACAGTTGGAACTCCTTGCGAATTTTGAAGTTGCTGTGTTAATACGAACAAAGCTATTGTACTCTTTTCCATTCAAGGATACCCGGTAACAGAAATTAGTTCGGGAGAGTGGTAAAAAGTTTTAGAAAATATTAAGTAAATTATGATGCATAAATAGGCTAGTTTACTCTACAGGAATAATGGCTGTCTCTGAGGATATTTTTACAACGATCCTGGTAGCATCCAGACAGACTCCTAATTAAATTTCTGAATGAGAAATTCATAAAATTTGTTTTCAAAACAATTCAAGCAGTAAAGGCTACGTGGGCGCGAAATATGAGTGAAGGTATCAAGGAAAACCCCTTGAAAAAATTTCAAGCTATGGACTATAGGAATTTGATTCTTCTGGTTTTTCTGCCGGTTTAATCTGGTATTTAATTTTGAATGATTTTAAGTTTGATGGAATAACATGAAGGTTAAGTATTTATTTGTAGAGCTTGTTGATTCCTATTCCAGAAACTCGTGTATTTGTTGTAGAGCCAGTAGAACGTAAAAGAGAGGGAAAAGTAGAGCGTGCTTGAGAAAAGAGAAAGAAGCTTTTTAAGGCGGTGGGTGAAAGCCTGTTATGAGAAAAGTCCTTGTTTATTATTTTGTAAATATTTGCTCAAGGTGAGTTGGTCGTAAGATGTTTACAATTTAATACTTGTACTACTTGTGTACAAAGTGAAAGCACTAAAATGTAACAAAGGTTAGTACCTGGTGGAATTTTCAAAGCCGAGACCGGCTGAGTTTAATAGCAACCAGTTGTCCTCCTTTCTTTCCTTGTGTTATCAGTTTAGGTTTGAATGACTTGAGTAGGACTACGGCGGAGAAAAAACAAGCTTCAGGTAATATATATAAGGCTGAGGGAAAGTAATTTCAAGTTGTAGTACCATAGTACTATACCATGGGAGCGAGTATTGCGTAAATGGTGTGGACCAGCATGCGGAATATGGGGTAGGTGGTAGGTGTAACATACAATAGACGTAGAATTTGTTTGCATTGCAGGAGTGACCTTGAAGATGTGGTTAAATAGCAAATGAGCTCATCTATTCTGACCTCATAAAAGATGAAGTTTGTGACCAGATCTGGCAAATAGCGTCGGCAGTTTTCCGCGTATGTGTAGGCTCAAGTAATGTATCCACCCCTATTGACTTTTCTTTGATGAACAAGGCAGTAATGTTGTGAGCTAGAGTCGTAGTAAAAGGAGAAAAGCAATATTGCACCGGCCTTTTGGAACGAAAGGTATGAGACATAGTTGTGACGTAGAGGAGAAAATAGGGTGTAGGGTTGTATGCTTTGTGGGATGAGCGGTTGATTGGTTTGGTACATATATGTGGGCTTGTTGCCGTAAATGGTATTTTACGCTCCCTGACTGATATCCTCCAAGAAAGTAAACAAAGGTTGGGGGAGGGGAACGATGAGTGAAAAGGGTGTACCGGTTTGATTGTTAGGTGGTATGGAAAGCTTTGCTAATCTAGGACAGGGGCAGGAGGTTAGGTTGAGCATTGCAAGAGAGAAGGAAGGAAGGAAATTGGCGGAGGGGGTGTGGGCGGTTTGGAAATGAATTAATTGGAATGCAGGATTGGTTCAATAAAGGATTTAATTTGAGTCGTGTAGGAAGGTTGAAGGTGATTGCAATGGGAGGCGGGTTTGAGAAGAGAAAGAGATGATGATGATGATATGGGTAAGGAAATGGGTGGACAACGGGGGGAAGATATTTGAAATACGCTGCGTATTTAAATACTAGGCGGGTAGAATAATTTAAGTCCGTGCTATCTGTTCCTCGTAGAAGGCGAAGGAGGAAGAGGTAGTGAAATGAAAGTAAACTGTGGATCGGGTCAGAGGCGGAGACGTGGCTGAGAAAAGAGAGACAAGGAATTGTTATGCATAGAGTTGCGAGTTGAGATGGATAACTTATTGATTAGGGAAAGGTTAGCCGTCATCCGATACGGGAACGGGACGTAGACGTAGTCTGCGAGAATGAATGAAAAAGTTTGGAATTACATGGTATACACGGATATGCGAAGTGGACTGGGAATACGAGAAAATGAGAATACAGCAGAGAGCGGGAGTTTAATAGAGAAGATAGTCAAAGTCCGATACTGTCATTCATGGGACGGAATTGTGAGACGGGCCTGATTATATCTGGCTTCCTGGCACTATCTCAAGAGAGTTCCAAGAAGACGTGGATCTCTTGTTGATGCAATCCAAGCTGGAGACAGCAGTGTGTGGGAAAGGGTTCGCGAAAATTCGCGAATATCGGCTTTCCTAGAGGAGCGGAATTGTGATTGTTGTCTGTGGGTAAGACGGTTGAAGGACAATACAAAGAGTCATACTCGGTTTGATTGTACTATCGACAATTTCGGGAGAGACAAGGAACGGAAATGGATTTTATGGGGACAGGATGAGGAAGGATGGGAGTTTTATCGGAGAATCCTGTTACTGGTAGATATGATGATGTACATTGATGGTATTTTGAGATTTTGGAGCAACGGCGTGCTGAATTGTCCAGGAATATTCATGTCTGTTTGGTACTGAATTTTGATGGGCATGTGTGGATATTGATTTGCGATATGGAATTGATTCCGCTCAGAGTCAGAAGTTTAAGTGCAGCAGAAATAGAGCTCCGGAACAGGAATAGTGGGAAAGACACGTGTGTCTCTGGTCGTGCGTGGTTGGAAGTTGGGTTGATGGTGATTGTCCGATTGAAATTGTGACATTTGAGGGGCATGTATGGATTGAAAGGAGGTCGCCTTGATGGAATAAACTAGTGCCTGCTAAATACAAAACAAATGTATCCTTTTTCATGGAGAAATCCTGTCACATATGTAACCAGAATGATATTTCTTTTTATTTTTTTTTTTGATGAAGTGAAGCATACTTTTATTTCATTTTTCCTTTATATGTAACAATTTGAACTTGTATCAGGGGCTTTTCAAATTTGTCGATAGTAGTGTCAGACATCTCAACCAAGCCAGCAGCTGGTGTGCTCAGGCCGGTTCCGAGATTCCACCTACGATCTGACTATACTATTAGAATATGTTTGTTTTAAGTATGCCTTTTTACAGTTTAAGGATTATGCTATTTGATCCAGCGCTATACAGGAAATCAATTTCTTTCCAAAACATTTTAAAACATAGTAGTGTTCTGCTTATTCTACGTGCGTGGTAATCATTATAGATACATTCAAAAAGTTTTTGCTTTAATGCTGACAGGGCAGGTTTTAGTGGAAACTTATTAATGCTCATGTAAATTGTTTCGTAAATTACAACATTTCCGAGTACGACAATTGTTCTTAAACAAGATGGGAGTTTTGGACATAGCTTTGATTTAGTCTTTGAGCACCAGGGGTAATCACTTTTTCTGAAGATGTTTTGAATGTAGGTCCACATTTCATTAAAATATTTGCAGGAGTAATAGTGGGATAGTGAGGGATCAGGTTGTTTGCACGAGAAGCAGGTGTTTTCGTCTGTAATTTGCATGTGCACCGCTATCCTAGGGATTAGTGTTGCTTTGTGCCAAAATCTCCACATAATGTCTTTATGTCTATTGTTCAGACAAGTTCGAAGCTGTTTCCAGTGAAATCTGTTACATCCTTGGTTCAGCATGTCTCCGTGTATGAATCCTATAGATAGTTGGTACAGGTTTTCTTTCGTAGGCTCTTTAAGTGTGGGACATTCGGCGTGATGGATCACCGGGTTATCACAAATAAGGATTTCGTCATTCATTTTTACACTTGCAGCTTGATTTTTACACTTTTGAACGGAGTTTTTACACACACGCCTGAGATGGGATGGAAGCGTGCTAATTATATTTTCACTGTAGTCTAAATCTTGCCAGGTCTTGATACCGTTTGAGAATAGGAGGTGATTGATACATTCTGGAAAGTATATTGTATTTGTCAAGCTGACCATGTCCCAGATTTGGGGATTGAAAGTGTTAAATTTGAGGTTTAATTTATTGACCAGGTCCGCAATAGTTTTGTAGTAGGGTTTAAGACTCTGCTGGTAGCCAAGAAGGACGGACAGTATCTGATCTTGCACTGTTTGAAGAAAGTATGTGTTAGCATTTTCTTGTAGGCACTGCGTTAGAAGAGAAATTCTGAAAATGGTATGCTGGGCTTCAGGATCTTTCACGTGTAAGCCGCCTTTTGATTCGATGTTATAGATGTGCTTTCGTTTAGTCCATTTCTTCCGGCTTAACCATATAAATTTTTCAATAATGTCTCTTATGTACACGAAAAAATTGGGTGGAGGATCTAGCACTTTTAAAACATACCAAGCTTGTGGCAGTATATATGTATTTAAAATCTTGGCGCGAGCGTGCAGTCCACATTTATTGGAGATGTCCTCCAGAATAGTTAAGCTAGTGCTGATTTTTGACTTGACGAGTTCCCAGTTCTTCCTCATGAAATTTTCTGTGCCAAAGTAAATCCCCAGGATCTTGAGTCCTTCCGGTGATTCCCTGATTTGGAGCGATGATGGAATTCCTCTCCAGCTCCCCATGGGGTAGATAAGAGTTTTGGTGTGATTAAGCCTGGAGCCGCTTACTTTGCTAAATTCATCAAACGCGTTTGTAACCATCTTGTATTCTTCTTGGCTTTCTATGAAAACATTGCAGTCATCTGCGTAGGCACTGATTCTGGGATATTTTCCCACTGGAAAGCTCTGACGTAACTTGTTTAAGATTGGTTCAAGGGCTATAACGTAAAGTAGAGAAGCACACGGACATCCTTGCTTCACTCCAGTCTCAACATTTATGATAGCTTCAAAGTTTCCGTTTAGATTAAGTACGGATTGAGTATTGTTGTACAGATAGCGGATCATGGTAGTGAAATTTGACGGATACCCGAATGCCTCCATGGTTCGGAATATGTATTCACGGTCTATGAGATCAAAAGCGCTCTCTTGGTCGAGGGAGACAATAGCGCCGTTTGGATTTTCTTCCACAAGTTCCCGCACATAATGTAAATTGTCGAATATTGTTCTTCCGGGAATATTGCATGTCTGATATGGACCGATGATGGATTCGATTGAAGTAATGATTCTGTTCTTCAGTATGATGGAGAGAACCTTGTAATCCGAGCAGCTCACAGTAATTGGCCTAAAATTCCGAATATAAGAGGGATCACCACTTTTGTACACAAGATGTATTATTCCAGTTCTGCAGCTCTGGGGAAGTTCATTATTCTTAATTACTTCGGAGAGAAGCCATATTATTATTGGGGCTAGCTGCGTTTTAAACATTTTATAAAACTCAGATGTAAGGCCATCAAGACCAGGAGATTTGTTGCTTTGGAGTTGCTTTATCGCATTTTCAGCTTCTTCTGTATGGTAGCTTGCAGATGAGAGTTGAACTTGGTTCGGAGAAAGGCATGGGAGATTTTCGTATAATGTTGTTTTTGGGGTTGCAAGGAAACTTTTGAAAACTTTTCCTTGTAGTACCTGACGACATTTTGTGACTCTTGCGTACGTTTTTCCAAGTCCTCGGACAGCTGGAAACTGTTTGAATATTGGGATTTCTTTAGGGATCTAACGCTTTCTGCAGGACGTTGTGAGTGGTATATGGAGTTGAATTCACTCAGTAGCTCGTTTGCCGTTGTAGTGTCAAATTTTTGAGAGTCACGTTCCATCCTTTTAAGAAATGACTGTTTTTCTTTGGATACAAACTTTTGGGTTTCCATGGCACAGTCTTTTATTTCCCGCTTCAGCACTTCATAGGAGGCAAAGGTTTTCTCAGTCGAATTGCAAAAATCTGATAGAAGGCTTTTTACTTTGTTTACAAATAAGTCATTGAGGAGGAGCTGATTGTTTAGACGCCATGTTGAGCACTTATTTCCATTTGATTGTTTAAGTTTTAGTTCCACAATGTTATGGTCACTATCAAAGGGATAGATTTTATGGGAGATGAGCATTGAGATTTGATCGGCTTTTATGTACACACGGTCTAGTCGAGCCATCGGTTTATGTGTTTGCGTCCCTTGGTGTGTCATTTGCTGACCATCTGGCTGAAGATAGCGGTAAACGTCCAGCAGCTTGTACTTGTCACATATTTTTCCGAAATAATCGCAGAGTTTGATTCTTCTTTCCTTTGACCTGACTCGATCTAGACTTTTGTCTGACTAGATCTTTTTATTCATTCATGTCACCCGTTTCTGGCTCTGGACAATGTGGGCATTGATTGACCTGGCAAGACATTGCACTTGACTAGAGTTTCTGTTTGACAGAAGGAATGATTTGGAGGAATTTTGATTTGTTTCACATTTTAACTGTACACTGAATCGTCTTACTTAAATATTCAGTTGTTAGGTTATTTTAACGGCATAGTCAGTTGTATATTGGCAATAAATATTGTATGGATGCCAGAATTGCTCCTGTAAGTAGAACTGTCGTAATTTGATACCAAGAAAGACATAAAACGTTACGGGAAATAATTACTTTTGTCTTTGGAAATAGAAGAAGCCTATACATACATTTAGATGGAGCTTGGATCGTTTGAGTTGTGTTGAGTTATGATGTTGTATATTCTTATGGATAATGATCATAACTATGGAAGTGAGATAAAAGCCACATACTGGAAGATTGCAACGTATTTTTTGTATTACTAGGTTTAGGTTAATGGGACTACTCAAGGGAGTCAGCTTTGTTAATGGAGTGCTGCGTTATCATGTGATCTTTTGGTTCCAAGGAACTTAGTGGTTAGTTTGGCTGGATATGAGTCAGATGGTGAAATGGGTAAAAATATTTAAGCATTAGTGATAAAGTAAAACTGGTGTTAAGTTTTATGCAATGCATATCGCTGGCATTATGTTTAGGCTTATTAGACTCATAAAGACAAGGATGGGAAGCTGTTGGGATACTGGTAATGTGTATTTGCGGGATTGTGGTTTGGGTTGCAGTAATGTGTTTGAAATGCTCTTCAGAGGAATTGGTAATCATCAATGTATACAGTTGTATGAATGTAGGAAGAAATGAGAGAGGAACTAAAGGGAGGCTTGCGGGAATTGTTTTGTTAGTTTGTCGGTGTGTATTAATGAAGACTGGTGTAAGATGAGATGGGGTAGGATAATGAAATATTCTCCAGAGCACTCTCTTTTTCTCTATCATGGAAGACAATTGAGACTGAGCAGAAGTTGGAGCTCGGTGAAGACGTTTTTGAATCCCAGTAATTAGCCAGCATTCTGTTATTTAACTTGTGTAGGTTGGAAGTGAGTGAAACTGGGTGGATTGTATAGATTTGTGATTTATTAGGGTGGTAAATTCAAGAAAATTGGATAAAAAATGGCCCTGGAAACTGTGCTGGAGGAGGAGGGTGGTGGTGGTGGTAAAACGGAATTAGTGGAGGTGTATCATGTGGATTACCGGTGGAAATATTTAATGGGAGAGCTGGAATGCGGGAAGGACTGGGATGGTACGAAAATAGGTGAAATTGTGTAATAATTGCAAGGGTTTGGGGAAGCTATGATGTTTGGACAAAAATAGATGCGGGTGATTAGTGCAAGGAGTTTCGGAGAAAGCGAGGAATATACGTTTCAGATGGAAGAGGAGACGGGGACGGGAGGGGTAGGCGAAAAGGAAGATAATTACTAAATGTTGTTATTATTTGTGTGTCTTTCGCAGATGGGAGCGAGACAGGACGTAGGATTGGGCTGGAATCGGAAGTAACGGAGGTGGGAAGCGAGTGGGGAGGTTTGCAGTTGGCGGGACTGAAGCCACGTCATTGTGTGATTGCAAATACTGAAGGGATTGTGACAGTAACGCCTAGTTCTCGGGATGCTGATATTTATGTTAATGGACAAAGGATATACGAGACAAGTTTATTGCAACATGGGACAATCATTCGGTTCGGGCGAACCCATTACTTCCGCTTTGCACAGCGTGGACGACCTTTCTCCGAACGGTAAGTATGGAGTTATGATGGCAGGAGGGTGTAGCTTGTTTGTTGAACGTGCTGGATGTTACACCTACATTTTGTCTTTGTTTATTTTTTACATTTTCGTATTTTTTTTTACCATGTGTTGAATTGTTTTGAGCCGTTTTTGATGTTGTACTATATTATTTTTTGCATGACCTTTTTAAAAATGAGTAGAGAAGTGGCGGAACAGCCATCACAACCACTGACAAATCAAAATGCTGTAACTAGTGGAGGCAGTATTACTCAGTCTCCTCCTATGTCACCTACGAGTGATGATATTCCAAGGTAATGCATGTAGCGAATGAAATTTTCGTTTTATTTTATGATTTATATATATTTATTTTGATGAAGAAACTTATTGATTAAATTTAATTAATGTAAATTAAAATTATTATCAAGCAATAAAATTTTAGGTTATTGCATGATAGTTGTAGCAATATCAAATATTATTTTTGAAATTTGAATAAGTTGCTAGGTTTGGCAATTCAGTATGGATAAACTAATTTGTTTTTCATCTATTTTGATTTGCAGGGCTATTCGAGCAGACTCGATACTTCCAGCTACACTGGAACTACCTGAGGCTGGAGAAGAAGGATTTCTTGGAGCAATAATAATTAATGTGGCTCCCTCTACTTTGCAATTTAAATTAGCCCCAACCTACGCCATGTATCTTGCGGCACGTTACAGGGCAACAACTCATTTCCGGCCGGAAGCAACTCCTCATGAAAGAGCTCATATGCTTTCAACATTCCTCCTCCGTGTGGCCCATATACTTATGCAAACAATCCAGGAAAGAAATTCAGACCCAAATTTGCTGGCTTTCTGGATGGCTAATGCTTCAGAACTACTACACTTCCTTAAATCTGATAGACAAATAGGAGCCTTTTCCCTTGATGCACAGGATGTACTGGCTGAAGTTGTTCAGCTATCCTTCCGGCATCTTGTGTCGTGTATACAGGGAGAACTTGCGAATCTCGTCGGATTATTCATGCTGGAGCGAGATGAAGAGGACGGGAAAGCTACCGAACCGGTAAGCTAGTTTTTGGAATAAATTTAGGGGAAAAGTTACACAAGCTTACGGTTTCAAGTCTGCGAGGTGAAACGCGAAAATGTGATGGCCAGACAAAGTAATCGCATGAAAAATGGTAGAAAAGTTGGTTATTATTATTCCCTTGGTGGAGTTGCCAGTGGTCCATGGCCAGCCATCCAGACTGAACTCTTATAGTGCTCCATCAATGTCGAGAAGATAATTGTTGCGAAAAATATCGATTTTCTGATAGAATGATGCTGCTACCGTATGTTTGCTCAGTTCTGCTTGCGTTTGAATATCTCGCGCGCTTCTTTCAACCTCAACCTATCACATACTACGATTCGTCCCGTCTGCCTATCGCAGCACAGCATCGCACTTGTTCCACTCTCTCTCCACTGCTGCGAGCGCGAGAAAAAGAGGGATTTTTGCCTTTCTTCGATCATTACTCAGCTCACAAGCATTGCAGCGTTAAGCGGTTTGCATTGTTGCATAGCTTAAGTCTTTGTCTCTCTTTCAGTCTAAGTTTAATGTCTAAAGGTCAAAGGCTGCAGCCATTGCAGCGCCTGAGGTCAACTTAGTCAGAAAAAATGACTTTTTTCAGTATAAAATTCGTAGCGTCCGTACCCTTTGACCTATGGACATTAAACTTAGACTAAAAGAGAGACAAAGACCTCAGCTATGCAATAATGCAAACCGCTTGACGCTGCAACGCTTATGAGCCGAGAAATGACCAGTGGAAAGAAGAAAGATTTTGAGTTTTTCTCGCCACGCAGAACTGAGCAAACATACGGTATGTAAATACTGAGACCGGTGAACGTAGGTGGGATTGTAGAATTGCTTTCGTCGGATAAGATTGTAGTGAAAGTTAGCGTGGAAAGCTTCAAGGGAGAAATCAAAGTTAACATCACCAACATCACTGGTGTGTTGTGTTCGTTGAATTTGAACTAGTGCTTGTAAAATATCAAATTCAGCCGTCAGCAATAATTAAGGAATTCTGGGACAGAAATTACGAGTGAGGAGCTTAATGCAAATATAATTATAAGAGAACCATGAAGGAAGAATGACTTATAATGACATAAAGAGGAGGAATAAACTAAGAGAATGTAAAACACTTAAAGTCTTTGGAAGAATTTAATCAGATTTTCTCCCGGGTAATCTAGTGGCAGAAGCAGAATGAAGAACTAGCTGAATGTAGGTTGTACCTTGTAATTTGGGCATGAGACTTTGAGTAGGAGAAAGTTGTGTCGCAGTTGCTCTGATTTAAATTGCCACAGAGTAAATGTGAAAATTTGAGAGAAAGGAAGCAAAAAGAACATGTGGAAGTAGCGATGCTTGCTTAGGGAATGGGATTTACTAAGAAATGTTGTGATTCTCCCCTGGGATTACAGTTTGTAGACTAGGGATTTTTTAAATGTTAGGAAATGGGGAAGATTCTTTACAAGAACGAAAGAAAAGAAAAAGCATGTTCCAGTATGAATAGGAGTGAATGAGCTCGTGTACTTTGGAGTCTATGGAGAATGATGCAAATCCCTTGAGGACTGATGCTCATTTGAGTTTCATGGAATTTTCGGTTCAAGTATCTTTGAAAAGCTAGTGTTGTGTAAAAAATTAAGGGAGGAAATGTTTTTAGCAACTCTCATCTCTTTTATGCTCCCAGGCGTCCGTAGGAACAATCCGGGAAAAGTTTTTTGCCTGCATGTGTACGATTACAACTTCTTAGAAAGCCAGTTGCGCACACAGGTAAATGATGGCCTTGCTGGCCTTGCAATATGAAAGGGTGGTTATTCAGGGTCGAAAAATACATATGGGTTTTACATGGTTTTACCCACTACTCACCGTAATAAGTAAATAATGGAGGTAGAAGCCTTTTGTAATAGACGAACATAAGTAGAGTAGAAGAAAATTGGAGGAGGCAAGGGGAAAACATGGAGCGTCCGAGTGATGGTCAGTCCCTTGTGTAAAATTGCGTAAACGTAGAAGGAAATGTTACTGCCACACGTGAGAGAAACACTTATCGATTTATTGATGGCAATGAGCTTTCAATGATACAAGACAAGCTGAAGTCGGGCAAAACTGTTTGATAAGTCAAAAGAAAGTTGAGTGAAGGTCCAGGGAATAATTGTAGGAGGGCATTGGGCAAAATATCGAAGACAATAATAGAAGTAGTTGACGGATATTGAATTAATTGTCTTCAAAATATTATTATCTTCTAGTAATGGATTTTTTGTGTGCCTCGTTGTGCTTGGATAGGAAGGGAATGTGATTGACTGAATGTGCTTGAAGTTTAATGTGCTGGAAATATTAATGAAATGCTTTGAATTTGATAAATTTCAGATACTTGGTGTCCTCGGAACAGCCATGACCCTTTTGAGGAGGTGTCGGGTTAATGCAGCATTGACTATTCAATTATTTTCTCAACTCTTCCATTTCGTCAACATGGCTGTATTCAATAAGGTACACATGAGATTCTTAATGGATGTTGTGATTGTCATATTACGTGTGTGTACATACATGTTTGTCAATCCAAGAAAAGCTGCAACGTTAAGCAATAATGCTACACCTAAAGCGTTTGTTAAGATGGTTGAAGGAAATAGTTATGAGAAAATGGTAGGGGAAAATACGTGAGGTAGAACCAGGAATGATGTAAAAACGTTGCTTTTTTGCAGATCATCGGAATGGATGGAGGCTCCCATTATTGTAGCCGTCAATGGGGAAATCGTCTTCGCCGGCGTCTTAACCGAATCGAGACGTGGGCTGAAAAACAAGGCCTTGAATTAGCAGCTGACTGCCACCTTGTCCGAGTTGTTCAAGCAGCGCATCTCCTACAGGTGAGCTATGAGTTTACAGCGTTAGCCTAACCGTAATCTTCCCTGAATAACTGAATATAAAATCAGCTACCTAAATGCTAAGGGATGCGCAAACTGTGTGGTGGTGAATAAGCTTGATGAAGATTAGCATGATTCCCCAGCGCTGAATCCCATTTAATACCGTAAATCACGAATGCTTTTCCTTGAATATGCAAATTATTTGGTTTTCCAGGCCCCGAAAAATACCGCTGACGAGCTAGCAACTGCAGCAAGCAGCTGTTTTAAATTAAATTCCCTCCAACTTCGATGTCTCCTCATGAAGTACCAGTATGAAACTGATGAAGTGCCCGTTTCTCCAGATGTTCTCGATAACATCATCCGGGTACGTTTTCCAAGAACATATGGCAATTTAAGTATCTTAGATTTCCCTCAGGACGCTTAAATACAGTACATAACTAATCCAATCAAGATCTATTTGTGAGCCACTGACTAATTTAATTTGATTAATGGGATTTTTGAAGTTATGAGCAATAGTTCAGATTTAATAACAAGTTTGACGTGTAACGCTAGTGGCATTGGGTATACACGCTAATTAGGAAGTTACGTAATTTTAAAGTGATTCTGAAGGAACTTTATTCGTATTTTGTTGCGATTTTGCAAGTTACTGTATTGCGTACATGGTGCATGGGAATTTACTGGAACTACAAGAAACACATGTGTTGAGAGAGAGAGACATTTACACAGCTGGAGTGGTGCGGTTTTTGAAGGATTTTTGTATTCTAAGATCCAACCTTGACGGGATATGATAGGTACAGGTACATGGACGGACGGGAGGATTGAGGATGATACCTTAATAGGTTTTTTGGATGTTGTAGAATATGATGATGTTATAGAAGAAGCGGATAGCTGAGTTGAGAGGGACGGACTGTCTGAGTACTTTGTTATTACGTGTGTAGTGTGGGTAATGTGATGTTGAGAAGGGACAGAGGTTCAGAGATGAGTCAAATGATGTATGGTAGTGTGTGAGGAAGATTTGTTGTGGTTAGGGTACATTACGAAGGACATGTATGAGTGAGTAATGTGGGTTCTTTTTGGTAAGTGTTGTTGGATGGATGAGGATGGTATAGTTGTATTTAGTGTGTAATAGTAAAACGTGGTGATGGTAGTGGTTGGTGGTTAAGAAGATGAAGAGGGGGAAGACTGATGATGATTTTGTAGGGTAGAGAGTAGTTGTGTTAGGAATCTCATCCCAGTCGGCTGTGGCCTACAGGCGGACCGTAGCCGAAATCTGAGAAATCATCATCATCAGGATTATTATAAGACTAGAGTGAGTGGTGGAAGCTAATCTTGGGAGAGGCTCTCATCTCTTGTGTGTTTGTGGTGGGAAGGAATACAGGAGTGACTGTTCTTTTTGTTCAAGGAGGAATAGATTCAGCTGTGTGCTGTACATGTGTATATTGTTTGTATTAGTGGGTTTGTAATTTTTTCACTGTGACAGGATTCAGTATCGACAATCGTTTATCAGAGAAACCATTATGATTCCGTGAAGAGAATAGGTATTGTGTGTCTGGTGGGGCTACTGATGGAAAGGTTGGGCTTGGCAGGAGTTTAATGTGAATTGCTTTTGCTACTATATTTGAGACTTGGAGGGAAGCAAGACAATAGTTGAATAATGTTCGGTTTAGTGTATTAGTAGTCTTGTTATCATTTAATGATATGATGGAGTCAATAAGTTTTATCGGTGATACTTAGTCAGCATAAGCGTTGAAGATAGGAGGACGAGCGTATAGTCAAAATGAGCTGAGTTTGTGATTAGTATAAGAGTTTTTGCTTAAATGTGAGTGTGTGTGTGTGTGTTAAATGATGAGAGCTAAACGTTAAGCTGAGAATAGTCGGGACTGTACTTCTCCTTAATATTTACTCTTATCCTACAAGAAGAAGCAGGAGAGTGTGGATGACAAGTTGGATTATAATTGTGAAACTGGTGTTTTATAAGGCTGTTTAAAAAAATTTAAGCCCAGTGTTAATACTTTGAGGGTATAATATTTAAATTTTAATTATTGTGGAAGTTTTGGAAAAGCATGAGAAAAGTGTGTTAATTGTTGTGAAAAATTGCAAGAGTTTTACTAATTACGGGTTTTGTAATACCGTTTTTGCAGGTGGCAGAGAGTACTGTTGACGAAGTGGTACGAACTGATGGACGACACGTGAGAGTGGAAGAGGAGCCATTGTTGGGATTAGCGTTTTTATTACCTGAAGACGGATATTCTTGTGACATTGTGCGAGGTGTTCCTGCAGGATTAATAGAGTTCCTCACGCCTCTGGCGCCTCTCTGTCGATTAACTCCGAACCCAAGTGCGGCTGGATACTGGACAATATTTTTTCATGACCCTATGAGGTCACCTAGTGCCATGAGTGGGCGGTCGTTTGCGGCAGGGTTTGCTAACCCGTCTGGATCCGTAAATGCTGCAATTCCAAATCATTCCTACTTACAACATCAACAATCACCTCTCCTGAATAGCAATCAGGGACAACATCCTGGAGGGAATTTCCCTGGTGGCATGTCTTCCGTTTCCTCCATGCACAGTCTGAACCCTGGAAATCCTGGAAGTGGTGGGATGATGGGAAATAATAGTGAATTAATGAATAGTGTTTCGACTTTGAATGGACAGCTCGGAAACGGGGGGATAAATAATAGTATCGGGGGAGGGAATCCTGCTAATAATGTGATGATCATGTCCGGAAATAATCCAAACGGAATGAATCGAGCTAGCAATTTGGCGGGTGAACCCGAGATTCAAACTATTAAATTACATAAACTTAATTCCGGCCTCGGACTGTCCATCGTTGCAGCCAAGGTAAGTATACCAAATTTTCTGGTGGTGGGGATCAGCTGTTTTTAGGTACGAGGACAGATCGAATAGTTTATTAAATATACATAGTGCGGTGCAGGAACTGCGATGCACAGTTTGAACTATTTATGGAAGCACATTGGGGAGGATACGAAACCGAAACCCGTCAGCAGCCAGGGTGGTTAGCAGACATGGTTACACATGAACCCATTTTTGAGCTGCAAGCTGGGTAAATATTTGTGGTTACACGAACGAGCGAGGGAATATGCTGTGGTGGAACATTTTATGAAAAAGTAGGGGATGTTTAAATAGGTTCTCGAATGGCAACTTGTACAGTTTGTAAAAAAAAGAGCACTGAAAACACAAATTTGAAAATTGATCGGGTAAACGTTCTGCACGATTAACGTTCCGAGCTGGTTTTTTGGATGGAATTGGAAGCGTTTCAAATTTCTTGAACATTTGAGTAATTTTTACAATTGTTGGATTCAGCTACAGGATGGCGGCGAAATTTAAAAATTTAATGGCAGAGAACAGCGAAGAGAAGAAGAGTGTGTGTGAGAGGGATGGTGTGGATTACATCCATTTGTAGTGTCAAATACAGAGGGTAGGCCATGAACCTTGAGAAAATGTAATCTGAGATAGGTTGGCAAGCTGATGAAATAAGTATGGGAAATCTCAGAAAAGGAAGTAGGATTTTAGGAGAGCATGTCGGAGACGAAGGAGAGGAACAAGTGGAGGGGACAGAAGTGCATGAGAAGAGAGTAGTTATCAAGATTTAGAAATTGTAGCTAAAATTTTGTAAGAAAGGTAAGAATGATTGCCATAATGCTAGAGGTTAGTTGTTCTCGGCAGTTGTAATCTTGATAATCGTGGCAAAAGCACGTCCTTTGGAGACACAAGACACGAAAGCTGGTGAATTGAGCCGGGAAGAAGCTTAAAGCAATCTGTCCTCATCTTCTAAGATACAAGCAGAAAAGAATTTCAGTACAGGATCATTTCCCTTGGAAGAGTTGACATTTTTTTGAATTCTGGCTGATGCTGTGTTTTACTCCATCCTGAGAGCGTATGGAAATGATGAGATGAGAGATGCAAATGGTTTTTGTTGGTTAGTGAAATACTGTTTTGTGTGAACACTTGCTGGCTTGTGGACACTTGTTGATGTAAAGATGGGATGACGGACGGATGGACGGACAGACAGTCAGGGTTGGAGAGTCGAGTTGGTTACTTGATTCCTGTTTTTTCATCATCATCTTCTTCCTTTTCATCTTGTGCTGACTTGTTCATCCCTTGTCCATTACTGGCATTTAGCCATATAGGTCCCGTACCGGGCGGGAAGGAGGGGTACAGAGAGGAAGAAGAGGAGGTAGAGTGGAACGGTGTGGAGATTTGCTGGCTGCATGCATAATATTATAATAGAGTTAGCTGGGGTGGTGGTTGTAAAAAAAACTCAGCTCGTGATTCTTGGACGGCGGAAGAGGATCGTGTATATAGCTCAAGACTTGTCATGGTGCTGGAGCTATTTAGATTTTTTATTACCCAAGGAATCCGTCGTGTGTAAAGTTGAGGGAATTGTGAGTTGTTTAGCTGTTGCTGTTAGAGCTGACTGAGTGTAAATGGTTTTCGTGTACATATAATTTTCTAGCTGGTCTTGGCATTGTGTTGTGTATGATTTGTTTGCCGGTAGGGAAACCTGGTGGTGGTGGACAGTGGACGGGTTATGGAGAAAAGAAAAGCAAAGTCGGTCTTTGCGTATTCGTGTTGGGATTTTAAATGCATTCGGTCTATTTCATTTCAGTTTTTATAGTTTGCAGCTGTGCTTGCTTGCTTAAATGCTTGCATGCAAGGATCAAGGATGAAGGGCGGATGATACTGGTAGGGATACATAAATGCAGAAGGTGGAAAAATAAGGGAGGTTTATTTGAATTAGGAAACCGGTAGAGCATGTAGCAGAGCAGGGGAGAAAGGATGCAGAGTGCAGGAAGAGCTTTCTGAGATTCTTTTTAAAATACATCAAAAATTATTCAGCAGGGAATAAAAGACTTATATCAGAGCAAGGGACATAGCGCAGAGGAAGAGGTGAATAATGGGAAGTGATATACGGAGTAGGGCAGAAGATTTGGGTTTGTTAGGATGAATTGGGAAATAAACAGAGTGAAATATGGACGAGAGGAAAGATGTGACAATAAATGGATGCATAAAGTTGTTGCATTTCTCATAAAGTCTCAAATTTTAGTGCCCCGGTCCAGGGCCTGGGCCCCGAGCAGGTACTGCAAAGTTCGTTGAGGGTTGGTTAAATGGATGTAGTGGGCAATAAAATTTGTCTTACTCTATTTACATGAAAAGTTTATGCAAATTATTGCAATGGGACTAGTAGCGAATGCAGGGGTTGGACTTCGTTTTAGTTGCATGATTTTGACGCCGTTATATAAAAACAGCAGTTTGTCTGCCTCGCTTTGATGTAGATGTGAAGTGTTTTGTGGTAAGAATTGTGTAGTAATACCTTCAATCTTGCGATCCTTCTGCAATATTACAGAATTCAAAATGTGAAGCATGAGACTGAATGCAGTCTTCGTTTGATTATGCTTATAATAATGTTGAGAACAGGAGGAACAACAGGCAGAGACAGGAGGAATTAGTGTAAAGCTAATACGTACGAATGCTAATATAAATTGCAACGAGTAAATAATAAACAGTCTCATTTTCTTCAGAATTTCTGAAGACGTGTGGATGAGAATTTCTTAGCAATGTTTTAGTTTACGCTTTGGAGATTCACGGATATTAAAATGCACTCTGTTCTGCTGGCTGGTTTGGCGGGTTTTGTAGTTGCAAATATTGCAAGCAATGGAGGAATCCAGCCAGACTATTATTGTTAGATGCACACACGAAGAGAGACTATAAATTTTATATTTTTGTCGGCAAGATTCCGTGACGAACTCGAGAAGAACATTAAATTTAAAGTTTTGTCGAGACTTATGCACGTATGTGAAAGAACACAGTGCAATGGCATTTTAAAGGTGCCTGTCTGCTTCTTCTGTGTTCGGTTCGGGTTCCTCGGGCTGTTTTATATGTATTTCATGAGCTGGATTTAAGGTATTGTAGGGGGGTTGATGTTTTAAATGCAGGGAGAAAATAAAACAGTGGAGCTTGAATAAGCTCAGAATATTACAGACAGGAGGAGGATTGTGAAGAGTAACGAAAGAAACTAAAGTTCTCTGTGTTGAATGTTGATGGAAGTAGTAAATGGTAAAGTTTTGTTTAAAACTGATGATGATGATGCCGGATGGATCTTTTGGGTTTATCGCGATGAACTTACCACGTACTCCTATTGTTGTCTGGATTTACTCTGAGATTCTAATGACATATCCGAAACGGTTGCATGCCTTCAGCTTAATGGTTTCCAAGTTGAGGCGGTTGCTCGCAAGGGTTTGGGGAAAATCATGCATCATGTCAACTGCATTTGGGGTTGAGTTTTTTAATATTTAGGAAGCATTCCCCCTTTGAAGAATTCTTATTTCATGAAAATTTTCATTGTTTACCGCTTTAACTGTAGGTGGAGCTGAGGTGAAGGAATTATACCTTGTGAAAAGTAGAGTTTTCGCTCAAGCTATAAAAAGTTATTAGGATGAACGTAGGAGAAAAGATGGGAGAGAAAGATTACATGGTTTTGAGTGAAAATATTTGCTCAAAAACAGCATCTAGCGGAACGTTGGTGATGTAAATGATTTAATAATGTAGAGGAAGGAAGTTAAATGTTGCCACTGCCAACAGAGCGAAGAGTGTGGGAGTAAAGAAGTTTAGGAATTTCAAGTTATGACAGATGGGATTGAGAACCAGAAGGAAATAAGACGGAGGAGGTGGTAGAAAATTGTGTAATTAGGATAAATTACCTGCATCAGACAGAGTGTCTGTTATTTTTAGTTGTCTGTGTGACTGCAAGACTGTGCTGAAGGAAGATTGAAGAGAATGAAACTAGTGCATGAAGACAGACGTTTGGATGACTGAGTCACTGGCTTGGGTTGGTTGGAAGAAGTTTCAGAAGACTTTTACTGAATGTTGAAGGCGTTAGTGTTGACTTGAGGCAAGTGTTTGAATTGTTTTGGCCAAACACTTTGCAAAAAGAGGCGCATGAATACTTTCAGCATGAAGGATTCATGTGTGAATTGAGATTAGCAAAGAGACAATGGATTGTAAATAACTGTTGTTCCTGTTAATGTTTAAAAAGATTGTGGAATTCTCTCTGCCGAAGGCTCTCTCTGCAGGATTAATTTGCAATAAAGATGATTGCAAAACAACATAGGAAGGAAGGAGTTGGAAGGCGGAATTTGAAAAAAAGTTGGGAAATGATTGAGAAACTCAGGAATTTGCATGGGTATTTAATTTTGCAACTGTTGTAATTTAAATTGCATTATTATGTCAAGGAACGTGTTATAAAAGCTGTAGGGGCTTTCAGCAGGTGTATGCGAATAATATTTAAAAGACGAAGAGGGAGAAATGAAAGCTTTGAGTATGAGACGAAGGAATTAATTAAGAAATATGTATAAATGATTTCATGGGATGAAAATGTGAGGGAGCTAATTTGATTTGATTTTTATAAGATGACTCCTGCAGGCTCAGGCAGGCAAGGAGAATGACAGACGGACAGCTCGGGAATGTGCATAAAAGCCTTTTAAAAATAAGTTATCTTGAGGCAGAGCATGGATCATCAGCAGTGTTAGGGATCCACTATCCACTACAGTACCTGTGTTATGAGTCGGCAAGTTGTGATTCAGTCGGTGTCGGTGAGTTTGGTAGAGCAAAGATTATTACTAAGAAAAACGTTGGAGAGGCGAAGAAACATTTGAAAGTGTAAAAGAATATACGGGTTCTTGTTAGTTAAGGGCTCGTTCGGCACAGCTGTGAAGAAGAGGAAGATTGAAGATGAACAAGTTGAATTAAAAGAAGAAGAAAAAATTCAGTGAGAGAGGAAAGCGATAGAGCAAGGTGTAGCAAGCCAAAGTCAAAGCCGTACCGTAACTCAGCTCAGGTGAGTGAATGGATTAAATAGCATAAAAGTAAATGATATAACTGCTTCGGAGGTTTGTAAAAGGGAAGAAAAAACTTGAGAGTGAGGGGTATTTTTATATATTTTCCGCTCCTGTCATTTCCTTTGAAGGAACGGCGACAAGGAAAGGATATAAGATTGAAGAGAGGACTCGGAGGTCGACAGAGTCAAGCTAGGATTGGATTATTATTGTATGCTGATGCTGGAGGGTTTAAAAGGTAGAAAAAGTTAAGAAGGATTTAGCATCTTGTCCGGATTGCTTTTGTAAGGGCTATCCGCCCTTACTTTAACTTTCTTTAGCAGTTAGTTATGTGATATGCTAACATGTAAAGCTACTTACCGCGACAGCAAGATTTCCTCTGTAGGAAAAATAAAAAAGGTGGATCAGTTCAGTTACTTAATGGCGGTGCTTGAGATGGCCAAGAGAATGAATGGTATTGCTAAGGATGGAATTGCAGATGAAGGTTATATGGGAGTTGGGTACTACGGGTTAAGGTTGAAGGTATATGTGTGTAGGAGAAGGTATGGAAGTTTTTTAGTTTCCTGGGAAGAACGCAGAAAGAGAGGACGAAAGTTCCATGAAGTAATGAATCATTCTTGATAGGATTTTTTTGAATAAAACTTCATCTCTCTCTCCAGGTGATTAACGTCATTACTAAGGTAAGGAGGGATAGAGGAGGATGTAGCGGGGGTAAGTTGGGTCTTCCAATAATACTAGCTTGCTTGGAGCTGAATGAAGAGGGATTGGGGATGATATAATGCTTAAAAGTATGACGAATCGAATGATACAGCAGGGATTTATTTAAAAGGAAACATTCTGAGGATGGGCAAGATAGAAAGGAGGAACAGGACATGAGAATGCAATCCTGTTCTCCTGTGCAATCCGGAGGAGTCCGGTGGGCTAGTTTTCCTCGCCGAGCAGAAAAAACGAAGGAAGCAGAGGGCAGGGATACATGTGTAAACTGTCCTGTGTGGCTCTGCCACAGTGTGAGATTACGGCTTAAAAAGACGGACAATTAGGAGGAGGATTTATTGTGGAAAGATTGTGTAAATTGTTTATTTTTCTAGGGATTTATTGTTATAATTGTACATGGGAATATTATCGGTTGATCAGTGGATACCGGAGTGAAAAATGTGTTATTGGTTGTCGAAAAAACGGAGGGTGAGGGATATTCAATGAGGAGGGAATAAGGCGGGTTGCGGAAGGATGACAAGATACGTTTGAGGAATGGCCACGTATAATACTCCCTTGGTAGCGGTGGAAAATACCCTTAAACGATTCATGCTGAAAGGATAAAAGTACGGATAAGTTGAGGAGAAAAAAAGGAAGGATTAAAAATTGAAATAGGAGAGTGTAAGTAGTTGGATCCGGTTTGGATTTGGGTTTGGAAGCTTGCAAAATAGCTGCTGGTTAATATAACAAAGTTGAATTCAAGTTAATAGCGGGTAGAAACATATATTCATGACCTGAGGTAAGAAAAATAGTCTCACAGAGTTACATAGAAATATTGCAGCCAGTGCAAGAAGTAAAGATAAAACGTTGCGTATACAGCACTACAGTGCAGTTTTCAAAGTCCTGTATCTGAAGCACGTAGAGGATTTGAAGAATAAGATTTTCCGGAGGCGTTGTAAAACAAAAGACAATTCAAGTTGGAAGTAGTTTTGTAATAATGTAATGTATTATATGTACCCGAGGGATGAGAAACTGTCCGTGTCCGTGAAGATCTCCCGTCGGATCTTAATCTCTTTGATAACATTTGTCACATGCCAAAGATCAAAGCTGCGGAGAGAGGTTGACTGTAAAGAGTATAATAGGGAATTGTTAGGGAAGGCTACACGCGGTTGCGATTGCAGAATGAATGGATATTTCCTGGAATCGGGGGAATGGGTGGAGGCGGATGAGAATATTGCTTGAAGGGAGTACCAAACGGGAATGACGGACGGGAAGGAAGATTGCCGGTTATGATATTCGATGATGCGGCTTCACTTGACTTGCCTGGTGACGAAGAGATGATGACGTTTGATGATGGCTAGGTTTTTTATGTTCCTTCATAGACAAGAGTGATCTTTGATACGGGGAGGCTCTTGTGTGTCCTGTGGATTTGATGATGACTATGCGACTTGGACTTTTAGAAGAAGGAAGACAAAAGGAGTTTCGTAAAAAAATGTATTACCAAACAGGGAATATGGAAATCAAGGAAAGGGAAAAATGACTTTGTCCTGTGGTTTGAATATTGCATAGAGGGAATTGGGAAGATAAGATTGCAGTTTTTGGAGACGTTTGGAAACAATTTTGACGTTTAATATTACGCTTGAGAGATGTCAGGACAGTAAGAAAGATGGATCTTTTATGGGTTTGGAGTCTTTGAGGGGGCGGAAGATGAAGACGTTACATTAATAGTGACATGTATATAACTATGTAACTTGTAACTGTACAGAATAATGGATTTCTGTATTTGAGATAGATTTGGTCGTGGAAGGTAACATGTGGAGAATTAGGTTGGCATATAGGCATTTTATGTGGATAGAAAGAGATGGCTGTAGAGCGTAATAAATTCTAGATTTTTCAAATGTATTACATTTTACACTAGGAGTTATCTGGAAATTACAGTTTTGAATGCACAAGAGTGTGCAATTTATAACTAGTTTGATTTTGAATCTGTATTGAATAATGATTTTTATCCTGGTAGTTTTGTAAAGTATGAGGTCGATAGAATTATGACGTGATTCTGAACACATGTATGCATCGACTCTGGGTGAGAGCTTCTCTGGTTACTAAAAGTGACGCTGGTGATTTTCTAGTGAATCCTTGCAGGGTTTAATGTTCAAGTGGATTAAATTCTAAATACCGGTCCCACTTCTGAAAAATCTCTGTTTCTTCGCTACAGGCTCGTTTTATAACATAGTCTCGTAGTAGATAGAAAGCCGAGTCTGCTGATTGTGATTTTAGTGCGGGTTTGGCCGCATTGACTTTGCACACGAGACCGAGAGGCGATTGAAACGATAAAATAGAAAACTTTATTGCTTGAGGACGTTTAAAGATTTTATTAGGATTGCAAGTGCTGATGGTTCTAGTAGGTATTGATATAGAAAGCTCAAAGCTGTGATTATTTGCAGCTATGCCATGTAACCTGGATCTCTGTGCTGGTGCTGTGGTCATCGGTTTAGGCTCGTACTAACTCTCAGGTTATTGGTGATTCTCCTCACGTAATTTAACTTGAGGTTATAATATTGTATGACTCTATTGATTGGGAATCAGAGCACGTGGTAAATGTTTTTGAATGAGGCTGATAATAAAGTTTGAGTTGCATATAAAATTCGGCCTTGTCAGCTAGGTAACTTGGCTTACTTGGTTACTTACTTAGGGATGCTTCCCATGCCTGCCTCCGTCCCACCATAAACAAAGACATGTAGGGGAATGCGGAGGGATGAGAGAGAAAAAAGAAGAAGAGTTAATTTTGTCAATGAAAGGATGAGAGATGAAAAAAGTTTCGGCAGGGGTTCCTAGAAAAGCATCTCGTGTTACATAGCACCACCGCCAACCGAACCGGCAGACACATCAGACAACTCATCATGTTTCCTAACTTTTCTAACTACGGACGAGAGTCTCATACTTGAAGACTATTATGTGAGACGATAAGACAAGCTTGAAGCATGGTTGTCTAGTTAGTTCGTTAGCAAGGTACGGGATTGGCAATTTGGCTTGGACTGAGTTGATTTGTCTTGGCATGTTTAATAGTTTGATGATGGACAGGCAAGGGAAGAAGGCGAAGATGTTGGGTTGAATTGAATAGATAATGAAGGATAATAATAGTGTACAACTTAGTGGAGGTTGGTTGAGTTGGACTGTAGCTGGAAAATAATTGTTAACGGAATGCGATTGGTTATTAATGAATTAAGATGGAGAAAGTATGCGTAGGCTATTGACTGAAGAGTTTGTAATTGTGAATCTGTAAATGGATTTTAGAGACGATGCGCTTGGCGTTTTGTACCGATTGGAATACAGATGAGAGACAACGAAGATTACGGGAGGTAGGAAGTAGTCTATAGTTCCAATTGTGAAGAAAAGAAGATGGAGAAGAATGATGCAGTAGTGGGTTTTTTTGATTGTTATTGTTTTATGCGTGAGCACGTTAGATGAATAGGCATTGCGCTATTTGTTGTTGCTAAAATAAAGGGGGAAGTGGTGGGTATAGTGGTTTTGTATTGTAATTTTAAAATGGATAATAATGGAGGGACTGTGGGCTGCCGTAGCGCCGTAGGGATGTAATACAGCAATGATTCTGCCTGCAAACTAAGTAAGCTACAGAACAGAGGGATGATGATGGAAAGATTTGAATTGTTGAAGCTACTAAACGGAGATTGCATTTACAGTGGAGAGGGAGGGATGGAAGGCAGGCAGAAGTCGCAGAAGCTGCGGAAGGCGTACAGAAATTATACAATGCCAAAAGAAAGCGAAAGGATTGAAGAAAGAGATAATAGGAAGAAAGGAAGAACAAGTAGTAGGGATGATTGACTAGTTTAAGTGTTGTTGCATAGAGCATAGATGGCTTCGCTTAAGAAGAAGGATGTTTTAGAATTTCAAAGGCAAACGACAGGGATGGAAGATTGAGCGACGGATATTACCAAAGGCAAAAGAGTTAGTGTGGAAGCTCTTTCATTAAAGAAATGGCAGTAGCTGGATGGAGTTCAGTCAGCTCCGGGAAGATATAGAGAGATGCAAGATTAGTTTGAGGAGAGAAGACAGAAGAGGAGTTGCTCCCATAATTTGCATATTTTTGTTATCTAAGGTTTCGTGCACGCACGGTTGAATGAAACATAAATGCAATGTTGCATGGAAGCAATTTATAATGATTCGTTTGCTCCCGGGCCGGATTCACTGCTGTTGCTTTCGCTGGTGGTTGCAGCTGAGACTCTGGTATGAGTGCGGATTTCCTAGTGTAACAATGGCGAAAAAATGTGGAAAGGTATCTGCATGAAAAGGCAGGAGAGGATTGAAGATATAGGTAATAGTACTGAGAATGAAGAAGACGTGAGAAGAATAGATGAAAAAATATGAGGCGTTCCAAATGGGAGATTTGTGTCAATATTCTAATAATATTTTGCGGGTGGAAAATGAAGAAACTTGAGTAGCATATTTAAAAAAACCGAGGAATTTTCCTCTGGCAAAAAAGCCAGAGAGTGCATTAGCACAGCACGACGATAGTTTGCTTGACGTCGAGTATGTAGTTATTAGTTGTTAGCGGTCTCATGATTCTAAAAGAAACGGTTGAATGGACTGATTGTGGGAATTGGAAGAAGAGAAAAGAGAAATAGGAGAGAAACAAGAGAAGAGAGTGTGCTTAAAATGTGATTTTTAGATGTGTGATTTCGTTTGAAGATTTTTCTGTCTGCCTGCCGGGTGAATTGCAAATGCAGAAGCTGGTTCATAAAAAGCTTGGAGCTATTCACAGAAGTGGGGATGCTTGAAGAAGCAAAAGGCAGTACTACTAGCAGCAGCAGATCTCAATCCAGGGTAGATGAAAAGATACGGATGGATGGGAAATGTTGAGCTGTGAAATAGTAAAAACCGAATGCGAGAAATACAAAAAACACAAGTTAGCCAAGAGTAAAATCTTGGTAAAAATATTCCACAAATCAGTTCAAGAATAGACGTAAGAGGGAGACGAGGGCAAGACTAGTGTTACTCCTCAAGATAACCAGCGTTTGGTTCATCAAGCTTGGTTTGATAAAATTTTCCATTCTGTGGGAAATTTTCTATGAAGAGTTTGGATGAGTTGGTTTAGTTTTTTTGGTAATTGTGTACCTGTACGGGTGCGGTGCTTGTGCTGGTTTGGCCATACTGCCGCGTGTTGACGGTTATTATAAGGCATAGGACTGGGTAAAATTGTTATAGCTGGGATTCAGAAAAGAGTGGAAATATAGAAGAGGGCGAGGGTGAAACGGGTTACTAAGAGGAGGGTAGAAGACGGGGAGGAGGCGTGCGAAGAAAATCCGGATTGAGAGGAAGAGAGAAATAAAGAAGTTGTGTGAAACGACAAGGCAACAAGTATTTATAAGAAGAGATATAAATTGTAGGGCTGGTGGAGGTGCTCCTGTTGCGTTAGTTGGTTGTGCGTGGAAACGTTTTATTTTCACCTTTATTTTACCTTGTGTGTACAGGGATAAATACTGCAAGGGGATGTTGTGAATTGGAATGAGGAACGCTTGGTTTTACAGAAAGCAAATCAAGTTTAAAGTTTTAGTTTCGTGCAGCTTTGTGGAAGCAAGCAGTGGGTTTTGCTCGGCTTAAAGTAGTCAAGCATGGAATAGTGATTCCTCCCTCTTCTTAAGACGTCCGCCTGTCCCGGCGAGCTAAGGAGATGGATGGAAGATACAGGTAGAAGAGATTGAGTGTGTGAAAGAGACAAGCACAAGGTAGAGGTTTATAAGTAGGGGAAGGTGTTCCTTGCTATGTATATGTAGCTCATGGGAAGAGAGTTGATAATTGAAGGTGGTGGACGGACAGGAAGTTTAAGAAGGTGTATACACAGAGAGGTAATAGGAGAAGAAGTTTGGAGACTCTTTGGATAGTAGATGGATGTGGAGAAATTATTATTGTTCCCCTCTCTCATCTCCTGCTCTCCTTGCTTTTACTTGCTGGGCTGTTTCTCAGTCGCGGCTAACAATTGCATGCGTTAGCGATGTGCAGCTCTGGGATGGATTGTGATGATGGGGTTGGGGGAGAAGGGGGTGTGAGAGCTTGGTTGTGTAGCATTTGAGACCAAAGGGATTTTGTCGGTTTGACTTTTAGTTTGTTGATTGAAGTTAAAGAGTGATGATGCGTGGTGAGATCCAGCTGGGTATTGCATTGCAGTTGCAAGGCATTCGTGCTGGTGATTGGTGGGAGTGATTTGAGAATTTGTGTTGGATTCCTTAGTGGAACAGTGCATCGCCTTTTGCGGATATTTCGCCAATTTTGGGCACAAAATTGTAGCAAAAAGGAACTAAAGTAAAAGCTCCAAACAAACTAAGAAACAGCTAAAGAAGAGTGTGTTCAACTAAGTAATTTGACTTCAAAACTTAGGATCATGTGGTTGACAACTTAAAGTGATTGTGAGATTGCGGAAAATTCGCAACGGCGTGTGCGAAAATGAATAAAAGCGGAAGCAAAAACGGGAGTTTAGGCGGTGGATTAATACAGAGTCTGCCAAATCTTCTTCGCCCAAAACTGGGTTTCGGTAAATTTGCGAACGGGGTTGGGAATGGTGTGAGCGGATCTAATAAAGTTGTGGAAGTGGAAAGGATTGAGGAAAATGGGAAACTCTCTTCTGGGGCATCCATAAAGAGTTGTGTGAGTAAGGGAAATAAAAGCGTTGAGCTCGGAGGAGGGGATAGGAATAATAATGAAAATAATGGTAAAAGGAGCAAAAGTGTTACTATCAGTGCAAGTGAGGACAATGGTGATAAAATTAAGCACAAGAGTAAAAGTAAAGGCCATCGACAGAGCAAGGAAAGCAAGGAGAAAGATGAAAGCAGCAAGAGAAAGGGGAGTAGTAGTAGTGGAGAAAAGAAGCGGGAGCGGTCAAGCGGTAGTGGTAAAGATGGGAAAGATGACGGAGGGAAAAAGGAAGAGCGGAAGCGGGCTTCTTCCCACAATAACAATAATAATAATAGTCATCGCGAGAGCAATAAGAATAAAAAC
Organism: Sminthurides aquaticus; assembly: GCA_906901655.1. Taxonomy (NCBI): domain Eukaryota; kingdom Metazoa; phylum Arthropoda; class Collembola; order Symphypleona; family Sminthurididae; genus Sminthurides; species Sminthurides aquaticus. The sequence goes on from CAJQTT010000010.1 coordinate 7,275,728, forward strand.
AGCGGACAGAGTGAGAAAGAAAGGAGGAAGAGTGGTCAAGAGCTTGATAGCGGTGGTCAGTACCCCGGTAATGGTCAGGGAGGAGGGATGACTGTGATTTCAAATGGCGGAGCTTCAACTATTGGACATTCTGGAACTAATGGATGCGGTGTCGATGTGAGAGGGAGGCCAATTGTAAGAAAAAAATGGCGACCGCTTAGTTATGCCGAACCGGGTAGAAATAGTATGAGGAGTGTTAGTGCTGGAGGGGTGGGGCGATTGAGTATTTATAATCCGGAAGCGGGAGGAAGGAATACTAATTACATGTCATACGAAGTGGGTGACATGAATACCATGGATTCGGGGGGAGGAGGCAACCGGAACTCTACTAGTGCACTTACTAATGGAACTACCGTCGTTGTTGTTAATAGTAGAGGAAGGGGAGGGGAAGGTGGTGGTGGAGGAGTGTATGAGCAGAGGAGAGTGGTGGGAGGGGGCGAAGAACAATTTCGCGTGCATGTCAACACCGTTAACGGAATTAACGGATTTTATCAAAGTGATGAAGGCGAGAGTCAGAACAATAATTATAGTGATGCAAGTAATTATTATTTCATCGAACAAACATATAATGGACATAATGTGGCGGATTTGGAGGCAAGGCTTAGAGAATTGAGGCAGCAACAGCTTGCAAGGAGGAAGAGTATCGATTTTGCTATCAGCTGTGTCGAACCTGATCCAACTTGCCTCTATTCTCTTGAAGTCGAAGAAGAGGATGGGCCTGAGGTACTTTTAATTATTCTTTTATATGGACTTTATTAATTATTCAACAAAGTTTGTTAAGAAAATCTTTAAATGTGTAAAATACAGGATTCTATGCTGGTTTACGGTAGTAAAGTGGTTGTCAAATAAGGAATGCAATATTGTAGACGAGTGACCTCTTTCGCTAAGAAGTAAATTGAGTGTGTATTAGTCATATTGGGAGCCAATTTGAAGTCACCCTGTGAAGACCATTTGCACAGGTGAGACAAGGCTGGTTGTTTAAAGTTCCCACGTGAAATTCGCAAGTCGGTAGCGAGTTTTACGAGTACACGTGGACAAGGGCCATAACATCTTGGCGTAATTGACAGTAGTATGAATAAGTAATTTGGAATTAGGAGAAAGTGCACTACAGGGATGGCGGATTGCATGTTTGTTTTACAAGTTCTGACAAGTGCAATTCTACCTGTTTGGTTCTTGCTGACTCACAATTGTCAGTAGCTGACTTGTCAAGTCAGGCAGGTAGGAATAATTAAGCAACCAAGTAGCGACCAGCCATCAAGAAGAACCAAAGGTACAGGTGTCTTACTACATTTTGTGGTAGAAAAAACTACAGCTAACTGCAGATATGCTGACCTAGGTTCACAAAGTGTGGACGTTAAAAGCAATGCTGGAGAGTTGAAAGAAACACAGTCCATACGAAAAGAATTCCAGATAGTAGCAAGTTATCAGCTGATAGATAAAATAAATGGATACTGAATGCACATTTGTGGTAGCGGTTGAAAGGTTTTTGAAATTTTTCAGTGGTATCTTATCCCATTTCGAATGGGAAGTCTGGACAGATTTTACGCAGGAGCAGTAAGAGTTTTTTATTCACTTGCACTTGCTGCATGTGCGAGACGAGCTGTAGGTTTTGGGATGTGAGGTCCAATAATTGTAAAAAGGTGAAATGGATTTTAAAGGTATGATTGCATTGTATAAAGAATTGAAAGTACTGGTTTTTACCCTACCATTTGGGGACAATTAAGGCAGCAGGTTTCCTTTCTAGAGATAGGATTTTGACCCCCTTTGAGACCCATCATGTCTTGTTGAGAACATGGAAGATAAGAAAGATTGAACTGTACGCAGGAAACTCCACTAAAGCACGTGATCTGCGCTGTAAAAGTTTGGAGGGATGAAATAAACGTATCCGTTTAGCTTTCACTTTAAAATTTACAAGGAAGAAAAAGAAGGAGAGAATGTATAAAAATTTTATCGCACGAGTACAACATAACCTACCTTTGGTGGGCATTTAGGAATAGTTTAGATAGGACGAAGTTGTGGGGGGATGACGAATTGATGGTTTCACGCAACTTGTCTATTCAGTCATGGATAATTTAAAAGGTTTTCTGGCTCTAATTGTCCCAGTAGTAGACGGAAAATAATAGCTGCGTTCTGCCTAAAGAGACATCCACCTCTGTAACTATGAACTATGGCAATCCTCATACTCAGTGGTCAAAGCTGTACTATGTGGAGCACGAAGCAGGGAAATACCTGGCAGTATTAGCAGCGGAATGCCATCCTATCATAGGATTCCTATGACAGCCTCGGTGGTGGTAGATAAAAGGCGAGCAGAATAAATGGATAATTGTTTTACGCATTAAAGCTCTTCGCCTTCGTTGTAACATGCATTGCTGTAGCTTTACTGGTTTGAACTTGGTCTTGCGATGCGATATCCTTCGGAAGGATTCATTCCAGCTCTAGCTTAAGTTGATTCGAAGTAAAGCGAGAGATGGATGATTGCGGTGGATCTATCAAGATTTTTATGGTGATTGCAGCAAGTTTATTGAATCAGCGTGGAATATAAAATGGACAAGTTAGCTAGCGGAATGAAGGGATGTTTAGGACGGAATGGATGTAGGAAGGAATCCATGTAATTCATCTGTAATCTTTATAGGTGTAAATGTCATGGGAGCATTTATATTTGTGTGCGGTAAAGCGTACTGGATCTGGTTCTTGTTTGAAACGTATGGAAGATTTGGTTTAATGGTTAGTTTCGTTCGTGGACGATGTGTGTGGGTATTATGAGTTGATGTTATCTGCCCCAGAGTCCAAGAGCGGACAAAGATGAAAGTTGTTTTTTTATGATTTTCTTACAAAAGTTTCATACGGAACTTCTGCCTATGATTTGTGGAGTCTACGAGGGCAATGTGGCTTTATCTGTGTGCAAGAATTGCTCAAGAGCAGGGAGGTAAATTCATGAAATTTGTTTAATGGGATAACTAACTGTGGCTTGTCCCTTTGTCTGTCTTTGGCAAAGAAGAAAAGCAGTGAAGAAGAAGATTATTAAATATGATTGAAAGCGAGTAGTTGAATACTACGTGTGTGTGGCATGGTACTTAAGTTAGTTAGGTGGATGATTGCGTATGCAATTTTTCAAATTTCTATTCATGGATGACACTTTGACAATGAAAAGAGAAAGAAGGATGTGCTTTTGTGTGTGTATGCTGTATGATATTTGTGAGTGTGTCTCTGTGTGTGTGCTCATTGAGAGAGTTTGCAAGCTTACTTTTAGTGGTAAGTGAATATATAATTTACAATGGGTTTGGGCTGTACAAGTTAGCTGTAAAAGTGAAAAGTGGAGAGGAAATTCAAGTGGGAATGCAATTGAAAAGAATGTTTTTTTGGCGGAGAAATTTGGAAAAATTATAATGGTATATATTTTTGATATGATGCAAATGGTACATTCGGAATTGATAATTAGAGGCATGAGGATTAATTTAATTACCTGTGACTAGTGGTGATTGACGTGGGAGAGAGATAACTTTGTACATATAAAGAAGGACATGAAATGAGTAAAGGTAGGAGAGAAGGAGGAGGGACTCACATGGATGAGGAGACGGACAAACTGTGAAATAATAATTGTAGGTTTAGCAAAAAAATAGCAAAAGTAGCGGTAATTTTGAGTGAAGAAGTAAAAGGAAAAGAATGCGGTGCACTTGGAGCCTGTCAAAGATCCGAGATTTGGCGAAATCTTTGGCAGCGGTACAAAAGAGTGGGAAGGACGAGAATAATTAGATGATGGCTTGATTATAAGTAGTTGAGCTGAGAGTGGGGTTAGAAGGGTGGATTAAATTGAAAGATTTCGCGATAGATTAAAATGGAGATAGCGGAAATATGGATTGTGTATTGGAAGGAGAAATTGTTTAATGGAGGATAGTGTACAGGTAATAGGTGGACAGGTTGGTGGTTTGATGCGGTTCTTGGAATGTAGAAGAGAAAAGGCGGAACGAGATTAAGATGAAGGTTGGAAGGTTGACAAGAGGGTGGTGGGTTTTGGCGAAAACTTGGAGGCTTTTTAAGGTCGAAGTGGTTGAATTGACAAGGGTTGTAGCACTCAAGGAAAGTATAATGTATAATTGCAATAAGTAAAAGAGACTTGGGGTGGAGGGACGGAGAGAGTGTGACTGAGAGGTTCGCTGATGAAGATAAGCGTGGATTGGATCAGGTTCTAGGATTGATTTTCCGGTTAATTGAATTAATTTACTGTACTTGTATTACGGCGGAGAGTGTGTGAGTGAGTGAGGCGGTATGATTTACAGAGGAGAGAAGTGGAATTGGTTGAATTAAAGGACAGTCATAAAATAATAAGAGGAAATTGAACTTAGGTTGCAATATAGCTAGTTCGAAACGAAAAGATTGGCTTGGCAGGCTGGTTATTATTTCCAATGAATTTTTGTGGGTGAGAGGATTTGGCTATGTTTCCTTGAGAAAAGGGAAAAGAGTGTGGATCTTCAGGAATTTTATATGAATTGGTGCAAAGCACCAGAAACTGCGTGGGTCAATGTGACTTGTTTCATTGGTCAACGGCGTTGATGTTCGGCCATCGCAGCGTGGGCCATTGCCATTGAAGGATTGGTATCATGGGGAATTTATTTGAGAGCAGGTGCAAATTGGAATGAGCCTGTATGTTAGGTGAGACGAAGAGGAAGGGTGTAATTGCTCGTTTTATGTTGGCTTTTGGAATTGGAAGATTACAACTTGCTTGGAAGGACTGTGAACGGAATGATACAAATGAAGACAGAAATGAGTGAGTTTTTTAAGATGGGATTTAGTTGCTGGCGTCAATGTGTTTGTAGATGGAGGATTGTTGACTGATTGATGATTTCAATTTTGATAATATGCGTGAGGACGTGTGATCCGGTGAAGTGGGTGTTTTTATTGCTTGGAATTTAGGGGAATTCTGTGGAAGAGATTGTGGAAAGGGAAGAAGGAGATTGAAACCCACTGGGCGAGATTGAAAAGTAGGGAAGTATACATAAAGATGCTGAAGAGAGGAAACGGATATTTGCTGAATGGGTGTAAAGTGTCGGGCTATGATTGTTTGTTAGGAAAGTTAGAATTCATGGAATTGCAAGTTTTATGTTTGAACGACTCGCGTTATTTGCTAAACTTGTTTGCACAAGTGCGAGCAAACTGATGGCAATGGTAGTTAAAGTGTGCAGAGAGACTTGTAGAACTTACGGGAGAACGACTTTGCAAATTTTGCGAATAATATGCAAGCATGGTTTTGAAAGTTTGCATACAGATACAATAATAGAATAGAAAAATGATGCTGAAGGGAACTATCAAATGTGGAAAGAGAGAAGAAATATGCGAGTGAATGGTAGTGATTAGAGAGAATATATTAGATTATGCGGGATGATTAAAGAATTTTATTGTACTTTAAAATTATGGTTTCGTATCCTACTGTGTGCTTATAAATGTTCCCTGCATGTGCCTCTAGATGATTGAGGCTACGGAATTATTACCGAGAGCAAGAAATGTTATTTTCTATGAGACTGTTCATCCAGTAGGTTTAGTACGTATTCCATACAGGTTAAGGTAGTGTGTGTATTAAAATTAATGCAGAGTTTAATGACGATGGTGGTGAAGGAAAGATGATAGTAGTGCTGACAAATTGTTGAAAAGTAATTTGCCGTTTGCTTCTCTGTGGTTGAAGCAATTACGTATTATGCAATAGTTGCATTTTTACGGTTTATTTTGGCGTGTTATTTATAGGATTTTTCATGCTCCTTAAGATTTTGACAGGATATTGCAAATTATTCGCGAATTTAAAATTGAAAGGAAAGGATTCATGTGGATTTTTGGAGTTGATAAGTTGTTGGTTACATCGTGTAAACTGCTATGTACTTGGCATATTTGGAATGACGAAAGGTGTATGAGAACCAAAAGAAATTATAGGTTGGGTTAAGCTAAGTTGGTGGGAAAAGCTGATCTGTATTTTTATAGTGTATATGTACATGGGGTGCTAATTTTATTTGATGATTGGAAAAGATTGTAATGAATGAAACTTTGTTGATTTTCAGGGCGTTGGTCAAGAGAGATTGGGAATATACATAAAATCCGTTGTTCCTGGTGGATCGGCTGATATGGTAAGTTAATTGTACTTTTTTTAACTTGTAATGGATTCTACACAACGGTGTTTAGGTTAATGAACGACCCAGGCAGGTTCGTTTTAAATATGGCTAAGAAAGTTGAAGACGTTGAAGTGTTATTCAGTGTTATAATGGGGGGGGGGGTTAAAAATTGAGCGAGGGGAAATGAGAAGCTCGACGGCGGCAAGAAAACTGCTAAGAAGTCATTAAAAATTGTGATGATAAAAGTGCTTTGCTAGGAAATTGTGGGGGAATGTATGATAATTATCTTATCTCCTTGTTTTTGCATAATAAGATGGCAGAATCAGAGCAGAGTCTATTATGCAAGTATGAAGCAATAGTATGATGAGAATTTGATGGGAAGATAATATTAGTTAACCTTAGTGGAGAGTAGCAAGTTTAGGAATGCATTGTAATCTACATGTAGATTCCATTGGTGAAGGCTCAGAAAACTCTGGAGTGAACCTTAAAAGCTAAGCTGGGGATAGTGAAAGCAGGATTTGAAGATTGATATTGATAATGGGATAGCCGTGAACTTTGTAGGAATTTGGTGATAATATCGTAGACATTGTTTGTTTGGAAATCATGTGGAATTCGCACAAAAACCAAATAGTAGATTACGAATAGATTGAATTACAAATTGCATCGAAGAGGGCTCGTCTGCATAGCTCTGTTATGGAAGAGCTGTAAAAGATTCGATACTTGATTAGAAGTAAGTAAAATTAGATCTGTGGATTGATAAGTGTAGGATATTCGGACTGGATTGAGTGGATATTGGCAGAATAGATGGGCGAATCCGTTAATTGAACTGATTTTGATGAGCAAAATGATTATTAAAAATTATGGAGTGTGGTTTAACTAGGTTGTGGGATTTTAAGGGAAAATAGGCGGAGATAATCGGAGCGGAGGCAATCCCCAATACTTAGTTACACAAGTGAGCAGGTGCTGCTCGTAAATAAGTTGAAGATTGAGAACAGCGGACGGACGCGAACGGCGGCTTCTTGTTTATGTTGTGCCATGCATTGTTCGCAAAAGAGAGCAGCTTGTCGGGCTGGTTGTTGTTTGGTGTGTACATTGAAGAGTTAATTAAGTTGATAATAATATATACAAAGTGTAATTATGATTAGTATGTAAGGAGTTTAGCATGTACTTGCTCGTGGATTAAAAAGATGAAGGTGGGTGGAATGAGAAATATATTGAGAAATAGTTGGCCGTTCTGGTGGATTATGTACATATAGCCAGCGCCCCATACTTAATGTTTAAGGTAGGAGTAGGACCAGAGAAAAGGTAGGGAAAATCGGATTTTGTGCAGAGTATTCACCTTAATGCTGTGTATGATAATGGATAATAGGGATTGTTGTTCCCACGGTTTTGTGGTACATGATGAGAAGGAAAAGACGTGTATGCTTCAGTTTGTGCCCAAGTCTTTCAAGTTTTGTCTTCCCGTACGGTTTTTTATAAATGAGGCTTTAACGTGGTGAGAATTTGAAGAGTTAATGTGCAGTAGTCCACCGTTCTTGTTTCTGGTAAAATATATTATTTTGAATATTCTTTAAAGCTCCCTCCTCTGCTATTAAGAGTGGTGGGTTAGAACTGTGTAGAAGAGTTTTCGAGGCAAGGCTAAAACAGGGGAGGCATTACCGATACGACCGTCAATGGTTGTTACCGTCCATATGTATAATATGCTGCCAGTGTCCCAGTGCTATATTGAATAGTGTTGCTATTAGATAACGGACGGGAGAGGAGAGAGATGTAATTTAATTTTTACGGTTTGTTATAAATGCAATATGTTTGTGTGCTACTTGTTTTGTTGTCACGGGTCGGATCGGAGGTTGAATTGTGGGTGAAGCTAGTGTGTGGTTTTATAGATGTTGGCCACCTAGCCACCATTTGTCATGTTAATAGAGGACTAACACTGAACACTAGCACGTTGCATTAAGGATGTTTTATTATAGGTAAGCACTACTGTAGCAAAGTGGTGAATTTATGCAAAGCTTCCATATAATTCCAGCTTTACTATCAGATAGATGAGAAATCCATGTACAAATGGAGCATACAGACAGGAAGCTGAAATAAGAGCTTAAAGGTTAAGAGCTTGGAGCAAAGCTAAGTTCGAGCTGGATTGCGTGTGTATCGGTTGCTATACAATACAGTGGAAGGGGGATTAAAAGGAAATGAGAATGTGTGAATAAGGTGGCTAATAAAAATGTAAATTCATGTATAAGAAAGTGTCTTGTCTGACGGACGAGGAGTGAGAAAATAATGTATGGAGCTCATGTTTCATTATAATTTTTAATTTAGTTTATGATTCAAATTGTTATGAGAGCGGTGTACAGGAGGTTGTACTAGGGTAATGGCGAATTGTAGTGAAAAATGCTTGTAGTTAAATGGATTGGCTGGGAGAAGAATGAGTGTTGTGTGTAAAATGCAAAAGATGTGGTTGTTCCCTAGTATTATAGCCCTGTTCTTGTTGACAATGAGTTATGACGCTAATTTATACAGGTAATGAGGTCTTTCAAATGTGGGAGAAACGTATAGAAGAGTAAGCAAGAAAGAGTAGAGAATACATCAGCGAGTCTTGTTTTTAGGGGATTTTTAGCATGGTCAAGAAACCTTGATGGGAGATCATGAAAAGACGTAAGTTGGGCCTGATATATGAACTCTGTTTTGGGGATTCGGGATTGGCAAACGGTTAAAAGTAGGGTTATAGGTTTGCGATTGCGATAGAGATTGAAAAATTTGAAAGTTTACTCGCAAAACATGAAACAAATACCAGGATTTAGATAGAAACAGGGTGTCATTTTAGCAAGCGAAAGGTGAGATTTAGTTGTGATTGAAATGAGAGAGAATGTTGGCGGGACGCTAGTGAAGCTGACTGGTAAGATTGGAGATAAATGATAAAGAAAAAAAAATAATGCTGTGAAGTAGCTTTGAATCGAGGATGGAGCAATGAGTTGGGAGAACTATAGTAAGATAGTTACGAAACTGATATTACGAGAGTAGATGGTGGAGGTGGAGGAGAGAATGAAGTATGGGACTGATAATTCCCATGAGAAAAGGAGGAGATTTAATCTTGTCCAGGTGTAATCAAGAACGGGAGTACAGGAGCTTGGAGAGGAGCAACATGATTGAATGTGTAGGAGTCAAGAGTTGAAGGACGGAAGAATGAAGGGGATGTTTGGGTTTGCAGTATGATATCATAGATAGTATTTTCGTAAACGGCTGTGCAGCGCGTTGTCTACACCTCCTCGCAGACGCATAACTTACATGGATAAAATTATATGATTTACAGTAGCTTCAAGCTTCGGGAAGGTGGATGACTCAGGAAGAGACTAAGTGAGAAATATAGACTAGAGGAAGACTTGGGGGCTTGGGCTTAGTCCGGCTAGTGTGTTGGCTAGGGACGTAGATAATTATTATGATTACATTTATCATAATTGAGAAGAGACCCGAGAGTTGTCTACAAGTTTATGGCGGAACAGTGATTTAGGATGTAAATGAAAGCGAACGGCAGCGGTGGTGGCAAGAGTTTATTTTGTTTTATGGCAGAGTTGTTGTCTACGTTTGCGAGTTTCGTGTCCGAGATGAATGAATTACTTCCGTTTTGGGACGTTCTGTACAGTTGCCGTGCAAATTATTGTGTTTGTTCTCACTGTCTGTCAGTACCTGAAACTCTTGGGAGTCATGAGTCAGGACGTGGAGCTAGAGAAATAGACGCATAGCTTTGGTTATGAGTCAGCTTAGTGTAGTAGATGGGTATAATTAAATGGAGCGAAGTTTTAGAATTCTGTCTGGGTATGAAGTGCGAATGCATGTAGGTGGGAGAACAAACTGGATTTCCGGATACTTTCAAGCATTTACTCCAATGCATGGGAGTAAATGACCGAAGATCCAAAAATAAATAAGACAAGAGTTAATAATGCTTACATCAGTTATATATTTGCTTATTTAAGAGCTATTAGATAAACAGCTGATAAGGATAAGAACGAGGAAGACCGTAGAGGCGGTTTGTTCGTTGGCATGGATTATGCGAACTGTTCATGGTGATAGTGAACAGTTGATTAGAAATTTACAAAGTACTTTTACACTGGAAGGTGACGGGTAGATGGAGTTAAGAATGGGAAATTGAGCAGAGCTGATGCTGAAGACGAAATAGACATGGAGTAGTGCGATAAGAATGTATTATTTGATATTTACAGGGAAATTAATCGAATGAGTTCAAACGGGAGTTCAGTCAGAACTGTTAATGCTTAGTAGTGCATATACAAAGTTTCCCGAACGAAGCAGCAAGTACAGCAGATTTATATCGTTTTGTTGTTTGAAAGTTTGCGTTCGGGATCAAGCTTTTATAGATGCACACTGACGCCAATTTCATGCCAATGGTGGAAGTCAGAGAAAAAAGTGATGTAATGCATACCTGGGTTTATTGTACAGCTGAGATGGTTGAGCAGTTTTTGGTGCGATGGGTGATTTGATGATTGATTAATGATGTAATTTGAAATCGGCAAGTTAGATAGGGTAATAAATATGTGAAGGGCTGAGTATGGTTAATGACGGTTGATTGGATTAGCTGATAAGCTGCAGTGATGAAGAATTAGCTTGATTTTTTCAAGACTATGGTTAATGGCTTGTGTTACTGGTAGTAGATTGGCTAGGAGCTGAGATTGGTAGACTGACGTGCCAAAGATGTCAAAGATAAATGTACTGTTTTTGAGCGTGATAAGGTACTAGTTCTGGCTGATGCTATGTGAACTGAATTTATTATTTTGGAAGTGGATTAACATAAAGGTAGGTGAGGCTGTTATTGTTGGAATATGGTGGGAACCTTATTTACAGGTCAAGTGAAAGGTAGGCAGTGACTTGGAGGTCACGGACAGTATTCGGAATCATCATGTGTTCTTTAGCCAAGGTTCAAAGAGGGTTTAGCGTTTGGGTCTTATTGTAACGTGAAAGATGTTGTTTTCCGGTTATTGTTAACTTGGTATGCGTAAATTATTCTTGTAACGTTCTAGAAGAGGTTGAATGCAAACTAGAAAGGTTACAAGAGAAGCGTTGTAGCAAATTCAAAGTCGGCTGTCTACCTCGTGTCCTGTAGACGTGAATATGCTTTAAGATTGATGCATGCAAAGCCCGGTTGACAATTTTGGCATACATGTTTCTGTTATGGACAAGTTACTATGATGGAAGATTGATGTATCTTTGAGAACACGAGAGTTATCCTTTGACACATTGCGAAGAGAGAACCTAGCAATGTAAAGCCTAGATTATAGAAGTCGTACAGATAGTCTCTGACCCAAACTGAAACGGAAGCCGGAGGAAGTGAAAGCAGAATAGCAAACAACAGAGTTAGGAATAAGGGGATACAAGAATAATGCTGTATAAGACACGTTCGGGGAAATTTCATATTGTTTTCCTGTTTGCCTACTCTTTCTTCTACTGCTACTACTACTACGAACAATTTCAAGCTTCTTTCTTGTTCTACTACTCATCTTTAGTCGGTAACCGTTAGAACAAAGAGAGTAATGGGTAGAGTATAAGTAAACGTGTTAGAATGAAGGATGGAATGCTTCCCGCCTACCTACCTACCGACGCAGTAGTCCTGTGTTCTCCAAGAGAGTGGCTTAAATAATTCAGGGAAGTGGTAATGGAAATGGAAAGGCCTGGGTTTTCTTTGAAATGTTTGTCTAGAGCACGGATGTTTCTTTGGAATTGGAAAGATGAAAGATGGAATTGGGGTGGAAGAAAGAGGAAGAGAAGAATAAGAAGAAAGAAGGGGATGAAGCGTATAAAATGGAGAAAATAGTTTCTTTGCAGTCTTAACGAAACGAGAAAGTAAAGACAAATGCTAAGAATGGTGACGGGGCTCTTGATTGTTAAAACACTTAGGACTTGACCTAGGACTTTGTTTTAGGCTTGTAAAAGAAGGCTGAAGTGGTGTTAAAGGCGTTAGGTAACACAGCACTAACTAGCCCAGAATGTTTACCGGGAAAAGTAAGAAATATGCTTTCATGCAGATAAATAAAGAGATCAAAGGTACGGACGACTGGAGAAATGGTAACCAGTACAAAAATCGGAAACATAAAATGTTTATTTCCGAGACAATTTTTAAGCTGTGATGAAGGTGTAACTCTTTTTTTAAATCAAACCCTTCGCAAAGGTAAATTTGACAAAGCTTAGGAAAAAGTTAAGTTTGAGGAAGGTAACAAAAAAGGCGTAACAGCTGAAATTCTTTAAACGCTGGACGTGAAAAAATCTTAATTTATAGCGAAATGTCAATGTTGAAGAGAAGAAAATTGAGGTCACAAGTTTGTCTAGGAAATATTAGATCAGAAGGTGCGCTGGTATTTTGAACCGTGCTGGGGAAATAGGACCAGGCCAAATGGGAATTCGAGTGGGTTATTCATCGAGGGTCGAGGGTGCGGTAGAGTTTTAGTGGGATTTAAGAAATTCAATACGATTAAACTGTATCAAGTATAGTAGAGAAGAGAAATGGCGAACACGACTATTGCATACAATACAGTGATGATGATGGTGGAGCGGTCCGATTTTACAGTGTAGCATGTTGAGCACTGTTGCGAATCTCAACTCAAAAGAAAAATTCAGGGTGTTTCTCTCTGTGTCTCCTAAATAGGTTTTTGCCATCATCTGTATGAGTCACTGATGGAACTGATTCTGCAGAATTGAAAAGAGAGATACGTGTTTTTAAGAAGATGTGACGATAGAATGTTGAGGGAAATTGTAACAGAAGGAGGAAGTTGTAGTGGAAGTTGTGTTGTGTATCTGAGTGTCCAAAAGAGTATTTAGCTGAAGAGAATTTGGGAAGAGGTGCTTTTATCTCCCAAGTAATTGAATAAGGAAGGGAGGATGAAATGAGATGGTGGAATTGATTTAGCAACGTATTTAAGCTTCGGTGTATTGGGATAGCAAGTCATAGTTGTATCAGCCTTCCTGAGACTCTGCGGCCTGACCTAAAACCGGAAGATTCGATCACGGTTCCAGTGAGTGTGTGTCTTGACGATAGAGTACATGTAAGGTACTACCCGGTAGTTTAGGTTCAGGTAGCTCGGGCGAGGAGATGATTGAATTCTAGTCTTTGGGGACAAGGAGATGTAGGGCTGATACTGATGATGAGGGGGATGAGAGGAAGCGGAAGGTGAATGTGATGGTACTGATGGCTGAATTGTTGATTCGATGTATGGCCTGCTTGCTCGATCTGAGGAAAGGCGATGATACACTTGAAAAATGATATTGAGAAATGAACAAGAATGGGTGGGGACAGCTTGCAGTAGCTGTTTTGTAAAGCTCTAGGTTCGGTTGGATGGAGGCATTGAATGGTATGTAATCGGAGAAAATTGGCTGATGCGGATACGATTAGAAGAAATTCGTAGCTGGAGAAAGTACAGGAAGGAAGAGAAAGTAGGAGAAAAATGTGTTTCCAATATTTGGAGAGTATGTGATGTTGCATCTTTGTATTGAGTTCCTAAACGGTAGTCTTGTATTTACCTGGATGAAAGTGTGATACTGTGAAATATTGGAAACACTTCCCTTGACGAATTGAGCATTTGAACGAAGAAAAAGCGGAAATGGTCAACGAAGAGGAAAAGAAATGGACCTTGAAGAAATGATAGCGTGGTTGAAGGTTGACTGGATGTGATTTGATAAAAGTTATTAATTTTGATATTTTGGTGGCGAGTGTTTTCATGATTGGCGGCGTAGAAAAGGTATTTTTTAAAAATGTTTGTGGCAATAAAGACCGAACTTGAAAAGGGGGAACAGAAGAAGAAGCAGCGTTTTTGTAGAGTTTTCCTACTTAATGTAGAAAAATTTTGTTTTGAAGAATTTTGTGGATTTCAGAAGAGTACTTTTAATGATCTTTAGCGCGGTTGAAAGAGGAGAATTTGAAAATGACGAAGTTAATTGAATTCTTTGAAACAAGCAGGTACAAAATAATTGGATTGTTGGCAAGACTCAATTGTAGCTTTGGTATGGAGGAGCAGTAAATGTTGAACGTGACACCAAGGGAAAAATGAGGAAAGAATAAGGGATAATATTTAGAGCAGGAAAGACGGAAATAATATTGGAAATGTCAAGGTGATAAATCTGAAACGTGATGCTTTGTGAGCGATGTGGCTCGTGCAATTTTTTTGGGTAACGCCAACGGCTGAATGATACGAGGACAGAGGAAAGAGAAACAGAACGGAAGAAAATAGCGTGGAAATATCAAGATAAAGATTTGCAGTCTGCGGAAAATGGCACAGAATTTTCAATTTGGATGTTTTTTTTTGTTTTTTTAGGATGGACGCCTGGCTGCTGGTGATCAGTTACTGAGCGTTGATGGACAAAGTTTGGTTGGCATCACACAAGAAAAGTAAGTTGAACACGGTATCAAGAATCGACTGAAATAGTGATATTTTAAATAATATCATTATGGGACGTGATGAACGATGATATTAACGATTTTGTTTGGTTTTATAGAGCTGCAGAATTTTTAGTTCGAACTGGTGGCATGGTGACGCTTGAAGTTGCGAAGCAAGCAGCAATTTACCAGGGACTCGCGACCATGTTGTCCCAGCCTTCGCCTGTATTGACAAGGGGTGAGTACTTGGAGTTTGTTCAAAAAGAATCGGAGAAAACGAGGATTTTAATAACGATTCATCAGGGGAACAAGATTAATGGCTTGGGTTTAAAGTAATAATTTATAGAAAAGAGCCTTGTCATGCCTTTAGGCATGGGAATCTAGAACTATAGCAGGCTAAGAATTGCTTGAGGATAAAACGTAGACTGGTTTTGGATGATGTATTGCGTCAGGTGTATTAATGAAATTGACAATGAGCAAAAGAGAAGGCGGGTGCGGTCTGAAGTATAGAACTTGTAAAGAGAGAGATTTGTACAGTGTGAAAATATGCTTAAACTAATCTAGGTTGGGCTTTTGTGCTAATAAGAAAATAACAAATAAGCGAAGAGTGGGGCTGAGAGGATGTAGTAATGTAGTCCGGAGGAAATGAATACAGATATGGGATTTGAAAGCTTGGAGTTGGACTAATATGCGCTAATTGTTAGTAATTTGTTTGTAAATGAATGCGCTCTTGATTGAGTAAAGACAAGGGAGGGGGAGGAAAAGGATGGGAAAGGTTTGCAGAATTGCAAGGACAAGGCGTGATTTTGTGTTGGTAGTTTGTGTGGTGTTTGAAAATAGTTTGAAACAATCCTGTATGTAGATTCATCATACAGCTTTTTGGATTCTGCCTTTTACGGGAGTAATACGCTGGGGAATTGTAGCTGGGGCAGTATACGACCTAGTCAGAGTGACAGTTCCCTGGCAAAGTGGAAATCCATGGAGGCTTTGAGTCGACGGGGACTTAGTGAATCTGCTTTGGGGTTTCCAAGGGTTGTGGGAACCTCCAGATTACTCAAGTTCTTCCAGTACCCTTTTGATAACAATTTTCTTAGCTCTACAGCGAGTAGCCCTTGTGAGTTTTGAAACGGTTTTTATAACAAAATCAATGCAATTTGCAATATATTTTGAACAAGTATTTTAACCGTTTTTTTATCCTTTTGAATGATTTTTAAGTTCATAACCCAGATTTTTTTCAAATGTTGAAAACGCTACCCACATATTTTTTGTGGTACATTTTTGAGTTTTGTATGCTGTATTATTGAATTTAAGTTGGAAAATGGTCGTTTGCGGAATAGTTGGTTGTGATCCTTTGTTTTAGTGTTAGAGCCCTTCAGTTTCATTAGATGTGATTTGGTTTCTATGATTTGGTGACGTGTGGTGTGGGTGTTAGTTAAGCTTTGTTGATCAATTTGCCACATGGTTTACTTTATGTAATTGGTTACAGTGCTGCTGTCAATGAGGAATGATTGGTCGTAGCACAGTCTAGGATTGTGTAATTTTAAGTTGAGCTTACGAGCAAGTTGCTTATGTCAGAGCGCGGAAAAAGAGTTTGGTTATGCATGGCTGATGAAGCGAGCACAATTATAAATTGAAATAATTTAAGCATGCATTAATTGTGGAATGATAAATGGTTTTTAGTTATATAGTTTACATCACTGCTTTTTAATAATGAATTATTGTTTTCCTTCGAGCTTACTAATAATGATTCTTTGATATAGGTGGACAAAGCCGGAGGATGAGCGAGAGGGATTTGCCATCGAAAGTGCTTAGAGAACAAAATCAAGATGGTGATTCGCACATGGCTCATCATGGAGTAATGCACCCAAGGATACATTCATCAAAGTCTGTACCGTCATTAAATAGTGAAAGGGATCAGCCAATCCCCATGTCCAATTCAATGGGAGGAATGTTGTCTCCGGGTAATCCTGGAATGATGAACAATGGTCACGCAACAGTAGTGCAACCTGGTGTGCGATCCCCTGGCAGTTATCACAATCATGGAGGTCCCCAGCACAATCCAAGTGGGCAAAATTTCAATCACGGACAAGATCCTTCCCTTAGCCCGCGCTATCCACCAAATTACCACCCGAACATGTCATCCATGACAATGCAACCACAATCATCTAGAAATGCTTCCTATAGTCAACAACAATTCCAACAAGGCCCTGGTGGTAATCTTCCAATTGATCTACATTCTGCTGCTCATCGATCCAAGTCAATTCAAAGTTTGGCAGACCCACCTCATCGGCCTGACATTGGTAACAAGCAGCCTTCCACTCCAGCCCTTAATGTCCAGGAAAGTGAGAGATATTACCAAAATGTGGGCTATTACCCTCCTCCTGCCGCCTCCTCCCAAGCTAATTCTGGCAACATTCCGTTAAGAACTTACATTCCTTATAGTAATTCCGTAAGCAATATTCCGCCAAACACTGGGCAAGGTTTTCCAAATCCTGGTAATGCAACTTCCATGCCGGCCTTCCGACCTGGTACAATGCAGTACCGTGGACCACCTCCAAACCTTAATCAACCTCCAGGTGGATGGCCACAACAAAGGAATCCTGGACAATTGGGAAATCCTCAAATGAATCCTGCAATGCACAGAGACTTAATGAGACAGGAAGCTAAAATGCTTGAGATGCAGGATGAACTGAGGAGGAGAGAAGAACGAGCTGCTCTGATGATGACCAAAGCAGCGCAGCAGGAGCGCCAACAACAGAATCGGTACAATCCTACGTTTACTTACACTCCAGGACAAGCTGGACCACAGCTCTTGCAGCAACATCAGCAGAGGATAAGCGGAGGAAACTTTGCGCCTTCAGTACCAACGAAGCCATATCGACCTGATAGCGTTCACGGAAGTGAAAACTTAAACGATGGTCCTGGAAGGCCGCCCTTGCCGGATGGTTACAGATTCTCTACCGGTGATCTGCCTCGAGGAGCTTTTACCTTTGCCAATGGCAACGGTATTCATGGAAGCAAAGTCTTGGGGACTAATCCATGGGATCGGGCAGAGAAGGAACGGGAAGCTATGAGGAGAAAAGAAGCTGCGAGGCAGTGGAGGGAACAGCAAATCCAAGAACTTGAAAACCTCCCTTCCAGGAATGGCGCACAAGTAAGAAGTTTTGCCAAATGTTACTTTACGATTTCCTGCACTTTGTACAAGTAAATGTTAACCTGTTAGCAATGATGTCTTAATAAAATGATTATTTTCCCGTGTACAGGAAGAACAACTGAGGGCCTTGAAACTTGAGCGAGAATTTCAGAGAAGAGCTGAAGAAATGAGGAGGGATGAAGATGGAGAGGGAGAATATGATGAAGAAGAGGAAGATGAGAGAAAAGCTATGGTGCGAAGAGTCCAAGAGGATTTAGAAAGAACTAGAATATCCGGAAGCGCTAATAATGCACTTTCTTCATTAACTAATGGAAATAAATCTGATCCGATGAGTGAAGAACGTGCTAGGAAAATGGAGGAAATGAGAAAGAAGAAACTGGAACTCGAAGCGGCACAAGCTGCTGAAGAACGTTTAGTCAGAGAGGCTACAAAGAGAAGGGTAAGTAGCTCGTTAAAGGTTCAATATGTAGTTTTAAGAATGCATATGCGATATTAGATAACTAATTGTTTGAATGGTTTGGATTGCAGGAAGAGGAGCTTAGACGACAGCAGAGTCAAATTATTCAGCATCAACAGCAAATGCAGATGCAACAGCAGATGCAGCAGCAGCAGCTACAACAACAGCAACAGCAACAATCGTATCAATCTCCATTCAGGCCGTCGTATGGCGGAGGTAAAAATCCTGGACAGCAGAGTATCGGAGAACCGAATATGAATTCCGCTAGTCCTGGAATGCTCAGCCCGACGAATGCCCTTGCACCACCGCTTCCCAAGTCTCCACCGCCAAATTTGTACAGAGCAACTGCGTTTGGAAGCAACATTAACAATGTAGGGGACAACCATGTGTCTTCGCCCCAAAAATCTCCTGTCACACCTCCAGAAACTTCTCCCAAAGCAAGGTCGGACAAAAAGACTGTGTCTTTCAACGAGACAGTGGCAACTAACGAACCTGCTTCTCTTAACGATGAAAATCATTCCGGAGATAAAGTCCGCGAAGACCCAAACGTAAGAAATCGTTGTAATGCTTTACATTTGGATAAATCGCGAGATACTGCATCCTGCTATTTTGAAATAATAACTGTACGAATGTCATGGTTAATGGTTGTTTGAAATTTACAGAGATTCTTCTCAGAGGCTACAGCGATGCTATCCAGTCCTCGTAGCCCAGACGGTCTTAGTGCTGGTGGTTTAGGAAATACTCCAGGCGTAATTGGAGCACAGGAAGTATACCGAGATCCTCGAACAAGGCGTCTTGCGGAACAACAAAAACAACTAGCAGCCAATACACCTAAGCCAGAAAAATTATCATTCAAGGAAAAAATGAAAATGTTTGCTATGGAATCTGGTGAAGATATGACACCTAAGGATAAAGTTAAAGTATCTAAGGCCCAAAGAGAGATTGAGACAGTTCCCGCAAGTGCACCGAAATAGATGTAGTTGTTATTGTAATCCTATGTATCCTAGAAAAGCAGCTAATGAGTATGATAGTGAGTACATTTTTCTAATAGGTTACGGTAACAACATAGGTAAAATTGGACCGTTATAAATGTATTACACGTGATTTTCCTACGAAACTCGTATTTATGGCAACAAAGTTTTGTAATTTCTCAGTTTTTTCCCAATCGTTTACCCGTTTACAGTTAGGATTTGGATTGACTGTAGTAACAAAGCTAGATGTACTACACGTCGTCTTTATCGTGTATAATTCTTCCAGCTTTTTCGCTTCTGTTAACCTAAAATATTTAATCGCTCCCTCGGAAAATATTATCGCTTCACTGAATTTCTCAATTTTGTAGTTTCTTCCATTTCTGTTGTGCATGTCATTTGTTTGACAATTTGCTGGTGTTCAATAATATTGTTCCTGTAGTTAATGATTGGTATAAGAAAGTGTGAAAACACCCGACTAATAATTTAAGACAGCAATTATAAACTTGTGCCGCTCCATCTAATGTAAGGAATCTATATTTAACAACTCCCATCCCATGTGTAAATTTACTCGAATCTTGTATAAATATTTTCCCCGTACTGTCAAAGTAAAGCCTCCTACGGTTCTTGCCGTTAGTTTACTAGAGACACTCTTACAGAATATTGTTGACCACTACAAACTGGTCGCAAAATAGGGTAGCCCTTTGTTTACATTGCCGGTTTGAATGATAGTGCGATAAACATGACTGCATATTACAAGATTGAGAAGTGCCTATAAATTCTTTTGTGCGTTCAATCATAGTAGTTATAAAAAATATTCAAGTGCTGAATGTATTTGGATAAGTTTGTTATCCAAGTTTATTATGAGTTTCGTAAAAGTATACGTGTAAACACAATTACCCTACGTTTAGATGTAACTTGTTTTAGAAATTCTTTTGGTGAATGAAAGAGCAGCTGATGATGCGAACAAGAATAGATCAATATTTCATCTTCGAAGATACAATAGCCTACCGACCTGTACATAAATGCATTCTACGTTTCAATAAGAATATCCATGCTTTTTTTTAATTTCTGTGTAGATATTATAAAGAAAATACAATACCGCAGAGTCCGTATTAGTGAAATATTTCCAACAAAAGTATGCTAAATGTTAGCCGATAATTATTTAGTGGCCTGTAAAGAGATTATCAAGAAGTCAAGATGAACACAGTACATAAGCGCTGAATACAAGTGTATTTCGTGGCTGTATGCATAAATGCTGCTCCTCTCCTCATTTTGTAATACTTATTTTAATAGGGGACACTCAACAACTTTTTACTAATTATAAAGTGACAGATGTTAAAATTTGAGATGTTCAGTTCTCTATCTTCATGTATCATCCATCACGAGTAATAGAATTTCTCGTTAGGACGTATCAAATGACTTCACGGACTGTACTTGGTTTTCTTACCTGTAATTTGCTATATGGGAAATTGAAGCTAAGCTTAAATTTAACATACTTGAAATCCAGCTAAACAATTCCATATTTATCGTTCTTACTTTTATTTACCCCGCAGCCACGAATTGTTCACATGAATTGCAACTATTATACATGTTAAATTCGTAAGACATGTCGTCGGATGAATAAAGTTTAATCTTGCTGAATACAATGCTGACTTACTTAAAACTTTTCTTGCCAAAACATTTTTATAAATTTCTATACACTTGCAGTAGGTATTATGACTCATGATAAGGGTACATTTCAAAATTCATATTTCATTAGAAATTTTATTTTATTCAACATTTGAAGGCGAGTTTTCACTATGCTTCATATCTAATTGTATAAAAGACTTTTCCAGACACTGGTCTTAATTATTTCGGGTGTAAAATCTTTCGAAGCTTTGCTTAGAAGACCGCCCTCTATTTTAAGTTCGAGGGGGATAGTTTCTGATGTCTTCTGAACATCTGCTGCTTACTTCCTCCCTAACTATTTTGGAATATATCTGGAACGATCCGCAATTAATTTCAATCTGTCGTAAGCTTTTTCAACGTGGCTTCCGACGAATATTGCGGTATTTTAATAGCTTCATTAACACGTGTAATAATATGCTGCAATCACTAAATACTATGGACCCGGTTTGTGACTAATTTCTCCTTTTATTCCTAACTGTAGTTTGGAAGTTAGATGCGCGTGTAAATAATGCGGCGAGCATGAGTAAGCCATATTTTACAAGGTATTTTAAGTTGATGCATTACTACCCTGATCACCAAATCCTATTATTACAGTTGCGGTTTCTTCATAGTTTTTATAACGATCAATTAGTTTTGCCACAGAATAGCGAATTATTATGAACTGTTTTTAATCGCATCGTATTCAAATAGAAGCCTATATGGCAAGTGGCAAATGCTTTAGCTCCACACGTCATTCCAGGGGGCTGAAAATTGTGGTTTTACAAGGTTTGAAATCTTATGCGTTTGCTGTAAATGCTGTATTCCGGATTAATTATCATGCCTTAATTGCAATAGTAATTGCACATATGGTGTAGCCACGAAATAGAGTCGGCAAACATGTTTCATTGACCCTATGGAGCGAAAAAATACTAACAGCTAGTATTAAAACGACGAATTCATTTATCTGGGCATCATTACCTGTTTGTATTCTACTGCATCCAATCTGGTTATAATTTGAATTACTTCTTTACCCTTCTGTCACGCAAGTAGCCGTTGCAAGATGGTCAAGTTGATGGTCGTACTTATTGCGCTACTTGTTGCTTTAGCATCAGCGCAACCGGAACCTGAAAGTACAGGTAAGTTTTTTGCAAAATATTGGAATTATTCCAAACGAATTCCTTTGTTAAGGCGTTGGACACCCGTTTCTTACAGCTGCTGACAAGATAAACGAATCCCTACAAGATAATGCTTATGTGTATGGAGAGGAGGCCGTTGTTGGTGGTGTGAAACCTTTCAACGGTAAGTCATATCTTTAGCAGTTTTGCCCACATATACTTGGTTCTCATAATTAAGCAACCTGTGCATACTAATTATAATATAAGCGTCCAGTAACAAATCTCCCTTTCTCTTACATAGCGGATCGAGACGCAATAATGCAAGGAATTAAGTCAGTCATGTGTGAAGGAACTATTAGCTTCTTGAGCGCCTTCAACAATAGTACTACGCTGCTGACCGGGGTTCGGGTACACCCTATACAACTTCCGATAGGAGTGGCTGGTCGTTATGGCAACGCGCGAATGGTTGGACTAGCTCACAACAGTTTTCTGTACCCCGAAGAATCGCCGACGGTCACATCGGATAATAATGCCTTCATTCTGAATATATTCCGATGGGCAGGGGGAGCTTCTTTGAAAAAAGTAGCTATAGTATACTCCGGCTCGGGCTCTTACCCTCCATTAGTAAAGTTATTAGAGACGACGGGCGCATCTGTTACAGCCATCTATGTGGAGGATTTGCCGAAGACGAGTACGCTATCTGGCTACGATGCTGTATCCATAATCACGTTAATCGAGAAATATAGCTTTCCTGTACTTCAAAACTACGTCAAGAGTGGAGGTGGTTTGATTTTTGCTGTGAATTCTTATAACCATGCCTCCTATGTCAATGGATCATTCATTACCAACTATGCCCCGAATATCATATCAAAAGACTTTGGCTTTGTTTGGTGGGGATACGGAACCGCATATACAGGATTGTTTAATGCTTCCATTCCTAATGAAGTTGAGACTAATTTCGACGAAGCCCTATCGAAACTTAGGGCTACCGTAGAAGGAACGCGTCCTATTGGCCCGGACGTGCTCCAACTCAGAGCCACATTGAACAATGGAATGGAAAACATACCAAAGGATTATTTGAAATCTCCAGCAGTTTACAGAAACTTTTTGCGAATCGCCAACCCACGGCGACAGCCTAAGCCGAATCTCGATAATCCAATTTCGGATCCACTGCTGAAGTTGAAGCTTCAAATTTTCCATGACACTATTCCTGCTTTGCAACTCAAAGACGTCACAATCCATCCATCCAGCACATTTTTTCCAGGAAACGTGTCAAGCGTACCGACAGCGTCCAGTAACCAGGAGCATAAGATCGACATCGTCTTCAACAAGCTTCGCGAGCCCGCTGCAGGTGGCGAGAGGCGAGGTCTTCGCGTGGGTAGCAGTTGGAACTACGCTTTTGACGACGAACGTCCAAATTTCGTAAAGGCGAAGTGGAGTCGGTTAGATAGGAACGCCCAAGCTAATGTCATCGATACTCACGCGACGTGGTATTCAACAGGACTTTACGCTCCAGCAGGAAGCGTGATTGAAGCCAGAGTCACAACTGGTCAAACCAACACATCCTTCCTCACCCTACAAATCGGCTCTCACTCTGATGACAATACTGAGCATGCTAAATGGTACCGCCCACCCCTAATTGTTCTCCGAACTCAATTCGTCGACGGCAAGGCATCCCTCGCCAGCCCTTACGGCGGCACCATTTTCATCGAAAGTTCCCAAGGGCTTCAGCTCGAGAACCAAACCGTGGGGTTCGCCTTCACTGGAACCGTGAAAACACCATATTTCAAGCTAGGCAAAACAACTAATCAGGAATGGAAAGACGTCATCCGAAAACAGCCTGGACCGTGGACGGAGCTGGCGACAGATAAGATAATGTTTTCTGTCCTAACGGAAACCGTCCAGGAACTTGACGACCCGACATCCTTGCTAACACTGTGGGATCAGATTATGGACGCGCTATCGGATTTTAACGGTATTCCGCGGGAGCGCATGTATCCTGAGCGGGTTGTTTCCGATGCCCAGATAGCCCACGGGTTCATGCACTCCGGCTATCCTATCATGTGTAATGTGGGAGATAGTGTGTTTAGATTTCTCAATGAAACTTACATACGTACCATTGGAAACTGGGGGATCCCTCATGAGCTTGGTCACAATCTTCAGGAATCCGCATGGACTTTTGAAGGTACTCTACAAGTGACGAATAACATAATGGTCTTGTACGTTTATGAAACTGTTCTCAAGATCCCCATAGAGGAGATCGAAGGTGAATTATTCGCCCCAGTGGGGTATCGCCCAAGAATTCAAGATTACGTTTCCAAGGGACTGGACTGGGAAATTTGGAAGGCTGATCCCTGGCTCTCTCTCATGATGTACGTTCAACTTCAAAAAGCGTACGGCTGGATGTCGTATCCAAAGATTTTTGCAGAGTATCGCACTCTTACCGCTGATCAGCTCCCGAAAAACAATCAGGAAAAGATGGACATGTGGGTTCTCCAGTTTTCCAAGATGGTGAAACAAAGCCTTTACGATTTCTTCCGCTCTTGGGGGCTTCCTATGAGCAGCGGCCTTGAAGAAAAACTCGCGCATTACCCCTCTGCCAACTTGTCCATGCTGCATCTCCTTTAATTAATGTATTAATGGTGGTTAGGAAATTAATGCCGATTTTAACTTTTGATTGGGGATATCCATTCGAGGTATAGATTTGCACTGTATATGGTATTTTATCCTTTCGTATTTTGATATTTACTGGAATGCTACATATGTCCTGCCATTAAAGAATGAATCTTCACAGACTACAGAAGTTTAGTCCATATTAAGCATTGGAATCTTACTGCATACTTTAATTACATTTATGTTTATAACAAGTTATTCAAAGCCGAAATTTCTATTTGTTTGAATATGGGATACTGTTTTTGTTTTTCATGTACATCTAATTGCTATTTTTAATTATATCTCTAATCACGGAAGTAAACCAAATCTTTTCGGTTTCCATAGTGAATGGGTATGATTGTTCCACAGCATACAGGTAGTCTTATGGTTAAGCCAGTTATTGTTGTCATGAACGTTTCCATAGCTCTTCAGCTCTAGTTCATAAAGCTCTGTTATAGTGTATAACCAATAATCCCTGACCTAGACAATTGAGAATTTCAAGGAATGTTCCAGACATTTTAATTACGCATCCAAGGCAAAGTTGTTTTTTAACTTCCAGAGTAAACAAAGCATTAGTGAGACTGTCATGTGCAGTCTTAATTACTCCAGACACCAGGCACTTAACGAAAGTCTCGACTGATTTAATGAATGTTAATCGACAAGGTCATCTGTTGTGTCTCATGGTCGCGTAATTAAGAAGGGAAAGCGTTTTTTGTCGACTTAATGCTTCTAATTGCTTGACACAAACACACTATTTATATTTACTACAGACCCTAAAAAACGAATTAAACCGTTAACTGCTTGAAATACGGTGCTAAACTAATTAATTCTGGTAGCGACTTTAACAAGAGGCTGGTGTTAATTACTGGTTTTCTAATATTGGTTCCGATTCGTCTAAAGAACTGCAATCAACTGTAAGCGAAGCTTGTAATGACGCAGTTAATGGTTTTTTATGCTAATTTATCATTTTCTAAAGTATAAAAGCCGAATGTTGTGTCATATAACATCACAGCATTCCCACTTCTCCTCAAGTCCAGTTCCATCTAATCTAACTTTGACGTCAAAGTTGAAGCATCAGAAATAGGTCTTGGAGGTTAGTTGAAAGAGCGCTAGAATGAAAGTGGTTCTGATTTTAGCCAGCGTACTTGCGTACGCTGCGGCCGCAGGTACTAAGAACGTAGTTAAGCGAGAACCTCAATATTATAATCAATACCCTCAGTATGGATACCCAAGCTACGGATATGGAGGATACAGGCCACAAAACGTGAACGCTAACCAACAGTCGAACGCTGTGGGTGGATTTGGTTCAACTGTGGTTTCAGAGGGAACTGCTAACGCTTACGGCCAGCGCGGTAAGTGTAAATCTGTCAGTGAACGTTGTATAGCTGAAGTGCTACTGCGTTTTGAATTTTTCACGATATTTAAATATCGTTTCATTCGTTAACAGTTAAGCGTGAGCCGCAATACAATCAACAATACGGTCAGCAACAGTACGGTGCTTACCCTGCCTACGGATATGGTGGATACGGAGGTGGTGGATACCGACCACAAAACGTCAACGCCCAACAGACATCTAACGCTGTAGGAGGAGCAGGATCTACTGTTGTTTCAACTGGAACTGCTAACGCTTACGGACAACGCGGTAAGTTTTAAAATTGTAAGGGCTATTAAAGTTGTGAGCACGTAAACATTTAAACCCATTCGCTGTGAATTACAGTTAAGCGTGAGCCGCAATACAATCAACAATACGGTCAGCAACAGTACGGTGCTTACCCTGCCTACGGATATAGTGGATACGGAGGTGGTGGATACAGTCCTCAGAACGTGAACGCTCAACAGACGTCTAACGCTGTGGGTGGATACGGATCAAACGTTGTAGCCTCGGGAACTGCTAACGCTGGCGGGCAACGCTGTAAGTTTTAATCAACGAAAACTTTCTTAGTTCCATCAGAGCTGTAAGAGATGTCGCTAAGATTTGATTTGCGGCTAATTCAATGTAGTCAAGAGGGAATCTCAGTACCGGCCCCAGTCATATGGCATGCAGCAGCCTCAATACATGGTTGATCCGGGTTTCGGCGGATACGGCGGATACCGACCCCAGTACATCAGTTCGGACCAAACTTCAAATGCTATGGGAGGAGCAGGATCGACTGTCGTGTCCAGCGGAACTTCTAATGCTTACGGAGAGAGAGGTAACTAACGGTCTGAGACGACCCCAGCGTCCAATGTTTTGGCAATTTGGCATTCATTTGAAGCATGTGCAATATTTTAGTTAAACGGGACGTTGAGACTGCCCGTGGCGGTTACCAATATCCCGGAAACTATCAAGGATACGGATATAGTGGTGGATACCGCCCTCAGAACGTAAACGCTCAACAGACGTCTAACGCTGTGGGTGGATACGGGTCAAATGTCATAGCCTCGGGAACTGCTAACGCTAGCGGGCAACGTGGTAAGTATTTGCGGCCCAACCTATGAGTTTGTATCGGTAGTCTCGTTTCGAAATCGCTAATTGCGCTAAAGCGGCAATAATTCTTGCAATATTCTAGTAAAACGCCAATACTACCAACAACAATATCCATTCTATGGCTATCCTGGCTACGGCTACGGTTACGGAAATCAAGGGCAATCGGTTAATGCTAACCAGGAATCCAATGCCATGGGAGGAGCCGGTTCAACTGTTGTTTCATCTGGAACCGCCAACGCCGGGGGCGAACGCTGTAAGTTATTTGTATGCCTAGTCTTGCGTGAATTTATGAAAGGGTTTAATTGTGATGATAATTAATTAAAATTTTATAATTTTACAGTTTAAACGTCCGTATCAAGTAGGGCTCTTCTACCCTTCCAAGTCTATTGCGACCTTTTGCTGAGACTGTAGGTGGAACTGACTGACTTTATATTTGCTCAAAAGAGATATCTTCAGACTGAGAGATACTAAAAGTACTTTTGCAAAGGCCTTTTTTGCCTTGGAATCTTTCTACTCTCTTTTCATCTTTCTTGGGGAGATATGTTGTAATTTTAGTAATTTGTGCGCTACACAACAGCCTGTGCAGAGGTATTGAAATTGGAATCAATCTTTGACACTTTGCTTTCACCTATCTAATGATAAATAAATATGGTTTGTGCAATATGAAAATTTCCATTGTTTTCACTCATTTTATCCATGTTCTTAAATACTGCAGCAAATGAAGTAAGTTTGTTAATGCGATAGTGAGTGACGCCGACTGTAATATTACGATGCATAGGTTAAATTGAAGCTAAAGAAAAAGTTTATTTCAATATTGCAGCCGTACCTAATTGAATTACCTTAAAGCTTGCTTACGAAAAGTTAAATGGTAGTTTTAAATGGTTATAAAATAAAATCAGATGATCACAGTTCTTGAAGAAAAGTTTTCCTAAGGCAATTGTAAGCTAATTCGTTTTTCAGGCTGTAAACGTTTGCTGTGCTAGATGAAACTTCAACTTGATCAGTAATTTTCTCTTGGGCTACTGATTTTTGAGACCTGAGTTTCTCAGAAGAATTAGATTCATTTGTACCGACGGTATATTTTGCTATGCATTTTAATCATTTAAATTTTAAAGATTAATTTATCATACAATACATAAATTCAAATTTATTTTCACCAAATACAATAGAAGCGCTTTCAAGCTATACGAAAATGATGGTCAGATACCTATTTGATACGACTAGACTTGGAATGGATATGGGAAACAGAGTTAACCCAAGAGAGCGAGAAGTGGATCAACCGCAGCTTGGACTTCGGCGAGAAGTTGAGCGCCGATAGCTTCAACGGGGGCAAGGTCAAGACCGGCACCTCCCACGATAGCAGCGACGTCACGAGCAGCAGTGACGGCAATAGCTTCGACGCGTTGGACGGCTCCGGTAACGATGGCAACGATTTGTTCTTCGGTGGTGGCTTGGGAAGCTTGAGCGAGAGAAATAGCAACGACTGCAGATGCATCTCCTTCGGCACGTCGAACGACAGCCTCGACGTCTCCGGCAACGGAAGTTCCAGCGAGAAGTTCGGTCAAGGCAGCTTCGGCACGACGAAGAGCAGCGACTGCTTCATTAGAGGGAAAGTTGAGCTTGAGCAATGATTTCCTCTTGGGTGGCAAAGGGAGCGACCTTTCCGGATTGAGCGAGAAGGTCCAGAAGGGGCTGAACTGCAGCTTGGACTTCGGCGAGAAGTTGAGCTCCGATAGCTTCAACGGGAGCCAGGTCAAGACCGGCACCTCCTACGATAGCAGCGACGTCACGAGCAGCAGTGACGGCAATAGCTTCAACGCGTTGGACGGCTCCGGTAACGATGGCAACGATTTGTTCTTCGGTGGTGGCTTGGGAAGCTTGAGCGAGAGCAATGGCAACGACTGCAGATGCATCTCCTTCGGCACGTCGAACGACAGCCTCGACGTCTCCGGCAACGGTAGTTCCAGCAAGAAGTTCGGTCAAGGCAGCTTCGGCACGACGAAGAGCAGCGACTGCTTCATTGAGGGAAAGTTGAGCTTGAGCAATGATTTCGTCCTGGGTGGCAAAGGGAGCGATCACCTTCTTGACAACGGTTACTAAAAGTATAAGAAAAAAAGCAAGATTGAATTGGTTTATTTAGTACAGGAACGTACGGCCGAAGGGCCGAACCGGTCATTCTCGCATTAGTTCTTATTATTTATTACTGGAAATTATTATTATATTTATTCCAAATTACTTACCTCTGGCGGAAACCTGTTTAGTGGCAGGTGCGGCGATGGAGGCAGAGAATGCCAAAGCCACTAGGGCAAAAATTGCAGCGGTTCTCATTTTGTAATAGTTGCTGGGATTGCTCTGAATCTGAAATCTCGTTCGGAAGCTTCAGGAGTGAATGCTGACACTGAGAAAATCTTAACACTTTTATACTAAATTTGAAGTGTGTAAGCTCCCGGATTTCATGTAATCTTACCTTTCCCGAAATCAAGATGCATCCGGGTGAACACTTGAAAACCTGATCTCATGTTCTTATCATTTGTAGCAGCCCTGACAATCGTGTCTATATATAAAAGCTTTCTGATATTTTATTTGGCAATGATCAAGGCCAGGATATTCTTACACCCACACCGATAAAGAAAACAACACAAAAGATATTTATAATGACGATGAACGAACATGTATATTTACTTTTCTTGTAGCTCACCAATGGCTGCGCAGAAAACTTTTAACTGCGTGCAAAGTTTCATCATGCCCCTCAAACCTACCGAACATACAAAGGTCAGACAGTGTTAACTACTGACTGGAAGCTAGAGGTTATTTCTGCACTTGAATTCATGATATTGTATGTACGAGAATTTTCATTGCAGTGAACATTCCAACAAAACGGTTGTGCTACACGTCCAAATGCTAGAATTAGGCTGGGGCGAGGAAGAGAATCAGTGATATCGGCGTCCTAAGCTTGACCTTCGACGCATAATTTTAAAAATATCAAACCATTGACCCAACAGCTCTGGGAAATTATATTTTCGGCTGAGCTAGTTTATTTCGTCATGTAAAACGCTCATGCGTGGATCATTTACTCCATGCATGATCCAACAAGATTAATTCTTTTAAAAGAATTATGCTAAATAGCATAATTCTACTCCGAAAAGGATTGTCAATAGATGTGTAAAGGAAAGACTAGAGATTTGTATATGAGTGAAGAATGACAATACATGTGATTCTTATCTACATCCGTGTTTCGTATTAAATGAATTATAGAGCACTTGAGAGTTTGTGTTTGGTTGGATTTACTCGTAAAAACTTTAAGAAGCCACCGCGTTTGTAATGATGACATTAGGACTACTCTTCCAAGTCTATTGCGACCTTTTGCTGAGACTGTAGGTGGAACTGACTGACTTTATATTTGCTCAAAAGAGATATCTTCAGACTGAGGAAATACTAAAAGTATTTCTACGAAGGCCTTTATTGCCTTTATTCTTTCTACTCCCTTTTCATCTTTCTTGGGGAGATATGTTGTAATTAGTAATTTAGCGCTGCACAACAGCTTGTGCAGAGGTATTGAAATTGGGATCAATCTTTGACACTTTGCTTTCACCTATCTAATGATAAATAAATATGGTTTGTGCAATATCAAAATTTCCATTGTTTTCACTCATTTTGTCCATGTTCTTAAATACTGCAGCAAATGAAGTAAGTTTCTTAATGACGATTGTGAAAGTAAGTGAGTGACATCGACTGTAATATTGTTAGGTTGATTTGAATGAGGTTTGGTTAATTGTATTTGGAGGAAAGTTAACTAGTGTAGGGTTGACATGAATTGTATGATTGTAGCTAATTTCTATGATAAAGAATATACCGTGTAGTCCACGATAGCGTCGGTCTGTTTGAATGGTCTCGCGCGCTTCTTTCAACCGATCACATACTCCGATCCGTCCCGTCAGCCTATCGCAGCACAGCACCACAGATGTTCCACTCTCTCTCCTCTGCTGCGAGCGCGAGAAAAAGACAGATCTTTGCCTTTCTTCGATCATGATCATTACTCAGCTCACAAGCATCGCAGCGTTGAGCGGTTTGCATTGTTGCATAGCTTAAGTTTTTCTCTCTTTCATTTTGAGTTTCACGTCTTTAGGTCAAATGATGCAGCCGCTGCAACGCCTGAGGTCAACTCACGTCAGAAAAAATGACCAAAAAATGACAGACGGGGCGAATCGGAGTATGTGATAGGTGGAAAGAAGCGCCCGAGATATTCAAACGCAAGCAGAACTGAGCAAACATACGGTATATACACAGTTTGAATTTAATAATGTTTCCGAATCACACCTGCCAATAATGTACTAAGTAACAAATAATCACCTTAACTTTAATTAAACAGTCTAAATTACATTAACTATCCCTTAATAATATTCTCAACCCGCTTCGGATAGAAATCCTCCGCAGACCTGAGATCCCTTCCCGCATATTAGGGCCTATCTAAGTCTCCCCCTCAATCCAAGGATGCGTTCGTATGTAGTTTCCACATCTCACCCTCATCTTATCCAGGTACTTGGAGACTTTCCTGTTACTGGTACAGGATTCAGAAATCTCTTACGTAAGAATATTACGATGCATAGGTTGAATTGAAGCCGAAGAAAAAGCTCATTTCAATATTGCAGCCGTACCTAATTGAATTACCT
The DNA here is from genome assembly GCA_906901655.1 of Sminthurides aquaticus. Classification (NCBI taxonomy): domain Eukaryota; kingdom Metazoa; phylum Arthropoda; class Collembola; order Symphypleona; family Sminthurididae; genus Sminthurides; species Sminthurides aquaticus. The sequence continues at coordinate 7,307,369 of CAJQTT010000010.1, forward strand.
TAAAGCTTGCTTACGAAAAGTTAAATGGTAGTTTAAATTATTATTATAAAATAAAATCAGATGATCACAGGTCTTGAAGAAAAGCTTTTTTAAGGCAGTTAGATAAGCTTATCCGTTCTTGAGGCTGGAAACGTTTGCTGCGGTAGATGAAAACTTCAACTTGACCAGTAATATTCTCTTGGATTACTGGTTTTTGTGACCTGAGTTTCTCAGAAGAATTAGATTCATTTGTACCGACAAAATATTTTGCATTTGAATTATTGTAATTTTTGAACATTCATCCATCGTACAAAACAAAATTCAAATTTATTGTCACCAAATACAAATGAAACGATTTCAAGCTACATGAAAAGGATGGTCTGATACCCAATTGATACGACTAGACTGAGAAGTTGATATGTGAAACAGAGTTAACACAAGAGGGCGAGAAGAGGATCAACCGCCGCTTGGACTTCAGCGAGAAGTTGATCTCTAAGAGCTTCAACGGGGGCAAGGTCAAGACCAGCAGCTTGGACGATAGCAGCGACTTCATGGGCGTCAGTGACGGCAATAGCTTCGACGCGTTGGACGGCTCCGGTAACGATGGCAACGAATTGTTCTTCGGTGGTAGCTTGGAAGGCTTCAGCGAGAGCAATAGCAATTACAGCAGATGCGTCTCCTTCGGCACGTCTAACGACAGCCTCAACTTCTCCAGCAGCGGAAGTTCCAGCGAGAAGTTCGGTCAAGGCAGCTTCGGCGCAGCGAAGAGTAGCGACGGCTTCATTGAGGGAAACTTGAGCTTGAGCAATGATTTCCTCTTGGATGGCGAAGGGAGCGACCTGTCCGGATTGAGGGAGAAGATCAAGAAGAGGCTAAACGGCAGCTTGGACTTCGGCGAGAAGTTGATCTCCAAGAGCTTTAACGGGGGCAAGGTCAAGACCAGCAGCTTGGACGATAGCAGCGACTTCATGGGCGTCAGTGACGGCAATAGCTTCGACGCGTTGGACGGCTCCGGTAACGATGGCAACGAATTGTTCTTCGGTGGTAGCTTGGGAGGCTTCAGCGAGAGCAATAGCAATTACAGCAGATGCGTCTCCTTCGGCACGTCTAACGACAGCCTCAACTTCTCCAACAGCGGAAGTTCCAGCGAGAAGTTCGGTCAAGGCAGCTTCGGCGCAGCGAAGAGTAGCGACGGCTTCATTGAGGGAAACTTGAGCTTGAGCAATGATTTCCTCTTGGATGGCGAAGGGAGCGATCACCTTCTTGACAACGGTTACTAAAAGTATAAGAAGCAAGGTTAAATTGGTATATTGAGGGCAGCCGTAGGAGCTCACAGCCGAACCCGTGATTCCCTCATTATTCATCATTAATTACTGTAAATTATTATTATATTTATTGAGAATTACTAACCTCGGGTGGAAATCGGTTTAGTGGCAGGTGCGGCGATGGAGGCAGAGAATGCCAAAGCCACTAGGGCAAAAATTGCAGCGATTCTCATTTTGTATTAATTGCTGGGATTGCTCTGAATCTGAAATCTCGTTCGGAAGCTTCAGGATTGAATGATGACACTGCGAGCTCCCGGATTTCGTTCAATCCTACCTTTACCGAAAGCATGATGAATCCGGGTGAACACTTGAAAACCTGATCTCATGTTCTTATCATTTGTAGCAGCCCTGACAATCGTGTCTATATATAAAAGCTTTCTGATATTTTATTTGGCAATGATCAAGGCCAGGATATTCTTACACACACACTGATAACGAAAACAACACAAAAGATATTTATAATGACGATGTACATACATGTATGTTTACTTTTCTTGTAGCTCACGATTGGCTTCGCAGAAAAGAAATTTCGAAGAATATGAAAACCATTCACCTTACAGCTTTGGCAAAATATATTCTCGGCTGAGCTGGTTTATTTCATCATGTAAAAGTCTCACGCGTGGATCATTTACTCCATGCATGATCCAACAAGATTAATTCTTTTAGCATTATACTCGCAATACGATTGTCAATCGATGTGTAAAGGAAAGGCAAGAGATTTGTAGATGAGTGAAGAATGACAATATATGTGATTCTTATCTACATCCGTGTTTCATATTCAATGAATTATAGAGCACTTGAAAGTTTGTGTTTGGATTTACTCGTAAAAACTTTAAGAAGCGCACGCGTTTGTTAATGACGACATTAGAACTGCCTTAAATTGCTTTTTTGAATTTTGATTCTGCTGAATTTTGTGATGTGATTTGAAAAATCTTGATAATCGGGTTAATGTATAACAAAAACTGAATTTATGTTGCTGCTTGTTTTATAAGCGCTTTAGCAAAGCGCCGGTAGAAAGAATTCGCTTCCCATAACCAGGTTCCTGCGGTGCTGGAGAATCCACACAACTTCCGGTAACTGGGAACTAATTTCCGCTAGCTCTGCTTCATTTCCTGCATGAGCGAAACAGTACTTTTACCATCATAAACTAGTAACTGATTTAGGTAATTAGCTATACGCTCTCACGGTGAAAATTTTAATGTCTCTTCTTCCATTGACTTTGTTGGAGGCTTGCATTTCAAATGAAGGTAAACTCCTCATACAAAGGCCTAATTTTTCTCCGAAATTGGAAGTCCAATGAGCAAATAAGTGCAATTATGATTTAAGGCTTGAAACTTTTATTTAAATGTGCAATCAAGGTTTTATTTTATAATGGCCAAGAAGTAGCCTTACAATCTCAGTTAACTAATCAAAAAAAGCGTTCGCTCCAGCTTAAAGTAAAATATTCCCGGTATTGCTTTCAACGAGGATGGTAAGCAGCGGAATTATGGCAGCTCGAACATCTTCCACGAGCAGATTACCGATAACTTCAATGGGAGCAAGGTCCAGTCCGGCATTTTCAACGATAGAAACGACTTGAGCGGAAGCTTCGAGGGCGAGTGTCTCGAGGTCACGAATAGCTTGGGTCAGTATGACAATGAGTTGGTCGATTTCAGCGTTAGCTGACTGGAGTGTTGCAACTGCAACAATAGCAACAGCTCTAGCTTCTGCACGACGAATCACCGTTGCAACTGGATCAGCCGCGGATGTCCCTTCAAGAGCGACATCTAGTCCAGCAGTTGCTCGTTTAAAAGCTTCAACGGCATCGTTCAGAGACGTGCGGGCAACGGCAAGGATTTCTTTTTCAGTTGCCAAAGGAGTGAGATCTCCTGTTTGAGCAAAAGCTGTAATGGAATTATAGACATTATGGAATTTTGCAGCTAAGTTTTACAAAATTCCGCAGAAAATCTTTAAAATATTCTAAATCTATTAAGATTTATGGTAAAATTCTTCAAGTCTAGACAATAATCCAGTTTACCTTCTTTTGTTCCTGCATTCTTAGCTGGAGCGGCAAATGTAACTGCAACGGTGCACACCAGCAGTGCAAAACTTGATATGGCTCTCATTTTCGCAACAATCAGAGGCTAAAAGCTCGTATTTGTTTCCGTGTGATTGAAGATATAAACTGTTGAATAAATCTGAACATCGAGGAGCTTTTGTACACTCGATCAAGTGGCAATTTATCCACCGTCGTTATAAAATGATATGTTTACTATTATTCAACCGGTATTGCACAATCCGGGAAGGCCCAGCATGAACTTGAGATTACAGAATCTCATTATTACCGTACTAGTTCGACTTAAAATCAAACTAATTCGCCCTTCATAGTTAAGTACATTTAGCACCGTCGTTTTTGCTTTATCCGTCAAATATATAATCGTATTGATAATTATCTCTTTATATTTGAAACAGTCCCATAACCCTTTGGTCATCTTATTGAATAACGTGATGATCTTCACATCCACACTTCACACACAGACTTGTACTATCATAGTCTTGAGAGCAGATTTTCGCTTGCCTTTTAAAGGGTCTACAGCAACATTAATTGCTGATCAAGTCCTTGAATTGGTTTGATTATAAATTAATAATCATTGCATAATCAGGTTGCTTAAAAACTACGCCGCATTCCAAACTACTTTGAGCCAGCACAGAGCACAGCTCTGAAAATTGCGATTTGTTGCATGGGGTTTTTGCATCAAGTACTCTGGTAAATGACCATCTGCCAAAACTATTTCGACGTTTTATTTTGCAGTGTATTCTACTGTCCAGTTCCCATGTTGATACTAATTATTGCTAATTTTGAATATTAATTACACCTACAAAGATTAAGAATGCGAATTGAAAAATAATTCAAGCTAACAGAGCGTTGAGTAAACGACATGCGCCTTGAACATCCTCGAAAAGTTCAGCCATGATGGTCTCTAGTGGGGCAAGTGGAACTTTGGCTGTAATGACAAGAGTGAGAACTTCGCTGATTACAACTGCGACGTATGAATCGAGGCGTTCGCAGGCTGTGATAAGGATTTCAACGATTTCTTCCTTCGTTTTGGCTTGGGCAGCTTTAGCCAAATCACTGGCGGCATTTCCGTCAGCCGTATTTATGGCACGATCTAGGACGGCCTCGACATCCTCAGAAGGGGGGTCTGGAGGAGGGTAAAGTCGATGCAACGCATCTTTGGCGCGACGAAGAGCATCTGCGACGTCGATGAGGTAAGTTCCAGCTTTAGCAAGGATTTCCTCTTTTTGAGTGGCAGAGAGAGGAGTCTCTATAAACAAAGATAATCGCTTAAAATCATTCGGGACACTAGCTCGCAAATAGATTTTGATGGAATTAAAAACGCAACTTTTCAATGTACGAATTCTCAGAGGCAAAATCAAAAGGGATTGACAAGAGCTATGTGGGTAAACCTTGGTAAAATATTAAATTTCCTAGTTTTATCTTACCTGTGTCCGCAAGTGTGACTGAAACAGTCAACGCAATCACGCAAACTAATATGCCTCTCATTTTTGCAAGAACCAAATCCTGAGTTTCGGATCTATTGTTTTGGTAAGATTTCAGAAAGTATTCTCAAAACAGCAAAAGGGCATCCCTTTGGGTATTCTCTATGAAGTTCCAAAGTAATTTTCCAGCTCTCCTTGTTTCAAGGTATGAAATTCTGTTTTTAACCCTTGTTGCACAGTTGCACAATACAGGAAGCCCAGAACTTGAGCTTCCGAAACTATGAAACACTCTGGATGTCAGTAGAATTGAAGTGATTTAAAAATTCATCGTCAACTCGTCCTCGGGTTTATATACCAATTAATTGCTGCATCCGTAAAATAATTTCGTTAATGACCATGTTGCGTTCTCTGTGTATGTCTCACTCACAGCTCATTGCAGCGTTGGTTAAATTTTTTTTTGCGTTCACATGCATACTCACTTGGGCCATCAAATTTTGTAACGACTCATTTGTTTTTTTCCAAAAGAATTCAAAACAAAGCACCGAAAATTTCAAAATGTATAAACAAAGTTCTCATCTTGTACTTTATTCTCAGCTGTGGCGTTGAGTGCATTAACAAGTTATGACCATTAATTATTCATTAGTCTGCCCAAAAAAATGTCGCAATTATATTTAAATGATATAATTACGGAGCTAAGAAACTCCTGTTTTACAACGCGAATCTTTTAGTACCTGTGTACATTTTCCACACGTGTGCACATAGATTACCCTCTCCTTAGTAATTAAGAATCCTCATCAGATTGCTTAATGATAATCAATATAATCTTCCATATCCATTTACATCCAATCCCTTCCCCATTCTCTAACTAACGATTCAGCCTAACCGAACATAAACAATACCAGCCTTTAATCCTCCTTAAGCTCGGCTTCAATAGTTGAACAAGACTATGGATTGAAAAGACGAATTGAATTGTCATTCCAAATGTCATGTCTATGTGTTCAATGCAATCCCTTGCTAATTGTATTGGAACTGAATGGATAACTTGATGGCAAAATGTTAATCAATGACTTCATCGTTCTAGATTCTAAGCCTTAGTTTAACTTCCTAAACCCCTTACTTGTAGCAAAGGTCACGTCAAAAGTTGGGTTGAAACGATAAAGGACGTTGTTTCCAAGAGAAAATCTGTAGTAATTCCCTTGTTCAAGGATTCAGAAGTAACAATTAATTTTTAGAATGTTTAGTTTTCGTTTTACAAACGTGCGAGTCTCGAGGGCGAATACACTGAAAATTTCAAGCATGTTTTATGGCATACTCTACCTATTAATTGCTATGGAATCTAACGGAGCAGCTTTCCCAGTTCTGCGTCATCAGTTAGGTAACCCAATACGCCTTCAATCTTCAGGCAAAAATAAAAGATTAATGAATTAAATTAATATAAATGGATGCTAATGCAGTTAACTTAAATAGCTTATGATTACGGATACAATTATGCCTTTGGAGTAACTTCCTCCCGTGAAGCAAGCGACTCCATCGAGCAAGACTTGGACAACTGTTGTCTGGCGGAATCGGATGAAAATACGTCGGCCCAGATGGATCAGGTCGAAGAAGACCCTGGAGAATATGGAGATTTTTTAGAGGGTGATATGCTTGTGTCTTTCACGGGGAGAGCAGGTGTTGTGGATCCAATCAAACAGTGGCCAAATGCAACGGTCGTTTACGACTTAGTAGCAAATTACAGTAAGTGTAAAGCAAGCTGCAAAGCAGCGGCTGATAGTTAGCGAATCGCTTAAATTTATCGATTATTTGATACCAATGATTCACATCGCTGAATACTTTTAGCACGTTCCGTATTAACTTATAGGTACCAAGGAACAGCAAGACCTCGAAACAGCCATGGACCACATTTCATCCAATACGTGTATTCGCTTCAGACAGCGGGAGGAGGAGGACAAGGATTTTGTCGTAATTGTAAATTCGTCTCCAGGTTGCTATGCTTTCACAGGACGGAAGGGAGGAGTCCAGCCACTTAATTTGAGCCCAGCCTGCTTCCAAAAGATAGGTACGCCATTCGTGTCAGTAACGATGCGCTTGGTTTGGGCCGAAGTAGTTCGGTATTTATTACTCAATTGCGAAGAGTGTCCTCTGCATTTAATTAACCGTCAGGAATTCAGCTAATTAATTATTTGGAATTGTGGCGACACCTAATATGATAATTTCTTCAAAACAGGAACGGTCATCCATGAACTCCTTCACGCAGTCGGTATTGTGCACGAGCATACTCGTCCAGATCGAGAAGACTGGATCAAAATTAATTTTGACAACATCAAAGGTAAACAAACAATGTTTTGTAGATACTTGAATCAGCTGGATTTTGGGAGACCCTGGAGTAGATTATGCATAGTCAGTGTACAAACTTTAATATTTTACAGAGGGAAAAGTCTCTAATTTTAATGCCAAGAGTTGGGAAGAAGTTAGTGCATTCGGTGAACCTTATGACTACGGAAGCGTGATGCATTACTCCAGCAATGGTTTCGCGAGGAACAAATCCATTCCGACGATATCGAAGAAATTTGAAAACTCCGACGTTATGGGTCAGCGGAAGAAAATGAGCCCCATAGATATCAAAAAGGTCAAAAAGATGTACAACTGTCCTAATGCAACGACACAGAGGATCGATGCCATCGAATTCTGCGGTGACCCTTATCCCAATTGAATCTATAATTCATGTTACCATAGCAGGAATCCCGATACAAACTGACAACCCGCATGTACATGTCTCCCGTTCTATCCATGTGTTTTTTATTCTGTAGCCTAGAGCTAATGTTTAAAAACTTGATTAAAGAAACGAAGGAGAGTTGCATCCAATTGAATTAATGATTTGTTTTCAAATATACTATAAACAATCAAACATTGGCATTGAATATACAACCAAGGAGAAGTGGGTCGAGTTATATCCTATAGACATCTGTCTTAGAAAGGGGTGCAAAAATCCTTGGAAACAATGCACGGACAGATGGCGCTGAATATCAATCCCTAATACGGATTGGTAAGCATTCCAAGCCCCTTGGTTCAAAATGCTTTGTAAAACTCTTGAGGAAACTCTGAAAGATTTGATTCTGCTCCAATAATTCAAAATAATCTGTACAAACGTAGATTTAACCGGAGGAGACACATACGTCTCCTTCTCCTGTTTGAATCATTGTGTACCGTTGAAGGAAACAACTGTCGCCTTTTATCATTGCGCTACAAAAAGCGGAGCAGATGAAGAAGGACATTAACTTATATTGCTCTGGTCAAAACCAACTTTCACTGATTAAGAACCCGTACGTACGAAGATAAGGAAGCGGATTTAGATTTACCCCAAGTAATTCATTCTTTCAAGGGATTGCAAACAAACAACAAGAACAAAGAAACTGTGACTTGTTGTACCCGATTGGCATCAATATGCATTATTTAATGAGCGGATAATGCGCATGTGATTACTTGGAATACAATATATTTGGTTTATTTTCAAAAACGGTTTCTCATCCCAACTAAGAATAGTTACTAATAATCTTATATCAGTATAGGAAAGTATAAACTGCAGATTATATTTCCGTCTTGCCCGTCTGCTCATGAGGCTAATCCCATTATTTTGTGCACAAGGTGAAAAATGATCAAATTCTTATGCATACAAAATGTATGATTTTTTCGCAAACATTTCAACAATCCGTACTCATTGTCCTTGTCCCATTCTCAATAATATTTGCATCTAATCTAACCTAAACTGGACATAACTATCAGAGAACTGTGAGCATTACTTGCTCGCATGCAACGCAAGATAAATGTACAGCTAATTTCATGTTCTTACTAGTTTTAGCTACAGAAGAAAGCTTCGTGAGACGTCATATGCGTCAACAGAGCAGAGCTATCAGAATGAGAAAGACGAGTAAATGAAGCTCATGCGTATGGATTTAAACAAAGGGGTGGTTGTAGTGATGGGCCAAGGAATATTCCAGTTTTACATGTAACGATGTCTCCAGGCTGTTTGTCTTGATGGGGCTAAAAGTAAGTTAAAATGACAAGGGCGAAAGAGAGGGGTGGTAACATTAAGAAAGCATTATACAGTTTGCGTCTAAGCGGCTCATCTTCATCCTTCAACCTTCTCAAATGAATTCCCAAGCGGAAAGTCCAGTCTTTGCCTGCTCTAACTAGAAAAGGGGAAAGATAATTCCTAACTTATTGAATAATGGTGGAATAGAATGAATTTTCAACGACTTAATTGAAAAGCTCTCATGACCATTTTCACATCATTCACTTTCTCAGGGTCCAAGGAAGAGGATGTTAGGATTTCATTGCGGAATTCCCTTATTACACAACATCCCTTCCATTCCAACCTCAGCAGCGTCATCTGTTTACTGTAATTAGGAAATAGGGTGAAACATATTTAGAGTTTTGTCCGGTCCTAGTTTTTTATAGCATTAATCCGATACCTTTTCCCGTTTAACCCAAGCTTTTCAAGTTAAGATAAACGCCCAACACGTGTAAGATGGAGCTCTCCAACCTAGTTGTACTCATACTGTTAAGCATTACTTTTTACGCACAGGAGGCAAAAGGTAAGTTATTGAAATTGATACGTTGCATCTACTGAATGTACAGAAAAAGGTGGAACAGTGCGTAATCCATGGATTTGTTTCTTGTTCATAGCCATTCGCTGTTACGTTTGTAATTCGAGGATCGACGCAAGTTGTGATGACGAACTAGTACCTGAGAAATATGTAGTCACATGTGATCCACGAAATGCAAAAGCTATCGAACATCCGCATGGGAATCGTCCAACGCTTTCACCGCTGGAGGCGCCTCGTACAGTACCCTTCGCTCCTGCAGGAACCAACTTTACTTACTGCAGAAAAACTAAATTCAGTATCCCCGTTCAGAATAATGGAAGTAAGAAAGATATTTTGGCAACTTTTATCCGGCTTGCACCTTCTAAAAGCGCTATAAGCGCAGTTAATATATGATCTAGATCTAATGCTTTGGTTTGGTTTGTTCTTAGACTCTTCGCTGCCAGCAACTACACGTGTGGAGCGTTCATGTGGCTATATTGAGGGTGAAGCTAATGGATGCAAATGGCAAACTTCGTTTGGCGGGATTCAAGTGTTTGCATGTAAGTGTGAGGAAAATAGTTGCAACGGTGTGAGCTTGTGGACAGCTTCCGGTTTCTTCCTTGTCGCTTTACAAGCCGCTGCGTTTGTAAGAAATAATCTTCTCCTGAACTTGTAATTCTTTCAATATGTAAGCGCGCGAATACTGCCTAGAAATAATGTCAATCTCTTTATTAGCTAGAACCTATGACGTAAATATAGATGTTTATGCTGGTTGCCATAAGAATTTCTCTACCATGCAGACGAGTCTAGTCGTCCAGATTATGTATGACGCAACATTAGGTTTATGCTTGCATGTAATTGAAAATAAAGTGCTATAATAATTTACAAAGGACAAGTTCAAATTTAACCGCCAAGGTTTAGTCGAATCGTTGACTCTAGATAAATGAATTCAAAATCTTCGGTAGCGAGTCAGAAAATGTCTTGGACAATAGTTAACAATTTGGTTTCCTTTCTGTCAATGCTCCTTTCGGCGATGGTGGCGCCATCCAACTTACCATTCGAGGTATTCTCTGGAAGACCGCCCAGGCTTGTTGGGTACCTGCTCGAAACTATAGGAGTAAATGCTTATTCCGGTCATGAGGCCTATCGAAGTTGAAAGCTATATAAGGGCACCTCCCAGAGGTCTCAAGCTACAGAATGATCTTCAAATGGTTGCATAACAAGCCAATATCTGTGCAATGATTGTTTTTTAATAAAATATTTAAACAAATTGAAAATAAACTGAATTTTTTTTAAAACCTCTCGCTACAAGTTAATGCACTCACAGAATTCCCACTTTTAATTCTTTAAATTGAATATAAATGATATTTCTTGGTGAATGTGTTATAAAAGTTGCATCTGGGTCTGTTTCAATTGCATTAGGATGTCCGAAAAGTTAAGGAAAATAACGACACAGCCTTGCATAGGATTAACTTCGGTGCATTCAAATGAGACTTGGAAAATTAAACTTATAAAGCTTATGGGTTAAGAGCGGTATTATGAAGAAGAATAATTTCAGAAGGACTTACGAGTCCCTACAAAATATGAAGTGTTTCGTGAAGTTATTGGAACTGGCTGTATATTTGTGCAGAAAACTAATTTCGATACTTCTACTGTGCATTTGTGGCACAAAATATGGAATCGATTTTTACGATGGATCGAATCCTATAAATTGACAAGAGAAAGTTTACAACGCTTGGAAAACTTAATAATTACGAAAATAAGTTTGCAACGCTTCGTAAAATGGCAACTAAAGCTTTTCAGTTTAATCGACAGCGTACCCTTTCAAGTAGCGGATGGGGATGGAAACGAAATCGAATTCACTGGATTTCGTCGGTCCAAAAAATCCATATTTTGTTTCATCCTCTTCCTTCTTCGGCTCAGCTGGCATTGTCGAAATACATGTGCGTTAGAATGGGATCCACTTTTTGTGGGTGAGCATGCCACGGAACAGCTTGGTTGTTTAGTGGCATTCCCTATTTCCGCCATGAGCTGTGTGTCCTGGATTGTAATGCACTTCCAGGGGTGGAATGTAGTAGAGCTTTACAACAGTTTGTGGGTGCAGGATAGGAACGCAAGGACTGCAGAGGGAGCTAGTGGAATTGGTGGAGGAGTATTTCGTGGGAAGTTTGGGAAGCTGTGCCATGCTTTCATTGTTTTCGCAGGGATTGCCCTCCATATTTCGTTCGTATCCGTTTTGGTAAGCTTGGTATGGCTTCTAGTAACATTACCGCGCTCCGTCGTTTTCGTAGCGAATTACTACGGCATTGAGCCTAACATTGGGTCCCAGTTTTTGGAATTTGCTTGGGGGGCATTTAGCATGATGTACGGTTATTCTATTATTTTTACTCTCTTGATTCTTGGAGGTATACCGACCGGGGGCGGCGAGTGTGACCATTCTGCGAAGACTGAGGTGAGTGAAGGATAATGAATACTGTTCCACGTGGCAGTGGCAACTGGCAACTCGAGAACTAAAACGCTCGTTCTACTTATATTATGTGTTTATTGCAGCAGGAGGTCAAAGAATGAAATGAGTTTTGACCAGATGGAAGCACTGCTGAGAGCGTATCAAGGCTTCTCTGTCTTTCACATACTCGGACTGGGAGTGGCAAACCCGATATTTATTTCCCTGCTAAAAATACTCGTGTCGGCGATTGTGGTGCCATCCAACTACACCCTTCTGCACATTCTCAGGAAGGCTGATTTCGACCCAGGACTGATACCGACATTCGCAGCAATACTCACACCGACGGTGATACTGCTACTATCCTACACATTTCAAAAACACATGGGGTGTCATTGTAAAACGTCTCAAGATATCCTGGAAGGAGTTAAGCGGCATTTTCAGACCGCGATTAACTCGTTGGAGATGCAAACCCAGAGCATAATGTCGCACTGGCTTCGAAGAAAAATTCGGGCATACCGATTCATAACTTTTTAAATCCTGTTTCGGATATTGGGAGTCCTATTTCGGCGCTTCTCTTTATTGGCACTGTTATGGGTTATACCGTGACTGCGCTTCTCATTTTCGGTAAAAATGCTTGATACACACGCCCCTTTAGTTTGTCGCAATTTCTTACGGCAGTATTTATTTAAGTAAAGACGGATTGATACTTCGAAATTTGTGCGCTATGCTTGTACAGAAAATGTTAAGTAACCAAAGCCACAGTTTCATTAACCTATTGTATGCTCAAATATGTATACATGTATCTAAATATTTTGCAGCTGTATCATTTACGGTTTACGATTTTTGACGATGTTCAATAATAAGTATAGCAAATATAACTAGAATTTAGCTAAAAACATAAAAAAGACCACATGGATGCTTTAACTAACTGAAACGGTTAGAAATACTTCAAGAGTAACGATCTGCGGGAACTACACCGATCTGGATTCAAACTAAATGCTTTAAATGATTTTCGAAATTGCATGAAGGAATGTTTTGCTGACTTAAAATTGCAAATTTACGAGGACTGAAAATCACTGAGCCAATTATTTTATCCATCGTAACAAAATAAAAATATACAAAAGTGAAATGGAGTCGATCGCTAAAATGTTTTCCACAAAATGATGTCATAAACTCCATTATTTCTATCATCCGGATTATTACATGCATATAATTCCAACAGCGGTAACCGGTAGAAAATTGAATATTAAATAAGAATTCAAGAGCTGTATATAATTAAACCTTGTAAAATATAAACGTCATCTTCCACCAGGGGAAACTGGGTAACTATACTGAACCCAATTTAATACGAAATTCGCTTTATGCCACATTGATTATCATAATGCTCGCTTGTAGGTTCACATGCTTACATGCCTTAGGATTAAATTTAGAACTAAGCTGAGTCGGAAGTAATCAAGGCAAGGTATACAACTCTACAAAAAAAATATTTCGCATTTCATTTTTACTGTCTTGCAATATCTGCATGACCTGCAAGATTTCCGTTAGGGCTGGACACTGTGCTCTATCGTTACATATTAACCTGAAATTCAAAATGGCGAGCTATCTAAATAAAACACTCTGTAAGTTGCGAAACGTGCGAAAAAAATACGACGCCTTTCGAAAACACTGTACAGTGGAACATTTAACATGGGTTGTAAACGACGCAATGGATATCCGAGCTCTTCTCCTCTGGCACCTCAAAGTAGCTCAAGTTTTAAAATGTTTCCCCGTAACACTGTCCGGACTGGAACAGGATGGTGATCTTGTATCCATCCCATATTCCCAAAGACGCTTAATATTTTTAACGATATACATGAGCCGCATGATACACGCTGCCTACGCTGGAATATTCGCGCTGGATTGGGAAGCGCATGAATTCGGAGACGAAGGAACCTTGGAATCCATCTTTGCACTCTTTATTATCGGACTCCAGCTCCTTTTCTGTGTCTGCTTTATTACGACGTTGATAAATCGAGAACAAATGAATTTATTCTACAATTATTTCTGGGCTTTTGACAAAGCGCTCGGAACAGATAGGGCGTGGAAGAGTTTCTACCGAAGAGAGTATAGAGGGCGGAGGTGGGGTCGGGATCGTAAGAGAAAACTTACAATTTTCCAGTCCCACACAGGTGCTAACGTCCACCTGTACGTCATCTACCTGGCTCTTGGAGGGGGGCTCAGCTGTTGCTTGCTTTGTATCATTTATGTGGGAGTGATGGTTGCGGTTCCTGATTCGGTCCTCTGGATACCGACGTGGTTTCGATTGGAAGAAAAAAGTGAATTCCAGTGGGGGCCGTGGATCTGTTTAGTTTACGTTGTCGCAACTTTGTTTGACATGATAATCGGTTTGTACACATACATTTTCGTTATGACCTTCTTCTTAATCGTTTGCATATCCACGGGAGGGTTTCTTGCTGTACTCATTAACATCAGGTATTTAACAGAGTATAGTTGAAATATCTTTTACTGTAATTGATTTATAATTAACGGACGATTAAGAATTAAAAACTATTTGCGTTTTCCAGCAAAAGCGCCAATAATTGTCACGGACCAGTGTTTCAAGCTCATGCTTCGATACAGATATTCAATGCTCTGTCAATAGCGTCAAAGATTGCCAACGATTTTCTTAATCCGTTTTTCCTACCTTTTTACGAATTCATATCCGCGTTTGTCGTCGTTCCTCTGAATTATGCAACGGTGAAAATAATTCTCCGACCTGGATCGGTTTCGCTTACAGTTCTTGCATTATCCGCCCCGATCCTATCCGTCCTGGCGCAGGTCACTGCGACCGTCTTCTTTCTTGGCTGTTCTGAAATATCGAAATCCTCTCAAGGATACATACGGAGCATTACCTATAAATTGCTAGTCAAAGACCGAATATTTTATCGACGATTTGGTAACAAAAAGTATTTAGAACGGAGACTTCAGGCTCTGAGGCCTTTCGAAGTTGAGAGCTATTTAAGGGGACCCCTGAGGCCTCAAGCGGCAAAAGATTATCTTCAAATGGTTGCAGAGCAAACGGTGTCCGCTCTAATTGTATTTGATTAAAATATTTAAACTGATAAATAAAATTAAAAGAACAAAGTAATGTTTTTATAAAAAAAACCTCCAAAAGTTAATCCACTTACGGAATATAATCTGCTTAGCCATATATATATGCTTAGGGTAAAAGCGTCATGGTTACATATGAGTTTGTTCTAATTTTATTAAAATGTTCAATAACATAACTCCTACTTAGGATGTTGTGGTACTTAAATATATTGGCGTGTGTAATTAATTTTAGTGTGGTTGAATGAGGCCTCGAAAACGAAACATACGCTTTATTCGTGTTTCTGTCAAGATCTCAAGATGTCATGCAGAATGAAGTGGAGGTGTAAGATACGAAAACTGAGTGCGAACTTGTGTAGAAAGCTAATTTCGATAGTTCTACTGTGTGTTTGTGGTACAAAGGTATGTAGTAGTTTTCGTCGATGGATCGAATCCAATAACTCCCCGAGATCAAGTTTACAACGCTTGGAAAACTTAATAATTACGAAAATAAGTTTGCAACGCTTCGTGAAATGGCAACTTAAGCTTTTCAGCCTAATAGACAGCGTCCCTTTTCGAGTAGCGGATGGAAATGGAAACGAAATCGAATTCACTGGATTTCGTCGATCCAAAAAATCTATATTTTGCATCATTCTCTTCCTGCTTCGGCTGAGCTGGCATTGTCGAGCTACATTGGCGTTAAGCTGGCATCCACTTTTTGGGGGTGAGCATGCGACGGAACAGATTGCCTGCTTGATTATGTTTTCGCTTGCTGCTATGGGCTCGGTCTGCTGGATAGTAATGCACTTCCAGGGGAGGAACGTGGTAGAGCTTTACAACAGTCTATGGGTGCTGGATAGGAACGCAAGAACTGATTGGAACTTGCGCGGTTCTAACGCAGAGGGAGTCACTGGCACCGACGGAGGAGTTTTTGACGGCAAGTTTGGGAAACTATGCCATGCTTTCATTGTTGTCGCAGGGGTTGCCCTTCATGTTTCCTTCGCATCCATTGTGATAAGCATGGGATTGCTTCTAGTCTCGTTACCACGCTCCGCTCTTTATCTATCGAATTACTACGGTATTGAGCCAAGAATTGGGTTTCAGTTTTTTGAATTTGCTTGGGGGGCCTTCAGTATGATGTACGGCTATTCTATTATTTTTACTCTCCTGATTCTTGGAGGGATACCGGGGGCAGCGAGCGTGACCATTCTTCTAAGACTGAGGTGAGTGAAGGAGTATGGATTAATAACTTTCCTAGGTGGCGATACCAGCGTTAAAAGGTAATGTTCTTATGTACAGCAAGAGGTCAGAGAGTAGGATGAGCTTCGACCAGATGGAAGCACTACTGAAAGACTACCAAGCCTTTTCCTTATTTCACATACTCGGACTGGGAGTGTCGAACCCGATTTTTATTTCTCTGTTCCACATACTCGTGTCGGCGATTGTGGTGCCATCCAACTACGCCCTTCTGCATATTCTCAGGAAACCTGACTTCAAACCAGGACTGATACCGACATTCGCAGCAATAGTCATACCGACCGTTATACTGCTACTATCCTACACATTTCAAAAACACATGGGGCGCCATTGTAAAACGTCCCAAGATATCCTGGAAGGAATAAAGCGGCATTTCCAGGGCGCTATTGACACGTCGGAGCTGCAAACCCGGAGCATAATGTCGAAATGGCTTCGACGAAAAATTCGGGCATACCGATTCATAACTTTTAATAATCCTGTTGCAGATCTTGCGAGTCCTATTTCTGCGCTTCTCTTTATTGGCGCTGTTATGGATTATACGGTGAATGCGCTTATCATACTCGCTTAAAACGCTTCTCTTATTGCCTCATCTTCATTGTATAACGGTTTTGTCCCATGTGAAAGACTTGATTTTCAAAAGAAGGGGAGAATAGTTTCGAGAATAAATAATTTAATCATTAAAATCCTTAAGTGTAATGAGACGAGAGGGCAAATAGATTTTTTTTCCCTTTTCAAATGTTCCTACCTATAAGCTCAATATTTTCTTCAACTTGGATAATCCAATCAATGATTTAAAATTAATGGGCAATTTAAATGTATTAATATCATTCAATATCCGGCATACACATTTTGCATTACATATTCCCGTATATTTGCTTTGCATGGCACTAAATTAAGGAATAACTGAAAGCTTCTAGGTTTTATTGCATTTAAATATAACCTTGCCGTCGCCAAGGCCCAGCCCAGGCCACACAAATCCATTAAATTACATTGAAATACACCAATAAGATAATTTATATGAAAGTGGCGTAATGTCTATTACTTAAGTTTGGTATGATTTTATGAGTAGTAGCGATTTGCCTTGTAGAATACTTTGAAAGCATTGTCGTCATATCCTGTGAGGTTTTCGCGGGGTACGTAAGAAGATTAGTGCACGTAGTTAGTTGGTACCCAAATCAAAGTAATTTAATCAGTTAGCTGCAATTCAGTGTACGCAATCGTAATCGTAATAGAACGGACAAAATTCAGGTACGCAGCTAGCTCCCATATTATTTTGTCATTCCCGTTGGACACATGAATAGAATTGTGCTCAAAATTTCTTCTAAAATGACATTGAAATTTTACATAACAGATATTGCAAAAAAATGCCAAATTCTTTGGAAGTTTTTTCTCAACCCGGATATTCACACGTTAGTGAAATGGCATTTTGACTGTTTCCAAAGCCTAAAAATATGTTTCCCCTTTTTGATCGGTGAAGACGGAGAGTGTACTCGAATGTCCTTGTTCAGATTCAGCGAAAAAGAGCAGTATTTAAGAGTGGCGCTGCTTGTAATATTCGTGGCGCGCGTGGCCTTGTTCGTCTACTCAACACTGTTTAAAATGACTTGGTCAGGAGCTGAGCTGGATGTCGAACATGTAGCCGCTGCTATTATAAACGCCTTTGTAGCGATGTTTATTCTGTACTGGATATCCCTACATTTACAAGCAGACGAAAACATGCAGTTTTACAACAAATTCTGGACACGAGACAAATGCGCTTCCATGATCTTTCGTTGGAAACGAGTCCGAAGGGGGCGCAGTAAACCGATTGAAAACGCGAAAAAATCCATTTTTGAATCTAGTGTTGGTTTAAAATCAAGGATATTTATAGTCTGCGTCTTGCTTGGCGCGCACGGGGGCTTGTTATGTGCTTGCAGCGCTGCTGTTTCGCTAATTATAGTTAAGCCCTTCTCCCGATTATTTACTGCTAGCGCCTTCCTATCGGAAGGCCCTTGGACGACTTTTATCACCTACGTGATAGATATCCCAATTACCTGTTACTTTATGATGTATGGATACGCAATTATAATTGGTGGGATGATCCTTCACATAGTTTCTATGACAGGGACAGGTCTCATGCTAAACAATTTGAGGTAATTGAAGATTTAGTTTTAATGTTTTTATAACCAACCAACGTTAAATTTCACGTTTCTGCTCATTATTTTCCCCTGCTTTTGATAGAAATTCCAGCAAGGAAGCACTGACTTGCGCAGGACTGGAAAACGTTCTCAAGAACTACAATATCCTTCGTATCATGTTCCAGATGCTAAACAACGTTATGAATCCATGTATCTTACCAGCTTTCCAAGGGATTGTAACTGTAATTCTGATGCCGCTTCATTACGCCATCGTGCGGATTTACTTTAGACAAAATACAGATTTGCAATTAATAATGCCCGCCATTGCTGTACTTGTACTAGCAGCTGTGCTTGGTATCGGGTCATTTGTTTTTATGAGTCATTGTGGATACATTGCAGGGATTTCGTTGCGATGTAAACGAACACTAAGGTACAACTATGGCGCCGTTGCACGACAAAAGAATACCTTTTGGCGACACGCTTTTCGACTAAAATTAGTTCGAAAGCGAGAATCTGCGATGAGGATAATCGGAGTGGAAAGCTGTGTGGGTGGTAGACTAAGCAGAATATTTGCACTCAAGTTTCTAGAAAATATTATGGATTACACAGTCACTGTTTTGCTAATATTTTGATTCTATTTTATTAGTAAACAAAACCTAGTCCCTTGAAGCAGAAAGTGTTGGCTGCAGATGACCGAAGGATTATGGCATTAAATTAAATCAAACTAGTTTTGAAAGCTTTTAATTTTAAATGTATTTATTTACCAATGTAATGCAGACAAATGCTAGCTTATAGGATGTGTTTGTGACAATTGCTAAAATGTGTCGGTTTACTAATTTGAATATGGATTCAAAGACTGCAGAAACCTTAAAACCCTGAATTGGCTTTATTTTTATCATAAACTGTAAAACATATATCCTCGAATAAGGTCAAAGGCACAGGATTCCTAAAAGAGTTATTTGCCTTAGTGCATTCTAAAATCTGTATTGTATTTATATATGAATCTACTCATAAGTTTCCAAGTATGAAAAGGTAGATAAATTCTAATACGAACCCTACTTAAAATTTCCGTGACTGGGTAAAAATGTTACAACGTATGAAGCATATTTAAGTAATTTAGGATTTAAGAGAAACACTTTGTTCAAGCTTATCAGATCAAAAAGACTATGATGTTTTTCAACTAGACTTTGGGAAGACCTGCAGCAATAGAGTCTTCGATACCACATTCGTTCTTGCCGCGAAGAATCTTGAAGAAACCACCATCACCCCAGTCGTAGTTCCAGGAATTGGCAACCAACCAGTAAGGTGTTCCGTTCTCAACGCCCCAACCAAGAACCTTGACTGCATGACCTCCGAGCTCTTCACCGGTCACGTGATGGTAAACACCTGTTAAGAACAATATAAAGCATTTAATTTCAGCCCAAAGGTTACTTTACAACTGTTATCAAAAATTAAAAATTGTCTTCCTAAATAATTATCTGTATTTTCTAGCTTTTAGCGGAAATTAACAGTTACACCCAACGTACCAGATTTGTAGTTGGGGAAGTCGGAATACACGGAGAAAGCAGCTTCAACAGGTCCGTTTTGCATAATATCCAATTGGATTTGTTCAGGATGCTTGGAGACAGAGTAAGATTTGCGACCAAAGTGCAAATCTTCCTTGTAGGACTTGTCGTAGCCGGATTCACAGTTCCGTTGACATTTAGGAGTGCTTCCTTCTCCAGTACAGTTGGGCCGTGATCCAGAACTGTGATGTTCACAAGGTGGGATTTCGTAAGGTTGGCAACCCTGGAATTACAGCAAATTTTAGTTAACGAATTCGTACAATGCAGAACTTATTTTACAAGATTCAAAGTGCTCAAGGACAATTGCAGATTAAACCGTTAATTATTATTTAATTTGAATTAAATGTAATATGTTCACCTGTTTGGATCCGTAGGGACCACCGGAAACCAATCCTTTTTTGACCCAGTATCTCCACGCCATTGATGGAAATCCACCGTTACACCCTGCACCACAAGTCCAGCAGCATGATAGCAAATCCTCTGCAGCGAAATGGAAACTTTGACCCTTGGAAGCAATGCACCAACGATCGCTCATAGCCGCCGTTGCAGCAAAAGCCTGAAATTATTTTTAAACTCATTAATGTTGCATGAGTGCATCGTTTATTGGAAATTTACTCGCGTTTATCTAGCGAAAGTTAAGATCAGGTTATTCTAAGGTTATAAAATAACTTTTTATGGTTATCTAACATTATAGATGATTCAACATTATTTGCAGGAAGTACTTATCATCCTCTAGAAACACGTAACTCTTGGTTTTGATTTGTTTTCAAAGTCAAAGCAGTACATGAGCTTCTACATACTGTATTTGGCTGTGCATGTGTGATAGCGGATGGAGGACCTTCGTTGTAGGATATAGTCTGAATAAAAATAGACTTCTCGGATTTACGACGTAAAAAGAAGGAGCTCTTGTGAGAATCGAAAGGTCAACCGCAGGAAAGTGACAGATAAGAGACAGGAGGACAAAGAAAACCTTGATAATTATCATTTCTAAGAAAAAACTAGGAGGATTTATACATTCTACAGCATCAAATCAGGAAAGAGCTAGCGAGTACGGAAGGCAAATATACTGAATAGATACAGGAGATAAATCGGCTTTTTTTAAACGGTTCTACAATACCTCCAGGGAGTGTAGAATACTGAATCAAATATTATTCAAATGACCTTTTATCTCCTCATGCTAAATGCTAAACATGTTTTTGAACGATACAGAGACCAGAGAGGACTCTGATAAACTAATAGTTCATTATGCTAGTAACCTCAACCCTCAATCCAGCAAGTCTTTAGAGAAACTTGCTCCTACTGTTTCATACAAGCTTCAATCCGGAACGAAGTATACGGATTCTATATAATCTGGATACATATATACAGATGCAAAATACTAGCACACGATTGAGTCCTAGACTTTTCCTAGAACGCAGCTTATAATTTTGTTTCGAATGGCAAGGAAAGTTTTTAAATATGGGCTAAAGGTTAATTTGGCTATATGGAAATCTAACTCTGTTATTGCTGCATGCTAACTCGGATAGTTGCTTGAATAAGTCAAGCTACTATTACCCTAATATACATCCTGCTTCCATGTCTATCCTTGTAAAACCTAATTGGAAATGGGACTTCATATATTAAATCTTTGATAAATTTTAATATAAACTTACCCAGCAAGAGCCGCAGGATCCTTGGTCACGGATTTCCTTTAAAGACGGACATTCTGGCCATTGCTCTCTGGCATCAAAAGTATCGGGGATTTCAACACCCTTGTATCCATGACGACGCTCTGGAAGTCTCTTCTCTTTCCACCCGGGTAAAACTCCCATTAATTTACGCAAGTATTTCATGTCAGTGTCTGGGTGAAAGTTTCTTCCAGCCTAGCAGAGCCAATTAAAAAAAATAATTATTTAGCTCGTGAGTAATCAAGCAAAGTTAATTGATAACGGAGAAACTGAATAAAATTGCGTAAAATAACATTATTTAGAAAGCATAGGGCGTTATAGTTGAAATAATAGTTTTAACTTACCGTCCAGCTTGCATTAACGCTGTTAATGTAGTCAATCATGCTATCAGACAGCGGATGGACATTTGGTGTCTCCAAGGGAAATTCGGTGTTGGCCAAAATTATGGTGAACAATGATCCGAATAGGAACAAAAGCGAAAAAGTATGGGACGAACCCATTTTGAAAATTCTACCAAGTACACGGCAGGCACAAATTCAAATTAATTTATAGTATATACAATGTTATATAAGCTCCACTCCCAGCAGGACAAAATTAACTAGTTCTCCTACGTAGTTCCAGTTGCTAACTGAACTGACAAAAGCTTGATGAGAGTAAGCTTGGTTTCAGGTTTCAGTTGCTCCTTTGATTTCTGCTCTTCAGCTGTTGATGCTTCGCTTCAGATATATGATTTAGCTGTTATTGACTCTCCCTACGACGCTGTATTTTCAGTGTTCCTCCTAAGAGAAAATTTATACTGGGAGGAGGATCCAGAAAAGAATCAAAGCTTCTGGGTGTTATGAATGAGCTTTGGACTAGGGGTTGCTATCTGAGAAGGAAGGGGAAACTACCTAAACGCTGTTGCCAGTTTAGAGGTTGTTATTATTTGTTGCTAACTCTGGCAGAATTTAGGAGAGGGCTTTGTAGTAAGCATTTGTGCAGAAGGTTAGTAATCCTCCGGCGGGTGTATATATTAACATAAAACATCGTACTATACGGTTAGTTTACTCGTCCCTGGTTATGATTTGAGGGTTGGGGAAGGACGGTCAGAAGAGAAGTAGTCAAGCTGTTAGTTTGAGAGGAATCTCTTGGAAAATTACCACTCCAGCTTAGGTTGGTTGGTCTGCAGAAACGTCCAGCAAGAGGAAAGTAATATCCTCTAAGGGATTTTTTCTCCTAGGAACCCACATATGTATGTATGACGGTTTATTGTGTAGTAAGTTGGCTGTCAAGCTTTCAGTCTGTGTACTTTTAGGATCAAACTGTTGCTGCCTTGGGGCTGGAGAAAATTCTATGCATAATATTCTCAGCTTGCTTCAATTATACACAATGGTTGCTTTTTCATAAACATTATAAACGAACGTTTGAAACCAGTTAGTGTGATGAATATTACCTGTGCTGAGATTCCGCCAGAGAGCGCATTGGTTATTACATATGCGCGAATGCAAAAATGGCGTGAAACTGCAGCATGGTTTTGCATTATTACAGACAGGTGCATTTTGGATTCTGATTGGACTGAATTCACATAATATCAAGCAGGAGCTCATGCAACTGATTTGAACAATAGCTTGTAACTTAATTCGCATGCTTATAAAATTAATATATAATTATAGTCACTACAATATAAGCACCCATACATATTCATAGCAGTTGTATAATGAATAACCTATGGGAGACAATCTACTCAATTTCTTGTTTTATTTGCAATCAATTATTTATTGCTGATAAAAATGATTCATCATAATATAGCCACGAGATATTATATCCTTGAGTTTGGCATGTTGTGACTGATAGTACTTTTTAACCAGAGCAATACATAAGCATTAATAATTGAGAATACAATTGAACTGAAGAAACTGTCCAGTTAATCTACAAATCGGATCATTGGACTCCGATTGTCGAAGCAGATAGTTGGATCTAGAGCTGCATTGTGCCAGCATTGTTGTGGATGCTACATGTATTCGGTGTACCAGTTCGTGGGAATCGAGTTATAACTGAACTAAAAGTAATTAATTAAACTACTTCCGTTAACTTGGCCGTATAAACTGAAAAAAACAGACAAACATCGATATGATAACTATAAGTTTGAACGTAATTGCCATTTTGGCTCTAAGTGGAACAGCTTTTGGGTTAGGGCACCGGCTAGACGAATTATTTGCGGAGACACTTGATTTCTCCTTGGGAGCCTACAATATTGTTGTGAATCAAGATTTGATTAACAACGGGGAGTTTCCGCATACTGGGAATCCGGATTCACTCCTATGGACGACCACGGATTACAGAGCATGGACTGCAGGATTTTACCCGGGAGTTTTGTGGGAGCTGTATCGATTGACATTGGGCAGGGAATGGGCTGAGGCAGCTATTGTAGCGCAAGAGAAAGTTCGTCCACGCGAGAACGACACGGGTAAACTTTTCTTAGTTAGTTGGGTGATGTGTTAGACTAATCAGTGTTGACAAGTTTTATTCTAAACATTTTGCTGGATTGTGTCTCCATCTAGGCACACATGATGTTGGTTTTGTCATAATGTCATCCTACGGCCTTGGCCTGGCATCTGGATTCGGCAGTGAGGACTTTCTGGGATGGAAAGACACGGTGGTTAGAGCTGCGCACTCCCTTTGTACGCGGTTTGTCCGTAAGTTGGCGCTACAGTTGGACCTGCACTACATACATGTTTGATAAACAAACTTAATTTATACTTGTACATAATATCATAGCATCTGCTGGAGTAATTCGATCATGGAACGGCGGTAATCCTGGAGAAATGTTAGTCATCGTGGATAACATGATGAACCTGGACTTACTCTTCCAAGCGGCTGCTTACTCTGGAAACACTACATTCATAGATGTCGCTTTAGCCCATGCTGACAATACACTAGCAAACCATTTTCGACCGGATGGCTCAACGTTCCACGTTGTGGGTTACTCTGAAGCTGATGGGTCAATCCTCCGAAAGTACACTGCACAGGGCTACGCTGATAACTCTACATGGGCTAGAGGTCAGGCTTGGGCGTTGCTAGGATACATGGAAACTTATGAATGGACCAAAAATACCAAATATTTAGAAATTGCCATCAAAGCAGGCGACTTATTCGACAGCCGGCTCCCGGCGGATCATGTACCGTTTTGGGACTTTGACGCCGGACTGCTTTCGGATACGTCGTATCAGCCGCGAGATACTTCTGCTGGATCTATCGCTGCACTTGGGTTCCTGAAGATATACGTGGCTACTGGGAACGCGTTCTTCTTAAATGCGAGTGAAGCTATCATTGAATCAATTATCTTTAATTATAGTTCAAGAAGTGTTAATATTCCAGCTATTTTCATCAACGGAACTGTATTTTTCAACGAGGGCAACTACGATACGGCGATTATTTATGGAGATTTCTACTTACTCAAGTACATGGAACAGTACCTTAAACTAGCATAAATGCTGATGCTGTGATTTTTTAAGCGCGATTAAATATTCCTTATGGAACTTTATTGATGGTGGTCGATTTATAGAATACATATAATGTTTTGTAGTTTCTATTCCGGTTTGAAGGATCTTACATTAATATTACAGTACATATTGCATGGCCTTAAAAGTCGATGAAAATGAGTCATTATCAAGAATAGGCTTTAATCAATTGTATCAAGAATTCTATCAAGAATAGAATAGAAGAAGTTTTAAGGTTCAAACATATCCAACAACCCTGGAAATTAATACAACAGGATAGAATTAACACTGAAAATTGAAACAACCTAAACTCAGGCAGTGTAATTTAATTCTCTCCGGAGGATGTATACAATACAATATGCCATACAAACGATGAGATACTTTTAAAACTTGGTTACAATTTTCCGTAACACATTCTCAGTTTTCAATACACGTGGGGTTAATAAATGTTGATGATTGGCAATTTTAGCGAGAAAGGAAAATCTGCTGAGAGATAATTTCACAACTCCTAATTACTGCCATGACGCCATTTTGGAATGGAAATGGGAACAGCGACTATAACGATCATCACTAGCTACCATTTTACTGTTTGCTAACTTTTACATGTGTTGCTCCAATTGAATACATAAATTTCTCTGGTAATTTAAAAATAAATTCCAATAATTAATCCATCGGTAATTACCATTACTACCGCACTATGATGATGCTACATAATAGTTTGGTTGTACTTTAATGGAAATAATGCCATATGTGCGGTATTTTAATTGCTAAATTACTAGATAAGGATTACTAAATGTTGTCGCGCTAGATCATTAATTCGTTAAAAGCGGATATAAAAAGAGCTGGACTTTAAGGTAAATTATTCACTACTACAGTATCCACCCACTCATCGATATCATGTTGAGAACTATTGCAATTTTGTCCGCCTTGGTCGGACTGGCTTTGGCTTTCCGTTTGGACGCCAGTCGCCAAGGAGGTAAATAAATATTTTACTATTTACTTTTAATTTTTAAAGTCACATTCCTGCATATAATTACCAATATTAATTTTGGTTAATTGCCAGAAACGTTTCCATCAGTCGCGCTAACGGGGAACATGTCCGACACTGAACGAGAAATGATGGACTCCAAAATAGTTGGAGGGAAACCAGTGTACCAAGGCGAATTCCCTTATCAAGTCCTTTTAATGGTACAGTGGGTGGGCATGAGCGGTCAAGGAAGTTGTGGAGGGTCAATTATCAACGAGAAATATGTCTTGACAGCTGCACATTGTTTCTTTGTCAAAAAGCAGCCAGATCTCGTACTTGAGGGTGCGGAGATTTCTGTGGGCTTCATAAACTTGGGACAGAGGTATGGCGGAGAGTACGTGGTTAAGAGTGAGAAAATTATAATACATCCAAACTACGACAAGAACACTCAATTAAACGATATTGCCTTGATCAAAATCGATACAACCTTTCAAAATACTGAAACCTCTAAGCCCATTGCACTTGTAGAAAAGGGTGCGACGCCTACAGGTCAGTTCAATTTTTGTATATTTTTTCTCCAATTCCAACTAATATCCAGTTGTTGCGCGGTATTGTTCAATATTTGAAATTGGAATTCATAGGAGTTGCCATTGCAGCCGGTTTTGGAGCGACCGAGTTCAGAGGACCGGCTTCAAATATGTTACTTAAAGTAAAGCTACCAATCCTTGCAGACGATAAATGTGCAAACGTGTACAAAGAATTCAAGGCAGAGACTATGCTGTGCGCTGGCGTCTTGGAGGGAGGGAAGGACACATGCCAAGGGGACTCCGGAGGTGCTTTGGTCCTGGACGGTGTCCAAGTTGGTATCGTATCCTACGGTAATGGATGCGCCTTTAAAGATAATCCTGGGGTTTATACTCGTGTCGCTTCCTACAGAGACTGGATAGCCGAAAATGCAGTTTGAGGCTCGAGCAATCATATCTGGATGTGAGAGTGTGAGATATTCATATGTCATCATTCATGTCGTGTATTTAAACCGAAATAAAAGCATGCGAAATTCGAACATTTCATGTAGTAACTATAGTAACAAATCTTAATACCTCTTAAGTTTATGCTACAATCTAACCAAGCTAAAGCGTCTCTGCTCCTGCCAGCCTGTTTATAAGCGATAGGCTTTGGTCTATATTTCTGATGCAAATATTTGTCTTCACCGCACGGTCCCGCTCAGTGAAGAATAGCGAAATGGCAATTGTTCCGACAGACGTGGAAACCGCATGTCCTTTAGTAATTATGATACAACTAAGTGCTGGCGTACAAGCTAATTTTCTATGAAAAGTAATGATGTCACATGAAAATAGAGAAACACGAGGAGCAGAGCAAGCTGTACAAACAGTAAATATACAGTGATCATAAGATGTTATTTTCCGATCCCCTCGTCGATTTACGCAGGGTAGGCATGTTACGACTCACGAGTCGACGACTACACGACTCCAGGGGACGAGCAAGTTTTAGCTGCTCCAAGCGGAGGTTGCCCGAACTAATCCTTGAGTCGAGTCGTTGTTTTCGTCCGACTTGACTCAGCCAAAGTCTGATCCAGGTGGATACAACTATGCTCACTGATGATATGTTGCCTATAATGATTAATTTAAAATTGAAATC
This sequence comes from Sminthurides aquaticus, assembly GCA_906901655.1. Taxonomy (NCBI): domain Eukaryota; kingdom Metazoa; phylum Arthropoda; class Collembola; order Symphypleona; family Sminthurididae; genus Sminthurides; species Sminthurides aquaticus. The sequence continues at coordinate 7,334,962 of CAJQTT010000010.1, forward strand.
TACAATTAAATTATTTTTTTGGACACAATTAAAAACTAACACTTAAAATTAAATCCCTTCCTGTGACAATTAAAATTTAGTAGGATTCCTCACTGAGCATATGTTGCCTATAATGATTAATTTAATTACTATTTTCAGGTGATCCATATGTCAACCTAAGCCTAAAGCTACAGTTATTTCTCGCTGCTTCAATAAAACTAGACTTGCGCTTACCAACACCCCTAATTAAAATTAATTTAAATATAATGGTTATTTCAATTGCCAATTTTCATCTTATCCATGTCCACCTCAGTCTAAAGCTTCAGTTATTACTTGCTCCTTCAACAAAACTAGATTTGCTCTCACCAACAATCCTAATTAGCATTAATTTAAATATAATGGCTATTTTGATTGCCAATTGTCATCTCATCCATGTCCACCTCAGTTTAAAGCTTCTGATATTTCTTGCTCCTTCAGCAAAGCTAGATTTGCTCTTACTAACAGTCCTCATTATTCTTAATTTGAATATAATGGTTATTTTGATTACCATTTGTTTACGGATCCATGTCCACCTCAGCCTAAAGCTTCAGTTAATTCTTGCTCCTTCAACAAGGTGCACTAATTTCTGGTACTCCCTTCCTTACGATTTTAGTTTTGTATTAAATTGTTTTAGTTGAATTAATTATTGATAAATATTTCGAAATGGCTGCGGGTGAAAGTAGCGATGAAGAGTACGTACCGCCGACGAAAGTGAATCGTAAAGACATCAAGAGAAATCGTAAGTTAATCCTCAGTGACGACACTCCGCACAGAAAATCGTTGAAGAACATACCAAGAAAATTGTGCCCTTCGACTGATAAAGTGGTACATTTGTCAGGAGAGCCTGACTCATTTGATATAACAGAGTATGCCATGGGCTTTGTCGCCAAATGGTGAAGCTGTGAGTGATCAATCTATCACCTAGTAACTTTATTAAACTTTTGCCTGCATCCCAGGTACAACTTATTAGGATAGGGGGTGATAGTAGTTCCCAAGTGAACAGCGTAGGTGAAATACCTTTGAAAAATAAGGAAGGAGAAGATGTTGTGCTTGCAGACATTAATACACGAGCGATATCTGCATGTTTAAGTTTGCCCTTGGTGGGACCGCGGAGGCACTCAGTTGTTCAATGGAGAGAACAGGTAAAACTTATAATTGCTGACAACCTTACATACGCTATGGGCAATAGTATGACAAATAACAGCGATGGAGCTACTCGGTTACACGTCTTAGGTTTCGAGCATGGTAACAAGTTTGTTCGAGAAAATGCCTCATACGTTGGTCATTTACCCATGAAAAATGTGAAGCAGCCACAAGCAGAGGAATGCAGGCAACCACACGAAACTACTTTCCATGGCAGACGTCAGTTGCATATAAAACCTGTCAAATGTACCATTACACAATTCTGTGATCCCAAATTTCCAATTGATCCGATAAATCTCAAATCTTCTTAAATGGTCTCTTAATTAAAATATGCTTTTCCAATCAGTCAATTTAAACAACAAATTATTTCCTTTTTCTAATCCACTTCTTTCTTTTCAGTTAGTGTATTAATTCTTCATTCCAATGTCTTTAATCAACTTTATCCAATATTTATCCAGCTTCTCACAACACCACCTTCTTCCTCTACTGCTCTTAGCTCTCTCGCTCTTCTCAAGACGTTCTCTGTTCCCATGTCTCCAGCACCCAGCCTCCCTGCTGCAAGCATCCTTTAGGAACTCCTCCCACATATCGTTTTCAGAACGAACCACAAACGGTTGGCCAACCAATCATCACCACCAGTCCAACGCATGTTGGCACTGGTCTGTCCCTCAGGACTTAGCTTCTTTGTTCCAGCTCAAAACATGTTGAGACTGGTCTATCCCGCAGGATATATACGTCTTCTCATGCCTTTAGGCTACATCCTACTTTACAAACCGTCAGGCATAAATACATTCTCTTTACCCTCAGGGTTTGACAAAGACGCTGTCGTCACAGTACCGGCTTACTTCAACGATTCCCAGCGCCAGGCCACAAAGGATGCTGGAGCCATTGCTGGTTTGAACGTTCTTAGAATCATCAACGAGCCAACGGCGGCTGCCCTTGCTTATGGATTACAGAAGAATCTGAAGGGAGAGAGAATCGTCCTTATCTTTGACCTAGGAGGAGGAACTTTTGATGTCAGCATTTTGACCATTGATGAAGGATCCTTGTTCGAAGTGAAAGCTACAGCTGGAAATACACATTTGGGTGGAGAAGATTTCGATAACCGAATGGTGAACCACTTTGTTGAGGAATTCAAGAGGAAGTACAAAAAGGACTTGAGTTTCAATGCCCGTGCTCTCAGAAGACTCCGAACAGCCTGTGAAAGAGCCAAGAGGAACCTTAACAGAAGGAAGACCCAGCTCTTAATTGATAGAAGGTTCTGGCTAATTTTTTAGGTAGGGAAAGGGTCAAGGGTCACTCATATTAAATATCAAGCCCTTTTTCGGGCTCGTTCGTGAACGGCAGCGCTTCAAAATGTGAACCCCCCCCAAATGTTGTAGCTCCCTTGCTGACGCCGTCTCAGATTCGTGTCTTTTGGCATAAGCTAACTTGAGCAAGGCATGAGAACAGGATCAAAGTTATGCTTCTCTCAACTACATCCTCCAGGTTTCTAAGGTAACTAAGGTAGTTGAGCAGGTTCACCTGGGAAACGCGATGTCATATTTCAAAGCTTAAAATAAACAATATGTATCTCTAATGGAAAATAAGAGATTGTTTTCGCTCCTCTCATGTACTGCACCTAGTACTTGAGCGCTGATATACCGTTCAGAGTAAGTTTAACACTTTGGGAGCGTGGTGTGTTTGTGATCTACGAGAAAACCATAAAATTTTCCTTTTTTACTCAGCTTATGGAAAACAGTGTTATTTCGTTCTACGGTTTTGAGGAAAGCTTCATTAACTCAATCAAGGATCGTTACTATAATTTGCTAAGGAGATTCATACCTTAGAAACTGAGATGGAGAACGCAGATATTGTTGATAACGAGGTTGTTGTGGTAGATGATAACCAAGCTGGAGAACCCTTTGACCTGCTTCAAGAGATTGAAGGTCAAGAGGAGGGTGAGATATGTAAGTTTAAATATCAATAAGACCCTTCGGGGATTTGGTATCCTTCTTTCGAGAATGGAAAATATAAGGTTTCGACCGTATTCTGAATCGGAAAATTCGTTTTCCTGATTTCAGCTAAAGACGAGGATGATGAGGTGGACGCACGTTTCGGAGAAGTCGTCGCGGAGGATGATTTTGGAGACCCGGTCTCGACCGTCGTTGCAACAACTTTTGAAAAGTTAGCTAAAAAGGATTTTCCTCTGGAAGATCTGGACAAGTTCAAAAAGGAGCTACGCCTACCAGAAAATACGAAAACTCTCGTTGCACCAAGCTAAGCTCAGGACGCCCGTTTACAGCTAACACAGCAACATATCAACAGGGCACTAGTTGCCGGAATCCAGATAGCAGACGTTTTATACGAGGCTAAAGGTTCTATGCCCAAAGAACTCCGTCGGGATTTGTCGTCAAAGGTATTGACACTTTCAAGCAATTTAGCGTTGGCTAATAATGATCTGTCGACTCAAAGAAGATTCAATATAAGACGAGGACTTACCAGAGCCTCCCAGGCTATCTGCAGTAATCCCAAACAATCTTCATCATTCCTCTTCGGAGACGATTTAGCCAAGGATCTCAAAGGGGCCAAAAGTGCCTTGTTGGTTATTTGTGGGGCCTTGAACAAGGAGAACTGCGTGACGCCGTACGCAAATTCAGCGTCTCGAGGAAACTTCCGTGGAAAATCGGGAAACTTCCAGGATCCGAGCCGAGGCCGGGGTGGGTTCAGGACCCAGTATCAGCGTCCTCAAGGAGGAGCCTCCTACCCGAACACAAAGATTCAGCAGAACACCTTCAACCGGGTGTAAACGTACGTTTAGCTGGTTCTCTAGCTACTTAAATACATGAATGGTGTAGATTAACTTCAGATAAGTATATACTAGATACAGTTTCGGGTTTCAACTTGTGCTTCGAGCAAAGTCCACCGCCGCAAAAAGTTGTCAAGAACAAAGGTTTCAGTCCCGTTAAAGTTAATAACATAACCGACGAGGTGAAGAGGTTACTGTTAATAGGAGCTATTAGACAGGTTGACAAAGATTATCTCACTGTAGTTTCTCCGCTTTTCACCGTACCAAAATCTGATGGGGAAAGAAGGTTTATTGTTAATTTAAGATTTGTAAAACCTCCTCATTGTAAGCTTGAGGATTATCGAACAGTTTGTAATCTAATTAGAAAGGATAATTATATGTGCAAAGTCGACCTAAAAGATGCATACCTAACGGTCCCGGTTAGTGAGGAGTCATCCAAGTTCCCTGGTTTTAACTTTGGTGGAAATTTTTACTCATATCATTCGCTTCCTTTTGGGCTAAACATTTGTCCTTTTATATTCACAAACCTTACGACCGGTTGTTGGCAACCTGAGGAAAGAAGGGATAAAGTTAGTCATATTTTCAGATGATATAATCATGGCTAATTCAGAGCCACTGTGTAAAATGCACAGCCGAAGGGCGATTCAACTTCTAGAAAGATTAGGATTTATCATTAATTCTGATAAATGTTTACTGCAGCCTGTAAAGGAGATCGAGTACTTAGGACTTTTGATTAACTTAGACACAATGAGACTGACCTTACCTGATAGGAAAGTGAAGAAAGTTAGGCGTTTAATTCAGTAAGCGTTGAGCAAACGTACAAATACGATTCAGTTTTTCTCGGAATTACAAGGAAATCTTAAGGTGCCCGGCTGTTCAATATGGTCAGGTGTTCACTCGTTGACTCGCAGGTTTAATAGCTTACAATCTGAAAGTGAATGATGACAATTATGAAGACATCATAGCTCTATCTCCTTCAGCGAAGACAGACTTAACTTGGTGGCTGACGCAATTGGGTAATACTTACCAACCAATAGACCAGATCATTATGATATGACAATATTTACGGATGCGTCCTTGAGCGGATGGGGAAGTCATTTAGATAATAGGCTATGCTGAAGCCTTTGATGCGTTCACTTTAAAATAGTCTAATATTTCAGGCTATGCGTTCCCTCCTTTTATAATGTTGCCTAGGGTTCTGAGAAAGATTCAAGACGAAAGAGCCGAATTGGTGGTTGTAGCCCCCGTGTGGGAGACGCAGAGTTGGTACCCAGTTTACTTAGACCTGAAAATTTCATATTTTTTTTACGGCCCTCGTAAAGATTTACTTAAGTCAGCCTTTACTAATGAACCACATCCTCTTCACAGAAAATTGAAGCTTATGGCCGCCGTCATCTCAGGGAGAAATATAGGAGACTAGACTTGTCCGAACCAGTGGTTAATACACTTATTGAAGCTAGTGCACCTAAGACACATTCCTTGTATGCAACTTACTGGACACGCTGGGTAGAATACAGTAAATTAAAATAATTACGATTTTAGTCAGACTAATATTAAGAATGTTTTAAATTACTCACAATACCTTTACGATACAGGCTTGGGTTATCAAGCCCTTTATTGTGCTAGAAGTGCTCTATCGTCACACTTGGATAAAGTAAATGGATTGTCAATTGGTAGTTCTGATTAAGTTGTAAAATTTATGCGTGGTATGTACCGGCTGAGGCCTCCTGCAGCTAAGTATTCAGATACGTGGGACGTAAGTGTTGTTCTAGAATATATAAAAAGTATGGATAATAATGAGAGTTTGTCAATTAAATTGTTATCCTTTAAATTAGTGTCCATATTAATGCTCGTCACTAGCAGTAGAGTACTGACTATTCATTGTATTAGGATACCTTACATTAAGTACTCTAGTGAGGGAATTGTAATTGTTATACCTGATCTGTTAAAAACTTCGAAACCAGGCAGAACACAACCGAGTTTTGAGTTGAAAGAGTTTCACGATATCGAAAAACTGTGTCCTGTAGCTTGCCTGAAACATTACATAGACTTGTGAATTAAGGATTTCTGATAGGTTATTTGTATGTACAACTAAACCTTATGGAGAAGCGTCAAAGCAAACTCTATCCCGCTGGTTGAAAAACATGTTAAAGTTAGCAAACATTGACACGTGCAAATATTCAGCACACAGTTTTAGACACTCTTCAGCCTCAAATGCTTTCAGTATTGTTGTGTATTGCTTTCAATATATGAAAATACATTCACTCAGAATCAAATGAACGTTGTAACACCATTAAGATTCAAGTTGTTCCTTTAATTCACTTCAGTTGACTGCCTCCATCCTTCATTTTACAATCCATATTATACACTTCCAGATACCCAGTGTGTAGGAGATCAAACAAAGATCTTCCCTACACTCTCTCCACTCTCCATCCTTCCAACTCCATACCATTCCATGTTCTCCAGTGTCCAGAGAGTAAACACGCCCTGGCCTGGAGAACCGACTACGTCACATAATACAACACACTGCTTCCATATCCTTCATTATATTTCAACAGTATTGGTGTTAGCATAGATTCAATATTCAACAATGCAATGTCGTCAAACCGCTCTCAAAAATTTGCTAAGTACTTCAACAAACGAATTGTCTCCATAAATAATTATAGTAATAGTATCCTTTTCCATAAGTAATTATAGTAATAGTTTAATACGGAATAAATACAAACTCTAGTTCTTTAAACAGTCTACCTTAGTTACCTTAGCATCCTGGAGGATGTAGTTGAGAGATGCATAATCGGTAATTAGCTGAGGCTTACATGTAAGACGAAAGATGGTTGAGATTATGCGATCTCAACGGAATCCGGAAGGTTGCTAGTCACCCTCCCGCCGCTAGGCCCATATGATTTAAGAGTTTGTATTTCGCATGCCTTAAACTTTATGACCGGAATATCAGCGCTCGAGTACTAGGTGCAGTACATGAGAGGAGCGAAAACAATCTGTAATGGTATTTTCCATTAGAGATACATATCATTTATTTTCAGCTTTGAAATATAACATCGCGTTTCCCAGGTGAACCTGCTCAACTACCTTAGTTACCTTAGTAACCTTCCGGATTCCGTTGAGATCGCATAATCTCAATCATCTTTCGTCTTACAGGTAAGCCTCAGCTAATTACCGATTATAAAGTAAAATTAATCAGGTAGATAACAATGTAGTACACAATATCAAAGATGAATTGGTCGATAATGACTTGAGATTAACTGCATCAAAATGTTAACAAATTGATAATCCTTTGACAAATCTTAATAGTTTCTTAAAAGAATTGAAATAACATTCTAATTGTGAGTTACTTATTCGCAACAAATGCATGATTTTGAAACTCAAATTAAGGATATTGGTGTTTTTCACGTTCAATAGAAGAATATTTATCAGTATCAAATAGGGAACTCATCCAAGTCCTTGGAATTACAATATACACTGTTTCGAATTACTTGTAATCGATAAAACATTTCCATGAAGACACACTGGAATTAACTGAACACATATAGGATTGTGGTTTTGCCGCAGTCAGAAGCTAATTAAAATAATGTCACAGGCCGACTGCCTTAAAACTATTGTTCTAGATAATTTAATGAAGTATCGATCCAAGAGGAAAAGTACACTGTATAGCAGATCAAACGGTTTAGGTGACGACGATTACCTTTAGCTTAACCTGATTACTGTATTAAATATATTATTTATTTACAGAATAGGATGGTTAACAAACCTGAAAATATTAAACTGATTTCACGAGAAAGTTCTACGGTATGTCTGGCGGTCATAAACCATTGAATGTGAAAGAGGTTTTCACAGCACGTTTCAGCGTTAAGGAATAGCACGTTTCCCACATCTCTGCTTTGAACATGCGTGGACGAAGGGATAGGAGGATTTCGTCGCGTCGGCAAGGGAGAAACAACTGAGGTCAAACTTTTAAGCGATGACGTTTACGAACGAGCCCGAAAAAGGGTTTGATATTTAATATGAGTGACCCTAGAACCTGTCCCTACCTAATAACGTTAACCTCAAGGTTAAAACAATTAAGAGTACGGTCTTCCTGCTGTTTAGCTCAAGTTCGGAAGCCAGCATTGAGATTGATGCCCTTCACGAAGGAGTTGACCTCTACACCAAGATCTCCAGGGCCAGGTTTGAGGAACTTTGTATAGACCTTTTCCGAGCTACCATGGATCCAGTGTAGAAAGCACTGAGGGACGCTAAAATGGACAAGTCACAAATCCACGACGTTGTACTTGTTGGTGGATCTACTCGAATTCCTAAGATCCAAAAACTCCTCCAGGACTTCTTCAATGGCAAGGAGTTGAACAAGTCAATTAACCCGGATGAAGCTGTAGCATACGGGGCTGCTGTCCAGGCTGCCATTCTCAACGGAGACAAGAGCGAACAGATCCAGGACGTGCTTCTTCTTGATGTTACACCGCTATCCCTTGGAATTGAAACTGCTGGAGGGGTCATGAGCAAGATTGTCGAGAGAAATGCCCGCATCCCTTGCAAACAGTCCCAGACTTTCACCACGTACTCCGACAACCAGCCTGCCGTCTACGTCCAAGTATTTGAGGGAGAACGAGCCATGACTAAGGACAACAACAAGCTAGGAACCTTCAACCTCACTGGAATCGCACCTGCTTCTCGAGGTGTCCCTCAGATTGAAGTCACTTTTGACTTGGACGCCAACGGAATCCTTAATGTGTCTGCCAAGGACACGAGTACTGGAAAACAAGAGAAAATTACAATCAAGAATGATATCTTCTGCGAGTGTTAAGACCGCAGTCGGGCTGATCACAGGTCACTGTGGACTGTGGACTCAACAGCCACTAATACAAGATGAAACTCTCTAGCTCTGCGGGGTGTGGTATGTGGAGAAAAAGAGGAGACAGCGTTTCACTTCGTGGCACCATGCCCAATTTACTTCCTGCCCAGACTTCTCTACCTAGGAGCCCTGCGAATGGAAGAGACCGACTTGATGACAATAAAGTTAGATCGGCTGGTACGCTTCACCATAGCTACGAGCCGACTAACTGAGTCCAAAAGCAAATAGCGATAGTAAAATTGTAGTACGAGGACAGGCTGAAATTAGCCTTTACTGGCTACGTCAGCGTCGGGGTAGTTTTATACTGACCGACACCTCATTTCAATACAATACAATACGATACGACGATTATTTATGGAGATTTCTACTGAGGCCGGTCCACGGTATTTTGCGCAGTAAAACTACATGCGCTACATTACCATCATCTGCGCCGATTTGGTACATTATACGTTAAATTTGCAGAGAATTTAGAAAGCTATCTTCTGTGTGAAACATAGTTATCGTAAACTACACTTCGCTAGAATCGTTTGAAATGAACACCGCTTAAAAAAAATCTTCCGGTAATGCTATCAAACGGGAAAATTAACATAGAAAAAATTGTCTGGTTTCCTCAATATTCAAGCCATAGAAAAGATATTTGGCTTCAAATAAGCCATTTCACGAGTGCTTTCAATATAAGAAAAAATGAAATTCAAATGTCGACTTTTTGTATTTAAATACGACATTTGAAAATTTGCCTCCTCCAGACGCGTGTCAACTTGCATATTCTCACTTATCCCCATTTGGTGAAGTACAATTATCTCAGTCAGCAATCAATTTAAAATTACGAAAGTACTTTTCTATCGCAGCTAACCTACTATAAGATGACATGGTATAATATGGTTTGAAAATTTTGGCCCAAATTTTACTCATAGCAGTTGGCGCAAAAAAATTTGGGAATTTTTTTGGATACTGTAAAATTGACTGGTGTTTGCATTTCCTTCTATATATTATTCGCTAGGCCATTAAGTTAGCTTAAATTGCCATTAATCTGTACCCAAAGAGTTCCTCTTTCGAATAAGCTATATAAGTCGTGTCTTGTTACTCACCAAAGCTTTGTTGCAGCTTAGACAACTTGCGCAAAATACCTCGGGCCAGCCTCTGTACTTACTCATGTACATGGAACAGTACCTTAAACTAGCATAAATGCTGATGCTGTGATTTTTTAAGCGCGATTAAATATTCCTTATGGAACTTTATTGATGGTGGTCGGTTTATAGAATACATTAGCTTGGCGACCCGGCTTCGCCCGGGGGTTACGGTGAAACAAATTTTATATGTTCATGCTGCTGCCCATAGATCTCCTGTTCAAATTTGTAGCAATTCCGTCAACCTATAGCTCTACCAACAAACAGATAGCCCTCCCGTCTAAATGTATAGTTTACCCTTCGAATCCGTTGCTCTTTCTACGAATCCATACCCCTTTCTTCGATTCCATAGCTCTAACTTGGAATTCATATCTCAACCGTCAAACCAAAAGCTCCAATGTCAAACTATATACTGTAACTATAAACCACCAAACGAATAGTTCTCCCGTCAAACCAATAGCTCTCCCTTCAAACCTGTAATTCTCAATCAATATTTCTCCAAGTAGCTCTCCTTCAAAATCAATAGCTCTTCCGTCAAACCTGTTGCTCTCCATTGATGATGCTAATATCCTGTAGATGCTCATATTTTCAAAAAGATGCTAATAATTGCAGAGATGCTATCATGGTAGAGATAATAGTAAAGCGACCACTATTATTCTTTTGCGTGCTGCAAAGCTTCCTTATATACTCTTACATTAATTATGCGTTTAATTTTTTCACCATAACTCGTTCAAGCTAGGAGTTACAGAGACATCAGAATCATACGTTTTACGGGAAAGCCATTGGTTCTACAGTCATCCCTATAGCCTTCTGTCGAACCAATAGATGTATCGACAAACCAGTAGCTCTCCCGTTGAACGAATAGCTCAGCAGTCAAACTTGTAGGTTTGATGCTACCGTCGAACCAATAAATGGCCTGTCAAACTTATAGCTCTCAAGTCGAATCAATAGTTCTCAAGTTAACCCTTTAGCTCTCCCGTCAAATCAATAGCTCTCCCGTCAAACCTAAAGCTAGCCCGTCAAACCTAAAGCTCCCCCATCAAACGTAAAGCTCTCTCAAGTCAAACCTACAACCCTCCCGTCAAATCTATAGCTGTCCCGTCAAACCTTAAGCTATTCCGTGGAACTCATAGCTCTCCTGTGGAACCGATAGCTCTCTCGTGGAACTGATACCTCTCTCGTGGAACTGATAGCTCTCCCGTGGAACTGATAGCTCTCCCGTGGAACTGATAGCTCTCCCGTGGAACTAATAGTCCTCCCGTGGAACTGATAGCTCTCCCGTGGAAATGATATCCCTACCGTCAAGCCTTTAGATTTCCCATGTTGCACTTCCGTCAAACCTGTAACTCTGCCTTCTAGCTTTTATATCTCCCATGTAGCACTTACGTCGACTTTGTAACTTTCCTGTCTAGCCTTAAGCTCTCCCGTCGAACCTTTAAGCTTTAGCCTGTACTCTTGGAAGAGAAAGAGCAAATTTCCTAGCGAAGAAGAGAACTAATGCTCTAGGGGAAAAGTTACAACTCGTAAGTGAGAGAGGGAGAGCAAAACAATAGGCAAAGGGAGCAACGATCCTAGGGAAGAGGCTCTAACATACACACTTCGAAGAGAGAACAAAACAATTGGCAAAGAGAGCAAAGATTCCAGGGAAAAGGCTTACTCCTGTACATACAAACTTTCTGCCTTATAGTTAAGAATATAATGTTTTGTAGTTTCTATTCCGGTTTGAAGGATCTTACATTAATATTACAGTACATATTGCATGGCCTTAAAAGTCGATGAAAATGAGTCAGAATAGTCAAAAAATCAAGAATAGGCTTTAATCAATTGTATCAAGAATTCTATCAAGAATAGAATAGAAGAAGTTTTAAGGCTCAAACATATCCAACAACCCTGGAAATTAATACAACAGGATAGAATTAACACTGAAAATTGAAACAACCTAAACTCAGGCAGTGTAATTTAATTCTCTCCGGAGGATGTATACAATACAATATGCCATACAAACGATGAGATACTTTTAAAACTTGGTTACAATTTTCCGTAACACATTCTCAGTTTTCAATACACGTGGGGTTAATAAATGTTGATGATTGGCAATTTTAGCGAGAAAGGAAAATCTGCTGAGAGATAATTTCACAACTCCTAATTACTGCCATGACGCCATTTTGGAATGGAAATGGGAACAGCGACTATAACGATCATCACTAGCTACCATTTTACTGTTTGCTAACTTTTACATGTGTTGCTCCAATTGAATACATAAATTTCTCTGGTAATTTAAAAATAAATTCCAATAATTAATCCATCGGTAATTACCATTACTACCGCACTATGATGATGCTACATAATAGTTTGGTTGTACTTTAATGGAAATAATGCCATATGTGCGGTATTTTAATTGCTAAATTACTAGATAAGGATTACTAAATGTTGTCGCGCTAGATCATTAATTCGTTAAAAGCGGATATAAAAAGAGCTGGACTTTAAGGTAAATTATTCACTACTACAGTATCCACCCACTCATCGATATCATGTTGAGAACTATTGCAATTTTGTCCGCCTTGGTCGGACTGGCTTTGGCTTTCCGTTTGGACGCCAGTCGCCAAGGAGGTAAATAAATATTTTACTATTTACTTTTAATTTTTAAAGTCACATTCCTGCATATAATTACAAATATTAATTTTGGTTAATTGCCAGAAACGTTTCCATCAGTCGCGCTAACGGGGAACATGTCCGACACTGAACGAGAAATGATGGACTCCAAAATAGTTGGAGGGAAACCAGTGTACCAAGGCGAATTCCCTTATCAAGTCCGTTTAACGGTACAGTGGGTGGACTTTAACGCTGAAGGAGCATGTGGAGGGTCAATTATCAACGAGAAATATGTCTTGACAGCTGCACATTGTTTCTTTCTGGAAGAGTATCCAGATCTCGTACTTGAGGGTGCGAAGATTTATGTGGGCTTCATAAACTTGGATCCGAGGTATGGCGGAGAGTACGTGGTTAAGAGTGAGAAAATTATAATACATCCAAACTACGACAGGAACACTGAATTAAACGATATTGCCTTGATCAAAATCGATACAACCTTTCAAAATACTGAAACCTCTAAGCCCATTGCACTTGTAGAAAAGGGTGCGACGCCTACAGGTCAGTTCAATTTTTGTATTTTTTTCTCCAATTCCAACTAATATCCAGTTGTTGCGCGGTATTGTTCAATATTTGAGATTGGAATTCATAGGAGTTGCCATTGCAGCCGGTTTTGGAGCGACCGAGTTCAAAGGACCACCTTCAAATATGATGCTCAAAGTACAGCTGCCAATCCTTGCGGACGATACATGTGCAAACGTGTATGAAAACTTCAAGGCAGAGACTATGCTGTGCGCTGGCGTCTTGGAGGGAGGGAAGGACACTTGCCAAGGGGACTCCGGAGGTCCTTTGGTCCTGGGCGGTGTCCAAGTTGGTATCGTATCCTACGGTAAAGGATGCGCCGTTAAAGATATTCCTGGGGTTTATACTCGTGTCGCTTCCTACAGAGACTGGATAGCCGAAAATGCAGTTTGAAGCTCGAGCAATCATATCTGGATGTGAGACATTCAAAAAGCTATGTCATCATTCATGACGTGTATTTAAACCGAAATAAAAGCATGCGAAATTCGAACATTTCATGTAGTAACCATAGCAACAAATCTTAATACCTGCATTAGTTAATGCTACAATCTAACCAAGCTAAAGCGTCTCTGCTCCTGCTCCTGCCAGTCAGTTTATAAGCGATAGGCTTTGGTCTATACTTTTGATGCAAATATTTGTCTTAACCGCATGGTCCCGCTCAGTGAAGAATAGCGAAATGGCAATTGTTCCTCCAGACATGGAAACCGCATATCCTCCAATAATTATGATACAACTAAATGCTGGCGTACAAACCAATGAAAAGTAATGATGTCACATGAAAAAAGAGAAACACACGGAGCAGAGCAAGCTGTACAAACAGTAAATATAGAGTGATCATAAGATGTTATTTTCCGATCTCGTGGCCTATTAACGCGGGGTACACTACAGGTTGGAGCTACTAAAATAATCACCAAAAGTTGACAAGGTTTTAATAAAAAAACTAAACCGATTTCTCTTAAAGGCATCTTCAGAATCTTCAGAGTCTATAAGTCACATAATCTCGAAAGAAGAGCTTTTGGCAAAAACAAAACACCTTATTGACAACCATTATGACTTGGCTGATTTTATTTAAAATGTAATCATTATAAGCCTCGTCGTTACGAATAAGATTGGTCAACCATATTACATTTGTAATACGATTCTTAACTAAAATAAGCTTCACCCGAAAACTTTATTCTCAATTAGATGAACGAATTGAGAATCAAATGAACACGTAACAGCGATACAGGTTTGAACAAATTAAAGCTTACTTAAGGAGAATTATTTTAAAGTTATACCAAGAGCATGCGTATCTAACATATTAAAAATATACATTTCTCGTTGAATACTGTTTCGCGGCACCCGCCTGGAAGGCTCTGGTGCACAGTTTTCTCTTCCTCTGACTATCATCAATATAGAAATACAGGTTACATCCCTAGACTAGATGCGAAACCGAAAGGTGACAATGATTCCTAAATCCAAGGAATAGGCCTCGGAGATCACAGTCTGTAAGTTAACGCGTGGACTGCCGAAAGAATATTTTTAACTAGCTCCACGACTAGCAGATACAGTAGATTATTCACTATTCAATAATAATTATAATTCCTCATTATGCTGGTGAATAGCTAGCAGGAACCAAAAGAATTGCTTTAGGAACTAACCTACTAAACCTACACACTCGGTGAGGAAAGGTCAAGATTTTTACGATTGTAAGCATACAAGAACGAAATTAAGTCATTTAGCCAACGTGTAGTCGAACTTAACACCTTTGGTGACATACTATAGCATGTTGAACTTAATCACGTCTAGCTTTTTTGAAAGGGACGGGTTCGGATTCAGTAGGAGTACAATCCGTCAACGAAGATGCTGCAAAAATAGCCTTAATTCTTTGGTCTATCCTTTCCGTGCATTCCAGCTCCATAACACGCGTATCTTTTTTCCATCTACCTGCTATTTCCGGGTCAAGCTTCTCGTGTCCGGTGGATTTAAGATCCAGGGAAGCGGATACAATACCTTCTTCATTAATTACAAGCTCAACTTCAGCATTTGGAGCTTGTTTACTTAACTTATCTATTGCACAGAGCCTCATCTCCAGACTCTCTGTCGTGCTACTACCATGGAAACTCATTACGGAACTGCTTTGACTCGCTGTTCCAAGCCTGCTGGCTAATATTTTATCCCGAATTTCTGCACATACATTATTTTTTGAAACTAAACGCATATTCTTATTTTCAATTCCATCAATGTTAATAATTTCGAAACTACGGGGAAATACTTGCTGAAAACAGTCAGCGAATCTACTGTTTCTGTTCATAGAAATAGCCACCAGTCCTTTCATCATTCCTGAATCCACAGGGAAGGTCAAGGAATGTACATGCTTAGGAAGACAGTTAATAAGAAGACGGTCAAACCATTCACGGAATTTACTGTTCTCATCCCAACTTGGTGAATTTGGATTCAATGATGCAATGTCAACGGCAGTTCGGCAAGCTTTGACAACATCCGGTCTTATTTTTGCAAAATCCAGGACGAATGCAATCGCATCTATAACTTTTCCTGAGATACTATGGCTTTTTTCCGCTTTCATGAAAGTTTTGCGGGTGTCCACAGCTAGCAACTGAACCTTGTTCTCCGAGTACTTGACCAAAGCTATTTCAACAATATCTCGTTCGGCATAGATAGCTAGTCCATAGTTTTCAGCGTCGCGCTGACTCTCCAAGGAATAAGATATTCCTATCGCCGTTGTTGATTGTACAAACACTGACTTCTTGAGCCCAGCAAGCTCTAGGCCTTGCTTTAGGCGCCATTTGCATGTGCTGGTCACAAAATTTTGTAAAGCGATTACAATAACATTGGCAGAAATATCAATGTGAAAACGGTTTAAGATGTCCTTGCGCATTTTCAGAAAAAATAAGGCGATGATTTCTTCTGACCATAAACACTCGCAAGTATAGTTGTACCAAAACTTTCTTCGAGTGACGACAAACTGTGGAATCGTTATGTACTTGAAGACGTTGACGCTGCTGAAAAATGTCTCAGAATTTTCATCAACAATGTAGGGTGTAGAGTAGCTTGGGTGGGCAAAACAAAGTATAGGGCTCATACAGAAAGTTTCTTCTCTGTGGTTCACTTTTACTGAAACATGTACTTGACTTTCAGTGAAGAAAAAGCCGACACCCACGTTGAAACAAGGTGACGTCGCTGGGAACGGTTCCGGTGACCTCAATGGATCTTGGTCGATTTTTACAGTGGGAGAAGCTTGTGGAGTTTGAATTTTGGGCGAAGCTGATGATGATGACCTTTTACGCGATGCCGCATCGGAAAATGAGTTTATTGCTGGACTGCCGTCCACAGAATCCTTACGAATTTTAGGGGTGCGTCCAGATTGCGTCTTCGGTCTGTCAATGTATACAGGGGCACTCTGTTTTTCGAAAATTCCAGCATCATTGTACTGTTGTGCAGTATTCGATGTTTCTGGAGGTTTCATTATAGTAGCTGGTTGAGATACTGGATCTTTCGGTGGAGATTTGACCCTAGCTGACATTGGCGTTTGCGGCAGACTTGTTGATGGGGGCTGTTGTGGTCGAGCTGAAGTTCCAGATGCTGATGAATTTCTAGGCGGGGAGGAGGTTGCTGCTGCCGCGAATGATGAGGCAGCTTCACGTCGCGCGGAAGTTAATGGAGGAGTTGTAGAAATTCCTGGAACGTTTGATACGGCAATCTTGGAGCTTCCAGATGCAGCTTTAGGTATTTGAAGTTGAGGCTTTGCAGCTACTTTAGTAGGTGTAACCGATGACGATGAGGATTGTACTGACAAGGCATCTGCAGTTTCTGATAGCCTAGATTTGGATGTGAGTGGTTCAGCTTTGAAACAGCCATTGTTTTCTTGAGATGCAGATGAAGACAGAATGGTGGAAGCGACTCCAGGTTCAGCTAATTTTGACGACATATTTTGATTTTGAACATAACACAACACCCACACAACACAGGTGATGAAACAACACAACACAGGCGATGAAATTTCATCTGCTTGATATGACATGTTGTTGTTGCTCGCATCACAGTGTGCTGTCACGATATTTTCCTGAGAGGAAATGTAGGCACCAGGAAAGCGGATCGGTACAAATGGAAAATCTGTAGTTTTTGATTGAATGCACTCGTTAATTCGAACTTGAAGTTTCGTGATAGCAAGCTTGTCAAAGCCCGAAAACTTGGTCTGAAACTCGACTGAACACTGATTTACGAGTTGTTGCACTTTTTTATGAAATTCTTTCGCTTCCATGTCCTCACTCAATAACTCTACGTGATTTCTACGAAATTTAGTCATGCATTCTTCGATGGCACTATCTTGTTCTGCATTTTTCAGTTTCACATTAGCTTCATTTTTGCGAACGAATTCTTCAAACTCTTTCACCATATGCTGCTTGAGCATCGACCGCTTTTCCTCCCATGGAGAAGTGTACACAAAATCCTTTACCCCGAAAAAGCTTTCAACTATAAAATCCGATACCCTGTCATGTAGCACTTTTAAATCTTCAGGGGTAATAGCTTTATCCAGTTTTCGCTCCATAAAATCACAATACTTTGAGACTGAATACTGTCCCGCTCGTCTTGCAATTAGCTTTTCGTTTTGCATCCTATTTTCATTTTTCTTCCTTATATTGTCATTTATCACTTCAATCACTTTAACAAATTTGGATTTAAGACACGAATCCAGTTGATTTTCCACAGCTTCAAGTTTTTGAGCAAATTCTCCAACAAGCGATTTGAATTCTGCTTTTTCTGCAACGCACACTTTCATATCGAGCAGGTTAAGCATTTTTGTCTCGTAATTTTTGAGTCCTATTACCAGTCTATTAAGTAGTTTCACTCTCTCTGATTTCACAGTTGTATAATAAGCTTCAAGTCCACCACCCAAACGACAGATTACAGAAATCGTATCGGGATCATCAATGTAAAACATTTTTTGAATGTCAACCTCGGTTTTCTCGAGCCAATTATATCCGAAATTCTCTTCGATAGCTTGTGCTCTATCTTCAAATATCTTATCAACCCAGGGACACATTTGCTTCCTCATATCATTGTAGCCCTGCGTTATGGTAGCTTGTGCAGTTGCATAAAGATGAAATAACTTCCCCAAACTTTCGGAATGGCCATCTCCCATTCTCTCCCATGCTTCTTCCTGAACACTTTTGACCAGTCTAACTATAATGTAGTCAAGCTCCTCCACAGGTATCCATCCTGGTCTTCCACAGTTGCTAAAAATGGCTTCAATACTTGCGTGCTGATCAAATGGTCTTCGGAACTTTTTTCGCAGGAGATTATTTCGCAGACATTTTCGAGCGGGCAAAATTTCTCGGCTTAAGTTTTCCGCCGGACTCTTTTCCGCAGTTAAGTTTCCGCCGATCCGGGCGGAATTCCGCCAAGCATTTGTCGCGGGCGAATTTCCGCCGTAACTTTGATTTGGCTGATTATTAAATTTGCACCCGTTGCGTGAGAGTTCGGGGGGTGAACCAACCATAATTTGGGCCTCTAACCTAACCTGGTGACCACCGAGATGGCTGTACGAGGCCTTAACAGAAGGTTGCATTAGAGTTGTATGTAACTGCAGAATTGGGAACACATCGCCGCCGGGCCGAGCGAAGCGTAGGCTCCGGCCGCTGTGTTTCTGATTCTGTAGTTAGGTAAAACTCTCATGCAACCAGATGTTAAGACCGAGTGCGCCAACGAGGTGGTTGCCTGCGTTAGGTTCGAGGTCCCAATTATGTTTGGTGGAGGTTAGGCAAAATACTCGGAAGCCTGGTTGCACCCGGTATGTGTATACACACAAACGTAATTTTGTCCGCGGAAAATTGGCCGGAACGGCGGAAAAAACTTGAGCGCGGAAACCCGCCCGCGAAAAAAAGCGCCGCGGAAATTTGCCTGCGGAAAAATGTCCTAAGAGCAAATTATTCTGGCTTGAAGATACGGAATTCACTATTGCAACGGAAGTGCTAATATCAGTATTGTGATTATGACTATCTTCGCTACGACTTGATTCGGTTTCTCGAGGAATACCTCTAATAGGAGCTATATGTCTCTTCTGGTCATTTTCATTACGATCTGAACAAGCATAAGGTAACGGTGCTAAGTTGCTGCTGGGCAGTGATGATAATTGCATTACTTGATGTGAAGAACTGGCTGCGAACGGCCCGACAAATTTACTTCGTGTGGTGTTAGACGCTCGAGGGGAAGTTACGACAAGGCTGTTAGATCCGAATCTTGATTCACCTTAGTAAATGATAAGTACCAGAGATTAGACATACATTTTTAAAAATTATAACTTATTTACAAATTCCAAATGAAACCTGTAATGTATACCAGGTTGAATTCGAAACCGAATCTCACGCTGCACTATCCCTACAAACTTCTTTTACGAGGCTCTAAAACTTGATTCGCTTAGTACAACACTTAGTTCCCGTACCTCATTAATTGAAATCCACAAGCTGTTGCAATCCGCTGAGTGGATTCAATATTGAAATCCCTATCTTCAGCATTCAATTTACTAACTGAACACTTGTTTGCACTTTGTTTTGCATTAACTTTCTATTTGTTGGTAATATATATCTATACCTTGAAATTCTGGGTAATTCTCTGGAGGCAGTTCAAGAATTTGTGGTGCTGTTTCAAGAATTGTATCAAATCCTTCCTTCCAGTGACTAAATCGGTTTCGGTGTGGATCAGCTTCTCCATTCCCAGCAACCGGCAAGGTGTTCGACGAAATCTGTCTTTCCATTATCTCACCGCTATGGTCCTTTGGAGAAGTCAATAATTTGTGTCCATTTGATTCAACTTGCAGGTGCTATGCTGTGCCAAAATATTGCATCAATAATCATAACAACTGTAGGGTAAGACAATTTCAAATTTTCAAGTATGCTATTCATTAGCTGCAACAGATTTCAATCGGAATCTTCCGTCATTAAGCTATTTTGCTTTACCAAATAATTTACAATTACAAGCTCTACTACTACGCGTTCTTACTCATATAATTTTTACTTCTACAAATCAGCACGTACGCAATACTACAAAATTTGTGCATGCAATTCATACAAAGCAAAGCACTTAAATCACAAAGATTTTCAAGAGCATGTAACTTAAAAGGGTGGGAGGTGGAATGTTAAATTTTCAAAATTCGCTTATATTAATAAAACCCAGCTAATTTCCCATTCTCGAATTAGGTATCGTGGCTAACGTAAACGAGTGGAACAACCTGAACAAAGTTAATTAATAAGTGAAATGAATAATACACCAGACTTACTCATGTGGAATCCCTGCAGCGTTGAAATGTTGGAAAAGGACAATATGGTTGGTGTAATATTGTAATCAAAACATACCAAATTCGGGTTCTACTTTTCAGTCACTTCTCGCTCTTCACCCCAGGAACGTACTATCAAGTAACAAAATTAATATTATTTTAAAAAATGATACAATTTCCAACATTTAAACTTTTAAATAACATATAAAAAAATAACTACAATCTTCGTGAAAGGCACACGTTTACAAGTCTTTACTGCATCCAGTCTCCTCCGATTGGATCTAAATCCAGCCCTGCTGCAACGCATTCCAATTTCCCTTTTTCAACCTGTTGCGCATACAAATTCTACACACATACACAATATAAACACATCAAGCTTCTAAACTTTAGATTCTAAAGACTAAAAGGCACACAAGACTACTAACGCAACAGCTGACTAGTCTTTTTTTTGGTTATAACTCCTTCTCATGTTACTGCTTTACATTGCAATACCCTCCATCGTTATATTCTTCTGTGTAAAAAGATAAGAAGGGATGATCAGAATCAATGCGATATTATAGTGCTGGATTAATGAAACTATTCCCGTTTCAAGATGCGTTTTATCTCCACCACCATTGCACTGACCAACATAACTAACAAATCCTATATCGCACCTCCCCAGCGTAAATGGCAATAATATGCTACACAGAGACGATTATATTCATCTTTATTAAATATTTTAGCTCGTGCTTCTAGCGCATAACGTTGAGCTTATCTATCCAACTCCTATCAACCTCAAACTAACTTACAAGTACTCAATTAAGCAGCTTTCAAAATCAGGAATACATATTTGCAGCATACAAAAAATATTCAGCTTTATCATTATGTTAATCACACACAAGTGTTTTGTCCAGGCTGAACACTAGCAACAGCAGCCAGCAGTACCTCAATCCACGTGTACTAAATTCCACTTTATAACAGAATCCCATCTAACAATACAATTTATTTCCCCATCCTATCAAACCAAACTTTTCCGCAATTAGATCAGATCCTAGAGACCCCAAATACAACAGATACTTTTGTGGTTTGAAGAAGCTGTTAGTAAGCTTAAATCAATAAATCTTACCTAACTTAACTAACTATATACTTTTGAAATCTTGTGCGTAGGGTTTGCAAGCAAATAATAAATAAGATCGCTGAAACACTCAATTTTGAATTTACAAGAGGAGCGAAAAAGAAGGAAGAGAGAAATAAGTCATAACAACCTGAAATGCGTTCTAGAAGATAAGAGACTTGAGAAGATGCACTTGGCTTGATTCCATTTAGCTATGCATAGCAGAGGAAAAGAAAATGAAGTGCAGATCAATTGATATGTATTTGCATCTTGTCTACGATTTGTCTTCTTAAATATGCAACACTTATTGCTACTGGTGGTGGTCCCTGACCTTGAGAAATTATCTAGGCTTTGTCCAAAAGAATAGAAAATCCTACTTAAAAAATCAAGGTTATCCAGTAGTGTATGGATGAAACGTCTCAGCCATCTTATTACATTAAAATCTTAAGAACGCCATAATGCATAATGTCATGTTGCTTTACTCTCAAAGTGCAGCCATTAGCGGCGTATGCAAAAATTGTTTTTTTTCATTTTTGCTGTTGCTGCATCTCTTCAAAAGAATAAATAGTTCTTGTAGATCTGTAGCTGTAGTCAAAATTTGAAATTGACTGCCTAAAAATTCCCCCTCTTCTATTACACAATTATCTAACAAGGAAATTTCCATCAAAAACGAATTCATGCATCTTTTTGAAATTTTCATTCAGTAGCTATTAAAGTGATACTGATTGTTTTCAAATTATATCTTCTCCTGAACTCGCCTTAACCACTCCCCATACTGGTTTACAGTATAATTGCGTACTTTAATCAATTCACTGACCTAAGCGGTTTCTAAGTTTTTTGAAAAATATGCCGCTGCACAAATAATCAACGTCTCCTCAACTTTTGTATCATAATTACTTGACTGCAGGTTCGTAGCCACAAATTACTGGTGTAGCCAAGAAAGGTAACGCTTTAAATGCTTGCAACTAATAAATGACAAGAACATTAGCTCCTTCCTGCATGTATCCAATTGTATCAGATGGCTGACAAAATAAGCTAAGGATGAGTTATGATGTTCTAAACCTTGCTCTATTCTGCTGGAGCGTATTTAAATGCAGAACAGAACAGAGTTTAATTCAAATAAGTTCTCAATTTTATGCCTCATCTGAAAAAATAAACTCTGATTAGTTATTAGCGTGAGCGAAACTTCATCCCTTCAACTAAATAAAAATATTAGAACACAACGGTTGCATTTGTATGAGAAAGCTAGAAGTTTCCAGGCTTCTGCAGAAAATTCTATACTATATGCTTAACCCTGAGCTGTGAAGCACATTACATTGGGAAAGATAGCTCAGGAAACTAGAAAATTCTTAACGCTCAAGGAGAAAAAGCTAGATCAGCAGAGCTGGGGAAAGCATTCCGCATTAGTAGCATCACTGTAGTTCCGAGTGCGGGAGTCTGGTTGTGGTGTGTATATGAAGAAGCATGGGGAAAGATCGAGAATATTCAGTCAAAGGATCTATGCCTCATGTTAAACTATGGGCAAGTCTGGGAATTGCATGTGGTAGAAGTATCGAGAAGCCCCATGAGCCTTCCCCCTGCTTCGCGTACTGTCTACTCTGTTCCTAGCTTTCAGTATATAAGCCGGCCGGCCTTCTCCCCTTCTCAATTCAGTTCTGACTGCAGAGAGAGAAACTTGAGACGCAAGCAAATCCTACGTGATCCGCTCAATACTAGCAACGTTCAACTTGTAAAAACGCTGTAAACGCTGTAACGAATTTTCAAACACAAGTTAATATACTAAAAGTGACTAGTGGTGATAACTTTGAAACAGTTTGTGAAGACATAACTTGAGACTTATTGCGATAAATTTGCGAATTTACACCGTGAAATTCAAACACTACTGTGACTCATTTGTGACTCGAGTTGTTCAGTTTTACTAAAGAAAAGTTGAGAAACGATTACCTTTCAAGATGCCTGGACGTCACGCAATCGGAATTGACCTGGGAACGACCTACTCCTGCGTTGGAGTTTGGCAACATGGGAAGGTGGAAATAATTGCCAACGACAATGGCAACAGAACCACACCCAGCTACGTCGCTTTCACAGACACCGAAAGACTCATTGGAGACGCTGCAAAGAACCAGGTATTTTCATAATTTAATTAAATCTGTTTTTGTTTTCAAAATGTTTAGTTAGCTGTGATAAACTGCTCATAATTTTTGCAAAATTCAATATTGAGCAGTTAGTTTGTCGCTAATAGAGAAGTTTTAAAAATTGAGTTAATAGTTTAAACTATCTTTAGGATGAAAAACTTATACTCTTTGTTTTATTTTCACAGGTTGCTTTGAATCCAAAGAATACAATTTTTGACGCTAAGCGTTTAATTGGAAGAAAATTCGACGACAGCAAGATTCAAGATGACATGAAACATTGGCCATTCAACGTCGTGAATGCCGGGTCAAAGCCAATGTTTGAAGTGGAGTTTAAGGGAGAGAAGAAGAGGTTTTCACCAGAAGAAATCAGCTCAATGGTTCTTACCAAAATGAAGGAAACAGCTGAAGCTTACTTGGGAAGCGAGGTCAAAGACGCTGTCGTCACAGTACCGGCTTACTTCAACGATTCTCAGCGCCAGGCCACAAAGGATGCTGGAGCCATTGCTGGTTTGAACGTTCTCAGAATCATCAACGAGCCGACGGCGGCTGCCCTTGCTTATGGATTAGAGAAGAATCTGAAGGGAGAGAGAAATGTCCTTATCTTTGACCTGGGAGGAGGAACTTTTGATGTCAGCATTTTGACCATTGACGAAGGGTCCTTGTTCGAAGTGAAAGCTACAGCTGGAGACACACATTTGGGTGGAGAAGATTTTGATAACCGAATGGTGAACCACTTTGTTGAAGAATTCAAGAGGAAGTACAAGAAGGACTTGAGTTCCAATGCTCGTGCTCTTAGAAGACTCCGAACAGCATGTGAAAGGGCCAAGAGGACCCTTAGCTCAAGTTCCGAAGCCAGCATTGAGATTGATGCCCTTCATGACGGAGCTGATTTCTACACCAAGATCTCCAGGGCCAGGTTTGAGGAACTTTGCCTAGACCTTTTCCGAGCTACTATGGATCCAGTGGAGAAAGCACTGAGGGACGCTAAAATGGACAAGTCACAAATCCATGACGTTGTACTTGTTGGTGGGTCTACTCGAATTCCTAAGATTCAGAAACTCCTCCAGGACTTCTTCAATGGCAAGGAGCTGAACAAGTCTATTAACCCGGACGAAGCTGTTGCATACGGGGCTGCTGTCCAGGCTGCAATCCTCAACGGAGACAAGAGCGAACAGATCCAGGACGTGCTTCTTCTTGATGTTACACCGCTGTCCCTTGGAATTGAAACCGCTGGTGGGGTCATGAGCAAGATTGTCGAGAGAAATGCCCGCATCCCTTGCAAACAGTCCCAGACTTTCACCACGTACTCCGACAACCAGCCTGCCGTCTACGTCCAAGTCTTTGAGGGAGAACGAGCCATGACCAAGGACAACAACAAGCTAGGAACCTTCAACCTCACTGGAATCCCACCTGCTCCTCGAGGTGTCCCTCAGATTGAAGTCACGTTTGACTTGGACGCCAACGGAATCCTTAATGTCTCTGCCAAGGACACGAGTACTGGAAAACAAGAGAAAATTACAATCAAGAATGACAAGGGACGTCTCAGCAAAGAAGAAATCGAGCAAATGGTTGCTGATGCTGAGAAATACAGGGCTGAAGACGACCAGCAAAGAGAAAAGGTGGCTGCTCGAAATCAAATGGAAGCTTACATTTTTGGGGTGAAACAGGCTGCGGAAGAAGCTCCAGCAGACAAGCTAAGTGAAGCCGATAAGCAAAAGGTCAACGAGAAATGTAGAGAGGTCCTGTCCTGGCTTGACAACAATCAACTTGCCGACAAGGAGGAATTCGAATACAAGCTGAAGGAAGTCCAGAAGGAGCTTCAACCTCTGATGATGAAACTTCATGGTGCTGGAAACGGAACCGGACCTGCACCGGGAGCAGCACCTGGAGGATGCGGACGTAATGCCTACCCTGGAAGTAACTTTGGCGGATCTCAGTTTGGAGGAGCACCTACAGTTGAGGAAGTGGATTAAGTAAAACACTTTCAATTTGATTTTAACTCATGAGACTGTAGAAAACGCAAGATCAATAACGATATTTTGTACTGAATTTTTGTTATAATGTTCTCAGGATTCCTGTGGGTAGCTCCCTGAGGCTCCTACCTAAATTTAAGAACCTTGTTAATATTGCTTTAGTTATGATTCCTATGTGTGGAACAGCACATATAGGAGTACAGTAATTTTTTATGTAGTTTAGCAGATTAATTTATAATAGATGTACATATTAATGTAGATGGACAGAGTGTAACTTTTGTTAACGTTGAATCCTAGAAGGTGTATATTCCAAATAAACCGCCTTATCGAGTAATTTTCTTTTGTCTTGACGCACATTTACTTCGAACTACTGTTGTGCACACACCTAAGTTGGTTAAGTTTACTATGAACAATAAACCTACTTCGGCTATAACCTAATTCCTAATTACAGTTTCAAAATATATACATTCAATGTCTTCATCATACTCGAATCATAACCCGAACGTTCCTCATTCAGCTATCATTACTCATTCCCTAGTATGCAATAATTAACATGTTAACTGGTTCCATATAAACGTAACACATATTAAATTGGAAAAACAAAATATAAACGGTTTACGTGCAGTAACAAACAGTAAAAGTACTTCATCATTCATGCAATTTTTTGTTTTTTCTTCTGTGGTCTGTCAAAATTTCCAGATGAATTGGCATCACTATTAGAAATAATAGCCTCTACTCGTTTGAAAGCTATTTCTAACTCCGTTTGTGGCATGGAATGTCCTCCCCCAGGCATCCAACGGATGTTTGGCATATGATGTCCCGGAAATGCCGTAACAATCCCCTCTTCATTAAGTACGATTTCAATTTCCGCATCCAGTGGAGCGTTAAGCAGTAACCGTTTTGATGCGGAAATATTCAGTTCTTTCACAGTAGTCCCATCAGCCCAAAGGCTCATTATCTGAGTAGGCTCATTTGGTTTTCCTAACTGTGAAACTTGTATTTGATATCGAAATTCTCCAGTGCTTACATTCCTACTAACCAGTTGCTTAATCCTGGTGCCACTCACCCCCTCTACTTCCTTCAATCTAGTCACCACTAAATCACACGGAAGTTTCTCCACAAAACAGTCACCCAGGCGTCCGCATTTTGTGCGACTTTCGGATATTTGTACCAATCCGTCCAGAAGTT
Source organism: Sminthurides aquaticus (assembly GCA_906901655.1). NCBI lineage: Eukaryota > Metazoa > Arthropoda > Collembola > Symphypleona > Sminthurididae > Sminthurides > Sminthurides aquaticus. Next base: position 7,361,735 of record CAJQTT010000010.1, read on the forward strand.
CTTTAGGTATGGAAGAAAAGAAAGGCACAGTGACTTCAGGCAACGAAGATTCAACTATTGTCATAATAGAAGCAATTTCATCTAGTTCTTTGAAAGATGTGTAATCAATCACACACCTGCACCACTTGATATCTTCCACACATGTCTCGGCAGATAGGGCAGCTAATGCTATCATTTCACTAACGCTTTGAGCAATTGAAGATCTTTCTGCAATCGAAGTAAAATTCCAACTAAAACAGCTACTTCCTTCAACGGCTTGTACTGTGAACCTACTCCCATTCTTCTTCAATAATGCAAGGTCAAGAATGTTGCGCTCTATGTAGAGCACTAGGAAGCATGCTTGAGTGTCTTGAATTGGCAGGAAGGAGACCCCGATTGCGGTGGTAGCTTGTACAATCACAGATTGTTGTATTCCGACAAGTTGGAAGGCGTTCTTGAGCCGTTGTTTGCATCCGCTGGAGACAAAGGACGGGAATCCAACGGCAACTACAAATGCTGAGATATCCAATTTGTGGTTCCTCTTGATTTTCTCGATTAGTCTTGAGAAAAATATACCGAGAACTTCGTCTGCCCAAAGCTTTGTATTCTTGCCTACGCAAAAATATTTGTCAAGGGTTTGCACATGCTTAGGATTTGTCAACATATTGTACACATTGATTGATCGCTTTCGCTGCTCTGGGAAACCCAAGCGCACTTTTATACTGTTCGTATTGGTTTGCACGAATGGCGGGCCTTCCGCAGATTGAATTAGGGTGATAAAAGCTGGCTCCACTAAGCTCTCGCTCCGACCGTTTACCTTCATTTGAATATATACATGTTCTTGGCAGAAGAAGATTCCGATACCGACGTTAGACATACAAGGAAGCTGGTCGAGTACTGGAGCAGCAGCAGAGACGACGGTACGAGTAATCGACAGGTCTGGGTTTGATGATTCCATGATCCACCCTGGTCCGACAACTTGCCCAGTAGATTTCAGTTGCATGAATCTTCCTGCTGCATACTTAAGCTCGGTTAAGTTTTGTGGGCCTTCGAGCTTTGGCAGCAAATCGGATCGTTTGGCTGGGTTGGAATCTGAGAAGGTTACTTTGACTTCCAGGGGTGGGAAGGACCTAGAGATTTTCGATGAAAGATTAGCAGATTCGAGATTAGAAAAGGTCCGTATGATTTTTGGATTAGAAGAAGTTTCGGAATCTGCAGAAGTTTCTGTGCTCGTAGCCCGTCGCTTTGTAGTTACGGTCGCCGATTTGGTATTCATGTTTCCACTTTGACTGCTATGGCTGCTCGGAATCACACAGGCTTGATTTACAAATACTTCAGTGCGAGATTCATTTGAGTCTGATGATTCCGCTGCTTCTGAAGTCGACGTTCTTACGCTTTTCCGAATTTCAGTTTTGATCAGACATTTAGTTTCCCCTGGAATTGGATAATTTTCCACGGGGCTATTGGCTCCAGAAATTGTAGATTCCAAAGGATTTAACAAGCAATCGGACCGCGAAGGAGCAGCCGTGTTGATTAACTGGCGATGTTCTAGTTGAGCTTCAGGATTGTGTACAGAATCTTTTTCCGTATCCTTGGCAACTGTAACTCCTGAGTCGGGCTCCAAACATAGCACAAAGGTGTTTCCAAGCTCGGACGAAGCAATGCATTCATTGATTCTGGTTCTCAGTCTGGAAGAAAAACTTTGGTCTGGTACAGACGCAGGATAATTCTGACTGAGCGTTTCGCAGCAGCTTTCAGCTATCATTCGAATTTTCACACGTAGCTCATTTTCTGGCAAATCTTCGCTTAAAAGTTGGAGAAATTTTCTTCGGAATTTGGTTACGCATTCTTCTTCAGCGCTTTCCTGCTCTGCGACCCATAACTTCGCTTTAGCTGCATTTCTTCTCCTGAATTCATCAAACTCGGTCTGGATTTGTTTTTCTAAGGCTGCTTTTTTGGATTCCCAGAATGGGGTGTACGGAATTATTGCAAGACGTGCAAAACTTTGCATTATAGCGTCAAATAACTTGTTGTGTAACGCTTGGAGGTCTTCAGGCGAAATTATATTCCGTGAACTCCCTTCCAAAACGTCCAAATGACTGGTAACTGCATGTTGAACAGCTTTTCTAGTCAGCTTGGTCTCGTTTTCAATCCTGTCTTGACTCTTCTTAATTAGCGAAGCTTTTATGCCCTCGGCAATGCTGACGATTTTAGCGTCAATAAAAGATGTAGGACTGTTGTTGTCATAGAGCTCTTCTTCTCCCCATGCTTGACGATGAAATCCCTGTACATCTTCATCTGAAACGGAAGTGGATTTGTCCAGGAGGCTCTTCAGTTTAGCTTCATAATTCCTTAAGTGTGTTAGTTTGTCCTGCAGTTGCACAATTTTAGTTTGCCTCATGGAACTGTAGTAGAACTCCATTCCACTTCCCAGTGATTGAATCATAGTCATTTCAATCGAGTCGGCCTCTTCGACCAACTCCTGCATAAAATCCGGCATCCTATCAAGCCAATGGTATCCAAAATCATCTTCAATCTTTTGAAACCGATCCGATAACAACTTGTCCACGATATCGCACATTTGCTTTCTCGAATTGTTGAAACTGACTGCTTTCCGATGTTGAATTTCAGTGTACATCAGAAATATCTGATGTATGTCGTTTGTGAAGGAACTTGCAAACCTTGCCTCTGCATTTTTTACGACTCTATCTGTTAAATCTGAGATTACCTCACGCACTTCCTTCTCCTCCTTCCACCACCGGACAGGACGTTCGGAAAACAACTGGGCATTAGCTGATGAATCAAACTCCGTCATCATGCTTTGAAGTATCTTGTTGTTCCTGTGGGCTTTAAGTCGTATTGATGGTTTAGACGTTGTGACGGCAGACGCTTGATCTTTCATAGCCTTAAATACTTGATACCTTAATTTACTTCGTTCACTTCTTTTACTTTTTGCAGACACAATTTGGCGCCCCCTCGTATTGATAGATTCGTCTACCGATGTGGAGAGCCTGGCAGGACTTCCTTGAAAAGTGTTTGTAAGAGGTATGATACTACCCGGTGTCGTCGAGAGGCGGCCGGGCTCGTCATTCATGCTCCCATCGGTATCGTCTCCTGATTCTGTTGGAACAATATTAAGAGAGTGTTTAAAATATACCGTTTTACTTAATCAAACAATAATAATTCAGTACATAGTGCATAATTTATTACGAGGACTACAGATTACTCATGTAGTATCGTTTATACGGATATAGATTTTCACCTATTTCTCCCTCCTCTAATCGAGTTGCTCCAAGTAATTCTGGCACGGTTCTTTTCAAATTTTTGTCGAAATCCTTCTTCCATCTTTCAAATGTAATGCTACTGTTATCACTGGCTGTATTCATTTTGAAGGGTTGCTCCCAGTATTTTAACACCCGTTGCGATTTTCAGCTCTCAATTATTATATTCTGTGTAATTAATAATTATGCAATTGAAAAATTCGTGTGCTAATAATAAATTTCTAATCTCATTCGGGCTCAATGGTTGGTGAAAATGGGCACACGTATAATTAAGAAATTCTACTCACTATTATATATATATATTTCAAAATAATTTTAGAAAAAATTATTTGATGGTTATCTACGGAAATAGAACAGAGAAAAACATGTGTCTATTTATTTGCACGCGCGTTTAATAATTGAAAGAATATATTTCGGGATTTCAATTAGTTACACTTCCCGCTCACAGAATCACTGCAAAACCACTGTCGACACTGGGAGTCGAGACAGAAGTTGAAGGCCAAATATTCATGAAGGCAAGGGGCGAAAGACATTAAAGTGTAATACGACGCGACACACACAATGTGGTATGTAGCTAGGATTAAGTTTTATATAAAAAGAAGGCGCACGCACTTCGTGCGTGCCAAACTGATTGTAACTAGGATACGCGGATGTGAGAAAGAGATTGTTGTAAAGAGTTAAGTTAACTGCGTAAGCAGAGAAATGAGAGACTCGTTGGAAGGATCTTGAAGAATGAACATCTCTTCAATCCTTCTCTTCCATCCCCATCTCTCTGAAGTCTCATTTAGTTAATTGTTAATTCTTTGAAGATTGAAACTTGTGAATCGTACTTGTAGCTTGGAAGGAAGAAGTAAAGGTAAATAAATATCTTATCAGTTAACCTTCACCAATTTACAGTTCAGTGTTATTCCCGAATTGTAATTAGGGATTACCCTGTACTTGTTGGAAAACAACTACTAGACGCTGACCGAAAGGTTACCGAATATAGGACAGGGAAGTCCCAACTAGAGGCAGATGTGATCCACACACGGAGAATAAGGGTGGGAAGAGTTGGGATCATTTAATACATAAATACCCAACAAACACCTTCCCATTTATGGCGTTTCAACCTCAAGAGCTAGGCCTTCAATATAAAAATCTGAGTAGCGTTTTATTTGCGTTTTCAACGTTAGTTTTCTTGATTATTTGATTGGGTTTTTTTACGAGTCCTCTACTGTTGATATACCACAGAATTTTCAGCGTGCTCTTTTGCAGTAGTTTAGTAGAGAGTTGTCTAGGGTGGCGCAGTTTTTTGTAGCAAAATACTGCGCGTAATTTCCTAAAAACAATGTCGATGACTTGGATATTTTTAATTTTACTAAGCTGCGTTGTGATTGCAGTAGTATTTTTGTTTTATTATTTTGTCTTGCCCGCATTATTCGAATAGTTTTGCTTATGAAGATATATAGAAGCATTTTGGCCAAGGAGGTATGAGAGAAATCCTGAGTAACAGTCTAATTGCCTAAGGGCGCACGCAGTATTAGTAGGCCACCATCATCCTCTCTTTTTTCTTGCATCATCGTTCCTTTTAAGGTAGCCTCTGAAGAAAAAGTAAATTTCAGACAGGTATCATCATCTTACGCACATACGCACAATCTAGAAAGGCCTACATGCAGCACGTGCACCAGTAGACATCCTCAAGTTAGTTAACCAGGTCAACTTGGTTTAGATTGTAATGAGATGCAGGAATCCCAAGTTAACTAACGAACTGAAGGCTAATTGACCGTTAGATTATGACAGCATAAGGAAAGAAGTTTGCAAGACAACTTTCACATTCTGAACCCTGAAGATGGTGCCATAGAGAAAATGGCATGATTACAATTAAAAGTACCTAGGTGAGCAGATTGGGGGTGAGCAAGGCAACATAAGCGCTATACGGCTCAAGTTTAAAACTGCGTACACGCACTTTCGAGACTTTTTATCACTCCCTCCCATCCATCCTCTGTTTTTTGTAAGGCTTACCCCCCCTCCTATCATCCCTTGATGAAAAATGCAACGAAGCAGCGATTATTTGATTCTTGTGAGAAAGATTCCCGTTACGTTTTCGACTCACAGACACTGTAAAATTCTTTTGTTCCCTCAAAAATTGATCAAACGTATTTTATGAGTTAGTATCGCAAGGTTTACTTTATGATATCCGAATTACTTTTTTTAAAAAAACCTTTAATAACACTGCTGATTTTCGAACGCTAGATTTTTATTAAAACTTATGATAGTTCACATCTTTCAGTGACAGGAAATTCAACATTCTTCAAAAATAGCTACGCTACGACTTGAGATTAAGAGGGGGTGACGCGCTTGTTTTGTCAACACTAACAGTAACCCATGCGAGTTGTTACCTCCACTTTAATTTGAAAAATAGTTAGAACTCATCATCATAGTCGTCTGAAGTTACCCTGTAACAGTCACGCCCAACTTTCTGCTTTTACAGGAGAAACAAAGGCTTAAAGTTGCGATTTTCGTATAGGAAGTGCTTCAGGGACCGTGTGTATCTTATGTGAGCTAATTGCCGAGGGTTAGCATGTAATAATGCGTTTGCACAAGGTCGTCTTTAAGAGCAGGACTATTAGAGCTTGCATTATATATAACAACAGATTCGGTTTTTGCTGTCTGTTCACTTTAAATGCCATAATATCTTGATAGCTCCTTCACTATTTCTCGAATTTCTTTAGAATTTGGTAAAAGTTGGATGAGCCCAAAGCTACACTTTAAACAAGTTTTCAATTATCCATTGAGGTGACAATACGCGTGGCTTACTGCAAGGTTATGAGCCATGAGTAGATATCATGGAGAAATAAAATTTACACATTTCGTTAGTTCAGTCCACTTGTCCAGTTGGTAGTTATTTGAATTAATTTTTGAAGGCGACCATTTCAAGGATTCAAATGTATCAAGTAAAAGAAAGTGAGGAGTTTATCTGATTCTCTTTAGCGTTCTTTCAGGACTAGCGTTTTCGCTTTACTTTGTAGGGGATGTATTTTTTTGTATTGTATTGTTTGGAGGTACTGGGCATCATAAATGATAACCCAGAGCCGCCCAAGCCAAAAGAGACTTATTGCGGGCTTATTGTAGGGGATGTAGCTTCATTCATTCATTATCTTTTAACACGGCTTACTATCTATGAGGGATAAGTCCCGCAACCGGGAAGGACAACTATTCAGGGAATATCCAACGAATTTCAGTCTAATATATAATGTCTAAAGGAGTCAAAAACAAGCATGTTGCTATGGTATTAAATGGCGAACGAACCGGCCAAGGCATCTCTAATCCCCACGTCTTCTATTCGGATGAATTAGCTTCTCATCCTTGAAGTTTTGTTAAATTTTTTCTTAACTTACATGTTTTAGCGCATGGCTTGCCACATTCATTTAGAAATTTTTATTTGAATTTTCCTTTTATATCAATAATGGCTTTGATTCCAGCCTTTGCCCGAGGGATGTGTTGTACCAAAGTTATAATAGCTCTAGTAACACAACATTAGCCCTCTTATCCGACCATAAGCTTTCTTATCCAAACTTTAGCTCTCCTGTAAAACTTCAACTCTCGCTTCATACGTTAACTTCACCGTTAAACGTCAACTCCCCTGTTTAACGTTAGCTTCTGAGTTAAATATTAGCTCTCACCTCATACGTTAGCTATCTCCGCAAGCACAAGGTTTTGCCGGGAACGTTAGCTATCTTTTCAAGCATTAAATTTCCTGTCAACAATAGCTATCTCTTGAAATGTTTATTTTCCGGCAAACGTTAGCTTTTCAGTGCAACACAAATTTTTCAGTCAAATGTTAGCTCTCCCGTCAAAAGTTTGCTTTTACGCTAAGCGTCAATGAAACTTGCACGAAAAGATGCAAATACTTACGAAACGACGGGATTACAGTAGAAATGGTTTATAACGGTTACGCAGGGAGACGTTGAATTGTTACAACGAATAAACCGTTTTTCCGGTATGTTATTCATTAGGTGTCTAGGGGGACTTTAAATCTACCCCATTAAAACGGTTGTAACGTTATTTGCTAACCCGGTATTAACAGTTTCTACTGTATTTGCATGAGAATGCAACGGCTCGTTAATATCTTTATTTTGAAATCTCTATGAGTATTCTCTGGAGGAGCTAAAGGATACTTATTTAGCTACTGCAAAATATGGGATTTTCGAATTTTCCTTGTGTTTATACGTGTACGCGGAAGTAATAATTATACAAGTATAAATTCCATTCTATGTTAACGTTTCATAGAGCTCTAGTTTTACCATCAACGTCAGGGAACGCGATGAAAACCACGTCGAGCCCTACGTTACACACTAAAATTTTTTTAAGAAAAGACAACGAAGGAAAGATTTTCAAAACTAGAAAATATTTCTTTGTTTGTTCAACCCAAATCACTGCTGTATTTGTGATATTTCACAAAAATTTGACCTGAACAAGACTTATATTATTATTAATTTACATGGCCTTTCCAACAAATTTAGAGGAGATAATTATATTCTTTTGATAATCTATCTTTACCAGCTAGGTATTATGGATTTCAATAAGCTTGAAAGCTAATATTTCAGTTTCTAACAGCAAAACAGTTAAAAACATTATTAAATCAGATTCGGACCGGTTATTAATATACAGTGTGAAGTTTTATTTTCAAAGTTTTTATCCGAAATTCTAATCTTAATTCAAGAAAGAAGGGGCAAATGACAGTTTCTTGAAGTTACAACTATGTAGCATTAAAAACTTTAGGTAGACCGAAGATAGATACATAAGAGCGAAGTATATGGAAGGAAAATATTAAATTTTAAGAATCTCTAAATACTGCAAAATCTAACAGCAAATGCAGTTAATATAGGTAGAAGTGATGAGTATGGATAAAGATATTATTCCGATATCGTTCGACTAGAGTATTATATGGAAGCATGGATTAATTTCTTATATAGCCAGCTTTGTTAGACTTTATATTCAAAATTTTAGTTGTCAACAATAGTTCTCTTTAAGATAACTGTAATTAGATTTATAGAAAGTGAAGATGAATAATTATAAATATGGTAGTAATTTACTCTAGGAGTCGAAACGTGTTACTCAGGAGTTACCACCGCAAAGAATTTATAAATTACTTGCTGGAACATCGCGGATTCAGACACTCTTTAACTTTGCCAATAACAATGGACATATATTCACATAGGAAGGTAGGTCGAAATTCCTAAAAGGGTACTCGTTCCTTCCAAATGGATTTATGTGTTATGAAATCAAAATAAAAATCGAAGAGTTAGAAAGGTTTTGAATTGTGTTGAAGTTATGAAATTAACCGAATATTTATAGGAATTATAAATGCAGAGTATTACTGTAAAATGTTGGAAAATACTGTGAAATGTTGAGAATTACTGTGAAATGTAGAGAATTACTGTGAAATGATGACAAATACTGTGAAATGTTGAAAAATACTGTGAAATGTTGAAGAATACTGTGAATCTAAGGTTTTCAAGGTTTTGGACACAGCTAGCTATGATGGCAATAAGCTCACTCTGATCAAGTAGAGTTGTCGTCAGTCCATGATTTGTTTGTTATTTTGAGAATTGTTGTCGAGATTGCGACTTTTAATTATGTTATGCATTTTAATATGCAGAGGATTTTAGAAAATGTTTATGACCACATTAAAGTGGCATGTCCCTACACAAGTACTTGTTTCCCTCCCTAAGAAATAATGAGATTTATAGAGAATTCACAGTTGAGAAACGTGTTATACTGAAATGCACAGTTGAAGAAGGTTTTATATTGAAATTCACAGTTGAAAAAGATGTTACATTGAAATGCACAGTTGGAATATGAGTTATATTGATATTCACAGTTGAATAATGAGTTATATTGGGATTCAAAGTTGAAATATGAGATTATTAAGATTCGCAGTTAAATAATGATACTATTAGGTATTCGTAGTTGTATAATGAGATATACTCCGGTTTATATTGTATTTATAAGAAAAAGGAAGCAGCAATAACCTTGGAAGTGATAAGTGCTAGATTTTAAGACAGCAACATTGAGAAGATAAATTTATCAATGGGCGCTACGCGCCGCAGAGCATTAAACTCATACTTTTATCCTCGTCGTACTTGTTAGTTTACTTTGAAAACTGTTAGGTGATCAACTTAATCAATAGTTTGATTTAAGAAATATGATGTTATTTTTATGAATAACGAAATTATTGAGTATGTATATCAACTAGATTTTTTCTACGTAACTAGTTATACTATAGAGAGTTAATTATAACGAAATCGGAATTAATATACTTTTTGGTGCAATTTCATCCATGTACCGACTTCCAGAGATTATACCTCACCTATACTTGTAATATTCTAGATCGTAACTGCTTCAGGCTTCAGCCAAAATCGAAGACCATACCATCTTTTATTTTAACTGTTTTATCAGAGGTGCGCAACTTTGATTTCCAAATGGTTATAGGGCTCACAGTTAGTACTTAAGACGGAATATCATTCTCAAGTTTAGGATTCGACTTTGATGTTAGTTTATTCTGAATTATCAGTATTTTCTATTCGTTGTACGCGAATTAGAATACTACTATCATTTAAATTTCTGAGTGGAATTTATACTTCTGTAAGTGCTATTTACTTCAATATCGCGAGTGAAGCTTGAGTGTTTCGAAGCCTTCGTTTCTTTGTCGTAATCGCTCAGTTCAGATTAATTTCTAGTTTCTAATCTAGTAGTTTAAATAATCCCTAGAGCGACTTATGTATACATATTACTATTATACCCACTTAAATTGGAATACCTTAAGTAAGCACTCATTGTTGCAGGTGAAACTTACTTCCATTTTGTTTTGAATACGTTTATTTTGATATGGTTGAGATATTCAGTTCAAAATTCTGTAAAATATTCTATGACCTCTTGAATCTATATCGTTTCGACGCGAAGTCTACTCTTCTCCAACTTCGTCCGAAAATACAACATCATAACGTTCATTGCAATTCTGCATTCCGAGGACGACAAACCTCAGCAGCGGGATCTTACTTCAATATTCGAATTCATCGTGATTTTACCAAAACTATGCACAACTTCGTCTCCATTCCTGGAATTTCCATCATGAGCTGCGGACACTTGTTAACCATGAATCCGCCTCTTCAACGAAAGCTAGCACGTTTTTTTTCGTTCTTATTTGTTGCAAAGTGTGCGATTTTCTATATTGAAATATTATTTTCGAATTGAAATTTTTGTCAAATGTCTTCTCATCTAATCAGTTACGATGGTTTACTGTAATGCTAATTTTTGCTCGGTACTGTATAACCTGACATTATTAATTCGCGATATTTATATTTCACTTTTCTGTGACTAATTTCTGTGTTATCTATAACTGATGCACATGATGTTTCAAAATTTTAATGTCGAATTTTCAAAGAATAGTTTTATCATTGTTGTCTGTGACAGATTCTATTACCTCTAATCATATAATCTACTCATTTTAAATATTTGTTCAAAATTGTCTATTCTAATTATAATTTATATGTAAAAATTTTTTCACATTTTAAATGCCAGATTTCTTTGAATTTATACACTAGAGTGTTATCCATTTCAGTATGTTATGCAAAATTTTAATCATCGGGCCGATGATTCGCCGAAGGTGGGTATAATTGGTATGTAGCTAGGATTAAGTTTTATATAAAAAGAAGGCGCACGCACTTCGTGCGTGCCAAACTGATTGTAACTAGGATACGCGGATGTGAGAAAGAGATTGTTGTAAAGAGTTAAGTTAACTGCGTAAGCAGAGAAATGAGAGACTCGTTGGAAGGATCTTGAAGAATGAACATCTCTTCAATCCTTCTCTTCCATCCCCATCTCTCTGAAGTCTCATTTAGTTAATTGTTAATTCTTTGAAGATTGAAACTTGTGAATCGTACTTGTAGCTTGGAAGGAAGAAGTAAAGGTAAATAAATATCTTATCAGTTAACCTTCACCAATTTACAGTTCAGTGTTATTCCCGAATTGTAATTAGGGATTACCCTGTACTTGTTGGAAAACAACTACTAGACGCTGACCGAAAGGTTACCGAATATAGGACAGGGAAGTCCCAACTAGAGGCAGATGTGATCCACACACGGAGAATAAGGGTGGGAAGAGTTGGGATCATTTAATACATAAATACCCAACAAACACCTTCCCAAATGCACTTGCATATAACGTAAAAGTGCACGATAATGCTAATAGCTTGTTGCATTCCTCCAACCACTTTTTGCACAACCCAGCTTAATTTTACCAACGAAATTCAGTTTGTTTAATAACTTAAAAATTCTATATATCCCCTGACAGAGAAGTATGTATTGAATACCACTGCTACTTTACTCTTCACCAACCAGTTCCCTTGTCTGCGTCTGTCCATACTTAATAGTAATTACATAAGCACGACAATGAAGATAAGCATCGCCTACGCAAACAACGTAGTCGTACCGTTTCATGCTAACTGCTATCGTCTCCGGGCACCATGATGCACCTGGGGTACAGTTTCCAACAACCATACATCTATTGTCACCGAGGATGATGGTTGCTCGTGTTGTATATTGAACGCGAAGAGCATTGTTTCCAAAACACACTTGCCCTGCTAGGCTGGCAACATCTACTAGTCATAATCTTGTCTTATCGGCCACAGTAGCTGTTATCGTTGACTTAGGTCTTAGACTTCGGAACATACATCCACCGCATCGGTTACCCAGTTTCTCCTGGTGGAAGATGACGTTTATATTTTACAAGGTTTAATTACAGAACAATGTTGAGGGCGGAGTACCAGTACTAACAACTCAGGGAAGCGTTGTTGTAAAAACACACCTCATGCTTTGAAAGAATTATTTTGCGGCATTTACCGGTTCAGAGAAATACTGGCAACAATTAACAATACGAGAAAATGAATACCGCATGTGATAACTCCAGCAATACGTTTGAAAGATGGAAGAAGGATTTCGACAAAAATTTGAAACGAATTGTGCCACAATTACTTGGAGCAAGTCGATGGGAAGAGGGAGAAATAGGTGAAAGTCTATCTACGTAGAAAACCAATGACTATAGAAGTGATCTGTAGTCTTCGTATTCAATTATTTTGTTTGCTTAAATGAAACATTATCTAAAACACTCCCTAATTATTGTTCCAACAGAATCTGGAGATGATACCGATGGGAGCATGAACGACGAACCCAACCGTCTCTCGACGACACCGGGTAGTATTATGCCTATTACAAACCCTTTTCAAGGAAGTCCTGCCAGGCTCTCCACATCGGTAGACGAATCAATCAAAACAGTGGGGCGTAAAATTGTGCCTGTAAAAATTGCAAGACGGACATCAGAAAAAAACGTAATCAAGGCTATAAAATCTCGAGCATCTGCCGTCACAAAGACTAAACCATCAATCTGTCTTGAAGCTGACAGGAACAACAAGATAATTCAAAGCATGATGACGGAGTTTGATTCATCAGCTAATGCCCAGTTGTTTTCCGAACGTCCTGTCCGGTGGTGGAAGGAGGAGAAGGAAGTGGGTGAGGTAATCTCAGATTTAACAGATAGAGTCGTAAAAAATGCAGAGGCAAGGTTTGCAAGTTCCTTCACAAACGACATACATCAGATATTTCTGATGTACACTGAAATTCAACATCGGAAAGCAGTCAGTTTCAACAATTCGAGAAAGCAAATGTGCGATATCGTGGACAAGTTGTTATCGGATCGGTTTCAAAAGATTGAAGATGATTTTGGATACCATTGGCTTGATAGGATGCCGGATTTTATGCAGGAGTTGGTCGAAGAGGCCGACTCGATTGAAATGACTATGATTCAATCACTGGGAAGTGGAATGGAGTTCTACTACAGTTCCATGAGGCAAACTAAAATTGTGCAACTGCAGGACAAACTAACACACTTAAGGAATTATGAAGCTAAACTGACGAGCCTCCTGGACAACGTCACTTCCGTTTCAGACGACGATGTAGAGATATTTCATCGTCAAGCATGGGGGGAAGAAGAGCTCTCTGACAACAACAGTCCTACATCTTTTATTGACACTAAACTCGTCAACATTGCCGAGGCCATAAAAGCTTCGCTCGTTAAGAAGAGTCAAGACTCGATCGATGTCGTCCGCAAGCTAGCCAGAAAAGCAATCCTGTATGCAGGTACCAGTTATTGGGATGTTTTGGAAGTGAATTCAAAGAATATAATCTCGCCTGAAGATCTCCAAGAGTTACACAACAAATTGTTTGACTCTATAATGCAAAGTTTTGCTCGTCTTGCAACAATTCCGTACACCCCATTCTGGGAATCCAAAAAAGCAGCGTTGGAAAAACAAATCCAAACCGAGTTTGATGAATTCAGGAGAAGAAATGCAGCTAAAGCGAAGTTGTTGGCCGCAGAGCAGGATAGCGCTGAAGAAGAATGCGTAACCAAATTCCGAAGAAAATTTCTCCAACTTTTAAGCGAAGATTTGCCAGAAAATGAGCTACGTGGGAAAATTCGAATGATAGCTGAAAGCTGCTGCGAAACGCTCAGTCAGAATTATCCTGCGTCTGTACCAGACCAAAGTTTTTCTTCCAGACTGAGAACCAGGATCAATGAATGCATTGCCTCGTCCGAGCTTGGAAACCCCTTTGTGCTATGTTTGGAGCCCGACTCAGGAGTTACAGTTGCCAAGGATACGGAAAAAGATTCTGTACACAATCCTGAAGCTCAACTAGAACATCGCCAGTTAATCAACACGGCTGCTTCTTCCCAGTCCGATTGCTCGCTGAATCCTTTGGAATCTACTATTTACGAAGAACCCCCACGAATTTTACTGCGAGATGTACATCCCGTTACCGTCCGATCTGAGAATACCCATCACAGGCCAATAGACATAATCCTCGATGAGACGAATCATCACGATGTGACTAAGCGCAGAAAGACGGTTTCGGAGAAAGCTGGAGCAAATGCCGCAGCCACAGGAGTATCGAAGAACTCGCAAAAATATTCGAAGGAATTGAATCGTAGCAAGGATTTCAAGCGTATTTCTTGCAGCAAACGCTTTACGCAGTTCACTAATATGCGAAGGCACGTTCGTTTGCTACATGGAAATGCGGCAAAAGTGGTTTGTTTAACGTGTGATGTAAAGTTCGGGAGACCCGACGACCTGAATCGTCACCTGCAAAAAGGTAGATGTAAAATGACTGTCTAATTTGATTGCATAACGTCAATTCTAAATTTTTAGTTACATTTTCATGTATGAAACTTCAACTGTGGGAGTCACCATGTATGTTACCATGCTGTGGGAACAGTTGAAGGACTTTGAGAGATTTGGAATCTTTTGGCTATGAACGTGTTGGAATTGTAAACGAGTTGGCTAACTCATCACCACAAAGCATTCCGATACGGCAGCCATAGCTGACTGAAAAGGCGGATGGAATGAAGCTTCTGTTGAGCGTTTGGTTTGGATTTGAATATTTTTAGACAAGATTTGATTTATCAGCAAAAATTTGGAGCTGAAAGTAACATCTGTTTGATTGGTGGTCTCCAGTTTGTAATTATATACGGATAAGCTAGGATAAGATGGGGGAAGATATTGTATTGTTAGATTAGATGCTAGTATGAAATTATGAATGAGAAGCTTTAGTACAAGTATATTTGGTTGAGGTGATGCTAGCTGTTGCTGTTGCATTTATGTGATCCACATAATAATAATGAAGGTGATTTTTTCGTACGCTAAATATGTATTCGTAATATTGAAGCTCCATGTATACTTGTAAGTTAGCTTGAGGTTGATTGGAGTTGAATAGATAAACAATGCGAGAAAAAAGTTAGTGATATTATTTATTTCTTGCAGTGTGTTTGTGTCTACAATACAGTGTGCCCCTAAAAGATAAACGCGATTTAGATTTCCCCGTGCAAGTTAGTGTTGTATCCTATGGAAAGGGATTCGTCTTCAATGATTATCCTAGGGTTTATACTCTTGTCGCTTCCTACAGTAACTGGAATTACCGAAAATGCATATTGAGGCTCGAGCAATCGTTCCTGGATATGCGACAGTAAAAAATCTATTTCATCATTAATATAGTTTGTCAAGCTTTGAGCTTCTGTGTATTTAAACCTAAAGAAAAACAATCTTATTCAGCACCCATATGCAGAGTATGCGGTAAAAAATTGAAAATACCATGTAGTAGCCATAGCAAAATGTCTTAATGCCTGCACTCGTTTTCTGTTTAGACAATAGTATTGTCTCAACAAGCTAAATCACTCTAAGGCTTTTCTGCTCTTGACAGCCATACTCATAAGCCGTTACTACAGTAACGGCGATTCCGAAGTTGCCATGAGGTGTTAACCTAAGCAAGAAGTAGGGCAATTGAATTTTTAAGGATCACGTCTAAAATCGTTAGCGTAATCCCAGCATCAACAAAGTAATATGAACCCAGCTTTGCTGCTATTGGCCGAAGTTTCCTTTTCGTGCGATCATTTACCGCTGAATTCCGGTGGACTTTTAGAAGGAATTCCTCCGACCGGACCAAATACAGCGCAAAAAACCTGAAAATACAAGTGACCATGAAAATGGACACAAACCCCACGCCGGGTAGTACAAGCGCCATCCCGCCCTTTGCTCTTATGCCTCCGACGAATCCATAGGTAGCCATGGCAATGAGTCCCACTTCCAAGGCAGGCAAGTATACCGATCCGAATGTTCGATTAAAACTCAAAGCGAGAAGGTACATTTCTCCATATTGTTTCAATTCTAAGCTTATCCTTTTAAAGCCGCTCTCATATCCTCTGCAATCATTATAAAATCAATTAGCAATCCAAAAGCATTTCATTAAATAAATGCGGACATTCCCTTAAAACACATATCCCCTTCAACCTCAAATGTCTCAGAGCGCATATGAGCGAAGCCGTAAATGCGACAGCGGTGGATGCCAGTGTGAACCCTAGTATGTCCGTTATAAATCCGGACTGAAGCTCGCAAAGGGTAGCCAAGATTCGTATGTGAAAATTCCGCATAGCGTTGGGGTCGTCCACAAGTGAGGATAGCATTGAGGGTTGATCGGGCAACAAGAAGAAGACAAGTCCAAAAGTGCTGACAAGAAAATGAAACCAGTACCAAAGGATTTGTAGAAAGAATTCCGCAAGCAATAGTTCTAGCGGTTTGTGCTGCTCTCTACGATTCGCTTCCATAGTCTCAGGTGGGTATCCTGCGACATAGAAACCGGGAAGTTATCACGACGGACGAACTAATCGGCGTAACATAGTGCGTAAGACGTGTGACTAAACTGCGGTATTATGTACATACCTTGGAAGAACTGGAGGCTGTTGTTCACATAGGAAACTAGCTCATCTCCGTATAGGATTACGACGAGTTCAAAAAACACGGGGAAAGTATACAAAATCCCACAAGAGGTTATCACCAGTTTCTGCTCCGATGTGGAGGAGCTCTGTGACCTGATTTGAACAACTCGAAAGTAAACGAAAGAGGTGTTGAGGAAACACAAAGCGACGTTGGCGTACCAAATGAACAACGATACTGCGTCCCTTCGGCGTTCCAGTCGATCCTTGTCTTTGTTCCACCAAAATGGATGAATCCGAGTAGTAGCTCCAATGTGGACAGCTTTTAATAGTAATGATTTTAGGGCTGCGCTTAAAAATGGTGAATCTGGCAAGTGCTCATGGTTTTCTTTCTTCAATCGCATTGCTTTTTATGCCCATGAGGAGAGGATGTATGCTAATAATAAGGATCGGCGTTCGTCATCGACGATTTACTGCTTCAAGGTGACGTTTGTAATAGCCACTAGAGTTAACTGAAGTTTACATTGATTGTAAACAAAACAGAAAAGTGAGATTACAATTTTTGCTAAGTTAACTAATTCCCTGTCCTAAATTGTGGATTTAGTAATAGAAAATTCTTTTAAGATTGCCATAAGTTTTGAGATTCGCTTTGACTGCTATGTTTGTAGCCTTATTGTAGTAATCGACAAGAGCGCTGCTATAAACGATATTATCGTGACTCACGGCTAAATATTTATGTTTTCCTTGCCATGTTGATAATTATTGGGATTTATTTGTTGAGCACAGGCATGCCTGTAGAGTATCAAGAGAATACTCCATACATGTCCAAA
Source organism: Sminthurides aquaticus (assembly GCA_906901655.1). Taxonomy (NCBI): domain Eukaryota; kingdom Metazoa; phylum Arthropoda; class Collembola; order Symphypleona; family Sminthurididae; genus Sminthurides; species Sminthurides aquaticus. The sequence continues at coordinate 7,379,124 of CAJQTT010000010.1, forward strand.
AAAACTTCGGTAGGTACTCACGTGGAACGTGAAATCGGGGCGGCGACATTACCTGGACGGATGATTGACATTCTTAATGAATAACGAATACATGATGGATCCAGGACGTTCCGCCATGAATTATTCGCGTTGACAACTCATTCCAAGTGTTGCCATTACATTAATTACGATAAAGTATTAAATGCCTAGACCCAAAGTAGTATGGAATCACGTCATGTATATGGAAACACGAGGATTGAAATATCGATCGAGCTACAGTATCCCAATCTCACAAGACCTGAATCGGTAGCGGTCCAACCCTGATTTGCAGAAATGTCGTTGGCGACAAATATTAATAAGAAATAACTTCTAAGAGACAGGGGCGTTTAGCTGTGGTACTACCGTATTCCAAAATATCGGACGATTGATGTGCACACAAACAACAAACCTTTAAAAGGATAAACACTTCTGACATTGGGGTAATTGACACGAGGTAGAAGCTTAGGGAGGAATAATAGGTTTTTAATCTAAAATCCATGCCTGGTATACTGAAAAAATGCGTTGCAACACTTTTTGAGTTAAGGTCATCAAGATTCGGTTGAAGTATGTCACTCTGAACTGGACGTACGTAGCGCCTTTATGGACTCAATGAGAAATATTTAATGAAGGAAATAATTCTGGCTTGGTTTCGTATCAGAGCAAAAGGGGATGGTTGAGGTTGCTTTCGCCGACCATTTGTCGCGCCCTCTACAGTATTTATCCCTGAGGATAGCCTTGACCGCGCGGCGCGAAGCAGGAGGGATTATACTTGAAGTTGGCGAGCTTACCTTCTTGCAGGAGCCCTTACGACTACTCGGTCGGGCTTCTGTCAATGCCGCTTCAGCACTCAGCACTAACGATAGGACCACATATGATTCTAGCACATACACTACGCTGGAATTGACTTACATGTAGTTGCGGTTACATCCGCTGAACCTCATTATGAATCTAAATGCAATTTATGGACGAAATTACTACGTGACTATGAAGGGTTGCTGTATGCGTATAACCTTTGACCGCGTTATGATTGAATATTTACTGCTCTTTGACTTGAAGACTCTCATTAAGCCTTGCAGGATTTTTGTGCCTAGTTTTAAAAAATGGTTCCGAATTTTTCATAGCTTTCTCAAAATTTAAAAATGTTGTATTCGCAGGGATAGTCCTTTTCCACTGCTTATCGTCCGCTACATAGTCACTGCAAGATTGTAATTTTTAACAATTACTATTCAACTTCAATAATCACGTATTAGAATCCTGGGTACATAACTATAAACGTTCTTGTTTAAATTCGCAAGCAGTACTGCAGCAATGTTCTTACAGGAATTGGGGGTACAGTTCTTGTAAGAATGAGAAACGCTTTTCTGAATGCAATTTGTGAATCCCGTTTTGTAGTAGGTTTTGGACCTTCTTGAGCAGCTGTACCGCTTCAAGGTAAGAAAATATTATGTTCTTCACTTCGGGAACGTGTTGAATAACTTTTACGAGCATGACCAGAGCAAACTATGGAAAGATACTGAATATTGTATACGTGTTGCAATAAACATGCATGGAAAGTGCATCCCAGCATAACCCTTGTGAGTATCGAGTTGTTGTTATAAGATACCTGCAGTTTTTCATTGAGAAAAACATTTTTCAATTCAAGTTCAAGCAACCCTAAGGTTTGTCTGCTAGTACAGTTTTTCACTTCCGCGAGCAGTTTGAATGTTATGGAGCATAGGTGGCGCAACAATGTGTCTTGTTGCACAATGTCGTAGGACAATTGAGAAGCAACTTCCTGCCTTCCTTCTCTCAATGAATTTGCAATTTGTATTTCGTAGCGAACTGCTTTGATAGAGGTAAGAGCGCGTTGGATTTGGGAGCGCAATCCATGACAATGTTTTTTAGCTTCGTGTTTTCTGGAGAACAGTGAATTGATTTCAGATTCCTCTTCGACTTGTGTTTTGTAGAGTGAAGCTAGAAGACACGATTTTGCATATTTCAAAGTTAGATATAGAAATTTATAAGAATATTTGCATTTTACACCTTGGCAAAGCTTACAGTTTTTTGATACTGGATACAGAGATTCTTTAAACTCCTGATTGCAAATAGCAACGACGCTTACAGCGTTCCGAAGACCTTCCAACTCCCGCTCACCTTCCTTAAGCTTCATTTCCCAGTCATGGAGGGCTCTAATAAAGTAAATTTAAATTTTTTTGCTTAAAGTAAATAAATAATGTAATAATTATCTTTAATTTTATTTAACACGTATAACCATATGGGCTGAAGTGAAATTATCAGTAAACGTACTTGCAATTATGCTTGAAACGTATGTGTGAAACTCACCTCTTCAACGTTTCCTCTTCAGCCAAGACCTTGAGAAACGCTTCCGTAAATGTGCGAAGCTCGTGCTCTGCTTGAGCGCCCTCTGGGGATACTTGCATTAATCGGGATATTTTGTCAAACCTATTAGAAATGTGTTCAACAAGTACATTAATCAATTAAATCAGCTGCTAGTACGCTATTCTGTACTATTTCTATGTTTTGAGCTGCCCAAACGTAGCGTCTTTATTGAATTGCAGGGTGTTGTGGTGATTGTAAGTTGTAATTGCTTCAAGTAATTAAAATTCCAAATTGAAAATGATTAATTACCTTAATTTTTTGTGATTAATACTGGTCTGAATATCTTGGATAAAACCTTTGATTTTCTGCAAATCAGTTGATTCTGATTTCAAAATGCTTCTGTTTAAAGCCATACATGTTTCAATTTCCACTTTCCGTTCTCGCACAGCCTAGAAATCAAGAAATTATGAAAAATAATTATAATGATCATGCATTAATAAATATTTACGTAGGATGATTCAAGGGGATTCTTGGTAAATTATAGCAAAACTTACACCTTCCATTTCAATGCGACTCTGTCCAATCTCAAAAAGCCCCAGTCTCGTATCGTTAATCATATTCTGTATTCTCTTGAGCATAACTTTTTTTAAATTGATATCCACGACATAATCGTTATATTCGTCAGAAGCTCCCTCCACGGATTTTTCCAAACTAAACGGTGAATTGTGCAGAGGAATAAAGAACGACGCACACTTTATATTGTGAAAAAGCCACTAGACGGAACCATGGCGATTCCAACAATTTATTTGAGGAAGCTCAACCTCCTCCAAACACCGGTCTGCTGTGAGGCGAAAGGGAGAGGGAGCTGCAAGCAAGTGAGGAATTAACATGGCGGTTCTGTATATTAAGGCGAATGCAAAAGAGGCGTGAGGCGGTTGGCTTGTTCAGCGCGGCATTCCGCTTGTGCATTCAACACAGGAATATTCCTCCCTCCCTTTCCCAATTCACTCTACCTTGTGAGTTATACAGAAGCTAAGTTATCCGCCATTTTACTTTGGCAGGCACACAAGCTATCCAACTTCCAACCAATTAATCATCATTTGTTGCAGTTAAAATTAACGTGAATGAATTTTACACTCCGGAGAACAACAAAACCAAGATTAACAAGGTTTTTAAAAATGAAATGCTAAGATTCTGCTTTAAGAGATTGCATTTTATTGTTTCTGCCTTTAAGAAGCTGAATTTGACTGGTCTTTAGGAGTTG